>OY856390.1:11713333-14155000 GCA_963693495.1 Malacosoma neustria
AAATTAATATATCAGAGGGAGTTAATAGCGCCAATTATTTAGAAGCTAAAAAGTAATAAACTATCATGGTATGGTCATATAATGCGTAGAGAAAAATGATGGAAATGAGAGTGGATAGATACAGAAGGAGAGGTAGACCAAAGGATGGATGGATTGTGTAAAAGATGATATGGCGAAAAAGGATGTGAAAGTTGAGATGACGGCTAACAGAGGAGAGTAGACTCCTGTAGGAGAAAACATGTTATGCCGACCCCACATAGTTTGGGATAAGGGCAGGAAGAAGAATTAAAGTAAACGTGGAAATGATATTACTGAAATAAATGTGTTTTCAGGAGTGAACCAAGACTGATAAGTTTTCAAAAGGAAGGTTCGGTAGGTTTGCGACTCTGCGGCGGAAATAGGTCGGGGGTGTTCGTGTCCGGGGTGCAACCTACCAGCCCCGCAGCCATGCAGGGGTTGCAGCCGGCTGACAAAATTCTTAAGGTATCAGATTTATATTTATTAAATTAGTTTTTGAGCGTTTTAAGAGTCTTATACCCACCATTCTTATACTACCAGTTGATCACGACCGCTCTGTAAAGAGTGAAACTACTAAGAAGAAGAAGAATACCCACCATTATATTAATTAAAACTTCGGGTAGAAATGAAACAAAAGAATTACTGATAGATGCACTGTATTGTCAGGTTTTAAGTACATCACAAATCTACACAAATAAATAAAATTGGAGGGTCTGTTTGTAATATTAAAATAACCGCTTTTTACTAAGTGCATTAGGACGTATACACGGTACATATACCAAAACAAAATTTTTTACAATTTTTGTCTGTCTGTCTGTCTGTCTGTTTGTTCCGGCTAATCTCTGAAATGACTGCACCGATTTTGACGGGACTTTCACTGGCAGATAGCTGACGTATCAAGGAGTAACTTAGGCTATTTTTATTTTAGATAAAAAAATTAGTTTTTGTTAAATTTTTATTTATTTATTTTATTTTATTAGTTTCGGAAATTTTGTATACCAATTTAAGTTGACCTCAGATTTATATCATCGATCATATGAAGTAGGGTACAGCTTAGACTGGACTTCGTAGGTTGAATTTCCAATTTAAATTCATTTCAAATATCCAAAAAATGCTGCCTAAAGTCATTATTCCACGCGGACGGAGTTGCGGGCACAGCTAGTATAATAATAAAACTAATATTTTTCGCGGTTGTCAGTTGGATTGGCGTGGGCGCACAGTCCTTAGTTATAGCACTCGGTAAATAACTGCTGTGGCGAGAGATGCCGAGCAGAATGGTGCAATCGCAGTCAATTACGACGGCGAGCGGTGTGAACAAATGCTCGCCACAATCTCATTGTAACAATTTTATTTATATCAATATTACAAAAAATGTGCGATTATAAAAAATCGTGGCTAACTTGTGTGCCTTGGCGGAAATATCCTCAACGGCCCATATTGTCCCAATGATAAGTTCAAAGCGGGTTAAAGGGCTACAAATACCGGCTATATAATCTATAGCCTTTAGGTTGGTGTTTATATTCAATTAATGTTTACAGGTAAACGATATGGAGATGAAGGGAGTGACGCGCGAAGAGGCCGTGTTGTTCCTACTAAGCCTGCAAGAGCGGATCGATCTCATTGTACAGCATTCGCCAGATGAATACAATGCGGTGGCCAGTGGGCAAATGCGTGAGTATTTTCAGTTGAACACAATTTTGAATTTAATAATCTATGTTTAAGAGAATATAGATGTTATGCTTGACTTGTACGCATCGTAATTGTATATTTTTTTCTAGTTTCTATGTTCTATTTCAGACTATAATATGTTTGCTCTTAGTAATTCTATCTGTCTTTCATATTTTAGTATCTGTTTTCTTTTTCTCTTCTCACTTAAACGTTTTATATACCTATATGTTTATTTATAACATAGCGTCATTTAGTTTTCATCAATTTAATATGATTAGAAAGATTTGTAGAAAATGTCATTTACGTCTGGTGAGGCTGAAGGACCGTAGAAAAAATGGTGCGGCTTAGATCTAAAATTGTGGTATAGTCCAGACGCCGAGCAGGAAGAATTTCGTACGTTGACCTGTTATTATCTGTCTGTCACTCCCGCGTAAATATAATGAGGCCTCGCTCGCACAGAGCAATGACCGCGGTCATTCGAAATTCGAAATTCTTCCTGCTCGGCGTCCGTAGTTTAGCCGCGGTGCGGGAAACAAATACCTTTGTTTCTACCGCACTACCGTGCGGGTTCGATAAATAAAGTGGAAAATAAAGGAGGCGGAATACCCAGAAAGTCAGAAAGCGCGGTGACTCACCTGAGATTCTCCGACCTGGTACCTTACACGGCTGGTTCTGTGGTTTGGAGTCTAGGCCTTAATAAGCGAGCGGAGGCTGCTGAGAAAGCTCTCCTCCTGCCAACGACGGCCTACACGACGTCGCCAGAGGGCGCCAAACGATTTAATATAATTTTGTGACTAATATGTTTTTTCATTTGTAGCTGGCGACTCATTCCATATAAAAACCCACTTCCACTACACGGAACCAACGGATGGTGAGATGTCTTTCCGTTGCGGAGACGTCTTCCACGTTGTCGATACACTCCACAACGGCACTGTCGGCGCTTGGCAGGTGTACAGGATAGGTAACAAATCAATCACAATATAATTGATAGTACTATTCTCCGTGCAGGGGCGGTTAAAGGCAACAAAACTACTTTAGGTTCGTGGTAGGACCTCAAGCTCGTCTAACTTAACCTTGTGTCGTGTTTCGGCATTAGTGACCAAGGTTCCTCTATACCTATGGGACATCAGCGCGTTCGCGGTGTCTCTAGCGTCGGAAACATCCATAGGCGACTGTAACTGCTTACTATTAAGTGGCCCGTCAGCCTGTCTGCTGTTCTTCAGCAATAAAAAAAAACTTCTAGAAAATTCCATAAAACATGGAGAAACATATAGTTAACATTTATATACTGCACTTCATCAGGTCTTTATCAATTGGGTGCTAATCAAATGTGCTTATCCGTAGGTCGCAACAACCAAGAGGTTCAAAAAGGAACGATACCAAACAAGGCGCGCGCTGAAGAGTTGGCGACAGCCCAGTTCAACGCCACCAAGAAAGAACTGTCCGGGAACGATGCCAAGACCAACTTCTTCCGGCGAAGACGATCCACGCATCGGAGGAGCAAGAGTCTTGGCAAGGTTTGCTGACACAGTTTTTATTATCTTCAATTAATTATGTCACTTTGTGAGAAGGGTATCAAATCAAAAAATTAAGAATTTTTAATCATTTCTAATTTAGATTAAGCTGAATTTAGGTCGTTTTTTCTTTTTTACTCGTAAACAAAACTAAATAAAGGCCAGGTCAAGAGTACCCTAAACCGAAGGGCATGTATGAAGGGAATAATGAAAGTGGACGAAGCGAAACAAGTATGTAAGGATCGTAGCAAATGGAAAGAAGTGGTCTCTGCCTATCCCTACGGGAAAGAGGCGTGATTATATGTATGTATGTACAAAACTAACTCGTAAGAAATCTATTGAGAAATCTAATAACTCCAATTCTTAAAAAAAAAAATAGTTTTAAACCGGTTTTCAATACAGTACATTAAGGATGAAGCATTGAAATCAAATTATTTCTTTAATCGATTAAAAATCGAATGAAAACGAAACGTTGAATCCTATACTATATCATTTTAATAAAATATTCTTTGCAGGAACATTGGGACGAAGTGGTCCTATCGGACAGCATAAGCAAGTTCCCCGCATACGAACGCGTGGTGTTGAAGCAGCCGGGCTTCGTCCGGCCCGTTATCGTTTTAGGCGCTGTTTCCGATATTGCTAGAGAGAGGATGCTAAGTGAAAACTCCGACAAATTTGCATCGCCAAGTAAGAATTAATTCGCATAATTTTCTAATACTCTTTTCCCAGTATCAACTAGTGTAGGTGTTCTGATCCAGGTCCCAGTTCCCTTTTTTTGGTGATGAGGTGGAATTGTTTCATGCACACCCTAGGGACTCCCATGCAATGCACCCGTGAACCCCACTCGTTGACGCAAGTCGCTGGTATTTGACGACCTCCTGGCGTAACGGCTAACGTACGTCGGTACACTTGCAGTCACGGGTTCGATTCCCGTCCAGCGTCTGCGTGTTTATGTATATGTATTTATTTACAAAAAAAGTATATATGTGCTATGCAACTTAGTTTGGGACTAGATGGCGTTGTGTGAAATATATTTATTATTATTTATACCTACTAAAACCATCCCAGTATTCCTGTACTGCCCGATACCCGCATGAAGAGTTTTATCCGTGCAGGGGTGGAGAAAGGATACTAACCTCTGCGGCTGGGGTCGGTCTGCCGTAAAAGGCGACAAAACAACCCACCCTAGCTACGTGGTAGGGCCCCAAGCCCGCCTGGATGGCAACCACCTTTGGTCTTATGTATGCCGCCATAATAATCTTTTTTGTGTTCCGGCATTAGTGACCCAAGTTCCTGTACCCTTATGGGACAGCAGCGTGTTCGCGATACCACTGGCGTTGCAAACACCCATAGGCGAGGGTAACTGCTAAATTCTAAGTGGACCGTCGGCCTGTCTGCTGTCCTAGAGCAATAAAAAAAAAATTAAGGTGTAGTAGTTGTACAACTACTTTAAATATTTCTGATAGGTTGTCTGGAAGAAATCGCTATTTAGTGATAAGACCGCCGTTTGCTCACTATGTTCTACTATTACCTACTTCTTTTTATGTCATTTTTCTGTAAAATTGTGTGGTGAACAATAAAGAATTATCTATCTATCTATCTATCTACCCCAACTGACACTACCCACTTCGTCTCTGGTCCTGTGTCCTGGCGTGTCTGGTCCTGTCGTCTCGTGTCCTGGCTCACGGTCCTGTGGCTAGGTTTCAGTTCCCCGACGCGGATGGCAGTGTTAGCGATCCCCCTGGCGTCGCAAACATTTATAGGCAACGGTAACTGTTTACTGTTAAGTGGACCGTCAGTTTATATGCTGCAATAAATTCGGGATAGTCTTGACTGTTGAGTTTTTCTTCTTGTAAAATTAAACATATGTTTATTTTTATTATTTCAGAAATGGACAGTTCTATTGAAGATAGTAAAACGAAATCAGCAGGAATCATTCGCTTATCGAGTATTAGAACAATAATGGAGAGAGGCAAACACGCGTTATTGGACATCACTCCAAATGCAGTGGACAGATTAAATTATGCACAGTTCTACCCCATTGTGATATTCTTAAAAGCTGACAATAAACACATCATCAAACAGTTGAGAGCTGGGTTGCCAAAGTAAGTATATTAATTAGTTGTATAATACCATTCATTCACACTTACACCGTTCAAACATTCATTAGATTCACTTCATTCAGTATTTTAAGCATTTTAATCGATTATAATTCGAAACTATACATAATTCCGTGTTTACTTTTATACATACATATAATCATGCCTCTTTCCCGTAGGGGTAGGCAGAGACCGCTTCTTTCCACTTGCTACGAACCTTACATACATGTTTCGCTTCGTCTACTTTTATAATTCCCTTCATACATGCCCTTCGGTTTAGGGTACTCTTGACCTGGCCTTTTTTCAAGACGTCCCTGATCTGATCTCGAAGCGTCTGCCTAGGTCTACCCCTTCCAATACTTGCATTCACACTCGCCTTATACACTTTTTTCGTCAATCGTTCTTCATTCATTCTCTCGACATGGCCAAACCATCTCAGCATACCTTTCTCAATTTTTGTCATCACTACATCTTCTTTCAGACCACAACGTTTCCTTATCTCACTATTTCTTATCCTGTCACTCAGTTTAACTCCTATCATACTTCTTAACGCTCTCATCTCAACTGCATTTATTCTGCTTTCATGTTTCTTCTGCCATACCCAACTTTCACTTCCGTACATGAGTGTCGGAACTGTGTTTACTTTTATCATTTCATTTATTCACTTTAAAAATATTTATTAATATATTAAATTTTTTTATAAATACAAACTGTCACTGCCATCTTTCGTGACGGCTTAGTGGTGTTACACTAAAAAATGTATTAAAAAAATGTGCTGGGACAATTCACATAACCGCCATCTGGTCCTAAAACAACAGAACGCTTGTTTTATGGCTACAACCGATATACTATTTATTTTTTATAAATATACATTTGGAGGTGCAGGGGTTCCTGGTTTAGAATAGGTTTGTTGTTGAGGCAGAGTTCTTCTTCGGAGGTATTCTTGGGAGTAGTGTTTCAATAAAATACAATTCCATAATTCCAATTGCAAATTCGGTATGTGAATAGATGCTAAGTTACTACGATATATTGAAAATGTGTGAGTGAGACGGCAGATTAGTGCGTATCATGTCGCACGCCGTAAATATAAACGGTTGCGGTTTTCTGAGATGCCTTCCCCCCCCCCCCCCAAGAATAGATGTGTTGCGGGGGAGTTTCTTTCGCCATTTCTTCTCCCCCAGATATACACATTCCGAAACGGTAGTAGATTACAATAGGATCGACTTCACCGGTGAAGTCGATAGACTCCAAATTAAAAAAAAAAAACTTGACATTCGTGGCGGCTCTCAATTGTTCCCTATGCAGCGGTCGAGCCGGAAACGCACCTCACAGGAAGCATGTCTCCAAGCACGCCACCACGGCTGATCCACCCCGCCCCTCGGGGTTTGAATGCCTTGACGTCCGTAGTCGCTGTCGAGTCGTCTGAGACAACAATAGCTTTAGCTTATATGGGAAAAAAAGCTCGCCGCATTTGTCGCGCTTATTTGTAAGCGTGAAGAGCAAATCGTAGTGCTCCTACATACATAATCACACTGGCTCGGGACGGATATCCCGTGACCCCCCCCCCCCACAGGCGTTATGACATGGGTTAACCGTTGTGTCATGGAGAATTAATAATTTACTTCTTGATAGGGAAGGTAAATGTAGCAACTATACGGCTCGGAAACATCTCTAAACCTGAATAAACTTCTTCCTCAGCGAAGTTAATGTTTAAAATGTCACAAATCCTTTCAGATCTGCTCACAAATCGTCGAAGAAACTTCTAGAACAGTCCCAACACATGGAAAGAGTGTGGGGCCACGTATTCACACACACAATAACTCTTAGTGAAGCGAACCAAACCACTTGGTTCAGTAAACTTATTGACCTAATACAAAGAACTCAGCAACAGCAACTGTGGGTGTCTGAAACTAAGGTATGTTTTTATTATCCTATTATCGGTTATGGGGCGGGGCTTATGGGATCAATGTTGTTTGTAAAGTCTAATCATAATGGTGGAATGTCGTTTTTCCAAATATTCGCTGTTATTCGAGCGGGGCGTAAAGGTGTCCGTTTTGTGTTGGAGACACAGTTCGACCGGTGGGCAGTGCACCCACATTGTGAGTAAAATTACTCTCCACTCTAACACCGCGCGCGCGTCTCACCTAACGTAAGCAACCAACCGGGTGTATCGATGAGCTGAATTTTAACCACGACCTGGCTGCAGTCCTGGTGGGCTGCATGGGGGACGCCGAATGCGTTGGCGCATTTAATAACGCGCATAAAATATGGTTATTTGTTAGTTATATGAAAATATACAATAATGTTCTCTTTCGTAATCGATTGCGTCGCTCGGCAAAATGAAAATATATTTACAGCAAAATAATTTGAATAGAAAATTAATTCTATGTGTGCTAATCTAAAATAAGTTAAATTAGTTAAGCACAAATTAATCTGGTTTTATATTTAGAGCTTACGTATTATGAAAAAGTACACGGTTTTAAATTTACGAATTTTACAATTACATATGCTGTTTAAAATAAAAAATGCTCCCAATTTACAAAAATTATGCTTTAAAAGCAGGTTTTATCGGGACTTGCAATATTGCGACTATTCACAATTTTACAATTATACTGAATTTAATAATAAACTATCTATTTTTACACCTTTCTTTGAATTACTTTCGTAATATTTATTCGGTAATAAGTACATTTAAATAAGGAACGACTACTTACTGTAAATATTTTTAAATATTTTAAGAACTTAGTTAATTTTCGGATTATTCGACCAAAGAGTTTATATGGTACAAACACATCCACCTAATGCCGTTATTTTTTACATATTTATTATTAATAGTGCTTAAGAATTATTATAAAGCAGGATTATTTATATATGTAGAAACTGTTATAAACATAAAATATAAAAAAATTTATGTCTAATTAATTATTTTCTGATATTAATAATACGATTGTTTTAAATTTTAATTTGTTGTTAATTCTTTATATGTAGGAAATGCCTGAAATTTATCTGTCCATCAAAACAGCAAAAGCGACATGCTTCACGGTGGTAGCTTGTTAAAGGCAATTTGGTGCATTTGGTAAATTTAATGTGCTATTAGATAGTATCTCGATTCTATTCTAATCAATTAAAATTAGATGCAAATTTCTCAAAAATATTGTTTCTGAACTTTTCGCGATATTCAACTTCGATCATTATAAACAATTAATTCAACCTATTTTGAATGAACGATACAACTATTTTAATGTAAGATTTTTGTATACTGTTATTTATTTATTACGAAATTTTGCATCTAAATTTTATGTTCACATGTCACATTATGTTAACCGATACATTTCTGTTCTGTCTTGTGGCGGTGTAGCACGTTGAAATGGTGTCGGACATATACTTTCCCATCCCACCTTCTTCCTACCCCGCTTTGTACCCCATATCTTATCCCCTCAACATGTACCCCCAACCTCAAAGACCGATCAGTTCACCACAAACCATCATTCAGAGCACTAAAAACCCAGAACATTTGTATGATGCTAACAGAAATCACGTAGTCCCGTACTACTACTCCGAAACACTACCTAGCATGCCTAATAACGTGTATAGCGTGCCTAATCCACGTTTTACTAACAAAATTAGACATACCGTAGCCAATTACCCTTACGATGATCGTCAAAAGTATTCGACTGAAAGAAAAACATATCCGAAAATAAAATCCACACAAAATACTAGTCCGGAAATGTCACAGATATACTCTAAACGTAATATGTATCAGCCTCAGACATTCAGACCGTATAGTGTTTTGGAAACCACTAAATCACCTGTTCCAACCGTTCCGAGGCCGTTTTCTGCAGTTCCCATGTCGGAACAATACCGACCTGCGTCTTTCTTCCAAACAGAGAATGATTTGAAAGAGATAAACGATGTCCCCGAATGGAAAGCGAGACTAAAAAAAGATATGCCATTTCCCTTTAAAGGTTTAGAGAAACCATTGAAACCTATTTGTAGAATTCCTAACTGCAAATGCAGTGTAAAACTTGAGCCTTTAAGAGCTAGTGAGGTTAGGACTCTGCCTACAGTATCTGAAAGATCTTTAAATAAATTAAGGAATCTTTCTCTGCCGACTCTTAAGTTAGAAGAGTTGGAAAGAGATGAAAAATCTGATAAAACTGAGGCAGAAAGAGATGCTATTCCTATAACCAGTAAACCTGTATCCGAGCAGCATTTGGGGTATGTTTAATTCGGTTATACAACCTAATCCTTTAGTTACCATTTAAAATTAGCACAACTCTAGATTTATCAATATTTGCTTATCGCCTACTTATTATTTTGTTTTATATTGCATGATTGCTTATATTATTTTTAATTTTATTTTAGTTTGTTTATATGCCAAATATTTTATACCGAAGTGTGTGGTTTTTGTTTTGTAAATATTATCATAACTACCAGTGTTAAATACCACTATAAATTTAATTGATGAACATTCAATAAATATATCACCAAACTATATAAACCTATTTAAAGAATATTATAAAAATTGAATGTTGATTAATTCAAGTGTGAAATCCCCTTAAAATAAACAAACCATTAATCATAAACAGACGCTAAAATTTAGTTTCTATAACGTGTTTGTTATATGCAATCATTCATTTGTCTTGTCACCCCATTCCATAAACCCACCTTACCGGACGCTGAAAATGGCCGACGTACACGAAATGGCGGACGCACACAAAATGGCCGACATACACAAAATGCCTGATTTAAACTGGCTGAAAACAGAGGCCTGAGCCATTGTCGGATGACTTTTTATTCTCAATGTCATCGAGTACGGAGAATAGACTATCATACGCGTCGAGTCCTGAAAGTGACTTGGAAGTAAGCCCACCGCCAGCACCGAGACTCGTGAAGTCGTCATCGGATCCTTCCATCGCAACAACACAAGATAATATGGATCGTGATGATGATATAAACCACTTGGCCGATGCTGTCCCTCCACCTTATTCGGTTTGTATTTCATTATTTCACAATATATTATCATTTATTTTACTGTTTCTAGTCATTTTCGTGTTTTTTCACTGATATTTAACCAGAAACGAAATCAATACATTAGAAATACAATAACGGTAGTAATTTCATCAGAGCTCAGTTATATTTTTCATATAATAAGTGAAGTCATTGTATGATTTACAAAAAGTTTGAATGCTTTCCGTGTTATATTTGTGATTATACTCCGGACGCCGAGCAGGAAGAATTTCGGCCATTGACCTGTGCTCGCATAAAGCAATGACCGACGGTGGTCATTGCTCTATGCGAGCAAAGCGGCATTATATTTACGCGGGAGTGATAGAGACAGATAATAACAGGTCAATGGCCGAAATTCTTCCTGCTCGGCGTCCGGAGTATAGTATTAAATTATTTGTTCTGTTGGTGGAGGTATTCAAAATAATAAATAAAAAGAAACATAATATAAAACATTTCTGAGATGTACAAAGAAATATTTCCAAAGAACCAATCAGTATTATTTAAATCCCTTATTATTTGGTTTTATGTGTTTAAAACTACAACAATAATCAGTGCTCTTCTTCTAACAGCAGGGTGGTTATGGAGACAGCAAATACGGTTTCTCTGCCAATAATAATGGCCCTTCGAGTAATGGGGTGGGACATGGACAAGGTCCTATGGGACAAAATGAGATACCACCGTACCAGTGCAGCCCGATGACACATTCTCCGCCGCATTCACCGCTTTACGGCACAGGTAAACCCAGTTTTAAATGTTGGGTATTTATGAAGGGTTAGACGTTTTATTTCAACGTTACTTGTGAGTCGTTCGGTGAGTTATTTATGAAACGAATATTTGATTACTTGTTTCTAAAATATATATTTAGCAAAGTATACATTATACAAATACATATACAAAAGGATTGTATCAGAAATTCTTGTAACTTTGAACTAACTTATTTTTTTTTAAATTACCTCAATGGAGGTATTTCTTTTTGTAATATTGAAGTGATAACTTTTTATAGAAGGGTAAATCGCTTCGTTACGTAATGCGTTACGGCTCCAGTCTGTCTGGCTTTCCTTTTTCTCACGCATACGGCAGCGGTAGGCAGGCTCCTCTTCTCTCACTAACCCACAGCGCTAGATCTATTCGAATTGCGACTTTATTACAATGAAATTCAGTCTAGTTTTTTTTCTTTATAAAGAATCTACATTAGGGAATAATTTACTTTAATACAATTTTGAAATAGTTTTTGGAAAAATTGGAAATTCGTAAACTAATAATCTTTCCTTACATTATCATATTAATATCCATAAAATTTAAGTAACAATCTAAGCTTTTCTCAAGTTAAACAATTTCAATATTATATAGTTCAATATAGATTACTTTAAGTTATCACTTCTGTCGGGCGTCCCGAAACACACACGTTTTTTTTTTCGTGTTTTATTTAGTAATTTTATTAAAACAGGAGTTGAGTTTCACAAAGAGGATGTCTCAAATTGTAATTCTGAAAGTAATTTTGAAAGATTTCTATAAGATTTCTGTCTGTAACAAATATGACGATCGTTGATGTACCTTGCAATGTCTGATGCATTCTTTTTGGGTAGTACCAGAACTGCCACCTCGTGGGACAGTGACTCGGCCAGCGGGAGGAGTGCTGTTGCCTGCGCCGCCGCCTGGTAGGCCACCACACACCCTTCGCCACAATCCATCAGTAAGTTTACCACACCCCTTAATTTTTATTTAACCAAACTAATTTAGGTTTTTGAAGATACTTTGGCGAGTTATGTACGTTGTCATTTTAGTATAAATGCTAATACAATGAAACTAGTGATTGATCGGTGATCGAAATTCGACCATAATTCATACGAATGAGAAACTGGAAGTTAATATAATAAAATTATAATATTATGGTTGGTCCACTTTAACCATAAATAAAAGAGTTTTGTGCATAGAGATTTGTTGAGTGTATACTACATTGTGCCATACATCATACACTGTGGGTATGTGTATTAAACGCATGGTTTTATAATCTAACATATTTTATGCAGTATTATTAAATAGTAATTCGTAACATGTACTTCTCCATATAAAATTTAAGTTTGCCAAATTTCGAACTCCTCTGTACGCGTAATTACGTGAAAAAGGATAAAAAGTTTATGCTTTGCGTATTAATTTAAAGACATCGTTAATCGTCATTATCATCATAAAAGTGGTAATAACCGGGATCCAGCCTATTGACAGCAGTCGCAGACAACACTTCAGCGCGCTATATGCGTTAATGCCTCTCGAAGACTTTTCCTTTTCATTGTGAAGAAGGTGGCTAGAAAAAAGGAATAGTTTACGAAAGGAGAAACAACACGGTATTTTTTGTTGTCTATAAATTTGCAAAAAGAGACATCCACTCACCTTTTAAGACTTCTTAGCAAAGCGATGAAAGAGCTATTAGAGTTACTTTTATCTCTTGTTCTTCCTGCCCTTATCCCAAACCACTTCCACTCTCCTCTATTAGTCATCTCAAAATTCACACCTTTATTGCCATATCGTCTTTTACACAATCCATCCATCTTTTATTTGGTCTATTCCTCCTTTTGTATCTATCCACTCTCAATTTTACATATGGCATTACATATGGCACGAACTATATAGTAAATTAAATGTTTACAATCCTCGTATAAAAGAGGGTCGCAATCATTAATTATAAAATTAAAGATTACGACAATATTTAAATAAGAAGCGTGATGGTAATACTGACAGTTTTCTGTAGGAAGTACGTGTCCAGCTGTGGAACATTATATACTTTTATATTAATGTGGATATGCTTTTATCAATTTTGTAACTGATGTTGTACCGCCTTGAACAGACGAACCGTCCCAGTGCACAAGAGAGGCTTTTCGGCCCTCCGAAAGAGTCTGGCAGCGAGGAGACTACCTACGCGGCGCGCCCCACCAGTATGATCATCCAGCCGACTCAGAGCCAAGGATCATTGGACAGGCATCGGCATCCGTCAAATCCGGTGAATGATTTTGTAATTTTTAACATGCATCTCAGGCAGTTCTTGCCTAATGTGATATCTTTCACGCCTTAATCACCGATAGATGAACCCGCTATCTGCCTTTTAAAAGCGTGGCCGTCCCATCATATCCTCGTCGCCAGTAATAAATAATTCTCATCTAGCCGTTCCCGGCCGCTTTGCTGGTCGAAGGTCGAACAACAGAAAAACATAAATCGAAAAAATATGAGAAGTTTTCAACGCATGCGCGCTAGACCGCTTGCTCCACTTCTATAAAAATATTTGTTTCTTTTTTAAACAATAACGTTATATTAAATGAAGATATCGCAACATTTTTTTTATTAGATAAGGTTCAAGTCTCTAAGAAATATAACTTAGAAAATTTAATTGAAATCTATCCAGTAGTTTTAGGAATTTACTTACAGAAGTTTTATTCCACAGAGCTCGTACGACGGGACGTCTTCGTACGAGTACAGCAGTGCGTCGAACAACGGATCGGCGGCGTCGTGTCGCTTGCCGCCCAACGCGCCCGACGACCTCAAGGTTGCACCCCCCATGTGAGTATACCCATACATTTTGTGAAGCTTACCAAAATACCCGAGTGAAGACTTCAACCACCTTCTCAATGACAGCTGATATGTTACTTGGGTCAAGATGATCTTAATAAACTGAAACAGCACACAATAATTACTTCTAGAATGCTTTTCTCCCTGTCGGAGCCGAGTTAATTAACCCCTGTTAATTAACGGAGAATATTAATCCCTGTGACCGTGTCGGCCTGTAGTAAACAAAAACAATACTATCTTCGGGAAGGGCCCCAAGCCCGTCTAGATGGCAACTATACTCCGGACGCCGCGCAGGAAGAATTTCGTCCGTTGACCTGTTATTATCTGTCTCTGTCATTCCCGCGTAAATATAATGCCGTTCTGCTCGCACAGAGCAATGACCGCCGTCGGTCCGTAGTATATATACCTTTGGTATGCCGCCATGTTACTTTATGTTGTATTTTTTTTAATTTATTTATCAAATTTACAGTTATTACATTGGCTTGATAAAATAACAGCACAAAAAACCACTAAGGTTTGTACAATGCCATCGAAACTTAAGTCTACGCACGTTCAAATGACTGAGTAAATTTAGATTACAATTTCTCTAAAAAGTATTCCGGCATTAGTGATCCAGGTTCCAAAACCTCTATGTTCGCGGTGTCACTACCGTCGCAGACATCCATAGGCGACAGTAACTGCTTACTATAAGGTGAGCCGTGAGCCTATGCTATTCCCTGGCAATAAAAAAATAAAAGATTCTAACTCATTATTTTCTTTCTGTTTTTCTTAGATTTTTCTTCTGTGATTCATAATTATTTTAAGTTATTATTTATATTATGATAATTTAATATCACGTTTATATCGCTCGCAAAAAAGTTATCCGTAGAAGTCCAAAATAAATTGATTTAATTGAATAATTGATCATGATCACATCAGAATATTTAGAATCATGAATGTGATAGGAAACTGGAGCCCCCACCGCCGCCCAACCCGTTGGCGATGTCCGCGCAGAGTCCGCAACGAAACTCCAATTCGCACGAACACAATTCACTGGACTACAGACCGCCTGACAACAACTACAGGTAAGGCTCTTTATGTCTTTTTTATGAGGTGGAAATGCTTGATGCCTACCCCGCAACTTGGGGATGGGGTAGTATAGGACTCTCGTGCAATCCAGCTCGCCTTGGGGGCCCGCGGCTACGGTTTCTCATGCCGTTATTTATAACTTAACTTACCACTAGACCATACGTGCAGCTTATTTCCGAGAATATAAGACCTATTCAGCACAACGTATGTGCAATAAATAATAATTTTTTTATTGCTGTAGGACAGCGGACAGGCTGACGGCCTGCTTAGAATTTAGCAGTTACCGTCGCCTATGGGTGTTTGCAACGCCAGTGGCATCGCGAATACGCTGCTCTCCCATGGGTATAGGAATTTGGGTCACTAATACCGGAACACAACACAAAGTTATTATGGCGGCATACTTAAGACCAAGGCTGGTCGCCATTCAGACGGTATTGGGATCCTATCACGTAGAAGTATGTAATAATGACCAATTAGAAGTTAAAATGAACAATATGTGTAACATAACTTGCTTCTGATGACCGTTTTTGAAAAAAAATCGTCTTAGGAATAGGCTAAAACCAAATTTAGCAATATTAGCTCAGAATACAATCGGGATAAAATTAATTAATTTTATCCCGATTAGAAGACAAGGAAGATCTTTGAGGTCGTGCTTAAAGTATCTATACTACAATAAATATGTTATACCGTAGATACAGGTCGTTACTGCTAACGACCGAAAGATCCCTGAGGTCGCAGTGGCTATAACAGCTTAACTAAAGAGGTTTAGAAGGTATTATAATGTTTACGTATTTATCTACAGTAGGATGCCGGACAATTACCGCAGTCCCCAGTCGACTCGGCCTCCGCCGGTGAACGGCAGCAGCCCACACGCGCCGATGCACGCGCGAGGCCCGTCCCTGCCCAACGCACCCACCAACGACCATGCCAAATATAGGTGAGCATTAATGTTACAGTTATTAAATATATGTATAAACATAAAATGGACGTGTCTATGTGTTTAAAAATCCGTATCAGTTAAAGACTATATTGTACAGTAAGAAAACATTTCATTAACAGTCTTGAGGCCCATGGCTCAAAATATGCCCCCATAATAACCTTGTCTTGTTCCGGCATTAGTAACTCAGGTGCCAATTCCCCTACGCAGACGGCAGTGCTAGTGGTGCTCGTGGCGTCGCAAACATCCATAGGTGACGGTAACTGCTTACTATAAATAAAAATGTATACAATATCAGGAAGTGGTTATAATAATAAAAAAATCTTTTTTCAATTCGAAATAAATCAAAGCTATAAGGTACTTCATTTCAAAGTTTGAGTTTTGTAAGAGTAGGATATATGTAAAAATAACATTTAGCCGACACGACTAACTCAGTGGCTGCGCTAATGGTCTGGTATGGACACAACATTTGTATGTTGCAAATAGTTTCTTCTGATATGTGTCCATGAATTGTTTGTATGTGAAAAAGTAGAGAGCTGTTTAAAAAAAAAGAACACGATAAGCTTTATTATTTGTCGTCTAAACAAACTAGGCTCCAAATTTGAAATTTTTTATAGTAAACTATTTCTATTTTTATTTAATGTAATTTACTGATAACATTTCCGCTATTGTTATTATTTTTATCCGTGCAGGGGCGGAGAAAGAATACTAACCTCTGTGGCCGGGGTCGGCCTGTCGTAAAAGGCGACAAAACAACCCACCCTAGCTACGTGGTAGGGCCTCAAGCCCGTCTGGATGGCGACCACCTTTGGTCTTAGTATGCCGCCATAATAACCTCGTGTTGTGTTCCGGCATTAATGACCCAAGTTCCTGTACCCTTATGGGACAGCAGCGTGTTCGCGATGCGACTGGCGTTGCAAACACCTATAGGCGACGGTAACTGCTAAATTCTAAGCGGGCTGTCAGCCTGTCTGCTGTCCTACGCAATAAAAAAAAAAAAAAAATATTGTCAAGTTAACTAATTGGTAAACTGAAGTAAATAGCTATAAATAACAGTCTGATTTGAATTATTCGTTTCTGATAGCGGGAGAACAAACTCGGCGTCACAGGCGGATTACGGCGGGCGGGGGGGCACAGCGCCCCCCTACAAGCCCGTCCCGCCTCCCAAGCCCAAACACTACAGGCCTCCCAACGACAACAACATTCATCCTAGGAACGGGGTGAGTTTATCTTTTATATTTGTTTATTGTTAAATCACTGTACATTTTTCATATAAAAAGAAAATAAGTTGATACAAAAAGAAAGCGTGATAGTTTACAGTACAGCTTAGGTAAGCTTACAAATATAAAATTGATGAAAAATACTTGGAGCGTGCAGCTAGCTATCTAAAAGTAGTTATTTTAAAAAATCGTTAATCGATTAATAGCCATTCTTTATTAAAAATTATTTAACAGGACTTGAATTTGGTTAAGGGCAGGTCAATAATATCCTTCGGAATTTTATTATAAAACCTGCCCGTAAACGTATTTCCATAAAGGAGGATCATACTTTTTTCAACGTAAAAGATGGTAGGACTGGTCTATGATTAAATCTGGTATTTATCTTATCTTTGAATTTCACATAATTATTAATATGAGTGCGAATATTTACAATGTTATTATATACTAGCCGTTCCCGCCCGCTACGCTGGTCGAATAACAGAAAAAAAAACGTGAGATCCTATTTTTTTTCTATAACTATTTTTTTTTTTTACAAAAATATAAGTAGCATAAGTTACTCCTTGTTAAAGCGGACCCCGGGCGCCGAAGCGAGAGTTTGGGCTGCAACTGGGATACAACGCAAAGATGATGATGATGATGAAGTTACTCCTTGTTACATCAGATATATGTCAGTAAAAGCCCGCCAAAATTGGTCCAGCCATTTCAGCGATTAGCCGGAACAAACAAACAGACAGACAGACAAAAATTGTAAAAAAATGTTGTTTTGGTATATGTACCGTGTATACATACATCCAAATGTACTTTGTAAAAAGCGGTTATTTTAATATTAGAAACGGATACTCCAATTTTATTTATTTGTATAGATGAGACATATATTACAAAACAAAGGTAATGTTAGAGCGTGGATGTATACAAAAGGAGGGATAGACCAAAAAAAAAAGATTGATTGATTGTGTAAATGATGATAAGGGAAAAAAATACATGAATGTTGAGATGACGACTAATAGAGAAGAGTGGAAGAACAGAACATGTGCCGACCCCACACAGGTTGGGATAAGGGCAGGAACAAGAATCCTGGATGGACGGCCGTTGCCTCCTTTTGCGAGGCAGTCATGTCCGCAAAGGAGGGGGCGTAACGGGAGCGGCAGTCAACTACCACACTCACCTCCCGCCAACGCAGGCCACGTCGTCGGCGCCGGAGGGCAACTAACGACCTCCGGCCGCCATAGAAAGCGGCCGCGGGCGGCCCCTGGGGGGAGGATCCGCCGCCAGCACTAGTGCCGCGAGGATGAGGGCTGCGTGCTGTTCCGCGGACCCCTCAACTCCTAGAGTTAACACAGGAGAGCGCCGGGGGGGACGAAACCCTGACCCCTGGCGCCAACAGTTTAGGGCCCGCCTTGAGACAAAGGGCGGGCCAGCGCCGGCCCGGGCCACGAGATCGGCAGGCCATATATCCGTAGGCCCGGGCGTAGGCGATAGGTGAACAGTGGGGTAAGAACCCCACTGTTCTCCTATCGCCCCGAGACCAAAAAAAAAAGGACAGGAACAAGAAAATATTAGACAGTACATTTTGTGTCCACAGTTTGCTTTTCTAAGGCGTATAATATAATAATATTTTTAGGGGTATAGGGGTATTTTTATATTTCAAGTTATTAGAAAGTAAATTTTTTAATATCATATTATTGTCGATTGATTAATTTGAATTATAACTACACTTGTATTTATTAACTAGGATAATCAATCTAAATAAACGCAGACTGTTTTGCATTTTTTTTAATGTAGGAAAAGTATATTTACCTTCATTTTAATAGTATATATATGTTACAGAGTATGGACCCACCCCCCGGTGTGGCGATATCGCCTCGCGCAGCGGCACCCGGAGGACCCTTCCCGCAGTATTCGCACCAACACTCGCACTCACAGCCCGCGCCCCCATCTCATCCTACTCACCCCACTCACCCCGCCCATCCCGGACATCCTCATACGCCCCACCAGGCCCACAGGCAACATCCGCACAGTAATTATCAACAGGTAACTAACTATATTTTCAAAACTTGTAAAATCTTTATCAGTGTACAGGCGGAAAAAGAATACTGACCTCTGCGGCCAGGGTCGGCGTGTGCTAAAAGGCGACTAAACAACCCAAACTAGGTAGTAAGGCTCCAAGCCTGTGGATGGCACCCTGATTTTTAAATATGCCGCCATAGTAACCTTGTGTAGTGTTCCGGCATAAATGATCACGTTCCAGTACCACTATGCGGATATCAGCGTGTTAGCAATACCCCTGGCGTTGCAAATACCTATAGGTGACGGTAACTGATAAATAAGTCTGCTGTCTTACAGCAATAAAAAAATAGAAATACTGTTACTATTTTTACAGAGCCATCTAGTCTGAAAGTGGGTACTACTCGACTGCAATACTACTTCTATACTTTTGTGAAATAATACAAATTATTCATCCCCGCAAGTATTCTGGCAAAGCCGTTGCCGCACTGGGGTCGTCAAAATGATATAAATGTATTTAGTCAATTAACAAAACGTCATCTAGTAAAATAAGTAGCATTAGGTCTTGTATTATGGCTACTAGACAATATACTACATATATAATTTTGTTTTGTAAATAATTACATATTATATACAGGGTGACTGACAAACCCGTCCAAATTCACACAGAAGAATCTTTAGTAAAAGTTATAGAAAAGAAGTATTTTAGTTTAGTATCGCATAGTACAAAAATGTTGAGTAATCAG
Source organism: Malacosoma neustria (assembly GCA_963693495.1). Lineage (NCBI taxonomy): Eukaryota > Metazoa > Arthropoda > Insecta > Lepidoptera > Lasiocampidae > Malacosoma > Malacosoma neustria. The sequence continues at coordinate 11,733,176 of OY856390.1, forward strand.
CATCACAAAGTCATTCAAAGAACCCGCAACTTACATAATACGGCACGAGAGTGTCAATGACCTCTCCATCGGTACAGCAAAAAACTGGCAATGACCTAGTAAGCGGGCGAGGACGGCGGTCATTGCACCGGGCGAGCGAATACGCACTATTTATTTACGCGGGAGTGACAACGGAGTTTGCACCATATGACTATTCTATACGATTGAATTAATGATCATATTTTCCTTGGAATGAAATATTTTTTGACATACAATTTTTTTGCAAAAATGGGTTCCTTAAATGATGTTTAGTGCGTAAAAAAAAATTTGGACGCTTTTGTCAAAGTCACCTGTATACATGAACACCCAGTCGTGACGGGAATCGAACCCTCCGCAAGCGTATCAAAGCACGTTAGCCGTTACGCCGTTGATGAAGAATATTCATTTTGTTTTAGAATATGTACGGTGGTCAAATGCCGCCCCAGTCTCCGCCATATACAGGCCCCCCTTCGCACCACCGCGCCATCAACCTGCCCCACAACCCACATCTCATAGGTGAGTTTTTATTAGTCAAATTGTTATTTTAGAATTTCAAATTGTTATATACGGTCGCCAGTTCATTTAAAGTACGTTTTAAGCATGTCCACGATATAGTTGTGAACAGATTTTTGGATGTGAATTCTTAGGGTCAAGGTGTGTATGCTGTCTTGGTGGCTTGATCGATCGGCGAGGAGTGCCCGCGTCGGATGCGCGTACCGCTCCCCCGTGTGTCATATTGACATTGACGCTTTTACATGACTTTGACATTTTATGTAGAGTTATTAACGTTTTAGTCGCAAAAAAGCATTATTATAAAAAAACTGCCCTTCTCCGTCTAAATTTGTAACTGTGTCAAATTTCATACACTTCCGTCCGTATACGGCACAAAGTTTTTGTTTCACGTATTAATATAATAATACATACATACATATAATCACGCCTCTTTCCCGTAGGTTAGGGTAGGCAGAGATCACTTCTTTCTACTTGCTACGATCTAATAATGTATTAGAAAAAACCAGTTAGATTTTGTAGCGAGAAATTATACAAACTATTTTACATTAGTTTGTAAAAGTGGGATTTAGTCGAGCAATTAGAGTCCGATTGAAGATCCGATATTCAAAAACGACAGAGAACCTACGTAAGCCCGGTCGAGATTTAACGGGATTTTTTTAAATTATTTATTTAGGACACTATATAGAAAAAAATATAAAGAAAATAAATATATAAAGGTACATAGAAAGTCTAAATTGGACCTATCCCAGCATTATGCTGGTTTTTACACAAATACCAAGCGCTATTCTTCCGATAGGCCCAAAGCGCGAAGTCAATGACATCGAAATATTATTGTTAAGAAAAAATATCACATAAATAAAACGTACCTAATATCAATAGAATAAATAACATTAGAGCTAATCAAACATTACATTACTCTGTATATGTGTAGACTTAGCCGGCAGCAGAGAGCAGCGCGGTTCAGCGTTTGAATTGTACAGAAAACCCCAACACATGCACAATCTGAGGTGAGTTACAATTATTATAGCGCAAACACTTCATTTGAACATATTAGTAGCCATAAAAACCCATTTTACAAGTGTCAAAATATATCAATCCAAATAATAAATAGTCCATAAGTAAATATTATATTATTTAAATGCATGTTTGAAATTTTTTTTCAATATTTTTTTGTTTCAACACGTTGTTCATCATAGTCACAAAATACTACACGCATATAAAGTAGTTTTTGGAACGAAGTTCTTTTATGCGGCTAGCAATAGAGTGAACTGGCAGAAATCGTCACGGAACGAAAAAGCTAAACCCTCTCCAAGGGACCATCCCTTCCTTTCTCCTACTTACGTTGTATGTGTGTGTGTGTGAGGCAATATTTGACAGTAAGGATTGTATGGTGAACAATATAACCTCAATTCTATGTAAATAACAATTATATTTTTGTTTTGTTATCATTTTAATTTACATGGGACTTGTTTTATATATTCTTCTTCTTCAAGTGCCTCTCCAACTAGTGAAGGTCGGCTACCAACTTCTGGAATATATAATAACTTATAATTGGCTATTTTATATTTAATTTTGAATAAATTACTATTTTTTTTCCAAATATTTAATGAAATTTATTGATTTATTAAATCCTTACTTAAATTTTTTATCGAAAAAGTACTAGAAAAATAACGTAAATTATGCAAATTAGAGAGAGAGTTGAATGGAGGAGGACTACTCTTTTTGGTATTTCTATAATTACTTTCCAATATTGTATTTATTATTTAACCGCTTCTCAGCAATTGTAGTGTAGGACGTCCCCAGCCCCATAAAATGATGACCTACGAAAGGATGCCGGTGGGGCTGGATGCGAAAAAGGGACCAGGATTTGTGGCATACATTTGAAAAGGTCTACGTCTATCAGTGAACAGCAATTGGCTCACGACAAATATTGTATTTATTATTCACTAGCGTTTGGGGCCTTAGTCTATGTGGAAATTGGAAATTACTATTCCTGGGATAAATAGCAGCCTATGTAGTTATATTTCAGACTATAGTCTGTGCCAAATTTTATCCAGTCCCGTTCTGGATAAAATTACGTGATTAGGTAACTAACTTCCATCCATACTTTCATATTTATAGTTGGTATACATTAAGCTGCAAAACATTTGAAAAATGCTAATTATTGTTATGAGTTGAGCATATTCCAAAATAGCGCTAACCCGACTCATATCAGTAAAAAGTCCACTCTTTTTATTAGTAATTTGCAGCAAACGTAGGGTATTAAAAGATAAATTGCTACTTCATATTAAATGTCTTTTACACCATAAATAAAATCGAAATTGGCATCCCTAAATTCCAATATCTTCTTCTACTTACCCTTATCCCATCATTAAGCAAAAAATTTGTAATCTGATCTAAACCATCAAGTCTACTAAAGAAGTTGCATGTGTAATCCATACTTAGAAGCAAAACTTTTCTATAGAAATATATACATATGTTACAATTAAAAGTAAACTTTTAAACTAACATAGGAAATAAATAAGAAACAATAACTAGCATTGTAAACCGATATACCTGTTAAATATTAATTTATATTTAATATAATTGTATAACTAGAGGTATAATAATACTTTTCCATAAAAATGAAAAGTGTATAGTCAAATTTTGAATTAAAAACAATTTGAGCATTAATTCGAGCCATATTTAAGAAGATATAAACTTACCCGAACTACTTGTACTGGAATATTTATTATTCTACATGGTAGGGCCCCAGGACCGTCTGGATGGCAACCACCCTTGGTCTAGTTAGCCGCCATAATAACCTGGCGTCGCAAACATCCATACGCGACTGTAACTGCTTAATATTAAGTGGGCCGTCAGGCTGTCTGCTGTTCCTCAGCAATAAAAAAATATGGTTTTAATATAAGACTACCGGAAATGCGTTGTATTTTGTCTATGATGAATCAGTATTGAGACAGTTCAGTCGTATTCAGGTCCCTGTACAATTTGCCCTAACATGCAAACACCAATCGCTTCAAACGACTAACAATGTCTTGTCGGGCGACAGTATTAGATATGGTTATGTATGTGGTTATACTATACAATTATACATATACTTGCATTTTTGTAACATATATTCTTTATCGGGGCGTAATTCTGTAAATTGTAATATTGAAATAACATTGTTCTTGTTTTCTATTAGAATTATTTGTTGATTTCAAACAATTGGCAGTGCGTGTCTGCATTTTAGTGCAACTTGTTTATTATTAAAGCATATTGAACTAAGTCATCTCTAAAATCAATATTATTGAATACAAATTGCGTTGTATGATTTTTACTTGCAGAATTTTAAGGTTAATCATTATTAATTTCTCTTTCTGAATCTACATTTCTGAATTCTTTCATTTCAATTATTCTTAAATCAAGACAATTATTTCAATATGCTTTTTACAGAATCACAAAATTCATCTCTTTTTAATTAAAGTAGATATTTCAGATATGTGAATAACTCTGTAATTTTACTATCTCTTTGCGTCCTCAAATTAGTCTATCAAATTGTATCAGTCTGAGATGTCTAGATTATCATTAAGTAACTAAGTGGGTATTTGGTTGTGGGTTCCGCAGTTCATCCGATGCCATGAACTCGAGCGTCGAGCGTGACGAAACATTCTCCCCAAAAACTAAAAAGAAACTATCAAAAAAACCTTCGTTCATTAAAAACGCCGTTCTTGATCTTTTCCGTTCGAAAACGAAAAATTCGCAGAAAGTATCCAGGCAGAAGTCACTCTGTGAAAACGACTTGCAACAAAGACCTCAAGTGCACCCCGCGCCGATGCTCAGACGAGAGAAGTCAGATCTCACAGAAATGAGCACCCACATGCGAAACCAACATGTGAGAAATCAAATGTTACAGAGAAGTAACTCGTCGTCTTGTGAAAAACCCGTTTTAAAGCCGATCCTGAAGCGGCAGATGTCGTTCTGCGATGACAGAAACGGATCTATATGTACTGTCAGAGATTATGACGCGAAACCCGTCATGAAAACTTTGCGAAGGCAAAATTCCATGTGTGATATAGAGACCGAGCCTAAAGTTACCCCTCTGCTTCGTAGACAAAACTCTCTAATCGAATATAATAGAAGAGGTATCTATGGGCAGAACTCAAGCTTTAATTTGATAACCAAAATAGATCCCATTTACCAAAGACAACAGCAAATAAAGCATGAATCGTTTCATCCCTCTCAACCGCTACCTCCAGAACCAGTTTACCAAAGCAAAGAACATATAATATACGACCCTATACCTAAGCCTAGAAGGACTTACACGTCTATGTATGATACTTCTAGTGAAAATCCGTATGGAAGTCGAGCAGAAATATCCAACCAGAGTTATGAAAATCCATACGGTAATCAACAAACATTACCTATGCCAATTATGGATCCGCCCTACGTGACTCGTTCTGAGTGCTTTAGAGAATCTCCGTACGCATCTAGAGCAGAATGTATAAGAGAAAATCCTTATGCAACCAAAAGTGAACTAATTCCTGAAAGTCCGTATACAAATAAACAAGAAATTATGAACCAATCTGATTCCTTATACAGCGAATCTCCATATTCCAGCAAAGAACATGTGCTAAAATCTCGAATAGCTAACGATAGTCCCTATACTACTAAAGAAGAAATGTTACGGCAAAGATTTTCAGAGTCACCGTACAATACAAAAGAAGATGTAACGAAACTGAAAATGGATGGATCTTTGCCAAAAGATCATATGTATGGCAAGAGGACATATGATCCTCCTTCGTGCAGCTTATGGACCGAGAGTCCTTGTGGTATTAGACCTGATAGAAGGTTACATACACCGGTTAATTATCCTGGCAGAATCTCACCAATGAGCAAATGTTTAAGTGAGCCTCCTTATGCAAGTAGAACAGAAATGTTATCTAGGATCAGCCAGACAGAATCTCCATACGCGACAAGGTCTGAAGTTAAATCTAGTTTATGGGACTCCCAATATTCCACTCGACATGAAATGATTGATACAACACAAAATACCAGACCAGCTTCAGCTGAATGTACGTATGTATCTAAACAAGAAATTCTAACTCAAAAGGCTGCTCTACTAGCAAATAAGGAGTCGTCTTATAGTATTCGGTTAGAAGAAAAACTGGAAATTATTAAACAAAGGAATCAAGCCAAGAAAGAAATGATTTATCAAACAAGAAAAGAGGCTAACGAAAGTGATTCTGTAAAAATTAGGGAACCATTATACGTATCTAAAAGAGAATTAAAGGAAAGTGTCATATATGAATCACAGCAGGAAGCAAAAGAAACACCATTACCAGTAACTCCAGATAGTAGCAGTAGTAATAGAAGTAGTCCATATGAATTAAGTGATGCTAATCATTTGTCTCGTAGAGAACCAATATATCAAACTAAAAAAGAAGCGGAAAGTGGAACAAATTCAGAAACATTCCACGAAATAGATTTTTCTAAACTACGGCTGACAGATTCTAAGACTGATGCCGAGAAATCTCTAAATCAAGAAAATGTGTTAAAAGGAGAAGCTATGTACGCACCAAGGTTACACGGAAAAACTGATCACATTTCTAATGCTTTGAAAGCAACTACCTCTCCTGTTCCTTATGAATCAACTACCTCAATGGAAACTCATTATGCTTCTGAATGTAGCATGAACTTTGAAAATAAACCTCAAAGTACACCGTATACGTCGCAAGATTTTCACGATAAGCTAAATAAGACTAATAGAACAGTGACATTTTGTGAAAAAATTGTCGAAAAGAGTTCTGAATCGAGCCAAGAAAATTCGCAAAGTATGTCTTCCAGCCAAAATGAAACAACAGTTTTGAATAATCAAACAACAGTTTTGCAAACTTCATTATCAGAAACAACCGAGTCTGGTAATAAAACTGTAGAAGTTGAGCCTGATGGTCCTCATACTACTTGGGGTATATTTGATAGTGAAGGCGGTGTTTTAGAAGACAGGCAGTGGGGTGTTTCCTTGATAATTCCTCCAAAAGCTATAGCTCCTGGAATTAAGCAAAAGATATATTTTACGGTGTCGGATCCGAGGCTCAGCCAACGCGTGGGGGGACCTCCGATCGATATGGACAACGGTAAAGCTTTTGTATTAAAGCACGCGTTAAATAATTTTGTAGAAGTAGTTGCACCTACTAATTGGTATATGTTTGCGAATGGATTGGATTAATGAAAGCATTATTTAGGGCATTGCCAAGGACTGGGATTTGAAAAAAAAATTGCTGTCCGTGTACCTACTAGCGTGATTTTTCTGTGTTATTATTATATATATTCCACCTTTTTATTTTATTGCACTAATAACCGCATGTTTTTGATTTTAATAGATTTATTTTCAAATGCTATTGAAATTTTATATACCTAAATACTTAACTATAACTTTTATTATTGCATCTTATTCATTAACAAAATAAAGATAATTATTGATTTATATTTCATCTACATCATCATTACTAACAAAATCATAATAAAACGTATATATTTCATTATTATATGCGCAGTTACTACCACACATTACACTCGTACTTAGAAATCGAAGAGAGAAGGCGGCAGCGACTTTGCTACTTACATCTGACCAAATGATCGTATGTTTATTGATTTTTGATTTTTGTGCACTGTATATTTGTGCAATTATTTTTATACGTTGTTTTTGCGCACAATTATTAATTCCTTCGATTTCGTGTTCTGTGTTATCTGCCACTGCAATAGCTTTTGCTTCTTGTTTAGTTATAGCTTCTTATATAGCTTGATTTGTGACCTTGCATAACAATGCATTTTATGTTGCGATTTGTGTTTGTGTGTTTCAATGTTTATACCTGTCACAAAAATATATTCGCCTAAAACCCTTTCATTACGAATCCCACTCTTATCAAACGTCTACACCACAATATATTTTAGACTACTACTTAAAAGACAAGTATTATATAAATAAGTTTGGACAAATGATGTTCCTTGCGACATATCTTTTCATATTAATGCTTAACATAAACAGAAAAGGGACATAGTTTATAAATAATTAAAATGATTGTCTGAATATAAATCTTCTACAATAAACTGTCTAAATGAGACTCTGACAGCTGTTATTAAAATTCTTTAAAACAGACATCTATCTGGCTTTTGACACGAACTTATGCTTTCACACAAAATTTTATTACACTTAAATAATACTCAATGTTTTTAATCCTTTAAATGTTGTACCATGTTTTTGTGTTATATGAAATTATAAGTTTTATTTACGTATAGTAATTGTTTCTTCATTTAATCACGAAATCCTAATGCCTACACTAAGTTTTGTGACATTATGATTAAATTTAAAAAAATATAATTCAGTTTTCTAGAAAAGTGAAATATTTCTAGTACTAAATACTTTACTTGTTTACTATATTATTTTTTTGATGATAATTAAATAAAGTAATGACGTGTAAACCTTTTTAATAAGCAATATAATATATAATTTTAGATATATTTATCGATTGCATTGATTTGTGAAATATGTATTGAAGAACAAACATTACGTAAATAGAACTTACAATAAGTGATCCATTTCTTTTGAAGAAATTAAATCTATTTTTATGAATAGGTGAAGCGATGCTGTCCCCGTTGGTAATGTGCGGTCCACAAGGTCTTGTGTTCCTCAAACCAGTAACACTCAGACTACCGCATTGCGCCAACGCCGTACCTTCTTTGGGGCTGACAATTAAGGCTACCGACACCGAAGCACATCTCAGCACCGATTGGGACCAGATACATCTGCCGGCTACCACTACGTTAAACACCGTTGCTGTTAAAGTTGATCATTTTTAAAATACTCTTTCCTTACTCAGGCGCCGGTAATATTGAATTAAAAAGCCTCTATATTGTTTAAAAAATAAAGTGATATAATAAAATTATTATGAAACTCAAATGCGTGGAAGGTTTAAGCAAAATTCATTCGATATCCGTTTTCGCTACACCCTTATGTCCTTTACCTGCAGTTAGGGGGATTTTTTGGTTAACAATACTATCATATAAATTTTCTACATTGACTAGTCATAATGTCGAAACTCAAAACACAACAGATATTGCTTAATTAAGAAGAAATACCGAGTATTTAACATTACATAATAATAACAGACTCCTAAAATATGCTTACCTGTTATTTGAAATACTCGTAGTATACAAAATATTGATGCCTTTTCAACTATGTAGATTATTTTAAAATATAAAAAATGTAAGAAATTTAAATTTTTTATTAATAATAACTTCAAAATTAACAAGTCCTATTTGGTTTATTTAATATAAATTGGTTGTACCCACCTTTTGAATATTTTGCTGTGAATTAGAGGTTAAAGTTATACCTTTAAATATAATTTTAATATTGGATAACAGTTATTTTTTCCAAGGTAAGTAATTGTTCACACATCCTTATATGAAATCGTTCCCGGAAAAAAATAAATTTGAATTATGTTTGACATTTAAGATATGGCCCTGTGAAACCTTATTGACAACATATATGACATGTTATGTGTGTTACGCCATCTTTGGAAAAATCTAATTTTAAAGTGCTTTCAATCTAAAAACGCTATAACATTGTAGACATTTAAATATTGTAAAAATTTCTATGAAGGTGTTAGAAATTTGATGAGGATTATTTTTGTAATTTCGGCTTCCGTAGCGTTAAAATTGTTATGATAATTATTGTAATCGAAGAACTAAAACTTGTAATTAATTCTAGTTATAACTGCAAGTCATGCAGATTTAAGGACTCTATTATACGAGTAAGTAATAAATAGTTCAGTTAGAATGTAGCCTAATGGGAATTGTATATTGTTATTACTGATATGACGAGTTAGTTCTGCATCTGACTATTAAATTTTATATCTAATAAAATATTTTTTTTATTTACCCTATCCTTTATTATAAATAATAATTGAAATAAATTATGTGTATCCCAAGTTTTAGGTACCCGACAGCTTAATGTTATTACACTCAGGGAGCAATCTAGAAGTCCCGGGTCCAGTTTTTATAATTGTCACCAACGGCGAAGGAAAATATTACGAGCAAACCTGTATACTGAGATCATCAATATATGTCATCCACCTTGGAAGCTTGGCTTGACAGTATACCCACTGTCCATTCCCTCTATGGGGAGCCCCAAGCTAGGCAGTGAAACGCTATGGACTGTTATTATATCCAAAGCCTATCCATCACATATTGTGATTCTTTCTATTTCATGGAGAATAATTGTACGATGCCGGCCACGGACCGAGAGTGCACCGTATAATAGATGAGAGGGATAGCTCGAGAGTGGACTGTATAAGAGGTGGAGAGAAAGTAGCGGTGGTTAGAGATATGCGATGCCTTGCAGTGAGCAAAGAAATTCGCACTAGCCTTGATTGCACCCCTTCCCGGTTCGGTTCAGGTCCACTCGTGGAGGAACTTGCACTGAACACACAATGTTATGGCACGACCAATGACAGTTAATAAGGAAGGAGTAACTGAAATCAATTGCTCACGGAGCAGAAAGTGGTCTTCAGAGAGGTCAAATGTCAACCATCCTGCGCGTTTATAGGCTCGTGCGATACTACTTTCGTCCCACCCTCGCTTTTTCCACTTTTACCTCACCGAAAGTGAGGGTAGATAAGATAACAAAAATCAGGAGGTGAGATTTCAATCGAACAATAATTAAATATATATTTTAATATAGGTCTATCGAGCTACGTTTTAGTCGATCAGTCGATTCCAGTAACAGCAAGTGTAATTAAATATTAACATTTAAAAATATTAAGTATTTATTGTTGCATCACTAATATATGTCCTTCTCCAAGGTCCAATCTATGATTCCCACGCAGAGTATCCTAAACACGCTAAATTTAAAGAGAATATACAGTAGAATCTCGATTATCCGAATATCCGGACTCATTCTTGATTTATGACGATGCAACGAGACATGTTAGTTCTTTCCCGCCTCCGACGTATAGGATACTCCAGCTCTCATTTGTTTGTGCGATAGTGTTTGTTTTTATTTCATTTTATATTTAATAGCTTTCTAAGGTTGTATTTTTTTGTTTACATTTCTGTTTACATTTTGCGTTAGAAATCTATGTCTAAGCGAAAAAGAGTAATTAAATAATTGAGAGTTTAAAAAATGGTGAATCTCGTAAATTGGCGCAAATGTATGGTGTAGGATCTTCTACGATATCAGATATCAAAAAATCCTGATACCATATTGAAATTCACCTGTGCGCTTGAGAACGATGATGGAAGCTCGCAACGTAAAGCCATGAAAAAATATCATAATGGAGAACGCAGTTTTTACTTGGTTCTTACAAAAGAGAGCAACCGGGCAGCACTTATATGTGAAAAAGCATTGGATTTTAATCAAAAGCTTGATGGTGATACTTCTTTCTAGGCGAGCTGTAGATGGTTAGCAAGATTCAAATGTAGACATGGAATTCGGGAATTGGAGACTCAAGGCGAAACATTGTCTGCTAACGTTGCCTCAGCGGACTCATTTGTAGAAGAATTAGAAGCATTTCTAGATGAAAAGAAATACGGTTTAGATTTTGTATAGGTACAATGCCGACGAAACAGGTCTTAATTGGAAAGTTCTACCAAGCAGATCACTAGCATCGCGTCGTGAAAATGCAGCACCGGGGCACAAAGTGAATACGGATAGAGTTACGGTTACGGTTTGCGCGAACGCTAAGGAAGACATCGATTGCCACTGTTACTTTATTGGCTTATGGCTATACTAGCGTGACGGGTGCAGCAAAAGAATTATAAGATTCTACGAATAAATTCTTCTCTAGTAAGTTAGCTATTTGTTTCTTGTTTCTTTTTTGTCCTCTATTAAATCAATTCTAGCTTCATACTCGTTAACAGTCCCAACATCGTACTTGTCTTTCGCAAATACTGGTTTGTTTTTATGTATAAATTTTTCTTCTTAATTTATTTATCTCTCTTTTTAATCTTAATTTATTTATCTGTAATTGTTTTATATTTGTTTGGAATTCTTCTGCTTCCACATGTTTATTAAAATTAATTGAACAATTTATAGCTTCACTTTTTATTTAATTTAATTTTATCTGTGGTTTTTCTGTTTTCTATTTTCTGTGAAACTTCTAAATCTTCGAAATCCTCGCTTTCAACTATATATAACCTAATACTTAAACTATATAATATCAACTATCCTCCTCCTCATGTCGGTTTCCTCAGTGCTGAGGGTCGTGATCATCTCGACAGAGTACTTTGTTGCATAATATTTGCCGCCATCTGCCTCTATCGGAAGCAAAGTGTAAAACGTCGTTGACAGTGGTTTCAAGGGCAGTGCGAATCTGATCGGTTCATCGCATGGGGCTCCTTCCTCTTGGTCTTCTTCCCTCCACCTTCCCTGTTACCATCAGTCTCTCCAGGTTGTCTTCATCCCTTCTGGCGATGTGGCCGAAGTATTCTAGAACCCTACGCAAGCAGATGGTAGAGAGCCTAGTCACAATGCCCAGCCGTTTCAGGATCGACACATTAGTTCGGTGTGCTGTCCAAGGTCTGCCCAACATCCTTCTCCAGCACCACATTTCGAAGGCATCGATTTGTTTTGGCTTTTTTGGTTGGTTGGCTTTCTTTAAAGTCCATGTTTCAGCGCCATATATGAAAATGGAAAACACCAGTGATCGCACAAGATTGTTCTTGGTTTTTATGCTGATGGTTCTACTCTTCCATATCTTCTCTAATTGTGACATGGCGCCTTTTGCATGCCGATCCTACGACGAATCTCTCCCTGGCAAGAACCATCGTTGCAAATTTCAGAGCCCAGGTATTTGAATTTGTTGACCATTTCTGATTGTAGTGTTCCGGTAAGTTCCAACCTGCCAGCTGCTGTAATTTCAACTATACATATATACTTAATAACTTCCTTTCCTTTAACAAATATTTTTATTCATAATCTCACCAATCCATTTGTATGATTCACACCACAGACAGACTTCAAGAATATCTTGTTTACATCTTGTTTATATCTTATGTGAATATCTTGTCTCTATTCTCTTTTATCTTTATCCACTTCGAGATTATCAAGGAGACTTTGAGAACCTGGATCATAATATGTTCCCATTATCTCTATCTTATTCTCAACTAGTAGCTTAAGTTTGATCAATGGTCTGACTATTAGTTTTTTTCTTTGTATTTACTTCTGTTACTAAATTGCTTTAGGCGTTACGTGGTAACAAGAGTAAAATAATTAATCCCTAATACCTAATAATCATTTATAATTAATTTCAATATTTAATATTGAGGGTAGTTAAATGTAAACAAACCAAGTAAATGTCTCTATCGCGGCCACCTTAAAATGTAGGTAACTATGAAATAAATTAACCAGACCATACAGCGGCCGGGAATCGAATCATCTAGAAACCATTCAGTTGAGTAGCGTTCATAGAATATACGAAGATGAATGAGCGGTACGAATGACGAGCCGTTGGGGCTTACTTCATGGATAATTCTTTACCCCTCTGGCCTATAGCTCTGTCACTGTTCCGCCATTTTTTTCTGAGTAGCGGTCCAAAGGTCGGGCGCTATTCAGTATCTTTCCATGCCGCAGTAGTAAAACCAAAATCTAGAAATTTCAATAAGTGGGCGTTGTCCTCTCAAAGTGGGAGCACGTCGTTCCGCGGCCATTATAAAAAGGCGAAGCCGCGAGGGACGCCAAGAATTCTGACACCAGAAGAGCTACAAGTTGTTGTTATTTCGAAAAGCTAAAAAGTGTATAGTGCTTTAAAACTCGATATCACTAAATAAATATTTAATAGTGAAATAGTGTTCAACCCTCGAATCGGAGGGTCCATTGTCCGAGCTGAAGGCTGTCGTCCATTGTCCGGGCCGAAGGCTGCCGTCCTGCCACCGTACGGGCTGAGGGCGGACCTTCCTCCGTAAACAGCAGGGCACGTCGGGACCCCGTGGAGCTGCGAAGGACGACTGACGACCCTCCAGAGGGTTTATCGACCGGTAAACTTCCCTGTGCCGCGAACCCACGCCCCGGGTATAGTCTCATGGACTTTCGTGTATTTTTTGTCTTTTGTCTACTTAATTAATATAATTTAAAATTCATTTTATTGAAAAGATCAACCCATATTAACTACGCCTTTTTTTGTAATAAACTTAGTATTATCAGTACTTAGTCGTTTTTTTTACTATATTTGTACACAACCGTCAGGTTGACGTAACATAGGTTTCTTTTTTTCTCTACTTTATACCAGCATTTTTCTTCTGGGTGATATACCTTTACTCATATCTTCACTTATCTTGCATGATTTTTTTCTTCATTTCTGAATTTATATTCCGGTTTACCTTCTTTTTAAAATATTTTCTTTTTATCTATTATTCCTTCAAGCTTTTGTAATTAATTTATTAAATCTTTTGTATTTTAGACAGTTTTGTATTTTGGAGCTTTCAAAATTTTGAACACTAATTGATTGATGAACTAATTACATTTGATTAAAGCGAAATAAATAATGATTGGAACAATTAACACAGCGCCATCTAGTCCCAAATAAAGTAGCCGAGCTCTTATGTCGTTGGTAGGTACTAGACAATATATTACTAGCTTTTTGTAATTAAATTCGGGATTCTTTTGACTTTCGCAGGCATCCGACGAGTCGTAGTTATTAATATAATAATTATGTGAAAATAATGACAACATAGACGATATATAATTTTTGGATCTCTAAGGCTACCTTCCAAAATTTTGAAGAAGTTGAACATTGTCTTGTCCCATTTAACTGTGTAGCTAAGGAACTTTGTTTTTAAAATCCCCTTAGAAAATTATTAATTAACTAGCTGTGCCCGTGACTCCGTCCGCGGGCAGCATTTTTTGGATATATCTTTTGGTTTATTTTGGATTACAAACCCTATAAATCCTAAAATATAAATAAATGAAATATGCAGTCAGTTTTATCGAATACAACTGTTACGCTATGCGCCTCCGGAATACGTGTGATCGAACCTACAAAACCAGCCTAAGCTAAACCCTATTTCATATGATTGATGATATAAATCTGAGGTCCACTTAATTGAATAACAACCTACATTGTCCAGCCTAAGCTGAACCCTATTTCATATGATTGATGATATAAATCGGAGGTCAAGTTAAATTGGCCAGTAAAAATTTCCGAAACTGATCATTTTTAGCTAAAAAAAAACTATTTCTTTTTGTCTAAAATAAAAGTAGCCTAAGTTACTCCTTGTTACACTGCCAGTGAAAGTCCCGTCAAAATCGGTCCCGCCGTTTTAGAGATTAGCCGGAACAAACAGACAGACAGACAAAAATTGTAAAAAATGTTGTTTTGGTATAAGTACCGTGTATACATCCAAATGCGCTTAGTAAAAAGCGGTTATTTTAATATTAAAAACAGACCCCCCAATTTTATTTATTTGTATAGATTGAACTGAAGTGATTTTTACACGCTATAAATTAACGTGACCTGTATGTAACGGAATTTTCGGACTCGATTTTTACCCACTTGAACAATCAAAAAGATTCAAAATTTTGCACATTTGTCAAGACCTGATGATAATACACAAATTTAATAATTTTGTCCCATAGTCCTTAGCAGGATTAACATTTTCTTTTCCTTCTGCCGAAACGTCATCTGGTGTTTAATGAATAAACTGTCAGAAGATGGCGTTAAATTAATAATAACACTGCCGGAAGATGGCGTTAAATTAATAAAAACATTTATCGCTTGGAAATTGACAACAAATCTTAACTAATATATGCACGAAAGTGAGTTTGTTTGTTATGTTTTTACGCCTGAGCCTCTGAAACAATTTTGATGTTTCATTTCGGCAGTTATAGATTCGACCTTGGAGAAGGACATAGGCTAGGTACTTTTTTCCATTCAAGTCAGAACGTTTGCCGGGTCAACTAGTAAATTATATTTTATAGTTAGTCAAACTAAAAAGTTTAAAATAAATAAATAAATAAAACTAAAACACGCTTTTATAATTAATCAAACATAAAAGTAAAAATAATTCTTAACATATGAATAAAATTACTGACAATTGTAACGACTGATGTCGAGCAACCCACGCTTTTTAGAAGTGATATTAATTTTCTCATCAGTAATTGTATTCATGAGTTATGATTTTTTAATAGGTACAAGTCATACGTTGTGAAATAAAACAATGATATGTCCTTATTATTTATTTTAAAAAAACGTGCAAAAATATTATAGAGAAATTGTAAGTAATGTACTAACTATATAAAGTATTATAATTTATGTTTTAGGTACTATTAAAAACCAAACAGCGACTTTAGTGTCAAAGAAAGCGTTAAATAAGAGTTAAATAATCATTATTTAAAAACTGAATTATTTATAGTTTTTAATGTAGGTATATTAAGCATTAAATTTTATCATTTTTATCCCGATAATAATAATAGCACTGACATTTCATGACAATGTATTTCAGAAGTCAGTATACAATTGATAATAGTTGAACTATTTTTGTTTACTTAAGTACTTTTGAATTTAACTTTCTTTAATGTTTTCTTTTAATTAAATAACATATTTCAAAATTAAACTTAATTATGTAGGTAGTATGAATACGAAAAGTATATTGTTATTGTTGAATAAATAAATTTATAATGTGTCTCATGTGTCTTCGTAAACGTTTATGTTGCAAACTGTCTTTGTGAATGTAAACTAAAGTTAAGTTTTTCTGCCGCTTGAGGCGCTCTTGTCTTGCTCTCTCGCTGATGTCATGTACGTGTGAAAGTTGTGTGCTAATATATACCGTGTTATTATGAAATATAATTGAAGTTTCATTGAAATATTGCCTAAATCCAACAGTTATTTCATACATATTTCGAAAACATATTACTTTAAAACATCAATAAAATAGCAGCTTTACTCTAAATAACCTAATAATAGTAGTGTCTTATTATAATAATATTAATTAATCATGAAATATTTTAGACTTTCAATATTTTAAAAATTTATAAATTTTTTTACTTTCATTTGCTGCTAGAAATAAATATGAATAATTTATTATAAAAGAAAAAGATAATGTGCTTCAATTATACACATTTAAAATCAATTAAATCATATTAAAATATAGTATGTAAGTCAATTCCAAAATAACTAAATTGCATAGTTTAGACCTTTAGACCTATACACATCTTTTATCCCTCCAGATATTTTTCATAAATTTTATATTTTTAAGTTTACCTAAGCTGTACTGTAGACCATCTTGTTTTGTTTGAATAACAATTTATATTCTTTTTATACTATGTATTCTAAGCTCTTACATGGTTATGAGATGAAAACAATGAAATCTAATGAAGAAAACTTCAGCGTAGGAACGCTCTAATAAAGAAATTTTTCATAAGTTGCGGCCAAAGTCAATATAGCATACAACCCTTTTTCTGTAACAAACATTTTGCAAACACGATCTCGTATTGAAGAAGTAGTCTCTCACTCTTTCATCATTATCCAGTCAGAAAGAACGATATAGCCATTTGCCTCAGTGATTTGTCATCTTGAAATCATACGTGTATATGCGCGCCAGTACCAGATGAATACGAACATTGACGTGTTACTGAATTTGACCATATTGACCTGTACACAAATTATTCTAAATCTAACTTACTTAAATAAAGTAGCAAAAAAATATCATGCATTAAGCTAAAACAATTGAAAAAAACCCCAAGAAAACACCAATCGTATAATCACTAAATTATTCATAAAATTCAGTTTTTAAAGAATATCATTAATATTCAAATAAAATTCGTCCCAACGAAAAAAATAAAAAACATGTAATAAAATGTTAAAACCTTGGAATAGTTTCCAAATGTAAAAAAAAAAACTCTTGGTAATATAATTATTATCAGAGTTTGAAAAACAAATGTTTTATAAAATGACAAATCGCATGCTTAATCATAAACTGGCCTAACTCAAAAAACCTGTTTTTTGGGAAATCACAAAAAACGTTTTGTCATTTACTACTTATCCCATATATTGACTTATAACTAAATAGTGGTAACTCAGTGTGGGAAAGAGATATCGAAATAAATCTTAGTTTGGCCGATAGAGGGCGTCGATACAATGCTGCCTGTTATATTATCTCACTTTAGACCTAAATCGTAATCGGTCAGTTTATGATTAAGCATGCGAAATGTTCAGATATATGTATTATTATAAAAATTAAATTACAGACTAAAGTATATTCCAAACGAGAAATTATTTACATAATACCATAATATTATTGACATTAAAATTATTAATAATTTGAAGAAATATTTTCCTCCTCTTAAATTCTAACCATCCTAATTTATAATAAAAAAACTTAATTTTTCCAAATTTTGCCATTACTCTTCTAGATGGAGAGGCTACACTTTTAGCCTTCAAGTTATTACTTTTTAAATTAATCTATTTCAGGTAAGTTGAAATATATTTTTGTTTCAAGAAAAATACTATACTAAAATATTTTACGTTTGATCTATGCATTCATTATTTATACTTTGGTCAGATTTGGATTTAAAATAATAGTAGTCAGTCATATAAAAAAAGTAATTATTATAAGTAGTCCCTAAAAATTAGTGATGATTAAAATTATTCCTGATGAATTGGTCAAATATTGTTAAAAAACGATTTACATAAAACATTGATAGAAAACTGGTTATTAACGGTAAAATAAAAAAATAACCATACTAACTAGTATCGATTTTTGTCTATTGTCTACTAGTCATGATTTAGTCATAATTATTATCCTTATTTGCGTCATTTATATATAGGTAGATGAACTTAAATTAGAAAAAGTATAAATAATAATAAGTCATAATTTTAAAAGGTCAATAAATGTACTATTCATATAAATGTGATCTGCAAATATGTCAGCAAATAAAATGTAAAATTCTATCAAAGATAATCAGTAATTAAAAGGCGTGGATAAAGGTCACGTGCCCCATAAACTAATTAATTTTGTCATTGTTAACATTTACAAACCGAATTAGCCATCTTGTTTTATAGATTTTCATGAAAAATTACACCTGTATATATTACAATCAATTTAATTATTATGTAAATGTATTCATGTTATAATTATTAAACTAGCAGTAAAAAGCCGGTTTTAAAATAATTTGTATTTTTTAAAATAAATAATATATCATAATAGTGTAATAGTCAATAATAATATTAATACTTTACGTAAAACTTAATAAACTCAATGTAATAATAGTGCCTTTATCCACGTTGTATAAATACACAAGAGCAATTTAGGCTTTCAACAACTACCTGTAACTGTTATCCGATACTGAATTTAGCAAATATAATTAAATCCAACATACTTAAAAAATAAACATTTGCTTCCTTAAAATTGAGTGTCAGTAAATATTCTATTTAATATAAGATTCTTACCCCTTGCATCATTTATAGTAGAATTATAAAATTAAAATAATATTTATAAATATATATTCATTTAAAAATTATTATTCCTGGTCATTATTAAAATTAGTCAATAAAATGTTATAGTTTAAAAAATCAAAGGAAAGTTTAATGTTTATATTTTCGTAGTCATGATTAATATGATAAAAACAAATAATTTAAAAAGTTAAAAATCTTGTCACGCGTTTGTCCCTGTTACATGAGATATCAAATAACATATAGTCTTAAAAATATTTTTATCAATATAAACTTATGGAAAGTTGTTATTAGGAACCATTAATACTTAAAAATACAAATGCAAATAGTTTCTAATACTTGCCATTTAAGTCTTTTTTAGTCATTTATTACTAAATTTTACCTATTTTGAAGGTAGCCTATAGATGGCGTTCAAGTTCAATAATTTAACAATGATTTTTCAAAAGAACATTATTATTTTTAATTCTAACCCCTAGGGCAGGGAGCGATAACGGAAATGGTTTGTAAATAGAATTTAATGTATATGTTTCAAAGGAAATAAGTACTTTGAAATAATTTATAAACAAACATTTTGGAGGTGCAGGTTGTTGTTCCGAGGTTATGTCGCTTCGGATGCTCCACTACAATCACCACGGACTAAGGATGCCAGTTCGAGAGTCAGCTCTTCCACGACAGAACAAAGTTACATGGCATCCAGGAACCGACTTTTATTGGAACTGGTCCAAGAAGATCTCTGGAGTTGAACACTGCCTCAAGATCATTCAACAACAATCTATTGGAGGACAGGATACTTTGCACCTCCAAAGTGGTGACCCTGACGTAATCTACTCAGCCGACGTGGTCAACGAGTTCAAGTCACCTACCTCCAAAATGTAAAAATTAAATTTCAAGCAATATATGAAATATTGTCGGCTTAATTATCGGAATGAATAACTCCACAAATACAAGAAATAAGACATTTAAATTTACCTAGATGGGTAGTGGAATATTTTGAAGCATATCTGTTGGAATTACTTCATATGTTCTACAAAAATATGGCTAATTTGTTATGAGTAAAATATTTCCCGTGCATAGCAAAAATAAAGTTTTTACTTGCTTCTCTAAAATTTATACAAATGGAGGTTACACATGCTGCTTATTTAAGTCTGATTTGACTTCTAATCAGCTAGACGCCGTGTCGGCGCCGCCCAAGTAGGTTAGACTTGTCAAATAATACTTAAAAGAAAATGCATTATAGCAAAGCACATAGCAAATATTGGTTTGAGAGCGACGTTATACTAAAAATTATAATCTCGCCTCTCTCCGAAGTTTAAAATCGTCTTCTCCCGTTGCTTTGCATGCGTGTATTCTTCAAAGTAAGCGTTGTAGACTGCAATGGCTGTCCGTTGTTGCTGTTGCGTAAAACTGGACAATATGTTCTGAAACATAAATTAACAGGATAAACGCCACCGTAGAAAAAAAAATGAATTCATCTTATTTTAAGATAGACCCAAAATGTGTCGTGGGTCGCAATCATATAAATAAAATAATAGAGGTCTGCAGTTATGCATGCATCAGGGCAAACCTACTAAATAGATTTCAATTAAATTTTCCAAGTTTTATTTTTTACACTATGTCCGTTTTAATTTTTCTTTAATTATCAAAATAAAAATTATCATTAACACATTATTTATCAAAAACACAGTATAAAAAGAAGTCGCTTCCGCTGTCTGTTCGCTTAGGTCTTTTAAAATATTCAACGGATTTTAATGTAGTTTTCAGCAATAGATAGTGCTTCAAGAGGAAGGTTTATATGTATAATACATATTATAGTACAGAAAAGCCGAAAAATTCAAAGCTTTGTAATGTGATGTCATAACAAACATATTTTTTTGCGCTTAAATCGCAAACGCTGGCTAAAGCTTACGAGATAGATCAATGCTGCATGCAATAACCTCATCTTTCCCCTTTGTGGCCCAGCACTCTGATCCATACAATATGACAGGTCATAAAACGGACTTATAAAATTTACCTTTAAGTCTAAACGGCACTTGTGGATAGCAAATTGTCCCTGAGACCTGTCGCTATTTCATCCATCCTGCATTCACTCTGTTTTTCACATCTCGGCCTATCTCACCGTCGTTCTGGATTAATGATCCGAGGTACCGGAAGTTGGAGAAAGTTAGCAGAGACACCCTTTTCCGGCCTCCATGAATGGGTCCAGGGGCGAGGGACTTGGGGAAGTCCCCGCCCCCTATTCGATGGACCCGAGGTTGTCGGCGCGCGCCTCTGAGGCGATGCACTTGGTAGTTGAACACTTCACTACCCGTGCAGGAGACGAGGCCCGGATAGACGGGGTCAGCACTAGTGTGGGGCTGCGGAAGAATTTGGATTCCCGCGGCCCCGCGCGCACCTGTGAGGAGACACCGGGGTGGTGGTTTTAGCCGGTAAGAGTCCGGCACGCCCCTCCGCCTTTTCCCAGGCGGAGGTAGTCCATGAGCATTTCCCCACACCGTCAAAAAAAAAAAAGTTAGCAGAGACAAGTCTCCTAAGGTAATCGGGGTGAGGGCGGAATTTCCCCCAGTCGCAGAACAGATGTTCAGTTTTGGTTCTCCTTATCTTCAACCCAACACCTTCCAACCTCTCCTGCCAATCTGCTCTGAACATCGTGAGCATTTTCTCCAACTAGCATAATATCATCTGCAAAAAAATACACCAAGGTGCCTCCTCCTGTATACCTGATGTTACTGCATTTACCACCAAGAGGAACAAATGAGGGCTAAGAGCCGATCCTTGGTGTAAACCCATCGCAACATTGAACTTGTCTGTGACGCCAACCAATTAAAGACCCGACGCGTGTACTTGCCTTATCATACATCACACGAATAAGATGCAAGTACTTCACAGGCACTCCTTTTGCTTTCATAGCCCACCACAAAACCTTTTTAGGAACCCAAAGAATACCATGTGCACTTCTGTCTTTCTCGCACAGTTGGCGAAGTGCAAATATAGCATCCGTAGTATCTCGCTCGGGCATGAAACCAAACTGGTTTTCCCTTATTTCGCTCTCCTCTCGTAGTCGCCTAGCTATTACTTTCTCCCAAATCTTCATACTGTGGGCCATGAGCTTTATTCCTCTATAATTGTTACAAACCTGTACATCCCCCTTGTTCTTAAAAATGGGCACTAATGTACTATAGCACCATTCATCAGGGATCGCCTCGTTTTGCAACAACTTATTAAAGAACAAAATCAGTCACTTCAATCCATCTGCTTTCAAGAACTTCCATACTTCCACAGGTATTTCATCCAGTCCTACAGACTTGCCATTTTGCTTACTCAGCCAATCTAACCTCAGCCCTACTCACTTCTTTTACAACGCCCATGTTAACGGGTGCCTTCTCTAACATTCCACTCCAGACATTCTCTTCATTCATCAATTCACAGAAATAATTTTTCCATCTTCTCTTTATTTCTTCATTGTCTGTTAATAAACCATCTTTGACATTTTACAAAAAAATATGTGTTATTTATCAAGCTATTTTATACAATACAGTATTATTCCTTATCAAATTAAATACATTATATATATTTTTATACTTTTCATGTAGATCAAAACTGCCCTTAATCATTAATATGGATATCTTAGATTTCATAGATTTAAAAAGCGGAGGCACAGCGGCTGGCGGGCCGTACGTTTCGTCCCGGTTGGCAGCGGTCGGCGGGCACGATGTGTGAATGTAATTAAGTCAGTTTTTTTTTTAATTTATATGGCAGAACAAGGTTTGCCGGGTCAGCTAGTTTAATATAAAGTTATTAAAGTTTTAAGAGAACGACTTTTATAAGCTCTACGTGTTCAGTGATGTGTTTCCTTGCTGAGGAGAAATGGGTAGCAAGCATGTGTACGAAAACGTCTTATATTTTTGCGATTTACTTTTCTGTTATTCAACCAGTGAAGCGGACGGGAATGGATAGTGAATAACAAACTCTGTTGACGTCACTGGTGATCCCTCATGGTGCATTCAAGTAAACAGCATGGGAAGTCACTCCATGGCGCTTTGAGTGTTAATATCGTAATTTAACTGTCGTAACGACTAGCTCCATGGTGTAACGGTTGACACACCCGGCAATCGTTGTTCTGCCGCATAAATAAAAAAACAGAACTTAATTAAATTCACCCCTTCAAATTTCATTATCGCGACAAAAAGTGGCCTTCCTTCTTCAAGATCCAATCTATTTTTATACCGAAATTCATCAAAATAGTTTCAGCAGCTTAAATGTGAAAACATAAGTCAGTTACTTTCAGTGTAAACGCAATATTCATGTTTTATTTTAGATTGTATGGTACCATAACTTTTATTTTGCATTACCCACCTTTCAGTCATAATTTCTTTTTTATTGATGTAGGACAGCAGACAGGCTGAAGGCCTACTTAGAATGTAGCTTATGGCGGCATACTTAACACCAAAGGTGATCGCCATCCAGACGGGCTTGGGGCGCTACCACGTAGCTAGGCTGGGTTGTTGTGTCGCCTTTTACGACAGGCCGACCCCGGCCGTAGAGGTCAGTACTCTTTCTCCGCTCCAGCACGGATAGAATAGTGAAACATATACCATGAATAGTGAAATACGTATTTTATTTATCAACGTTCGTCTCAGTCTGCTAGCGAAAACTGAATCGTATTACAGCTAACACTCATATTTATAATATTAGTATTTATTTACAAAAATGTATATTTAGCGTACCATATTAGTTATATATACACATCAAAAAAGTCTACGCAACATGCATGATATTACAAATTTACCATTTATACTAATTAATTTCTAAGTCTTTACTCACTCAAAGTGCGCAGGTATGTAAACTTTTTTGTTATTGATGACATACTGGCTTGTTGTAAAAAAAAATCGATTATGTTTTGTTTTTTTCATATAATTAAATGAAAGGGAAATTGTTTGAATTTAAATGCGTTTTTATTGCTACGTTTAGTCTTGATTTTATAATTTTACCAACCATTTAAATAAAGTTAGCGACAAAATTGAATTGTTAGATATTCTTTACGTCATGGAGCGACGTCATTTGACGGCAAATGAAATGCAAAGAGCTGTAGAGATGTTGCAAGCGGGAAGTAATCAATCTCAGGTATCTCGGCATTTTGGCATTCATAGAAGTGTTATTTGTCGTCTTTGGCAGTACTACAATAATACAAGGGAACCCGCTGAACAGCATCCAGGCCGTAAAAGGAGTACAACCATTCGGCAAGACCGGTACATACAACTGACTGCAAGACGCCAGCCGATGTTAACCGCTCGAGAGATAAGTTTGAGGCTACAAAATTCAAGTGGTGTTGATGTAAGTCCCCAAACTGTGCGAAATCGACTGCATGAGTAGACGCCCAATTAGGTGCCCACCGATACGTCACGGGAATCGCGCTCGTCGAAATAAAAGGTGTAGAGAACGCAGAACATGGACCCAGGAACAATGGGATAAAATTATGTTTTCCGATGAGTCGCGATTCGGATTTAGGCCTGATACAAGAAGGGTGCGAGTGTACCGTCGGCCCGGAAATACTGAAAGTTTCAGGTGCATTCAGGAAGATCATCCATACAGCGGCTCATCCACTATTCTAAAATTTAAATTAGTACATGTTGCTTAGACTTTTTTGATGTGTGTAATACACATAAAACAAGTTCGCTACTATGTTACTAGATGGTGTATGAATTATCTCTATATTTATTATTAAGCTTAAAATTATGTCATGTTGCACAACACAACTAGGACAGCATGATTTTTAGAAGCCCAAAGTTTCACATACACCTCGACTGCTCAACATTTTCTTTTTTATGAGAAACAGCAGATGCTTGGCCCACTTAATAGTAAGCAATCGCTTATGAATGTTTGTAACTCTAAGATCGTCACGATCACGCTTCTGTCCGCATAAGGGCAATGGAATCTGGGTCACTAATGCCGGAACACAACATGAGGTTATTATGGCGGCATACTTATATACCAGGGGGTGGTTGTCTTCCAGACAGGCTTGGGGCCCTACTTAGCTAAGATTTTATAAGCCTGGCCCGGCCGTAGGGGTCACTGTTCTTACTCCATCCTATGTGGCAAAATTATTTCATTAAACTGAGGAAAATACTTACATAGTATGAGCTTTGTCTCCAGATACTCCACAAATAGTACACACCAGCGCTCTCAATATTGGGCAAGTTACTATTTTCTTATTCCCAATCTTTTCTTTCAAATAATGTGTCAAATATACTGCAGGAGTTTCCCCATTTTTACGGCACAATGTGCACAATCTATCATTCGGCAAACTCTTTATAAGTGAATTCTCATTGTACAGTGTTGTAGTGAATTCGTTCATGTTGGCTGTTGGTGATATATTGGAGAACATGGTTGGGGTTGGCGATACATTTTGCGCTTTAAATTTATCATTTTCTGAAGGAAATAACTCATAAAATGGTTCCTTTTTTATTTCCGGCTCGAAACTCCATATTGTTGGATCGAATTCCACATTGTCAGTCTTAGTCATTAATTTGCGGCCAATAATTGGACGTTGGCGTCGTATTGGCGATTGTTGGTACCATTGGGTAAGTGGAGACTCGTTAAGCCATTGTTCTCTTTCAAGAGGCTCTTGTGAGTAATCGTATGAAAAAGGAATCTCATTTTGGCTTTTGACAGTCTCTTTATATGGTCTGAATGAAACCGGAGACAGAAATTCACGGGGATGGGGACTAAAAGGAATTGGAGATTCTACTAGACTTGAGAAATGATCACTGTTTGAATGTGATGATCCATTAAGCTCTTGGAAAAGAGAATTGTAAACTGAATCATTTATATTCTGGATTTTTTTACTGGTATGAGATTCATCATGGGAACTAGATGAAGAGCTATATTGCTTTTTGTAACTACGACCAAATGGAAGATATGGTGAAAACTGTGAACATGATGAATGATTTCCTTCTCTTAAATTTAACAATTTTGAAGACTGATCTCGCAAATTAAGACTGTATTTAAAAGAATCAGAGAGATCAGAATAATTGAAACTTGTTTCTTTGTCTAAATTAAATGATTCTTCATTGAACTTTCGAAACAATTGATATCTAGAAGTGTTAGGAAACATTTCAGACGTTGACTCTGTTGAGGTAGTGTTATTAATTCCTTGGCTGAAGAGGGAGACACTGGTGTTTTGTTGATCAAGTTCTGAAATAAAATATTTTGTATTTATTTTTTCTCAAAAATATAGATAAACCAACTAACAACAGTAAAAAAAAAAAAAACAATATTTCTATAGTTATTACATCTCCCTAGCTCTGAAGCTTTCAGTTCACACCTTGAAATAATATTCTGTGATAATTCAGAGCACCATCTAGCTCCAAAATATGCAGCAGTGTTAAGGATACAATGGTTACTTTTTTTGTAAGTACCCAGGATTGTATTTTATAAGTACCCAGACTCGGTTTGAGAATCGAAGTTGTGACTCCCAGAGATGTTTTCACGTTGAAAACCATTAAGGCATCGAGGTCATCATAAGTAATTTGCAGGCTTATACAATGCTGTAAGTGTTAAACCTATCAATGATATTAGTCAAATATTTAAGTGAGGGTGTTTTGAAAATATTTCAGTCTGGATTTTCCTAACAATGTGCATTGTGCTCCCAAATATAGTAAGTATAATATATCAATACTGGTGATTAAGGTTGCCAACCTACTACATTTCACACACTTTAACAATTATTCTGTTTGAAAACAGGACTCAGTTATACAGTTGCAATACTTAAATTAATATGTAGTGAAAATAGGTTAAATGATTCAAGTAATGATAATAATCATATTTTTTAATGATAATTAGTTTAACAAGTATTTGAATATTAAAAAACACAGGATACTGCTTAAAACTATCCAGGATAAAAACTAGGATATGTCCTAGGAAAACAGGACGGTTGGCAATCATATATATATATATATATATATATATATATATATATATATATATATATATATATATATATATATATATATATATATATATATATATATATATATATATATATATATATATATATATATATATATATATATATATATATATATATATATATATATATATATATATATATATATATATATATATATATATATATATATATATATATATATATATATATATATATATATATATATATATATATATATATATATATATATATATATATATATATATAGATAGATTCTGTAGTTCGGACCGCTGTTGGCGACACAAAACCTTTCGCCATCACCGTCGGGGTGCACCAAGGATCCGTCCTTAGTCCGTTTCTGTTTAGCGTGGTATTAGACGTATTGTCAGACAGCATCAGAAACTCACATGAGCAGCCCCCGTGGCTGCTTATGTATGCTGATGATATCGCGCTGGCAGACTCGGACAGGGGTAGGCTGGTGCGACGTGTGAAGGCGTGGAAGGGGTCGCTTGAGAACGGTGGTCTGAAGCTCAATGTGGCGAAGACCGAGTACTTGGCCTGTAACTCCACAGATCCCACACCCGTACGCATAGGCGGCGACACGGTCGAGCGCACGGACCAAGTGAAATACCTGGGATCTGTGTTTCATGCGTCTGGTGACATCGATTGTGACGTCAAGGCACGCATTGCTGCCGCGTGGGTCAAATGGCGTGAGGTAACTGGTGTCATTTGTGACCCCAAGATGCCGGTAAAGTTGAAGGGACAGGTCTATAAGACCATCATTAGGCCTGTCCTTTTATACGGATGTGAAGCGTGGCCGGTGCTAGAGCGACACAGGCAAGAACTGCGTGTCACGGAGATGAATATGCTGCGGTGGATGTGTGGAGTGACGCGGAAGGACCGCGTTAGGAACTCCCGCATTCGCGGCAGTCTTCATGTCCGTGACATTGCGGATAAACTGCAGGAGTGTCGGCTCCGTTGGTACGGCCATGTTTTACGGCAACCGGATGATTACGTGGGAAACAAATGTCTGGCCATGCCGCCTCCGCCGGGCCCCGGCAGGAGGGGTAGACCCAAAAAGTGCTGGCTTGACGTCGTAGGGGGTGATATGCGTGCCAATGGGCTCAATACCAGGGATGCTGAAGACCGTGCGAAGTGGAGTAGAAAAAGTCGGAAAGCGGACCCCGGGCACCGAAACGAAAGTTAAGGATGCAACCGGGATAACGCTTAGATGATGATGATGATATATATATATATATATATATATATATATATATATATATATATATATATATATATATATATATATATATATATATATATATATATATATGTATATATTATATACAATGTCCAAGACATACAATGACTTATGCCAGTTCAGTTTCTCCAGTAAAATTAAATTTAGAACAGCGCCATCTATTATTATAGATACAAGCTTAGAAGTGTATCACAATTTCCAATTAAATTGAATCAGAATTACAATAAAAAGAACTGAGACAAATAAGTGATACACAAAAATTAATAAAAAAAATAGACCATATAAAGTATTTTGTAATAGAAATTAACTTTAATGTGTAAATACTTCTAAATTTTATGATGAATAAGAAAATATTTGTAGGTAGTCAAAACAATTTTAAAATAATAAATTATAGTTAGTTTCTCAACAGTATGCCTAATATTATAGTGAAATAGGTTCAGAGTGGATGAATCAAGCAGGCAGAGACCAAAGAAAAGGTTGAGGGATTGTATAAAACCTGATGACATGGCTAAAAAATTTAATGTTCAGATGATGATAGAGTATGGAAGGAGACCCATTGCTGACACCACATAACTGGGATAAGGGCAGGAAGTTTTCATAATTTATATTGTCTTACATTAATACTGAGATAAACTAGAAATCAATAATTTATTGGAGAACTATGTGGCAAACAAATGTGTATAAGTATTTATTTTCTTTAAATTAATTAAGTCCCCAATTAAAATAAACTGCAATTAAGGATTAATTTCATTACTCTGTTTTCATCATATATTTGTGAAAGAATATAAATAGTTGTTTAGTATCCATAACACAATTGCTCCCAGCTTACTTTTGGAGATGTTATGTGAATTAAATTTAAGTGAAAATATAAAATTAAAAATTATTTATTAAAAAAAAGTATATTTATAGAATATCAGTTGTCTCATACCCACAAGTGCTATGCAACTTTGTTTGGGACTAGATGGTGTTGTATGAAATGTCTCAGTATATGTATACATGAAATATTGTTAATATATAAAAGTGTATTTAATACAGCCCATAAGGCCCCTCCTATGAGATTCTTATAAAAGAAGAGGAATGGATAATATACCCACCACATGTGTCCAAGACAATATACCAGTCAGCTCAGGTTTCCTTACAATGTTTTCTTTCACTGACATGTACATAGTAATTGTAAGGCAGTCACGTCATTTGGAGACACCTATTACCTAATTTAGATACCAAGAAAGACTGGTGAGTTATCACTGTCTTTTTCAGTTGTTGCCTACCAACTGCATAGTCAGATAGGTCAACAGTACTATTGTTCAACAAGTCTTATATTCATTAGCAGCAGAGTTAAACTTTCATTATGTTATAACTTCTATCTGTCTTTATTCAACCTGATCATATATTAAAATTTTATGTCTAAACTTTTCTCTTTAAAGTCATGTTATATATGCTATGTATATATTTGACCTACGTTATATTTCAGATACAAAAAATTTGGATACCTACTACTGAAATTCATTAATGATTATAATCAATCATGACAAGCAGTCTTATGGTCTAAGGACAAGAAAAACTTAATTTTAAATATATGATAAACAATTAAATAGAAATATAGAGTAATATTTCCTAATATTAAACTATAATAAGGTTATAAGTTTGATTTACATGAATTTAACATCACATCGTTTTTACTAGATCAAATTAATGTCGAACATATTTATAAAATTGTATTTAACAAAAACTTACCATTTTCTCGTGTATTCGAGAAATTTCCGCTCTTATTTGGTAAAAAATCCTTTATGCTTTTATTTGAATACATTGCTAACCTAAAATTTTATTTTAGAAGTTTAAATATCTATAAAACATTGGTATGAAATCTCACTGTAAACTTGCGAAGACGGACATTGCAAACCACGCCCAAAAATTTTCGTCAAAACAACTTCTAATTAATTATTAGTTTTTAAATAAAATACTGTCATAAACTTAATTTAAATAATTTATAATTAGGTTTATGTATTAGAAATATAATGGACTTTAAAAACTAAATTTAATCGAATAGAAAAATTAACAGCCCCATATTTTTGGAAAAAAGAGAATGATGAAATAAATATATAATAATAATGTACGTATTTATAAGGATCACATTTACTTTCTTAGCTCAAAAGTTTAATAACAAAAATGTTTAGAAACATGTTTTTTAGATGTTTAATTGTTTAGAGAGACTTCATTACGTCGTTACGCAAATAATCCTTAATGGAATTTTTAAGTTTCACCAACTACCACTTTACACAGAGATTATTAATTGATTTTAATTACTTATGAACGAAAAGCTATTTATATAAACATACATAATTATACAGATATTGGAATAAAATAGAACGCTATAAATCCTAGATAAAACTGAATAATTGTTTTAGTACCTGTATCAAACTGATTAAATGATAATTTATGCACGAAATGCGAAATTTAATATTACAAACTTTCAATTCCCCGAAATTGATTTTATTTTACTGAATAAAACAAATTTATACTACGTCCTAGCCGTTCGACTGTTGATTTTACAATGGTTGCAAAATATTTATTGAATAAAAATCAAAATAACGGCTATTCAGTATATTTTCGGTATAATCAAAGAAAATTAATGTATCAAAGAAAGACCGACAAATAAACAAAGGGACACCGACTTTACAATGTAGTTAGTTCTATTTGATAACAGATGGCACTACTAGTCGTTAATAATTTCTTTGAACATCTCTTTGTATTCTGATCGATTTACATTTCAAAATATTATATAAGTTAAATTAAAATGTTAACTATCGAGCTAAAAAAAATTCTACTTCTTTATATTATAAAGCTTCGCTTCTTTAGGGCGTCTCTAGACGGCACTGTTATTTGTTTTATTTCCTTCAAGTACATAGTACAAATATAAAAATAATTTGAAGCCTGCAATTTTTGCATAATAAGATTTATTGCATTCATATAGTCTTTTATGTACAAAGTTTTAACATAAAATTACGGAATCAGTAACAAAGCATTATATCTGTATGTTCATCAGAAGTACATTCATTATTTTTACACCACTATTCTCATTCTTAAATTGTACGAAAGTAAATGGTTGATGGTAAATAAAATATGATACAAAAGTTTTTGATTGAATTTTTTCAATAAATCTAGTAAATATTGCATTTGAAGTTGTTCCTGTTTCAGTTTTCGAATAGTTTGGATCATTATTCATCCTTATATTACATTTTCTGAAAGGAAAACCAACGTCTTAGGTTTTTTTAAAGTCGCTAAAATACCTTTGTTATTGTTTTAATCGCGCATTTTTTGCAATTTACATTTGGTGTTTTAAAAAAAATTTTACTATCCTGTAACGCAAGCAAGCAGTTTTGTGAAAAGCAGTTTTGTGAAAAGCAAGAAGTGGTCATTCCATTTGAAATTTTGAAAAAAAAAAGTTTAAAAAATGCTTGACAGAATCTCTCTACGCGACTGTTCTGAAGGGTTAAAAAAACAATGTTACGTAACGCGTAGTTCAAAAACCTCCTTCCGTCCCTGTAACGCATCGTTACGTTTTGCATCCTCGTGCTTTAAAAAATCAAAACAAAGACGACGAGCCAGTGTTTTGGCGTGCTAATAAGAAAGCTTGTAACTCATCAAGCGCTATTTTTTGTGTCTGGTTCCGGAATTGTTTTGTTCCTGAAGTTTATAACTTATAAAAAAAAATTATACTTTAAAGCAGTTCTGTTTTGGGCAATGCACCAGGTCATCCTCGTGAACTTGAAACCATGCATCCAAATATAAAAGTGACATTTTTACATCCGAAGACGACAGCTTTGCTTCAATCTATCCAAACTCTATTATATTAGACGAGCCTTCAAAATCATATTGGATAATTTGAAATGTGATCCTGATATGAATGCTAAGGAATTCTGGAAGAAATTTGACATAGCAAAATGCAGCGTGAACATAAAAGAATCATTGGCAGAACTGAAGTCATACACATTGAAATCATGCTGGAAAAAACTGTGACCTGCTCTGATTGCAGAAAATGTCGAAGAATCTGTACAAATTCAAATTTAACTGCAAACATAGCCCAAATTGCGAATGCAATAGGACGGGTTCGAACAGATAGAACCAAGTGACATTCAGGAGTTGCTTGAATCGCAAGATGAAGATTTGACTGAAACCGACTTGGAAGAAATATTAAATTCACAGCCCATTGAAGAAGGGCTTCAACAAGCACTAGAAACGTGACATTTAATTTGAGAAATCTTAGTGAAGGTTTAAACTGATCCGTCTATGGAACGAAGCCTTATTTTTAAGAGGCAAATTGCTAATGCCACTGTTAAATATTAGTGTGAATTGAAGCTTTTAAAAACTGCCAAGCAAGAAAAAATTAAAAAATTCTTTAATCCATTTTTTTTGGTTTCGGGGAAAAACCTCGCTTGACGGGTTCTCCCGGCCTGGGGGGACCGAGGGATATGTGGGACTCTGGGAAATATGTTCGACCATCCGACTATCCACTAAAAACCCCAGACGACACTCCAGAAAAACCAGGGAGTCGCCTGACGTCGTAGCCGGCCCAGCAAGACCAACCGACAGCGAGGATGCGATTCCCGCCCCGGGAACACTCTCTGTGCAGGCGCAGTCGAAATAGGCATGGTTTTGACTACCAAATCACGGCCCGGGGCAGAACCCGGGACCCCAATCAGTATTCGCAACCTTCCCACCGGGGACCACGCCACGAACAGAGACCTAAGTTGGAAAGGATGTAGGAGGTAGACGGGAAGAAAGGTAGGACTCTGTTGCCTCGGACGGAGAGGGGAGTGAGACGACGGATGCTCGGGTACCTCGGGTACGCACACCCGTGCACTCCTCGGACAGAGGAGCGCCCCTGAGGGGGAATTGCCTAAGCCTGAATATGTAATTAATCATATGGTCAAAAACTTCAGTTAAACAGATTTTTTTATATATTTGTTTTTTTTTGTCACCTAGGAACGTATCCCCTATAATTCCATATAAATTACCATTCCTTATTCACGGTTTTCGTATTCGCAGCATATTTACGGAACGTATACCCCGAGAATAAAGAGCTTTTACTGTATAGTATACTTCTTTGACAATGGTATCTTAAAAATGGTCAGGCTAATGTTTATTTAATTGATCTGAAATTGAAGTACGTATGTAACGGAAAAAAGGGACGCTTGTAAGAAGATACGGTATCTACCAAAATTTATTTCATCGTAATGTGTTGGTAGACAAGTCATATATTTAAAGGAACAATCTTATAATTTAATTCTGTTTAAATTAACTACTATATTGTTTGAATTGCCATATACAACCAATTTGTATAATGATATTTTTAAAATAATTTAATGTCAGATCATAAACTATGCTAAAAACTTTCCACGGCAATACATCCCCAAGTAATTCTTAAATGGCATCACGCAGAGGTTTTGACCTCTGAAGACCTCAAAGGTTTGGGTGTCTTTAGATAACTGGGTACGTGGTCAGGATTGACAAATATTTACAGTAATTTTACGCAAATTTAGATAGTTGGTCTTGTGGCATTTTTACAAACGGTATTCCTGCACTTGGGATAAATCCTTCATAGAGGAAATGAAAGTTGTTCACTTATGCAGAAACACAATACAAGGTTGTCGGTCGGGTTGAGTGGTTGCCATCTAGACGGGTTTGGAACCCTACCACCTAGCTAGGGTTGTTTAACATACAGAACGCATGGAACACCTACTGTGTACATGTGATGCATTGGCCAGGAGGCGAATGAATCTTTTGGGGTTAGGATATCCAACACCAGAAGACTATAGGCTCCTATCTCCATACCTCATTGTTAGGCTCATGAGGCAAATTTTCAATGAGATTGGAGAGGAGTGATTGCTCTCTAGGGGAACACAAAAGATCCCATTGGGTCGAAGTGTCCGAGATGTTTCTCGGCCCCAAAAATAAGATAAGATAAGATAGGGTTGTTTTGTCGCCCTTTATGACCTTTATGACAGGCCCACTCCGACCGCAGGGGTCAATTTTTTTACTCTGTCCTGCATGGAGAAATCTACTGAGGCCCTAGCCTTCTCCAGAAGAGAACCAGTATGACCACCATGCTTGTCCAAGCAGATTGGCGGGTGATTTCGGTGCGCTGGACTTCTCACAGTGATTTTTTTTAATACAAACATGTCGATTATATTACAATATTCACATTGTTTGAATATTGGAACGCACAGAAAGTTTGAAATTAAAAAATTAATTTAATTAATTAACTTTCAATTTCATTTTTTGTAATAATGTACCTTTTTTTAGAAAATCTTCGATAATAAAATCATAATTGTTATATATTCTACTTGTCATATTTCATCATCATCATTTCAGCCGGAAGACGCCCACTGCTGGACAAAGGCCTTCCCCAAAGATCTCCACGATGATCAGTCCTGCGCTGCCCTCATCCAACCTATTCCGGCGATCTTGACCAGATCATCGGTCTATCTTGTGGGGGGCCTACCAACATTGCATCTTCCGGTACGCGGTCGCCATTCGAGGACTTTTTTGCCCCAACGGCCATCAGTCCTTCGAGCTATGTGCCCAGCCCACTACCACTTCAGTTTTGCAATCATCCGGGCTATGTCGGTGACTTTGGTTCTCCTGCGAATCTCCTCATTTCTGATTCGATCTCGCAGGGAAACTCCGAGCATAGCCCTCTCCATTGCCCTTCTGAGCGACCATGAGCTTTCTCATAAGGCCCATAGTTTGCGACCACGTCTGCGTTCCGTATGTCATCACTGGCAACACACATTGGTTAAAAACCTTCGTCTTGTCATATTTACCAACTTTCAAATCAGATCATCTATATGACCGAAATAATGATTATAAAATATATAGATTATAAAAGTTTATAAAATAGTTAGTTTGATTATCTAATCAAAAGAGAAAAGTAAACATGCATTCTGTACATTTTTTGCTTAAATGCACGCCATGTGCCTTTCCATTGGCAATAAAATAATTGAAAATTATGTAAGGCGCATTCCATGCACACAAATGATACTTTAATGTGGGATTTCCTACGGACCATGTCATAGGTGAGCTTGGATCGAAGACACGAATGCTAGGGATCTCTAGGGTTGCCAAATACATAATGGTATTTTATATTTGCAAATTACCGATCTCTGTTCAAGTTTACCTGTATTTGTATGGATTAGAATGCTGGGTCACAAAGGGGAAAGATGAAAGATTATTGCATGCAGCAGATATGCAAATGTTGAGATGGATGAGTGGGGTTACAAAAATGCATAAAATTAGAAATAAGTATATTAGGGGAAGTTTGAAAGTAGCGCAAGTGATTGAGACGCAGAAAAGTAATAGGTTAGCCTGGTGTGGCCATATAATGTGAAGAGAGGAGCGTAATGTAACAAGGAGGATGCTAGAAATGAGAGTGGCTGGATACAAGAGGCCCTCCTCTACCCCTGTAGACCAGAGAAAAGATGGATGGATTGTGTAAAAGATGGTATGGTTAAAAAAGATGTGAATGTTCAGACTACTAGAGGAGAGTGGAAGGACAGGACACGTTGTGTCGACCCCAGATAGTTTGGGATAAAGGCAGGAAGAAAAAAAGGTAACTGGTGTCATTTGTGACCCCAAGATGCAGGTAAAGTTGAAGAGACAGGTCTATAAGACCATCATTAGGCCTGTCCTTTTATACGGCTGTGAAGCGTGGCCGGTGTTAGAGCGACACAAGCAAGAACTGCGTGTCATGGAGATGAATATGCTGCGGTGAATGTGTGGAGTGACGCGGAAGGACCGCGTTAGGAACTCCCGCATTCGCGGCAGTCTTCATGTCCGTGACATTGCGGATAAATTACAAGAGTGTCGGCTCCGTTGGTACGGCCACGTTTTACGGCAACCGGATGCTTACGTGGGAAACAAATGTTTGGCCATGCCGCCTCCGCCGGGCCCCAGCCGGAGGGGTAGATCCAAGTGCTGGCTTGATGTTGTAAAGGGTGATATGCGTGCTAATGGGTTCACTACCAGGGATGCTGAAAACTGTGCGCAGTGGAGTAGAAAAAGACGGAAAGAGGACCCCGGGCACCGAAGCGAGAGTTTGGGCTTCAACCGGGATTTAACGCGATGATGATGATGAAATGCAGGAAGAAAAAGTTCTAGTATACCTGTGCATTAACCGGGGTTAGTAGATGCTATTGTGAAAAGTGTGAACTCAGCCCTTAAATTTCCCCATCAATAAAAACACATGTGAGTTCTTCAAAAAGTTACAGCGTCGGAAGAGACGTAACATACGAGATGTTTATCTTTAAAACGTCAAAAAACTTGAACATAAAAAAATCACTTTCGCCAACCTTAGTGAAGCGAAAAACTTATCATTTTAGCAATACATTTTGTAAGTTAAATAAAATTTACTGCAAAGTTATCATTTTACTAATGAACTATAATCACGATTAGATAAATAATTGGATTTCCTGTCAATAAATAGCTAAGAGAATGTAAAATTATTACTTTTTAAAGTTATTATGATTTCGTGTGAATACCTTTATAGCATTCACATAAAATACACACAATTATTGTCGACTTGTTAATTTTCTGTTTTAAATTATTTGTATTTAGATTATAAATAACTACGTCATCATATTTCCCGACCCGACTCTGTTGTTTGTGTACCCATAAAAACCCATTACAAAATTAAAAAGTATATAAACGATTTTCATATAATAGTATGTATATTTATTTTATTTATTTATTTATTTATTTTTAGTAAGACTTACAGGCTAATAAAAATTACAATATGTATATACCTAGTCAGGTCATAAATTCTGTCACATGTTTAATGTAAAATAATTGTAACAAGTTTATTAATTATGTAACCATTCATATACCAAAATGAACTTAACAAAACATAGATTCTTATGACATTAAAGTTTATTCAAAATGACCTCCGTGATTTTGAATACAAGCCTTCAATCTGCGCGGCCAGTTGTCTATCGCAGCACGAACGAGGTCCATGTCAATATCGGCGGCTGCCTTAATCAAGGATGTCTTGAGTGACTCCAAATTGGGACGAGGCTTTGAGCACGCCTTTTCCTCCAAGTGTTGCCATATCTTGTAATCTAACGGATTCAAATCTGGACTGGAGGAGGGCCAGTCTTCGTGCCGGATGAAGTCGATTTCACGCGCCGCCAGCCAGTCTTGTGTGCTCTTCGCTCTATGAGCTGGCGCCGAATCTTGTTGGAATACCCAGTGCCTGTTATTGAACATGGTATGAGAAACAGGTTCCACAAGGTTCGTCAGGACTGTATTTTGATACACAACAGCATTCGTTTTTACACCTTTCTCACAAAAATGTACCTCTGTTAAGCCCCAATAAGAAACTCCCAACCATACCATGAGCGAGGATGGAAAATGACCTCGTTGGACACGCGGAATACGGTTGCTCGCTTCTTCACTACTGTGTACGTACACCTTATCATTTTGTTTGTTGTAGCTCTCTTTTACGGTAAACATTTTTTCATCCGAAAAAAGAATTTCCCGATATTTTTTTCCCGCGTACCGCTTCAACAAAGCGCGGCATCTCTTCAGTCTCAGGTCCATTAGACGAGCATTCAAACGATGTCCTGTTTTTCTTCGATATGCCCGAAGCCCTAAGTCTTCATTTAACACCCTTTTCACCGTGGTTCTGCTTAACCCCATCTGAAGGGCCAACAGTTTCTGCTTACGTTTGGGATTTCTTTGAATTCGTGCCTTCACAGCTTTTATCACTGCTGGAGTCCTAACAGACCGAGGGCGACCACTTCTTGACCTGTCATCTACACTAGAGTCTTCATTGTATCGTTTGATGGTACGATAAATGAATCTTTTGGTTATATTCAAATTTTTCAGTATGTTAAAAATTTGAATTGGCGCGTAACCGCAACGATGCAACGCAATAACTGCAACACGGTCTTCTTTAAGCGTCCACTCCATATTTAAAAAATGAGTAAAATTCTAAAAGTATACATTTTTATTTTCATGAACAATTCGAGATTCGAATTCAATAAACTTTTTTGTGGCCAGCATTCTAAAAGAAAAGTTTTTACTGTGTGACAATACTTATGACCTGACTAGGTATAACCTAACATTCTTAAAAACTATTGCTGATTACAAGTCTTAACAGTTAGTTATTTACCACTACTCTACACAGTAAAAAGAAAAGAAAAAATTAATAACAACTTATATTCAATGTTCAACAGTGTCAAAAAAGTATTTACCCTTCATTACTTTGAATCTGTTAACTTTAGTTGTGAATAAATCGATATCGAGCTGGGCATCTAATTGATTAAATTCATTTGCACCTCGAATAAAAAAGCTATTTTGTCTATAATTAGTAGGTGCAAATGGTACACTTAACAATTGTCGCTTTCTAAAATTTTTGTGCTGTGTACGGAATTCTATATTAGCTAAAAGTTCGGGACAGTCGTATGATCCATTTGCAATGTTAATAAGTAAACAGACATCACTTACGGATCTTCTGTATTCAAGTGGCAAAAAGTGATAACGTGATAACATCGATCGTGATAGTTTTCAGAATTCTGTTTAGTCTTAAAATCTAAATATCGTAAAAATTTCTTTTGAATACTCTCCAAGCGAGATATATAAATTTGGTAAAATGGATTCCACACTGGTGATGCATACTCTAATAGGCTGCGTACATAAGAACAGTAAAGGATTTTGATGGTTTTCAAAGAACGAAAATTAATTGAGTTTCTTATCACAAAACCTAATGATTTGGATGCTTTATTAATCACATTGTTTATGTGTTTATCAAATAAAAGTTTACTATCTAGGATTACTCCAAGATCTTTAATGCTATCTACTTTTTTAATTGGTTCATTATTGAGCTTATAACAAAAGTTTACTGTTGATCGCTGCCTTGTAAAAGTGACATGAAAACATTTGGAAACATTCAGCTGTAATTTATTGTCCGTACAGTATACAACAAATTTATTTAGATCGTCTTGTAAAAGCTCAGCGTCGGACCTAGTCTTAACTGATTTTATGATTTTCATGTCGTCCGCGTATAAAAGAATTTGGGAATGTTTGAAACATAGTTTTATATCAGATATAAAAATTAAAAACAAAAGGGGTCCCAAGAGAGACCCTTGGGGCACACCCGAGGGCACATTATACCACTGTGAAGTATATCCTTTCAGTACGATAGCTTGAGTACGATTATCTATATATGAACTAAACCAACGGTATAAGTCACCGTGTATTCCTGCATCACACAATTTTTTTAAAAGGATTCGGTGATCAATGCGATCAAAACATTTACTATAATCAGTATATATCACATCCGCTTGTTCTCCGTGCTCCATTATATTGTTTATAAATTCATTGCCCAAGATGAGATTGGTAGTAGTTGATCGATGTCTAAGGAAGCCATGTTGCTCTTCACCAATATAATTCCTAAGAACTACATAAACTTGATTGTAAACAACACGCTCAAAGATTTTGGAAAACAAACACAGTTTTGAAATTGGACGATAATTTTCAACATTAGACTTATCACCCTTTTTAGGAATTGGGGTAACAAACGCGGATTTCCATATTGAAGGGACCACACCTTCCTTTAAAGACCTTTTAAAAAGTAAACAAATAGGCTTAACTAAACTATTAGCACATTTAACAATAAAAATGGGGGGTATATGATCTGGACCACCAGATTTAGACAAATCCGTTGCTGTGAGCAGCTTTAGAATTTCTATTTCATTATTTACTGTGTATGTATTATGTATTATAAATCGAATCATTATCTAATGTATCCATGAGGTAAGCACAGGTCGAAATTAAATCATACGGCTGCAGGCGGTTTTGCCGTCATCAGAAAGTGCGCTGTCCTTTTCATTGAAGATCGCTATTAAGTCCTGTCTATGACTGAGATCTACCACGATATGAAATGTGTGAATCATAGTTTTGTTACTCTGTTCAATCATTACATTTTGAATTATTAAATAATAGATTAGAATATTTTAATTTTTATCGCTGACCGAACACGATGAACGACAGTTTCTGGTGATGCTCTGACAGGAGATCGCCTTTACGGCTAGGACACCTACGTTGTGTTTTCCCAAAGTAGTAAACCTAGATTCTTTTATTAACCGGTGATTTGAGACATCGGAAGCTGTATATATTGGAATACATCTATGTACTTATTTCTTAACTTAACTTACGGAGAGTGGAACAATAATAAACATACTTATAATATATATATATATATATATATATATATATATATATATATATATATATATATATATATATATAATATTAAAGAAAATGTACATTAGTGAGTAGAAATGTAATGATTTTAAAGTGTTTCGTAATGTGTATAGTGCGAGTACGTTAATAGCCAGTTACTTATAATAAACCTTAGCCTAAAGTAATTCTAGTAGCTTTATTACTACAAATAGTGCTAACCTAACCACGACCGCGAAGCGGGAATATTTCATTGTCAAACCGAAGCTGTCCAACTATAGGCTAAATCATTATTATGGAGGCTAAACAGATAGAAAAAGGGCTAGATCTAGCTCCGAAAGGGCTAAGTTGGCAACACTGTAGCAGCATGCTTGCTCCCGTCAGTCCCGTCTTTCCTGGCTATGACATCGCGCTGTGTGCATGTGGTCGCGCTGTCGATACACATATACATATGTACCTACACTGTTATTGTCGTCGCACGAAGCCTCTTCCGAGAAATGTGATCCAGTTTAGGGCGATGCTTCGTGGATAGTACATTTGTGGCGTGGCCGATGTTGATGTATGACGACTTTTCAGAGCTAATTCTTTTTCTTGTATCTTATCTCTATTATACGGTACGGTGGCTACACATACAGCAAATTCACTTGTATGTTCCATTATACTAGCTTGAACACATTCAGATGAGCTTCTTAAAGGTTACGAATGGATCCAGTTTAATGTTGAACCAAAAATTCTAACAGAACTGTTAGAATGCAAATTTTTGACGGTATAATTTTTTGTGAAGACCTAAAATTAATTAATTTCGTACTGATTGTAAGAGATTAAAATTCATACTTGATCACCAAACTCAGTGGATTGGCAGTGCCAGTACCATACAAAAACGCTAGTCGCATGTTTACGTTACGATACATTTTAATTCAAAATGTGTTTAAAAGTTTTAAAAAAATATTTTCTACGAATATAACATTTCATGAATATTTGAATTCTATGTAAATGGAATATATGTTCCACAGTTCCACCCTTAGAATTTCATTAGCAGTACTGGTCTCATAAGTATTAAATTAATCATAATTCACTCACGATATAATTACAAGTTAACAAGTTTTATTTACATACTAGCTGTGCCCGCGACTCCGTCCGCGTGGAGTAGTGACTTTGGGCAGCATTTTTGGATATATCTTATTGGTTTATTTTGGATTACAAACCCTATAAGCCATAAAATATAAATAAATGAAATATGCAAACAGTCAGTGTTATCGAATGTAACTGTTACGCCATGCGTCTCTGGAATACGTGCGTTTGAACCTACAAAGTCCAGCCTAAGCTAAACCCTATTTCATATGATTGATGATATAAATCTGAGGACAACTTAAATTGGATTAAAAAAGTCCGAAACTGATCATTTTTAACTAAAACTATTTTTTTTCTAAAATAAAAGTAGCCTACTTTACTCCTTGTTACATCAGCTATCTGCCAGTTTGTCGCTCCCGCCCTGGTTCTCTCCATAGTCGGGAGTGATCATGGATGGACGGCCGTCGCCTCCTTTTGCGAGGCAGTCATGTCCGTAAAGGAGGCGGCAGAGCGAGAGCGGGAGTTGACCACCACACTCTCCTCTCCCCAACGCAGGCCACGTCATCGGCGCCGGAGAGTAAGCAATGCCCTCCGGCCGCCATAGAAAGCGGTGCGGGCGGTCCCTCGGGGTTTTTAGTGGATAGTCGGATGGCCGTACATCTTTCCCGGAATCTCACACATCTCTCGGTCCCCCCAGGCCGGGGGAACCCGTCAAGAGAGAGTTTTTCCCCGAGACCATAAAAAAGCTATCTGCCAATTAAAGTTCCGTCAACGTCGGTCCAGCCATTTCAGAGATTAGCCGGAAAACAGACAGACAGACAGACAAAAATTGTAAAAAATGTTGTTTTGGTATATGTACCGTGTATACATCCAAATGCACTTAGTAAAAAGCGGTTATTTTAATATTACAAACAGACACTCCAGTTTTATTTATTTGTATAGATTTACAATTGGCTTTTGGACAGTTCTCTGTAGTTTCAAAGTTGTCTAGATATAAAAATCTTATAAAGTTGTATGTTTGATATTACTGTATACGAGTATTATTAATTAGTATAAGATTTGTTCACGTCTAAAACGTGAACTTGAGTCGTGATGTTTAACACAGTATAAGAATCGAACTAACCTATACATAATCTTAAACATATAATCTCGTCACACGATCCTCCAAATATGATTATAGAAGTCATTAGAGGCGTTCATTGTCTTGATTTTGATATTAGCTGAGAAGTCATTTTTAGGTATACGTGTACACGTATCTTTTTATTGTCATTTAAGGCCATAGTGTTTTTTTAAAAATAAATACTCAATTTAAAATAATTCGTTATATATTTTCCGGAACCATGAACCGGAATAAGGTTAATATGGCGGTAGATTAAGAGACGGGTGGTTGTTATCCAGATGGGTTTGGAGCCTACCGCTTAGCTGCTTTTTATAACATGCCACGAATATTGAACTCTGCGTAGGAGCTCTCTCTCTCGTAGGAGCTGCAGGGAGAAAGTATTAATTTTTTTAGGGTATTATTTCTTTTTCTGTAAGCTATTTACAATATACTTTATTTAGTTATAAAAAGTACAATTTAGTGATTATATAAATATAAAATTCGCATTTATTTTAATGATAAGTGATAATAAATAGTTTAATGATTACATACATTGATATATGTATTTTTTGACTACATATATAAGACAAAATAAGAATTTAACGTGACATGCGTAACATA
Source organism: Malacosoma neustria (assembly GCA_963693495.1). Lineage (NCBI taxonomy): Eukaryota > Metazoa > Arthropoda > Insecta > Lepidoptera > Lasiocampidae > Malacosoma > Malacosoma neustria. The sequence goes on from OY856390.1 coordinate 11,776,366, forward strand.
CGTGACATACGTAAGTCTGTCTGCCAGTATCCAGACCTTGTAATATTATTTTAACGTCTTTGCTATAAATAACATATACATACATACATAATAAGATATAAATAATTAATCGTAGTAAACTGTAATCCAATTTTTTCATTAAGACCAAACATCAGATCAAGCTAGGCCGAATTATATTTGCTGACCTTTTGAAGTACTTTTTAAGTCCAATAAATGCAGGGTCGAAATAAAACTGTCTCGCAAAGGTCATCGAAAATTATGTGCAATTTGTCGTGATGATATGAACCTGACCTTCTCTAAGATTGGAAGATTGAAATTATGAGTAATTACATAACATGTTCCATGAACAGTTGAATGCAATGGACTGTACTAAGACGGGACTTAAAGACTCAGTTGCTTGTCGGTGGACCCTGTTACGACAACCTGACGGTTGTGAACAATTATTGATAAAAAATTAAACGACTATTAATGAAATATAAGTTAATGAGAAACGTAAGGTACCGTTGATATGTTTAACAAATTAAAATTCGGTTTATAATTTTAACCGAGCGTGGGTCACACACAGAGAGGTTTACTGGTCGTTAAAACCCTATTGGTGCGGTCACTTATATATATTTTCTGTGCTCGGAGGGTCATCCGTCCCCCTTCGCCGCTTCACGGGCCGACGTGCCCTATTGTTGGAAGTGGTCTACAGCTCCAGCCCGTACTGCGGGTGGCCGCCTTGAGACAGCAGCGATGGACGGCAGCTACTGGACCGTTCTGGGGGCGACGGCTCTCAACCCGTACGGTGGACCCTCTCCTCTGAGGGTTGAATACGATGCACTAATTCAATTATTAAATTACTACATTTAAAACGCGCACACGTTTAAAAAATTGGTTTCTGGATTGACAACAACTCGTAGCTCTTCTGGTGTCAGAATTCTTCGGCGTCTTTCGCGGCTTCGCCTTTTTATACTGGCCGCAAACGACGTGCGCATCGAACCTTCTAGATTTGGTTCATATGGTTGTGGCATGGAAAAGTACTGAGTAGCGCATGACCTCTGACCTGCTACTCATTTAAACAGTGACAGAGCTATAGGCCAGAGGGGTAAAGAATTATTCGTGACGTAAGCCCCGACGGTTCTTAATTCCTGTCGTTCGTTCGATTATAGTAATGAACGAACGAAATCGATGAACGCTACTCGACTGAATGATTCGCGTTCATTCATCTTTGTATTTATCAATGGACGATATTCAACTGAACGATTTCTCGAAGATTCGATTCCCGGCCGTCGTCATCCATTTAAGGTGTGCGCGATCGAAATCATTAATTGGTTTGTTTACATTAAAATACCCTCAATATTGAATATTGAAATTAATTAGAAATTATTATTACGTATTTAGGGATTAAATATTCTACTCTTGTTCCAACGTAACAACCCATTAAACTATTTTAAATCGGATTGCAACAGGAAAATACATCCGATTCGGCTACAACGCAAGTCGTAAACCAGCTAAGCAAACAAGTACAAGAGCTTCCTAAAATTTATAATCGACAATGAGATGTCGATTGAAGAAATTTTTAAAATTATCGTATAACCCCTGAAGTTAATCTTCGGAAAAGAGTCTGAATGTGCCAGCCTGGGTACCTGGCGTACCCTAACTAGCGGGTGCACCAGGTTATAGATGAGGTTTAGGCTCCAAGAGAAAAAAACCTAAAATATAATCGTCCCTGTAAAAATATTTTAAGAAAAATAATAAATATTATTTCTTGTTATTTCTGTGCAAAAAAAGTATCAATAATGGACACTAAAGCAAACGATTTGCATCATTTTTAACCTAAGACAGTATTGAATAGTGGACTTCACTTCTCAAATTAGATATTTTGTATGTAATAAAAATTTAATACTTGAATGATAATCATAATGAATTACGAAAACATTGTGAAATTGATATTAGTTCTAAACTGATTTCGTGTGAAAAATGACCTTGTGTTTTCGCTTATTAATGTAACGAAGTTAATTCAGTCCATCAAGCAGTATCTAAGAATATATCTGAAGTGAAGAGAGGGCAAAGTTGAAATATTGCGCCATTGTACCCCTGATTTCAGGTTTAATATATCGTTAGACCGGTTCTACAATGTCAAATAAAAGTAAGGTGAAAAGACTTTAACGCGACACTACGATTATACATACAGACCACTGGCTCGAAAGTGGAAATTCCGAATTGGAATGTGATGTAAAAATAGTATAATATCTGTCAATAATTCGTTTTCTAAAAAACGAAATTAAATTATAATTCTAAATTATACTAATTATAAATCTAAATTGCTAGAGGCAACTGTAATTAAACACAAACTTAAAATCAGTAAACGTTTCAATAAGGGAGCGTTCAAGCATTAAGTAACGAATTTGAGGGAAAGGGTCTCGTTTGACCTACGCGTTACATAACATTGTTTTTTTTAACCCTTCAGAACGGTCGCGGAAAGAGATTCTCTCACACATTTTTAAAACGTTTTATTTTCTCAAAATTTCATGTAATGGCCACTTGAAATTTTTTTACGTTCACAAAATTGTTTGCTTGCTTTACACGATAGTGAATATTTATTAAAACTCCACATTTAAAGCAAAAAAAAAATATTTAACAACAGCTGTGATAGTTTTTCTCATCACTCCAGTAAAGTAGGTAACAAAAAATACCGCAATTCGGATGGGTTTTAGGTAAAAATGGTCACTTCGTGGTTACGTAACGTTTTACTAGGGGGGGGGGGGGTACAGAAAACGTTACGTAGCGCGATGGGTCAAAACACTGGAAAATACTTGAATGCATAATGTAATAATAACAAGTGTGAATTTAAAACATTGAGTAGAGCTTTTTTAGGGCATGTTACGCATTAGTTGGACGAGGGTCAGGAACGAAACCGTGCTTCAGCGTGTTCTTATGTCCCGGAAAATGTTGCCGTCTATCAAAAAGCACAAGATAGAATATCTTGGCCACGTGCTCAGGGACGATAGATACATGCTGCTGCAGTTGATAATGATGGGTAAGGTGGACGGAAAGAGACGTGCTGGGCGAAGAAAGAAGTCATGGCTCCGGAATATCCGGAGTGGACCGGTATTGCCTCCGTCGAACAGCTGTTCCGGCTGGCTGCTGATAGAAATGAATACAGGAAGCTAACGGCCAACCTTCAGGATTGAAGAGGCACTGGAAGAAGAAGAAGAAGAGCTTTTTTCGTAAAATTTATAGTTTACAAATGAAAGGTTCCATTAAGGCATGTTTTTTGAGTTAGGTTTACTATATTATTGGTATATCACTACACTAAATACGATACGGTGAGTACATCACTCACCTTAGATTCGCAGATGATATCGTAATCATGGCTGAAACCATGGAAGACTTAAGCCATATGCTTGATGGCCTCAATACAGCTTCCCAAGGAGTAGGTCTCAAAATGAACATGGACAAGACGAAGATCATGTCTAATGTCCATGTCGCACCTACCCCCGTAACAGTTGGGAACTGTACTTTCGAAATTGTTGACGAATACGTCTACTTGGGTCAAACGATCCAGTTAGGCAGGTCCAATTTCGCGAAAGAGGTCACTCGTCGAATCCAACTCGGATGGGCAGCGTTCGGGAAGCTCCGTAAAATCTTTTCGTCCCAAATACCGCAGTGTCTCAAGACGAAGGTTTTTAACCAATGTGTGTTGCCAGTGATGACATACGGAACGCAGACGTGGTCGCTAACTATGGGCCTTATGAGAAAGCTCATGGTCGCTCAGAGAGCAATGGAGAGGGCTATGCTCGGAGTTTCCCTGCGAGATCGAATCAGAAATGAGGAGATTCGCAGGAGAACCAAAGTAACCGACATAGCCCGGATGATTGCAAAACTGAAGTGGCAGTGGGCTGGGCACATAGCTCGAAGGACTGATGGCCGTTGGGGCAGAAAAGTCCTCGAATGGCGACCGCGTACCGGAAGACGCAGTGTTGGTAGGCCCCCCACAAGATGGACCGATGATCTGGTCAAGATCGCCGGGATAGGTTGGATGAGGGCAGCGCAGGACCGATCATCGTGGAGATCTTTGGGGGAGGCCTTTGTCCAGCAGTGGGCGTCTTCCGGCTGAAATGATGATGATGATGATGATGAAATACGATTAGTAAAAATTTTAGCCACATCAATAAGTTATTTTTATATGCCTTTTTAGTTAAGAAAAGGAAGTCTAACTGAAACACATTGAAGCAAATAACAAACTGAAGTTAATATTGAATACTAAGTTAATAACAAGCTATATCATTTAATGAAATACTGTTGGGTCCTTACCTAGATATTGATATAAAAAATTGCTTCGCTAATTTTGGCGATTATCCTCATGTTTGTGCGAGACAAGAGTTGCTATTATAGAAAATTCTCCATCTTAATTGTCAACGTTTGACAAAACCAGACACCAATTTGCAACACGTATTTCAATTTTTGTGATCTTATTCCTGTAAAAAAATTAGTCTTGCCAAAATTTAATCCTCACCATTTGAATTACAATGTAGTTAATTAATCGCAAAGGAAGCTGTGCATTGTTTTATAGTAAGCTCCAGCCGGAAACTATCCGGACCAGGCAGGTCGTGAGATTGTTGGCTTTTTCTAGTATGAGGCCCAATATAATCCAAATTGCAGTGCGAGAATTCTCAACTTGTAGAACAATTAAATTTTAATATTTTATGCCAGTTATTGGCGAAACATAATTACAGATGTTTCTGACAAATAAATGATTTGATACATTAACTGTACTTCTTCTTCCTTTTCTTATCCCAGCCTGTATGGGGTTGGCACAACACGTTCTCTACTTCCACTCTCCTCTATTAGCGGACATCCATTAATTATGTGAGCTCAGAATAGGGGGGGGGGGGGCAATGAAATCTCACCATATCTCAATTAAACCGAGGGGGATAATCGAAAATCTCACATCACCTTCAAAAAATATAAAATATTACAGATATTAAAAAATATGTTTTTATCTGTTTTTTTACTTTAAATTTTATTTAATTTAAATAAATTAACTATAGTATACCTGAATGGTTTATTATTTTCCCGAATAGTAAAATAAATTTTAGTTTTAAATATTTTAGCACCAATCTCACATAAGGGGAGGGGTTCAGACAAATCTCACTAAATCTCACCTAAAGGTGGGGGGTGGGGGGGGGGGTTTCTAAACTGATCGAAAAATACCTCACGTAATTAATGGATGTCCCCTTAGCCGTCATTTCAACATCCACATCCTTTTTCACCATATCATCGCTTACTCAATCCACCCGACTTTCTCTTCATCCACTCTCATTTATATCATCCTAGTTATATGGCGTTCTTCTCTTCGTATTACATGGCCAAAACTATTACTTTTATGTTTTGCAGTAACTGGCGCTACTTTCACATTTAAAACACGCATTTCTAATTTTATCCATTAAATGTTCTTCCTTAAAATTGGACCTATTAAAAAGCAAACCCAATTTAAAATATACGAAATAATAAATTTAATTTGCGACGTTTATGAGTACCAGTCCTAATGCATAAGACACACGAGCTTGATTTGCGGTTGCTTAATACGGCGACGTGATGCGCTGCGATCTAGTTATATTTTATCCCTATTAGTACGAAACATCGGAAATGAACTTTAAGTCTTGCCACATTATAGTAGCGGGTTATCTTTCTAGATTTGTGAAGACGACACGCTGAAAGGTATACTTACATAATCAGCTTTAAAATAGATTATGCTATTTTTATATATTTATAAAATATTAATAGTATTATTTATGCACTTTATATTATTCATTTATTTCAACACTATTTGACCCGTCAAACGTTGTTTTGCCATATTTGTTTTTTTTAAGTAGTTTATGTTATTCTTTAAGGTCCAATCTATGATTATACCGAAATTCATCAAAATTAGTTCAGCGGCTTAGGCGTGAAAGCGTAACCAAATAAACAAACTCACTTTTGCATTTATAATACATACATACATACATATAATCACGCCTCTTTCCCGTAAGGGTAGGCAGAGACCACTTCTTTCCATTTGCTACGATCCTTACATACTTGTTTCGCTTCGTCCACTTTCATTATTCCCTTCATACATGCCCTTCAGTTTAGGGTACTCTTGACCTGGCCTTTTTTCAAGACGTCCCTGATCTGGTCTCGAAACGTCCGCCTAGGTCTACCCCTTCCAACACTTCCATTCACGCTTGCCTTATACACTTTTTTCGTCAATCGTTCTTCATTCATTCTCTCAACATGGCCAAACCATCTCAGCATATCTTTCTCAATTTTTGTCACTACATCTTCTTGCATTTATAATATTAGTCAAAATTAGTCGTAGCGAAACGTAGTGCAACTCGTCGAAACGCCTGTGGAGGTCCCAGATTCCTGTACCACATCTGGATGTTTATGCATAATATGTAGTTTTCTAAATCCTGTGCATCCAAAGATTGCCTGTTAGAAATCGCTATAAGCGATAAGATCGCCTTTTGTCATCATCATCATCAACCCAGCGTTATGTCCTGGTTGCAACCCAAACTTTCTTTTCGGTGCCCGAGATCCAATTTCCGACTTTTTCTACTCCACTTCGCGCGATCTTCAGCATCCCTGGTAGTGAGCCCATTGGCACGCATATCACCCTTTACGACGTCAAGCCAGCACTTTTTGGGTCTACCCCTCCTGCCGGGGCCCGGGGGCGGTAAATTAATTTACTACTTCAATCCTGTACTAATTGCGTATGTGCAATTAAAGTATATATTTCTATTGTAATATGTATTTATTTACAAAGGAAAAGTATATATGTATTATAGTATAGCAATTGTATTGTAGTTATAGTATATAGTTAGTATAATATAGTAACATCCCTAACACAAGTGCTATGGTACTTATTTTGGAACTGGACGGCGCTGTGTGGGTTAAATAAATAAATATTTTGTGACAATTCACACAGCGCCATCTAGTCCAAATTAAGTAGCATAGCACCTGTGTTATGGGTACTAGTCAACTGATATACTACTTATATATATTTTCTGTAAATAAATACGTATAATAAACTCACACGCGAGACAGGAAGGAGAACGAGACGCCACAGAATTTGTCTAATATTTTTTGTCCCAGATATATGTAGTATATATAGGCAATAGTTCAAACTGTGTCTATTTAAATTATTTTCAATGATATTTTTCTAAAACTTACTTGTATTGTTATTGAAAGAATAAAAAAAAAACTAAATTAAAATTCATGTCTTACCATATTCTTTTTAGGAATTAAATGACCACAGGCTAAATAGTATTGGCATTCCTATAAAAGATGATGTGCTTAAGAAAGTTATAATATTTAAATAATGATTAGGAAAGAAATATTATATATTTGCAGTAATAAAAATTTCTATGGTATAAAATTATGAACAAATGTGCATTCCATGCTTACAATAATTGTTTTATGGGTGTTGAGCACGTCTGAATTCTAAAAGTAGCAAAAAAAAAATCGCCAATGTTAACAACAAGTGTGCTTAAACTCTACAAATTATAGTTATTTCAAGAAAACTGCAAAAATGGTACTGAAAAACAGCGCTGAGTCAGATAATATTAACACAGAACCATGCTGAGTAGTCGAACTAATTTGGCGGATTTATAATTATTGCTTTATGTAAATAGCTTGTAAAATAGTTCTATTAAATAAACATGTTTTCTTTCTTCCTTTCAAAAGCTTAAACTTTAAAAATCAAAATATACATGGATACCAAGTATTTAGGTCTTTGCACATAGGTTTTGTGATTGAAATGCATTTAACTTATGAAAGGGATTTGTCGGAACCACAAAGATAATTTACTGCGTGTGTTATACCATATTTCCATTTTGAATGTTAATGCAAATGTCTTCTTTGTAACTGTTTTTGTTTTACCTACTGTGTTTACTATCGAGCCAATATGCTTGTCTATTTTATAGTATATGGTTTTATAATAATCGGCTGAGTTTTTTAAGGACAGAAAAAAATAATAAAGCTACTCTATAACTTTCGTTCTGACAATGAATCATAAGAGAAGAAAGGATTTCGTTGGCTAGTTTAAAGACATAAAATAAAAGTTACCTTTGGGAATTGGTTAATCCAGGATTGAGGAGTTAGCATTGTTGCTTTGGTAAAAAAAACATCTTTTCCAGTTTCTGTGTTTTATTAGCCAAGAAAAGAAAGATTCACTGAGAAGCATCGACGCAATATTACATTATAGCCCTAATTCTACTCAACAAAAATCGTGCCGTGCCAAGACGCAATTTTTTTTTATTGCTGTGGGACAGAAGATAGCCTAACGGCCTATTTAATAGTAAATAATAACCGTCGTCTACAAAAGCAAGCGGTACCAGGAGAATCGCAAGCATACTACCATCCGCTTAGGGGAACGAACCTGGGTCACTTTTACCGGAACACAACACATTTTTGATCGTCATCCATAAACTATAGCTCATTCGCAAAGCCTACCAAGCTTATATAGCGTAATAGTTTTCTGATAGGAGCAACACTCGTCCCGTTCCAGCATATGCTTTCCCAGAACGAGAATATTTATGCATTAAATGACAATAACAGAGCAGATGTAGAGGCGTTTCATCTGCTTCATTACAAAATTTGCAGGCTTGTTTATCTCTACTCTGCACAGTGTTGAGGTGGTTATTTTGATAGCGATCCCTAGACAGTGCCTTCTATAAGCTTTGTGTGCAGCCGGGATTAATTACATCAATGATAACGATACATACATTTGACTGCCATAATGGCGTAACGTCTAATGTACGGAGGTTACGGGTTTTAAGATGTTTTTCTTCTTCTTAAAAGTGTTTATTGTAGTATTAATTGCATATATCAGAAGCTTATGTAAGGTTAGGATACAAGCGAGTTCATGGCGCATTACACTGTGATCATGGTGCTATACTTCTTCGTGCTATCTGCTCCTTCCTCGACACTTATTTTCCTGATCATAGAGCCACAATAAATTCAATAAAGTAGCATAAATAACTTTATTTCTGGTTAAATAAATATACGTGGACAATTTACATAGCGCCATCTAGCAAGTAAGTAGTTTACTTGTGTTATGGGTACAAGATAAGTGATATAGTATAAACTCCGATTTTACAAGCTGTACAACTCGATGATTTAAAAACCAACTTAAATGTATACCGATAATGTACTGTGTATAGTATTGTGTCTTATAAGTATGATTTTATTTATTACACCCCTTTAACTCAAAATTATTTGAACAAAACCCCTACAAAAGCTCAATGTGTCCTTACAAAATTCGCATCCGTTGAAATCCTCTATTAGTTAAAAACTCGATAACTCAGATTTTTTGGCATCTCCCTAAAAGTTCGACTTAAAGAAAGTACTATAATATGAACGTTGGGCGAGAAAATCTGCATAAAAAGTTAATGTTATAGTAAGATCTAAGCCCAAAGATGGCGATCTTGGGGTTTCTTGGTCTCATCGTTATAAATGACTTTGATGAATATCGCATACTTTTAGAATAGAAAGTTTCAATTTTAATTTGGTATTAGATTTGTTATTTGATAAAAATCGAACGTCATTGCAATTCTATGACTGAAGTACAATCAGATTACATTGTTACTGATTAATCTAGTTTCATAAAAACTGTGTATTTATGAAAGTAGACTATTTCTACGTGTAGTTCAAGTAAAAATATTTTTGGATATACATATTTTAATTATGAAAAAATTGCTTTTTTAATTAAAATTAAAAATGACATGCTTTACAGAGACAAGAAATAATAATTCGCAAAACATACAAACATTTAAAAATTTACGAGAATTTAAATTTGTTTTATACAAGAAACAGAGCTTTAGCAATGACCGTGTTAGTCCAAAGCTCGTCCGACAAGTACAGATAGCTTCGTGTGACCTAGTATTTTGCAAACACTCCCTCGTGCGCATCCCTTCGCTAGTGGTGGTTGGCATATAAACATGCGCATGCTCGCCACGCCGCAGTCCGCGACGACACGCTAGCGCTCCGTACGTAACCGGTGAGTTTCAAATTTAATATAGGATTTCAACAAGTGGATATTATTGGATTTAAAATCTTAAAATGTGTGAAAATAATATAAATTTAATTTTAATTCTTATAAAATATTGCCTGAGGTGTATTAAGTATAAAAGTATTCTATGAATCTGATGATTGATAAAAACTAAAATTGTGATATTTTTAATAATAATGATGAGTTTACTATAAAAGTTAATTGATTATACGTATATAAAAAAATTATATTAAGGAAACCGGGATATAAAATAAGAATATGTTTTTATAACATAGTTAAAAATAGATAGTATATAGTTTAAAAGTTCATTGTTTAAAAGTATCTTAACATCTCTCATGTAAATGTAATTTACATGGAATATCATGACATATTTTTGTGATAATTATAAATACAAGTTTAATTTAAAAAAAAATTTATATACTAAAGACAATAATAAAAAAAAATAAACAATCAATAGTATAAATTTATTCAAAATATTACCATTTCCGTAGAAAGTAGCGGAAAGTTAATAAAATATCACGCTGTTAAATTACTCCCATAACTTATAAATAAATATATAATAGATATAAATTAATCCAATGATCGTTAAACATTGTTTACAAATTGAGCTCAATTAATAAATATTCATTAAATAAATAAACCTAGATTAACTTGTGTTATAATTTATATTATTATTATTATATAGTGGTTTTACAAAATAACTGAATATGATTTGCGTTTATTAATAACATTATTTATTATATAATAAAAAAAAAGAAATCAAAAGCTTCTTTTGACGGTAATTTAAGATTTTTTGGTCATTTCAGAGAAAATAGATTTATTTCTCTCATTAATTTAAATGTAATTACAGAAAGCATTCAATCTGTCTTTCACTTTACGGTACAGAGAAGCTATAACTGACGAGAGCCGTGTTAGACTCAATTATACTTCTACCTAAACGGGAAAAAATTAAAGTTTTCGTCTCTGTTGATCTTATTATCATTAGATATCTCCATAATATCACTTGTCAAATAAAAAATATGCAAATACGTTCATTCGTTTTGAAAGTAATCAATCAATCTCAAAATTTACAATACTCAGTCTTGTGTTGAGGATTTTTTTCATAATATTGTTTTTTATTGCTGTAGGACAGCAGACAGGCTGACGGCCCGCTTAGAATTTAGCAGTTACCCTCGTCTATAGATGTTTGCAACGCCAGTGGCATCGCGAACACGCTGCTGTCCCATAAGGGTACAGGAACTTGGGTCACTAATTCCGGAACACAACACAAGGCTATTATGGCGGTATACTTAAGACCAAAGGTGGTCGCCATCCAGACGGGCTCGGCGCCCTACCACGTAGCTAGGGTGAGTTGTTTTGTCGCCTTTTACGGCAGGCCGACCCCGGCCGGAGAGATTCTTTCTCCGCCCCTGTACGGATGAAAAATGCCACTTGGCCCGAGTCTTCTAAGTCTCAGATATTTGCCGCTAAAACGGTGGCTAATTACACTAGTCTATTGTTTCACCCCATACATTCATAGCAATATGTGTGATATTAGAACTTCCCTTTCGGTACGTGTTATCATTCGACTGTATAAAATTCCGGTTTAATTTAAAACATTTGTAAATGATTTGATAGTTAACCAGTTAATATAATATCAATTTACCATTACTACAAATTGTACTGTTATTAAATATCACGACAAGCACCGTTGAACAATGTCGGATACAAAATTATTTCTCATTAACAATCCAATAGTTTTTCATCTCTAATCTTTGACAATGCAATATTTTTTGTATTTTCCGCGAACAATTGTGGCGCATTGCGTTAACATACATTGTGCATACGATTATTAAATTTCTTGAAAATTATAGCCTTGTACAGTTGTTTTTGACCATTGTTTGGTCAAATATGATTGATTATATATATTATAATTTTTTCTTTGTGAGCGCCATTTTGAAACATGAGTTTATTCATTTAAGTAACCTAGTTCCTAGTTAACATTTAAAAGGAAATTTCTAATTTTGTTCTTACCATAAAAGTTATAGAAACCGTGGTTCAGAAGTAGTGTCCCCTAGGATGTTGAACCGACAGCCTGTGCGATGTAGGGTTAGAATATTCTTCTCTTCTCTGGCGTTACACTCTTGCCAGAGTGGTCGTGGCCGTCACGTTGAGGTTTTTGTAGCCTGTTTTACAATACGACGCCACTCTTCGCGAATTGCCGCTCTCCTTGTGCATTCGTGCAGAGGAACGCCGACGGCGCCTTTCACTTGGTCCGTCCACCTCATCGGTGATCTCCCGCGTGGTTGGGTGCCCTCAACCTTGCCCTGCACTACCAGGCATTCGATGGATTCGCCTCCGCGCCGTGATACGTGTCCAAAGAAAGTGATAATGCGAGCCTGCACTGTGTTTGATAGCCTCTGATTGATGCCCAGCTTTCGAAGAATAGACTCGTTGGTTCGGAATTCCGTCCAAGATATACCGAGCATTCTTCTCCAGCACCACATCTCAAGAGCATCAATCCGTTTTTTCTCACTTTCTCGTAGGGTCCATGTCTCCGCAGCGTAAAGAAATATGGGGAATATGAGAGCCCTGACAAGTCTGGTTTTGGTGGCTTTGGTGATGTTTCGATCCCTCCATATTTTCTTCAGATTATCCATAGCTGATTTGGAGATTGCCATGCATCGCTTGATTTCGTATGCAGCCGCCACTATTCGATATCAATGCACCGAGGTATATATATGATTGCACCACCTCACAACCCGCTATTTGTGTAACCTGTGGCGAGTTGTTGTTTGCACGATCGACAATCATCATCTTAGTCTTGCGGAGATTTATTTTGAGACCAAAATCAAGGCTGACACGTTCCAATTAGGGTCAGAATATAGGAGACAAGAAATTGGGACAAATGGACAAGAATTCACTAATATTTGATTCAAGGTAGATTAGCGGGTTTGATTAACTGATTTTCTCGTATATTTAGAGATTATAAAAGTAATATTAAATAATAATTTTAAATTATAACTAGCTTACGAACAAGCTGTCATCATCATTGCGTTAAGTCCCGGTTGCAGCCCAAACTCTCGCTTCGGCGCCCGGGGTCCGCTTTCCGACTTTTTCTTCTCCACTTCGCACGATCTTCGGCATGTCTGGTGGTCAGTCCATTGGCACGCATATCAACCCCTACGACGTCAAGCCAGCACTTTAACTTTGCGAACAAGCAGTCATACATAATAAAAAATAATTCGAAATTGTAGTTAATTAAACGTTTTGTTATCTTTTTAATCGTTGGAGCATCTTTTAATTGTTTTTTTAAACAATAGCTATTTTTAAACGAGAACTCGTTATTTTTCCCATATGTTATATTTACAGTACAACTCTTTCAAACCTTTATGTGAATTGACCTAGTTATGACAAGTGTTAAAAATAGCAATTAAGTTTTTGAAATATTTTCCTGCATATTATTATTATTTATTGCTAATATTAAGACTCAGTTTCACTTATAGATATAATATTAATTAACTTATAAATTTATAATAAATTTGTATTATAATATAAAAATACAAAGATATTCAAATAAGACTAGAAAAAAAGTTCCTGGGGAGTTTGTTTCATCGTTTCTTTTCTAGCTAGCGTTTGGGTCTTGCAAACGATGGTAGCTTCTTTATATTCAATAAGGTATGTTTAAATAAATTCATTTACATAGACAGGTTAATTTCAGACATAAATCTACCCTTTGCGTACTTAGGGACTCATAAAGGCGTAAAAGAAGAATTTTGTTCGGTTGCCGTTCCTTGATATAATCAAGTCACATCTGTTCTCTTTGAAAAAATAGAGCCACGAAAGAGCACAGATACATTGTACGATGCCGGTCACGGACCGGGAGACCGTACAATAGATGGGTGGGATAGCTCGAGAGCAGTAGACTGTATGAGAGGAAGAGGAGCGGTAGGCTAGAGATATGCGATGCCTTTCAATGGGCATAGAAATTTGCACTGATCTTGATACCACCACTTCCCATTTCGGTTCAGGTCCAGGGAGGAACTGTTACACTGTACTAGCTAAACATCACAAACTAGACACTGAACACACAATGTTATGGCACGGCCAATAAGTTTGGAGTAACTGAAGCCGTGCCGCACGTTACAGAGGTACACGCTAAACTACCCTCGCCTCTACCTATTTAGCTTCGGTTACAATCAGCATGTAATTAGCATCCTACGTGATAACATCCGGCGTGAAAATGATATTAAAAGTGCGTTCCATTGCATTCATTCTTAATTAGTTTTAATTCACACTTTTTTGTTTCAGATTTAGTTTAAGAACCATAGCAGCACCAACATCATGCTACGTTTGATAACGCTATCAAGTAAGTTAATGTTATAACAAGTTTCCTCAAGTAAGTTAAAATTACAAAAAAATAACTATATCAGAATAGTCAATACCTGCTATGGTTTTTTATTTATATTATATTTATATACAATTGTATCGACATTTAAGTACCTGTATCTTATTTCAGGCTTATACTACTAGCTAGGCTTATACTACTGATAAAGCGCGTTTTAGCTTTTCTACATTTAAAATATCTACTGCGCAGTTCGAAAGACATTGATCAATACTTATTAAAACACTTTTAGTGTTTTAGCGAATTTAGAGGCAATTTATTGCCTGCATGTTGATCTCTTTAAAACAAATCACAGACAAACTTTAGATCGTATCAGTAGTCTTCGTTTACGTACTAAAGAAACCTAACAAAAGGTAATATACGTTATAATTGACAAGAAGACGCAAGTCGCTGATAGTCCAACTAAAACTACTCTACCGGAGGGATATGCTTCCGCATAAGTCCCTGGCCATAATGATTTAGACCAGCCTCTCTTGTAGTTTACTATTAAAAGACTAATTCATTTAACACCTTTTAAAATCCAGTGAACCCTACTTTTATTCCTAATTAACGGCCTACGATTACTTCTAATTATGAATTTCTTAAACTATAATTTCGCTCAGTTGTCAATCTTAAAAAGCGTTTTTATCGACAGGCGGAAGCTCTTACGGCTAAAATAACAATACAAATTAACAAAGGAATCGGTTATCTAACGGTATAGAACAATACCTGTCATTTTTAATCATAAAATATCGATTCATAGATGTGATAATTAAGTCTATAGATTTCATAAGCTAGATTGGGGCGTTTATACATCAAAATTGAGTTACGACTACTAATGCAGACCTAGAATGTTTGTTAAATCCTACCTTATTACTTTTATATTAAGATTGAAAATTACAGAGTTGCTATGTGGCCGTCTGGATGGCAAGCATCCCTGCTATATATAAATCATGGACTTTTTATACTAATTGTATAATAAGTCCATGATATAAATATGCCGCCATAATAATCTTGAGTTGTGTCCCAGCATTAGTGATACAGGTACCAGTACCCCTATGGGAACAAAAGCTTTTATACCCGTAGCCTCTCAAATATCCATATATGAAGGTAACTGCTTATTTACAAGTGGGCCGACAGCTTGTCTCCTGTAAAGAGAACTTTTATCCGTGCAAAGGCGGAGAAAGAATAATAACCTCTGCGGCCATGGTCAGCCTGTCGTAAAAGGTGACAAAACAACCCACCCTAGCTACGTGATAGGGCCCCAAGTCCGTCTGGATGGCCTTTGGTCTTAAGTATGCCGCCATAATAACCTTGTGTTGTGTTCCGGCATTAGTGACCCAAGTTCCTGTACCCTTTTGCGACAGCAGTGTGTTCGCGTTGCCACTGGCGTTGCAAACATCTATAGGCGAGGGTAACTGCTAAATTCTAAGTGAGCCGTCAGCCTGCCTACTGTCCTACAGCAATAAAAAAAAAAGAACTTTTATCCGTGCAGAGGCGGAGAAATAATACTAACCTCTGCGGCCGCGATCAGCCTGTCGTAAAAGGCGACAAAACAACCCACCCTAGCTACGTGGTAGGGCCCTAAGCCCGTCTGGATGGCGACCACCTTTGGTCTTAAGTATGCCGCCATAATAACCTTGTGTTGTGTTCCGGCATTAGTGACCCAAGTTCCTGTACCCTTATGCAACAGCAGGCAACAGTAACTGCTAAGTTCTAAGCGGGCCGTCAGCCTGATCTGCTGTACTACGGCAATAAAAAAACAGCAATAAAATAAAATTAGGAACAGGGAGTCGTTTTATCGGAACTCCGAAATCGATAGACCGATCTTAATCCAAATATTTGTGTTAGCTAATCCTCAGTAATAAATATTTTTAAACTTTTATTATTTGAGTAAAAATGTCAACAATGAACAAAATAAAAACACGTTTGCAATAAAGAAGTAGGTTTAATGATTAAAATATATATTTAAATAATCCAAATACCCGGAAAACGTAAGTTGTAAATTCAACTAAGCATTGGGATAAAATAGTTTTCTTGCGCTTTGTTGCATAAACACGTGCATCGGCCCCTAGGCGTCTCACGCTACCCACATCTGAAGCACATTATGGCTGCGGAATACAAATTGCCTACAATTTTACTATAAGTACCTTCTTACTAACATCTAATTTGAATGTTCCGGTTACGTGACATTTTTGAAAATTATAATTCTTTTAAAAATTATTCTTCGAAATACTGAAAGTAAACAATTGTCTTTAAGAGTCATACTGCGTAAGTTAACACCGCGATCTAGTCTCAAAATATGCAGTAGAGCGCTTATTTTCTGGGTACAAGACAACTGATATAGTAGCTATTTACTCATGCTTAGCAAACTAATACTATACATAACCCAGACTTGGGATTCAATTGAACCGGAGACCCCTGCAGCCAATCCGTGTAAAAGCCTTTACGCCACGAACTTTCAACAGTAATAGTAAATCAACTGCCTAATTGACTACGCTAGTACTTTCTTACGGAGGTAAACAAATTATTAATGTACTTACGAGTACTCGTGAGGGCGCCGGAGGATAGAAATCCTGACTCCCTGTCGCAAAACTCGGAAGAGGCTCGCCTTGACTAAAGGCAGATCGGCACCGGCTTGGTCCACGAAGTTCTCGGGCAGTGTGAGAACGGCGGGGGTTTTTCAGTGGGTAGTCAAACGTGGAACATCTTTCTCGGAGTACATATCCACAGATCCCCCTGCCCCCCGAGTTTGGAGTACTAGTCAACAGAGTTTTTCCACGTGGAAAATATTATAATGATATCGGCTCTCATTGGACGTTTGGGATAAAGAAAAAAGGCCACCTTTGTTTATACACAAGCAAGAAAAAATGGGATAAATGCGCCATTTTTTCGGAGTTGAAAATCAGGTGCCAATCGTCCAGAAAAACTCAGTAAACTTAGTATTGAAGTTCTTTACGCTAGGAAACTGCAGAAAAGTATTGATAATTTCAAACATGTGTCATTTAAGTTCTCACCAAGCGTTTGTTACAATATCAATAATATAATTTGCTTAAAACAATAGAGCAAAATTCTAAGGCAAAATATCTTTACAATCACATAATAATCGGCAATTGTTCTTATTATTCATAAAGGTCGATTGACAGTTTGTGTTCATACAAAACTTCCCATAGAAATTATTAAATAAACAATTCGAGATAAAAATTATTTAAGAAATTATATTCCACGAGTATAATATAGTTTTTGACATTTATTTTTGTTAATAAGTATTTTGTTATTTGTTTCGGTTTACTTATAAACTACTAGCTGACCTGGCAGACGCTGTTTTGCCATACAAATTTTAAAAAAAACAGCGCCATCTATTGTATACTTACTCAATCCAGTCAACTAATTACCTTATACCGCCATCTGTTAGAATCTTATCTAATTAACAGATAATTATGACTCTTTGTCAGATAATAAATAAATAATTCGCAATAAAATAATATTGCGATTATAAATTGAGATATAAACTATCCTATCTTTCAAGTTCGAAAAACTGCACACAGTGTGCAAAATTTTATTAAAATCGGTTTAGTACTTTAGGAGTCTATAGCGGACAAACAACGTGACACATAATTTATATATATTAAGATATTCAAAACGCTTAATCTTTTTTTATATATATAATATACCGTATAATGGTTGATATTATATAGTTATTATATTATTATAACTATATAGTATAACAATATCCCAGCAGTGGAAACTGCGGGGCTTGGGCCTCCCCCTAGAGGGAACTGACAGTATACCTGCCACACTTGTCCACAAGGTGGTTTGGCAGGATATACTTACCAGTGATCGCGGTACGCAGGTTTCCTCATAATGTCTTCCTTCGCCTCTTTACATATAAATCTGTGGTAATTTAGATTTTATTTTTAACTTTACAAATAAGTAATAGACGAAGAAAGAAGAAGAAAAGAAGAAAGTACTTTTTTAATGGTGACTATGCTTGTGGCACTGATTTTCCAAGGTCCAAGTATAAAGGCGATGATGGTAAATAATAATAAAATTTTGACCGGTACTTTATACAGATTGTTTGCTAATTTGTAAAGAAAGTACTACTTATATTAAATTATATATATATATATATATATATATATATATATATATATATATATATATATATATATATATATATATATATATATATATACATATATATACATATACATATATATATATATATATATATATATATATATATATATATATATATATATATATATATATATATATATATATATATATATTCACGCACTTCAGTCTCCTAAATTCTGGCAACGAATACATTATTTTCAAGAAAAAATGAAACTAGGTAAATTTATCAAATTAGACAAAATGAAGATGTTTAAAATGATTACATATAATCACATTTATTTTGTATTGCACCTTAGGTACTAGGATATTTATCAAGTTTCTCGTTAAATTTAGGTTAGTTGTGTAGTGAGTGATACGCTACGAAGCTGTAATAAAATATAATATAGTAACATATAATAGTAGATATAATAAACCGTAAAAAAATATAATGGTAAATAAGTAAAATAGTAAGTATTTGACTTTATGTTGATTTTATTAAAGATTATTTAATGAAAATAAGAAAAAAATGAACATAACTTTATTCTTTTGATTATTTTAAATACATGCATAAAATTGAAAAATGTGTGACGGCACATCAGGGGGAAGGGGCTCTAAAAATGTGACAACCTGTGACAAGTCCTAAAATTCGTGTAACGTAATTTATGGATGGTCCCTTAAGTATTCAATCAAAACAACATCGATAAATTACAATTCAATATAATTAAAGGAGCACTTGCAATTCAAATATAAATAAATAAAGAAGTAAAAAGATAAAAAGACATAAAATATTTCCGCAAGAATGTTGTGAAAAAAATATAGTTATAGTCCGGGCGCGAAGCAGGAAGAATTTCGTACGTTAATCTGTTATTACCTGTATCTGTCACTCTCGCATAAATATAATGAGTCCTCGCTCGCACAGAGCAATGACCGCCGTCTTCAGGGATTGTAAACAATTCTAAAGCAATTTTGAACAAATTAAAACAACAACAACAGCAATTTTGAACACCGCCACTTTAGAGTGGAATAAATGTTATAATAACTGGTTTGAGCGAATGGAAAAGTGTATTAAGCTACGTGGTGAATACTTTGAAAAACAATAAAAAGTACTATAAGGTTTTAGTTGTGTTTTTTTCTTCAAACGATAAAACTTAAAGGCATGCCGCGTAGTAATTGTAACTCGGTTTTTATAACTGTTATAATATAAAATCTAAATAAATAATTTATTTTAATAACAATAACTTATTTAATAATTTAGTAAATTTTTTTCTCTTTCAAACATTTTATGTAAACCGCACATAATACAAAATTTTTTGTGACCACTGTCAGTAGGTAAAGAGGTTATTGTACGAAATTCTTCCTGCTACGCGTCCAGACTATAGTAGGAATTGTTGTTAATTATAAATAATTCAAAATATTTGATGGGTTGGTTGCTGTTTGTTGTGATGTATTTCAAAATAGTTTTCCTGATATTATTGCAAATATTAACCTTGGCAAATAAAACTATTGTGCCTTCATACATGTCTTTTTTCTACTTTTTCAGCTAAAATTGTTATTTTTATTTTTTAAATCGCCTATTATCGTATAGCTTGCGCTACACCCGTTACTTATGAACTAAGATCCTTTAGCACCGATCGTGACCAATTGTTACTAACAATACGCGAAAAACACAAGTATTGAGTAACTGACGGATAGATTCTGAATAATAGGCGACATTACACAATGCGGCAGATCATGCAACGAGGTGCATACACTTGTTATTTATGCATGTCAGGCAAATATACTGTTTGAACTGGAGTTCGGTTTTAGTTCGAGGAGAATAATTAATATTTCACGTTAAATTTCAGGCTTGATTTAGCTACTTTAATACGTTTCGTAATTTCAAAATCATTAATTAAATATATTTAGCGTAATAATTATTAGCTTAGTTATTTCTTAGTTGCTTCTTATATTTTTTTTAGTTGCTGAGGATTAACAGACAGGCTGACGGCCCACTTAGTGATAAGCAGTTACCGTCGCCTACGGATATTCGCGACGCTAGAGGCATCTTGAACACGCTGCTGTCCCATAGGGGTACAGGAACCTGGGTCATTAATGTCTGAACACAAAATTAGGTTATTATGGCGGCATACTTATAGACTATTTTATCTGTGCAGAGGCGGAGAAAGAAAACAGACCTGCAGATCTCTGCGGTAGGGGTCAGCCTGTCGTAAAAAGCGACAAAACAACCCACCCTAGCTACGTGGTAGGCCCCCAAGCCCGTCGGGGTGGCGACCACCTTTGGTCTTAAGTATGCCTCTATAATAACTTTGTGTTGAGTTCCGGCATTAGTGACCCAAGTTCATGTACCCTTATGGGACAGCAGCGTGTTCGCAATGCCACTGGTGTTGCAAACACCCATATGCGACGGTAACTGCTAAATTCTAAGCTTGCCGTCAGCCTGTCACACAAATACATACCATACAACACATAAATACATACCATATTTACTCCATATTATTTATAAGAGTTTATAACCCGGTAGAGACCATTGCGCAATTGTATATAGGCTTAAGTGATTATATTCTAAATGAGAATTTGGATGCAGAAGATCGTGCGAAGGGATGCTGAAGATCGTGCGAAGTGGAGAAGAAAGCGGACCCCGGGCGCCGAAGCGAGAGTTTGGGCTGCAACCGGGATACAACGCAAAGATGATGATGATGATTCTAAATAAGAATTTGTAATTGTTTGTATTTGTATAATTATATATAATTAGTGAAATACATCTTGCTTAAGCTTGAGCTGAGCTTGAACGCTCGCTTGACGTCGTAAAGGGTATGCGTGCCAATGATCTCACTACCAGGGATGCTAAAGACGCGAAGTGGAATAGAAAAAGTCGGAAAGCGGACCACGGGCACCGAAACGGAAGTTTAGGTTACAACCGGGCTACTACGCTTAGATGAAGATGATCTTGCTCAAGCTTAAATAAAATGGTGTTTATGTAATCTAAATTGATTGACTCTTGCCTATTTATGAGAATAGTGTTTAAAAAATGAGAATATATGTTTACAATACGGATTTACAACGCAGGTTTTGCAATGCAAAACATTTTGAAGTTTTACAGTGATGCTGTTCAAACTGATACAGAAAAATCATTGAAAAATGGATAATTGACTAAGTAGCTAAGATGAAATATTGCACTGTAGAGGTATTGCTAAAAGAACCCTAATAAAGTTTGAACTTAAAAATTAATTATAATAATAGTCTATAACGTCCCGGTAGAATTTGAATCCAACTAGGGAACTTTTCTAAGGCAGATAAGGGGCAGATACACGATGTTTTGCTTCACTACTTTTACTTACTTCTTCACTTACTTTTGCAGTACGTGGCAATTTTTGACAACCTCCGTGGCGTAACAGCTAATGCACTTCGGTACGCTTCGAGATGGGTTCGATTCCCTCCTTGTGTCTGGGTGTTTATGTATAATATGTATTTATTCAGAAAAGTATGTAAGTAGTCAGTTGTCTAGTATCCATAAACTGAACACAAATGCTATGCTCCTTACGAGTACTTTGGGACTAGATAGCGCTGTATGAATTGTTTGTTTATTTATTTGTTATTGTGCATGTTATTGTGGGACTCAAACTACTTGGCTGCAATTTTCCTTACCTATCTTACGCTTCATAAAATACTTTAAGCTTCATTCAGTTAAACACACAGAAGACCTGACCGTACCAGGAAAGTTCTATATTTAAATTTTTGCTCTCGTGACATTCGTCACGAGTGCTATCTCATTGAGAAATAGATGATGGCAAGCTTTGTGGCAACCGTAATTTAAATGTGATCCATTTGCAGTTGTGAAAATTAAGTGCTAAGTAACTTATTCAACCAACCTGTGATTCTGTAGTACCTAGTAACTCAGTGGTATTAAACTCGGAAGACTAATCTAAAGGTCCCGCGTTCGAATCCCACGGTGGCATGCACGCTTAGGCAGTTCTCTCCGAGAACAGTAAAATATAATAAAATATTGTGAATATTTTTCTCCCTAAAAGTATAGGTGTTTATATTATTCTTATAATTCAAATTAGATGATATGGAAAATATAATCATTTTTGTATTGTATTTACAGTTACGGTTTGTGTGTTCTTCTTTAAGAAAATTATTGTCTCCAATGCAAGTGGCATTGATTTGCCAACTTCAAAGTAAAACATACCAGGTTAAAAGGGATTTATAAATAGATAATACTGAGTCAGGTCATAAGTATTGTCACACAGTAAAAACTTTTCTTTTAGAATGCTGGCCACAAAAAAGTTTATTGAATTCGAATTTAGAATTGTTCATGAAAATAAAAATGTATACTTTTAGAATTTTACTCATTTTTAAATATGGAGTGGACGCTTAAAGAAGACCGTGTTGCAGTTATTGCGTTGCATCGTTGCAGTTACGCGCCAATTCAAATTTTTAACATACTGAAAAATTTGAATATAACCAAAAGATTCGTTTATCGTACCATCAAACGATACAATGAAGACTCTAGTGTCAAGATAACAGGTCAAGAAGTGGTCACCCTCGGTCTGTTAGGACTCCAGCAGTGATAAAAGCTGTGAAGGCACGAATTCAAAGAAATCCCAAACGTAAGCAGAAACTGTTGGCCCTTCAGATGGGGTTAAGCAGAACCACGGTGAAAAGGGTGTTAAATGAAGACTCAGGGCTTCGGGCATATCGAAGAAAAACAGGATATCGTTTGAATGCTCGTCTAATGGACCTGAGACTGAAGAGATGCCGCGCTTTGTTGAAGCGGTACGCGGGAAAAAAATATCGGGAAATTATTTTTTCGGATGAAAAAATGTTTACCGTAGAAGAGAGCTACAACAAACAAAATGATAAGGTGTACACACACAGTAGTGAAGAAGCGAGCAACCGTATTCCGCGTGTCCAACGAGGTCATTTTCCATCCTCGCTCATGGTATGGTTGGGAGTTTCTTATTGGGGCTTAACAGAGGTACATTTTTGTGAGAAAGGTGTAAAAACGAATGCTGTTGTGTATCAAAATACAGTCCTGACGAACCTTGTGGAACCTGTTTCTCATACCATGTTCAATAACAGGCACTGGGTATTCCAACAAGATTCGGCGCCAGCTCATAGAGCGAAGAGCACACAAGACTGGCTGGCGGCGCGTGAAATCGACTTCATCCGGCACGAAGACTGGCCCTCCTCCAGTCCAGATTTGAATCCGTTAGATACAAGATATGGCAACACTTGGAGGAAAAGGCGTGCTCAAAGCCTCATCCCAATTTGGAGTCACTCAAGACATCCTTGATTAAGGCAGCCGCCGATATTGACATGGACCTCGTTCGTGCTGCGATAGACGACTGGCCGCGCAGATTGAAGGCCTGTATTCAAAATCACGGAGGTCATTTTGAATAAACTTTAATGTCATAAGAATCTATGTTTTGTTAAGTTCATTTTGGTATATGAATGGTTACATAATGAATAAACTTGTTACAATTATTTTACATTAAACATGTGACAGAATTTATGACCTGACTAGGTATAAAGATGGTTTGAGTCCGTGGTGCACTAAAAAATTAACCTGTCGATTTTTTTGACATTTGTAAACGAAATACGATCACATTTACAAATGTCAATTCGTTGACAACTTATCCAATATAATGTACATCTTTGTTTATTTGCATTGTATATAATTATCGCTATAATTTTTGACGACCGCTGTTGGCGTAACGGATAACACACTTCGATACACTTACGGAGCTACTTGTTTTAACTTAAGCTTATAGGCAAGACAATAATAATTGTAATAGCTTTTCAACAAATGTTAAATATCGCCATTAAGTATCATCATATTGAACGTTATTACTTTTTTTTTTTTTTTTTTTTTTGGTCTCGGGGAAAAACCTCTCTTGACGGGTTCCCCCGGCCCGGGGGGACCGAGGGATATGTGGGACTCCGGGATTTTTCCGACTACCCACTAAAAAACCCCGCTGTTCTCCTATCGCCTACGCCCGGGCCCACGGATATATGGCCTGCCGATCTCGTGGCCCGGGCCGGCGCCGGCCCGCCCTTTGTCTTGAGGCGGGCTCCTTCTAAAGTGTTGGCGCCAGGGGGTCAGGGTTTCGTCCCCCCGGCGCTCTCCTAACAACTCTAGGAGTTGAGGGGGGCCGCGGAACAGCACGCAGCCCTCACCCTCGCGGTAATAGTGCGGGCGGCGGGTCCTCCCCCGAGGGGCCGCCCGCGGCCGCTTTTTACGGCGGCCGGAGGTCGTTACTGGCCCTCCGGCGCCGCCGGCGTGGCCTGCGTTGGCGGTTGATTACTCAATAATAGCTCTTAAAGACATAACAAACTTTTTCTAAATTATAGAAATAGGCTTTTTCCTAAAGAAAGTTCATCTTCTTGGTCGAATTCTTCAATACTAAAGGTCGTGTTCTTGAAAATCAACCGTGGTCTGTGTCGTAAGCTGTTTCCACTTCGTCCGGTCCTCAGCTTCTCTAATAGCGGTTGCTATTGGGAGTCCAGTGAGAACGGTTACCTGGTCACACCAGCAGCTAGGTAATCGGAAAGCAACCCTTTCCTTCTAACTTGTCCGTCACGATCAGCTTATCTAAGTTTTCCGGCTGTCATCGGGCAATGTGACCAAAGTACTCAAGAATCTTCCGATAACAGATTGTTGAGAGCTTTAATGCGAAGCTGATCCAGAATATATTTATTTGTTCTTTTGGCCGTCCATACGGATTCGTCTCTAACACCACATTTCGAGTGCATCTATTTTCTTGCGTTCTAACTCTTTCCTCAGATTATCTGCAGGTGACCTTGGAGTCTGTTCCAGTTATCGTCAATGTCATTGTGTTTATTTATGGCCACCTTGGCTGCTTTAATAACAAAACACACCGTGAAGATGGCCAGTTGTTCACGGTCGGGCCTGCTCTGCAATGACTGAACTACCCGCTGACACTTCTTTAAATAATTTAAAACTGATGTCTGCCACTAGAAGTTTGTGATCACTCCAACAATCAGTGCCAGAATAGGTTTTTACACTACTGATGCAAGTCCTCCATATTCTATCGATAGCAATGTAATCAATTTCATTGCGTGCTCAATCGCCTGGCATTATCTAGGTATACAGTCTGCTTGGTGTTTAAAGCGTGTATTCATTATTGTCAGGGAATTTTCTGTGCAGAACTGTAGCCATCTTTCACCTCTGTCATTTCTGAATTCAAGCCCATACTTGCCAACTATTTCTTCAAGGTGATGATCTTTAGAAATCTTAGTATCTCATACTTTAGCATTAAGATCGCCCATCAATAATGTCTCGTTTGCCCTAATTTCTTAATGTATCGTCGACTTGATTATAGAATTCGTCAATATCAGTATCTGTTGACATTGAGGTGGGTGCATACACAACTAATGCATTGAGACGACAGGCTTTCGTATTCATCCTCAACGTTAATATGTGATCACTCACTGGATTATAGCCTAGCACCGAACTGTTGATTTCAGCCGCCACAGACAAAGCTACACCATTCTGGCTTTCTTTTTCTGGGTTCGAAAAGTTTAAAGTATGGCCGTTTGGGGTATTGTAAAAGTCTGATCCACGCATATGAGTTTCTGTTATCCTCAAGATCTGTAGATTATAGTGTTGTTGCTCTTTGTCGATGACTTCTTTTTTCCCATGTTGGAGCATGTTTCGAACATTCCAGGTCCCTATTCTCATCTTCTTACGAAGTTTTGCTTGATGATCTACTGTTACTTCACCAGTAGCATTCTCTCCACGCTAGGCCTAGTGAGCCATGGCAGCGTGGCCTGTAGCATATTTCACATCATGTGACCTGGACTCGACTGACCTCCGGTGTAAGTGGTTATTAATGACCGGACTCCTTACTCCCGCAGACGCAGACTCAGCAGACGCTTGTCGACCTATTTTTCCAAGGGATTGGTTACCTCAATCTCAACAATAGATTACTCGACGTAACAGGATTCACCACGGGTAGGTCCGAGTGTACATTAGTGTGGAGAGGCTAAGTGGTTGTTCTTGTTAGTCAACCATATATTGCGCATCACACATCCTTGAACCCCTAATACTGACCTCAGAGTATTCTAACTTCGCCCTTGCACGGAGAAAAATAAATAAGTGTAGAGAATTAATAAAAATACTGTGACAATTAGCGCCGCGGTATCTATTCCCAAAATTAGCAGCAAAACCCTTGTGTTATATTATATTATTATAGGTACTATACAACTGATATACTTATTTGATAAATAATACATACGATACATGAACACCCAGACTTAGGGCAAAAATAACTCATGACCACAGGAGGCGTTCCAACGGAGGTCATCACAACTTTGTTGTACAAAAAAGCAAGATTGAATCAGAAAAACGAATGACCAAGTGTCATTGACCCTAATTATCTTACTGAACACGAGCCCTCGAGTCTTGCCACGCCATACTGTAGGCCTAATGATAGCAAACACAAAAACCTCGAGTTAAATATGGCATTAAAAAAAGATATTAGATTTTTGGTGTTTTCAAGTTTGTGCAATCTTCAATGCCGATGGAATTAACTCGTCAAAGTTAAATACAATCAAGAGTATATATACATCAGTACATCAGGTAGGCCATGCCACTAAAGTTTTTATTGAAAGAAAAAAATATTTTATTTGTTTTAGGTTTACTTTTTATTGCTGAGGAACAGTTGACTAGTTGACGGCCTACATAATAGTAAGCAAATACCGTCGCTTATGGGTGTTTGCGACGCTAGGGGCACCGCGAATATCGTGCTATCCTATAGGTACATAGAACTATATATAAAATGCAAGTACTTCACAGGCACTCCTTTTGATTTCATAGCCCACCACAAAACCTTTCTAGGAACCCGATCGTATGCCTTTTCGAGGTCAACGAGTACCATGTGCAGGTTCTTATGTGCCACTGTTGTATTTCTCACACAGCTGGCAAAGTGCGAATATAACATCCGTAGTCCCTCGCACGGGCATGAAACCAAATAGGTTCTCCCTTAATTCGCTCTCCTCTCGTAGTCGCCTAGATATTACTTCCTCCCAGATCTTCATACTGTGCGATATGAGTTTTATTCCTCTATAATTGTTACAAACTTGTACATCCCCCTTGTTCTTAACAATGGGCACTAGCGTACTGTTGCACCATTCATCAGGGATCGCCACGTCTTGCAACAACTTATTAAAGAACAAAGCCAGCCACTCCCATCCATCCATCTGCTTTCAAGAACTTCTGTACTTCCACAGGTATTTCATCCGGTCCTATAGATTAAACTGTAGTAATGACAAAGAGATACTGGTTTATAATAATATTTAAAAGGAATAAAAACGATCTAGTTTCTTCAGATGAACTCAACTTGTCCATCTTAAAAATGGCGTAAGCGGAATGAAGCAATTATTTTGTTCAAATTTTCACAATTGTGTATTCTAAATGCTCACTACTTTCTGCGATGCTGAGAATTACAATGTATTACATAAAGCGATTCGACTTTTGACGTGTAATATACAATTACTTACATTGTTATATTTTTTTAAAGTGCAGTGCGCACTAGCTGAAAAGCTCTTTGAAGTAATATGGTTTATAATGACAAAAAAATATAATAACATTAATATAATTACGAAGAAAATACTACAAATTACATTTATACATTAAAATAATATTATCACAATAAATATGCTAAACTGCAATAAATATATAAATAAAATGATTGAGGTCCACATTTGTGCGCCCATCACGGCAAAACTACTGGATACATTTGAATCAAATTTTGTACGTTTCTTGTTCTTAACAAAATTTTATCTAAAAAATAATTATTGCGATATCTTAATTTTAAAAGTTTTAAGAATCAACGATTTTTATAAGCACAACGTGTTCAGTGATGTGTGTTTTCTTGCCCCTGAGAAATGGAGCAAGCGGTGTAGCGTACGAAAACTTCTCATATTTATTCGATTAACTTGTTTCTGTTTTCGGGTGAAAACGGCTACCATTAAAAATACACAGTGTATTTTATTATTATTACTAACCAAAATTATTTTTAATAAATTATTTTTAAATATATTTTAAATATTCATTTAAGCATACTTTTTGCGTTAATATTATTTTATTGTCTTTTTTTTATTGCTGTAGGACAGCAGACAGGCTGACGGCCCCCTCAGAATTTAGCAGTTACCGTCGCCTATGGGTGTTTGCAACGCTAATGGCATTGCGAATACGCTGCTGTCCCATAAGGGTACAGGAACTTGGGTCACTAATGCCGGAACACAACACAAGGTTATTATGGCGGCAAACTTAAGACCAAAGGTGGTCGCCATCCCGACGGGCTTGAGGCCCTACCACGTAGCTAGTCTATATTTAATATATAGTATTCTCTTCATAATTATATTAATTGTACTGTTTGAATAAAATAAAAACAAAATTCGCCGAATGTGAATATTATAACATAATTGTCACGTACCAAAAGTGACGGATAACATCGTGAGAAAAGCTGTATACTGAAATCACCGGCGTGTGTTTTTTAATGCTGTAGGTCAGCAGACAGGCTGACAGCCCGCTTAGCTTAGAATTTAGCAGTTACCGTCGTCTATGGGTGTTTGCAACGCCATTGGCATCGCGAACACGCTTCTATCCCATAAGGATACTACAGGAACTTGGGTCACTAATGCCGGAATAATAGAAAAAAAAAACACATAGTTATTATGGCGGCATACTTAAGACCAAAGGTGTTCGCCATCGCCATCCAGACGGGCTTGGGGCTCTACTAAGTAGCTAGCTAGGGTGGGTTGTTTTGACGCCTTTTACGACAGGCCGACCCCGGCCGTAGAGGTCAGTACTCTTTCTCCGCCCCTGCATGGATAAAAAGTGTTACAGAAAATTCGCCTTGGCAAATGTGGCGGGTATATTGCCCGCTTCCAGCAGTGAGATTTATGAGCTGTTTTTATTATATATAAACGTCATAAATCTATCGTGTAGTCTTCACCAACCTAGATATAGAAGCTGAGATTTGAAGTAAACTATGAAAACGTACAATACTCGTAATAACTGAAAATATGTAATGTTTATGTAATTAATCAAACTACTCGTTATAAACGAGTGCAAAGTATTTGGTGTTTATTATTCGTAGGGCTTCAAGCCCGTCTGGATGGCGACCACCTTTGGTCTTAAGTATGCCGCCATAATAACTATGTGTTTTTTTTCTATTATTCGAATTATTCGAAGCGTGTTTGCTATGCAAATGGCGTTGTAAACACCTATACGCGACGGTAACTGCTAAATTCTAAGTGAGCCGTCAGCCTGTCTGATTTCCTACAGCAATAAAAATAAAATCAATATTGTATTAAATGGATAGTGAAACTTGGGTTGTTTTATTGCTGTGGAGCAGCATAAAGGCAACTCACCGTGGCTTATGAATATTTGTGATGTTAGGGGCACCACTAATACGCTGCCGTAAGGCAACTTATACCGAAACATAACAGGAGGTTATTATGGGATGGGGGCATGTTTAGAGATTAAGGGTTGCCATTAATGATAGACGGACTTTGGGCCACTTCACAAGGTTCAGACTCCTATTAGCCTTATAATATAACCGGAAACCTATGAGTCTCACACGTTTTGAAAAAGAATTTAAAAATATTAAGAAAATAATGTAATTCGTGTTTCGGAAATAGTCTCATTCGTAACAGTGGCATATATGCTAATTATTTAAATGTTCATATTTTAAACATAAACAAAAGGAAAAAATCTGCAGCTTACACGTAACACGTATGTAATTCGATATAGCCATTCATTGACCTTTTTAATTGGCGAGAAATAGAAATAGAAATTAATTTATAAAATAGTATAATATATCATGTTTGATGACTTCTGGCTAAAATTATCAAAAGTTATTATTATGTAATACATTTTATAGCTAGATATACATATTATAGTCCTGTTGTTTTATAATAAAAGAATGTATTGAAAATTCAAATACGATTTTAAAACGAAATTTTATTTATTTACTCGCAATGATTTTATATAATAATAATATTTTGTGACAATTCACACAGCGTCATCTAGTCCCAAACTAAGTAGCACTTGTGTTATGGGCCCTAGACAACTGATATACTACTTATATACTTTTTTTTTGTAAATAAATACATATTATACATAAACACCCAGACGCGAGACGGGAATCGAACCCGTGACCTCCGCAAGCGTACCGAAGTGCGTTATCCGTTACGCCATCGAGGTCGTCTACCTCTATATGGCGGGTATACTGCCCGCTTCCAGCAGTGAGATTTAGGAGCTGTTTTTATTATATATAAATGTTATAAATCTATCGTGTAGTCTTCGCCAACCTAGATATAGAAGCTGAGATTTGAAGTAAACTATGAAAACGTACAATACTCGTAATAACTGAAAATATGTAATGTTTATGTAATAAATCAAACTACTCATTTTATACGAGTGCAAAGTATTTGGTATACCTATATACCTCTTTTTATATATAAAATATCATTGTTTACTAGTATATTATTATTATTATATGATATTGTTACTCGTATATTATTATAGGATATTATAGAAATAGGATAGGATTATTATAGAATGTATCATATATAACTTGCAATACAAATATTTTCGTTTTTCCGATATCTATTCGCTAATGTTTTACATACGTACATAATACTCGGGAGTTATTTTGTCCATGGACTACATGAAATTTACGACTAGAGCTAAAGGCAACAGAAAAAAAAAGCGGATAAGGGGCAAACCGAATGCATGCAATCATGATCATTTATTATAAGCTACATTAAAAAAATCTCATTATATCTTATAATTACATTATAATAATAACAACTAAAACGTTCCACTTCTGGGCACAGGCCCTCCTTTAAATGGAACGGATGGTATACCCATCATGCTTGTCCAATGCGGATTGGCGAGTTGCACATACCAGTCCTGATGTGCAAGTTTCCTTATGCCTAAACGGTACATGCCATTGTAGGATTTGTTTTTCGTTATTAAGTGTTTTGCCTTATTGCCTCATTAGTCTTTTGTAACACAAGTCGACACTGTGATCTCACGCAGTCATCTGGACACCATAGCCTATTGTGGCTGGGGCGAAACTAAGCATGCCATTATCATTACTGTAACACGGGAAAATCTGGTTTAAACAAGATTCTTTTTTTTAATTGTTTCCATTGTTTGTGTTACTAAATCCCATCACAATCTGTAACAAGATCGATTAATTTTTGAGATATATTATTTTATAAGCCTTAGTCACTTTTAAATTTCATAAAAATGACACGTTGCCTCAGTGACTACGCAATGTCGTAAGTTTGTGTCTGTGAGTGCGATTCCCATGGAGGTCAAAATATTCTCCATTGGAATTGTTTACATGATAAAAATTGTTATAATCTCGGTGTAATACAAGTTTTCTAGTGACAGGAAATGTATATGTACAATTGTACATATAAAACTGAGTTGCATCCGATGTTTTTGGATCCCAAAGTACGCTGTTAATTATCGTCACACTCCATTCTTTTCTTAACCAAAGAAATATAAGAAAATAGAAGTTTTACCTTTAACCACTAAATTCAAAAAATATACTGGAATCATAGGTAAAAAAACTTTATTTCTCTTAAGAAATTTACAGTTCGCTTGAAATGAGATTAACATTAAAAATGAGATTATCATATGCTACACAAGAGCTGACGTATCTTTACAATGTAAGAGTTTTAGTTTTCTAGTATTAGATAACATTGTGGATAAGACTTGCAGCCATAAAGAAATTAGTAATACATACTATACATTAATACTCAATAATACAGTATTATTTACATTAATATAGTATTTCATATACTGTTCCTCGTCCCGGAGTCGTACCATTAAAAAAATCCTATCTAGATTTTCAGTGGCGATATTTGAGATTTCATTAAAAGAACCTATTCCCTATATATTTATTAAAAAAAAATTATAAATTGAATGTCCGTTATTTTTTGTTCCAGTGCTGCTGGCCCTAGCAGTTGCTCAAAATGGATATGAATACAACAAGCCCAGGAATCCATTTCCATCATCGTCCTCTAGACCTGGATTTCCATCTGGCCCTTCAAGCTACCCAACCACCACCACGTACCCAGGAAGACAACAAAATGGCGATTACTCAGGTTCATCCACTCCAGGATACCAATCAGGACCGCAAGGTTACCCGACAGGACCACAAGGGTTTCCAGGAACAAGTAGCCAGAGACCCCAAACAGCTTTTTCTGGCCAAGGCCCATCTTATCCAGGGCGTGGCCCAACAGGATCAGATGGTTATCCAGGACAAAATGGAGCTTCATTTCCTGGAGCTTCAGGAGCATCAGGACAGAGATACCCAGATGGACCTGGATTTGGCTCAAATTCTGGTTCACCTGGTTTTGGCCCCGGTCCGCAAGGTTTCGGATTTGGATCAGGCTCTGAAGACACTGGAGAATATGAAGGCGGAGACTACTCAGCTATACCCGGGCAACCTGATATAGATTATCCTATCCTCTCTTACATTCCGTCAACTTCTTTCTCATGTAACTCTCAAACTTACCCAGGATATTATGCTGATGTAGAAACTCGCTGCCAAGTTTTCCACGTATGCGCCAACAACAAAACTTATGATTTCCTCTGCCCCAACGGCACTATTTTTTCTCAGGAAGTTTTTGTCTGTGTCTGGTGGGACCAATTTGACTGCAATTCTGCTCCAAGTCTGTATGGTCTAAATGCCAATTTATACGATTACTCTATCACAGGCTCCCAAGGATTCACAGGATCAGCACCATTCTTTGGAGGAAAACCCCAAAGACCTGGATTTCCTGGAAACTCTGGGCCTCAAGGACCTTCTTCAAACTACCCAAGCAATTCTGGGTCAACAGATTTCTCTGGAAATAATGGGCCACAGGGACCAGCAAATGGTTACCCAGGTAGCGGATCATCTTTCCCTGGAGCAGGCCCGCAAGGTCCATCTAATTCTTACCCTGGATTTGGGCCAAACTACCCAGGCAGTTCTAGTAGACCTGGATCATTCCCTACTAGCACACCGTACCCAATTGGTCCACAAGGGCCATCAACATCTGGTGGTCCTGGATCTTATCCGGGAACTGGATCAGGCTCGTTCCCTGGATCTGGTCCAGCGAATTACCCGGGAAGTAACTCCGGTTATCCTTCAGGAAAGCCTTCTGGACCTGGATTCCCAGATGGTAGTGGCAGGCCACAGCAACCTAACAGGGAATACCTGCCACCAAATTAACTATAATTTAGACCCCTGCAAGTAACTGAAATCAGTATTGAAGTATTAATAATAGTCGATTTATTTTTAATTGATTATTAAATCATAAGTTTAGTCGATAAGTTTAAAATTGGGTCAGTTAGCTAACGTTACCAAACGAGAAAGTTGGTGTTGTATTTTTTATCTTTTATTATTTTATGACAGGTTGTTTTAATTAAATTTTGTATAGGAATTTATTATTAACTAATTGTGATGTCGGAACAGAAGTTACCATAACAAGTTTCTATTTTCAGCTATAAATTAAGATAAATAATTTACCTATGTTGGTACTGTAATATAACTCACAACTTAATGTATATACACGTGTAAAACTTTATAAAAATAAATAAAATGTGTACATAACTTGTATTTGTTTTACATTTTCTTTAAATGTTCCATTTCTGCGTTTTTTATTTCCCTCAAATTAATTAGTAGCAATATTAGCTCACAACGTGTATTAAATTTTAGATATAAATGTACTTGCCTTTATTATTTGATATATTTGACTACCTCCGTGGCATAACGGCTAACGCACTTCAGTACGCTTCTGAAGGTTATGGGTTCGATTCTCGTCTCGCTTTTTGGTTTTTCTATAATATGTATTTATTTACAGAAGAAAAGTATATAAATTATCCCAGTATTATTATATTATATGCAGTATAGTATAGGTAAGTAGCATAACACTTGTGTTAGGGATAATTAATATTATCCCTAACACAAGTGTTATGCTACTTACTTTGGGACTAGATGGCGCTGTGTGAATTATCCCATTATATTTAAAAAAATATAATCGACTATGATATATCATTATAGAGTTTTCATGTTTCATTTCAAAATATTTCATACAAACACAAGGTCGCCATTTGGACAGAGTAGAATCCGAGACGATAGTTGATAGACATATTTTTAAGGCGTCATAAAAAGCGACAAAGGCATCTCTTTCAGGTAGCTCACAATATGGAAACAGCACAATATTATTTTTCTGAATGAAGGGTCAGATAACCTTCGCTACTTGCAAAACAAAATTTAGTAACTTCTACTCCTTTCATTAGCTCCGTGCTAGGCGAATGATATCACAATCCACAGGCACCATACTAGTACCACACCACCAAGGCAGTTCTTTCGCTTTATTTACATTTGATATACATTCATGTATTAATATGCTGGAACAGTGAGAAAGATAAAAGATTAAGAAATGAGGATACTAATATTATTTGGGTATCTCGATCTAACTGAAAATGAAATGTTTTATTTTGAAGATTATTACTGTAATATTACTCGTATATAAGGTAACTTAAAATCCAAAATAATATCCTTGAACTATAAAGTTTCTTGAAGTATTTTATTACGCGATAAGAAACTAAATTTATAATAAAATAAAACTAATAATTTAATTAATTAGCACCAATTCGTTATATACGCACAAACATTACAAATTCAAGCAAATAACCAGTCAAATAACCAAAAAACCATGCTACCAACCCCCCAGAGACTACAATATACACTCGTTGCCAATGAGTCGTTGGACCAGTGAGACGCAGTGCCGAGGAACCAACTGTTAAGACATCCACCGAGGCCGCCGAGTCCCGTGACTCCTTACTAGTTGAGGAGAATGACAACCTAGGCTGAGGATAGGTCACTCACATAGGTATACGAACTCCAGCAGCCCACTCCACGTCACCGAGAAGTAGTCGCCTCCCGAGTTTATGCCGAGGTTAAGAGGTTCGCTTCTAAGCCCCAATCTCCCCTGCATAAGGGGTAGACCCTGATTGAAGCATATAAATTGTATCGTAAAAAAAAATTAGTTTAAGTAGCTTCGAGCAAAGAACTTATTGTTTTATTGTAACTTTTGACTATCGCGGTATTTAAATTATTTAGGCCCTAATTTCTCAACCGATGGGTCGCGACCTCTAGGGGAGTCGCGTTTGTTATTAAAGGGGGTCGCAGTCTGTTGAAAAATAACAAGACATCAAAACATACAAACTATATAAAAGATTCCTCTTTATGAATGAATTTTAGTGTCATGTTATAAAATTAAATATTACGATGTAATAAATAACAATATGAAAAAATAAACTTATAGCTTATTTTATTTAATTAATATAATTAATCATGAACATTAATGCGATGTTTGGTATTTTTCTCTCTTAAAAGTATTTCTATACGTGGATCATCATTGCAAACACTCTATGTAAATTATTTTCGAGTGATTTGATTGTGATTTTGAGTGAGTGAGTCGGTTCCGTCTTATTTGATTTAAAACTGAATATTTTATTAATAATCGAGTGTAAAAAAGTGTAAATAATACAAATAGCTGTGTGTGTTTGAATACTCTGACTAGTGTGACATCAGTGGGCCCAAGCGAAATAAGGACGAGTAACGAGAATTGTGAGTACCCTTAATATTCATTTCCCTTCGCTAGCTATTCGCCTAGCCAGACCCAATACCAGCGCGAACAATTTTTTTTACAAATGATACACTATCGAGACGTAAAAAAAATTAGTTATTAAACGTATGAATAAACAATTAAAATATTATTTTAATTATACAGTACGGGGTCGGGAGACTTTATACTTAACTTTTGGGCTTTTTTGTGGGTCGCGACATAAAAAAGGTTGAGAAACGCTGATCTAGGCTTTACTAAGCATTATTTACTATTATTATGCACTATGCAGTATTTGAATCCAGACTATCAACAGCGAATTATTTCTTTTGTTGCGCGTAGCTTTTGCATTATTCATTGTTTCACAATACAGATATGTCAATATTTCATTATTGACCATATCACTTAAAGTAAATTAAAATCTCTTTTTCTCCTTAATATGAAAGATTGCGGATTTCTTAACCTTTAAATAAACACAGCTTTTCTCCGATGACAACTTATTTTGTACAGCAATTTGCAATAATCTTGTAATTTCAAAATGTTCGTCACAATGTTAAAGTCCTATTAATGCTAACTAAGACAATTCGAACTAAGTCAGAAGCATTCGAACTCTTTACAGAATTATCTTGGTAAATTAAAACCTCTAGAACTAGTTTTGCAGTAAAGTAGCCAAAGTTATTGCTACTCAAATTCAAGAAACAAAGAGTTGAATTTCCTTTGCAGTATTTTTGCATCTTTCTTGTTGTAGTGCTATCTTCATCAAAAGGATTTACAAAATATCTATTATAATCAGTAACTATTGTTTTGGCTAAATCAGTTGTTTTCTGCTCTACTTCAAACAAATCCTAAAATAATAATAATCATAACTTTTTCTAGGCTCCTTTTTGTTGACTGATTATAAATAAATAAATATTACACATAAACACCCAGACCCAAAACACACCGACACGCCTTCGCCGGTACGCCACGGAGGCCGTCAATGTTTCATAATAGTTTGAACTTATCTATTAGTTTTTAACAATAGATAAACTATTTATGCACAAATCGTGTTAAGCCATTTCAAAGAAGAAGAATATCACTATTTTTTTATCTGCTTAGTTATGTCAATGTCATTTGTTTTGTCAATTGTTTACAGTCATGTGTCATGACTGTCATGTCCTCATGTCAATTTAACATTTCATTCAGTTTCATTTCACTGTGGTCGTTGCTAACTCGTAGTTTTGTATTCACTTTAGTGAATTTATTGGAATTGCAAGGATAAATAATTACATAAAAATAGAAATATATCGTTAATACTAAAATTAATTTAATGAAGTGCAGTTAACAAGTCAAAGTGCAGTAGCGGGTGACATAATTTCATTTACTGCGTATCATATAACTTTGTGGTTTATTTTGTGGAAACATATCTATTTTGGACTTCAAAAACTTCCTGAACGTACGTATAGGGTGCTAAGCTGCAACTATGTTCATTATATTTACGTTTGTTTTTAAACTGTGTCCATTCAAGGGTAACATCTATAATGTTGCATCCAATAAAGTACTGAGAATGTCAAGGTTCAATATATATTATAAAACAAGATAGCTATAATAGGTACTTCTTGTTTGATTGTTCACTTAATAACTTTTTACTATCATCAATCTAATTTTTAATGTATTCATAATACATAATGAAAAGTGACTTATGCTTTTTTAATTTACATTTGAATAAGTTAGAAATAAATAAATTCTAAAAGTAATATGAGGATAATGAGGTGTTAATAATCAAATAGTTAGTGTATGGTTTGCCAGATCAATAGCTAACTAGCTCAAGTTGCCTTGAGCTTTCAATTTTCCGAGCAGGTTAAATTTTAAATAATCCGGTTTTACTCTAGTCTGGTGCTTGATCTATTTATTAATTTTAAATAACTTTTTTTAATAAGCATATTTTGAGAATATATACATATGAGTACACCTTCAAACAAGAAGTGATTTTGTCCATATTATTAGTTTTTAATGATGGCCGTTTTGACGTTTGTCGTCTCATGAAGTTTCATATTAATTAGTAATTACATTTGAAGGCGCAAATTGCTGTTCTTTATTGTTAATAGCGATGTGCAGTTATTGACAAAAATGAACAGCAATTAGCTCCTTCAAATGTAATTACTAATTAATATGGACAAACATCAAAACGGTCATCATAGAGTGCCGGTGGCATAGTAACTTGTCCACCATTCTATAATACTCTAGCTCACTTAGTAGTGTAATTCAGACTAAAATGTTTGCATGGAATGGGGATGAAATGCTAATAAAATGTGAACAATAAAAGTCAAAGAAAGTACAGTTGATATACTTCAGTATCATTGTCATTTACATGCAATTGTTAAATGATTGCTAAACCCTGAGAGAACCAGTTGCCATCTCTACCATAAAAAGTATTCTCACAATTCACTTGATTTCATTGTCGATATAAATCTTCACAAGTGCATGTGTAACAAGGTGAAAGCTCAGTGGTATTCATAAAGATGCTTCAAAATGTTTGTATAATTTAAATTAAGACATTTAAATTCATATTTTTTTCAAACATTCCTTTAAATAGAGTTTACTTATTAATATTTACTATATATACTTCTCTTAGGTAAATAACTCCTCTAACAACCTCTATTTATCGCTGTTTGTTCCACCTTCTTTTTATTCCATCTGTTCAGTGATTGTATGATCGCCCAACAGTAATTTTTTATATGCAGCAATCATCATCTTCCCAGCGTTGTATCCCGGTTGCAACCCAAACTTCCATTTCAGTACCCAGGGTTCGTTTTCCGACTTTTTCTACTCCATTATGACTATGATGTCAAGCCAGCACTTTTTAGCTCTACCTCTCCTGCCCTGCCGACGGAGGCGGCAGGAGGGGTAGACCCAAAAAGGTTGGACCTAGAAGGGGTTTTTGTGCAGCAATACCTGTACTGTAATATTTACTACTTACTTATTATTATCACAAACATACATATGTAATATGTGTGTGTATATAGTTCTTAAAATTTCTATTTCATTCATCATAACAATTTAAAATTAATATAAACTATACTATTTACATATTATACAGTACACATTGATAAACAACCTTTACTAAGGGACATAAAGTGCACTTTCCTGGAAAGTGGTATCATGATTATTTATTTTTTTCTGTTTAATCATTTCAGTCAAACAATTAGGTGAGTTATAATGTTCTTATTTCTGAATTTTAAATAACTTTCTTGGAAAGTTCACTCAATGTCCTTTCTAAAGTGAATTGCAGACTGAAAACTAAGCTAATTTAGTTTAGCTTAGTTCGCATAGCTGACACAGTTTTTCATACTTTTGTGCAAACTGCAAACTAAGCTACATGAGCTAACTAAAATATGCACAGTTAATTGTGTATGCTGATGCGTACATATGCGAGCTAAGCTCCTGCCACTTACCTTGCACCCCTTTGCACTTCCTTTTTTTAGATAATAATAACAGTATTAATCTTCTTTTTCTATGTGTAATATATTCATCATCAGAACTTCGCACCCCTGACTGACCTGACTGATCTTTCACTTAGTCTTTGGTTTGGGCGGGATATATTTTTAGCTTAGCTTAGTTAAGCTGGCTTAGTATAACTGAAATAATTTAGTTCTTGGTCTGCAACCCACTTAAAGGTTGCGTTTCAAGCATTATGTACATCACACACTAATACACACACACGACTCACACATACACACATATTTATACATTTTTTTCCTCTAATATGTATTACTAACATAAAGTGAATGTAACAGTGTGTGGGTGTTGTGCATGTGTGTGTTAATATATTTTAGGGTATGAAGAGTAACAATACTTCCACATCCATAACACTTAATCTTCTTTTGCCTTTCCACACTAGATAAAACAGTGTTGGTTATTTTGGTTTAACCAGGAAAGATGTGACATACTATCCTAAAAACCCAATTTTCAACCTAACAAACTAAATAAAATAAATAAAAAAATAAAGATAATGCTATCATATTACTTAAGACTACATAGGATTGGCACTCTAATTGCTTGTATTCCAACTACATTCAAGTTGTTTTGGTTCAATACTGCCACTTCTAGTAAATTGTTAGGCCTATGCTGAAATGTATTGTAAATTTTTACTTATAAACAGATGTATCATACGGTGTAAAAACTGAAGATGAGCTGGCTGAGAAGCACTTCGATGACCCTGGCTCGCCAGTTGTCCCGCACGCTAGATCCCAGGCACGATTACGAGCCCCAGGCATGCTACAACTCATTCTGCAAACATTGGCAACAGGCACATGATATCATTCTTAAATCTCAGGTGAATTTCATGTATAATTTTAAAAGATTATAATTAACATTCATCTAAACCAAGGATGAGCAACACGCGGCCCGTTATACATGTTTATGCGGCCCGCCAACCATTTCTAAAATTGAATTTATTTTATCGACTTTCCCCCATCAATATATTGTTATAAAATTAATTATAATAAAATGGTAGTACATACAAAACCGAAATATTTTTTTATGGCGAGTTACTTGTCGACGACCTTTTTAAACATGCAATAGGAACGCGCCGCATCTGCGCTATTTTTTTGTGACGAGATACACACTTGTCAGTAACTTGTTCAAACATGCAATACGGACTGCATTACGATTCCAAATGTTCAAAGCTGAGAAGACAGCGGTTTCCATGAAAATGTTTTCCTCACCATTTAATATCGATGTGGATACAGTTCCCGAAGACTTTCAAATGGAAGTGACTGACATGAAGAATAATACCGATTTAAAAAATGTATTTTTCTCAGTAACCAAAATTTTTATAAATCTTATGTGAGCGCTGAAATATTTCCGATTTTGATGAAAAATGCAAAGCAAATGATGTCTCTGTTCCGAAGTACGTATGTTTGCGAATAATTATTTTCAACCATGAAATTATAATAATCAAAAATGACCACCGATCAAGACTGATAGACTGAGCGATGGATGATTAGAAAGCTGCGTACGTGTAGCTACCTCATCCATTCCGACTGATATTGATCAGCTTGTATCGAAAAAACAATGCCAAATTTCTCATTAAAAATTTCAAGTAAATTCGTTTTTCTGTTCTATTCTTGTTTGTTTTTATCCTTGCATTAAAATTTGTATATGAAATCTTTACTTTTTTTTTAGTTTTACATTTTTTTATTCTAATATTTATTATAAATAAAGTTTCGTAAATTATTAATAAGAGTAAATCAATGTGCGGCCCGCCAAAAAAAACTAAAATTGGCCCATTGATTAAAAAGGTTGTTCACCCCTGATCTAAACCATTTGTAAAATTAAGGAACCTAATAGCTTAATTTTTTTTTTATTTTGCTGCTGTAAGACAGCAGACAGGCTTAGGCTCATTTAGAATTTTGCAATTGCCATTGCCTATGGGTGTTTGCAAAACCAGTGATATCGCGAACATCCTGTTGTCCCATAAGGGTACAGGAACTTGGGTCGCTAATGCCGGAACATAAAACAAGCTTATTATGGCGACATACTTAAGACCAAAGGTGGTCGCCATCCAAACGGGCTTACCACATAGCTAGGGTTGTTTTGTCGCCTTTTACGACAGGCCGACCCCGGCCGCAGAGGTCAGTACTCTTTCTCCGCCCCTGCACGGATAAAAAAATAATAATCTATATATCTAGTATCCCACTCTCACCCCACTCTAGAGCTCACTCATATCCTATGCCAAAATGCACTACTTAAGCAGTTTTTACTTTCCTAAATTCCATATTGTAACGTAAATGCCATGTACTGATTACATTGTAATTATGGGTAAACTCAATTCGCCTTGGACAAGTGTGGTGATATATTGTCCATACACTCTAGGGAGAGGCAGTAAGTAGCAATATAAGTCCAGTTTTGGCTATTATTATTTATAGGTGGCACAATATATTTGTATTAGTTATGCATGAGTAATTTTACAATATGACAAATGCTTGTTTGTGTATTTTATGAACAGTTACCTGTTACATACAATAATTCCTACAAGTAAAAAATATGTTCTAAATTTATTCTATATGTTTGTTTATTGAAAGAGTTTTGTCGTTTAAAAGGTC
Source organism: Malacosoma neustria (assembly GCA_963693495.1). NCBI lineage: Eukaryota > Metazoa > Arthropoda > Insecta > Lepidoptera > Lasiocampidae > Malacosoma > Malacosoma neustria. The sequence continues at coordinate 11,818,640 of OY856390.1, forward strand.
TGTTATTTTGATAATTCTCACGTTCAAGTTTTCATGGTTTGTATTTTTTAATCATCATTGATGAATATACTATAATAATATACTTCTCTTGTTTAAGGCTTTAATTCTTTAAAGCAACTTCAAAGCAAACATAATTTTTATGTACTTCAATTATTATTTCAGAGCTAGGTCTCTGGGATTTATTTTCCTGAGAGTGCTTCTGTGATAGCTTTTCATGAAGAGCCATGAGAAGATTGATGAAGAAATATAGCTGAATTTGATTGTTAGATAGGTGATTGCCCAAACCCCAAACCCTGAAAAGAAAACCATTGCTTTGTTGACTGAAGTAATTCATGAGTCGCTTTTCACGATTCATTAAGTAATAGGGTAGCCCTATTCTTATATCTATATCTTAAAAAAAGTTTTATTGGATTTACAAGTTAACTCTGTTTAAATTCTATTGACCTAAATCGATATTTTATTGAAACAAATGTTTTATATACAAGAACTGACATGTTATTAAGGCAACAATGGCTTTAAAATTCGCAACTGTTTGATTATTATTCAAACATTTATTGTTTTTATGATTAAATACCTAGCAAGTGTTTAGGCTTTTTTAACACATCTTAATCATGAAAATGAGTTAATTCCGTGCAAAGGCGGAGAAAGAATACTAACTTCTGCGCAGTGTTGCCGCTTAGGAAAAAAGAAAGTCCCCAGAACTCAATGAAAATGTCCCTAGATATTAAGAAAAAAGTACTCAAAAAAATCCCTAGAAGTCGCTAAATACTTTAAATTCTTTAATTTTAAAAATATGGTCTAAATAAAAGCAACTCTGTCATTTAAATTTGCGAATATTTCACTGTGACAAAACGAACAAAAAGCTTTAGTTGGATCAGTCATAACAGGTTTCAACCACATTTTAAACTCTTCTTGTTGTTCCCATTCTGGTCTATACTTTTGAGCGTATGCCTTCTTTTTTATAGGAATTTCTATATCCACAATATAATTTTGATATTAATGACGACAATACACACATAAACACTATTGTCGCGACGATTAGTCGCGATACGGAGATAAAGGAGCATTTGGTGAGTGTTCCTCTTATATTTCGTCCTGTCGTGGTGTTCAAATGCGAAGCAGATCAAGCGCAGTAATCAATTATGATTGTTCAGAAACAAAGATCAACTCGTGATTACATATATTCCATATAAGATTTCTCTAATAATTATTAACTGGTCATAATGTATATAAATCATTAAATTACAACACACGACTCGGCGACAACTATGTAAAACCGGTTTGTTCTGCGAAAAAGTAACAAATAACTTAGAAACCGGGCATTCCTTCCTTTGAATAAACGGGATGATGAATGAATGCGAAAGAAATAGCTATATCTGTACATCTTTTGATAGAGTGAGACGCATAAAACCGATCAAACAAAAAAATATCGAAAAGTCGCTAGATGTCGCTAAATTTATTTTTGTCGCTAGATGGAAAAAAATGTCGCTAGACACATCCAAAATCCGCTAAATCTAGCGACAAAGTCGCTAAAACGGCAACACTGCGTTTGCGGCCGGGGTCGGCCTGTCGTAAAAGGCGACAAAACAGCCCACCCTATCTACGTGGTAGGGCCCCAAGCCAGTCTGGATGGCGACCACCTTTGGTCTTAAGTATGCCGCCATAATAACCTTATGTTCCGGCATCAGTGACCCAAGATCCTGTACCCTTATGGGATGGCAGCGTGTTCGTGATGCCACTGGCGTTGCAAACACCTATAGGCGACCGTAACTGCTAAATTCTAAACGGCCGTCAGCCTGTCTGCTCTACTACAGCAATAAAAAAAGGCGGAGTAAGAATACTAACCCCAGCGGAGTAATAATACAACCCCAACAGTGGTAGGGCCCCAAGCCCGTCTGGATGGCAACCACCTAATTTGTAAATATGCCGCTATAATAACCTTATGCTCCATCTTAAGTGACCTAGGTTCCAGTGCATGGGCGACCGTAACGGCTTACATTTAAGTGGGCCGTAAGTCCGCAGTTTTACAGCAATCTATACAAATAAATAAAATTGGAGGGTATGTTTGAAATATTAAAATAACCGCTTTTTACTAAGTTCATTCGGACGTATACACGGTACATATACCAAAATATCTTCTATATAAAATATCTTTCTTCTTTCTTTCAAAACAACATTTTTTACAATTTTCGTCTATATGTCTGTCTGTCTGTTTGTTCCGGCTAATCTCTGAAACGGCTGCACCGATTTTGACGGGACTTTCACTGGCGGATAGCTGATGTATCAAGGAGTAACGGCTATTTTTATTTTAGAAAAATAAAATAGTTTTTGTTAAAAATGATAAGTTTCGGAAATTGTATAGTCCAACTTAAGTTGACCTCAGATTTATATCATCAATCATATGAAATAGTGTTCAGCTTAGGCTGGTCTTAGTAGGTTGAATTTCCAATTCAAGTTGATTTCATATATCCAAAAAAATTCTGCCCAAAGTCACTATTCCACCCGGACGGAGTCGCGGGCACAGCTAGTAAAAAATAAAACTGTTATTATCCATCTAGAACTACAATGTACTCGTCTTTAAAACTATGTTCCTTTGGATAGATCAAGCGATGTCCATCAAGTCTCATGTCTTAACTGATTAATAATCATAGTTTATCTTTCCAGCCGCAACACCTTCACGATGACGTGTTAGCGGTGGTAAATCATTTGGAGCAGTTAACAACACTACTGGTTCTGGAAGCGAGGGCGAGAGAAATAAATTCCTCAACAACGTCAACAGCGTGTCTGGAGTATCTGCTCAGCGATAATGTACTTGACAAGCTGTACGAATGGGCTATATGCACTGGCAAGTGAGTGTTAAATTTTTTATTATAGCTGGATGAAGATCAGCAAACAGGCAAACGAACCTAAAAGTTATCAATATTTAAAGCTTTAGCTTTATTATATTACTAGCTGTGCCCGCAACTCCGTCCGCGTGGAATAGTGACTTTGGGCAGCATTTTTTGGATATATCTTATGGTTTTTTTGGATTACAAACCCTATAAACCCTAAAATATAAATAAATGAAATATACAAACTGCGTTCGAACCTACAAAGTCCAGCCTAAGCTGAACCCTATTTTATATGATTGATGATATAAATCTGAGGTCAACTTAAATTAGAATAAAAAAATCCGAAACTGATCAGTTTTAACTAAAACAGTTTTTTTTTCTAAAATAAAAGTAGCCTAAGTTACTCCTTGTTACATCAGTTATCTGCCAGTGAAAGTCCCGTCAAAATCGGTCCAGCCGTTTCAGAGATTAGCCGGAACAAACAGACAGACAGACAAAAATTGCAAAAAAAGTTGTTTTGGTATATGTACCATGTATACATCCAATTAGTAAAAAGCGGTTATTTTAATATTACAAACAGACCCTCCAATTTTATTTATTTGTATAGATAAAAAAATACATTCTCTTATCGCTTAACATCCTACAGTTGTAAATTTGAACAATGTTTTATGTAAATATGTATTATTAATTAAATTAACATTAATTATAAAGAAAGTGGAAAGTTTTAATTGCGCAAAGTGCTGTTATGATTTTATTTATGTATGAATGTTTTTTTTATTTTATTTGAACGGATTTTTATCTACACAGATAAAAATGTTCTTGTAAAATACACTCTGACGATACGAGTATCGCGGCGTCACGGCACACTTCGGTATGCTTGCGGAGGCCACGGGTTCGATTCCCGTCTTACGTCTGGGTGTTTAAGTATAACTTTCATTTATATACAAACTATCCGTTCACGCCCGCATTGCTGGTTGAATAACATTAAAAAAGTAAATCGAAAAAATATGAGAAGTTTTCGTACGCATGCGCGATCACTGATTGCCCCACTTCTCTGCGGCAAGAAAACAAACATCGCTGAACAAAGTGTTTACTTATAAAAATCGTTGCTTTTTAAATTTTTATTAACATTACGACTACATATATTAAATGTAGATATCGCAATATTTTTTTTTAATAAGTGTCAAGTGGCCGTACGTTCATGTTGCGTACTCTCAGGATTTGGAATGAGCTTCCGGTTGAGGTTTTCTCAGCGCGGTACGATATGGGGTTCTTTAAAAAAGGCGTTATAAAATTTCTTCGAGGCCGGCAGCGCGTTGGTAATGCCTCTGGTGTTGCAAACGTCCATAGGCGACGGTGACCACCTGGCAGGGTGGGCCGTTTGCCTGTTTGCTGAACTCTAGCTATAAAAAAAGTAAGAAATAAAATAGAAAATTGAAATCTATCCAGTAGTTTTTCCGTGATGCGCGCACAACTGCGCGGGTCCGTAGCAAATCGTTTCAAAGGACCCCGCACCTGGGCGCAAGTGTGCTTCCATACCTCAAACTACAGCACCAACGTAAAAACTACATCACCAATGCACTTGTCGCCGATGGCTCAAGCGAGCTCCTGGGGCGTGACTTCGTCAAAAATCGTATGAAATTCTATTTTATTTTCGCCAAGGAAATAATGGGGGCTACCGATTGTATGACGTAGATTGTGTTAGTAGTGGAAAAGATGTAACGGTTCACCTTTTTGTGACATCAAATAAATTCAATATATTATGTTACCACGTGTTAATAAGTTTCATTTAAAAAATTATGCTCAGGCCGAGATGAGCCGGTTTAAATATGCGGGGCCCCCTTTTGCCCGGGGCCCGTAGCAATTGCTACTCTTGCTATGTGGTTAAACCGGCACTGTATATTATGTACTATATTAGTTATTTAGTATCCATAATATGAATGTAATACTACTTACTTGGGGACAAGATGCCGCTGTGTGACTTGTCCCAGTCCAGTATATTTATTTAATTCTGATTTCCAATGCGGAGCTAGATGTGCAGTGTTGTGCCAGAGAGAGATAGAGAATAAGAGGTAAAAATCCACGCATTTATGCATCGTGTGCTAACATACTCTATGGCGTCTAATGGAAGTTTGAAATAAAAATAATCTATTTTTTATTTGCTTCGTAAAATATTCTAATAGTTGTAAGGTCGTTCTGCTTATATTATTAATATTTAAATTAAACAAATTCAAATACATAATTTTATTAATCATGTCGCGTATAAAGAATTATCAAATTAGCCAAGCATTAAGATATAACATTTCAAAGCATTTCATAAACAAGTGATTGTGAATTAAGCACAGTCTCCTAAATATAAGATAGTAGTTCGAGGACGTATGTAACTGTCGGGATCAATTACTTGTTAAAAGTAATAACTAACATCGTAAATGAATATGAAGACATTGATAACAAATATTGCAGTACTTTTTATCCGTGCAGGGGCGGAGAAAGAATACTGATTTCTGCGGCCGGGGTCGGCCTGTCGTAAAAGGCGACATAACAGCCCACCCTAGCTACGTGGTAGGGCCCCAAGCCCGTCTGGATGTTGACCACCTTTGGTGTTAAGTATGCCTCCATAATAAATAACCTTGTGTTGTGTTTCGGCATTAGTGACCCAAGTTCCTGTACCCTTATGCGACAGCAGCGTGTTTGCGATGCCACTGGCGTTGCAAACACCCATAGGCGACGGTAACTGCTAAATTCTAAGCGGGCTGTCAGCCTGTCTGCTGTCCTACAGCAATAAAAAAAATTGAATAGCTAAAGTTAATACTTTAGCCGGCAAACTCTCTCCAAGTAAGGACTTGAACATACGTATTTTATTACTTTATTGATTACAAATCATTCCAGTACTTAGTACCTCTGCTCTGAGACCAACTTAGAGATCACAAGTTCAATTTTAACGCTGTCATGCACTTTAAAAGGAAGTTTTTCACGGCCCATGTGCATATTATAATTGCAACGTACCGACGATAAAAGAAAACATCGTGTAACCTGCCGAACCGCCTTGGATAAGCTAGGCGGGTGTACCTAGGGGGAGACCCGAGCCCAGCAGAGGGGTATTATGGGCTGTTATTGTTATATATATGCAACTAAATATAAACAAATTACTATTGTACTGTAGTATCCTAACTAATAATATAAATGCGAAAGTGAGTTTGTTTGTTTGTTACGCTTTCACGCCTAAACCGCTGAACCAATTTTGATGAATTTCGGCATAGTCATAGATAGGACCTTGGATAACGACATAGCCTACTTTTTTTAAATTCATATGACAGAACAGCGTTTGTCGAGTCAACTAGTACAATTAACAGCATATCTTTTGGGTGAATTGAAGTGCTACAACTACTATATGCTGTTCACTTTACCAAAAAATAAAATGTATACAAACAAACCAATGTTTCTCAAAGTTAGAATAAAACGACATGGCGGGTATAATCCGACCGTAATAATAAAACACTCCTTTCAATCGACAATAGTACGTTGAACAGTATAATTACCAGCATATAAAATCAGTAAGAGATTTGGAAACATTGTCTTTTTAGGTTCTTTGCAATGTAAGTTAGTTATTACAATTAATGTTGTAAATATGTAAATTTTATATGCATTAATATTTATCATTCATAATAATTGTAAAAATAAAATTATTTTGTTTTTTTCTAAAAGTAAGGAATAGTAATATAAAAAAATAAGAATGTAGGAGATATTTCTAATAAATAATGAAAAGTTGTTATGATAATTTTTATATCATGTTGATTATTATAAAATCGACATCCAAAAAACCCTTTTACGATTTGTTTACATTTTATTTTTTGGTAAAGTGAATAGCATATAACGTCAGAACGTCTGCGTAGGTCGCGGGTTCGGCAATGAATAATTGTTGTGACTATTAAGGGACCTTGTGGTCTAGAATTTTCAAAAAATTGATTTTCGATATTCGAAAGGAGTCTTAAGATAATACTGTGAAAATGTGGTAATGATGTTCACAGTATTTAAAGGCTTACATCCCTCATATTGTCCGATTGGCCCTGAATCTTGGTTTAAATGGCGTAAAAGTGAAACTGAAGGAACTGTGGACACCTTTGAACATCCACCTGCTCTAGAGATGATGCACAAGCAATATTGAAGCCAGTTTAGTGCTTAACTGAGGATCACCTATTAGAAAGATGTCTTGGAAATAATACTTAAAACAACAATGAAAGCTTCAATGCTTGAATATGCACCGAAGCAGAATCATCGATGACGTTACATATTTACTATTTATTATATTTATTATTTATTTTACCCATAATGAAGAAAAGTAAAGTGACGTACCTAGGCCACATGTTGAGACATGAGCGATACCAGCTGCTCCAGCTCATTATGATGGGTAAAGTTTGCGGTAAACGGCGAGTTGAACTTGGCTCCGCAACATCCGAGAGTGGACAAATATCTTAAGCGTAGAAGAACTGTTTCGCTTGGCCCAGGTCAGGAAAAGATTCTCAGAGCTGACAGCTAACCTGTAGAAGAGGCACTTACAACAACAACAACAATGGATATTAAAAGCAGTCATGCTGAGTAACTCGCCCAAAAACGTGATGCGCAACGGATCTACAAAGCTAATTCGTCAGAGCACGAGTGACTACAAAGAGGCTAGCTCGTAAAAAGCTAAAACTGAAGAAGCGTAAGTTACTCCTTGTTACATCAGCTATCTGCCAGGGAAATTCCTGTCAAAATCGGTCCAGCCATTGCGGAGATTAGCCGAAACAAACAGACAGTCAGACAAAAATTGTAAAAAATGTTTTGGTATATGTATCGTGTATGCATCCAAATGTACTTAGTAAAAAGCGGTTATTTTAATATTACAAACAGACACTTCAATTTTATTTATTTGTATAGATAGTTAGGGACTTCTTTATTAATGCTTCTTTTCGATGCAATTTTTTTGTCTATGTACAACTCAGTCATCTATCTATCTAGATGCGTATATATTCTCATATATCGGTCATGTTAGTTTATAACTTAATTATCTATACAGTTGCACTCAATACGCGTTATCTGTTCCCGATAATAATTGGTAGACGGACGCATTATCACTTACTGTGAACCTCATTTCATTTATGAATTGTTCTTATCAAGAGATAAAGTATGAATTTTATCTGCATTATTAATAATTATTTACATTTGATATGATAATTTGTTACAATTCGGATATCTTTATTTTATTGCTATAGAGCAGCAGACAGGCTGACGGTCTACTTAATAGTAAGCAGTTACCGTCTTCTATAAATGTTTGCGACGATAGTTGCTCCGCTAATAGGCTGATTGCCGCGTAGAAATTTTATGACGTCCTATCTAAAATATCCCATAGTGTGGTGGGAAGACCTCAGCTTCAAGCTTATTCTACATCCTTATTCTATGAGCTTTCTGGAGAACTTGCGTGTACGATTGCAACTTTGGGCAGTTGTGATTTTATTTTGTAGTTTTACAGTGAAGCCCCCGTAATATAACAAACGTTTTGCATGGCAGTGTCGAACTATCGAATATATCGGATTATAGGGTACCGCCTAAACCTCCTATAGTCCGGAATTTTTTGAAAAAGAGTACCTTGTAATCCGAAAAATTACAGATCAAAATGATAAGATTCTATATGAACTACAAATCATACTAAATATTATAAATAATAATAGTAAATTAAACAACACAATAATCTGTTTCGGCAGCAACTTTCAGTGTTACTCTCTATTACTTCCGAAGTAACACTGATTCGTAGATCGTTGCTAGCGACTATATATGAGGCGTGTAGTTGCAAAACCCGCTATAGCAATATATTTTTTAAACTCTTTAATTTGAACTAAGCCCATGCTGATTTAATGGCATTTGATTCGAAACTTAAAATAAATGGTTGAATATAATATTGGAATACATAGAATATAGAGGCATTTGTGCAATAAAAAGTTGATAGCTATGTAGATAGTTTAGAGTGTTTTAAAACGATATATCGTAATTTTTCCCAAAACCGTTTTAGCGGGTTTTGCAACTACACGCCTCATATATACTTCTTAAGTCGTAGCTTCCATTATTCATGTTCTTTCTTCCTGTCATCTGTCAATCGTTTCATTTCTTTTGTTTTTCTTTATGGCATAATGGCTATTCCCACATATATACGTGTAAAAATCATCTATTAAAATTTTCAAATTTATAGAATTTGTAAGTTTGGAGAGAATTTTTTTTAAATAAGCCTGAACAGAATTGGAAAAAGATTAGGTAACAGTCTACAAGTGACATAGGTTATTATGTCCTAACAGTATCCCATACTATGTGAGTTTGACACGTTACAACAATACACTTTCTTCTCATCTTTAAATGAGAGTTTCAAATAAAATGAAATAAATCTCACTATAGTTCAAGGAAAGTTTCATTTTCGATGCTCTTGAACTGTAAAAGCCTATGACGCCTTTAAAAATAAAAGTTGATACATTTGTTATTTTTTAAGAGTAACTTTTATGATAATAATTACTTTTCAGATATGAAAGTGCAGTGCGATTGGAACAACTCAGACTTTTTGGAAATCTCATTGGTCATTACAGTACACAGGTATGTTCATTTGATTAGTTTCTAGCTGGGCCTTAGGGAGGGTGTATAAAATATTAAGAATAGCTTATAACGTCCAGCTGCTGAATTTAGGTCTCCCCATATAGAAGGAATATGCAGTATACAGTGACGGGTTACACACACCGATGAAGTGAATTCTCTCACGATGTTTCCTTCACCGCCGGTATTTAGAAATTTTATTGTGCACGTTAGGAGAGAAAAACTGCTTAAGCTATGATTGTCATCGTGGGTATCGAACCCACGAAATATATAAGGTTTTAGTTACTTGAGGAAGCGGAATACGTAGAAGGAAGGGTACTTGGTTTTTATGAAGATGTTTTTTATTGCTGAGTAACAGCAGACAGTTTTTATCCGTACAGAGACGGAGAAGGAATATTTACCTATGCGGCCGGGTTCGGCCTGTCGTAAAAGGCGACATAACAACCCACCCTAGCTACGTGGTAGGGCCCCAAGCCCGTCTGGATGGCGACCACCTTTGGTCTTAAGTATGCCGCCATAATAACCTTGCGTTGTGTTCCGGCTTTAGTGACCCAAGTTCCTGTACCCTTATGCGACAGCAGCGTGTTCGCGACGCCACTGGCGTTGCAAACACCCATAGGTGACGGTAACTGCTAAATTTTAAGCGGGCTGTTAGCCTGTCTGCTGTCCTATAGCAATAAAAAAAAGACAGGCTGACGGACTCCTTAGTAATAAGTAGTTAGCGTTGCTTATGGAGGATATACGACGCTAGAGGCACGGCGAACACGCTTCTCTCCGCATGTGGGTACTGGAACCTAGGTCATTAATACCGGAACACAAGGTTATTATGAAGGTATATTTATAGACCAGAAAGGTTAACCATCCAGTCGCGTTTGGTTGGGTACTACCAAGCTAGGGTTGTTTTGTCGTCTTATATGCCACGCTGACCCCGGCCGAAGGGGTCAGTATTCTTACTCGAGCCCTGCACGGAGAAAGAATGTAGCCGAAGTGTACCATGCCATGAGTGTTTTATGAACATATCAGGCGCGGAAACGATGTGCACTAAAAAAAACTAATCTGCGTATTCATTGGAACTGTTTATACAAACGAGTCTTCTCCCTTACAACGTTATCTTGGGGAGATTTGAGATCTCGACACAACCATCCCCCGGTGACGTGAAGCCGCGGTAGGCAAACCCACGCGTGCCTTCGTCACAGATCTACGTTGGCCCATTTTGGTCTGGTGTGTCAATTTTGGCTATTGTTGGCAAGCAGCCGCTTCTGTGGTTCAGCTGGTCTCTTGATCCGCAACTGCTGCCGGTCTATGGCATGTTACGAAGCAGCAAAATGGATAATCTCATACCGATCAATGTTTTTTCCTTACTGGTCGCTAGCACAATCATTCTACAATTTGATAAATAAAAAACATATTGGTCCAATTAACATAGCGACATTGGTAAGCCCTTGGTAAGCAGTAGAACGCTTATGTTGAGTACTAGACACTGATATACTTCTTTTTATAACTAAATACATGCTATTTTTTATTTGCAGGTTATAGCAGCGGAACCATTTCTGAGGCCTTTGTTAAAATTGTTGAGTAGTTTCCGCAATGAGTTACCACCGCCTAATTTAGAAAGTAGGTAATTTATTAATTATTAATTTCGATATGTTTTGTTAGACCATTTTGTCTCGTTCAAGACGATAAAAATTTGTCAAATTTTTATTTATGTACTAAGTTAGTGTTAATTTTTGCTTATTGTACGGAATAGCTCAACCTCGCTCCGCTCGCTTGAAAGTGTTTGTGTCAGGCGGAAGGCCGGGGCGCTGTGAAGCATGTCCAGCCAGGAAGCTAAGGCGGGTCTCGCTACCTCTATGATAGCAAGAAATGTACTAGAGCGTGCGAGTAGTCCCGCCCACTCCTCTATGAGCACCTTGTCGTGCAGCTCCGCCCACATCGCCTTCACTTCAAGACTAGAACTCTGCTCCATTGATACAGTAGCACTACGACGTGAGCCTCCAGGTCCCTTGGTGTTAATCTAGCTAGCAGGGAGGCCCCTTCGATGGACAAACTATTCGCCTTTTAAAATTTATGATACCTTAATAAAAGAAATATGTATTAATTTTCAGCGCAATTGGTGACGGTCCTCAATCAGCTATGCGTTGCTCTCATGCAGAATATGAAGTTCATTGACCTCTTCTTCTTAACGACTCACACGCAAAATGGATCGCAAGCAGAGTAAGTCCTTTTAAACCCCACTATAACGGAAACAAAACGCTGTCTAAAATACCCATATGATATAAAGCTACCGTCTCTTCGGCTGCTTCCAAAGAGCAGTACTTTGTACTGATGCGCACGGAAAATATGTTGAGAAATCTTGTACTCGCAGATCACTAGTAGCGCAGGTGGCAACAACCCCAGCTGTGGGAACATGTAGAAAATAGGATAGTTGTTATTGTGTAGTGTCGTTATGATTACTTAGAACGAATCGGCGTTTCAGGTTCATTATAGTCCGCCTCCTCTTGTCTTCGGTGCACCGGGAGGGTAGTACGGGCTCCGCGGCGCGAGACGCGTTGCTGCTCTGCGCCAAAATGTCTGCGAAGTGCACCCAACTGGCTGATTTTATGCTATCCGGATACACCTGTCCCGTGCTTGCAACTGGTAATTGAAAAAAAAAAAAGATTATTATAACTAATACGTAAAATTGTTTCTACAAAACATATACTTGTGTGTGTTGGCGTTACAGAACAAAAATAGCTGAAGATTTCATCTCCCTATGCCATAATTTTTTGCTCGTACAAGGAATGATAAATTAATAAAAAAATTAAAAAAAAAAACAAAAAGAATACATAGCGACCAATAACCTCAAATCTATAAATGCACCTAAAAAGGTTTTATAAAGTAAAAAAAAAAATACTTTTATCACGAATTTTTACAATGGCCTATCATTCATCATCATGTATAATTTAAAATGACACGTGTTTATCAAATATTTGAGAAACTACTTTGAATATAGTTACGAGTTTTCACGGAAACTTGTCGTGACTTTTGATTTCAGGACAGTTATTGTTCGGTTTTTTTAAATAACATTGTGATAATTGTTCACATAGTGACTTGAAATTATAAAACAACTAGTTTTCACGTGATTACTTTTGATTTTAAGATGAATATTATTAACACAGTAGTTACTAATTAGACAGTTGTCATGTAGCTTTTTGGCGCGCGCATTGTAAAAATTTTACTCTAATAATTTTTTCCAAACTCGCCAAAAGAAGTAGAACTTTCAAATTTTCATGCTCTCCGAGGCACGCCTGATTATATTGATAAGCATTGTGACAGAAGTTTGTTTGTCTATAGGTCTAAGTGGTTTGTATTCACTGCTCCCGCGGACATTAGATGAGAAAATTTACAGATTGACACCGGACGATGTGAATCAAGTGCACAAATTGATTCTATTTATCGATTCGTTGGAATTCTGCAATGCTGTGGCTCAGGTATGTGTCGCATGCGTCATTGATAAAAGTTCGGCTATCAACTATTTACGCTTTTTTTTTTACTTTTTTACCGCGCTTTTATTAACTTGACCTGTATGTATGTAACGGAATTTTCGGACTCGATTTTTACCCACTTTTAACGATCAAAAAATTCAAATTTTCGCACACTTGTCAAGACGTGATGACAATAAACAAATTTAATAATGTTGTCCCATAGTCCTTATCGGGATTAACGCTTTATTTCCGCCTGCCGGAAGATGTCGTTAAATTAATAAAAAAACGTTCACTGATTGGGAATTGACAGCAAATAAATCATAGTTTTAAAAAACTAAAAAACACGCTTTCATAGTTAATCGAATTAGAAAGTAATAAATAATTCTTAACATTAGAATAAAATTACTGACGAGAAAATTATAAATGTCACTGTTCTAAAAAGCGTGGGGTGCTCGATATCAATTGTTATTTTACTAATTTCATTCCGAAACGCAGAGTTAGTTTAAAAATATCGTTCAAAGCACTCCACGCTTATAGAATAGTGACATTAATTTTCTCCTCAGTAATTTTATTCTTATATTAAGAATTATTTTTTTGTTCAATTAACTATAAAAGCGTGTTTTGTAGTTTTCTAAAATATAATTTTTATTTTAAAATTTTATTGCTAATAATGTATTTCTTTTTCTTTAAATGAAAAAAGAATTTTTTTTTCATCAGGTTGCCCATCCGTCCATAAAGAAACATTTATTAGATCTATTGTATCAAGGGTTCCTAGTGCCAGTTTTAGGACCTGCCCTATTACAGGTAACTTTTTGACGTGTGTGTTTATGGTTACGGGTGACGTGAGTCTATGGTTATTTTATTGTCTTTGGTAATATGAAAAATTCTTCAAGTTGTTAAAGAAATTTTAATCATCCCGAAGCATCATTTACCATATACTTATGATTATTTAAATGATTTAATGTTTATCTTAATAAAAAAAAGTAATAAAAAATGTTAAAAAAATTTTAAAGAAATACATTTTTATAAGCTTTTAAGCTTATAAAATATATTAGCTTTTAAACTTATAAAATATAATAGGCTTAAGCCCATCTAATTTTATTTTAACGAGAATTTTTTAAAGTATTGGCCAAGATTTCTAGTCCCCTGTTATATTTCATTTTACCTGCCTGCCTGTCTTATCGCCAAGACTCTTGTTTCTATGTGAATTGTAAGAGAAAAAGTAACATAGCAAACGGAAAACTAATCGGTTTTTTTTTCTTTACACCAAATATTATATCAACTAATAGTATATTATAACACCCTTCTCACTATTTTTATTTAAAATGTATTTCTTTATATTTCAAATATATATATTTATATTATATATCTATTTAAAATAAATTTCTTTCAGTATTACCAGGTGAGCATTTTGTGAATGATCGAAAATTTACAGAATTTTTTTGTAATATAATTTATTCACATGCATTTTCACCATATATATTGTGTTGTGTATTATATTATTTACATTATAATTTATGCTATTTGATAATGCGAGTATATTTCTGTTTTTTGTGTTTTAATTACTATATTTATTAAAAACAATAAATTGACTTTCTATCTTATATTTTAATAAAATTATTTGAAACATACGACTGTACTAATGCTGATGGGAATTAGTATATTTGAATAATCCTTATTAAACACAATTTATTTTCATAAAAAGCTAATTTGTGTCTAAATAAATTAAGATGTAAAATTATCATTGTAATTAATATATAAATAATATAAGAAACAGAGAGAGATCTATAGAAACAAATTTAATTGCTATGATTCGCTCAGAGGGAGAGTGGGCTTGCCCACGCAAATGTCTATGTTTGAAACCATAAATAATTCACTAATTATGTTTTGTAAAATTGGAAATATGCAATTAAAAGAGTACTTACTGAATATAAAATGTTTTAACTTAAAATTTGTTTTGATAATTCAATAGTTTCTGCTTGTTAATATTCTTATTATATCATTGTACGGGGTATACACGGTAACTGACAAAACCGTCCAAATTCACACAGAAGAATCTTTAGTAAAAGTTATGAGAAACATGTATTTTAGTTTAGTATCACATAGTACAAAAATGTTGAGTAATCAGCATCACAAAGTCATCCAAAGAACTCGCAATTTACACAATACGGCGCGCAAGTATCAATGACCTCTCCCTTGGTACCGCAAAAAACTGGTTCAATGACCTAGTACGAGGCCGAGGACGGCGGTCATTGCATCTGTGCGAGCGAATACACACTACTCACGATATTTACACGCGAGTGACAGAGACAGTTAATAACAGGTTAACGTACGAAATTTGCACCATATGACTATTTTGTACGATTGAATTAGTGACGATATTTTCCTTGGAATGAAATATTTTATGGTGAAAATTTGACATATAGTTTTTTTTTGCAAAAATGGGTTCCTTAAATGATGTTAGTGCGTAAAAAAATTTTGGACGGTTTTGTCAGTCACCCTGTATAATTATATTTTTTTCATTCGCTAATCCACCTTGGAGAAGAAGATATACTGTCCGTGCCCTCCAGAGAGAGGCCCGAACATAAGGGAACGTTCCCATACCACGTAACCTATTTTTGACAATTTTTCACGTAAATACGGATTTTAAGTATTTTTTTGCTAACATACTTCAATGTCCATACACACACACAAACAATGATGCTATACTTGTTATTCATGCCACTCTCCCAATCAGCGACTCAAACAAGAATGCCATCGAAAATTATAAATTATTTTCGATGGCTCAAGTTTTTATCGTAACGATGCTCTTGAGCTTATGAGTTATAAAATGTTTTATAATATAACACAATGTTTGTTGTTAACAATCTGAGATCTCTAACGTAAAAAAAAACATTTCATAACGCATATGTGGGCACCTTTATTTTGTGAGCTTTAAGGAATCATGTCCAACGAGCTTTCATTGCACGCATGGGAATGTACCATTGATATACGGTACGCGCGGTACACGGTATGCGGTTGAGTGACTAGCTTTTCATTAACATAAATACAGGTTTATGTTACTGGTTTATTTTAAATGCGAATGTTTTTGTTTGTTTTGCTTTAACGCCTTTATTCAGTCGATCGTGACATTCGATACACAAGTTATTAGGAGAATGATAATGGGTATTATGCTTTCATTCATCTGGAAGTATGTTTTTCGAGGAATAAAAAAAACCACTATGACGCAAATCTCCGTTCGGGGCGGAGTAAATATACAAAACCCTGGGCCCGGGTCGACTTGTCGCAAAAGGCGACAAAAGAAAGAAAAGAAAGAAAGAAAGAAAGAAAAATAATTTATTTAGAGCTTAAAACTATAACAAAAAAAAAACATATACATTAACAAATCACCAACACATTTGTCTTAGCCCTAAAAAAGGTGCCTAACTCAGCAATGCAAGGAGCTGTTTAAAGAGCATCCTGCGCTGATCTTCCGTTAGGACCCTTGAAGTGACGATATAACAATTATTTATATCACGTTTATTAACAATAAGCAATTTAATTATTAGTAATTTATTAACAATAACCAAACATTTATATGTACTAAATATTAAGGAATACAAAAAATATTAGTATCATAAATAATAAAGAAGAAAAAAAAAATTCAGACAGAAAACATCAACTGAAGTGTTAAAAGATTGTAAGAAGAAACAAACAAAAATACGAAAAAATGATTAAACACGCTAAGAATATAAAGATATTGATAAAAACATTGACTAATTACAACAACTACTTAGTTACACAATAGATAATTATTAAAATATTAAAACATAATTTAAAAATACTATATTACAGAGCACTTGTATCCATTGCCAGGTTTGCCTGCCTCTTTTGGTGTTCAAACATAAATGATTTTAGTTTAGTTTTAAAACCATACATGCTAGACACTTTTCTTATAGGAGGAGGAATATTATTCCAACATTTAGTAGCTGCAGTTTGCAACATTTAGTAGCAAAACAACCCTAGATACGTTGTAGGATGTGAAGTCCGTCTGGTTGGCAACCACCCCTAGTGTATAGTATGTATAATAAACTTGCGCTGTGTTCCGGCATTAGTGACCCAGGCTCTTGTATCTACGAGGGTGGTCCGATAAATACTTAGCGTACAAATGAAAGACAATTTTTTTTTGGGATAGTGGCCATTTATTTCTCAACATAATCTCTTTTGAGTTCTATACACTTGACACAGCGATGCTCCAACTTTTTAACCCGTCTGAAAAAAGGATTTCTGAAGGTCTGCAAAGTAGGCCTCCGTGGCGGCGATAACCTCCTCATTCGACTCAACTATCTGCCCGGCAAGTGACTTTAAATTTGGAAACAAAAACTGGGGTAGCAGTTTGTAGCCTAATTCTACCAATTTGGCCGTGGCGACGGCGGAGGTGTGAGCAGGTGCGTTGTCATGATGGAATAGCACATTTTTCTTCGCCAAATGGGGCCTTTTTTTCTGCAATTTGGCGTCGAATCGGCCCAATGATTTAGCATAGTAGAGCCCTGTGACCGTTTTGCCCTTCTCCAGGACGTCGATGTAGATCACACCTTTTGAATCCCAGAAAATGGTGGCCATCATCTTTCCGGCTGATAGGTCTTCGCCTTCTACGGAGGACATTCGCCGGGTGAAGTCCACTGTTCGACTATTGCTTGGTCTCTGGTGTGTACCAGTGTATCCATGTTTCATCGACGGTCACGAAACGACGCAGAAACTCCTTCGGACTGGGCTTAAGCATCGTCAAACACTGCTTTGAAGTGGTCTCACGGTTGCGTTTCTTGTCCGGAGAGAGCAAACGCGGCACCCATCGCGCCGACAGCTTTCTCATACCCAATACTTCATGCAGGGATATGACCCACGCAGTCTTTTGAGATGCCTGCTGTCTCAGCTGTCTCGCGCACCCTCAATCGGCGGTCTGCCGATACGAGATCGTGGATTTTTGTCACGGTATCCTCCGTGCTGGCCGTTTTCGGGTTACCTGGGCGTGGCTTATCAAAAACCGATGCATGTCGATTTAACCAGTTTAATCGCATGATTAAACTGGTTAAATCAATTTTTGACAGTTGCCATTGAAGGAGAATGGTCACCGTATACAGCATTCAAGCTCTCTTTGAATTGGCTGCGCGATTTCTCTTCCAAAAACAAGAACCGAATCACCGACCGATATTGCTCTTTTTCCATATTTATCAAATCCGCAGACACGATCGCTTTCACACGCGGTCAAGATAAAACTACGCATTCGATTCAGCTGAAACTTTTACAGTAGCTGTCTACGAGAATGTACCATGCAATTAAAAATTGCTCCTGCGATAGTGTTATTATCGGGCGGTGAGGGTAAGTACTTATCGGACCGCCCTCGTATATACGGACAGCAGCGTGTTCGTGGTGCCCTTGGCGTCGCGAACATATGTAGGCGACGGTAACTGCTTACTATTAAGTGGGCCGTCTCTCAGCAATAAAAAAACATGAACGAGCTGCGGCTAAACAAATGATTTTAGAAATTTCAAGTATCTAATCAAAATACTATGATACAAGATGTGATATAGATACAAGATATTTTGTTGACTGTTGTAATTTTTACTAATACGAAATTTATCTCCACACATATTCACTCTTTCTTTTAAGTAAAATAATTACAATAAATATGTTGTGCCAATAATATTAAAAATAAAGTATAGTTGTGCATAGTTTTGAAACAAAAAATATAAATAATAATAACGGCTTATTTTCTAGCTACGTGGTAGGGTGTGGTAGTGGTACGTCTACTACAAATAAACATCATCTACATACTAATCAAAGTCATCATACCCTGTCTGGATGGCGACCACCTTTGGTCTTAAGTATGCCGCCATAATAACTTTGTGTTGTGTTCCGACATTAGTGACCCACGTTCCTGTATCCTTATGGGACAGCAAGGTGTTTGCGATGCCACTGGCGTTGCAAACACCCATAGACGAGGGTAACTGCTAAATTCTAAGCGGGCCGTCAGCATCTCTGTTGTCCTACAGCAATAAAAAAATAATGTACTACTATTGGAATTGCCCCCCCCCCCCCCCCAAGAGGAAACAGCACTACTTCTAAATATCGAGATGCGGGTTTACTCACGATGTTTTCCTCAAATGGCATTATTACTAAAAATGTACATAATGCTATTTTAATTTCGTATAAATATAGTGGTTTTTGAGTTAGATTTATTTCATATATAATACGATTAAGCTATTTTCATTTACTAAATATAATTATATGGGAGAAGCAATGAATTCATTTTTCGTTTCGTAAAATTTCGCAACTACATTTCATTTGCTAAATGCTAAATAAACATTCGCATGCTAAACATGAATGCGAATGCTAATTATTGCATCACTAGATAGGTAAATGAAATTCTTTTTGTTTCACTGATTTCATTTTGAATGTTGCTTAAAGTGTTTTTGCGGTTGCTGTCGTTTAGTACTAATTATTCAGATAATTATGTAATTCAATTCTCACTTTACTTTTCTTAAATTAATATATAACTTACTAATCGATCGGCTTAACACTAATACTACTAAAATATTTTCGTCTTAACATTTCATATCATTTGAATGCTATTCAGTCAATCCATATTTAACAGTCTCGATTTTAAATAAGCTAAGCTAAAAAAATCAGGTCTATGTCGACCGCAGTAATCTACGGTCATGTAACGCGCTCGAATAGAGACGTTATCTTCGTTTACATACAAATAAACATCATCTACATACTAATCAAAGTCATCATTATTTAGACCAAAGTAAACTCCTTAATTTAGACCGTCTCGTAAATTTCGAATCGGACTTAGACTATGGTTTCGTCGATAATAAAAATTTTTTAACTTGTGGCTGAACAGTGGCCTAAAGGCGTTTTTAGATTTAATTAGATAGTTCATGATTATGTTTTACCATATAATACGTCTGTACAAATTTCGGTAGTCATTATAATATCTGGACATTTCGATCGAGATGATTTGATCTAAAATAATCATATATAAATATCTATTAGAGATATATAGTAGATTGTAACATTGGCTTTAATTATTTATTTGCATTTATGACGTCACTCAACCGTCCGTTCCCATGACCTATACAATGAAAGCTATTAACGTTGGACACGATCGTAGACGAAACCGGGGCCGTTGCAGAGTGGCGCACCGGAGCAGGCCGCGGCCATGGCATACTTAGAGCTCATTTTACGCTGTGTTACGGAGAGGGGTCTCTTGAGAGCGGTGCTGCATTTCTTGTTTGTTTACGAGTACGACGGCGTCAGGGTGATAGATGTCCTATTGGGGCGTTTAGAAGGAAATTCACAAGTAAGTATGTTGCATGTTATGTGTAATGGATTCTCTGCGGCCGAAGGTCGCCTTGCATAAAAGGTGGCAGGACTCAGAACCCGTTTGGATGGCAACCACCCCGTGGTCTCTAAATATGCTGACTTAATGACCTCGTGTTGTGTTCTAGCATAAATAACCCAGGTTCCAGTTGCTCTACGTAGATGGCAGGGTGTTAACGATGTCCCTGGCATCGCAAACACGCATAGGCAACGGTAACGTTTTACTATTAAGTGGGTCGCTAGCCTGTCAACCATTCCATAGCAATAATTAAAAAAAAAGATAGGGAATTGTTGACTGCACGGATAAAAAGGTATACGTTTGGTATACGCTGCCCACCTACATGACTGATAATCCAGAAATCCTTTAAAGAGTTAAAATATGCCTGAAGAAGTTTAATAAGGAGAGAAACTACTCGTGCTCTTCTTAATTTCTTCTTGTTAAATGATTATGGGCGTGGTGCGCATGAAAGTGACGGACACGTCAGTGTGCGGCGAAGTGACAAACGGGGCCGCTCGAACTGTGGTCCGGCTCAGGATCCATCGGCACCGCGCATCTCGTCTGCCGGCGGTCGCGGTAATACCACCACATGCCTATTACATTATAATTACTACGTATAGATGGTTAATAAAGCTGTATACATATTAACGGCAGTCACTTTTGCCCTTCGAAAGCTTAATCTAAATATTTGTATCAAGTTTTTCGGGTTCATTTGCGAAAGATCACAAAAGTCGCTCAGGCAGCAGTAATAGTTATTGTTATCAAATCATTTTTAAATTATACCTTATCCGTTTTACCAATAAATAAAATGTAAACAAATCGTAAAAAGGCTTTTTTGGATGTCGATTTTACAATAATCAACGTGATATAAAAATTATCATAGCAACTTTTAATTATTTATTAGAAATATCTCCTATATTCTTATTTTTTTATATTACTATTCCTTACTTACTTTTAGAAAAAAAAACATAAATAATTTTATTTTTACAATTATGAATGATAAATATAATGCGTATAAAATTTACATATTTACAACATTAATTGTAATAACTAACTTACATTATAAAGAAACTTAAAAGACAATGTTTCCAAATCTTATTGGTTTTATATGCTGGTAATTTTAAGTGTACTGTTCAACGTACTATTGTCGATTGGAAGGAGTGTTTTATTATTACGGTCGGATTATACCCGCCATGTTGTTTTTAAGAATAAAAAGCTAGAAAGCTTTGTTTGAGAAACATTGGTTTGTTTGTTTACATTTTATTTTTTGGTAAAGTGGATAGAGTATAGTTCCTTTAGACTTCTTCAAGGGCTTCAACATTTCTTGAGCTAATAAATATGAATAAATAATTCAATATTAATTTTACAGCTATCTCTAGTTTCCATAGCATTGATGGAGACTTTGATCGACTTAAACTGCGAGGATGTGATGATAGAATTAGTGTACAAATACCTACTTAACGGTCATCATTTGACTGCACCGAACAAATATAAAATATCCGATCCGAACGTCTACAGAGATGCGGCCCTGTCTTTTCTTAGTTTAACGCCGTCTAGTTGTAAGAGGCCGGTCGAGAAAACAAGGCAGTGGGTTGACGATTTAGCGCTGAGTGGAAGGAGGATTCTGGAATTCAGGGTACACGATGATATGATGATCAACGGTGTGAATGAAGATATTGCAATGAATAATCTAGTCCAAGAAGTTAGGTTTAATTATGGAGTAAGTTTTTTTTAACATTATCTCTTAACATATATGTTTACCATGTATCCGTACAGGGTCGGAGATAGAATACTGACCTCTGCGGCCGGGGTCGGCCTGTCGTAAAAGGCGACAAAACAACCCACCCTAGCCACGTGTTAGGGCCCTAAGCCCGTCTGGATGGTGACCACCTTTGGTCTTAAGTATGCCGTCATAATAACTTTGTTTAGTGTTCCGGAACTAGTGACCCACGTTCCTGTATCCTTATGGGACTGTAGGGTGTTCGCAATGCCACTGGCGTTGCAAACACCCATAGGTGACGGTAACTGCTAAATTCTAAGTGGGCCATCAGCCTGTCTGCTGTCCCACATCAATAAAAAAAAATGTTTTTATTCTCTATTCATTCCCTTTAATCTGAGTTATACTATGCAATGAAGAAGAACAACAACATTTAATATGGGGGAGACGTTGAAAACGTCCAGCTGTGCGCCGCCAATACAGCTGTAGGTAACGAATTGAAACACGATGTGCAAAACTTCTCATCCCACTCTAATAACTAGGCGTAAAATTACAATGATGCTATTGGGGCGCTGCCTTAATTTAATACATTTTGGACGACACTTTTCAAACTTACCTCTATTATAAGTAAATTTATGTCGATACTGAATGCGTCTGTTAAGTAACGCTCACAGCTAACAGTGGGGCGTTCCTTCTACCTCCTCCTGAATTGACTTGGGCCGGCTTAATTAGTACGAGCGTTACATAACCAGACGTTGCTGCTAAGTCTCTTTTAATACTTTAAAAATAAAATCCTAATGAAGCCCTGAATAACGATACTGACTTCGCCTAACACTAATGTAATGTTAAATAGAACTCGAGCGCTCTTTGTTTTCTCTCTTCTAAATCCAAGGCTTTCAATTTCGGACTCTACTGCGTATTGTCATTAGGTAAATTTTACGAAAGAGACACGGGATATTAAAAGGAATACGTAAATTTGTTTTTTACATAGTCCGAATGCAGTGTTAGCCCCAAATACGGGAAGATACCGAACGGTGCCCTATTTTTGTAGACTGTGAACTAAGAAAAAGGTCTAGCAAGGACATATTGAGATTTATCCCATTCGTATTTTTGACTTCTAGCATATTTCCAAGCTGAAAATTCGCATTTTATAGTAAAAGTACACCTTCATTTGATACTCTTCTTCTCTATGCATTATGTCGTGTCGGCACAACATGTTCTTTTCTTCCACTCTCCTCTGTTAGCTGTTGTAGCTCAACATTCACACCCTTTATCACCATGCCATCTTTTACGCAATCCACCCATCTTTTCTATGATCTACCTCCTTCTTCCTGCCCTTATCTTATATTCATCCACTCTCATTTCTATAATTTTCTTTGTTATATGACCTTCACCTCCTTCGTATTATATGACCACGCTAGTCTGTTACTTTTAGTCTTTCACACATCCTCTAATGTTTTATTTCTAATTTTGTCCATTTTCGTAAACACATCCATCTCAGCATTCGCATCTGTGCAGCATGTAACATTTTTTCATCCCTCTCGTTTGTGACTTTATTTTGATAGACTGTTGTTACTTATAAGAATATAATTTGTGAAGAAATTAGATATACCGTACAAGTGTTTCGTATTTTTTGATTTCATCATTATTAAAATATTTGTGTAATAAAAAAAATAATGATTTGTTTTTATTTTCCAGAATCCCAACGAAACATTATACGGTAATTATCACGCATATTTATGCGATTCGAGATTCGAAATTGTCTCGCGGTCACTGGCGTGCGCCAATTGGTCGTCGCGCTATGACGTCGTATCTCCCAAGAGAGAGACAAACAACAACTCAACAAGGGAACTGAAAGAGACAGAAAACCAAGTCAGGGAAGACAGTCTTATATCGATATGTACTAGTGAATACGATACCTTGAAAACAAGCGAGAGTTCGGAAAAAGAACAACTCAGCTTGACATCGTTGACTGATAATGTCGAAGCGGATGTGAAAATTCCTCAAGTAAGTCAAATCGAAAAAGAACTCGATAGTTTACTATCGATTGGCGATAGTAGTGATTATGAAAGTTTTAAGTACAAAGGAGACGAGGACGAAGGCTACGCGGAGGACATGTTCCGTAAGAGCTTAATCGACGAAGAGGTCTGCGAGAGAGAGAGTGAGCCGCCGACCAGTTGGAGAGCCAGTGCCGAATGTATTGTCGGTGAGTTTATGTACTTTATGTTTATTTAATGCTGAATTACCGTCGCTCAAGAATGTTTGCGACGCTAGAAGCACGGCGAACATGCTGCTGTCCGCATACTGGGTTAATGGGAGCTAGGTCACTAATGCCGGAACACAACCCGAGATTTTTATGTAGCGTGCAAAATAAATACATGAAATTCTAGACACAACTGAGTGGTTAACAGAACAGAGCCGTGCAGTGTGCCCACTCTCTTGGTTAGGAGACGTACGTCGCTGATATACCCAGTATAGGGGGTACGTACACGTGTCACGTGACCTATTTTTTTGACACTTTGAATTGGTGAATATCAGTAGTATATGAGAATATCCCCCCCTCTCCCCTCTAGTTTTCACCTAGTAATTTATAACAACGGTTTTAAATTTTTTTTTGCAAACAGAAATATAAAATAATTTTGCACACACTAGTCTTTATTGTTAATAAAGCTTTTAATATTAGCGCCAGAAGTGCATGCATACCTATAGTTATTTTTAAAAACTAAAGGCTAAACTCTGCCTGCTATATTTGAATATAGCTGGAAAAAGCTTAGACTTGGACACAAATCTAGAGATCCCTGGTTCCAACCCGACAACGGCAGGCGGCGAACTCCACATCACTGAGGGGTAGTCACCCTTCGAGTCGAAGCCGGAGTAAAGAGGTTCGCCTCGAGGCTCCTACCTGCCCCCTGAAGAAGGGGAAGAAGACCCACGAGAATGCTTTAATACCATAATATAGTTGACCGGCGATTCGCTGGCTTTGCGTGTTAATGGGTTAAAGGTATTCTGTCTTCTTTAGCTGACACTATTCTAAACTATACTACGCCATTGTACTTTCTTTTTATAAAAAAGTAAATCTGAACTAGGCCTATAAAATAAAGGTTGGCAGCAGCGTGTTCGCGATGCCACTGGCGTTGCAAACACCCATAGGTGACGGTAACTGCTAAATTCTAAGCGGGCCGTCAGCCTGTATGCTGTCCTACAGCAATAAAAAAAATGTTTGGACCTGATTCATTTATTAACCTGGTTTTACAGAAGGCAAGTGTTGTGTGTGTTATCTCTGTTTTGCGTGTAGGCTTCATTCCCCTCGACTTGTTCACTTGTCTTGGTTTCCTTCGGCTCCTTTGGGCACGCTTCGTTTACATGTGTGTCATGCATGCGTGAAGCTAGAGAGGGGGTAAAAACATAGCTCGATTTGGCTGCACTGGCACACGGACCTCAGCTCGCTCTCAATTTTCTAATGGGTGTGAAATTCAAAATGGTTTAATTAACACCAGATGGGCCAACAAGATAAGCCCGGCGGGCCGCAGGTTGAGTATAGCTGGTTTATATGTTCCTATAACTTAATTAGACACTATACTTTTATATGTTAAAATTATAAAAAATTATAATTATAAAAAAACTAAAAACACGTTTTTATAATTAATCAAACTAAAAAGTAATTCTTCATTTTCTACATTCTTAACTAAAAAGTAAAAAAAAAAATTTTTCTCGTTAGTAATTTTATTCTCATGTTAAGAATTATTTTTTACTTTTTAGTTTGATTAACTATAAAATATTATTTATTTGTTGTCAATTCCTAATCGGTAAATGTTTTTATCAATTTTACGCCATCTTTCGGTAGTTTTATTAATTAAACGCCAGACGACGTTTTGGCAGAAGGAAAAGAATATGCTAATCCTGATGGTCCTGATAATGACTATGGGCCAAATTTATTAAATTTGTGTATTGTCGTCAGATCTTGACAAGTGTGCAAAATTTGGAATTTTTTTGATCGTTCAAAGTGGGCAAAAATCGAGTCCGAAAATTCCGTTACATACATAGATACATGAATACATATTTGGCGATGCGAGGTCACCACTTTTGGGATGAGTGTGTTATAGATGAAAGGAGTTGATTTCTGAATACTGAATATTTTATTTAAAATTAATACTCTTTTTATATAGTTTGGTTAGAGTTGTGCGACAAATCACAATCGTCGAAAATGTTTGTTATTGGTACAAGAGACTAGTTCCAAGAAATTGCTCGTGGCCTCGCCCTGCGCAGCCGCCCTCCTTCCGCAGGCGACGTAAATATGCGGGCGCCATTCCTAGCTATGACACCGCGCTGTGTTCATGTGGTCGCGCCATCGATTTTTGTACGCAGCGCTCGTGTTTGTTACCTGCCGCCGAGAGGTCCCTGATGAAACCATCTCGTCGCCCGAAGCCCCCTCCGAGAAATGCAGGCATATAAGAATGAGGGCGGTGCTTCAAGGCGTGGATAGGAGATTCGCGCCACGTGGCCAACATTTATATAACCAAACTGCTCATTTCAGGGCTAATTCTTTTTTCTATTAGTTTCGTATATCTATTATACGGTGGCTACACATAGTAATATTTATATACATACAGGTCAAGATAATATAAAGCATGTAATAAAGGAACTTGATTCCTTTAGTCCACCTCGCGTTTACTTGTTTAACGATTGTTCGTTTTTTACAGGCCCACTACTAACAAGCCTCCTTAAAAAGGTGGTGTCCCTTTTGGAATCCGATTTGGTAGTCAATTGTCGAGTAACGAGTGTCTTGTCGAAGTTGGTTTCGATGCCGAGTCCTCTTTTGACTTCTTTGTTATTGTGTCCCAGTTTTGTGTTCCCGCCGAACGTGCCATCGCTGTTTCAAGTAAGTACAGTCTTAGATTTTTTTTATTGCGTAGGACAGCAGACAGGCTGACAGCCCGCTTAGAATTTAGCAGTTACCGTCGCCTATAGGTGTTTGCAACGCCAGTGGCATCGCGAACACGCTGCTGTCCCATAAGGGTACAGGAACTTGGGTCACTAATTCCGGAACACAACACAAGGTTATTATGGCGGCATACTTAAGACCAAAGGTGGTCGCCATCCAGACGGGCTTGAGGTCCTACCACGTGGGAGGGCCTCAAGCCCGTCTGGAAACCCACCCTAGCTACGTAGCTAGGGTGGGTTTTTTTGTCGCCTTTTACGACAGGCTGACCCCGGCCACAGAGGTTAGTATTCTTTCTCCGCCCCTGCACGGATAAAATAAAATGAATATCCGGGTAAGCTGCCCAAATGCATACCACACACAACACAACAGCAGCTCAATCGCTGCTAAAACTTTTATTTTGTATTTCTTTAAGTATATTTAATTTCAAGCCTTACATACAGGTGTATGTATGTTTTTTCTTATGTATTTGAAATACGAGGGCTGTTTGAAAACTCGTTGACTATCTGAATAAAAGTGTTTTTTTTTTCGGTAAATAAGTGTTTTATTTTTCAATATAATCTCCTAAAGGAGAGACATTTTGTCCAGCGTTTTTTAAATTTTTTTTATTCCTTCCAAATAATAGGTTTTCTCAAGACCCTCAAATAGGTGTTTGTTTCGGTTATGACCTATTCATTCGACCCAAATCTTTACCACCCAGCCATTTCTTCAGGTTTGGAAAATGAAATTATAGTCGCAGAGGCCTAAATTTGGAGCATATGTTGGATGGGATACAAGTTCGTAGCCCAATTTATGAATTTTTACCATAGTGACTACACACGTGTGCACTCGTGCATTGTCTTGATGGAACAGCACTTATTTTTCGCCAAATGTGGTCGTTTTTGCTTTAAATCAATATCGAATCTGTCTAAAAGCTTTGAATAATATTCGTCGGTGTTCATTCTACCCTTCTCTGGGCAATCTATGTGAATAACACCGCGTGCATCCCAAAAAATTGTGGCCATGATCTTGTTGGCTGACAGACCCACTTTGGCCTTTTTTGGTGAACATTCACCCGGTGAAACACACTGTGTTGATTGTTCCCCAGTCCTGGGGTATTGTGATGAATTCATGTTTCGTCTATGGTTATATAGCGGCGTAAAAACTTTTCCGAATTGCGTTTTAACATCGCCAAACACTCATTTGAAGTGGTCACACAGTTGCGCTTATGGTCGAGTGTGAGCAATCGCGGCATCCATCTCACGGATAGCTTTTTCATGTCCAAATATTCATGTAAAATATGATGTACTCGCTCAGTTGAGATGCCTACAGCCTCAGCCACCTCACTTTCATTCTCCGATCGTCCAATATTATTCCATAAATTTCACCGACGATTTCTGGCGTGATGACCTTTTTTGGGCGACTTGAACGTACGGCGTCACTTGTGCTGGTACGACCACAACGGAACCCGGTAAACAACTTGAATAACCATTGAAATTGATGGTGCAGAGTTCCCATAGTTTCCTTGGTTTCAGTGCTTTTTTTAGGCAAAAAATAATGTTTAATCAATACACGAATCACTTTTTTCCATTTTTGTTAATTAATTCACGTGGTCTGCTTTTAATGGCTCTCAAACCCAAACTAAATGACGCAGCTTGCTCAAAATTTTACAGTAGTATATTAAAAGATGGTGGTCGACGGTAGCAGTATTGCATTTAAAGTTACTGCGCGGGAAATTGAAAAATTCATGTAGTTAACAGCTCTCGTAAATGATAGTATAATTTATATAAAAGTAAATATTTCAGCATTTGCGACAATAAATTGAGAAAGATGAAGGTAGTTTCAATTGTCAATACGTTTTTTAAACTATTATTTTATTTGCAAGGGTTTATCCCAGTTGCATTCGAATATTCATATGGAGCTTAAGATGTGCGTTTGGGTATTTTCTATGGACTGCACGCTTTGCCGTTTTTATTCTGAAAAAATAGCTTTTAAGAAAACCAAATATCTGGGAGTGGACCTTTTTATGAGGTGGGAAGGTTTAATGAATACCTCACCGCATGGGGGCTCGCCTCAGGCCGGGGCGGGGTGGGAGATTCATCATAGAGGCGCCGGTTCTCCCTGTTCTTGAACATAGAGGTGAGCGAAGCACAAAGAGCACACAGCGCGCTCAAGCCTACAGGTCGTGTGACAGAGGCTTCCAGCAGCTAGAGGTTTATGACTACCCTGCTGCCTCCGGCCAAAGGGCGTCACTGCTGCATTCGGTAGTGGATCCAGGCTCTTTGTATGCAACCGAGATTGACAACTTTAATGATTATAATGAATGCACCTGTTACATTAAACACTACTTCAAACTTGCAGATACTTAAAACACTAAAACGGGAAGTGGATGAGTTGACAAATAGTATAGAGAATAATGGCGAATTGATAGATAAAGCGAGGGTTTACTTAATACAACGAGAGATGTCGTTAGTAAAGGCGCGGGCGCAGATCCATGATGACAGTGAGTATTGTTCCAGATAAAATGTAGAATATAAATTACTTTCATGGTAAATCTAGCATTTCTTTATTACCACAAAGACGATAGGCGATAGATAGGGAATAATGTACTGATAAAGATACTGTGAAAGGTCTAAGGAGTATTGTTATCTTTATGTCGTGATAACGAAATTATGGGTAGCTTTAGTTCCATTTCTGACTCATATACAAGTATTTAATATAATTGTATAAAATAATATAGTTATTGTATATTTATAATTAAATTTTTTTTATTGCTGAGCTACAGCAGACAGGCTGACGGCCCACTTAATAGGAGGCAGTTACCGTCGCCTATGGATGTATGCGATGCCATGGGCATCGCGAACACGCTGCTGTCCGCGTATAAGTACAGGACCCTGGGTTATTAATGCCGGAACACAACTCAAAGTTATTACGGTGGCATACTTATACACCAGGAGTGGTCGCCATCAAGACGGGCTTGGGGTCCTACCATTTAACTAGGGTGGGTTGTTTTGTCGCCTTTTACGACAGGCCGACCCCGGGCGCAGGACTTAGTATTCTTACTTCGCCCCTACACGGAGAACAACATAGGAGTAATAAATGTTTCTGAGAACGCTATCTCTGTCACTCACGCCCTGTAGATGCTGGGCTGTGGTACGTGAGACAAAGGCAACGATACTAAACCTATTATATCCCTCGATATAACGAAGTTCTTTACTTAAAGCCGCTGTCAATATACAATACAAATAAAATCAAATTAATTCAAAATCATTCATTTGCTCACAACATAGGGACAAAGGGTTTTATAGTATAAAAAAATGTACATTATGTTTAACCATATCAACATCCAAACATACATAAATATAATTGTTATGTCATTTTTTTCATATATGTGGGATTGTGAAAATTACATATGGCAAGACAGAGGATGAGTGTCAGTATAATAAAAAATAAATGAACAAGATAGCGGAACGTACATAAAAAGGAGGGTATTGCTAAAATATTTAATATGTGAAATAAAAAGTCTAAACGCCGGTTCAAGGCTTTTATTTATCCCACATATATATACAAGCGAATTACCATTCATCACGAGATTTCTAAAACTATACACCCGATTGACTTGAAATTTAGCATAGTTGCTCATTCCACGATATAGACGATTCTATTTCTTCAATAAACAGGTCACGCGCATAGTTCTGATTCGCCAGCGCACAAGCCGGACGAGTCGCCCTTCCGCCGGATGGAGTCCAAAAGGCGGAGTCTCTCGAATAGTATATCAAACATGTTTGGTAGAAGATTATCATGTAAGTACCATCTTCAACGTTCTTCTAATCTATCACTAGTTTCCCGACATATTCACATACATGTCTTTTGTAGTGTTATTTTATAGGTTTTTGTTAAAAAGCCCGGCTAAAATATATTAATTTAAATAAAAAAAAAACCAATATAATTATTATTGGTTAAGCGATAGTAATGTAACATATTACTTTTTAGTTTTATCTTGACATTAAGCAATTTATATCGATTTTTATTTCGAAATATAATCATAATTCATGAGCAATTATCAATACTTTAATAAAACTATGTAATGAGTAGTTTTATGTTGATCCAGCAAATGTTGTTCTGCCATATGAATTTTAAAAAAAGTAGTCTATGTCCTTCTCCAAGGTCCAATCTATGAGTATACCGAAATTCGTTAAAAATTTTGCCGCTTACCTTCCAATGTATTGAAAGCCGCACTGATAAGTATGGTTTATTTTTATTTTACTGGCTGGAGGATACCGATAGACGCGTGTGATCGCTACCAATAATATAGAACGCTATAGGGCGAAGCGCGGCCATCGATGCGCTATTTTTAGGCACACGGCACACCCCGCGCCCGCCTAACGCTATGCCTCCGCTTTTTCAGTTCAGTTTTGATCTACATGAAATGTACAACGTATGTAATGTATTTAATTTAATAAGGAATAATACTCTATTGTATAAAATACCTTGGTAAATAATAATTTTTTTTGTAATATGTAAAAGATAAAAATGGTTACTGTGGGTTATCCTTTAGAGATAAATATATACCATCGCGAACTTTTTTATGTATCTTTTTAAGATATACAATCCCGTATTACATTAATTTAATCTATCTCGTAAGGTTTAGCCAGAGTTTGCGATTTAAACGCACAAAAATATGTTATGATATCATATTACAAATCCTTGAATTTTTCGGCTTTTCTGTACTATAATATGTATGTATTATACATATAAACCTTCCTCTCGAATCTATCTATTGCTGAAAACTGCATTAAAATCCGTTGAATAGTTTAAAAGATCTAAGCGAACAGACAGTCAGTACAGACAGAAGCGAATTCATTTTATATAGGTACTATGTAAAGATAAAGGACACATTGATTTGAGGGCTTGATCCTTACGAAGATCAAAATATTTATATTATCTAGAAATAGTTTGAGAAATCCCAGGGATATAATTTTTTTTTCTCTAGAAAATACTTCTTTCCCCGACTACGGGGGTTTGGCCCCCCCCGAAAAGCCCCTCTTTTACTCGCTAAAAAAAACTTGATGTTCTCCTATCGCGTAGTGCCTTGGCCGCTGGATAAATTACCTGGCTTATACCATGGCCCAGGCTGGCGCCGGCCCGTCTCTTGTGTCAGAGTGGGCTTTTTCTATGATGTGCGCTAGGGGATAAATATTACAATACAGACCCTCTTGTGGCAATTACAGATTGCGGGCGATGGGGGTTCACGCAGAACAGCACACGTGCCCTCACCCTCGAAAGATCGCTCATGATTTCTGTGAACAAATTTACACCTAGTACAGTGCAAATTGTTCGAAAAGACTTATTCCAGTGCCATAAATAAAAAATAAAAAAAACAATTTTTACAAGTAATTTATTTTTCATTATAGCATCATCGCCGACACAACATGGACCGACGAGTTTACAAAGCCACAGTCAAAGTCCGCCGAAGAGACCGATTTTCACGCAAGAAGCTTACTGGAATCAATCAATAATGCTACGATCTGTTCTCAATGCGGTAAAATAATGTAGATATACTAATTTTAGAGTAATAAAAATTAGTCCTATACAATTGGGGTGTCACCTGATAGCTAGCTACTTCCTGCTTAACTAAGTGGCAATAGTAGTCATTTAAATGAAGGAGATAAAGGATTTTACCCAAGTTGCTATTTTAAGATCCAATAAAGGCGAATCTTTTGTATGTTTTGCATTAAGCACTTTTAAAAATTTTGTGTTTACTAAAACTGAAGGTAGTTTTCAATTTTAATATTGACCATTACTATTGTAAAGTAAATTTTTATTATAACTAAATAATAGAATATATTGTGACAATTCATACAGCGACATCTAATCCCAAAGAATTTGCAGAACCTTTATGTTATGGGTACTGTACAGCTCATATACTACGTGGCGACCACCTTTGGTCTTAAGTATGCCGCCATAATAACTTTGTGTTGTGTTCCGGCATTAGTGTCCCAAGTTCCTCTACCCTTATGGGAGAGCAACACCCATAGGCGACGGTAACTGCTAAATTATATGTGTGTCGTCAGTCTGCTGTTATACAGCAATAAAATTTGTTATTATGGCGGCATGCTTAAGACCAAAGGTGGTCGCCATCCAGACGGGCTTGAGGCCCTACCACGTAGCTAGGTTGGGTTGTTTTGTCGCCTTTTACGACAGGCCGACCCCGGCCACAGAGGTTAGTATTCTTTCTCCGCCCCTGCACGGATAAGCGAGTGTGCGAGGAAGTGGTCCAGTACTGTTGCTAAAAACTTATGTTATTTAATATGAATTTCTTCACAGGTAATATTAGACGAATGGATAAAGGAACTGGCGTCGCTCTGTGAAGAACACGCGCTAAGATTGTCGAGTAACAACTACGAAGACGATACGTACATACGCACTGTCGCTTTATGACTGAGAAGAAACACCTATGGCTTCAAGAAGAAGAAGAACAAGAAGGTTGCCTTCAGCGATCATGTCGACACATTTGTGTGATCGGTAAGTCGTAGGTGTTTCCCCTGCGGGCCTTGTACGTACATTTACGTAATGATTTTACTCACATTATTAACATAAACTTATGTATACTTGAAAGTTTCGTATAAAACATACGAAGTGTAAGCCAGAACTTGGGAGTGGTAAGAGTTGTTGCCTCTAGCAAATCTGAAATATTTTTAAATACCCATGTAAATAGCCGGTTGCCGTTAGACATGACTAAAGAAGGCGAGTCTGATATTTAGTAATAACCCCCCAATATGGTAGATTGGTTCCGCCTTATAGGAGTGTTCTCGTATAACTTGACCGTATATAGGCGTTATTACAAATGATTCAAATTTAACTGTTCTCACTAAAAAAACTATGTGACCTACTTAATCGTCGATATCGTCATAGTCGTAGAATAGTGATGGATCTGACATATATAATATTAAACCTTACAGGGCAACCATTTAAAAAAAACACAAGCGTCATTTTACTATGAGCTCCTGGTACATCCGACATTTCACCGACTGATTCATTTGAAATCCAAAATACATATAATTTTTTCTTTAATGTAGCAACAATATTTAGACTGTAGTATTCAAGTATGGTAAAAAGTGAAATTCGTTTTTTTTTTCAAAACTGTCATTATTCTACGACCATGAAAATGTGTGCCTTTTTCTTAAATCAAAACTAAGAATATTTTAAGTAAATAACTTATATTTAACTGATACAAAAAAAACTAGGAACAAAACAATTTAGTTAATAACAACATATAGGTGGAGGCGGTGGGGTAATTACTCGACGTTTCGAAGATAGGAATCAACAGGTATTATTTCTAATGTGGGTGAAACAACATTGCAAAGTTGTTAATGGTTTATAGACAACCTTGTATGATAATTTTACTATTGTAACAATTTGGCCTTATTTGCCTTAGCAATATCTCGTTTTAATGAAATTTTAGAATATATCGTTTGAGGCCTTCATATTTTAATATGTAGTTAGGCTTAATGTGTACTGTAATTAATTACAAAACACGATATTTTCATTGTAGTATTGTATCTTTTTAAATTATAAGAAATAAGTAAATATTTGCGTTCTTGAGCAATGAGTATAATGAATAAGAATGTAATGTTTATTCTTTTTATGTTATTTAAAAAGTTAACAAATTGTTTTAACATTAATCACCAATAGTTAATGAATGTATCTTATATAAAGAAGTATATCAGTTGTACACTACCCACAAGCCAAGCGACCCGCTGCTTACTTTCAGGTTAGAATGGGCTGTGTGAATTGTCCTAATATGTTTATCATTAGGCTGTGTATTCCCAGTGAAAAATAAAAATAGGATAACTGAAGTCATCGTGACAGGCGATGAGTTCAGGCAAGAAAAAGGGCATTTTTTATAAGGCTTTTCAATGGATTGTAGGGGGTATCTGACCTGTAGCAAACTGAACCTGTAGCAACGTATCCTGTAATCTGAGCTAGTTTCGGTCAGAATCGTGATGTAATAAAAAAAGAGAAGGTATAGGTTTTGATTACAAACTTATTGCTTAAGGGCGTCAATATAGATATTACGTCAATAAAATAATTTTAAGTAGTTATAGTCAATTGTTGCCTTTATTAATAAAGTAATGAAATTTTACTACAGTAATTTTAAAACAATTAATTGGTCTTATGATGTTGCAGAATAGTCGATTAGTCGAATTTAAGTATTTTACAAAACTATTTTAAATTTTTTAAATTGCTTAACATAATCTCATAATCACTATAGTGAAATTGTTTTAGTATTTTAATTTTTTTTTAATTCGCGTGACAGTAGTTACTCTATGATAGAAAAAATCGATTCATGACAATCGACTAATTTTGATTTTATTAAGCAGTTCTGAATGAATTTATGAATAAATAAAATAAAACAATAAATTTCCTATATTTTTAATAATTAATTGATTTTTATCTTTATATGTATAATAAGTTTTAATCAATTGTTTGTATTGTATTTTTAAAATACTTATTTTTACAATGTGTTTTAGTTACAAGAATACTTAATCCAGATACGGGAAAATTACATGTTAACGTGTAAGTTTTAGCTTGTAATCGTCACACACTTCATTATATATGTAACTAACAATAAGTGTAATCAATTATTTAATATTTTAGCATTTACTTTTACCACAAATGCCATGGACGTAATTTTCATCTGTGATTTTTTGATGTTCAAAAATACTAAATAAAAATTAATTCACAATTTTTAATTAATTTGTTTTTATGTCTTGTGACTAATATTTGGATATGTTTGACATTATTTTATTTATAATGAGTAATTTTGTTGGATAATAATAATATACTTTAAAATGCACTCATTAAGATCAACTTTACAACAAGAAAATACAGACAAATAAAGTACAATCGGCGGTCTTATCGCTGTGAGCGATTTCTTCCAAATTTTTGTGGGATATTTTAGTTATTATGAATAATTTTGGTTGGATATTTGTTATTTTAAAATTCACATGCACAACACTAAAAACAATTTAAGTTAATAAAATAAATCTGTTACTAAAATAATCTGTTTAGTGTTTTAAAGTTGCTTAGGGAGTTTCTTATATTGTCATTTAGTCCACACACATACACACACGCAAACATATATGCTTCTTACTGACCTGATTATGGAGGGTAGATGGAAGAAAAATCATCTCAGCATTAAAGTGGAGCCGCAATTGCATCAATGTAAATTTTAGAGGAAAGCTGTGGGCGCTTTATGAATCTTTACCCAAAATTATAAAACAATAAAACTGAAGAAGACAGAAATTAAAAAAAGGAATTACTAAAAGATGCACTGTATTGTCAAGAATTGAAAATAACAAAAGAATAGAAATTACGGAAACGGATGGATACTTTCCATCACAATAATACGATCTACGATAAAACTAATGGCGTTTGCGGTTGTCGGTTATATGGTGGGCGCGCTGCCGATTGCATGGCGGGCGCGCAGCCTTCCATCTTGGCGTTCGGTTAACGACTGCTGTCGCGAGCGATTTCGAATGAGCTCTCCCAGACAGCAGAGGGTGGCTTCCGCGCCTAACAGTATTTTCCCGATCAAAAATGATTGCGAGCGGTGTGAAACTATGCGCGCCATAAAGTTCCAAAAGTTATAAGCATACTTCCATTTCTCATCTACAATGTTCATAACAAGAACTGTAGCTCCAATAGCGCCGCGTATTGGCGTATTTTTGATCTATCATTTTCAATGTACGGCTTCGGACATTTTTTCAACATCTCCGTATAAGATGATTCTCTTTGCCTCTACCGTCCATATAACCTGATATATGAGTTTATAACATGCTCGACATGTATGCAGTGTTGGATTAAGCAAGTGCGGGGCCCATAGCAAGTTCTATTTGCCCTTTGAGCCCTTGATCTGCTAGGGGTTCTTAAGTAACTAAAGTGGAAAAAAAAACAATTCGATACTCAATACCTCAATCGTTTATTTGCCGTCTGTGCGTTTTGTTTGTTTTTGTATATTAGATACTCAGGCAGAGATGAGTGGGTTTAAATATGCGGGGCCCACTTTCGCACGGGGCCCGTAGCAATTGCTACTCTTGCTACGTGGTTAATCCGGCACTGCATGTATGCATAGGTTATACATTCGTCTCTTTGTATGCAATAAAAGATGTCTTTTAATTAACAAATTATATTATTTTGCAATACTGTCATGCCTTCACGTATAACGATTATTTTATGTGATTTGTATCTATAATTTGTTTTATCCTCTATGTTTATTGATGATAAAAAATTACATGTTTATGTATCGTCAATTATTTTATAAAATGGCGAATTTTTTCCTAATTGTAACAACGATTTAATCGTACGTAGTTTAAGAAAGTATTGTTATATTATTGAGTGGTTTATTTGCTAACCTTACTAATCTTCCATTGTGTTATACTTTTTGAGATGTGTTTCGTCGGATTAATAGTTCAAGTTATACATGCAAAATTTTCAATTAATTTTTTATAAAAAGTTTTATTTCGGAAATATTATGCAATTATTTTTAATAAAAATGTATATTTTTGTTAGATTTAATTAAGTTCAGGAGTAAAAAGCTCAAAATAATATTGGACGCGATTAGATTAGATGAAAGTAATGAATTTACGTCTACTTCCGTCCCATGCATATACTTTATTTTCGTAGAATTATTATAAAATAATACACTGTTAAAAAAGCACATTAATGATATAAAATTATATCTTTAATAAAAACTTTTCAAATGGATTGAAGTCTTGGAATGTTTAAAACATTTTTTTAATTGTATTCTTTTTTTCATACTACTCAAGTAAGCATAAAATATAATACATTTATGTGAGCTCATTTGTTTGGTATTCTTATACGGATTTATGGAAAATAAACAATTGAAAACAATGTTTAATAAAGTAAATGCTTCTTTGGGTGGTAACACTAAAGGATATTCCTGGCACAATATTAAATGAGTTGAAGAAAAATGTTTTCCTGTAATGTTTTTACTGAAATAATTAATTTTGTACTAAATTTTATATTTAAATCAATGATTTGTAAATACTATTGCAGGGCCTACAACGCAATTGAGTTTTTATAAAAAAAATCTTATATTTGTAACAGAATTTTGAATAAAATAATGTGACTAATGTATTGGCTGTTTCTTTTAAATAATAGTAATAATTTATTTTATATTCCAGTCCTATACATTATTTTACCTTATTAAAATTATAACTCCTTACATATTAGTATCCACGAATGCTTCCTTGCACTGTGACAAATTTTCTGTAGGTATATACATTTTTATCATTACTAGAAACAAATGTAGACCATATTATCATAATATCTCATATATAATGATTATTTAAATAGTATATAAGAAATCTGACATAGCTAAATCGTCAATACACGCTATATATATACCATTATACCATTCGTCGTTGAAATGACGCCTCAGAACACTTGCTACTACATTATCACAGAATGGTCGTCCAATAGCTTTCTTCTTTCGTAGCTTAAATCGTAGCGAGCAAAACCATTCTGCCATCGAAAAAGAAGCTTTTGCTATTGTGGAATCATTAAAAAAAATGGCGACATTTTCTAATTGGTAGACATTTTAAATTAATTACGGATCAAAGATCAGTATCGTTTGTTTGATAACAAGAAAACAAGCAAAGCTAAGAATGAAAAATTACAAAGATGGCGCCTTGAACTTGCACCATTTAAATATTAGGTCTTTACCTATGAAATTGCCGTTTTGTATGAAGAAATTTAAACGAATTTTTTCATGTATTTTTTATTTGTATTAATCGAAGTAATTACCCATGCAATCAATGCATATTTGCCAACGCAGTGGCAGTTTATTGATGCCCTTCCTAAAGAAATCTGCTGGACGGGAGGCAACAAATTCTTCAAAGGCATTTTGTACTGCCTCTCGGGTATTGAATTTTTTTCCCGCCAAGAAGTTATTCAAATTCTGGAAAAAGTAGTAGTCTGTCGGCGCAAGGTCTGGTGAGTAGGGCGGATGACGGAGAACTTCCAACCCCAGTTCTTGCAACTTGGAGACCGTCTGCTGTGCAGTATGAGGTCGCGCGTTGTCGTGCAGGAGCAGCGGAAACGAGCGATTGACCAATGTTGGTTGGAGATGTGCCAGCTTCTCCATCTTGTGTTCAGTTCTTCACAGTACACATCTGCAGTAATGCTCACCCCGTTTGATAAGAAGCTGTGATGAATCACACCGGCGCTAGACCACCAAACAGTGACCTTCACTTTTATAAGGGTAAGTTTTCGTTTAAGGCATTGTTTAGGTGCTGAACCAGGATCCAACCAACTTGCTGAGCGCTTGAGGTTGTCAAACAGAATCAATTTTTCATCGCAGGTAACAATACGGTTCAAAATTCCTCCATTTGTGTGTCTGTTGAGCAGTGCAAGGCACGTCTCGACGCGTGCTTCGCGCTGGCGATCATTGAGTTCGTGGGGCACCCATTTGTCAAGCTTTTTTACCTTGCCAATTTGACGCAAATGGACCAATATTGTTTTGACGCTAACGTCGAAAGCTGCTGCTAATTCAGCCGTAGATTGTGTATCATCAGCTTCCACAATCACCTTGATTCGTCATTGTCGACCAGTCTTCGGACGACCGCGAGGTTCATTTTTCTGGTCGAAATTCCCAGAACGGAAGCGAGCAAACCAATAACAGGTGGTGCGTTGGTTTGTAGTGTTAGCTCCGTAAACGTCGTTGATGTTGCGTGTCGCGTTGCTGCCACGACGGTACTCATATTCCATAATTAATCGAATTTTTAACGTATCCATGATGACGAAAAAATTGAAATACGATGAAAATGTAACATTAATCAATAAACAAATGACTAGGTACTTTTGGAAAAAGAATTACATGTTTTTAAAATAAAATTAATTTGAAATTAGAATTTTTAGTCAAACAAAAATTATTTTGATTTGAAATGGCCAGTACTGCAGAACGGAAATTTCTTATGTAAAGACCTATTAAATATCGTTGTATACCGTCCTGGTAGACAGAACTATGTACTTAAGTAGATAATAATGTAATATCACGGTTATGTGCGAACATGCAAATGCGAAATAAAAGATTATGATCGATACACGAGGCTATAAGCCATCTATGTGTAACGAGAACAATTCAATGGTTGAGATCGAAAAATTTCGCTTAATCTATTGATGAATTAAAGAGTGTGACCAGTTCATGTCGTCAGTTCTCAGAAATCAAACCACGATTTACCAAATAATTAAATCCTGGGAATCACATCATAAAAGCAACCTCACCATTCGAGAGATAGAGTATAGATTTCAAGGGACCTTTACTTACGAATACAAAGAATAAATACTATCGGTTATTGATGAATTCCATAAGCATTTGCGCGTCAAGATATCACATCGAAAACCGTAATCAAACATCTTGATGAACTCTATAAGCTATTTGGCATGCCTGCGTATGTACATTCTGATAGAGGTGCATGCTTTCTTTCAAGCGAAATTAAAGAATTCTTATTTAATTGTGGCGTATTTGAAACTAGTTTAATTTATGCCACCTTGTCCTTAGGTTCTCTTAAATTATTTTCAGAGACCGTCTAAATTCGATTTATTTTAACTATTTTCGCTATTTCATCACCTGATAACTCTTACGGCGACCTTGGCAAAATCAGTGCCAAAGCTTTGTAGCCATGTACTAAAAATAAAAACCAAAATATTATAAATAAAAAAGTAGAACTGACACTGAGTGTCACTGAGACAGGCGTAGTCAACATTGTATGGAGACCGTGCGACATACCTACCAGGGTTAGCCACTGTGATGATACTGTAAAAAATTGTTTTTCTTTTTTAGTACTAAGAACACTTAATCGGTCTGTCAGAGAGTCAATGATGCCAGATACACTGTAATTACAGTAGATTTACTGTATTTTTACTGGGTTTACTGTATTACAAAAATACAGTGTTAGCAAAAACACTGTAATTTTGAAATACCTTGATATTTACGAATTGCATGAAACGTAACGTTGCTAAATGGACTGATCCTTAGTCTATGGATGGTATTGTCTGCTATTTCCTTATTAATCCCTGATAATTGCATGGATGATGGCTCTCGGTAGGAGCCCCTTCAAGCTATATTTAAATTGATACCACGTAGTATAGTGTCCAACTCATTGAGAGAGTAGCAGCAAATAGATGACTAGTGGAGGAAATTAAGTACCTTAAAAAGTGTACCCGATTCCAGCATTACACCCGACATTTTCTGGCACCAAGTATGTCCTAAATAACGTGACACTTTCATATTGTTGTTTTATAATATTATCATCATTCAAATCATTACATAGTATGTACCTGTTTGTATGTACATATGTAATTCTGTATTTCTTGAGAGGTGATCTGGTAACACTGGTCAGATTTCAAAAATTACAAATGTCTGCTTGCCGGTATCAGTACGCTCGTTGGATTTATTTTTATTCTCTTCCATATTTTCCTCCTTGTTTGCATATTTTTTATTATAATTAATTTAGCGTCGAGTTGAGCTTGCTCCTCCGTTATCACGTAGACACAAGTGTTATTGTTATTTTCAGAGAGAGACTATTTTTTAAAGTAAAAATGGCCGCTAATAAAGAAAATAGGAAATGTTTTAAGTGTGGACGTTCATCAGTCGACCCAAGCATTAAACTATTTCGCTTTCCGAAACCTGGTACTACGAATTCAGCTCGGTATGTACACTAAGTAAATTCAATCATATTTTGTTTATTTAACCTAAAAACAATTTATATTTTTGATTTATATAACTAGGTCCCTTTTGGGGCAAAGTAAATTTTGCAATTTGATTAGTAAAAGCAATATTACCATAATTGATAATATAAATCATCATTATAGCCAATAGTGGTAAGAAAACAATAATTGGGTAATGAAGTCATAGTCACTGATAAAAATCAGTGTAACTAAATAGTGCTATTTAATTTTTAATTCATGTATTTACTTATTAATACTGTGGATCCTGGGTCCCAAATTGAAAATTTACAATGGAACTTTAAGGTTAAGATGATGATGTAATATTTTACTTCCAATGTGATGGAACCTATTATTGCTCATCATCCAATAAGCCAATAGAGGGTAAAATTGTGAATTGAATAATGAACTACAAGAGTTTTGGACAACAGCCAGTTTTTTTATTTATGAATTTGTTTTAGGTGTGCAGCTTGGGCATATTATTGCTGTCCTGACAAAGAATGGTTTTCTACGGCATTTCAGAAGAATTTAGTGAGCACAGAATGTTATGTAACAGACATTTTAAGAAGACATCTTTCAGCGACTATCCAATATCAAATATGAAGCTTTATAGATTTGCTGTTCCAGTTGATGAAGAATCTGATGAGGTTATTCTATAAACCCTATAAAAATTGTATCAAATTATTATTTTAATTTTCTTAATGAAGATGATGAGATTGAGCATTTGAATGTACCTATCTAAATATTAGTTTTATTTTCAGGTTTTCTACTAATATTCAGGCTAGACCAGAATCGAGCCAACAGCTGCAAGCGTTTGTAGACAAAACGAATGTATGTGACACAAAGCTTGAAGCAAAACAAATTACAAAAAAAGTTGAACCAGAGCCACAACCCGGACCATCCCATATTTACCAAAATAGAAGACTACCACAAAGCAAAGAAGCTTCACATGACATTAATTATCAATCTTCTACATCGATTAATATACAGTTAAAGAAAAATGTAACAGAAAAAGAAAAAAAATTATATATAAAATGTAGAAAACAAATGAAAAGTATTTGCGAGTTAAGAAACCGAATTAAAAAATTTAAGACTAAAGAATATATATCCGCAATAAATTCTAGTGAACCTATAAACTTGTTGATGAAAAAGTTAACTCCAACATTTGCCTTGCTTTTGCAAGCACAATTAAAAAATCTACCAAAAAAGTCAAGAGGCCGGAGATGGACAACAGATGAAAAGATCATTGCCTTAAGACTTTATAAAAGATCCCCAACTTGTTATTGTTACTGTTGAGGCAATTTGAATTAAATGTTGGAGTAAACAAAAAAATATTCGAAGAATTAAAAAAATATACAAGAAAACAGAAACCTTCAGACAATGAATATGTGCTTATGTTTGATGAAATGTCTATAAAGAAAAATTTAAGTTATAATAAAAAGAAAGATTTCATTGAAGGGTACCAAGATCATGGATATCAAGGCCGAACTTCTCAACCTGCAGCATATGCTTTAGTATTCATGGCTGCAGGAATTAGAAAAAAAGTGAAACAACCTGTAGCTTATTACTTGTCAGGTGGTAATGTGACAGCAGACAGATTGGCAGTATTGATAAAAGAGGTAATTAAAATATTATTTCTTTCAATTTATATTCCTAACATATTGATTTAGTAGCATCTCTTAAACATCCTGATTTAACATCATATCACAAAGTCTACCAGTAAATCATAAGTGCTTTTGCTAATTATTTTATTTTATCTACACATCTTGGCATCAGTTTACCTTAACCACCACTAAAGGGCTAAGTCCGTGGTGCAATCAGTATTTAATGGTAGTGATGAAAGATGTGATAAAGGATTCTTTTTTTCCAAAATTTTGCATCAAATGTCTTGATGAAAACTATGTTATTGAAAAGGAACATTACGATGAAAAATCAATCAAATACAAAAACACGCTTTAAATTTTTAACAAAAAGTAGTTTTCATCATAAATATTAGCAGTGAAAGAATAAAAAATCTCTTCATTTTCTTTAGAGCTAAATTATATTACTCTTTCCATTCAGGTACTACGTGAATGCTTTCAAGCAGGACTTAATATAGCAGTGACAGTGTGTGATATGGATGGAGTCAACAGAAGGGCTCTAGGAATTCTAGGTGCCACTGTCGACAGGCCATTTATTAATGTGGATAATGTGGAAATCATCTGTATGTTTGATCCACCACACCTCTTAAAATGCTTTAGAAACCTTTTTTTAAAATATGATATTGAATGTGCCACAGATATAAACTCTGATAACAAAAGTGGAAAAGGTAAGATTTGATTTTTTCA
Organism: Malacosoma neustria; assembly: GCA_963693495.1. Taxonomy (NCBI): domain Eukaryota; kingdom Metazoa; phylum Arthropoda; class Insecta; order Lepidoptera; family Lasiocampidae; genus Malacosoma; species Malacosoma neustria. The sequence goes on from OY856390.1 coordinate 11,862,626, forward strand.
TTCATCACTAGATACAATTGAAGTTTTCCATCCATTCATTAACATGATTTTCTCTGACCGAATATTATGTCTATATAACTTGAAACTATTGAACCACACTTACAAATTTATACTTTACTACAGTCAGATAACATTCTGGGCCACCCTTATATATTAATATATAATATAGAATATCCACATTGCTACTCATATAGAGGATCATGACATGTCATCTGCTCATATTATTTAGTCAAATCTAAACTCAAATTAAGTCTTAGGTAGAAAACTGTATACTGAAATTAAGTCTTTAGTAGAGAAAGTGTTTTAAAGTATAGGGTGTCAATGCTGGCAATTGGTTTTTATTGCAGCATAAAATTACATGTCAATACTATGTAAAATTGAATGTATTCGATGTAAAATAAATCCAAATTAACTTAAACATATTTTCCTATAGGGACCAGGCAGTATACCCGCCACGCTTATCCAAGGAGGATTGGCAGGTTACACACACCAGTGATCTCAGTGTACAGGTTTCCTTACGATGTTTTCCTTCACCGCCAGCATGTGGCTATTATAACATGCACATTAGATCTGAAAAACTGCCTAAGAGGTGCATGCCATGGTGGGATTTAAACATGCAACCTCCAGTTTTTGTAGTTCATGTGTGATACCACTAGGCGACTATCTACTTACAAACTATAAGTTTGTTATAAAGGAACAGATTTACTATCCATCAGTTAGCAAATCTGCAACAGATACGTGTTAGTAGGAAGCATACCCAATCTTGAGTGCAATGCTTATTTGCTATTTGAAATCATGATTAGCTTCATAGAGTTCATGTACATAAGTTTTTAATAATTTATTTGTGTTCTTGAATATTACAGGAATTGCAAAATGGATCCATATCAAAGATTTTTTCCAAATGGACAACATGAATCCGAACTTTGTATTTGCACCTGTTTTAAAAAAGGAACATCTTGAACCCAATACGAAACAAAAAATGAAGGTGAAATTGGCCGCTCAAGTTTTAAGCCATACAGTTTCTATTGGAATGATGGCAAAAATAGCACAGGGTAAGAAATCGTTTATTTTCTGATATTGGTATTACTGTAGGATACAGTTTTAGTTTTTATCAAAATTTAGAATTTATGGGACTTTTTTTAGATATTCCAATTTAGGATTTGAAAAACTACATCCAATTAATTTTTTTTTTCAAAATTTGTATGATTTCAAGTTTTTACTAGATCTTCAGAAATCTAAATATTTATTTTATTACCACTGACCCTCAGCTTTCAGTTTTGTATGTGTAGGAGTACAATGTAGAATACATAGTGACCACCTTTTATTGTTATAATATTAATAGAAACCTACAGTATTCAAAATTGTTCATGCTATTTGGTTTATTTATGGGTTCTCCAATTACCTCATTTCATATTTATCTTTACAGGTCTACTTACAACTGAAGCAGCTGTTACTGTGCATGTTGTAGAAAATATGGATAAATTATTTGACGCACTAAATAGTGACACATCAGATTTAAGAAGGGGGAAAATATTGGCTACAACAATAAAGAAAACATCACCACATTTAGTACATTTTGAAAAAATGAAATATTTCTTTAATTCTTGCAAATTTATAAATTGTACTCGCATTCCACCTTCTAAGGAAGGATGGATATGGACCCTGAAGGCAGTCGAATATTTATGGAAAAATATAACACAGAAACATAAAGATGTTAAAAGTTTAGCAACACGTAGACTGCAGCAAGATCCTTTAGAAAATTTATTCGGCTGCATTAGGGGTAACTGTGGTGCCAATAGCAGCCCTACAGCTACACAATTTGTTGCAGGGCTTAAAACAACGATTTTATCGAATTTAACTCAGTTAGGAACAGGAAACTGTGAAAATGATACATGTGAATCGATCCTTAATAATTTTAGAGCATTATTTAAAAAAAACACAACTATTTCTGTGGGTGCTTCAACTTCGTCACAATCTTTAATTCAAAATGAGACAAACCCTTCTGAAATATCTGAAGATTTTGCCACATTTTGTGATGAATTGGATGAAGATAGTGGGGAAATTCAAGCATGTGCATATGTGTGTGGTTTTTTGCTTAAAAACCTCAAGTCAGAAGATTGTGCATTATGCAATAAATTATTTTTAGGCGCACCTAATGAAAAACTACATTTGTTTACCCAATTTAAAGAGTATTCTTTAGTGAAAAATAGCCTTAATTACTGTTCTAAACAACTATGCTTATATGTAGAGTATTGCGCTACAGAAGTTAATACATTTTTAGAAAACTATGGTCACACTGAAAACATAAGACGAAAAATATTGTCAAAATTATACGAAACTGTGGACCATAGTTTTCTTAAATTTTGCCCAACCCACTATACGAGAAATCTGAATTATTTATCGCACAGTATATTTTTTATATGTGTCAAAAGATTTTGTGTACTAAGAAACCGAAAGTTTAGTGAAGAATTTTCGAAAATAGCATTAAAGAAGAAAATAGATATTTTAAAACATATCTAAACTCCGGCTCCGTTGGTACGGCCACGTTTTTACTGCAACCGGATGCTTACGTGGGAAACAAATGTCTGCCCATTCTGCCTCAGCTGGGCCCCGGCAGGAGGGGTAGACCCAAAAAGTGCTGACTTGACGTTGTAAAGGGTGATTGATATGCGTGCCAAAGGGCTGACTACCAGGGATGCTGAAGAACGTGCGAAGTGGAGTAGAAAAAGTCGGAAAACGGACCCCAGGCACCGAAACGGAAATTTGGGTTGCAACCGGGATACGGCGCTTAGATGATGATGATGATGATTAAAACATCTCTAAACTCAATGTTTTCTTAGGCTTTCACAGCTATTATTTATTTTATATCTAAACTTATTATAATATGTTGGGGGAAAAGTTTCTTCGCATTTTATATGAAAAATATATATAAGCCATTTTGTTAGATGACATCTTGTAGGAAGTAACATGATCCCGATGCTGTAGAAATTTTTAATTGTTTTCTATTTTTAATGGTTAATTATATTGAATAATTGTAATATGTTTACAAACTAGGATAAAATATATTAATTGAATGAAACTGGTTTCGGCACTATTTTGTTGGGGATAGGAATTAAACTTATAAAATATGTATTATATAATTTTATTCAGAAGATGTTATTTGTATTGACAATACCATAATTCTAATTAGTATAACCGTGAGCACCATGACTACTACTCTTGTAATTTATAAATTTAAATCATTATAATAAGCCTAATTTTAAGAAAGATTTTAAGTTTATATTTAGTATACGTGGATATGTATAAATGCACAGTTTGGGAAATTCACTACATTAATATAAAGATTTATTTATTTTATAAGATGTTGTTTTCTTTTCCAAAATTAATGATTACATAATGTAATTTCCCAAACTCATAAAAAGTTTTCAGATACACAAATTCTATGCCTTTGCGATGGTATTTAATTCATTAATGATACCTCTATATGAAATAAGATTGAATGATGTGCAAGAAACTTTTTATGAGTTTAATTATGAAAGACTAACATTGATCTATCAACGTCAATTAAGTTAAAGCGGCCACTTTAGCAGAATTACAAGCAATTCATTTTATTTCTTGAATAATGGTAGAATTGCAAAACAAATATTCGTAAAATGGTTCCTCATTTTCGCAGATCTGCTATTAGGTCTATTAAAAGTATGTACTATCAAAATGAAGTATCATTATACGAATATTTTGCAATTCTGCTATAATTCAAGAAATGAAATAAATTGCTTGTAAATCTGCTAAAGTGGCCACAACGCCCACTACTCTTTCAAAATTTCCCGCCGCTGGCGAAAAATATTTCGTTGGGGCCGCAATAGATGGCGTTGTTTTGTTCTTCAATTTTTTATATGGAGTTGCCATTCTTCTCCGCTAGGAGTAATAGTGTTCTGTGCACTGAGAGATGTATTGTAAGTTGTGGTAAATTCAGAAGACTTAAACTTTAAAGTGAAGTGCTAATGAGCTGCTGAGCATAATATTATTTATATATAAAAATTGATAATATTGAAAATATACGTATAAAATGTCCGACGACGAGGTTATACGTTTTGAAATTACCGATTATGATTTGGACAATGAATTCAACCCAAATAGAGGACGAAGAGGCAAAAAGGAGCACCAGATTTATGGTAAAGTTATGAAAGTATTAGTATTCAACTTACTACATCGTATATCCTTGAGTTAAGCAGATTCTGTTTAAATTAAAGCCATTAAACATAGGAAAATCTAGACAGGAACAATCTCTACTGAAAGTACTCTGTCGGGTATTAAATCTGGTTTGGATCCTGAGGTTGAGTGAATCAGGATTGACAATGCTGTCTGATCGACTAGAGACTAGTTCGCTAGTTTAATTTAGATATACTATTCATTAGGCAAACATTGTGAGGAAACCTGCATACTGGAATCATCACTGTGTGTTACCAACTAATCTGCATTGGACAAGTGTCACTGATATTCTGTCCATTCACTGTAAGGGGCGGCTGGAGCGCAGCAATGGGATGTTATTATTTATACTATTCAATGTTGATTGGTAATCTCAGATTATATATACTCTTTTCATGTCAACTCTGATCTGTTTGGTTTATGTATTATGTTTGAATTACTTTAAATTTGGAATTTCAGTTTTATTTTGTTCAGATTGAATTGTGTCATATTCTTAGATTCCGTGAAAATATCTTAAAGAAGTAACATGTCTAGATAACTGATATAACTTATGTATTTTATATAATGATTATGTTTCATCAAAAATAAATTCAAAATGTTAAAGTTAAAATAAATAGTTTTCCATTCAGTCCTTAAGTGTCTTTTTGGTTTGAAAGTGATCCCATTAGCCACATCTACCATTCAAGATTCAATAGTAATTGCAATTTTTAAAGGATAACATTATCTTTAATCCTGTGTTTGTTGGTTTGCTACAAATCTGCAACTGTTTAACTGATTAAACCTGAGTTTTGCTATAGTTAGTTAACATTTTATAGACCGGTCATTTTTGAGTTTGCTCCTTCCAAGTACCGGCTTAGTCACTCACGCATTTATGTTGCCGATAAGCATTGGCAATTGAAAAGCCAATAAATAGGCTAGCGGTCGATAAAGTGTTAAGTTTGAAACCTAATGGTTACACTAAAATTTTTAGACATTGTCCAAGTAACTAAGCACAGAAAGAAATACTGAGATTACTTCTCTAGGCATTTGTTGCCCATGTAAATTAAAGTAACCAAGAATATGTAATAGGTGGCTTTGAATTCTTGTGGTATATATCTATTTCGATATTATAATATGGTCAGGGTCTAAAAACTACTGTTACATAAGCAAGGCGGGCTTTGTTAACGACCCATAGTAATTTTGTGGTGATCACTATAACTCATTTAATTGGATGCATTGACTGGGTTGAAGAGATTAGAATGAACCCTTTATAATAATAAAATGCTCCGGGTCTAACTGATTGGTTTTTGATTGTAATGTTTATGTTTCAAATACCAACAGGTATCTGGGCAAAGGATAGCGATGATGAAGAAAATGAAGACAATGTCAGGCAAAAACGTAAACCAAAAGACTTCTCTGCACCTATTGGTTTTGTGGCTGGAGGAGTACAGCAAGCTGGCAAAAAGAAAGAGGAGAAAAAAGGTAATTGTATAGTTAAATTAAGCACAACCTTAGTAAGATTTCTTGAGTTTCCATTTTGTGTAATACTAGCCATCAACATACCTTAGACTCCAAAAAATCCTTTAGCTTCATTTCAATGATGTTTCCATTTCTCAGGTAAACATGCATTTTTTTTATTGCTGTAGGACAGCAGACAGGCTGACGGCCCGCTTAGAATTTAGCAGTTACCGTCGCCTATGGGTGTTTGCAACGCCAGTGGCATCGCGAACACGCTGCTGTCTTTTAAGGGTATAAGAACTTGGGTCACTAATGCCGGAACACAACACAAAGTTATTATGGCGGCATACTTAAGACCAAAGGTGGTTGCCATCTAGACGAGCTTGGGGCCCTACCACAAAGCTAGGGTGGGTTGTTTTGTCGCCTTTTACGACAGGCCGACCCCAGCTGCAGAGGTCAGTATTCTATCCCCGCCCCTGCCTGGATGTATAAGAAATTGCTGTCATTCTAAAATACATATATATATCCAAAACTTTGAATAGTAACTTTTTCTGAAGGACAATCTCATTCGGCGAGTTCCTCAAAATACAGGGGAGTTGGGGGATAAGAGGGAATCTTCTCATTTACCAACTAAAAACCTGGCTGTTAATGCCTAGTGTTTGCAAATTCATTACCGTGGCCCAGATCGACTGAATGTGTGTAAGCTAACAGAAAAAGTTTAATGTAATTTATGATACCCTAGAAACAAAGTTTTATGTAACATTGTTTTACAGAAATACAATCATCAGACGCATCAACATCCCGTCCACAATACATAAACAGTTCTGATGAGGATGAAGGGCCCGATGTTCCACATGAGAGTGAGACTGCTGGTATTAGGAAACTAGGCCAGGGGATGAAAGCTCCAAATTTAGGTGGCAATGTGGGAGCATGGGAGAAACATACCAAGGGTATTGGGGCTAAGCTACTACTGCAGGTTAGTATACATTTCTATTTTATATTTATATTATACCAGGATGTCTGGAAGAGATCCCTAGTTAGCGATAAGGCCACCTTTTCTTCATCTTCTTTCTTTGCACTTATGGTTCCAAAGTTTTTAGCATTGATTTAGCTAATGGTTCTATTATTTAAAAAAGCGAGAGGTTTAATAGAGAAACATGTGTGGTAAATTGAATCTTAGGACCTTGAGGACAACATAAAAAGCAAATTAGTTTTAAATATATATATTTATTTAGCCTTATATATGTAAATACTTACTCTTTATCCCTGCAAGGGTGGAGAAAGAATACTCTGATCTCTGTGGCTGGGGTCGGCCTTTCGTGAAAGGCGATAAAAAATCCCACTCTAGGTACATGGTAGGGCCTCAAGCCCGTCTGGATGTCAACTACCTTTGGCCTTAAGTATGCCGCCATAATAACTTTGTCTTGTGTTCCGGCATTGGTGATCAGATTCCAGTACTACTAGCAGCGTGTTGCGATGCCACTGGCGTTGCAAACACGCATAGGCGACGGTAACTGCTAAATTCTAAGTGGGCCATTAGCCTGGCTGCTATCCTACAGCAATAAAAAAATACTGGTGATAATATAAAAAAAAACAATAGGGTGCTTTCACCAGGACCACCCTTTCTACATAGGTATTATTATACTACAATGTTTCACTGGTAATAGCTTAAGTTCTTTACAATACTTAAAGTTTATAAGTTGTTTTATAACTACCCACCCTGTATTATTAGTTTCACAGACAACAATTTGTGTAAAATGGCTAGATAGTTATGCATCTTTAAATAAAGATGGTGATCTGGAAAAGTTACAACTCTTGGGAGAACTCTGCATTCCTCACTGAACTTCTTATGAGATTATGATGATGAAAGTACACTTACCCCCCTGATTTACACAGAACTTTAGTATGTGTATGTTAAGGTATTGAAGCTACAGTAAGAGCATTTAGAAAAAACATAAGATTCCATTCTAAAAAGTGTAATAGCTGGATTTGTATATTCATTTGTTTTTCTAGAATATTTATTTGTTTTATTTAAATAAGTGACTGAATTAGTCACACATTGGGAGCGTATTTAGTTTTATATAGCAAAATAAGCGATTTTTTCACACGGTTTCGGGAACCTAATTTAGATAAGTAGATATTATTTAGGAGTTGTTGCATCTGCTGAAGTGATAGATTACATAAGTGCTATGATGATGAAGATTACTGTGAAGATGTGAACTGATGAAGCACATAGTTTCTGCCTTTTGACACTCATATGAACATGGAATAATGTTTTAATTGTAAAACTTCATAGTACAAATTTCACATTATACAATTATGTTTTCAGATGGGTTACCAACCAGGCAAAGGTTTAGGAAGAGACTTACAAGGTATCTCCGCACCTGTCGAGGCAACATTACGGAAAGGGAGGGGTGCAATTGGTGCTTACGGTCCAGAAAAGTCGACAGTAAGTATCAAAGTTATCGCAGATGGCAGCTTGTTTAGTTAAATGTCCTGTTAGTAATTTAAGAACAGTAGAATTCGATTACTATGCAACTGGAATGTGCCACATATATTATCTGCCAAAACAATTTATAATAAATAAATAATAAACATACTAAGACAATTCACACAGTGCCATTTAGTGCCAAAGAAAGCAGCAGAGCGCTTGTGTTATGGGTACTAGATTTGAATGAATGAATATACTTTATTGCACAACACACAAAATATATACAATATAGGACAAAACAAACAAAAGATTGTACAAACGGCGGCCTTATCGCTGGAGGCGATTTCTTCCAGGCAACCTTAGGTTGGATTTGAGATTGAGAGGGCTGAAAGTGGGGTAGTGTTGCATATTCATTTAAAACGAATACATAAATACAGACAATACATACAATAAATACATACATACATAAATACAGTGCATAAATAATATATAAAAGCAAACATATAATCCGGGAGTAATTTAAATAGCCTGTCAGTTCTATTACATAGAAACGACAAAAAGCAGGCAAAGGAATACAACATACAAGAACACTTACAAATAGTTTTCCAGATAGTATTCCCTTACAAGTCTTTTAAAGATCGGGAGTGATTTAGAAAGCTGGATATCTTCCGGCAGAGAATTCCAAAGGCGGGTGGCCTGAATAGTGAAAGACTTCCCAGAGAAATCAGACAAGTGATGAGGTATTTTTAACAGCCGGTTCTCCGAAGACCTAAGATACCTTAAATTGCCGGTGTGAACTAATTGGAACCTTTCCTTAAGATAAGATGGGGCTTGTGGATTGAATAGTATGTTATACAAAACGAGAGGACATGAGCATTCCGACGAAGACGTATAGGAAGCCACTTGAGCTTAGCACGAAATTCGGAGACATGATCATACTTGCGTAAACCAAATATGAAACGGATGCAGAAGTTTTGGAGTCGCTCAAGTTTATTTAGTTGGCACTCAGTGATATTAAGATAGCTGATAAGATTTGATATAATAATTTTTTAAATTTCTTTTGTAAATAAATACATAACATTTTTTATTTTACTGCTAAACCAATGAGAGGGTCAAAGTCTGGTTAGGCTGGTATATCGTCAAAAAGAATATTAAATTTCGATAATAATAATAAGCCTTATTCCGAATTATGTCGTTTCCTCTATACTACTATTATAAAGAGGAAAGATTTGATTGTTTGTTTGTTTGTTTGCTTTGAATAGGCTCCGTAACTACTGACCCGATTAAAAAATTTTTTTCATTGTTGGGAAGCTACACTATCCCCGGGTGACATAGGCTATATTATATTTTCAAAAAAATTAGGGATCCTTACTAAAACTCCAATAATGTAACCCAAAGTGTAAAAAAATTACCTAAAATATTATTTAAATCGCGTGCGTTGCGAAAACTATTGATATAGAATAAAATAATGTACTACAACTTTGCAGAACACATCATTATTTACAAAAAGTGTCGCGACAGCATATGTCTAACTATTATAGTTATGCCACAATAAGTGTTCTTTTATTTTAAAAATTTAACTGAAATGCCGCCCCTAGAAAAGACTCTTTATTTGGATCTTGGTATTAATCCTTATCAAAATAAATTACCTCATATTCAAAACTGTTTCAATACCTTTATATAACTTTTTGAATTATTCAATTCGGATATTCCATTCGAAAGATATCACGAGTTTAAAAATGTAAGTATTAGAAAAATGTTGCGTGGTAGCCGCTCACCCTGTTCGGCTAGCTAGGCAGCACCTTATGCAATGTAGGCGTGCGTCACTGGGGTTTTTACAAAAATTAGAATACTTATTAAAAAATAACAAAAATAAATAAAAAGTAATAACAAAAAAAAATCATTAAAATAAAAGCTCATAGAAATAATAATATTCAAACTTTCTTTATAATTTTATTTTTTTAGTAATGTGACGTAAATAGAAGGGTTTGCCCTCAGGGGCGCTCCTCTGTCCGAGGAGTGCACGGGTGTGCGTACCCGAAGTGCCCGAGCATCCGTCGCTTCACTCCCCTCTCCGTTCGAGGCGACAGAGTCCTACCTTTCTTTCCGTCTACCTCTTACATCCTTTCCAACTTAGCTCTCTGTTCGTGGCGTGGTCCCCGGTGGGATGATTGCGAATACTGATTGGGGTCCCGGGTTCTACCCTGGGACCTGATTTGGTAGTCGAAACCATGCCTATTTCGACTGCGCCTGCACAGAGTGTTCCCGGGGCGGGAATTGCATCCTCGCTGTCGGTTGGTCTTGCTGGGCCGGCTACAACGTCAGGCGACTCTGCTTTTTCTGGAGTGTCGTCTGGTAGTCGTACCCACGCCTGACTAGCATGCGACGGGGATACGAGTCCCGTCCGGAATTGGCCGCGGACCTGTCACTTCCGGCCCTGGTTCTGTCCATGGTCGGGGGCGATCCTGGATGGACGGCCGTCGCCTCCTTTTGCGAGGCAGTAGTGTCTGCAAGGGAGGCGGCGGAACGGGAGCGGGAGTCCGCCACCGCACTCCCCTCCCGCTAACGTAGGCCGCGTCGTCGGCGCTGGAGGGCGGGCAACGATCTCCGGCCGCCGTAGAAAACGGCCGCGGGCGGCCCCTCGGGGGAGGATCCGCCGCCCGCACTATTGCCGCGAGGGAGAAGGCCGCGTGCTGTTCCACAGCCCCCCTCAACTCCTAGAGTTGTTACAAGAGAGCGCCGGGGAGACGAAACCCTGACCCCCTGGCGCCAGCACTTTAGAAGGGGCCCGCTTTAAGACAAAGCGTGGGCCGGCGCCGGCCCGGGCCACGAGATCGGCAGGCCATATATCCGTGGGCCCGGGCGTAGACGATAGGAGAACAGCGGGGTTTTTAGTGGGTCGAACATCTTTTCCGGAGTCCCTTATATCCCTCGGTCCCCCCGGGCCGGGATAACCCGTCAAGAGAGGTTTTTCCCCGAGACCGAAAAAAAATAGAAGGGTTTAATTTTTAATTTTTTGTTAAATACCCGTGCGAAGCTGGGACGGGCTGCTAGTCCTTCTATAATTTGGGTTACGTCTCTAATTTTGGAGTGCCTGTTGGCAAAGGCATCATCTAACTCATGCCAGTGTGTCCTATCCAGAGCTGCATGTCTTCAAAATGAACGGACTGTCATCTTCAGCTCATCCGCACAGCGCTTATTTTGCCTACCCTTGCTTCTTTTTTCATCTCTACAGTACCAATGTGTCACTAGTTGGTTCCATTTTGGATGTTTCGTTCAAAGCATATAGCTAGTCTATCTCCATTTCTGAGCAATGGACTCCCTACCAAGGATGCTGAAGATCATGCGCAATGGAGTAGAAAAAGTCGGTAAGGGGACCCAGGGCACCGAAGCGGAAGGATGCAACTGCGATTTGACGCTGAGACGATGATGAATTCCATTTCTGTAGCCCAAGCACGAAAATTTAACGAATTCGTAACGTTAACGTATCGAGCCCTCGATACGACGACGATACTCCATAGCACGAACAACATTTTGCCCACTATCGTAAGCTCGATTCGAATACGTTAGTGACGTCATCCTAACGTAAGTAGGGACGGTCCCTGTGGAATAAAATTATTAGCTATGGATGAATGATTCGTTCGGAAACTTAACCAAGTTGTAATTTTATTTTAAACTTCTGAATTTACGGTTTATTTATTTAAAAAACAATTAACTAGTGCATGTAAAGTGAAGTACATATAAACAAAGATATTTAAGAACATGATATGTCATTAAAATCGAAGGAATAAAATAGTGTCTTGGATATCAAAACAAAAAATTTCGGATTCCGAACGAATCCATTTGACATCGGCCAAGGCTAAGTTTTTATATGTTTACTTTAGTTCTTGTGAAAAGCGAAAGTGTACTTATTTTTCAATATTTATTTAAATACTATAGAACTAGCCACTTACAGTATTTAACAAGGGTGGAATTTATGGAAGCGTAAGTACTTATAAAGTTCTAACTTATTAGAAAAGTTTTATTATCTCAAGTGTTTCAGTCAATATTTATGTAATGTGCCATACAATTTATATTCCAGAAATGGAGATTTATCAAAACCATCAGGCGGTCCACGAGGTCGCAATTTTATACAGATGAAGTGGAAAGAGTTAACGGGTATATTAGATAGCGATTCTTCAGGAGATCCTAAGAGTGAGAACAAATGGCGTAAGGTATGTCAAGTGTTAACTCAAGGGACGTTATTTTTTACTGCTTGACTGCACTGCACTGCACTTGACTGCATCTACTAACTTTGTTATTAATCTTTCTTGTTTTGAAATTCTAATTTAATGTTTGTTTGTTAATTTTAAGGTGTGGAGTGATTTTAAGAATAATTGCAAGAAAAAGTGCTAAAATTAATAGAGCTGCTAGTGGCACTGGTGGAGGACCAGCGCTCCATTTAATATTAACTGACCTAGAGCAAAGGGTCATGCAGATAATTGGAGTGCAGGCAGCTACTGGAATGGGGATAAGAGAAGCTGGGTTTCCACATGTTAGCTATACTTTACATTTAAATTGTGCAATAAATATTGAATGTAGTAAGTATTTTTTTTTATTTCAGGAAGAAATATCAGAAACTTCTCAAATTGAAACTGAGAGGCCAAATACTGAAGTTGTTTGAAAGGAACCAGAAATAGGTGCATAGCACTTTTAATTTTAGATTTATTGAAGTTCATTATTTCTTAATACTGTATCTTTATACATAATCCATAAAATAAGAAGGATATCACAGCTATGATATGAGATTAATTGTATAAACTGGCTTATTACATATTGGAATAATTTATAGATTGGAATACTCCAAGCACAAGCAGCCAACCAACAGTGGCTCCACCGCCACCAACTGAGGCTCCCTCCAGTCATTAGCGAGGAAGAGGAGTGGAACCCTCCGCCACAGAAAAAAAAAACGATTTGACAAAAATGTTTTTAGACATAGACAGAAAGGCAAGGGAGTATGCTTCAGAGCGTGATAGGGTATATGAGGAATTAGAGAGAGATCGGTTTAGAGCTAGAGAATTTGAGGTACAAGAAAGAGTAAGATAGAGAGATGAAGAGCTACAGATGCAGGATCAATGGCTGGAATTCATGAAAGAGGCAATGGAAGCTTTTGTGAGGTTTATGGAGAGAAAGTCTTAAATTAAGCTTAATATTTAATTACTATATTTATACAAAATTAATAAACAAAAGTAAAATTATGTATGAAGTCTATTAATTTTATCCACTAAAATACTTCTTATAGCTCTACCCCTAATTAACCCATTTCCTGTAGTATTCTCTTGGAAAATATGTTCAGAGATTGTTATAGCCATTTTTGGGTTTTCAATCTCTGCTGGTTCTGGTTCTGGTACGTTGAACTCAATGGCTAAGTTGTGCAATACTCAGCATGCTGTTATAATTTTTCCACATTTTACTGGAGCATAGTGTAATGTGCGATCCTTACACAATCAACGCCATCGGTTTTTTAGTCTCCCAAAAGTATTTTCAATAGCTACCCTGGTCCTTCCATGAACTGCTGTATATTTATAAGCTGGAGTTCCCTCAACAGCATTTAAAATTGGTGTCATTAACCAGGGTCGCTGTGGATAACCAGAATCACCTGGAAATAATTAAAAAACCTAGTTAAAACAAATTAAATTTAGTATTAATATTTGTAAAGGGTATTAATAAATTATTACCTAACAACCACACTTGCTCATTATTTCGATGTAAACTCTGTATATAATTGTTGACCACGCTATTTTCCCAAATAAAAGCGTAGTTGGTGGGCTCCTCTGTGTTTCGCATTTATATTTAAAATACGACAATCACTTTCACAAATCTAAAATTGAAAAAAAAATCATTACACCAGTTTAATTTTCTACTTCATCTCGACACGGCGGCGGAGCTGATATTGTAAACAATTCGCGCTTACCATTTGCACATTTAATGAATGGAAATGCTTTCTACTATAATACAAATGTTCGACTTCTTTTTTGGGTGTGAAAATATGGAAATGACATCCATCAATGTATCCTATAACTCCTGGGAAACCATACTTTGCAAAAAATCTGTAAGGTAAAAACAAATAACAATACTACTTTGTCGCTATAACTTTACACCAAATCGTGATAATATTAAAATGAATGTTTGTAATAAAATTATATAGTTCACACTTACTTGTTTCTTAATACATCTCTATCAGCTCTGGCATAAAAAAATTTATGAAAGTATTTAAAATTGCAGGAGTTACAAGAGCATCTGTTACTTCCTTCACACATTTGCTTACAGTCGTTTGGCCTAAATATTTAGCCATTCCCACTAAGCGTTGGTAAGATCCAGTGGCATAAAAAGATAGCGCGCAAAGAACCTGAAATGTGTGAATTTTATGTTACATTTAAGCTATTCTCTTATAACTACTGAAATAATAAAAGCAAACTTACCTTAAGTTCCAAACTTATCCTGGAACTTGCTTTTATAGATGTTTTTGCTCAAGTTGATTACAAAGAAACTTGAATGATTTTTTATTCAACCGGTATCTATTTTTGAATTCCGCGTCATTTATGTCCACAGGATTATTTTTCTTTCTCAGAGCAACGCTGCGTGTAATTTCTCTATAAGTATTATAACCAATTGATTCTCAATTTATGTTTAAAAAATATAACAATATAACGATTGATTGAGGTAGGTACTTACCTAACTTCTCTTGATGAATATTCTTCATTTTCAAGTAAACTTGAAGCAACAAAATAATATAAAGGACTACGCTCGTACAACGGTGGTCTTTGCATTTTGAGCAATTTATTAAAATAAATTGTTTAAAAGAACTAACTAAAGTGATAAGAAAACACTATTATTTATAAAAATTAACTTAAAAAATAAAAACACGGATAAAATTATATTTAAACACGTTACGAAACCTTTCTCACCAACAAATTTTAAGTGAATAAAGTTTCGACAATACTCGATACCCAGCCTTCGATATTTACATTACCGTACGTCAAAACAGCGTTCGTGCTCGCAATTATAGCGTTTGATGGTTTATATGTCAAGTATGGTTTACGTGACGATACGATTGCGATACGAAATTTGTTCGTGCTAGCAAAATTAGTTCCTTTTACGTACGATAGGGGCGCTGTACAAATCTCATACAAATATAATTCGATAACGATACGAATACATTTTCGCAAGTTATTCGTGCTAGGGCTACTGAGCATAGATTTATTATTACTATAAAATAAGTAAACATGCAGTGACAATTTACACAACACCATCTAGTCTCAAAGAAAGCATTATAGCGTTTATGTTATGGATACTAGGCAACTGTTATACTTTCCTTTATTTGTAAAAAAATATTTTTAAACATATAAGCACTCACATTCGGGTCATGAATCGAGCCTGTGACCTCCGCAGGCGTTCCGACGTGTGAAAGACATGGAGCTCATCGAGAATTGTAGCAAATGGCGTATCATATTTAATTTTATTTTCTAGCAAAAAGCAAAGAAAGAAGAGGAGAAACGCTTGAAAGGGAAAGAGGAGCAAGAGAAGTCGCAAACAGAGAAGAACTATAACTGGAAGAAATCTCACAAGGGCCGCTACTTCTACAGGGATGCTTCAGATGTGATACAAGAGGGTAAACCCACTCTGCATACTATATCAAGGTAAATTAGATTATATTAAGTGACATGAAGGGAGAGAAAGACATACAGGTGTGGTATTACTCTTGCGGACTGACTCAAATGTTTCAGGTTCAAAATCCATGATGACATGCGTGGTACTTGATTGCGTATTGCGTGCGTATGACAGAATTCTCACTGGCTAATGGCGAAGGAAAACATTGTGTGGAATGCTACATGCTGCGCTCATCATCATTATGTTTATCCTACCTACTTGGACAAGTGTGGTGGGTGTGTCCGTTCCCGCCCAGGGGGGGGGGTCTGAGACCAGTAGTGGGATGTTATATGTTATTATATATGTAAATATGGCCTGGCACCATCCTAACGAGGTATCGGTATAATGTAATGGTTTACATACATACTTACGTGTTCTTTTCAAAATTTACTTAACCCAAGATAATTTTGATTAATTTTATATGAAACGATACATTGTCGTCTTTCTGCCATCGCTCTACCCACCATCGGCTGGGCTTTCATCACAATTTTCTAGAGCTTCTTCATTCCTACGGTTGTCAAGAACGTTCATGTTGCGTACGCTCCGAACTTGGATTGAGGTTTTGGCTAAAGTTTTCCCATTGCAGTACAGATTTTAAAAAAGGCATTATAAAATTGCTTGCAAGCTAGCAGCGCATTGTCAATTTCTCTAACGTTGCGAACGTCCATAGGCGTCGGTGACCCGGGGCCGTTTGCCTGTCTGTTGAACTCCAGCTATTTATATACTATATATTGTTTTCCAGCAATGAGCTGTCCCGCGTGCCCGTTATTGACATGACTGGCAAGGAGAAGCGCGTTCTGTCCGGGTACCATGCGCTTCGCGCGGCAGCCCCGCGCTTTGAGCACGAGCCCAGGCGGAACTGCCGGAACTTCAGTGCGCCGCATCTCGTTCATAACTTGGAGCTCATGGTCGAATGTTGCGAACAGGTTGGTTACAAATACCAATAGTATTATATAAACAGCTAACCACTTGTATTATGGGTACTAGACAGCTAATTTTCTACATGTATACTTTTATTATTTTTCTAACAGATTCTGTGGCTACCTGACACTACTGATACACCAGTATAAAATCAATTAGTATAGAGGGAAATAATAAGAAAGTGGGATGATACGGATCTCACTGCGAGCTCTGGTCATCCTCTAGAGCCTTAGTATGCAAAGTGGTCCAGGTGAACCCCCAGGGGTCCACGGGAGACTCGACGGGGGTCTACGTTTGGGTTCACAATTGTACACGAAAATTTATTTGCTTTCGATAGTGAAGAACTATTGTTGGCAGATAATATTTTCCACATTGAGTACAACGTGTCGAGCCTTGCAAAGCACCGCCGTCCGCAACGCTTGTTTAGATGTGCAAAGGGATGAAATACGACTTGTGGTGTGTGTGCTTGAAATCTTGCATGAACTTGTTTGATTCTTCACCAATATAAATTCGAATGCCAAAGATAAATGTTTACTCATTTCATACAATTAATTTACCAATCAATTCTCACTTTTTTTGAGAACTATTAATTCGTAGTTGGAACTCTACCGCAACGCAAATATCCATAGTAAGATCTAATCTTCACATTTTTTTGTCGAGTTTTGGGAATATGATAGAAATTTAGCTGCAGGGGTTCCACCGGAACTAACTAAATTTTTAAAGTGGCCCATGAGAAAAAAAGTCTGGGAACCTCTGCTCTAGAGTAACAGACACATTCATTAGCTATGTTTTGCTTTATAGTCAGCACGAAACTGACTAATAAAAAGATAAACAAGCTCCATGTCCCGAGTCTGTATGTTTATGTGTAATATGTATTTATTTACAAAAGAAAAATATATAAGTAATAGTGTATCAGTTGTCTAGTACCCATAACATAAGTGCTCTGCTACTTCCTCTGGGACTGGATAGCGCTGCGTATTGCTTATATTTATTCAAAATAATATGCAGGATATAATCCAAAACGCACGTGAACTTCGTACAGCGGAAGACGAGATAGTTGTACTAGAAAGGGATTTGGAAGACTGCAATCTGAAGCTGCAGGAGCATGGCAATGTAATGTCGAAGGTCGAGGCCATATTGGGGAGAGTTCAGCAGTTGAATCAGCCAGATGTCTCCTTGGAGAAGGCTTTCGAAGTTTTGTCCTATTTGAAAGTAAGTGCAAGTTTAATAATAACAGCCTCCCGCTAGGTAGTGCGGTGCGTTGCGCAGTAGCAAATTTTCTGTCTTACTTACACAGATGTTGTCTCATTGACATTCATTCATCTAGTTTTGTTAGCATCTTTTTATACAGCATTTTTATGGACTTACATCATAACAAATGGACACAGAAATCTGGATTTGTATTTCTTTATGAACAGAGTTAACAAGAAGACCACCGAGGAACAGTTCTGTCTGGGAACCAGCAACAGCATCTTATTGGAGCTCAAGAACTCCTGTACCTCCAAAACAGTAAATGTTTACTTGTCCGACTGTATCAACACACCGGTGTCTTCGTAGGAAGATTTCCTCAATATAAATTATTTCATAGTGGCAATAATGCTGTAATATGAGGAGTTTAAAACTTATAAGTCAAGATGGTGGATGGTAAACTCAGCTATACACATTCAGTATAGTATATTTCAAGGAATTAACAAAAATCTGCTGTATAGTGGAGCATAACGGATCTCACTTAGACCCTCGAGACAAGATACTAGCCTGTAAGCTGTACACAATACTAAACAATATCTGGTGATGATTTTCTCTCAAATCAATCAATTTCTTGAGGATTTTCTCTCAAGGTTGGTGTAGTGTATGCGCTGTAATCTATGGTATGATGCCATGTGACTATGAATAGTAGTCAAGGTGTCACTGTCAAGACACAATACGTGTGCGAATTTGAGCAACATATAGGGGTACATTGGACAGTAACATATGTGGATACTAGCGAGTCAATAAAGGCAGCTACAAGTTTTTTCAGACGGCAGTTTCTCCTTTAACCTTTCAAATATGTTTATACGGCTGTACACAAGAGAAAACGCATACATACATAACAGCCATCAATAGTGACGGTCGCCATTGGTTATAGATTATTATTATTATTTATCTATCTATTAAACAGAGAGTGTTAAAGGCTTTATTGAGCCAATTTTGTTCCGTTTGTTTGTACATGAAAGAGAAAAGTCACAAAAGGATGCTGAAGACCTAATAGCGAACCCAAGACTTAATGATGATGAAGTGTTTTCTTCACGGAGAGAGAGAGAGTAAGAATGCTGAGACCTTCGGGTGGGGCCGGGCTGTCGTAAAAGACGACCATACAACCCTAGCTATGTGGGAGAGCTCCATGCTAGACTGAATGGCAACCACTCTTGGTCGCTAAATTAGCCGCCATAATAACCTTGTGCTATGTTCCGGCAAAAGCGATCAGGTACCAGTTCTCTGTGTTAGCGGTGCTCCTGACGCTGACCGCTTACTATTAAGTGGGCCAGCCTGTCTGCTGTTCCAAAGCATCCGTGCAGGGGCGGAGAAAGAATACTAACATCTGCGGCTGGGGTTGGCCTGTCGTAAAGGTGACAAAACAACCCACCCTAGCTACGTGGCAGCCCCTCAAAACCCGTCTGGATGGTGACCACCTTTGGTCTTAAGTATGCCGCCATAATAACCTTGTGCTGTGTTCCGACTTTAATGACCGATAAGGGTTCCTGTACCCTTATGGGACAGCAGCGTGTTCGCGATGCCACTGGCGTTACAAACTGCTAAAATTTAAGCGGGCTGTCAGTCTGTCTGTTGTCTTACAACAATAAAAAAAAACTATTGCTTTTTTTATTGCTATAACTTTTTTATTAAAAAACTTTGTGAGTGTAAGTGAAAGCGAGTAATTAAAAAAAATGTTTTAGGAAACTTACCCATTAGAGTATGAGATGTTCGGTCTCGGCACGATTGCTGGCAACATCATCAGTCCGATGTTGAGTTCGCTGCTCGTCGCGTGGGAGCCTCTACAGGAACCGGAGGATCTGATACCCTTATTCCAGAAATGGAAGAAGATATTAAGCGAGGAGGCATACAACAGTTTACTCTGGCAACATTATGTGCCGAGGATCACCGCTGCTGCTGAGTAAGTCCATTTTCGTTCGCTAATTTGAACCGAGTCCCCGGTCAGTTTATATATTTACTAGCTGACCCGGCAAACGTTGTTCTGCCATATAAAAATAATAAAATGTCAAAAAATTAAAAATAAAATTTAGGGGTGGACTACCCCTAACATTTAGGGGGATGAAAAATAGATGTTGGCCGATTCTCATAGATACCGGATAAGCACAAAAAATCACTAACTCAATTTAGTTATCTGCCTACTGCCTACCCCCTAAGAACGATGGCGTGATTATTTATAGCCTATGACCATTTCTAGGTTATCATCTATCACCATACCAAATTTCATCAAAATCCGTTCAGCCGTTTAGGCGTGAAAGAGGAACAGACAGACAGACAGACAGAGTTACTTTCGCATTTATAATATTAGTATGGATTTACAAAAAAAGTTTCATCAGTTTCTAGTGCACATAACACAAGTGCTCTGCCACTCTGATACTAGATGGGGTTGTGTGAATAGTCCCAGTATATTTTTCTTTGCTCTTTTACATTATAAAAACAGTAGCCCAAGCACGAAAATTTAACGAATTCGTAACGTTAACGTATCGAGCCCTCGATACGACGACGATACTCCACAGCACGAACAACATTTTGCCCACTATCGTAAGCTCGATTCGAATACGTTAGTGACGTCATCCTAACGTAAGTAGGGACGATCCTTGTGGAATAAAATTATTAGCTATTGATGAATAATTCGTTCGGAAACTTAACCAAGTTGTAATTTTATTTTAAACTTTTGAATTTACGGTTTATTTATTTAAAAAACAATTAACTAGTGCATGTAAAGTGAAGTACATATGAACAAAGATATTTAGGAACATGATATGTCATTAAAATCGAATTAATAAAATAGTGTCTTGGATATCAAAACAAAAAAATTTCGGATTCCGAACGAATCCACTTGACATCGGCCAAGACTAAGTTTTTTTATGTTTACTTTAGTTAGTTCTTGTGAAGAGCGAGTGTTTCATTGTTTTTATTAATTGAGTACTTATTTTTCAAGATTTATTTAAATATGAGAACTAGCCACTTACAGTATTTAACAATGGTGGAATTTATGGAAGCGTAAGTACTTATAAAGTTTAATTTATTAGAAAAGTTTTATTATCTCAAGTGTTTCAGTCAATATTTATGTAACGTGCCATACAAATTATATTCCAGAAATGGAGATTTATCAAAACCATCAGGGGGTCCACGAGGTCGCAATTTTATACAGATGAAGTGGAAAGAGTTAACGGGTATATTAAATAGCGATTCTTCAGGAGATCCTAAGAGTGAGGACAAATGGCGTAAGGTATGTCAAGTGTTAACTCAAGGGACATTATTTTTTACTGCTGAAGCACTTGACTGAATCTACTAACTTTGTTATTAATCTTTCTTGTTTAGAAATTCTAATTTAATGTTTATTTGTTAATTTTAAGGTGTTGAGTGATTATAAGAATAATTGCAAGAAAAAGTGTGCTAAAATTAATAGAGCTGCCACTAGCACTGCTGGAGGACCAGCGCTCCATTTAATATTATTAACTGACCTAGAACAAAGGGTCATGCAGATAATTAGAGTGCAGGCTTCCACATGTTAGCTATACTTTACATTTAAATTGTGCAATAAATATTGAATGTAGTAAGTAATTTTTTTTATTTCAGGAAGAAAGGTCAGAAACTTCTCAAATTGAAACTGAGAGGCCAAATGCTGAAGTTGTTTTAAAGGAACCAGAAATAGGTGCGTAGCACTTTTAATTTTAGATTTTTTTTTTTAGAAAAAAAAAAAGAAATTAATTTTGGATTTATTGAAGTTCATTATTTCTTAATACTGTACCTTTATACATAATCCATAAAATAAGAAGGATATCACAGCTATATAACTGGCTTATTACATATTGGAATAATTTATAGATTGGAATACTCCGAGCACAAGCAGCCAACCAACAGTGGCTCCACCGCCACCAACTGAGGCTCCCCCTCCAGTCATTAGCGAGGAAGAGGAGTGGAACCCTCCGCCACAGAATAAAAGAAAAAACGATTTGACAAAAATGTTTTTAGACATAGACAGAAAGGCAAGGGAGTATGCTTCAGAGCGTGATAGGGTATATGAGGATTTAGAGAGAGATCGGTTTAGAGCTAGAGAATTTGAGGTGCAAGAAAGAGTAAGACAGAGAGATGAAGAGCTACAGATGCAGGGTCAATGGCTGGACTTTATGAAAGAGGCAATGGAAGCTTTTGTGAAGTTTATGGAGAGAAAGTCTTAAATTAAGCTTAATATTTAATTACTATATTTATACAAAATTAATAAACAAAAGTAAAATTATGTATGAAGTCTATTAATTTTATCCACTAAAATACTTCTTATAGCTCTATGTACCCCTGATTAACCCATTTCCTGTAGTATTCTCTTGGAAAATATGTTCAGAGATTGTTATAGCCATATTTAGGTTTTCAATCTCTACTGGTTCTGGTTCCGGTACGTTGAACTGGATGGCTAAGTTCTGCAATACACAGCATGCTGTTATGATTTTTCCACATTTTACTGGAGCATAGTGTAATTTGCGATCCTTACACAAACAACGCCATCGATTTTTTAGTCTCCCAAAAGTATTTTCAATAGTTACCCTGGTCCTTCCATCAACTGCTGTATATTTGTAAGCTGGAGTTCCCTCAACAGCATCTAAAATTGGTGTCATTAACCAGGGTCGCTGTGGATAACCAGAATCACCTGGAAATAATTAAAAAACCTAGTTAAAAGAAATTAAACTTAGTATGAATATTTGAAAAGGATATTAATAATTATTACACTAAAAATCATTACACCAGTTTAATTTTATATTTTACTTCATCTCGACACGGCGGCTGAGCTGATATTGTAAACAATTGGCGCTTACCATTTGCACATTTAATGAAGGAAATGCTTTCTACTATAATACAAATGTTAGACTTCTTTTTTGGGTGTGAAAATATGGAAATGACATCCATCAATGCATCCTATAACTCCTGGGAAACCATACTTTGCAAAAAATGTGTAAGGTAAAAACAAATAACAATACTACTTTGTAGCCATAAGTTCACACCAAATAGTGATAATATAAAAATGAATGTTTGTAATAAAATTATATAGTTCACACTTACTTGTTTCTTAATACATCTCTATCTGCTCTGGCATAAGGAAACTTTATGAAAGTATTTAAAATTGCAGGAGTTACAAGAGCATCTGTTACTTCCTTCACACATTTGCTTACAGTCGTTTGGCCTAAATATTTAGCCATACCCACTAAGCGTTGGTAAGATCCAGTGGCATAAAAAGAGCGCGCAAAGAACCTGAAATGTGTGAATTTTATGTTACATTTAAGCTATTCTCTTATATCTACTGAGATATTAAAAGCAAACTTACCTTAAGTTCCAAACTTATCCTGGAACTTGCTTTTAAAGATGTTTTTTGCTCAAGTTGATTACAAAGAAACTTGAATGATTCTTTATTCAACCGGTATC
The DNA here is from genome assembly GCA_963693495.1 of Malacosoma neustria. Taxonomy (NCBI): domain Eukaryota; kingdom Metazoa; phylum Arthropoda; class Insecta; order Lepidoptera; family Lasiocampidae; genus Malacosoma; species Malacosoma neustria. The sequence continues at coordinate 11,885,976 of OY856390.1, forward strand.
TATTTTTGAATTCCGCGTCATTTATGTCCACAGGATTATTTTCTTTCTCAGAGCAACGCTGCGTGTAATTTCTCTATAAGTAATAAAACCAATTGATTCTCAATTTATGTTTAAAAAATATAACAATATAACGATTGATTGAGGTAGGTACTTACCTAACTTCTCTTGATGAATATTCTTCATTTTCAAGTAAACTTGCAGCAACAAAATAATATAAAGGACTACGCTCGTACAACGGTGGTCTTTGCATTTTGAGCAATTTATTAAAATAAATTATTTAAAAGAACTAACTAAAGTGATAAGAAAACACTATTATTTATAAAAATTAACTTAAAAAATAAAAACACGGATAAAATTATATTTAAACACGTTACGAAACCTTTCTCACCAACAAATTTTAAGTGAATAAAGTTTCGACAATACTCGATACCCAGCCTTCGATATTTACATTACCGTACGTCAAAACAGCGTTCGTGCTCGCAATTATAGCGTTTGATGGTTTATATGTCAAGTATCGTTTACGTGACGATACGATTGCGATACGAAATTTGTTCGTGCTAGCAAAATTAGTTCCTTTTACGTACGATAGGGGCGCTGTGCAAATCTCATACAAATATAATTCGATAACGATACGAATACATTTTCGCAAGTTATTCGTGCTAGGGCTACAGATCCCTGCTCTATGAACAAGTTGTATTTTTTCACATATAATACAAACTGGTACAAACTATTTTTATCATTTATACAAACATTTTGCCCTCAAGGAGCAGGAGCCTGTCTGCTGCAGGACAGCAGACAGGCTGACAGCCCGCTTAGAATTTAGCAGTTACCGTCGCCTATGGGTGTTTGCAACGCCAGTGGCATCGCGAACACGCTGCTGTCCCATAAGGGTACAGGAACTTGGGTCATCAATGCCGGAACACAACACAAGGTTATTATAGCGGCATACGTAAGACCAAAGGTGGTCGCCATCGAGACGGGCTTGAAGCCCTACCACATAGCTAGGTTGGGTTGTTTTGTCGGCTTTTACGACAGGCCGACCCCGGCCGCAGAGGTTAGTATTCTTTTTCCGCCCCTGCACGGATAAAAATAATAGGTTCCAAGTTCTCAATGAGTATGTTTTTTGTAAAGGGCATGGAACCCTAGAATCCCAGAGCCGATGGTAAAGGCCATCCAGGCGTGGTCTACCATCAGTCCTACCTGGATGGTGTCGTCCTGTTTGTCCCGCGCGGTCGTCCCACAAGTGCTCGCTGCAGTCCGCAACTGGGACCCAACTGGGGACACTCAACCAGTGCACCAATGGGTACTACCCTGGCATCAGCTAGCAGGTATTTAAATTTTATTTATTAATTAATTTACCTTATGTTCTGTAGGTTAGACATCAATACTTAAGCATTTTCTCCTTGCAAGGGCGGAGTAACAATACTAACTGCTGCGACCGGAGTCGACTTATCGTAAAAGCCTACAACCTTAGCTACGTGGTAGGGCCCCAAGCCCGTTTGCATGGCGAGCACTCCTGGTCTAAATATGTCGCCATAATAACACTGTGCTGTGTTCCGGCATCAATAATCCAGGTTCCAGTACCCCTATGTGGAGAGCAGCGTGTTTGCGCTGCCCCTAGCGTCACAAACATCTAAAGGCGACGGTTCCTTAGTATTAAGTGGGCCGTCAGCCTGTCTGCTGTTCTTTAGCAATTTTTACTGTTTACGAACTGGCAACGAAAGTTTATGATTCTCAGCCTCAGTCAGTTTTTGGCACGGCTGGCTCAGTGGCTACGTAAGTTATCCGATACGTGTCTGCAGATTTGATACTAACGGAGTACAAAATATATGTATGATACAGATATATTGTCCGCTATGTGGTATCCCACTTGGAGACTAACCTAGATGAAACGGTTTGGAATCCCACAATGGCATGCACCACTTTTTGGTGGCTTAGTGTGCATAATATAACATAATTGCCACGTACCGACGATGATGAAGACGTGAGAAAACCTGTCTGCCAATCCGCCTTAGACAAGCGTATACTCTTACGAGAAGCTCGAGAACAGCAGTAGGACAATAGTTATGTGCTGTTGCTATTTTAAATTTAGTTGGTATATTGACTAATTTTTCACCTCGCCTTTATCGCGTTGAACGCCATGACTGATACCGTGTATCGAACAATATATTTCCCACCTGTACCATATATCAAGAAAATACCAAAAAATTAAACAAATGAATAGATAAGCTTCCCTTGGCCGTTCCAAGTTCCGTTCTGTCTAAAGGGTGGCGTTCAACGTGTTAAAAAAGCTTTGTGTTTGAACTCAATCAACAGGTTGAGTTCATCCTAGTATATGACAGGTGATATATTATAATCTATATCTTTGTCCAGGTGACGCGTTGGCAACATCGGTGTACCCGTTGATCCGGTCCCGGTTGGCGGCGGCGCTCTCCGCGTGGCACCCGGCCGACGGGTCCGCGAAGGGCGTTCTCAGCGCGTGGAAGGACGCTTGGGGTGGAGCCTTGACTGCCATGCTGCACCAACATATTGTGCCCAAGTTGGAACATTGCTTGCAACACGCGCCGTTGGAACTCGTTGGAAGAGAGAACAGTAAGAGATATTTTTTTTACGTAAGCCAATAGTTGCGAGACGCGATCTTTATCCCAGGACTCGTTTCATCGCCCATCAGTCCTGCGACAGACGTGGGCTGACTTTGCTTCTCTTACGTTTGTTTTCGTTTCTGATCTTGTTCTTAAGAGAGACACCCAACATAGTTGTAAATGTTACATAAGACATGAAATCTTTATTTAAGTTATGATGGTAGAAAATGATCATGGGAGCGTGTCACCACTGGTCTGTAGTTTTACTTCTGCTTGAATTCCAAGTTAACTGGAGCCCTACGCTTACCTGTTGAGTATGTAATGCATCTTCACTATATCTTCTGCGTCATTTTTGTCAGTGTCTATAATAATCAGCACAAGAAAGAAGATGGAAGAAATTTGGCTGTTTTTAATGCCATGTGAGCTCCTAACCCTGAAGGAAACCTTCTCAAATGAGTTTCTTCCAATCAGAGAAATATGGCAACAGGTTGAATTGAGCCCTGAAATCTTTTATGGTTCCCGGATTTTGAGTGTTTATTTATTTACAAAAGTATATAAGTAGTATATCAGTTGTTTAGTATCCATAACACAAGTGCTTTGCTGCTTATTCTGGGAGTAGATGGCACTGTATGTATTTATTAAAATTCGCTGAATCTTCTCAACAGACTGCCTTATATTTTTTTAAAGGAAAAATAGTCATATGACATTGACAATGTAATTTACTCAAGTTACATTTTTCCCCACTACATGGCGTTAGTGGCTAAACTGGAGGTGTGTTACACCTAATACACCACATAATGTTAATTTTATTTTGATACTATACATTCTAATAGAATTGTCACAGACCTATTTATTCACACTGATCATGATAATCTTTTTGCAGCTGGTTGGTTATGGTGCGTGGAATGGTTGGACCTGTTGGGGGCTCCCACGTTGGCGGCCTTAGCCAGCCGAGCGCTGCTGCCGCGGTGGTTGGCCGCGCTAGCTGCGTGGTTAAACACTAACCCCCCACATGCGACGGTCATCAATTCATACACAGATTTCAAGGTAATTTCAAATATCTTTTATCACTTATAGTAGCTATAAAATAAGGAATAAAAAGAAAATAAATATTTTGCAAATTATCAATATGCTCAAAGAAAAATTATAGGACCAAAAACGTAACTCTGTCCATTTTCAGATCTGGCAATGAATTTTGTTTTATCGTTTTCGGTTCCGGAGTAATTGTAAGAAAACTGCCAAAACAATTTTTTTTTAATTCCCTTAATTTTTTGTGACTTGTGTATATAAATTTTGAATGAGATGGATACTGGAGAAGTTGGGAAGGAATAAAATGTAGGAACTTATTACTTAAAACATTAAAACTGATGTGTGTCTTCTACCCTTTAGTTTGTCCTGTGAAGGTATTTAAACTGGTCCCTGAGCTAAAATACTTTAATAGATTAAATATTGTATCTGTGCTGGGGCGGAGAAAGAATACTAACCTCTGCGGCCGGGGTCGGCCTGTCGTAAAAGCCGACAAAACAACCCACCCTAGCTACGTGGTAGGGCCTCAAGCCCGTCTGGATGGCGACCACCTTCGGTCTTAAGTATGCCGCCATAATAACCTTGTGTTGTGTTCCGGCATTAGTGACCCAAGTTCCTGTACCCTTATGGGACAGAAGCGTGTTCGCGATGCCACTGGCGACGCCAACTGCTAAATTCTAAGCGGGCCGTCGGCTTGTCTGCTGTCCTACAGCAATAAAAAAAAAATAGCAACAAAATTTATGGGGTTGTAGTGAGCGGGATTTTGATATTGTATCTTCCTACTTAAAAACCTTTGCAATCGTTAAATGAAAGTCCTCACTTACATAAATTATTATTTTTAATAACGTATCACAATATAAATACGGGTAGGTACAGTTAGAAGGAGAAAATTTAGAGCCACAAGAAGTCCGGAAAACACAGAATAGGTGTATAGTAACAATAGATTAACACAGGCACAATACAGGTATAAATTAGGACTAGATATTTGATTATTGAAGAAATTAACATAGATATAGTACAGCGACATGCGTACGGCGCGGGAGTTTATCAGTACAAGCGCGTGCGACGCGCCCGGCAACAGGTGTCATAATTTGAAATAATATGTAGGTTCGCCACAGGGTTGATTTTATTAGTTTTATAATTTTTAACGTTGTTGTTAAATGATTTTGACAAAATGACACAGGGAGACGTGTAGTGCGCGGCAACAAGGATAGGATAGGCGTGGGGAAATTGGCAACGACCCCGCGCCCACGCATTTTAATGTCGACTTAGATCCGCGAAACGAGCTGCGCCTACGCATGTACCCGTTTTTTGTATTACTGAAGAACAATAGTCAGGCTGGCGGCCCATTTTAGTAAGCAGTTGTCTTTCCTATGGATGTTTGTGACGTTAGGGGCACCGTGAACACGCTGCTGTCCGATTAGGGGGGTACTGGAACCTGGGTCACTAATGCCGGAACACAACACAAAGTTATTATGGCCACCACCTATTATGTAGCTAAGGGTGTTATGTCGTTTTTTTACGACAGGTCGACCCTGGCCGTAGGGGTCCTTCCTACATCCCTGCACAGAGAAAAATGTTTGCTTCCCTCGTGTAAAATAGTTAAGTTTAGTTAGTGTAATAAATTTCTTCAAATATATCACCAACATAATTGAATGATGAGGATTTGGAAATGTCTCCACTGATTTATATAATAATTTCAGGATTTTAGACAATGAAGTTCTTTGGCTAATGCAACTTATATGTATGTGTAATTTTTTTAGAAAATGTTCCCAGAAGAAGTACTAAAAGAGCCAACAGTCCGTGACGCTTTTCGCAAGGCATTGGACATGTTAAATAGAAGTGCGGACATAGACGCGGTAGAGCCGCCCCCGCCGCCGCGTTTCGTCGTGGAAACAAAGGAAACTTCTCGAATCGCTGACGTCATGGCTTCTATTTCCCAACAGAAGAGCTTCTCGGAGCTTCTGGAATCTAGATGTATTGAGAGGGGTATCACTTTTGTGCCCTTAGCGGGGAAGTTGAGGGAAGGGCGGCCGTTATATAAGATTGGTGATATGCAGTGTTATGTGATTCGGAATGTTATAATGTATTCGACCGATGGTGGAAGGAGTTTTGGGCCCATTAGTATGGACAAGTTATTAAATATAGTTGAAGACTAATACAATTGTTATAAATAATTTGGTTTACATTTTTAAACAGTACCTACGGTAAGTAGCACACAGCGCCATCTAGAGCCAAAGTAAACAGCAGGACACTTGTGTAATGGCACTATATAACCGTGTGACAGCGTGCGTTTGCGCCATGGAGGTCGTAAACATGGATGTTGCGTGGGTCATCTTCATAGGTTTAAGGTTAAAAATGTCAATACAGCATTTCCTCCAAGAATACCCTCCGGTGTGAGCTGGAACGGTCTGTATGGCTACTATTGGCATAAGGCTTGATAGCACCTTTTTTCTTATGAGGTGGAAAATGCTTAATACACACCCCGCCGCCTAGTGGCTAGCGGCAGGGTAGTGTGAGGATCCCGTGCGATATGTCTCCGTAGTTGACAAAGGGGATGCACGTCGCTGGGTTACCGACTAAAAACCACCAGTGTTCCTTTTATGCCCGGAGCCTGGGGGGAGGGATATGCTTTCGCGTGCGAGTTCGGCCCGGGCGGGCTGGGGCGGCCTCCTGTGTCGACTGGGGTATGTGTGTCTTACCCCGGCTGCTTTTGGACTCTCACAGAGGTGCGAGGGGCGCACGGGACACGGCGCGTCCCATCTCCGACTTCCTCTTGCTGACCGGCCGGGGTCTACGGCGGCTGCAGGTTGGTGACGTTCCTCCGCCGCGGATAGTCCTGGCGGGAAGGGACGCCACTACTACGATCCCTTTCCCGCTCGTCAAAAGAATTGCCACCCCATGATAATTAAAATGTGATAACATTTATAATAATGCACTATCTGACAAGAAATTGTCCCAGGGTCAAGTAAAAGTTACGCATTCTTTATATACCTCACCAAAAGGCTAAGTGTAGTGGAAGTACACACGTCAAAAAAGTCTAAGCAACATGTACTAATTTAAATTTTAGGATGGTTTTTCACATTATAACGTTGTATTTTACTTTTAAAATAATATTTTTAGGGTCCTATGATGTAAAAATAACAATTGTTGTCTTTCTATGTTCTTTTAATAACAGAAATTAACAATATTAGAATATACTGTAGAAACTAAGGTACATAAGCAAATAAAAATTTTTTTTACAAAATGAAATTTCTAAGGAAAATGAATTTATCGTGAAGGAATAGGATAATTTAATACAAAGTATGGCCTCCTCTGCTATTCAGAACTTGTCGGCAACGATTATTCATTGAATTAATGAGACTGTTTATGTCATCTTGCGGTATTCGCTCCCAATGGAATTGTAGCAAATCTTTCAGCTGTTGGGTTGTTGTCACTCTGTCCAAGTCCTTCAAAACACGTCTCTGGAGCATGTTCCATGCGTGCTCGATGGGGTTGAGGTCTGGCGATTGTGCAGGTCAAGGCAATACCCGGATGTTCTCCGTTGCCAAGTATTGACTGGTTCGCCGAGCTGTATGTAAACGCGCATTGTCATGCATTAACGTAAAATCGGAGCCAAAGGTTTGTGCAAATGGATGGACATAAGGTCTGAGAATATCCTCAACGTAATTTTCAGCGTTCATATTTCCATTTACAAAAACGAGCTCAGTTCGCCTGTTCTTCATAATACCCGCCCATACTATAACTGTTGAGCCGCTGTATGGATGAACTTCCTGAATGCACCTGCGGCCCTACCACCATCTTTTACAAAACAATCTTATATCCAGAGAGTTTTGTTTCAACCTTAAATTAACATTACTCATTTTCGTACCATGAACATATAGTAGCAATATTAATATAAGAATGCTTGGTGACTGGAAAGAACGAACAAATTGTCTATTCCTTACTTTAGTAGAAAAGAAACAACGCTATATGAGCTTGTATAGCGTTATCTCTATCCACAAGCGTGTTCCGAATTGTACTACAAAGTCTACTATTTTGAAGCTAAATTAAGTATTAATTAGCCAAATATATAATAATTAACTTTAAAAAATGTGTTTAAGTAATAATTTCTAAGTTTGTATATAATTTTAGAGGAATTTCTATAAAATGCATGTTTATGTTGAAATATTTTACTGTTAAAATATATAATAAGCTGCGACGGTATGACGTGCAATAAATAACGGAACAAACTTTGACATATTACATTGTTTACTTTATCAGCTGTGTAGCGCGTACGAAATTTTGAATCATAATAGTTTTCAAGTGGATAAATAAGTGATTGAACTAATTTTTATCTTGGATGCAGTTACGATCTGACTAAGGCGACATGGAATCAAGGTAAGGATAATACTTCTATTCATTACAATAAATATTTGTTGTAAATGCTTTGTAGAAGTTAGTTTGAAACAGTTACGTATTACTGATTGTGATTTGTTATTAGTTTTACAGTCGAAGAATTCACCGAGTTTCCCTGCGTCAGCTAGAGATACTCTGGGAATTTTTACATAGTAATAGAGATATTGCTACCGATGTCGCAGGAGGTTGCAAGACGTGCCCTTGTTCGCTCCTCTCAAATGCATGCCGAGGTTGCTTTAAAGACTGCCATTGCCATAAAGAAAGGAGTTGATATATTGAAAGAATTTAAAAAAACAGCAATGAGGATTGAGATGTACACACAGGTAAAAAAGAAATCATAGTCTTTTGATTAGCAGTTTGAGGATTTAAGAAGTGCTAACCAGTGTATGATTTCATTTTTAAATTCATGGAATAATCTTTATTTTACAACATCTATAAGGTAAAAACTATGTCATAAAAAAAACAACAGTTGAAAAATAGTTTAATTAAATTCATTTTTATCTATCCTAATTTAATTTACCATGGCTTCCAAAAGGGCAACACAACTGAGAAGAAGCCACAAGAAACTCAGTCAGCCTTTTTTAACTTCATTCAGTTTTTACATTAGTATACAAATTGAGCAATTCATATCACTGCCAAGAAGCCTTGTCAGTCAAGAAATATTTAATACTACAGTAAGCCTTTAGGTATAATTAATTTGTAATAAAAGTTTTAAATTTATGTTGTGAGGAGCTATGCAAATTAATTGGCAGTGTATTGTACATACATATACAGTGACTTGCAAAAGTAACTTATTTTATGAAACCAGTTTTCATTACTTTTTAATTTAATTTATGAAGGTTACTATTTTCACTAAACTTATGTATATTCTTATGGGTATATACATTAGGTTTTCAAAGATGTACTGTGAATACACAGTCATAAGAACATAAAACCATACATTTTAAAGATACACAATTCCAACTATCAGACAGAGTTTACAATAAAATAATCTTAGCGTTTATAATTTTTGTTTTTTTGTTTTTCTAGGTTCTTATGTGTTGCCTCTCCTACAGCGCTGAACCAGACGATTCCGAGTAGCCACATCCTGCTGCAGAGCGACGTTACTGCTGTGCGGCTGTTCACTCGCATTGTCTTGTGGCTGTAATTGAACCTCTCGAATCACCTCTTCGTTGTTTAACTGTTGCACAGTAAAAGATACCCGGAATCTCCTAATAATAAATTAATTTTAATTATTATGAACTAAAAAGTACAAATTATATTTATTTAATGTTAATAATATTTAAAATATTTAACATTAATCAAAAGCAATAATGCATACCAAGAAACCAAGTATCTTCTCTGTTGCTTAGTTCTTCCAAATGAGCTCTTAGAGGATGAGTAGCCCATATAAAAGAGTCATGACTTGCACCACCATAACTTGCATCTACACTCATTATTTGCATGTATGCATCACAAATCTGAAAAAAATATGATTCTGTATCTGGAGACTGTAAACTGTCTTAAATGTGCATAACATAAGGATCTCATCAACAAATTTTATGATTTGTTATGTTTGTTACTATTTTAATAAATAAAAACTTAGAATTTTATGTGTGTTTTTTCTTTGAAGAAGTTATAATTTTTTTATTTATCTTTATTTGTAAAGAAAGTTTTCATTTTTACCTATGCTCAATTTTATTGTAAATAGTTATCTTCTACTGAAAGTTATTGAACACTTTCCAAGAATACGAAAATTTCAGGGACATTGGCCATCTAGAATCAGAAAGATTAATATATAAATAATATAATATATAAATAATAATATATATGAAAGAATAAGAAATTAATACTCATAAAGGTGCTAAAAACGCCAGATACACAATTCATTCGACAAATTCACGTAAATAAATGAATTTTACTTACTTTATATATCACTAAAATATTTGTTTATAATATAATAAACAAAATAATATTATATCCGTCTCGTCTGAGTAACTTTTTTACTATTGCTAAATTTGACATAAAAACAATATTGCTTGTGTCAAAAAGCACGTCGTGGTACGAATTGAATGAACGATTTAAAGGTGACGTCACAAAACTGCTAAGAAAACAATATTGTTTCAATGTTATTTTTTAGGGGGTCATGGTACGAAAAGGCAAAGTAAGACTATTTTAATACTGCTTTAAGAGATGGTGGTAGGTACCCTGAGCCTTTCAGTATTACCGGGCCGACGGTACACTCGCACCCTTCTTGTATCAGGCTTAAACCCGAATCGCGACTCATCGGAAAACATAATTTTATCCTATTGTTCCTGGGTCCATGTTCTGCGTTCTCTACACCATTCATTTCGACGAGCTCGATTCCCGTGACGTATCGGTGGGCACCTAATTGGGCGTCGAGCTCGTAGGCCGTACTCATGCAGTCGATTTCGCACAGTTTGGGGACTTACACCAACACCACTTGAATTTTGTAGCCTCAAATTTATCTCTCGAGTGATTAACATCGGCTGGCGTCTTGCAGTCAGTTGTATGTACCGGTCTTGCCGAGTGGTTGTACTCCTTTTACGGCCTGGATGCTGTTCAGCGGGTTTCCTTGTATTATTGTAGCGCTGCCAAAGAGGACAAATAACACTTCTATGAATGCCAAAATGCCGAGATACCTGAGATTGATTACTTCCCGCTTGCAACATCCCTACAGCTCTTTGAATTCCATTTGCCGTCAAATGACGTCGCTCCATGACGTAAAGAATATCTAACAATTCAATTTTGTCGCTAACTTTATTTAAATGGTTGGTAAAATTATAAAATTAAGACTAAACGTAGCAATAAAAACGTAGGTACTTAAATTCAAAAAAATTCCTTTCATTTAATTTTATGAAAAAACAAAACATAATCGAATTTTTTTTTATAACCAGCCGTCATCAATAACAAGCAGTACGTCATCAATAACAAAAAAGTTTACATACCTACGCACTTTAACTGAGTAGACTTAGAAATTAATTAGTATAAATGGTAAATTTGTAATATCATGCATGTTGCTTAGACTTTGTTGATGTGTTTATTTCTAGGTACACTGTGAAGTCTCACGCTGACCCTAGGCACTGTAGCGGAAGTTTAGGTTAGGTTGGGATGATGAGGTGCGTTTAATTGTTTTACTGTTCCTTTAACAAAGAAGTTCTGATTTAAAATGTGAGCAGTGAAGTGATAAATAAAAATCTACATATACAAAGAAGCTTTTATTACATATCTAATAGAGATTACTAGAAGAAATTCATGCAGGAAATAAAATTAATATGCATTGGTTAATTCTACAGCTACATAAAATTATTGTTAAAATACAATTCGAGCTAAAATATTCGATTTTGTTCTACAAATGATGGCACTACGAAAACAGTAGTTCCACACATAAAAGAAAAACAATTCAAAACAAAAACTATTTTTTTAACTTTAGTTTATGGAGGGTAGCACCAGAAGTTATTAAAATGGGAAAGAGAATTTTTAACTCTGTTACTTCAATTCGTTATACAGCTATATTCATAGCATACATTTGCAGCTGCACTAGCGCCGCACTCTGGCGGGTATTGAACTATAATTTACAGCTTACAGCTGGACAGTGTCAAGTTTTAAGTCATATAATGTCCGGAAGTAGAAGATAGTGACATCTCAGCACAGTTTCTATATTGTAGTGCATTGTCGCCCTTTGTAATTGTACCTTTGTATATGCCTCCTTAACTACCCTCCATACTTTAATAAAGTACCCTCTTTTTTATAAATACGTTAGAACACAATTAGCGGAATGGAATTTGGTTCGCGACTGTACATTACCATAAGCGTTATTAGGTTAGTAGTCATTAATAAAATATATTAGTAACAGTACAGTAGAGAAGTTCTTTCTATAGATATAGTTAGTATTAAACAAGTAGCATTTACAATTAACACAAATAAATTTTTAAAAGACCACCTACTACCTACTTTAAAATTTATAGTATGTTTGATAGTAATTTTGGCAAGTTTAATTGTTTTTCTTAAAACTAGTGAAGTGTGCGAGAAAATTATCGATCAAACAACCGCCATATTCTTCTGGAAACGGTAAGCTCTAAAACATTGAATCCCGTTTGCCAGGCCTAACGAGAAGTTACACAGCGAAAGTGCATAGTTTATTGGTCTAATAATTAGAGAGTAGCGGGTCCATATAAAACCTGTCGCTGACAGCGTCGCTGCTTGTGTTGTTGATACTTTATCAAGAGGTCGTCTAAATTCATCGATAGAGGTCATCACTAGAGCCTGGAAAAGTTAGTTGTTACATCACTAACCTATTAATAAATAAGAATTTTAAAACACAGTCAAACAAGCGTAAGTATTTTGCATGCGTTGATTATGTATGTACGTTGAAAAAATAAAAATGATAAAATCTGATTAAGTCCATTCATGCTTTTGGTAAATGATTGAGTCGTTTGTTTGAACAGTGAAACTAAGATTTAAAAGTCAATTGGATATTCCTAAAAAATATAGTCATACAAAGTTTAACAATAGTAGAGGTACATTTTAAAAGTTTTGACAAATAGAAACTGAAAATACAAAGAACTTACGATATTTATAAAAGATTACATACCATGTCACTGTGTGCACGAACTGCTTTTACATCAAACATCGATAACACCAAACAGTTACGGGAGTTAGTTGGGACAAATAATTACAGTAAGCTATGAAATTAAATTGAAGAAATCGTTGAGTGTTAACTATATCAACTGTCTAATATAACTCTAGTATATGAAAATATTTTTTATTTAAATACAGCTTAGGTAGAATCTGCTACTTCTTGACTCCTGCTGTAGATAAAAAATTATATCGATTTATCGATAACTGTGGGTAGTGTAACTAATAATAAAATTAATTTTGAATTGGGAACTAGTTGTCAAATCAAAATCTAATTTTTTTAAAGTTTTTAGCGTAGTCGTACGATAAATGACGCATGGATTAGATAATCAGTTCGAAATTCAAAATAACCATTATGGAGATCTAGTAACAGATTACGTGGATATTTAATCGATAGCGAATTTATGTTTGCAAGTTTTCCGCTAGTATTTTGAAAAATGGGCAACCTTAATGGCTGATTATAAAAATCAATACAAAAGTAATGCATGGGTGATATGACGTTTGAACATGATATCGTCATGTGTAGTCAAGTTACTGAAGTTTGAGTAATATCTGCTAACTCGCAATTAACTAAACACATTTCGTTTTCTTTTGGATTTCATTAATTTAGTTTCTATGAAAATGAAGTGAATTGTATATTTAACAATCAATAGGTCATACAAAAATAGACATTCATTTCACATAAATATTTAATACCCTTTCAGATATATATAATTAATAGTTCAATAAACGTTTTACGTATTGAGAATTAACAACAAAGAGCACCGATATTAAAAATAAAACTATATGACAATACGCATCAGTATATAAAACGCACTGGATAAAATGTTTTTGATTGTTGACAATCGCTAAAAATGTTAATTTTAAATCTAACAGTCATATATCCAATAATGTACTGGCAGTAAAGAATTTTAAAAATTCATCCAACATAATATGTCGCAAGATATGTTTAAAGCGATACAATTCTTTTCCCACGTCCTATGTAATCAAATGGTCCTTCGAGCCAGATTTTATTCAGCGACTTCTTGGATGTTAAATGATATGGGGATTTCCCACACTCATAATTTAATTAATGTTATTTCATTTGTTTGAAATATTATTTTTCTAAATTGTTTTTATAGCTTAGATATTTCAGTGATATAAATAATATCAGATAAAACTCTAACAGGATAATCTGAACTATACATGAAATATGATAATCTAACTGATATAAATTATGAAAATTTCATTCATATTGCCACTATGTTGTTATATAATTCGGATTATCAACAATAACTAAAATTTAAACATAAAATATACGTAAACTGGTAACAATTTTTTTTTAACACGATCACTATAAAATTATCTAGGAACATTTTATTAATAACGAATTAAACGGATTATATTTTTAATTTCTTTGAATTTAATAATTTCTATGAATATGTGAGTGTTCTATACTTCCGAGAATTGCACTCTTATCTTTGCCCAAACAGTAGCTTCTCCACTTTAATTTGTAATTGACGTGTTTTTAAACGCAATTTCAACTTCTACTACGATTAATAGCGCTATGTTGGAACGTGTCTATCTTTATAATAAGGCTCACCCTTCGTTATTTATATTTCGCGGACATTTACTGAAGATGCCACACCACCGACAGAGACAAGTGCCATAGACAAAATTACTAAGTATCTTAACACAACCATAGCTATTGCACCTATTATTTTTAATAGATTTTGCAACATTATAAAAACAAGCGCTAAGTCATAACCGCCGAACATTGATCATAATGATGAGGTTCTATTGTTGCAATCAGAGCCCTGAGTTCGCTATTGAATTCCATTGCTTCTGAATAAATAAATTGTAATTTGACCTAATTTGATATTTACTAGTACTTCTTCTCGGACCCTAACACGAGAAATCGGATACCTTTCTTTTACGGCTTGTGAGCTAGTAGGCCAGCTCCAGAAAATGTAAAAACAGAAAGGATCAAACGAATATACAATATCAATTTTGTATGCTGTTTGGAAGAAAATTGTGCCAGAGACAATGTATTGATACATTTTTTGTATAATAGGTATCCTATGGACTTCTGATGGTATCTTTTATTACTTTTATATTGAGATAATTTACAAGTATTGCGGTCATCATTTAATGCTGAGTCCACATAGTAAAGAAATTAATTTACTATATACAACAAAGTGCTTTTCTAATGCTCATAACAGTAACATAACAAAATACCTACTAATACATAATGCATTATATGCAACATGATATAGCTCTTCGTTAGCCAAATGTATCTCTTCCTTTAATCGACAACATCACTAACCTATTATAATAAATAATTTGTATATAACATTTGCTTGGACTATTCTAAATAATTGAAATGATACATAGGATCTATTTTTGCATTTCTGATTTTCAGTTAGCATTGCAGAGAACATTTGCAATGTTGTCAACATGCTGTTATGCCATTATTCTTCTATATATCAATTTAACACATTACTTCTTACTAGCCTCAGCTTTAAGGTTCTGATGGTATCTAACAGCTCTACTTAATTGATATAAACTAGTTATAGCAACAAATACATTGACAGCGAATAAGCTATAGTTCTTTGGTATGATGACGAGGGAGTAACGTGACCATATTAGACCAGTAGCAGCCAATGATGCGGACTGAGGTAATGACAAGGACTCGACAGGCCTGTTCAAATCACCCAAACCAGCTAGCACCAAACCCTGGAAGGGTTAAATGTGTGTAAGAATGGACATCCATAACACCATAAACAGTGGATAAAATTGATTGTGTCATAAAACAAAGTTTATCAGAATCTAAAGTACCTATACTTCTATTTTATAGAAACAGCCTATAATATCATATAGCCAGTTTCAGGTTTGTCTACAGAGAATGAGCATTATTCCCACCAGTTTAAGGAGATTGGAAGATTACATACTGTGCAATTTTCTCTTTGCCATCAATATATATAAATTATGTTATAACACATGGTAATGGTACCTGGTAGCTCAGTACATAGAGATCTATTTTTGCCTGATGTGCATATTATAGCATAGTGGCCATGTACTACCGAGATCACCGGTACATGTAACTCACCAATCTGCCTTAGACAGGCATGGTAGGTGTACTATCAGTTCCCATTGGGGAGATGCCTGAATCCAACAGTGCAACATTATAAGCTATTATTAATTCAAAGTATATATTGAAAAGGATGTTTAATATAGTAATATTTAAGACAATCAAATTTATACACTGTCGAAGAAAGTTGCCAAAAATGAGTGACAAAATGTATTCAAACTATTGAGAAATTGAAATGACATTTTTGAGTAAGTATGAATTTATAAAAGATTCCATGTGTATGTGTAAAAAATTAAAATAGATTTTTTAATGGGATAATATTCATTTAGGCCACTCTGGTTTTAGCTTTCTAATGATTCATGCATTTTAATTACAGAATGAATTTTTTTTGTAATTATATTAAAATAATCTATAAATAGGAGTAATATGATGTATGAGATTCAAGGTTGGTACACAATTTGTCTCATGACTTTATATATATAAAATATAAATAGTATTAAAAAATTCATCCTCTATTTAAATCATTGCATTAAAACAATTCAACATTTACTTTACATAAAATAGAAAATTATACAATCACATAGTAATAGATCAGAGAAAAAATAATGATAGATGTTATTTTTTAAATTAAATATATTATACATGTTTGCATGTAGGCTGGATTTCGCCTACATTTATAGGTGTTGCACGATAGATAATCCTAGCTTAATATTGTATTTGTAGATGCGCACCTATTTGTCTGTCTTCTTTTTTTGTTGTGATTATTATTTTATTATTATTATTCACTTTTACCAATAATTTAAATTGTAGTTAATATATAAAAGAACATTGCAATATCAACAGGCTGTAGTTTTGGACATCAGGGCTCACTATTTAAATGTACTGTGAAACCACTGTATTTCATGCTGGTGGGCCAGTATCTCACCTTCTAATGCATAGATGATCAAATTTGCTTTCAAAATATTGATTTTACCCCAAAATCTAGGATTATAACCTGATTTATTAAATTTCAAAGCCTTGAAATATATTGTGATTTAATTGAAACTTGTCATCAAATTCAAGATTATCATTGTGTATGTTTACTAAAAGATAAGGATGTTCAATGACTTACAACTAAATGTATTATCTTTAACTAGTATTACTGATTTAATGGTTTGTTATCAAGTTCATAAAAGTTATCAAGCTAAAATATTTACTTGAAAACTTTTTAGGTCTGGTTACTTTCAAGAATTCCAAATTTAAAATAGTTTAATTTACTGAGTTATGTTTACTAACTATGAATGAATTTAATATATTTATTATAAGTATTTAACAACTGGTGATGTTTTCAGCACAAGGCTTCCAGCGAGGACCTTTGATGTTTGTTAATATAGGAGACATTGTTATAAATGATGTCCCTATAAACTGTTTTAACTGTATAATAATATATATATATATATATATATATATATATATATATATATATATATATATATATATATATATATATATATCTATCCACAGACACTTCAGATGTTTTCAAATTAGAATTTGTGAATGAAAGGAAGTCTACAATGCTTAGCAATCATAGTAAACAAACATTTACTCAGTCTGTAATTTGTTTATACTTTTAATCAAGCTTATATGTAATAGAGTGACCTTGGTGACAAATTCGCACTTACCCATTTGAATGCAGGGGCCCAGAAGAAAACGGTTTTGGGGCCTAAAGTAAATAAAGAAATTATGAAATTTCTTTGATAATTAAGGAATATTTAACTAATATTAATTGAGACTTACCAGCTTCATGTTCCCATAAAGGTCGAAGTTTCGAGGGGACGAATCTGTCAGCAGCAGTAATTAAGGCTTTGTACGCTTTGGACATTTTTTTCTTGAATTTTGTCTTGGAACTAAGAGGAGAGGGTAGGGCTAAGGGTTGTGGGCTGACAAAAATTTAAATGAATACCTAATACAGTAGTATTACATATCCAATTCGTGGCAAGAATGAAGGTTCGACCTTGAAATTTGATAAGAATAACTTTCATAAGTGTCAATGTCATATTCGTTTTGTAAATTTATCGGTTTTTTAGACAAGGTTAATGATACCTAGTTATAATGTTATAGAAAATCACAGTATATACGATATTGATTTACTAATAATTAATTTATAATACTACATATTATGAACAATAATTTTATTGTATCAATCACACTTACTAATTCTTATCTAAACGTCATATGAAATTATGAATTAAACGCAAAGTACTAAGTGCGTTCAATTTAAAGTGCAAAAAGTATAACTTTAATTTTAGAATTTATTATTTCCTGTTAATCTATTTAAATATATAAATTTAATAGTCAACAGAATATACATTTAAAAATATTATATGACAGATGTACACTTATTACTATTTGAAAAATATATTTTGCTATGTACTGCATTCAAATAAAGTAAATCATAAATGGCTGCAAAGTGCAAAGTGCGATTGCGTGATGTAAGATGTGTCAACGCGCAAGAGTTTACGATTTTTCTTTGTTTACATTTCCTTAATTAGAAAATCATAATTTGTGTTTAATTTTGTAAACAACATATGTTTTGTGTATTTTAATTGAAGATTTGAATATGGGCACTAGCACAATGGGTAGCGATTTGCACTCTGATAAGCAAGACAAACTGCTGAAGTTGCAAGCTCGAAAGAAAGAATTAGAGCAGATGCTTGCTGCCAAAAATGAGGAACTTTACAAATTATGTGTGCAAGAAGTTCAGTTAACTGGTGTTATGCCTCCAGAAGCCCCTTTGAGCCCAGAAGTGCCACAGCGAGAACGGTTAGGTAGTGTTAAAAGTGTTGACAGGTCTACAGATGGAAACGATGTTCACGATGGTTCTGATAACTCCTCGAGACGACTACGGGCTAATACTTCTGATCGTGTATCGGAATCAGAGGCGATGCGTAAGAACCTGTCACATAGGATGTCTACCCCTTCAATATCAGGTATGTCGAGTAAAAGCGTCCACGCTCGCCATAGACGTCCAGAGACTAGTTGTTCTAACTTCTTCCCTTCGCCACCTCAAGATCGAAATACAGATACATTTTCTATACACACATCTCACACATATCCTGCTTTAGCTGGTAGACATGATGTACCTAATGAAAATGTACAGTCTGAGAACCAACAAGGATTTTATCGTTACCATACATTAACATCTGAGTATGTCAATAAAATGTACTGTAATAATGCACCCGAGGCCCACAGTGTGTCAAGGCTACGGGAAACACATTTCAGCTCTAGTCACCCTGATATAACAACACACTACAATCATGGTACAATGGTACCTCAACAGCCGCCAAATGGAATGCGAAATACTCCATTGATATACCATTATGCGTCACAATTAAAGTCACAAAGTCAGCATTTAGGGGCATTACACCATCATCAAACACAAGGTCAAACAAAACGAAGGCCTGAAGGTGTTCGTCGAAATACATTGCAGAGAACACAAACTTACCATTTAACGTCACACAGTGATTATAACCAGCACCTTGAGAATATGACTGATAATTATAGACCTCCGATGCCTGTTTACCAGCATCGTTCTCAGACGGATGTCCAAGAACAGCCTCATGTGCCTTTTGAGAGGGTTGCTACAGTTCCAAATACACTACCACTGAGAGAGCATAATGCTATTCGTCACCCAATGCACCTACAATTGCAAGTATCAACAGACGATTATCGTGATGATAGGAGAGCCTATCCAGATGCCCTGAGTCCTGTAAGTTTGAAGTCTGGTTATTCAAACTTTGATTCTGTAAGCATGAATAAATTTTCACCACTCTCTCAAACGGATATGAAAGTTAAAGAGAAACAGTGGTATGAAACATCTTTGGATTCACCAACAAAATCAGAAGCTCCAGCATTAAGGAAGAGTTCTAGTTTAAAACGGACTTCAAGTGTAGGTAGCTCACAAGCTTACGAAGTAATGATTGCAACTGGACGTCATTCGGCAATGCAGAGTCCCAATCATTTACCGCATCCCCATAGTTCTCCTGTAATGTCACCAAGTGGAGTATCTCTAGAATCTCCGAAGAATTTAACTGTAATTGAACAGGGTAAATGTATACCGTATAGAGAAGAGACAAAACCATTTGAGATGTCCGATTTTTATAAATATTCAACTAAATTTAGGCAAGCGAATGCACAAAAAGTTACATCTAGTACTATGAATGCTTATAATAAAGTGCCAATGGAGTTGCCACAATATGCCCAAGAGCATTGGCATGGACAGAATAATTGACTTATTGTACAATAATGCCATTTTATACCTTGCTTTATTTGCCATTGTGTAGGACCAATTGGTCTTATGGATTTTAACAAATTTAAAAGTAGGTAATGTGTTTTGTACTTACATTAGGTAATTGTTTTAATTTATTTCAAATTTCATTGTCAATGATCATATCAATGAAATTTAAAATTGAATTGAATAACAATGGGTGCATAAACAATTTTTTATATAAATACAAATATGAAGAAAAAATTGTTATAAGCTAAAGAAAAACATCAAGTTCATCATAAAAAGCCTTATTTGCCAGTATCAATAATTTTTTTGAATAAACTATTTTGTATGATGCCATTTATTTCAGTACATTATTATTAATAACATATTAGTAGTATTTACTAATAGCTTGCTTCTGATGACTGTCTAATTTTACATTTAATAAATTATTTGTATGTTTAGTATATTGAATTATGAATGAACTTATTAGGTAATAAAATAAAATTTTACATTTGTTTAGCTCATAGTATGTACTTATATGTGTTAAATAATGCTAAGATCTCTATTTTATGTACAAATTGTAGGTTATGTGACCTATTCTTATGAAGTTTATTGCTTGTTAACAAAGGAAAATAGTAAAAATCTTTTGATATTTCTAATTCTAACTTTCATGTTCTTTTTCTATGGTACAGTCATATATTTTCAAATTCATTTAGTAATTTTTTGATTCAGAAAACCAAGAATTAGCCATGAGGTCTTGGTCTTAGTGACCTCTAAGGCGAATGTGAATGTTATATTATTTGTAGTGTTGTAATAGTAAACAAAATAATTGCTTTACTAGCTCACAAATAAAGAGGTACTTAAGACAATGGCTCTTCAAATTTATTTGGATTATATATAATAAAATAGCTAATTTGCTTCCGATAATTATGAATCTAAAAGCAAAGTATCCACGAAACAATTGGATGATATGAAACATTTACCAAAAACAAGGGGTTAACATCAGGCAGACGGCCGATTGTAAAAACTAAGCCACAACTATTACAACATGTAACGTGTTGTGCCAACCTTATTATAATGTGGGATAAGGGCAAGAGGAAGAAGAAGAAGAAACATTTACTGTATCTCTTGCACAATATGCAACTTTGTGAATCTATTTGTGGTTATCTGTGTTTTAGATCAATATAATATGGTAAATTTTTTAAATATTTGCCCTGAAACTAGATTGCTAAATGTAAATGTTTTTTTTTAGGAATTATGGATCTTTTCTGACACTTCCTTATCTTCTCTTATTATGGCTTAAAATATAAAAACAATCTTATCATTAGTCCAAAATAACTTCCTAACTTTAACTGAACAAAGTACAGTACTGTTAATATGATTGGTCACTGTAACATGTTATTTTATTGGCGTTTGATACTGTATTTGCAATAGGGTTAATGTGTACTTTCTTTTAATTATATTTTAAAGTTGGCAAATCAATGCCACTTGCATTGGAGACAATATCTATTGTATCAAGCTATAATATTATATATATTGTAGTTTAAGGGTTAAAAAAATAAGTTTTGTTATAGCTAGAGTTCAGCAGACAGGTAAACGGTCCACTCTAACAGATGGTCACCGTCACCTATGGGCGTTTGCAACACCAGAGGTATTAATACACACATGCTGCCTGCCTCGAAGAAATTTTAGAACGCTTCTTTTGAAGAACCCCATATGGTACAGTGCTGAGAAAACCTCAGCCGTTACATAGTTTGTAGTTCTAGGGTTATTTTTAAAATTTTAGTTGCTTTAACTTTAAAAGCGTGTTTTTTTAGTTTTTTAAACAGTTTTCTATTAACTATTTGTTGTCAATTCCTAATCCCTAAATGATTTTATTAATTTATTGGCCGCCCAACAGGAAAAGAAAGCGCATTAATTCTGATGACTTTTATAAGGACTATAGGACAAAATAATTAAATTTGTGTATTGTCCTCAGGTCTTGACAAGTGTGCAAAATTTTGAATTTTTTTGATAGTTCAAAGTGGGTAAAGATCGAGTCCGAAAATTCTGTTACATAGATACATGTAGGTCAAGTTAATAAAAGCGTCTTTCTTTTCTTTCTACCGAAACGCCATCTGGAGTTAAATAATAAAACGGCCGGAAGACGGCGCTAAAAGCGTGGGGTGCTTTGTGCAATCTTTTTAAAGTGACTGCATTTCAGAATGAAACTAGTAAAACAAAATTATAATGCTTGATATCGAGCACCCCACGCGTTTTAGAACAGTGTAATTAATTTTCTCGTCAGTAATTTTATTCTTATGTAAAGCATTATTTTTTACTTTTTAGTTTGATTAATTATAAAAACGTATTTTTTAGTTTTTTTAACTAATTTTTTAAATGCTTATTCTTGTTTTTGTGTTTCTATAAAGTGCCCAACCTTCTTAAATGGTACAATGTAAAGCAGTTATTTTGACATATTAACTATAGAAAAAGGGCTACCTTTCTTCTTTTCGATTTACAGACAAATGCTAATATTAAGATTATACGATCTTAGACCCCATTTAAATACAAGTCTCAGGCGCCATCATAAGTATGTGATTACAAATTCTAGAAATCAATCATTTAATATCGACAAAATGATAAGATTGACTGTGATATTTGTATAAATTTATATGATATGAAAATAAATCAATGTTTTGATAACAATAAAATTGAATTTGTGGATCAATTGAAGAGATAGTGTATTGAATCTATAATGACGCTTGAAACGCAATCTTTACTAACCGACAATGTCGTGTGAACTTTCCAGGAAAGTGTTGTCATCTAATTGTTGGATTGAAATGATTATTTATTTTCTGTTGGATTATTTCAATCCAAAAATTAGATAAGTTAGGTATTATTTTTTTTCTAAATATTTGAACTGCAAATCACTTTCCTGGAAAGTTCACTCAATATCGCTTAGTAAAGGTTGCCGTTCAAGCGTCGATATATTTTATTTATTTCATATATTATACCAAAGATGGCGCCGAGTCCATGTTTGTCTACTACTTTTTGTATCCCAAATAAGTCATGTCTTTAATTTTAATTACTATTTCTAATCTTTGATTTTATTACGCCTTTTAATGTATTAATCCTATAAACCCACCGCTTTAAAATATATTAGTAAAAAGCATTAGTATTTTATAGTAAAAATATTAGTTGGTGACAAGCTCTCAAAGAATTTCTTTGCATTGAATTAATTATATTTTGAAGCAGCGGTCGGGAAAAATAAAGTATTCGGTTGGTAATATCAGTTGCATCGCCCTTTCCTCGTTTTGGCCTATAATCATACTTTCATATACTTAGTATAAATTAATTTATAATTTAAGTATGAGTGTGAAGACTGAAGATCATTTTTGTGTGATACGCCGTTATGAGCCCACACAATTGTCTGGTGACTAAAGATTAATATAATCTTTTGGTCCATGTTGGGTTACAAAGTGAAACTTTGTTTTATCACCAATTACGAATCAGTGTTGCCGGGGTTTTATTTTGTTACTACGGGGACCTCTTCTTTTGTATGTTTGCCGACCGCTGCATTTATGATTCATAGTTCATTTATGCCACGAATAATAAGTGCATATGATATTACGCTGACGTATGTCTCTTGCTACAAATTTTGAAATTAATTTTTGCTTAAAACTTGTTTTGTCTAGGTATGTCTCTAGGTAGTCACCATGTTCTTCTGTGGCCAAAAATTAACTGAATACACTCTTTTTTCTACATAAACCATTCTTCTTCATCTCTTTTCTACATATTATTGACTATAGTCATATATTTGATAAATTTTCTTTACATATTATAATTTGATCGTCAGCGTAATATTAAGGGAACAACATTTTAATATTTAATAAAACACTTATGATACTTGCCAATCATGAACTGCCAATTGTCAATTCGTCCAACATCAATATTAAGTTTAAGTAACGTTTATGATTAATTGTACATATCTTTTTTATATTGTGTATTTTTTTATTCCTTAATATTTTTTTAAACAAATTTTGATATTTCAAATAAGTGCGGCGATTTTCTACAGAAATTTAGGCTATTTGAGGGTAATCACGATATAATTTTTAAGTCCCCCGAATTTGATTTGTAAAATGATGCGACAATGTAAGCATAACTTCAGCGTAATGAATGTAGCGTTTCATTCTAGTTTATGAGACAAGATTAAATGTAGGAATATGTTCCTAACTTCAGGTTTTTGATCCAAATTTTTATGAGTAGCTATATTGATAAAAGTGAGCTCGTTAGCGTGAGTGCTAAAGGACATACAGGGTTGGGGAAGCCTCTAATAAATGTGGAATTGAATCAAAATATGAATAGCGTATAGAGCGATTGATTCCATTTGATATCATTTGTGCTAGCGTATCTATCTTTCGTCGTATGGGTTTTCCTTAAAATAGCAATATTCGTCTTGTATTATTGCTCCACTACTAATAATCCATACTAATATTATAAATGCGAAAGTAACTCTGTCTGTCTGTCTGTCTGTTCCTCTTTCACGCCTAAACGGCTGAACGGATTTTGATGAAATTTGGTATGGTGATAGATGATAACCTAGAAATGGTCATAGGCTATAAATAATCACGCCATCGTTCTTAGGGGGTAGGCAGTAGGCAGATAACTAAATTGAGTTAGTGATTTTTTGTGCTTATCCGGTATCTATGAGAATCGGCCAACATCTATTTTTCATCCCCCTAAATGTTAGGGGTGACCCACCCCCAAAAATTTTTTTTTAATTTTTTGACATTTTATTATTTATATGGCAGAACAACGTTTGCCGGGTCAGCTAGTTAAGATATAGTTAGTGTTCTTTTTTAACGCAACCTTGCATTGTTGTTGATTTTACAAAACTTTATGGAATAAAAAATGGATATTTGATCCATTAACATCGATCGATTAAACTTCAAATTGCAACTAGAGTAGCCATTTTGAAATCTAATATGACTTATAAAATCATGTATTATTTTTTAAATTATTGCAAATATTTTTTCACAATAATTGAATATAATTTCTTAATTTGAATATTACACGTGATAACGATGAATGTTATGTATGATACATGACATGCTTACGATGTGGTCATTAACTGCGGTTAGGGAATATCCCATGCCACGTGATTCGCCAAGGGGCGGGGAGGTTTTCCTCACGTAGTCAATATCTTTTAATGGAAATCTAGCGCTTTTTCGAGCTCGTTTGGCGCCTTTAGTTTTTGCTTGTATCTATAGGTACACATGCATTATTGGCGTCACGCGGCAAGCGCTGTTTTTATAAACACGCATTTAAAGAAGATGAGCCAATTTTATTTTACTTTCTGTCCGCAAAAATGATTTACTACGTGAAAGCTAGAGGGAGAAGTATGGTCACCAAAGGGAAGAAGGGGGTAAAATTTTGATAAAAAGAAGTCACGTAAGTATGGATATCATCCCTTAGGAGAATTATGTCACAAATGGTACTCGCACTGGTTAAATCTAGAAATTTTGTCACAGACAGACACACTAATGCTGAAATCAGTCAATATTTCTGTATACTAGTTTTTTTTATTGAGATTTCCATCTGCGAGTTATTATACACGTGGTGTTAATAAAATATTATATGTATTTGAATGTGGTTAAGAACCGTGAAATATTTGTAAAAATAACTATATTTTTATACGTTGTTAGTATTGTGCCTATGGCATTTAATGCATCTAATAAATATTAAGAAAATATTTTTGTTTTTTTTATCACATAAGTGTGTAAAGCCCCCAGAAAATTATTTGCGCTTTTAAATTCAGCAGCTTAACCAAGGAGATTAATTAATAATTAATTAATTTAAAAACGACCTAAGTAGTTCTACTTTTATTAATATTGAGATTCCATGGGATCGTCGTCAGTTGGTCTTCCATTGCTATACGAAGGCTTTTTCCTTTCAGCTTAGACCATAAACCTTATAGAGGTCAGTCCATCTACGTTTTTCCTAAATCTAGTCTACTCCAAAATTCGTTTGTTCCACCGCTAATCGGTTTTACGACAGACGACCAACCCACTTATATTTCAGCTTGCATATTTTCTGAGTTATTCTGGCCACTTGGTTCACTTACGGATGTCCTCATTTCTGATGTTGTCCATAAGAGACACCCAGCAATCGCCGAAGTATTAGAATTAGTCTTCCCGAAATTGTAAAAGTATTTTATTGTTGTCTGAGCTGATTATGAATATATCAGTATCCATCAGCTTCATTGGAAAGTCAGTCTGTGTAGATTTAATTTTCCTTCTTACAAAAGTAAACAATATAAATGTGTAAATAAACAAGTCGATTGTTATAATACCTGTTTATTTCGAAATTTCACAAAAAATACCTACCTGAAAATAAAAACATAAAATGGATAGCCAAGGACCGAAATAATACAGTGTTTAAATGTGTCTTTGTTGGGATTTCTGTAATCTATGAAAAAAGTCTTGCAATGACCGCTTGCCGGGGTTGAAACCACCGTTTAAATAGGAGTCGTCATTACCTGAAAATAAAAAACAGGAATAATTCCGATGATTAAAATTTTATGCAAAACATGCATCAAAAAGCTAGTAGGCTATCTAGGAATGTAGTAATGATGCCTTAAACATACTTATTACGACCTCCGTGGCGTAACGCACGTAGGTACACTTGCGGAGGTCATGGGTGCAATTCCCGTCCCGCGTCTGTGAGTTCATATATAATATTTATTTATTTACAAAGAAAAGTAGTTTACTACTCGTAACATAACGCGCCAGATGGCGCCGGAGGGCGTCCAACGACCTCCGGCCGCCGTAGAAAGCGGCAGCGGGCGGCCCCTCTGGGGAGGAATCACTGCCCGCACCATTGCCGCGAAGGTGAGGGCTGCGTGCTGTTCCACGGCCTCCATCAACTCCTTAGGGCAGACGAAACGCTGACCCCCTGGCGCTAAAAACCTAGAAAAGGCCTGCCCTGACACAAAGAGCGGACTGGCCTGGGCCACGAGATCGGCACCACATATCCGTGGGTCCGGGCGTAGGCGATTCCCGGAGTTCCACATATCCCTCGATTCCTCTGGGCCGGGGGAACCCGTTAAGAATAGGGTTTTTCGCCCAGAAAAAAAAGTGCTATGCTACTTACTTTTGGACTAGATAGAGTTGTATGAATTATCCCAGTACATTTATTACTATTAATATCCATGCACTACACGATTATTATTTTTATGAGATCATTAGGAGATAATATACCTTCACAGATATATGCCAAGAGCGCCATGTTGCCGCGTCATATTGTTTTAGAAGCGGGGATTGAATAAACTGCCTACAGTGTAAATAGATCTGTTTTTTTTTTTCAAGAATCGATCGTTAAAACTATTTATTTAGATGCGTGCAAGGGCGGAGAAAGAATACTAACCTCTGCGGCCCGGGTCAGCTACGTGGTAGGGCCTCAAGCCCGCCTGGATAGCGACCACCTTTGGTCTTAAGTATGCCGCCATAATAACCTTGGGTTGTGTTCTGGCATTAGTAACCCAAGTTCCTGCACCGTTATGGGATAGCAGCGTGTTCGCGATGCCACTTGCGTTGCAAACACCTATAGGCGACAGTTACTGCTAAATTCTAAGCGGGCCGTCAGACATGACATTATTCTGTTCGAAGAAAATGATTTGGACATGAAGAACTAACTGTTCTTTGTTAAATCAATACAGACAAACTACTGTATACTCCGATGCTGGAGTATTCCAACTTATTCCAATACTTTCTGAAGAGGGTATTCTTAGAAAGTTCTTTAGTTTGAAGAATAGAGGTTCTTACCAGCCCCATTAAGTTGTCCATTGATGCAGCCTTCATCCCACATGTTGACGCAGCGCTTGCCAGGGTTGAATCCGCCGTTCAAATACGAATCATCATTTCCTTAAAAAACAATCCTTATTTCGAATAAGTGCAATCGAAATTAGGTACACTGAAAAATTCTAAATAAGTAAAAACTGAAAACTACCTTCAAGCTCATTGATGGAGTTAAGATTTGAATAATATAAAAAATAAATAAAAATATCATTTTTTTATTTACTCATAGAGACAAAAATATCTAAACTGTAAGTGTTGCTAAATCTATCTTCTATAAAAATAAAATGACACAGGTCTGCAGCTGTGCGCGTATCACGGCAAAACTATTGTTATACTTCAATTACATATTCTAATTTTTATTTCTTAGATACTTGGCCCTCTTATCTAAACAAAGTTAGGGGCCGTCCATTAATCACGTGATGTATTTTTTGGAATTTTTTAACCCCACCCTCCCCCTTGGTGATACATGGTGTGGTTTAAGACTACCCCCCCCCCCCCTATATCACGTGTATTTTTTAGTACCTACAAAGAATCTTAATTTTAAATATCATCTAATTTTATTATAGAAAATTAAAGACTACAATAATAACGTTTACAGGTAGACAGAAAGGTTGCAGGTTGTTTTTGACTGTCATAAAAATAATGAAAGAAATGCGGAAAAGCTTTTTAATACTAATACATGAACATTGAACATAATTTAGTGTACAGTATCCTCGGACCACGAATTAGCAAGACTTTCTTCAACACCAATAACTGGATAAGCATCTTGCAAGTCAGTTGTTGGCACAATGCTAAATTCGATTTTGTACGCGTTTGCCGAAAACTTAAATACACGTGATATATTATTATTACACCCCCCCCTCCCCCTTGTGATATTTCGTGATTTGTATGGACCCCTTCCCCCTTTCGAGTCTCACGTGATTAATGGACAGTTCCTTATTGCGATATCTTCATTTAATATCGAGTTATTAAAGTTTTCTACTTCTGCCATAAACCCGGTAGTGAGGATCAATTACCTGCTCCATTAAGTTGTCCGTTGATGCATCCTTCGTCCCACATATTGACACAACGCTTTCCAGGATTGAAGCCACCATTCAAGTAATAATCGTCGTTACCTGAAACAAGTATGTATTTTTTTAAATATTATGTACGAACCTGCCAAACTTGTGAATATTACGATATATATATATATATATATATATATATATATATATATATATATATATATATATATATATATATATATATATATATATATATATATATATATATATGTAATGAATAATAATAATAATAATTTATTCAACAACAACAAAATATTGACAATATAAAATACAACATCAATTACAAGTTACAATTAATTAAGATAAAAATAGCAATAGTACTTTAAATTAAATTAATTAAAATTAAATTAAACATTATGACGGTGAAACTTAAATACTCCAAACTTAAATAAAATGATTAAAAGTAGATAAAATAAAATAATTGATTCCACTTGCTCCAGAACTAGATCTATCTGTATCTCTGGGGCAAGTTTATTCTCCCATTTTTAATTCTAATTCTATTTCTTAAACTAATTTTGCATAAATGAATATTATATATTTTACAACGTTAGTTATTATGCGCGAGTGTGAGGAAGTGTTTGTGCGTGCACGTGTGTGTGTGTGTGTGTGTGTGTTTGTGTGTATATGTATGTATGCGCGTGTGCGTATGTGTAGGTGTGAATTTTTCTAGCTAGCATAAACATGTATTATTCTCCAATATGAATAAATTTTTCTGTGTCTGAATAGTCCATTTTTAATAACCATGATTTTATTTTATTTTTAATTTCAAATTTATTTAATGTTGCTATGTGAATTTCTTTATCAACTTTGTTATATAAATATGAGCTGAATACTGAGTATTGTTTACTAGCAAATGAAGTTCTAGTTATAAGTGTATTATAGGGTCTGAGTCTCCTTCTACTCGATATATCTAATTGAAATAATGCATTAGGTACTTCAGTGTGCTTTTTTAATATTGTGTAAAGAATAAATATTTGTCTAACAGACAGAACTTCACTTTCGCTATATAATAGTGAGGTTGGATATAATAAAGGTTTAAATTTCATGACCTTTAATACTGCTCTTTGAGCTCTTTCAAGTTTGATCATATACGTTCTATAAGTTCCACCCCATACGGGTATACAATACCTAAGTATAGAATTGCACAAGGCATCATAGGTCATGTTAAGTATATTTGAATCCGCAGAGACACGAAGTTTTTTCATGACAAAAATAATCTTGCGTACCCGAGCACATAAATTGTCAATTTGTTTTTGCCAATTGAGGTGTTCATCGATAATAACACCTAGATATTTAAAATTATTGGTTCTGCATATATTTAGACAGCTACATGTATTGGAGCTTGAAAAACAAGAATGAGATTTAATATAAAAAATATGAGGTGGTTTATGAAAATTTGTCAAATAAAAAGCAATGAATTTAGTTTTGTCGATGTTTAAAGTTAAGAGGTTTTTGTTAAGCCATCCAGTGACAACTCTTAGAGCATGTTCAGCTCGGGATTTAACCTCACTCCAAGTGATTCCAGAGATAACCAATGCAGTGTCGTCTGCATAGCAAAATATTTCGATAATACAAAACTAAACACACCTGATACAAAACTAAAATACATGTTTCTCATAACTTTTACTAAAGATTCTTCTGTGTGAATTTGGACGGGATTGTCAAAGTCACCCTGTATATATATATACATATACACACACACACACACATATATATACACACATATATATATATATATATATATATATATATATATATATATATATATATATATATATATATATATATATATATATATATATATATATATATATATATATATATATAATTGGAATCTCGGAATCAGCTCCAACAATTTTCATGAAATTTAGTATACGGGGGGTTTCGGGGGCGATAAATCGATCTAGCTAGGAATCATTTCTAGAAAATGTCATTTTATTAGCTTTTTTTTATTGGAAGAAAAATAAAAAAATGTGACTCTTCCTGACATCTATCGGCGAATAATAATACAATTTTTTTTAAATTGCTTTAACGACACAACAACACTAAAGCTATTCCAGCAGATGGCGTTGTTAAGTAACACGAAGTCAATGAGTGTTTGCTTTGAGGTTAAACTAAGAAAATCAATTGTTAATTTCCAAAAAACACAATTTATAAAAAAATAAAAATACCGAGCAAAGCTCAGTCATCCAGCTGGTTTCTATAACTTTTACACGAGATTTGTCTCTTCGCATTACATGGCTAAACTATTTCCGAACAGTATTTGTCTCATCTAGTGACACATTATGTTTATTAGGTAAAAACGTATACAACTGTTTAAAAAATATCAGTAACCACAGATTGCCAATTAGTCTTTTATAAACACCAAAATCTTATATTATCGAAACCCGAAGTACAATGTTATTATCTTCACAGGTCTAAACTATTGCGTTTTTTAAAATATTTAGGAAAACATTCACGCTATGCTCGCAAACAGGCTATTTATTTACCTGATCCAGGAAGTTGTCCGTTTACACAGCCTTCATCCCACATGTTCACGCATCTTTGATCTGTAAAAACTCAATAATTAGTTTTTATTATAAAAATTGAAGCACAACAGAAATAACCTATGCTGGTTTATGTCGTTAGCATGGGTACCAGGTATTGTCGAACAAGTACCTCTTAGATTAGAGTTCTGTCAACAAAGCCTAGGAAATAATTATGATGATTCAAGAGAACTATCACGAATAAATTAATTCAATATAATTATTTTGTACGTCTTTGGTCAAAAAGGGAAAGCCACAAAGGGACACTCACGAAAAAAGGTGCGCAGAAATTTTTCTATGTTGCGGAAATAAACAGCGTCTTTAACTTAAAACTTCGAATGCAGCACTGAAATGCTTGTAAGATAGGAAATGGAATGCAATTTATTAATTTATATAATGAAATTTTACCGTAATTTTTATCCATGCAGGGACGGAGAATGAATACTGACCTCTGCGGCCGGGGTCGGCCTATCGTAAAAGGCGACAAAACAACCCACCCTAGCTACGTGGTAGGGCCCCAAGCCCGTCTGAATGGCGATCACGCTTGGTCTTATGTTTAAGTATGCCGCCATAATAATTTGTGTTGTGTTCCGGCATTAGTGGTCCGAGTTTCTGTACCCATAGGCGAAGTTAACTGCTAAATTCTAAGTGGGCCGTCAGCGTGTCTGCTGTCCTACAGCAATAAACTTAAATTCTAGGCTATTTATAAATTGCTTTAAGTGCAAGAAATATATTTATGACACTTTTCCGTTGCCTTCTGTCCAAAAGAAGTTAATCATTTAGAAATCACTATGGGCGTAGCTGGTAGCTCAGTGATTACACTTAGAGACCAACTGGGACCTAGAGGCCGAATGCTTTAACAGTATTTATCGCCTAATATTATAATAGCATAATTGCCATGTGTCGACGGTGAAGGAAACATGTTGAGGAAATCTGCATACATGGTATGTGTAACCTGCCAACCCTAGATTGGGCGTTCATTCCAATTTCCTGGAGTCTCTTCTTTCTTGTTCCAAACAGTTTTCAAGAACGTTCATGCTGCGTACTCTCCGGATTAGGAATGAGCTTCCAGGTAAGGTTTTCCCATCGCAGTCACATAGGAATTTTCCAAGGCTTATAGCCCGTTTTCAATGCGTCTGGTGTTGTAAACATCCATAGGCGAATGGGCGAACGTGACCACCTGTTATCGGGTCGTTTGTATGTTTACAGAACTTCAGCTATAAAAAAACAAGCGTGTCAATACTTTCTGCTCCATCTAGGAGAAAGCCAAAGCCCAACAGTGGGACGCTATAGGCTGTTGTTATTATGAGCAATAATCTAAATCATAGTGCTTTCACAAAGTAGTTACATTTCTTTAATCAAACCATACAAACTTACCACTATATGTATGATGAAAATTCAACACCTTACAATGAGCGAATAAAATTAAAGAACAAAGAACAAAAAAGCACTTCATTATTAGAATGAATAACGAATGAAATGGCTGAAATTAATGAAATTTTGTTCCGTACCTATCCTTTTATATAGCTACGTATCATAATTTTAATTAAGATTTTAACTATATTAAAAGCTATCCACTTGTGATATATTATTAATTCAATTTGGAATATCTATTATGTTTGCTCATTGAGCATCCAATCAGTCGGAGTTACCAAAGATCACGCTATTTTCTGACAAATTTATGTCTATCTATTCATATATAATATCTCACAGCATTAAGCGATTTCAAGAGTTTAAAACACAAAAATTTCAAGTTTACCAAAAATGTGGAAAACTAAATATGCTAGAATATATTTTTCTTAATATTTGGCTGTTAATAATGTATATTTTATTGCTATAGGACAGGAGACAGGCTGACGGCCCACTTAGAATTTAGCAGTTACTGTCGCTTATGGGTGTTAGCACCGCCAGTGGAATCGCGAACACGCTGCTGTCCCATAAGGGTACAGGAACTTGGGTTACTAATGCCGAAACACAAGGTTATTATGGCGGCATACTTAAGACCAAAGGTAGTCGCCATCCAGACGGGCTGAAGGCCCTACCACGTAGCAAGCTAGGGTGGGTTATTTTGTCGCCTTTTACGACAGGCTGACCCCGGCTGCAGAGGTCAGTATTCTTTCTCCGCACGGATAAAAATATTTTCTGTGTAGGAAATTCGTTAACATATTTAACTAGGTTCACAGGCATGCGTGCGATACGCGGTCAAACTCAGGTATTATCCCGCAGCTCTGGCGCTCCAGGCTCCTGCATCTTCTCACTCGGAATGGGGGTACGAATTGCACAGGATTGCAACGCATTGCACAGGTGGTCAAACTATGATTCACATTTCTTCCAGGATGTACAAAAATCATTTTCACCTCGACAACAAAAATGTGTGAATAAGATTATAATCTATTGATATAATAGTAGATACTTAGTTAACGTTGTTTTTTTTTTCTTTATCCTTTTCTGACCATTGCATATGACCATTGAATTTGATAAAATTACTAACTTAATCAGTTGACGAAAAATTTAAAAACAAATGTTCTTGCAGAACAATAAAGGTGGATTTATATTTGTCTGACATGTCGTGTCGTGACGCGTCAGAAGCATATCGGTTTCATACATTTAGGACAGACGACAGAACGCGTCACGACATACAAACGTGTCCCTAACCATATTAAATATATGAAACCGATATGCTTCTGACGCGTCACGACACGACACGTCAGACAAATATAAATCCACCTTAGTATCTTAAAAGTATAAAATATAGGTTTTGGTTTCCTGCAGGATCACATCTATCTAAAAACTGAAAGTAAACGTCGTCGCAAACAGCCATGAGTGACGGTGCGGAACTGACAAGTT
Source organism: Malacosoma neustria (assembly GCA_963693495.1). Classification (NCBI taxonomy): domain Eukaryota; kingdom Metazoa; phylum Arthropoda; class Insecta; order Lepidoptera; family Lasiocampidae; genus Malacosoma; species Malacosoma neustria. The sequence continues at coordinate 11,920,213 of OY856390.1, forward strand.
GACGAAAATTTTCTATTCCAACTATTGTAATACTCTAAATGTGTGCATATTTTATACGTCACTTCCACGCTCCATTAATTAAATTCTGATATGCATACTTCAAGCTTTTGGCGTAATTAATTGCTTGGTTATTGATAGAATTGTTAGCTTGTTTGTTCATATTACTAATTTACAAAAAAATCTGACAATCTAGTCTCAGAGGTAAATTAGAACTTGATGATGTAGGATGATGAGCATATTTTTCAATACTAATGATATAGAAAATCACTAGGTGTTGTTTTTCTATAAAATAAATACCTATTCTGGGACACACACGCGTAATTAGAAAAATTTGGATTTCCATCTGACTACATCCAAAAGACAAGAAAAAAATTAACCTTGAAATTAAATGAAATAAATTGCATATGATATTTAACTTCTACCTACTATTGTCAAATATATATTTTTAATATTATTCAACGAGATCAAATCCTTTCAAAGTGATTGTGGAGATTCATTATTTGCCTACATATCCCTAAAATATACTTTAAACGTACAGTTACCAGAAAATTGCCACAATCGTGGTTGGCATCTTTAAGAATCTTTCCACTTTACCCACAGCAAAGAAAGATCATTCGATTTTCCTTTTTAAGGATCAAATTTAGTCACATTTTTGTCTATTCTAAAGAACTCACAGTACTCACACGTTGAAACGCCTGCGGGGTTATGGAATCCATTTTCATCACGAGTCTAAGAGTTTATGAACTGTACATATATACTGTTATATGTATTTATTTACAAAAGAAGTGTACAAGTAGTATAACATTTGCCGAGTCTCCTTAATACAAGAGCTCTGTAGCTTATTTTGGCCCTCTTTGCTCAAAAAAATTATGTTAAGCAAGTAACTTAGTCTGCTATCGTCAATTGCGATTTACGCAATTGCGTCAATTGCGTAAATCGGCGCTCTCCTAACAACTCTAGGAGTTGAGGGGGGCCGCGGAACAGCACGCAGCCTTCACCCTCGCGGCAATAGTGCGGGCGGCGGATCCTCCCCCGAGAGACCGCCCGCGGCCGCTTTTTACGGCGGCCGGAGGTCGTTACTTGCCCTCCGGCGCCGCCGACGTAGCCTGCGTTGGCGGGAGGGGAGTGTGGTGGGTGAATTCCGCTCCCGCTCCGCCGCCTCCTTTGCGGACATGACTGCCTCGCAGAAGAAGGCGACGGCCGTCCATCCAGGATCGCCCCCGACCATGGACAGAACCAGGGCTGGGAGCGACAGGTCCACGCTGATTTGGGCGACGAGGGCACGGCGCTCCTAGGAGCACACGGCGACAGTATGGTCCACCGTGTCCTCTTCGTCACCCGCGCCACAATGGTGGCACCCCGACGTCATCTCCCGCCCTATGCGACACAGGTACCTCCCGAAGCAACCGTGCCCCGAGAGGACCTGCGTCAGGTGGAAGGTCAGGGCGCCGTGGCACCTTTCAAGCCATTTGGCCAGGACGGGCCTCACCGCTTCGATGGTGGCCTAAACGCCTGGCGGGGGTTCCTCCCGCGCGCTGTGACGAGCGTGTCGTCGGTGTAGCAGATGACGCCGACGCCGGGGAGGAGCGCCCCCCTCAGAACTCAGTCGTATGCGATGTTCCGCCTAGGTCTACCCCTTTCAACACTTCCATTCACACTCGCCTTATACACTTTTTTCGTCAATCGTTCTTCATTCATTCTCTCGACATAGCCAAACCATCTCAGCATACCTTTCTCAATTTTTGTCACTACATCTTCTTTCAGACAATAAAATACAATTAAATCAAAATAATTTATTTCAAAATAATATCTTACAGATCGTTTGTTGAAAGTGGATAATCTCCTATCGTTTCCTCTGTTTCTAATTCCTGCTGCATCAAAAATGTTCACTTTTGTCACAGAGCAAGGACTTGTGTGCGTCATTTCCTTTTCAAGAGAATTCTTTTTCTAGGATGGAAATGTTTGGAATATGTGAGTGTAATTTAGTTCTAAGAAAACGACCGAAAGGAACTGAATACTATGTAAAAGGATTTGAATAGGGCTCGAGTTCAGGAGAGGGACTTATAGCCTTAGTTATGATTTATTAAAATTAATTAAATATAATGATTTTTCAGATGGCGAAATCATTGATGCTCCTTACGATCTTGGGTACGGGATTATGTGATGCATACAAAATCTTAGTTGTTTTCCCATTACCTGGAAGAAGTCACTCACTTCTCGGAGAAGGAGTAGTTAAACAGCTGCTAAGAGCTGGTCATGAGGTAACGTTTTATTTAAAGTTCGCTGTACTTTATGAAAATTTGTATCGCAGGCTATTTCACAAAAATAATCATTGGACACGTACATCCAGATTAAAAGACTTTTTGCATGATATAAATGTTTTATCCGCTTTGGGGGTAGAACTCATGATCAGAACGGAACACTTGTGTTGTCACTGAGCATGAACTTAGTCTGTCTTTTTCCTATATCTTATATCTTTAAACGAGCAATTCTTGTATATATATATAATTGGAATCTCGGAATCGGCTCCAACAATTTTCATGAAATTTAGTATACGGGGGGTTTCGGGGGCGATAAATCGATCTAGCTGAGGAATCATTTCTAGAAAATGTCAAAAGGTGGCGTTTGAGTAGTCCCAATTTAAACTGAAAAATGACTCTTCCTGACATCTATCGGCGAATAATAATACTATTTTTTTTAAATTGCTTTAACGAAACAACAACACTAAAGCTATTCCAGCAGATGGTGTTGTTAAGTAACACGAAGTCAACGAGTGTTTGCTTTGAGGTTAGACTAAGAAAATCAATTGTTAATTTCCAAAAAACACAATTTATAAAAAAAAAAATACCGAGCAAAGCTCGGTCATCCGGATATTATTAGTTTAATGTTTAACTAGATTTATCTCTATACCTGAAATTAACAAAATTGCTTTATGTAATGTCTTGTTCTATTATTTGTTTATCATTGAACCTTTAAACGTGCTTGTTCCAAAAACTTATCGCGGCGGGGCGAGAATAGGAACGGAAAAGGCAACCCCTCTCCCGCCAAGGACTAGACGGTCGCCATAGACAGCGGGCGCGGGAGGCCTATCCAAAAAGTCAGTCGCTCACACATACGCGGCGAGGGTTGAATTTAATCCTCGATTCCGTAGTGATAGTGGAGATTGTAGGAGATCAAAATCTTTACACATCATGAAAGAGGTCTGCCGTAACACAAGGTGTGGACTATTGCCAGTCTGGGCTACAGTATTGGCTAAGCCATATGTTCGTCGGCATGCATGCCTTTAATAGACAGTGGGAAAAAAGCGGAGTATTTAGAGGTGCTCACATACCCCACTCTCTTTCTAGTTTTCTAATTCCCTCGTAGTCGGGCGGAGTCACAAAATGAGTTTTCCTCAAAAAATAAATAGGTTATTTACCCCACGTAAATGCGAGTGTCATATCTAAATTTATATGTTCAACTTCACACCACTTATTTAGTTTAGCTTTTAATTTTTTTGAAGTGAAAACTTTTTTAGCATCGTTGTGATCTGAAATTTGATGAAACGGAAAAAAGTCACTGTATTTTTTTGCTCCAGTAATACCAATCTTATTAATAACTAGCTGTACCCGCGACTCCGTCCGTGTGGAATAGTGACATTGGGCAGCATTTTTTGGATATACATATCTTATGGTTTATTTTGGATTACAAACCCTTGTAAAAATTTTTATTTTGGTATATGTACCATGTATACGTCCGAATGCACTTAGTAAAAAGCGGTTATTTTAATATTACAAATAGACCCTCCAATTTTATTTATTTGTATAGATTATATTTTTAGGTGACATATATAACACCATTCCTGATGGACAACAACATCCCTGAGCTCCATCAAGTGGACGTAACAGATAATCTGAAACTTTTCCCTGGTAAGTATTTTTTTCTGGTAAGTATTATTTCACTAGGTTTCCTTCATGATCGTGACCTAATTAATGGACATCACCAATTTAACTTAAAAATACAAACGTATTACGTGGTAGCCAAGTAAGACCGGAGTAAGAGCCAAGTACACTCGAAGACCGACGTGTCAAGGTTTTGATTTTCATAAATGTACATATATAGAAAAATTATGGGGTGCATATCTGGAAAACTCAGTTAAAGCATCTAAAAGACAGTAAAGATAGTCTATAACGTCACACCTTTGGGCTTGGGCCTCACTCAAAGGAATGGACAATAAGCCCGCCACGCTTGTGCAAAGTGGACACTTAAATACCGCTGATATCGAAGGTCTCGTTGATCATGGTGATATCAGTTTGCAACCTCCAAATCCACAATATTTTCTTTTACCGTTGTTATGTGCTAATTACATATAATTGCAAAATGCATATTAATGCACAATAGGCGACAAAAACGGAGTCTAAGCGGTGAAATCGATTTGAACCCATGACCTCTACATAAGTAGTAAAAAATCCAGAGTTTGTTACAAAGGATTTTAAGAGTCTGTTGTCTTTTTTTTGTCTTGGGGTAAAACCCTCTCTTGACGGGTTCCCCCGGCCCTGGGGGACCTATGGGATTCCGGGAAAAATGTTTGGCCATTCGACTACTCACTAAAGAACCCCGCTGTTCTCCTATCGCCTACGCCCCGGCCAATGGATATGTGGCCTGCCGATCTCGTGGCCCGGATAGGAGCCGGCCCGCTCGTTGTGTTGGGGCGAGCCTCTTCTATAGTGTTGGCGCCAGAGGGGTCAAGATTTCGTCACCCCGGCGTTCTCATGTATCTACTTAAGGAGTTGAGGGGGGCGCGGAATGGACGCGACGGAGATAGTTTGATGCCCTTCGGTGCCGACGACGTGGCCTGCGTTGGCGGGAGGGGAGTGTGGTGGTCGACTCCCGCTCCCGTTCCGCCGCCTCCTTTGCGGACATGACTGCCTCGCAAAAGGAGGTGACGGCCGTCCACAGGATCGCTTCCGACCATAGACAGAACCAGGGCCGGAAATGACAGGTCCGCGCTGATTTGGGCGACGAGAACTCGGCGCTCCTCGCGCTAAAGGGTGTTCTTCCGTGAACTAGTTCTTTCATAATAATCTTGATTAAAAGCAATAAAAACTCATATTTATATATTTTTTGTATTTTTCGTATTTGTTATTTGATTTGATTATTAATTCTAAATACAATTTATTAAGGTTTTGTCTTTTTTTGCACTATTATATTGTTTTCCATTAATCATACATATGAATCTAACGAGCAATAATAATTGTCATAATAAATCTTGTATTTTTACCTACAAAAAAAAATTATTTGCGGTCCAAAAGACGAAATGAAATAACGCTTAATAATAAAGATTTTATGCGAAGTTCATTATTTAACTATATTTTAAAAGGGAAGAAATATATTATAAATCCTCAATTAAGATTTTTGACTTTCTAATGTTACGCATATATACTCTTGTATAGTTTAAAAGGGAGAAAAAGTGATGAAATGGATAATAAATAAAAATAACAACAGAACAGATTTTAGACTGCGAAGAAAAACTTTAAAATAAAAAGATTTATCCTACAAATATTAGAACCGATAAATCATCGGTATTGTTATAGTGGGTATACAAGCGAAATGCATCTGGCACTACACGGGATTTCTACACTACCTTGATCCAAAAATTATTTTCACCTCGACAAAAACTTCAAGTAATTTTTTTGCACCATGATCGGATGTTTCGTTATAATTCGACAATGATTCAACTTACAAACAACAAACTACAACAATTGACGACCTCTTGGCGTAACGGATAACGCACGTCGGTACGCTTGCAGAGGTCACGGGTTCGATTCCCGTCCAGCATCTGGGTGTTTATAATATAATATGAATTTATTTACAAAAAAAGTATATATGTAGTATATCAGTTGTCTAGTACCCGTCACAAGTGCTATGCAACTTAGATTGGGACTAGATGGAGTTGTGTGAAATGTCCAAAAAAAACTGCAACGATTATTTTAGACGTATGTATATAATGTACAGTCTAGAGCGGGCCGCAACATTATACATTTTAGGTGATCCCCCCACCCCAAATGGGGGTTAAAAAAGGCACCCTCTTGCCCCGTGCAATAAATAAAACACAAAACCTAAATATATCCAAACGTTTATTTTTAAATTAGTGTGATACTTGATATTGAGACAAACTGTTTACTATTACAAATCGGGTTTACAATGGATTCATGCTACTCTCAATACATCATCAAGGTGAGAATCTGTAAGCCGATTTCTATATACGTATTTTGAATATTTCATTTTCGAATACGATGATTAACAAAGATACGTTGACGCGAACAACGTGAGCAGCAGGTGGACACATTTTTTTTACAGTAATGTATTTTTCGGGTACTAAGTTCCGAAATTGACTGTAGTCTTTTCTCCCTCTTTTCTTTAAAAATAACTTCCGTATTCGTATCGTTTTTAAAATCGATAAATTCATCGAATAGCGTTGCATAATCAAATCCCAATGCAGCTAATTGTTTTATAGTTCCTGTTTCTATGTGCCACGGATTATCTGCAAGCAACAGACAATTCTTGATACGGCGTAAATCTCGAAATCTGCCCTCAAATTCCTTGGATAAGGCAGTTAAATAATTTGAAAATATCGAGAAATAAATGTACCTTACCATCTTGTTTGGCTTTTGCTACGGTTGGAAAGTTATGCACTACTTGGTTCTGTAGTTCTTCGTGATATATTTTTAATTTCTCTTCAAAAGCAAATACTTTATTCGCCATCTGCGAAATAATTTTATTTTCACCTTGTAAGCCACGATTGAGCTCACTAAGTTTTTCTGTAATGTCGCATAGAAACGCTAAAAGACACCACCATTCATCTATTTCAATTTCATTATAAATTTGATTGTTTAGCTGTAAAAACAAAATAATTTCTAACCTTAAGGAAAAACACCGTTCCTAAACATTTTCTCTGCTTAAGCTTCTCACCGAGGTATGAAAAAGAACGTCGCTATAATAACTGTTCATTTCTACTAAAATATTTTTAAATTGTCTATGGTTCAGTTCTCGTGCTCGTATGTAATTCACTATACTTATTAAAGTCTTCATCACGGCGTCTATTTCGAGAACGGAGATAGGTGCTGTTAAGTTCTCTTGGTGAATGATATAGTCAAAAGATAAGAGATTTGTTATATTGTATTTCCTTTTCAATAGGTAAAGAAATCCCTTATCAGATCTCGTCATTGAAGCATGTTGAAGACCCTTTTTTTATTGCTGTAGGACAGCAGACAGGCTGAGGGCCCGCTTAGAGTTTAGCAGTTACCCTCGCCTATGGGTGTTTGCAACGCCACTGGCATCGCGAACACGTTGCTGTCCCATAAGGGTACAGGAACTTAGGCCACTAATGCCAATGAATACAACACAAGGTCATTATGGCGGCATACTTAAGACCAAAGGTGGTCGCCATCCTGACGGGCTTGGGGCCCTACCACGTAGCTAGGGTGGGTTGTTTTGTCGCCTTTTACGACAGGCCGACCCCGGCCGCAGAGGTTAGTATTCTTTCTCCACCCCTGCACGGTTAAAACCCTCCATCCTTGCTTACAAAAATCAATTTTTATATCAATATCATTGTTCTCCAGAAAAGTATTAATTATATCAAGATGCTCTATTATTCTATCCATGATATATATCCATTTACACGTCAGAGAATTTAGATGGAATATTTTGCTTATAGTAAAAAAAAATATTGTGAGTATTTGATGTCAGAATTAGAAAGTATTTGCACCTTAATGTTTCATTTAACTCATGTTATCATGTAAAAATAATTTGGAAAAAGTTGTATTCCCCATTAATGTGTTTCGGGCCGCACATACAAGCTTGGCGGGCCGCATGTGGCCCGCGGGCCGCAGGTTGAGTATGGCTGGTCTAGAGCAATAAATCCAGTAGCATGTTAAAGATCGTTTTCGCCTACACAGTACTACGCGTATACGCTCGTGTAATTTAAACATCAGACTGGTCATTAAATGATCATTACATTGAAAGAAAGAAAGAGGAAGAAAGAATTTTATTTGTCAAAATGTAACAACGCATAACAAACTTACACACATATACATACACAAGTACACAAATTGACTGTTACATTATTAACAAATGAGGCTGACATCTCAGCATTATATTGTGTCGGAATTACCGACACAGCGCTGGTTTTCAGGGCCTGCCTTCCAATACCTATTGGAACCTAACTAATCGACACCGACATTGCACTCTTTCTGACTAGATAATGATAAAAAAGTGCGATATACGGGTTCGTGTATGTGTGCAAAATATTTGTAAAATGTTTGTAAAAAAAAGGTCGGTAATGTCATTTAATTTGATGACTGAAAATACATGTGCAGTTCGCTTTAAATTTCCCTATGAAAAAATTATAATCCCTCCTTTTGTTATTCTAGAGAAGTTGACCGTCGACGGCATAATGAAGAAGCAGATTCGCATACAAGAGCACAGTTTCGTGATGCAAATTTCAAGTAAAACAAATATAAACGCATTGGAAAATCCAAATGTGCAAAGAATGATGAACGATACAAACCAAACCTTTTATGCTGTTATCGTTGAATGGTTATTCAGCGAATTATTGGCTGGGTAAATATCTTCGCCTTCCTTTGTTTGCAAGGTTCATTTTCTCATAGAAGTTTAAGGTTATAATATAATAATGTCCTATTAATAGGTTCGAAGGGAACGGACATTAAACCTGTCACGTTTGTTTTAGATGGATTGGCGGTACTATAGCGGTAATCTCGGCACGCAGCTTTCCTCGCGATGTTTCCCTCTACCGTCAGTATGTCGCACGCTTAATCATAAACTGACAGCATTGTATCGACGCCTTCTATCGGCCAAACTAAGATTTATTTCGATATCTCTTTCTCACACTGAGTTACCGCTATTTAGCTATAAGTCAATATATGGTTTAAGACGTAAATCACAAAACGTTTTTTGCGATTTTCCAAAAAACAGGTTTTTTGAGTTAGGTCAGTTTATGATTAAGCGTGCGATGTGACAATTATGTTTTAATGCACAATAGGCGAGAAAAATTATCAGATTGGTACTTGTCATGGGGAAGTAAAAATGACACAAGAAAATAAATGAATTTTTTGTGGGTGATTCATGTTTGACTTCAATAAAAGAGAAATCAGTTATCTGAAGACAGTAACGAATGGTGCAGAGTGCGGTCCTTAGGAATGTCGAACGTTGACACATCCCGCACATTTATAACATATGCGATACTGCTGCTTGTCTCATGCTCGCTTTCACCATCACCTACGTGATAGTGAGGGTAGTTCATAAATTTAGGAAACAAGTTTTTATCTACCCTTCAAGGGTTCATGCAAAGAATAGTGTACTAGCAAAAAGAGTAATTGCATCGAGGAGTTGCTATATTCCAGTTTTGAAACCCAAGTCACAACATGTTAACAGCAGCGAATCGCGGGAGTAAAAGTTGTATACCATCAGGAATCTGCTTTATAATATCCATGCGTATATATTAGTATTTAAAAAAAAATTAAATTAAACACAAATATTGTTTTTAGGCTGTCAGCAGTGTACGACACACCTCTCATCTGGCTGTCTTCGGTAGAACCTCACTGGATGATCCTGGATCTCATAGATCATATTGTAAACCCAGCATACAACAGTGATTCCTTATCAGTAAACACACCACCACTCAATTTTAAACAGCGCGTTGAAGAGTTATGGACGATAATCAAAGTTAAATATTTCAAGTGGAGGTAAGATTTAATAATTTATTACATGGCTGAGCTACCGCCCAGTATCTGATCTCTAAGACTTTTAACAAAATCCCACTGTTAACTGAAAAAATAATTAAAATTACTAAATGTACTATGAAACGTAAAATAATTGTTTTTAATATCAGGTGATTTAAATCATACATTTTAGAATAGAGATATACATGTAGATATATAATTTTATAATGGTATAATAATGGAATTAAAATTAAAGATAATTATAGAATGACTTATTAACAACGACATATATGATATTTTTATCTTTTTTGTTTGTGATGAATATAGATGGTGTAAAAAAAATATGAAATCAGAAATGATGTTAGACGAACGTTTTTCCCTCCGACAAACTGTTGGGCAGTTTTGTGGGACTACTGCGACTATATTATTTTGTATTCTTTGGAGATTAGATAAATAAAAAAAAATATAAGGCGATAGAGGTGGCCATTACCAGAATGATGTAAACAAGAGGTGCGTGTGATACAGATGAATATGCTCCGATGTATGTATATATATATATATATGTATATATATGTATAAGTATGGAGTGACGCGGAAAGATCGCTGGATTCCCCGCATAATTGCAATCACGGCACCCTTGCATTCTTATTCGTTGATATAGCTACATTTTACAGTAATCGGTAAGAAGACTCCATCGGTCTTGAGAAGAAGAGCAGGTTCAAGAGTCTTTAAGCCATAAAGGGTGATAAGCATGACAATGAGCTCACCAGGGATCTGAAAACAGAATTTAACGCTAAGATCAGGAAAGGAAGGAGTTAATATTATTATTACGAGAAAGAAAAAGATGACATGGATACAAAATGGATATGGATACATGGTTGGGTTGAACACAGAAGAGATAGATGAATTACATAAACAACAAAGTATATGTAGATTTTTTTGTTAAGTTGATTATGGATATTTTACAACTAGGTTACATATCTTCTATACTTCCATATTTAAATCATTATTTCATTCGATACTCAAAAGTTTAGTGATTTTAAAGTAACGTGCGCGATATAAATGTAAACTATATAAACAACAAACTATTTTTAATTCGGTAATCATAATTAAAGTCTTGCATGATGAAATGATTGGTGCCGAACAAATAATAAAGCAAGAAATGACTTATTTAGCAGAATTTTAAAGAGGAAATTCGAGTATTTTTTTTTTGGAGCAAAACGGATCAATATCGCTTGGTACCGTGAAATACATTAAATATCTTACTTCAACTTTTAGTTACGCAAACGCCTTCGAAAGCGAGCAATACGAAAGAATATTTGGGCCAGAGATACTAAAGAGGAGAAATAAGGTACCCTCTTTCAACGATGTTAAGTATTCTGGCTCATTAGTGCTTGGAAACTCACATTTTTCTATGGGACAAGCTATAAGACTGCCACAGAATTATAAACACGTAGGTGGCTTTCATATTGAAGAGAATATGAAACCTTTACCCGAGGTAAGTTTTTAAAGGTGCATTTAGACTACATTGTTTTGATATTAAGCAACTTTACATGAAACATTTATGGCGTAATTTTCTTAAATTTCATCCTCATTATCTGTCGGGCAAGTTCTTCAGAACGTTTATTTTACACTGAGGATGTAGAATGAACTTCCAGCTGAGGTTTTTCCATTGCACTATGGGGTATGATATTTCAAAAAGGGCGTTATAAAATAGGCAGTATATATATATTAGCGGGGCCCCTGGCGTCGTCAAGATACTTAAGCGACGGTAAATACTTGCAATTATGTGGACCATCTGCCTATCTGCTGTATCACGGCGCAGGCTAGGGGTGGTTGCCATCCATACGGGCTTGGAGCCCTACTGCCTAGCGAAACTTAATACTTTATTGAATTTTCAAGGTACCGTGATTAAAAATGGGTTAAAACTGCTATTATTTATGTAATTATTTTTCAGGATTTACAGAAAATCATGGATGGAGCTAAAAATGGCGTAATATACTTCAGCATGGGTTCAATCTTAAATAGTAAAGATTTGCCGGAAGAAATCAAGAACAATCTACTCGAAATGTTCGGAAAGCTAAAACAAACAGTTTTGTGGAAATTCGAAGAAGCATTACCAAATAAACCAGAAAATGTTCATATTTTAAAATGGGCACCACAAGCTAGCATTTTAGGTATTATTTTATAATCAATACAGTCTAGAGCCATAAATCCAGCAGCTCATAAACGATCGAATTTGTTTGCACGGTACTGCGCGGATACATGTATGAATGATTTCAACATGACTTGTTACTAAATGATCATTACATCGCACTCTTTAAGGAGTCTGCCCACTACACCGTTCCATACCATGACCGTGCTAGGAACGTGCCAGACAAAAAAAATTCTTTGTATTAAAAAGTATGTGACTATGCCCACTAGACCGTTCTGTAACCAACCAGCGACTTGCTTTTGTGTCTGATACGGTCCTAGCACGGTCATGGTGTTGAACGGTGTAGTGGGCAGACTCCTTTATACTAGATAATGATAAAAATGTGCGTTTTATAAGATCTTGTATATGTGTAAATGGTTAATTATAGAAAAAGGTCCTAAGTGCGATATGTTTTGAGGCGATAGATTTGTCAAACTGCTACTGGTGTTATACCCGCGACTGTTTATATTGTAATATATGTTGACGTGGTTATATTTACCGTACTAGGTACGGTCAATTTCTGATGTAATCCTGCTGAAATACTTATAGAACAAGAAATTATTGTAAGCAATAAAAAAGTAGTTCTTTTATCACCAAAATAGAACTTTTACAATGGAGAAATATATTTCAATATCGACTTTGAAAGAAGTTAATACGCTGATGAAAGGAGGATATGGACAGAAAAACTCCACTACTTCTGTTTTCTTTACTTAATTTTTAGACAATAATTAGTAATAAATAATAATAATAATCTTTATTTCCTGACAAAAACATTGACAACAACTGGTTTGAAGTCACCTTTTTATTTTTTTAACTTTTTTCGGTCTCGGGGAAAATCCTCTCTTGACGGGTTCCCCCGGCCCGGGGACCGAGGGATATGTGGGATTCCGGGAAAGATGTTCGACCATCCGACTACCCACTAAAAACCCTGCTGTTCTCCTATCGCCTACGCCCGGGCCCTCGGATATATGGCCTGCCGATCTCGTGGCCTGGGCCGGCATCGGCCCGCCCTTTGTCTTAAGGCGGGCCCCTTCTAAAGTGTTGACGCCAAGGGATCAGGGTTTTGTCCCCCCGGCGCTCTCCTGTAACAGCTCTAGGAGTTGAGAGGGTTTGAAGTCACCTGACTGCTGAACTAGGTACAAAAGAAGACCTGTGTGATAGCAGTCAGTGTCTTCTTGTCTATTAGTTTGCCTTGAATAATTTAGAAATTACTTGATATTCTCACAGCTCATTCAAACTGCGTTCTCTTCATCACACATAGCGGTCTTCTATCTACTACTGAAACAGTGCATTATGGGGTCCCAATCATCGGTGTACCAATTTTTGCTGATCAATTTATCAATGTTGCGAGATCTGTACCAAGAGGTTACGCTCTACGGGTTGACGTGTCACCTACTATGGCTGATGATCTTAAGAATGCTATTGAAGAAATTATTGGTAATCCAAAGTAAGTAAATATGTATATAAAAAATTGGCTCTAACAAGTCACGGCTGTCAAATTTCAAAATACAGTAAAGGAGAAATATTTTTTTCGTCAAGCGAGGTCTTAAAAATATGGATCCAATTCATATTTTTCAAAATTTTGTTTTTTCAGTTACTGTTTTTTGAAATTGGGCAGCCGTTCATTTGGTCCCAAAGTTAGTAACAAAGCGCTTGTGTTACGGGTACTAGATAACTGATATGCTACTTATATAGGTTTTTTTATTATAATATAAATAAATTTCGTTATAACACGGAGGTCATCTTTCCGTAATAATGATTGAGATGGTGACTTTTGTTACTATAATATACATTCTTTTTATTTAATATAAAATACTGTTACCAGATACACACAAATGGCAAAGCAGTTGTCAGTACTATATCATGACAGACACATGACTCCAGGCGACGAGTTGATATATTGGGTCGAGTATGTAATCCGCACCAACGGGGCACCACATTTGAGATCTCCCGCGCTTTCGATACCCTGGTACCAGAAGGCGTATGTAGATGCAGCTACCGTATTATTATCTTTTATAATTATTGTATATATTTTAATAAAAAAAATTATTTGTTGTATTTATTCAAAGAAACAAGAAAAGAGTGTAAAGAAAAATAATTAATTAGATTAAGTAGTGTGACGGTACCAAGCTGATAAAACTGTTCTTATACTTAAGCGATACTATAAGATTAGGGAAAACGTTGTTGTTGTTGGACAGACTTCATAGTAGGCAGAAATCTTTAAGAATGTCTTCTCTGTTTACTCACATATTCTACAATTTTAATCTGTCAACAGCTCTCTTGCTTAAATGAATGGGTGCTTGTTGATGTAAGACATAGCGTAGTATCGGGAAGGTGAATAGGCAGTATAGTAACTTTGTGCAAAGGATGGGCCAACGATTCTGCAAATCTAAAGCTTGGTTGAGGTCTAAGTCGTATTAGATGTAAATGTGTGGTTAACAACTTTTGACTTTGGATAATGTAGTCATAATCTATATAGTTTTCCTCAATCAAATAATCATGTTTATACACTGTAAAAGAATTTTACTGTGGCGCGTAATTTTTTCTATGGAGAGGTGACGAAATTTGAAATATAGTTAAGGGATTGTATTTGGCGAGGAATATAAGGAATGAGATCAGAATTCATAGGGGACTCTGAGTCGGGACGCCGGGAAGAGCGGATCAGAGAAATCGCGTTTCGAAGAGAGTAATAACAGCCGGGGACAAACTCCTGGCTTCGCGTCGCACGATATTTGTTTCTATATAGAGAATTGATTATGGTGGTTTGCATTGTGTTGGATCTGAATGTGGCCAGTTCTGATCTTTCATGATGTGGATTGCTTAGTCTATTTTCTATCCCGCGATTCGCGATATTTTAAAATAACGTGGAAATTCGACATAGGGAATTATTAGAGTCAGTGTTGTTTCTTATTCCGCGATTTAATTTAATAATAATTCACGGGTGTGCCTAGCCCTTTGTTTGTTATTTTCTCGAACTAGGGCCCAGTCGAGTCAGTGTTGTCTTAGGTTAGCCATTACGCGAGTAAGTCTAGATGTTTCAATTATTTTGTGTAATTCCGTAATAGGGTTTAGCTTAGAGTCAGTGAATGAGGCTCAGTCCAAAACGGAGCTTTTGGACTGCCAAGTAAGTCGTATAGGTTTAACAATTTATCAAATTCTTATAATTACATATAATGAAACTTCAACCTTATACAAGTGTAAGTCGCAAATAATATATCCCGTTTAACTATTTTTATGTACTATATATATTTATATTATATTCAATATAATTATAAATCATTACACATCACACAATCACATATCACACACAGAATATATATCAGTTTCGACACTAAATTAGGTTAAGATATTAATTTAGAACATAAGGAAAATCAACTGACCTAATTATATTTGCATGGGGTATGCGCTACCTGATTGGCTTCGTTATATTTATACATAAGAACTCAGGCTTAGACATTGAGTAAATGCTGACTTTAGTAGTCGTAAAGGGCTCTACGTGCCTATGGACTTGCCGTCAGGGATGTCGCGGGGTTGCGAAGGGGAGAAGGCTTCATTATATTTATACATAAGAACCCAGGCTTAGACATTGAGTAAATGCTGACTTTAGTAGTCGTAAAGGGCTCTACGTGCCTATGGACTTGCCGTCAGGGATGTCGCGGGGTTGCGAAGGAGAGAAGGCTTCATTATATTTATACATAAGAACTCAGGCTTAGACATTGAGTAAATGCTGACTTTAGTAGTCGTAAAGGGCTCTACGTGCCTATGGACTTGCCGTCAGGGATGTCGCGGGGTTGCGAAGGGGAGAAGGCTTCATTATATTTATACATAAGAACCCAGGCTTAGACATTGAGTAAATGCTGACTTTAGTAGTCGTAAAGGGCTCTACGTGCCTATGGACTTGCCGTCAGGGATGTCGCGGGGTTGCGAAGGAGAGAAGGCTTCATTATATTTATACATAAGAACTCAGGCTTAGACATTGAGTAAATGCTGACTTTAGTAGTCGTAAAGGGCTCTACGTGCCTATGGACTTGCCGTCAGGGATGTCGCGGGGTTGCGAAGGGGAGAAGGCTTCATTATATTTATACATAAGAACCCAGGCTTAGACATTGAGTAAATGCTGACTTTAGTAGTCGTAAAGGGCTCTACGTGCCTATGGACTTGCCGTCAGGGATGTCGCGGGGTTGCGAAGGAGAGAAGGCTTCGTTATATTTATACATTAGAACTCAGGCTTAGACATTGAGTAAATGCTGACTTTAGTAGTCGTAAAGGGCTCTACGTGCCTATGGACTTGCCGTCAGGGATGTCGCGGGGTTGCGAAGGAGAGAAGGCTTCATTATATTTATACATAAGAACCCAGGCTTAGACATTGAGTAAATGCTGACTTTAGTAGTCGTAAAGGGCTCTACGTGCCTATGGACTTGCCGTCAGGGATGTCGCGGGGTTGCGAAGGGGAGAAGGCTTCATTATATTGATACATAAGAACCCAGGCTTAGACATCGAGTAAATGCTGACCTTAGTAGTCGTAAAGGGCACTACGAGCCTATGGACTTGCCGTCAGGGATGTCAAGGATCATGCGAAGGGGAAAAGAAAGGTTGGAAAGTGGACCCTGGGCATCAAAGGCTGATCTTAGTAGTCGTAAAGGGTGATATGCTTGCCTATGGACTTGCCGTCAGGGATGTTGGGGATCGCGCGAAGTGGACCCTGAACTCCGGAACGAGAGTTTGGGTTGCAACCGGGATTTAACGCTAAAATTGTGATGATGTTATTTTATGGAATTTAGAAACTTGTAAGGTTTCTTGAACACTTGTGGTTGAACCAGAACTAATTAAGGAGTAGTTGGCTTTCAAGTTGAAGACCGAATGGTACCACGTTGAGGACCGACTGGTATATCTCGTCTATCACTTAACAGTGCGTTATGCTTGTCTGGAATGTAACCAGGAGGTGTAGACTACGAGACTGAGACGTTCCAAACCAAACGTTGACTCCCCACTCTTCGTCTTAGCGTTAGAGTATTACTATGCTGACGATGAACGGACGAGTGCGGTTATGGTTCAGCAATCTCAATGTCTGTGGTCTGCATACTTGGCTATATTCTAATACGAGTGCACAAATGGGTACAAATTTTATACCGATAAGCATGCATAATAATATAGAATCGCTTCGTGCGTGATATTCTTCAACTCATTTAACTAATGCAGCATTTACTCGCTATTTTAAGTGTCAATCCTATAATCCTATTCCTCTCCTATCTCCGTAAAACTGTACTGAAGTTAGTGCACGTTTTACCCTAGTGAAGTAATAAAAGAAAGTAGCTTTGATTTGCCGGCTGCTGTTGCCACTTGGGTTGCACAATTATTCTTCTGGTATAAGTTTATAAAGTGAGAATAGAGGAATTAAATTTATCACTCAACTCTTAATTCTCATAGCGATATTGCATTGACGATCATCATTATTATGGATAAGGCGGTTCTGCCTGTTATATAACTACATACCTATAACTAGAATTATTACATCGATAAAAGGGATTGCTAGATCTGTGAGAGGTGTGAGTACGTGGCCTATAAGGCCGAACATACTATACTATCCACAATGCCATCAATGTGCTGACTCGATGTAAGTGCTTGAGCCGACCTGTGTCTTCTCTTCGACATGATGCAAGATGCTTTTCCTTGCTATACTTTAATGAGTTGGCCAGGTCCTTTTGCTCGCCATTCGATAGGCATAGGCGTATCGCCCATGGTAAATGTGGTCTTCAATCTCCAACGTATAAGCGCTGCTCACAGCTTCGGCAATTTCTCGCGCCACATTATACCTAGTCAGGTCATAAATTCTGTCACATGTTTAATGTAAAATAATTGTAACAAGTTTATTCATTATGTAACCATTCATATACCAAAATTAACTTAACAAAACATAGATTCTAATGATATTAAAGTTTATTCAAAATGACCTCCGTGATTTTGAATACAAGCCTTCAATCTGCGCGGCCAGTTGTCTATCGCAGCACGAACGAGGTCCATGTCAATATCGGCGGCTGCCTTAATCAAGGATGTCTTGAGTGACTCCAAATTGGGATGAGGCTTTGAGCACGCCTTTTCCTCCAAGTGTTGCCATATCTTGTAATCTAACGGATTCAAATCTGGACTGGAGGAGGGCCAGTCTTCGTGCCGGATGAAGTCGATTTCACGCGCCGCCAGCCAGTCTTGTGTGCTCTTCGCTCTATGAGCTGGCGCCGAATCTTGTTGGAATACCCAGTGCCTGTTATTGAACATGGTATGAGAAACAGGTTCCACAAGGTTCGTCAGGACTGTATTTTGATACACAACAGCATTCATTTTTACACCTTTCTCACAAAAATGTACCTCTGTTAAGCCCCAATAAGAAACTCCCAACCATACCATGAGCGAGGATGGAAAATGACCTCGTTGGACACACGGAATACGGTTGCTCGCTTCTTCACTACTGTGTGCGTACACCTTATCATTTTGTTTGTTGTAGCTCTCTTCTACGGTAAACATTTTTTCATCCGAAAAAAGAATTTCCCGATATTTTTTTCCCGCGTACCGCTTCAACAAAGCGCGGCATCTCTTCAGTCTCAGGTCCATTAGACGAGCATTCAAACGATGTCCTGTTTTTCTTCGATATGCCCGAAGCCCTAAGTCTTCATTTAACACCCTTTTCACCGTGGTTCTGCTTAACCCCATCTGAAGGGCCAACAGTTTCTGCTTACGTTTGGGATTTCTTTGAATTTGTGCCTTCACAGCTTTTATCACTGCTGGAGTCCTAACAGACCGAGGGCGACCACTTCTTGACCTGTCATCTACACTAGAGTCTTCATTGTATCGTTTGATGGTACGATAAACGAATCTTTTGGTAATATTCAAATTTTTCAGTATGTTAAAAATTTGAATTGGCGCGTAACCGCAACGATGCAACGCAATAACTGCAACACGGTCTTCTTTAAGCGTCCACTCCATATTTAAAAATGAGTAAAATTCTAAAAGTTATACATTTTTATTTTCATGAACAATTCGAAATTCTAATTCAATAAACTTTTTTGTGGCCAGCATTCTAAAAGAAAAGTTTTTACTGTGTGACAATACTTATGACCTGACTAGGTATAATTCACTTATTCCTCTTTTCCCCAAGAAATTATACTGAGAAGTTGTATTGTGGGACACTAAATGTAGAAGGTTAGTGTCGTATTTTCGCGGGGCTTTGAGGTGGTGGGTGACTTCACCGGGCAACATATTTTGTTGTAGAGCTTCGGTTTTACAATGAAATATTCCCGATTCGCGGTCGTGGTTAGGTTAGCACTATTTGTAAAGCTACTAGAGTTACTTTAGGCTAAGGTTTATTATAAGTAACTGACTAATAACTTACTCACACTATACTCGTTACATAACACCTTACAATAATTACATTTTACTCACCTTATATTTTCTTTAATATTTATCGACCTATATGAATATTATAAGTATGTTTATTATTATTCCATTTTCCGTTAAGCCCCATAGAAATAAGTACATAGATGTATTCCAACATATACAGCTTACGATATCTCAAATCACCGGTTAATAAAAGAATCTAGGTTTACTACTTTGGGAAAACACAACGTAGGTGTCCTAGCCGTAAAGGCGATCTCCGGCCAGAGCATCACCAGAAACCGTCGTGTTCGGTGAGTGATAGAAATTAATTAATTTATTATTTATATTTTATACACAAATGTGTAATTTTCTCATCAAACAGGATTTTATATCTGTGACTGCTCATTTTATCACACTTCTATTGAAACTATTAAATACGTAATTCTTAACTAAAATTATTAGTTCGATCCGTCGTTACTAATCGAATCCTCCTCTTAAATATATGTACATCAGTACATATACGGATTATATTATATATATATATATATTAAGTGACGTAGGGGGTGAACGTTACAGTAGTTAGAAAAAAAAATATAATTTTATACATTTTTATGTAATTTAGTATGTATGTATGTTAATTCCTCCTAAATCTCTAGACGGAGATAGACTTGTGTGCTTAAGTAGTGCTTGTGTGCTTTAGTATATATGTACTTAGGGATATCCCTTAATAGCTCACACATCGGGCCCAATTGTTAAACTCTATTATATGGTTTAGTTTATTTATGGAACCTACCCACCGGAGGTAGCGCTGTAGGATATTTTACGGGTTTGTTTAAAACATTTAATAAACTTTTAAAGTTGTGTTTATTTCTGTTTTACTCTTTTAGTTCATCATTATTTAGGCCTTGAGTTGTGGTCCTGACCTTAATAGATCTTATTCATTTTTATTCTTAGTGTAAAAGGTGATAATACCTAGTCAGGTCATAAATTCTGTCACATGTTTAATGTAAAATAATTGTAACAAGTTTATTCATTATGTAACTATTCATATACCAAAATGAACTTAACAAAACATAGATTCTTATGACATTAAAGTTTATTCAAAATGACCTCCGTGATTTTGAATACAAGCCTTCAATCTGCGCGGCCAGTCGTCTATCGCAGCACGAACGAGGTCCATGTCAATATCGGCGGCTGCCTTAATCAAGGATGTCTTGAGTGACTCCAAATTGGGATGAGGCTTTGAGCACGCCTTTTCCTCCAAGTGTTGCCATATCTTGTAATCTAACGGATTCAAATCTGGACTGGAGGAGGGCCAGTCTTCGTGCCGGATGAAGTCGATTTCACGCGCCGCCAGCCAGTCTTGTGTGCTCTTCGCTCTATGAGCTGGCGCCGAATCTTGTTGGAATACCCAGTGCCTGTTATTGGACATGGTATGAAAAACAGGTTCCACAAGGTTCGTCAGGACTGTATTTTGATACACAACAGCATTCGTTTTTACACCTTTCTCACAAAAATGTACCTCTGTTAAGCCCCAATAAGAAACTCCCAACCATACCATGAGCGAGGATGGAAAATGACCTCGTTGGACACGCGGAATACGGTTGCTCGCTTCTTCACTACTGTGTGCGTACACCTTATCATTTTGTTTGTTGTAGCTCTCTTCTACGGTAAACATTTTTTCATCCGAAAAAAGAATTTCCCGATATTTTTTTCCCGCGTACCGCTTCAACAAAGCGCGGCATCTCTTCAGTCTCAGGTCCATTAGACGAGCATTCAAACGATGTCCTGTTTTTCTTCGATATGCCCGAAGCCCTAAGTCTTCATTTAACACCCTTTTCACCGTGGTTCTGCTTAACCCCATCTGAAGGGCCAACAGTTTCTGCTTACGTTTGGAATTTCTTTGAATTCGTGCCTTCACAACTTTTATCACTGCTGGAATCCTAACAGACCGAGGGCGACCACTTTTTGACCTGTCATCTACACTAGAGTCTTCATTGTATCGTTTGATGGTACGATAAACGAATCTTTTGGTTATATTCAAATTTTTCAGTATGTTAAAAATTTGAATTGGCGCGTAACCGCAACGATGCAGCGCAATAACTGCAACACGGTCTTCTTTAAGCGTCCACTCCATATTTAAAAATGAGTATAATTCTAAAAGTATACATTTTTATTTTCATGAACAATTCGAAATTCGAATTCAATAAACTTTTTTGTGGCCAGCATTCTAAAAGAAAAGTTTTTACTGTGTGACAATACTTATGACCTGACTAGGTATATATTTTTCATTATTGCGGTACAACTGGCTGAGAGAGGCTCATGGCCCACTTTATAGTAAGTACTCGTAACTACCATCGCCTATGGATGTTTGCGATGATAGGCGCACCGCGAACACGTTGTTGTCAGAACATAATACAAGGTTATTATGGCGGTATACTTACGAGTTTTTTATCCGTGCAGGGGCGGAGAATGAATACTAACTTCTACGGCCGGGGTCGGCCTGTCGTAAAAGACGACAAAACAACTCACGCTAGAGCTACGTGATAGGGCCTCAAGCCTATCTGGATGGCGACCACCTTTGGTCTTAAGTATGCCGCCATAATAACCTTGTGTTGTGTTCCGGCATTAGTGACCCAAGTTCCTGTACCCGTATGGGACAGCAGCGTGTTCGTGATGCCACTGGCGTTGCAAACACCCATAGGCGACGGTAACTGCTAAATTCTAAGCGGGTCGTCAGCCTGTATGCATTCCTATAGCAATAAAAATAAACTTATACATCAGAAGTGGTTGCCATCTAGACGGGCTTGGGGCCCTACCATGTAGCTAAGGTTGTTTCATCGCCTTTTACGACAGCCCGACTCCGACCGCATGGGTTAATATTCCTACTTCGCCCCTACACTCAGGCTACAATAGAAATACACCTTTCCCTGTTAAATTTAATTAAGTCATACATGTTACAGCTACTCTCAGGTGCGTCAACGCAGAAATATGGAGATGTATATGGCGCACATAGGTTCCGAATTGGATAGTGTGTATGTAATAGATTCTGCTTTTCTCCTACACTCATGAAAGCTTGATATGCAACCAACAAAAATATATATTCCACTACAGAGTCGACTTTTAAATAAGTCGATATATACGAAATAAAACAGATTTTTCCCCAAAAAGGGGTTAACGTCAGGCAGGCGGCCGGTTGTATAAACTAAGCCACAACTATTACAACATATAACATGTTGTGTCGACCCCATATAATGTGAGATAAGGGCAGGAGGAGGAAGAAGAAGAAGATACGAAATCAATAAAAATAGATTTTTTTATTGCTGTAGGACAGCAAACAGGCTGACGGCCCGCTTCGAATTTAGCAGTTATCGTCGCCTATAGGTGTTTGTAATGCCAGTGACATCGCGAACACGCTGCTGTCCCATAAGGATACAGGAACTTGGGTCACTAATGCCGGAACACAACACAAGGTTATTATGGCGGCATACTTAAGACCAAAAGTGGTCGCCATCCAGACGGGCTTGGGGCCCCACTACGTAGCTAGGGTGGGTTTTTTTGTCGCCTTTTACGACAGGCCGACCCCGGTCGCAGAGGTCAGTATTCTTTCTCTACTCCTACACGGATAAAATGAAAAATCTTCATAAATATGACATTCATGTGTTAAAGCGTGTAAAATGTTATGTCCATCATTGAGGGATGTTTTACGAATATATAAATTTTTACCTTATGGTAAAGACCCTTCATCTGATTGATCCTATAATGGCTAGTGAATCCTTAATTTCTTCGGAGAAGATAAATTTTTGATCTATAAAAAAATTGTCACCGTTTTCATCTTAGGAAGAACACGTGCTGGCCTTATTCTGAAAAATGCGAGGATTAGGCTAGCAATAAAATTATTGTCTAAAATGATAACCATGAAAAAATTGGAAATGACTGTTAAAAATCTTTTAAAATACTTGTTCAACGTTTTGTGTAATATAAAATCAATTGATATGCGTTTGAAAATTTGTTAATATAGTGTAAAACACATTTTTATGTCTCGGGTTTGAATCCCGCAGCATGCACTGCTTACGCATAGTTACCGTAAACCGGCGGTAACGGAAATATAGTGAGGAAACCTGCGTACCGATATCACCCGTATGTGTAACAGGCCAATCCGCCTTGCATAACCATGGCGGGTATACCGGTTTGAACCCAGCTGTGGGGCTTTATGGACTGTTATTTTTTTAAGCAGTTAGGCGAGAAAAACGGGCTAAGCTCCGGGCTGACCTTCAAGTGTCATACCACTTGATCGTGTACCTTGTTTCTATTAGGATTTAGTGTTTTTAGTGATGATTTAGTGATATTATTTTAATTTTAAAGTTTTTCTGTAAACAGGAAAATAATATTTTTTGCACTAGCTTAATATTAGTAATCAGCATTTAAATATGCCCGTTTATGTATGTCGTACCATGTACCGACATCGTTGACATCATTATGTCAAATACTATTTATTATGTATAGGTATGGTAGTAAATATATATTGCTGTAAATGTAGAAGGGTTCTGTATATCCATAATAATTTCATATTAATACTATAAATATGAAAGTAACTGTCTGTTCTTGGAGAAGGACATAGGCTACTTTATGTCGCGAAAAAGAAACTTGAATTGTGTGAAATAGGGGCGAACGTAATTAGGTTCAGTTTTTTAATTTATATGGCAGAACAACGTGTGCCAGGTCAGCTAGTGTTTACTGACCAATTTTGTGCGATTAAGAACAGGCATTATAAATCAGCCGTTAAAAATTATAGGATTAGAGGTAAGAAAACAATCAATGCTAGTTGCTATCGGAAGCTACGCTAGCTTTGAATAATATATTTTTATGTTATTCATTAAAAATTAATATACGGAGTCCGGTTGCAAGAGAAAAATATCTGTACTACATAAATATTATGTTATTGTAACACAGCGCTATCTATACGAGTACTCTACTCGTAGGTTACTGTTCATCCCTAGATTAGCCTTGTGCCAGTCATTCGAAGTCGGCACAGTATCTCTTTTATTCCATTTTATCTATCCTGGCATTCTTCATCTATCACTTCACATATGATATATTACACATTCTTTCCATCGCATAATTTTTTTTTGTAAATATATACATAAATACACTCTACTCATCCACGTATTATAATGATGGTGTTGCTGTGCAATGACTACAATAGTGTGTTAATCCTGAGATACTTTCCTATATTTATGAAGATCCTTGGAATAAATTTTCTTTACACGGACTCTAAACGCTCTAAACAGGTGTTAAAAGCAGACTGCGGCAGCTGGTATGCAAGGTTTGGGCCACTTGGCTCTTTTTTAACGCGATAAACGCCAATTCAAATATAGTGGTTGTTTTATTTGTGCCGTGGGAGTCGTGTTTGAATCTAATTTTCTTGGGGTGACCCTGTAGAAGTAAAATATAATGTGTAAAATTATCCATAAATATAGTGGTAGTCACTGGTGACCTGCATAGCGTTCAATATATTGTGAAGGTTGTAAAATTGATGAAAATTAATATTTTTTAAGTGAAACTTCTTTAGCACTGTTGTGATTTGAAATTCAATAAAAAGGAAAAACGACATCAAAATGAAACAAACATATTCATAAATAAAATTTAGTCTGCGAGATAATGAGATAGAATACAAGTATACAACGTCCCATATAATATCCGTCTCCTTTTTCGGCTTTCGTAGCTTTTATACACTAATTTATGAAATGTAATATTTTGTATTAAAAAATAAAATAATATTTGAGCATGGTAACAATATTACAAAAATAATAAACGTTATTCCTTATACTCTTATTTTCTCGTTTCACTTCTACCATATGTGAATTGCACTAACACACATTTTTTTAATAATTAATTCACATAATATATTCGTAAATATCCGTAAACAAGTTTTTGGTACCGTACTCTAATAGTACATACTAGCTGTGCCCGCGACTTCGGCCGCGTGGAATACTGACTTTGGGCAGCATTTTTTGGATATATCTCATGGTTTATTTTGGATTACAAACCCTATAAACCCTAAAATATAAATCTGATATCTTTAAACGAGTAACTCTTGTATATATATACCTAGTCAGGTCATAAATTCTGTCACATGTTTAATGTAAAATAATTGTAACAAGTTTATTCATTATGTAACCATTTATATACCAAAATGAACTTAACAAAACATAGATTCTTATGACATTAAAGTTTATTCAAAATGACCTCCGTGATTTTGAATACAAGCCTTCAATCTGCGCGGCCAGTCGTCTATCGCAGCACGAACGAGGTCCATGTCAATATCGGCGGCTGCCTTAATCAAGGATGTCTTGAGTGACTCCAAATTGGGATGAGGCTTTGAGCACGCCTTTTCCTCCAAGTGTTGCCATATCTTGTAATCTAACGGATTCAAATCTGGACTGGAGGAGGGCCAGTCTTCGTGCCGGATGAAGTCGATTTCACGCGTCGCCAGCCAGTCTTGTGTGCTCTTCGCTCTATGAGCTGGCGCCGAATCTTGTTGGAATACCCAGTGCCTGTTATTGAACATGGTATGAGAAACAGGTTCCACAAGGTTCGTCAGGACTGTATTTTGATACACAACAGCATTCGTTTTTACACCTTTCTCACAAAAATGTACCTCTGTTAAGCCCCAATAAGAAACTCCCAACCATACCATGAGCGAGGATGGAAAATGACCTCGTTGGACACGCGGAATACGGTTGCTCGCTTCTTCACTACTGTGTGCGTACACCTTATCATTTTGTTTGTTGTAGCTCTCTTCTACGGTAAACATTTTTTCATCCGAAAAAAGAATTTCCCGATATTTTTTTCCCGCGTACCGCTTCAACAAAGCGCGGCATCTCTTCAGTCTCAGGTCCATTAGACGAGCATTCAAACGATGTCCTGTTTTTCTTCGATATGCCCGAAGCCCTAAGTCTTCATTTAACACCCTTTTCACCGTGGTTCTGCTTAACCCCATCCGAAGGACCAACAGTTTCTGCTTACGTTTGGGATTTCTTTGAATTCGTGCCTTCACAGCTTTTATCACTGCTGGAGTCCTAACAGACCGAGGGCGACCACTTCTTGACCTGTCATCTACACTAGAGTCTTCATTGTATCGTTTGATGGTACGATAAATAAATCTTTTGGTTATATTCAAATTTTTCAGTATGTTAAAAATTTGAATTGGCGCGTAACCGCAACGATGCAACGCAATAACTGCAACACGGTCTTCTTTAAACGTCCACTCCATATTTAAAAAATGAGTAAAATTCTAAAAGTATACATTTTTATTTTCATGAACAATTCGAGATTCGAATTCAATAAACTTTTTTGTGGCCAGCATTCTAAAAGAAAAGTTTTTACTGTGTGACAATACTTATGACCTGACTAGGTATAATTGGAATCTCGGAATCGACTCCAACAATTTTCATGAAATTTAGTATACGGGGGTTTCGGGGGCGATAAATCGATCTAGCTAGGAATCATTTCTAGAAAATGTCAAAAGGTGGCGTTTGAGTAGTCCCAATTTAAACTGAAAAATGACTCTTCTTGACATCTATCGGCGAATAATAATACTATTTTTTTTTAAATTGCTTTAAGGACACAACATCACTAAAGCTGTTCCAGCAGATGGCGTTGTTAAGTAACACGAAGTCAATGAGTGTTTGCTTTGAGGTTAGACTAAGAAAATCAATTGTTAATTTCCAAAAAACACAATTTATAAAAAAAAGAAAAATTACCGAGCAAAGCTCGGTCATCCGGATATTAAATGAAATATATAAACTGCGTTCGAACCTACAAAATCCAGCCTAAGCTGAATTCCCCTCAGGGGCACTCCTCTGTCCGAGGAGTGCACGGGTGTGCGTACCCGAGGTGCCCGAGCATCCGTCGCCTCACTCCCCTTCCAGTCCGAGGCGACAGAGTCCTACCTTTCTTCCCATCTACCTCCCACATCCTTTCCCAAATTCACTCTCTGTTCGTGGCGCGGTCCCCGGTGGGATGGTTGCGGGTACTGGTTGGGGTTCCGGGTTCTGTCCCGGGCCCTGATTTGGTAGTCGAAACCATGCCCATTTCGACTGCGCCTGCACAGAGAGTGTTCCTGGGGCGGGAACGGTATCTCCGGTGTCCGTCGGTCTTGCTGGGCCGGCTACGGCGTTGGGCGACTCCCTGGTTTTTCCAGGGTGTCGTCTGGTAGTCGTACCCACGCCTGACTGGCACGCGGCGGAGATGCCAGTCCCGTCCCGTCCGGAATCCCCCAGCTTTGGGGGCTGGAGCTGGGGGACCTATAACAGCCCTCCTGAAGCTCAAGGTCCCGTGGCGCGCCGATGGGCTGCATGGCCGGGGGGTAAACCCGGTCCCGAGCGCCACACCTCAAAAAAGAATCAATATGAAGTCGGTAAATGCAAAAATACTACCCCAGGGAGGTACCACCCGACAGGGTGGAGAATCCTCCCCTGCGCCTTCGGGCGCAGGCATGGGCCCAACGTATTCTGGGGGGGCCCACATTTCCCGAGTACAATCACCTTTGGTGGTATTGGAGCGGTTGCCTGCGAAGGGCGGAGTTTTGAGAAACGAGGGAGAGGACTCGGACGGTTCGGTCCGCTCGGGGATGTCTTTTCGGACAATTCCGAGCGGCACGAGCTCCCGAGCGAACACTCCCTCTTGCGTTGGTCCCGGTTCTGTCCTGGGCAAGCGCAAGAGGGGATCTAGGAGGTCCTGGGATCGCTCCGGTGGGGGAAATGACCCCGGAGCATCAACGTCCGAGGAAGATGTTTCGGCAGACTCGGCCGCCACAATCGCCGGTCCGTCGAAGCGTGGACGAGGTCGCCCAGCGTCGACTGGGCAATACATTGGAATAGGGAAGGCTCGGAGGGAACTCCAAGCGGCCCGTGCCGAGGAGAAGGAGCTCGCGAAATACGAGGAGGAGCTCCGCCGCCAAGTCCGCAAGGAGGAGGTGGCACACCGGGTCCACTCCGAGCTTTCCCTAGAGGCATCCAAATCCTCTCGGGCCCAGAGGGGCAAAGAGAGAGGACACCAAACTGAGGTCACCGCACAAACGTCGGTTGACCTCCAAAATGCTTTGGATGGGGCCCTGGCCGCGATCACAGAGGTGGCCGGGGTCTCCAAGGGCCTTAAAGGGACCTGCCAAAAGGCCCTCAAACAGTCTGTAAAGACGGTGCGGGAGGTAATTTGCGAACTCACCTCCCGCACAGAATCGGAAGAGGTGGGACGGCTGGCAGCCGCCAATCGCCGGATGCGGGCCGAATTGGCCGATCTCCGGCAGGAGGTGGCTCGCCTCACGGCGCAGGTTGGTAAGCCCAGCCGCCCGGCCCTGACCTCAACAAGGAAAGAGTCCAGCCAGCCCCCTCCAGCAGCGCATGTTGAGCCGGAAGAGTACCAGCTCTTCATGCGCGGCGTCATGGTCCAGGTAGGAACCATGATCGACGCCAAGCTGGAGGGGTTGAAGGACCGCCTTCTGCCTGCCCCTCGCTACCGGCCACCACTGGCCCACGAGGTGCGGCGGGCAGCGGCGGTCACCCGGCCAGAAATATCAGTGGCAGATTACCCGCCTCTTCCCGCTTCGGAAAAAAGGGACAGGATTGCACAGGACCGAAGAGCAACGGCGGCTGCGCCCACGAAAAAAGCGCAGCCAACAGCCAACGCACGAGGAATAATGCCTCCGCCACCTCCTCTGGAGGAAGGATGGACGGTTGTGGCCAAAAAGAATACGAAGAAGAAGGCGACGACCGTCCCCCAACCACCCGCAGCCAGGCAGGCAGCAGCATCGGCCATACCACCTAGGCCCAAGCAGCCGTCGCCGGCTACTAAGAAGAGGAGGAAGAGGGGTCCCCGCAAGCTCAGGGCCCCGAAATCCGCCGCCGTCACCCTAACTATCCGCCCTGAAGCGGCGGATAGGGGGGTCACATACGGGAGCCTCTTGGCGGAGGCCAAGGCCAAAGTTGACATCGCCGCCCTCGATATCCAGGGCGGCATAAAGATGAAAACTGCGCGGACGGGGGCACGCATGATGCTGCTCTCTGGTGCCGACCAGGGGGCGAAAGCCGATGCCCTCGCCGCGCGGCTGAAAGACGTCCTCAAGGAGGAGGACGTCAAAATAGCGAGACCCGAGAAGTGCGTCAAGGCGCGCATCTCGGGCCTCGACGATTGTACGACGGCGCACGACGTGGCGGCTGCCATTGCTCGCGCCACGGGCTGCCCCGCGGAGAAAGTTACGTCCGGGGGTATCCGCCTGGGGCGCGACGGGACGGGCACGATGAACGTGCTCGTGCCGGTGGTGGCCGCCAACGATCTGAAGAGGTTGGGCCACATTCTAGTCGGCTGGGCCTCGGCTCTCGTCCAGGTGCTGGATAAGAGGGAGCCGAGGTGCTTTAGGTGTCTGGCGCCGGGTCACCTTGCAGTGAATTGCAAGTGCCCAACGAGCCGCAGCGACGCCTGCTACCGCTGCGGTCAGCCAGCGCACTCGGCCGCCACTTGCATGGCCACGCCCCATTGCGTGGTCTGCGCGGCGGCCAGCAGACCGGCCAACCATAGGGTTGGGGGAGGCCCGCCGCTATGCACCTGCCGCCGCACCGGCCGACCGGCAAATCCGGCGACAGAGGAAAAGGAAGTAAAGAAGACCAGCCGCTTCGTAGCGAAACGCCAGGCGAAAAAGCGCAGGGAGAAGGCTAGAAGAGCAAGACGCAGGGCCGAAGCTGCCACGGGGGAGATCGTCCCCCCGCAGGCGCAGGCCTCAGCGGCTGAGGAGATGGATATCTCAACCAAATAATGGATATCCATCTCCTCCAAGCGAATCTGAACCACTGCGCTAACGCTCAAAATCTAATGATTCAGAGCTTGGCGCAGTGGAACATCGGTATCGCCGTTGCCGCCGAGCCGTACTACGTCCCCACCCGAGGCGATTGGGTTGGGGATCTGGACGGCATGGTGGCTATACACGCCAGGACCGCCGCGGGTACCCCGCTCCCCACGGAAGTGGTGAGGGGCAGGGGCTACGTCGCGGCCAGATTCGGGGAGATAGTGGTCGTGGGCGGCTACTTCTCCCCGAACAGGAGTCTCGCTGACTTTGAAGGGTACATGGAAGAGTTGGGCAACGCGGTCCAGCGGTTCCCCCCGCGCCCCGTGCTCGTCCTCGGGGACCTCAACGCCAAATCTCAGGCCTGGGGTTCCCCGCGAACCGACGCGCGGGGTGAGCTGGTCGAGGACTGGGCCGTGGAGAGGGGTCTGGAGATCCTCAACCAGGGTCGCGAGCACACGTGCGTGAGGCAGTTGGGGGGGTCGATCGTCGACGTGTCGTTCGCGTCGGCCCTCCTGGCCCGCCGTGTGCGAGGCTGGAGGGTGCTCACGGGCGTTGAGACGCTGTCGGATCATCGCTACATCCGGTTCAGCGTCTCCGCCCGTCAGCGAGAGCCTCCAACCCAGGTGACCCTGTTGGGTGACTGTCCGCGCTGGACACTTGGAAAGATGAATCGGGAGGTTTTCCGCGAGGCCTTGACCGTCGCTACGTGGTCGAGGCCGGGCGACGTACCTCCCGATGACGTCGACGAGGAGGCGGAGAACCTGCGGTCACTTATGACCGACATCTGCGACGCGGCGATGCCGAGGCGGGGGCTACACCGACCCCCGCGCCAGGTGTACTGGTGGAATGCGGAGCTCGAGCGGCTCCGCAGGGCGTGTACGCCCACCGCCGGTACACCAGGCTCCGAAGACGGAGTCGCCGCGATGCGGACAGAGCGGCCGCGGAGGCTCAGCTCTACGGGGAGTACCGGAGCGCCAGAAACGACCTCCATCTCGCTATATGCGAGGCGAAGGCGGCGGCGTGGGAGGAGCTCTTGGCCAGCTTAGATCAAGATCCTTGGGGGCGACCCTACAAAACGGTGCGGGGCAAGCTCCGCCCGTGGGCGCCCCCGCTGACCGAGAGTCTCCCCCCGCGCCAGGTGGATGGTTTTGTCGGCGCTCTGTTCCCCACGAGGGCTGAGCACTCGCCTCCTGCCATGGTCCCGCCTCATTGGGATGAGAGGGACCCTAGCGCGGACGACGACCCCGTGCCCGACGTGGACCGGGCAGAGCTGGGGGCAGCGATGTTGCGGCTGAAGGCCAAGAACACGGCCCCCGGCCTCGACGGCATACCGGGGCGTGCGTGGGTTCTGTCCCCACGACGTCCTGGAGCCCCGACTATTGAGGCTCTTCGACGCGTGTCTGCGATCGGGCCGGTTTCCCCTCAGATGGAAGACGGGGAGGCTGGTCCTTATCGCGAAGGAGGGGCGCCCGGCGGACTCACCGTCTGCCTATCGGCCCATTGTGCTGCTGGACGAGGTGGGGAAGATCTTCGAAAGGATCCTCGCAGACCGCCTCGTCCGGCACCTAGAGACAGAGGGGCCGAACCTGGCAGACGAACAGTTCGGATTCCGCCAGGGGCGCTCCACTATTGACGCGATCACGCGTCTGAGGAGCCAGGCGGGGGAAGCAGTGGCTCGAGGTGGGGTGCTATTGGCGGTGTCACTCGACATCGCCAATGCCTTCAACACCCTGCCGTGGAGCTGCGTGCGGGAGGCACTCAAGTACCATCGGGTGCCTCCCTACCTCCGTCGCATAGTTGGGGCATATTTGAGTGATCGTGCCGTCGTCTATCCGGTCCAGGGTGGGCAAAGTCGGCGAGACGTCGTGTGCGGTGTTCCACAGGGGTCGGTCCTGGGCCCCCTGCTGTGGAACATCGCATACGACTGGGTCCTGAGGGGGGCACTCCTCCCCGGCGTCGGCGTCATCTGTTACGCCGACGACACGCTCGTCACAGCGCGCGGGAGGAACCCCCGCCAGGCGTGCCTTCTGGGCACGGCTGGGGTGGCGCACACAGTGGCAAGAATCCGGCGACTAGGCCTGGAGGTGGCCTTGAACAAGACGGAGGCCGTGATATTTTACGGGCCCCGTCAGAGGCCGCCACCGGGCCTGCGCATAACGGTAGGAGGCGTCCACATCGCCGTCGGGCCGTCCATGAATTATCTTGGACTGGTGCTCGACGGGCGATGGGACTTCGCGGCACACTTCGAGCGCCTGGCGCCGAGGCTAGTTCGGGCGGCGGCGGGACTCTCCCGTCTGCTGCCGAATATCGGCGGACCGGGCGCAGTGTGCCGCAGGCTCTTTGAGGGAACCGTGCGGTCGATGGCCCTTTACGGGGCCCCGATCTGGGCGGATCGCCTGACGGCCAAAACGACGGCGCTGCTTCGCAGGTCGCAGCGCGTCCTGGCCGTCAGGGCGATAAGAGGATACCGCACGGTGTCCTTCGAAGCGGCCTCCCTGCTGGCCGGATCCCCACCATGGGACCTCGAGGCCCGGGTCCTGGCGCTGTTGTACCAGTGGCGCCGGGGCGCGGCCGAGCGTGGCTCTCGCCCCACGCCTCGTGAAACTGAGGTGAAGAGCGCGGAGCTGCGCGACGAGGTGCTCATGGTGGAGTGGAAGGAGCGCCTCGCGCACCCCAGCGCGGGCCTCGCCACCATCGAAGCGGTGAGGCCCGTCCTGGCTGAATGGTTGGAAAGGCGCCACGGCGCCCTGACCTTCCGCCTGACGCAGGTCCTCTCGGGGCACGGTTGCTTCGGGAGGTACCTGTGTCGCATAGGGCGGGAGATGACGTCAGGGTGCCACCACTGTGGCGCGGGCGACGAGGAGGACACGGTGAACCACACTGTCGCCGTGTGCCCTGCGTGGCGCGAGGAGCGCCGCGCCCTCGTCGCCCAAATCGGCGTGGACCTGTCGCTCCCGGCCCTGGTTCTGTCCATGGTCGGGGGCGATCTTGGATGGACGGCCGTCGCCTCCTTCTGCGAGGCAGTCATGTCCGCAAAGGAGGCGGCGGAGCGGGAGCGGGAGTCGACCACCACACTCCCCTCCCGCCAACGCAGGCCACGCCGGCGGCGCCGGAGGGCCAGTAACGACCTCCGGCCGCCGTAAAAAGCGGCCGCGGGCGGCCCCTCGGGGGAGGACCCGCCGCCCGCACTATTGCCGCGAGGGTGAGGGCTGCGTGCTGTTCCGCGGCCCCCTCAACTCCTAGAGTTGTTAGGAGAGCGCCGGGGGGACGAAACCCTGACCCCCTGGCGCAAACACTTTAGAAGGGGCCCGCCTCAAGACAAAGGGCGGGCCGGCGCCGGCCCGGGCCACGAGATCGGCAGGCCATATATCCGTGGGCCCGGGCGTAGGCGATAGGAGAACAGCGGGGTTTTTTAGTGGGTAGTCGGAAAAATCCCGGAGTCCCACATATCCCTCGGTCCCCCCGGGCCGGGGGAACCCGTCAAGAGAGGTTTTTCCCCGAGACCAAAAAAAAAAAAAAAAAAAAAAAAAGCCTAAGCTGAATCCTATTTTATATATTATTGTTGATATAAATCTGAGTTCAACTTAAATTGGAATATAAATTTTTGAAACATCATTTTTAACAAAAAAATTTTTTTTTCTAAAGTAAAAGTAGCCTAAGTTATTCCTTGTTACATCTACTATCTGCCAGTGAAAGTCCCGTCAAAATCGTTCCAGCCGTTTCAGAGATTAGCCGGAACAAACAGACACAGACAAAAATTGTAAAAAATGTTGTTTTGGTATATGTACCGTGTATACATTCAAATGCACTTAGTAAAAAGCGGTTATTTTAATATTACAAACAGACCCTCCAATTTTATTTATTTGTATAGATGAATGAAATCTTCAAATAAAATTAGCTACTAATATCCCGTCAAGGACACTACCGCAGTGATAAATTGGTATCCAACATCCTGAGACGTATCAAAACAGGCGTAAATTGTGTAAATTCGTTTTTGATATAGGATAAATAGATTTCTGTTATATCGTAAAACATATATTTATTATTGCGGTGTACCATAAACGTACCGGTAAATGTAATAAAACGCTTTAGTTTTTTAACAGGTAAGTACAGTACGAAATATTAAATATATAATTAATAACAGCGAAAGAATATGTTTATTTTAAAACATACATGATAAACATAACATCAATAATACATGTTTATAAAAAATCTGTAATGGGAATATGAAGGATCTCATCAAAAATAATCTTAAAATGACAGTCATCTGTGTAAAAAAATAGACAAATCTGCCACCTTTTAATATTTATTATCATGGCACAAGAAAATAAAAATTTCACGGACGGCCACTGATCTAGTTTGCGTCCTGTGGACAATAAACAGCGTGAAAACATGGTATATTGAAAATTTATAATTTAGATGACACTAGCATTTAATACAAAGAATATATACTATATCATCTTTGACCTACCGAAGAGCGCTAATGGCGCAATTTGATTTGGCGAGGACAAATATGTTCGCGTATGAATTGTAACAGTTTACGAGTATTTATTTTGGCTCGTAGAGGGATTATTATTTGAATACACCATTATAAAAAACGTAGCTACAGATATTGCGAAGTGAAGACAGGTATAGTGAAGACAGGTTGCAGTCATCTCTGATGAATAGGTGATGTTGTAATTGCAGGGAAAACATAATTATCTAAACATTAAATTGCGTAATTTTGGTTTGAAATATCTCATAACTTTCTTTGAGTAAAAATGTCGTTACTAAGTTACAAACGGATTCTTGCTGGCATATAAGCGGCAAAAAATGCATTCGGTTCTTTCCCGGCCGGTCGGTGTTGATGGTTATCCTTATAAAAAAGTTATCCTCATCCTGTTTACAGAAAATTTAAAAGTTCTTCTGCATCTCTGCAGATAGACTTTTGCCCCCTAATCCTTAAAAGAGTACGGAGGTGATAGGGTTTGGCTGCTCGATAAAGATCGTATTACATAATACAAAGACGATAAAATAATAATAACAACTTAAAGATAAAGAACCTTATGTTGTGTTCCGGCATTAGTTCAAGTTCCTATATCCCTATGGGACAGCAGTGTATTCGTGGTGCCCCTAGCGTCGCCAACATCCATAGGCGACGGTAAATGGTAAGTGTTAAGTAGGCCGCCAGCCGGAGAATGATAATTATCAGAACTAAAGAAAAATTACTCCTTGAATTAATTGACATAGCGCCTTTTATGGCCTCTAAGGCCTTTCGTTTAAACGTTTTAAAAATTATAAACGTTATATATTATTATATGATTTCTAGGCCATAAATAGCCAGTAATTTAGTCATTGTGGATGATTTGTCAAGTCATTGCCGATTGATTAGAATAACCTTCGAGAATACGTCGTATTTGTTCAACTCATTATAGGTATATAGTTGTTCATATAAATTATCGTTTATTAGTCCGTAACAAGTTATTGATGTTTATTTCTTCTAGAAGGAGTAGTATAAGTACTGTGGCTTGGGCGGGTTGCATATATATGGTATCAGCATGTAAATTATTAAGGAGACTAGCCTGGAGCAACTTGTGCTCCAAGGCACTATGGATGAGGTGAAGCTCTGTATGAAATATAAGGTTTTACCCTGGATGTTTGGAGGCAAGGGCCTCACCAGCTTATGACTAAGGGGGGGAGGGGGAGGGGCAATGGGGCATTATTATGGAGGATAAAAAATATGAACGCCTGGTACAGTCGAAAGCATGAAACGTTACACATTGGAAGTCTTTGCCTCGATGACGATTGTAATAAGAACGGTTCTACTATCAATGTATAAAACTTCACAAGCCCTCGACAGCACAGTAACTAAATCAAACTTTGATCTCTAGGGGGGGGGGGGGGCAACCGCCCCCCCCTGCCCCCCTTGGCAACGCCCTTGTTTGGAGGCATACTTTCCACGGATATCTCGAAGTTGGGATCAGCCTCTGCCACTCTCAGTAAATTCTTCTCCAATATACAAGGCGGATACAGTTGTCAAGAGATTTCATTGTGGCGTCGTTAAGAGCATGACGATGTATGGTGCAACAAATTGGGCCGAGCATCACTTATTGTTGTCACAAGTGCAGAGGTTGTAGATATAAGGGTCATCCTGGATTACCGTACAGTATTCTGGTAGTGGGCTAAGCTCTAGACAGGATAGGCAAGCTTTCCCTCCTGGGAAGTAAGGAAATTATTGCTATTGAACAACAGTCAGGCGGCCGGCCACTCAATAATAAACAGTTACTGTCTCCAATGAATGTTTGCGACGCGAGGAGCACCACTAATACACTGCTCTTCACATAAAGCATCTGGAACCTTGGTCATTTATGCTGGAAAACTATAGAAGGTTATTTTATTATAACAAGAAAATATTATTATAATATTTTTCATTGCCAGTGTGGTCATAGCTGTTACAACCTTTTTGGTATGTTGTTGACTCGATAGTGTTATGCCACAAACTCATTCGTCCGCTTTCCTACTTTTCTTGTCCACTTCGCACGGTCTTTGGCAATATTTGGTAGGATGCCAGAATCAGTGTTATTCACGTAACATGCGCTCAAAACATCAACGTGTCGACTTAGTATCAGTCCGATTTAGCGCGATACGCGTTTTGTTCACATGTACGTTGTTTTTTCATGTAAGTTAAAATATTGACAAATTAATAATATAATAAATAGTGAAAAATATTTTATTTACACGACTGCAATTTATTTCATTTATGTAGTGATAATTGTGTTTATTAATTAAAATTTGACGATCCATCTGGTTGTCTGGTATTATCTGCTCCGAGCCATTTGATTTCGAATTTTGTACTCGATTATCAGATGGGTAAAGTTTTATATTTTTAGTTTTTTTTTCTGTTCTTAGATAGATATCGAGTCCCAAATATTTTAGTTTGCATACCCCGTATGGGTAAGCATACTAAAATGTTTGGGGCAAGCGGTCCTCAAGCGGTTATATACGATATGATATTTAATGTACATAGTTTAAACATAGTGTGATAGATTATATATCAGTGTCGTTAGAACTCTGAAAAACAATAACAGAAACATTATTATGAATGAACTAGCTGTGCCCGCGACTCCGTGGAATAGTGACTTTGGGCAACATTTTTTTTATATATCTTATGGTTTATTTTGGATTACAAACCCTATAAACCCTAAAATATAAATAAATGAAATATACAAACTGCGTTCGAATCTACAAAGTCCAGCCTAAGCTGATCTGAGTTCAACTTAAATTGGAATATAAATTTTTGAACTTATCATTTTTAACAAACATTTTTTTTTTCTAAAGTAAAAGTAGCCTAAGTTACTCCTTGTTACATAAGCTATCTGCCAGTGAAAGTCCCGTAAAAATCGGTGCAGCCATTTCAGAGATTAGTCGGAACAAACAGACTGACAGACAAAAATTGTAAAAAAATGTTGTTTTGGTATAAGTACCGTGTATACAACCAAATGCACTTAGTAAAAAGCGGTTATTTTAATATTACAAACAGACCCTCCAATTTTATTTATTTGTATAGATGTATAGATAACGATAGCTAATTGATAATATAGATACAAAATATGGGAAAGAATAGTAACTAATTAATAATATTGAATGGAAAATATAATGTATAACTATATACTAATGTAAAGAAAAGATTCTTTTACAATTTTGTGTTATATGTTATACGATTTCAATATTATAGTTTCTTGGTCTGCTTTTTGTATTATATCTATTGTATTTACTACGAGGAGAAGATATTAATTACAATTAGACTTATTTACATATAATATTAATTAGTTTGAAATTTGTATGTTTCAAATTACTGAATGTTACGTTCCTATTTCTTCGTGCAGGAGCGTAGCAAAAATACTAACCTCTGCGGCCGGGGTCGGCCTGTTGTAAAAGGCGACAAAACAACCCACCCTAGCTACGTGGTAGGGCCTCAAGCCCGTTTGGATGGCGACCACCTTTATTGCTAAGTATGCCGCCATAATAACCTTGTGCTGTGTTCCGGCATTAGTAACCTAAGTTCCTGTACCCTTATGGAAGGCCATGTTGTCCGCGATGCCACTGGCGTTACAAACACCCATAGGCGACGGTAACTGCTAAATTCTAAGCGGGCGCCGTCAGCCTGTCTGATGTCCTATATAGCAATAAAAAAATGCAATACTGATTTGTGTATATAGCCATAATGTACTATAAAGTATGCTCTCGTTCTAGAGAGATTTGGTATACTTACCACGTTGGTCCCAGAGTTAGTGATTTCATGTATATACATTTTATCCAGATGAATCTTTTCAATGTCAGTACTTAGTAATTATGTAATAATGAGCACAGAAAAGAAACAAATCTACATATATGAGGTGCATACTATGGTGGGAATCAGATCGCAATCTCTGGGTTTCATCCCACGTATAAATAATATTTTAGTTTTAATCAATATTTTATGTTGAGTAGTTTCTTTGGTTATTTTTTATATATTAAGATGTTCTATATGCTTCCATAACCATTTTGTATTTTTGAAGAGAAGCTTTTATACGGACGTTCGGGCTTCTCGCATATAGGCGCTGGTAACGCGGCCAGTCTATCCGTTCTTAGCGTTAGATTTTACCGTTACACGTTAGGCATTATATAAGTGAAATTTCAAAATTTAAACCGTATTAGAATCAATTCTAAAATCGAAACTAGAATAATCATCGATATTAAAATTGGAAATATTAAATATGATATATAAAAGTAATTCAAACAAACCAAACAAAATAAATTTTAAGATGGCGGCCGGAATGCGGCTTCGACGCGCAGGGTTGGACTTAGTACTATAATTATAGTATTTATACTTTAATTTTATGCTTCGTTCTTACTATCCATATCTAATGATAGTACAAAAAATACTATAATTTCATTATTTTACATAAATTATTAATATGCTCGTAAATACCTTTCAATGCCAATCCAAAAGTAAAAAAGTTCATTGGGTTATAAACATTTCATATTTTAGTGATTATATTAGTACCTTTAATATATATAACGACTTGTCAATGTCATTGTTAATTATTTTATTACCACAGATTATAAATAATCGTCATCGATGAACGATTTACGGGGACTTCCCGTGCACACTTATTCTTTTGATATTCCATTTGTTTGTACAATATCTTTGCATATTGCGCTCTATAATTTGAATAATACACTTTAATAGTATGATTAGTATATGACTTATTATTTACGGCAATTACGGCAGTAATCTTATTTCGCCATTCTTATTTTTCAGAAAGAAATAAGTGGAAATGGATATAAAATATTTAATAATTATATTAATGACTTTGGGTTACGGTGACGGATATAGAATACTAGCGGTATTCTCCATACCGGGAAAAAGTCATGGAATACTAGGTGATGCATTCGTGCAGCGGTTATTAGAAGCTGGACATGAAGTAAGTAATTTGAATAAAGATACATTTTGAATATTTTTACACATTACGTGAATGAGGCATTGGATAATGTCTGAAAATAATAACCGACTTATACGAAATTTGAGGATGTAATGGCAAATTGAAATGGCATCGACAGAATTATTAATGCAGGTTTCGATTGGGATTGACTTTGGAAGCTACAAATCTGGGACTACAGGTAGATAAAATTCGCGAATAAATAAATATACTAGACAATTCATAACGCCAACTAGTCCTTGAGTGAACAGCCGCGCGCTTATGGGTACTTGACAAAATTATTTCATAAATAAATTTATTAGACATAAACACCCAGAATCGGGACAGGATTCAAACCTTTAGGCGTTCTAATGTGCCAAACCTGTTATCGTCATCGTGTGAAGGATTCATCTAGCATTGGTGACAATGGCTGACTGAGATATTGAACTGAATAAGTTTAATAACTTATTCAGTTAACTGAATAAATTTAATAACTTATTCATAATATGTACTTTCAGGTAACGTACGTGACACCGTTCCCGAAAAAGAATGCCACACCGAATCTTACAGAAGTGGACATTTCTGCAAATAAGATGCTTTTTAATGGTACCTTGAATGTAGAATATCTTGAAGAAAAGAAAGAAAGAAAAGAAACAATATATTTATATCCCAAAGAAAACGATAATCATATACCCATACAATTACATCTTAGGATGCTTTTTGTTATTGCAGAGGAACAGCAGACAGGCTATCGTCCCACTTAATAGTAAGCAGTTACCGTTGCCTATGGATGTTTGGAACGCTAGAGGTACCGCGAACACGCTGCTGTCCGCTTAGAAGTACAGGAAACTGGGTTACTATTGTCAGAAGACAACACAATGTTACTATGGCAGCATACTTATAGACCAAGGGTGGTTGCCATCCAGGGCTTGGGGCCCTACCGCCTCGCTAGGTTTGTTTTCTCGCATTTTACGACAGGCAGACCAGGGTTAGTGTTCTTACTCCGTCCTTGTACCGAGAAAGTTAATGCTTCTAGATATACAAAAGAGGTTCTCTTACCCAAAAATATAATTTCAGTATTAATAACTTATTTACAATTACACATAATTGCTTTTACATTGCTCTAATCC
This sequence comes from Malacosoma neustria, assembly GCA_963693495.1. NCBI lineage: Eukaryota > Metazoa > Arthropoda > Insecta > Lepidoptera > Lasiocampidae > Malacosoma > Malacosoma neustria. Next base: position 11,960,907 of record OY856390.1, read on the forward strand.
CTTATTAATTAGTGCATGAAGTCTTAAAAATATACTTAAATATATACTACGTATACAGAAAATTCTATAAAAGCACATAACCAGGTTTTTTAAAGATAAAAGTTACTCGTATCACGAATTTTTACAATAGCCTATTATTCACCACCATATATAATTTATAAATCACATACACATGTATATTATGATTGAATATAGTTTTTAATCTCCACTGATATAAAACACGTCCTTTCAAAATACAAAGATTCAATTTGTATTTTGTAAAGAATATTAATGTACAGAAATTATTGTTTAATGTCATTGCAACAAGCAATTAACAAAAAAAAAACCGGCTTAAAAAAAACTATTCCAAAACAAATTAATATGCACTAAAAAGTAAAAAATAATTGCTTATTCTTCTATAACTTAATAATCCACTTATTTTTTCTACTCATTAATATGTAGTATTAGTATTACGATAATATAATGTAGTTACAATTATTGTTATTTTTGGAGTCGGTGTCAGTCAATCTCTCATCCAATGTGTATATTATCTCCATGCAGGGGCGAAATAAGAATATAAACCCCTGCGGCTGGAGTCGGCCTGTCGTAAAAGGCGACAAAATAACCCTACGCGGTAGGACCTTAAGCATATCTCGGTGGATGGCAACCACCCTTAGTTTTAAGTATGCCGCCATAATAACATTGTGTTGTGTTCCGGCAACGTCCACTTTCATTATTCCCTTCATACATGCGCTTCGGTTTAGGGTACTCTTAACCTGGCCTTTTTTCAAGACGTCCCTGATCTGGTCTCGAAACGTCCGCCTAGATCTACCCCTTCCAACACTTCCATTCACACTCGCCTTATACACTTTTTTCGTCAATCGTTCTTCATTCATTCTCTCGACATGGCCATCTCAGCATACCTTTCTCAATTTTTGTCACTACATCTTTCAGACCACAACGTTTAATTTCATCGTATATTAAATAGTTTTTTCACTATTGTAAACGCTTTATACGAATAGGGTCTTATAAAATTTTCAGAGAACACAATGGACATTAAAGATGTAATGGAGAAGAGAGTAGACTACAGAAACAGAAGATTCTTATTTACAATTATGCATAGTTTAAGTAATTCGACGGTCAGCAATCCGAATGTCCAGAAGCTAATGCGATCCAATCAGAAGTTCGATGTTATTGTTGGAGAATATATGTTTAGCGAGATCTTTGCATTGTAAGTGTTCATTATCGAATATAAGACATTAAAAATGGTTTCACTTTTGTAATTTAAATATTAATAATTTAGGCCTGCGTGGTTTTAAGAGATTAGAAACAAGTTTTAGTTTGCGGTCTAAGCTTCTTAATTCTATAGGATCATAATAAATTATGTATTTACCTCATTGTAAATGGTTTCTTTCCCTCACGGTAAATCATGATATTTATTTACCTCAAAACGAATTAGTTATTTACCTTACAGCTAATTAATTATTTACTTCACGGTAAAGGAATAATTTGCTCTCACTATACCGATAACATAAACGTAATATATTTATGTTTATTTTTGTAAATATTTACAAAAAAGTCTTATATGTATTCACTCTTACGATTTTTGTTCTTTTATTTTTAATATGTCATATAATATAATATTATATATAAGATACAATATTATATATAAAAATAATATTGTTTATAAGAGTTCACTTACATAAGATTTTATATGCATATAAAACTAGCACACGTTCATTTGAAAAAGTAAATTCCTTAAACAGAAATAATTTTTGGTCTCAAAATAATCAAATATATATTTTTTTAACGTAATCTACCGTAAATTAAATTAAACCTGGAATTTTCTGTTGGTGTTACTCGGTGCTAATAATGATCTATTCATGAACGTTTTTTTTTATTCTAGACTACCAGCAGTATTTGAGTGTCCTTTTATCTGGTTCTCTACCATAGAACCGCATTGGATGATTACGAGTATCATAGACGAGCCGCTGAACCCTGCCTACAACAGTGATTTCATGAACGGAAAAGTTGCGCCCTTGAGCTTCATTGAACGAGTTACGGAAGTTTGGACACTCGTTGAAGGGTTGTTTAGAAGATACTTGTAAGCGAATTTATAATGCTTTGATATTTTTTTAAACAGTTCCTTGAATTAGTTGAAGACTATAAAAAACAGCCCATAACGTCGCACTGCTAGGTTCGGACCTAGGATTGGCGAGTACATCTACCGTTGCTCTCGGTATGCAGGTTTCGTCGCGAAGTTTTTCTTCACCGTCGGTATCTGGCAATTATAATTTGCACATTAAACAAGAAAAATTGCCTAAGTAGCGTTGTATCCCGGTTGCAACCTAAACTTCCCTTTTGGTGTCCGAAGTCCGCTTTTCGACTTTTTCTACTCCACTTCGCATTGTCTTCAGCATCCCTGGTAGTAGCCCTTTGGCACGCATATCACCCTATATGACGTCAAGCCAGCACCTTTTGGGCCTACCCCTCTTGCCGGGTCCGGCGGAGGCGGCATGGCCAGACATTTTGTTCCCACGTAAGTATCCGGTTGCCGTAAAACGTGAGCGTACCAACGAAGCCGACATTCCTGAAATTTATCCGCAATATCATGACTGCTGCGAAGCGGGAGTTCCTAACGCGGTCCTTCCGCGTTACTCCACACATCCACCGCAGCATATTCATCCAAGTATCAGTAGTCTAGCACCCATTTTTTCTGCCGTCCTTCTATCGCCTAATGCCTAGGTCAGCGCCGGCCCATCGTGTGTGCGAAGTGCGTCCTAAGGGTGGGCACTAAGGGTTGAGGATTTTGATCCCCCAGCATTTCTGTCATTGAGAGAGGATGATTCAACGCAGGACATATGCCCTCTCTTCGTGGTCTAATTTTTTATTAGACCACGTCTTTATAATTAACTAAGTGGTAACACATATACATACTTACACATCATAATTATCGAATACCCTCCAGAATAATGCAGAATTTAAAACGATAAATGTATGAAGTAGGACATGTACTTGTGTACATGGCAATATTCAGAAACAAAGCACACGTTATGTATTATAATTGTTATTATTATGTAATAAATATGTTACAGCTACATTCAACACTTAGAAAGGAAGACATACAATGACTTGATCATACCAATACTGAAAGAGAAAGGGAAACCAATACCATCTTTCGATGATTTGATTAACAATGCATCACTTGTGATTGGTAATTCACACGTATCTCTAGGGCAGGCGACCACACTGCCACAAAACTACATATCCGTTGGAGGTTATCATATAAGTGACCGTGTTGATCCTTTACCCCGGGTAGGTTTTTTTTAGTTTCTGCACCAGGTAAAAACCTGTATCAAAAATTGTCAAATACTTATGCCTAATTCCTTGAGAATTGAATCAATATACGACAGTACAAGACTAATGTAGCCACTAAACCAGCCCTGTTGTTCATAGTTATGCGTATTACGTAGGGACCTTACTTACCAAGCTCTTCAGAGTTTTACCTAAGACTTACAAACCCCGCTGGATGCTCGCAATTCTTTTGGTGTTGGATATCAGATGAGTGACACGTGTATAAAAAATTAAACCAAACCCGTAATATTTCTTTGTCATAAAAAGCTATTTGAATCTGCTATGATATCAAAGCGGTCTTTAAAATGAAAAGATGCTATTGGGATTTACTGCTTGAATAATCATGATGTGATACACCCGTAAGGCAGCGGAGGTATAATAGGAATAAACAATCTCTCAACCAGCAACAATATTCATTTACTACCTATTGTGAACAGTGACAGCTTGGAAGCAATAAGAATCAATGGTGAAATGATGATGAATGTTTACGAACAAACTATACTTCGGAAATATTAGTTGTATAAGCTATCTCTGTAAATATTTATTTAAGGCATAATATACGTTTTAGGGCCCTAAGCATGGGTATAGTAGAATTTTTTAATGTTTATTTACTTGTATGTATTATTGCACTCATTTTAATGTCTAATATATTATATGTTATTATATCAGGATTTGAAAAAAGTGATGGACAACGCAAAGCACGGAGTTATATACTTTAGTATGGGATCTAACTTAAAAAGTAAGGATATGACAGAGGGAATGAAACGAGACTTGATAAAAATATTCGGAGAGTTAAATCAAACTGTTCTGTGGAAATTTGAAGAGGTTTTGCCTGATTTGCCCAAGAATATCCATATAATGAAATGGGCACCGCAACCAAGTATTTTATGTAAGTGGATAATCTATTAAATTTAGTAAATATCCATAGAATAGGCAGGCGGCTTTCTTCTTTTTGTTATTGTTTTTTCTGAATTACATACGAAGTTTTCCGAGCTCAAGTTGAGGGTTGTGTTGGAAAATGAAAGCGTCAAATCCCGGTGGCAACCGAAACTTCCGTTTTGGTGCCCGGGTTCCGCTTTCTGACTTTTTATACTGCACTTCGCACGGTCTTTAGCATCCCGGATTTATTTATTACAACTATTATTAATATACGACTCAATAAAATATAATTTGATCAAATAACCTTATTTGTTTGAGCTGTTGGAATTGCAGCATTTTTACTCTTATTATCATTACCAGTACTAGCTGGAGGTATTAGAATATTATTAACTGATCGAAATCTTAATATTTCATTTTTTGAACCTTCTGGAGGAGGAGACCCTATTTTATATCAACATTTATTTTGATTTTTCGGACATCCAGAAGTTTATATTTTAATTTTACGTGGATTCGGTATAATTTCCCACATTATTCCTCAAGAAAGAGGAAAATAAGAAACCTTTGGTTATTTAGGAATAATTTATGTTGCCTGGTATTGAGCCCATTGGCACGCATATCACCCCTTGCGACGTCAAACCAGCACTTTTTGGGTCTACCTCTCTTGCCGGGGCCCGGCGGAGGCGGCATGGCCAGACATTTGTTCCCCACGTAGTTAGCCGGTTGCCGTAAAATGTGTCCATACCAGCGAAGGCGATACTCCTGCATTTTATCCGCAATGTCACGGACATGAAGGCTGCTGCGAATGCGGGAGTTCCTAATGCAGTCCTTCCGCGTCACTTCACACATCCACCGCAGCATATTCATCTCCGTGATACGCAGTTCCTGCTTGTGCCGCTCTAGCACCGGCCATGCTTTACAGCCATATAAAAGGACAGGCCTAATGATGGTCTTATAAACCTGTCCCTTCAACTTAACCAGCATTTTAGGGTTAAAATTGACACCAGTCACCTCACGCCATTTGGTCCACGCGGAAACGATGCGCGTTGATGTCGCGATCGATGTCACTAGACTCGTGAAAAATAGATCCCAAGTATTTCACTTAGTCCGTGCACTCGACCGTGTCGCCACCTATGCGTATGGGTGTGGGATATGTGGAGTTGCAGGCTAAGTACTCGGTCTTCGCCACATTGAGCTTCAGATCACCGTTCTCAAGCGACTCCTTCCACGCCTTCACACGTCGCACTAGCCTATCCCTGTTCGCATCCGCCAGCGCGATATCGTCAGCATACACGAGCAGCCCCCGTGACTGCTCATGATCGGATCCGAGAGTCGATAACCCTCTCGAACGGCTTCATGGTGTGGGACATGACATTAATACCGCGGTAGTTACCGCACTCTTGCACCAGCCCGTTGCCTTTGAAGACTGAAGTAATGATACTCAGCATCCATTGGCTCGGAATCATACCGGTGAGGAGTATTTGGTTGAAAAGGTGGGTTAAGATGCCCACACCACGAGAGCCCATTGCCTTCAAGGCTTCGATGGGGACTCCATCGGTATCGACAGCTTTCCGATTCTTCATGTGGCGAAGACAATTCTGGACTTCTGCAGGCGTTATCAGTGGCACGAGTCCTTGATTCGGAGGGAGATCAGGCAGCTCTTAGTGCTGCTTATTCAGCAGCTCGTGAAAATATGAGCGCCATTTCTCTTTCACCGTGAGGTCCTCGCATAGTAGGTTGTCCCCAGGGTCTTTTACAAAGCGGCAATGGGAAATATCCTGTGCCGTCTTGACCCTAGAGCGCGCCAACTTATAGATGAGCTTCTGTCCCTCAGACGATTCCAACTTGTTGTATAGTGGCTTTAAGCAGTCTGGTCTGGCTCTGGCTACAGCTCTCTTAGTGGCGCGCTTGGCAGACCTGTATGCGTCGTGGTCTTCAGCAGATGTGAAAATGACTGCGCCTTTTGCATAGAAGTACATGCCTCTCGGTTTCTTTTCTTTCCCAGAAGGTGCAAAGATTATGTAGGAGATAGATGTACCTAGTTAGTTTTGGTACAAACATTACGTGAACTGACTCAGAAGGATCGCTTTTGGAACTCCACATTCGAGGGAGCTTTCATATCCGCGATATTGCAGACAAACTGTAAGAGTATCGCTTTCGCTAGTATGGTTTGCGACAGCTGAATACTTATATGGGGAACAAATAGCTGCTACAGGAATCGTCAACCTTCCGGCAGAGGGAACTGTCACTCGGGGTACCCTCATTGGAGACGTCTGGCTGGGGGCCTAGCAGAGTAATGCCAAAAGGAGATCCTGCGAAGCCCCCTCTAAAGCCAAGAGTGACGACCGGGGTTTTTAGTGGGTAGGACCGGCGGCCTTTGCCCCCGGTCCGCCCGAGGAGAGTAGGCAGCCCCCTCGGGAGGTAATCCCACATACCCCACCGGCCTTCCCCCGGAGGCCGGTGGAAACTGTAACAGTTTTCCTCGGTATAAAAAAAAAAGGAATCGTCAACCTTCTCGGTAGAGAAGGCGCTCGGAAATTACATGTCGACTCCGTTGTCAAAGCGGGTTGCGATCGGAACTTATCGCTAAAATGATGAATTTCGGCGAACAGGCGAACATGACTGGCATCTAAGCAGAAACTGTGGATCTATAATTTCAAAAGAAACTGTACTAGCATATTAAGATATACTACTACTAATACGGTCTACTACTAATACGATACTTAGGAATGAAATAGACAATGTAATATTATTTATAGTATTAAATGTAAATAGAAAATTACTAAATTGTATAAATATTAACTCTTTAGTAAGCTAGAAAAGGAGGAATGGAAACAGATTCCGGAAGAGGGAGAAAAGATCCAAGAAATTGTGCAGAATCAATGTATAATTATACTTTGTATAAAAATACTTGCGGATATTGTCTTAAAAGTTTTAGAAATTTAGATATTGTTTTTTATTTTAGAGAAGAAAGTTTCAACGATAATGTATAGTATAGTATATTTAAATTACGTTTGTTTTTCAGCTCATCCTAACTGCGTTCTCTTCATCACACATGGCGGTCTTCTCTCTACCACTGAGACTATCCACTACGGGGTTCCAATAATAGGAATCCCAGTTTTTGCTGACCAGTTCACCAATGTTAATGTAGCAATACAAAAAGGATTCGCTTTGAAAGTAGACCTCTCTTACACAATGGCTGCTGAGCTTCAGGCAGCTATAGTCGAAATATTGAGTAATCCCAAGTAAGTAAAATTATTTTTGATATACGTTTGAAATTAAACAATGTTATTTGTGGCCGAGCTATTTGCGACCAAGGTCGGCTTGTCGTTAAAGGCGATAAAATAACTCTAGCTCCGTAGAAGGGCCCCAAGCCCATCTGAATGGCTACCATCCCTGATTTATATGCATAATAACCTTGTGTTGTGTTCTGGTATTAGTGACCATTGGTGACGGCAATTGTTTACTATTAAGTTGGCCGTCAGCCTGTTTGCTCTTCCTCAACAATAAAAAAATATGTTGGAGCAAAATGGGAAATCAAAGGAATCCGAATGTCTATGGTATGCTTCGGGAATTTTAACAAATTGCTCAATTAATTTGCTATTTAGATATTACTACACAAAAACAAATTTGAACTTTGTGCATGATATTTTTTTTGTGCGTTACAAAGTATTTTGCAAGTCACGATGACTCAAAAATATGGCTTTAATTCATTACAAATATTACTTTTTTAATGACTGCGTTAGTTTTTTCTCACTTCAATGTTACTGGCAATTACAGGATATGTTTTTTATTATAGGTATACAGAAAAAGTGAAGATGTATTCGCAAGTATATCACGACCGGCCTGTACCTCCTAAAACAGAGTTGGTTCATTGGGTGGAACATGTGGTGAAGATGAGAGGAGCTCTTCATCTTCGATCACCAGGTATTGTATGATTTAAACTGTTTTGCACCGAGAACCTGCAGTTCTTCAGATCCCACATCGCTACCCATATGAGATGTTTACGTCTGAAGATAATTAATATCTAGAATCTGTTCTTCACGTGTCTGGTTCAATAGACAGTCAAATTGAAGAGACAGGTCCATAAGATCATCGTTAGGTTTAACCTTAGCTATAAAACATACCTGGCGATAGAGTGACACTCGCAGGAGCTGTTTAACGCAGCAAACCTCGTAGCAGCTTCCGTGTCCGTGATATTGTGGACTAGTTACTTACGTTGGAAACTACTACTAGCTTACTTAAACTACGACTTGCTACTCTACTAGCATTGATGTTTTCACCTGGTTCGGGGCTTGACGTCATTAAGAATTATTTGATGAATGATAGACAGAGAGACCAATGACGAGACGGAAGTTTGTCTTGCAACTGGAAATACAAACACTGATCTACTGTAATCATAAGTGGTTGTTAATTAAGAAATAATTTCTTATAGAAATTTGTCACGTCAGCGAATTTCTGGCAGTAAAGCGATAATTTTACCTGGAAAGTAGAGAGAAGAAATGGAATAGAGTAGATTGAGATTCTATTCTCAGATGGGTAAATCGAGTAGATCTCCAGTTTTTGAAGTTTCTGTTGTATGATAATATATACTCGTATATATTCATAACATACAAATAATATTTTTTGAATTACATAAACAATGACTGGCTTACTTTGAGGCTTATGGTTTATATATCTATTTTTTTCCAGGTTTCCACGTACCTTTTTACCAGAAGATGTTCTTAGATTTGATAGCTGTTATTGTAATATTATTATGGGCAATTTTATCAATATTTAAAAGAATTTGTAGTAAAATATCATTACCGATTTCTAAGAAGAAGATTAGTTAAGTTTTACAATAGAAGCGTTTAAATAGAAAAATGCGTTTTATTTCACACTAGCAGAACCGGCGAATTTCATACCGCCAAACAGTCAACGAATGTCGTGTTAATATACTTTTTTGCTGTACATAGTTAAAGATAATCAATAACTTATTAAGCTAAGATACATAAAGAAATAAAAATTCATTAAAATACCTTTCAATAATTTCAAATTTAAATTAAAGACATTCCTGCTTCAACATCATCGAGGACAGGTCAATTTAGCCCTTGGTACCAGTGCTTTATAGTGTAGCTAATTTATACCACTATTATTTGATCAGTCACGTTCGTGGTTAAACGAACTCTCAACAGTTTTGTAAGTTTAAGCTTAAGTATTGTAAGTTTCTGCCTTCAATAATCGTTGCCACCGTTCAATCTACCATTGCATTACGGATGATACGGAGTGGTTTGGTTTTTGCGTATCCCTAACAACTCCATTAATTTTACAAACAAATCGCTCTCGGACTGACGACCTTGGTCTGTTAATTTTAAGGGGCATCCAAAGCGAGTGATCCACTCATCATAGACTATTTTTGCTACCGTTTCCGCTGTTATATCTTTTATCGGAAACGCTTTGAGCCATCGTTTGCGTCTATCTATCACAGTCAAACAATATCAATACCCATTACTTGTCATAGGTAGTAGACCTACGATGTCTATATGAACAAACATGTTCAAACCTATCACAAGAGGCAAATGATTCCAATGTTACATACTGTAAACTGACATCTTTGTTCATCCCAGGTCAAAATAATTTTTCTACAACAATTTTTCTACTTGTTCGTATGCCAGAATGACTAAGGCCACGTATAGCATCAAAAGCTACTCTACAAAATTTTATTGGTAAATACGGTTTGAATTTGTCGCCTTTCATTGCATAAAAACTAGGTTTGCTATTTGGAATAACTATTCTTCTTTTATGGAAGTGTTGGAAGGGGTAGACCTAGGCGGACGTTTCGAGACCAGATCAGGGACGTCTTGAAAAAAGGCCAGGTCAAGAGTACCCTAAACCGAAGGGCATGTATCAAGGGAATAATGAAAATGGACGAAGCGAAACAAGTATGTAAGGATCGTAGCAAGTGGAAAGAAGTGGTCTCTGCCTACCCCTACGGGAAAGAGGCGTGTGTGTGATTGATGTATGTATTATTTTTAATTGTCAATTGTCATTTTGCAATAACTGAAATAGTCTCGTCTTCAGCTTGGGCGTCGACTAATTCTTCGAAATCTATAACCGTGGGACAACTTACGGTTTCTACGCGCGATAAGGCATCCGCTACTACATGTCGCACCCACTGACATAAAGTATATCTGTAGTGTACTCACTAATGAAAGCTAATTGTCAAATAAATCTGGGGGTCTCTTTTTCACATTTTGTTTTTTTATATGCAAACGTACGGGGCTTGTGATCCGTATAAATGATCAATTGACGTCCTTCTGCGATGTCTTTAAAATACTGAATTACTAAATAAATTGCTAACAACTCTCTAGATGCTATAAACGAGAGTGGATGGATACAAGAGGAGAGGTAGACCAAAGAAAAGATGGATGAATTGCATTAAAGATGTGTGAATATTGAGATGATATCTAACAGAGGAGAATGGAAGGAGAGAACATGTTGTGTCGACTCCACATAGTTGGGATAAGGGAAAGAAGAAGAAGACTTATGTCTAAAACGCGCAGACGATGTGCTGGTGACGCTGCACAGGTATCCGCCTCCATTACCTGTACAGCCGCATTTAATTTTCCTGCTTCTTCTATGCACAGGGCTGCACACATTTGTTAGCACGGCCCTTAAAACGGAAGTGATAGAAGCACAACTAATCTGCTGGTGTACGCCTAATCCGGATGTTGGCACGTAAGTTGGACCAGGAACGGCGGTTATCAAAACGCTGCTGAGGACGGTTGCGTTGCGCATGTTCCATATTGCTCATTCGGGAACTCAACTTCGCTATCTCAGCCAATATTGTGTCCGTTTTCGCGTCAATTTTTGTTGCACAATGCGCGGGAGATGCCGTGGTGCCCGAGAAAGGAATTTGCGGATTCATATTTCGAGAAAAAATGCACTCACTAATTAGTTTCAAATGGATAGTCGAGGGTCAGGTAAAAAAGGTCGTGGTGGTGTACGGAATATTTCACCTTCAGGATGAGTGGCTACTAATAAATAATACTCGGTACAGATTTTATTGTATTTATTTGTGCCAGCGACCGCGAAGTGTCCCTGCACACAGACCACTGTCTCACATAATGTAATGTTGCTTATTCAACAATATCATATCTCTTACACCGTATTAAAGTTGTTCAATTTTATTTATTTTAAGATACATATTTATTTTACATATTATTTTAAATATCTCTATTTACTATTTACACTAAACGCTAATATTATTTAAACTTAAAAATTTACTTAAAACATTAATAAACTGCCCATCAACCATAGTTCATAACAAAATTACATTGATGGGACGCGGGATGTCGTTGGGAAGGATATCATATAAGGGAGTAGAAATTTTTAGGCAATCGAAGAATATATGTTCAACTGAACCTTCGCCTAAGCCACACTCACATATAGAGCTATCACAAATTCTAAGTTTATTAAAAAAAAAACTGGTATTACATGTCCAAGACGCAGACGGATTATAAAGGAAGTAGTTTTTTTTTTGGGAGATGACAGTAAAGGAAGAACCACGAGATTGAAGGGATAGAGGGTTTTAAATTGCTCTAATGTTTTGCTGTGATTTTACTAAATATTTGCCACTACTCATTCCAAATTTTAATTATTAAGAGTTTAGCAAGGGTACGTAAATCACGGGGGAAGCATCTGTTATATTTATTAGTACCCATATAAACCGCTTGCTTAGCACAATTGTCAGCATTGTCGTTTCTACGAATACCGGAGTGGCCAAGAATCCAGGCCAGAACTACGTCTAGTCCAAAAGAAAAACAGGAGTGGAGAGCATTTTTAATATCAATATATATCTGATAAAGATAAAGAGGATAGCTTTGAACGGAAAGAAGATTTGTTGACATCCTGTAGGCAACTCAAAGAATCTGTGAAAATTATTATTATAGATTTGCTAATATGATGATATTCTATGTACAGGACTGCTTCAATCAGGGCAATGACCTCTCTAGAAAAAACGGAATTGGGGTAGGGGATTTAATAAGTTAAGGATAATTTTAAATTTAGGAATCCAAACAGCGGCGCCTACTAGACCATCGCGATCGTCCGAAAGTCTAGATGCATTAGTCTGTCAGATCAATTGTATTTCTATTAATCTCTACAAATAATTTCTACAAATAATTCTATTTCCATCCTAACTAAGTTATTAACACAATTTATTTCTTTGTAGTTTTTATTAAATATTCAAATGTAATTTTTTTGTCAAATAAATTTTTGTTGCTAGTTCTTAGTCATGTTAAACTTTTTTTGTGTAACCTGTGATAAATGTTGGGTATATATTTGTACTAGCTTATAAAATAATACAATTTACTAATAATCTTCTTTAGAAGATTTCGATATAACCAGTACCATGATCTTAATTACTCTCATTGAGTCTCATGGTGGGAAGCCCTTATGTCGTATGTCGTCAAACCGGCTTTGTACTGCTGTTTTAAACGTGATGCCTAGCGGCAGGATTGAATTTTGGTCATTATTCTGCAACGCTCTGAGATCGTGCATCACCTGAGTTAAGATAAACATTTTCACCAAACAAGTGATTTTCCTCGACCTCTCAAAACTGCATTTACAGGATAACTCGTCAGGGATTCCAGTTAACAACTGAATTGAGTGATATAGCAGCTTCTTTACGGGGGACGGAGGATAATTCTATTGGATATCACAGTTATACCTTGTATTTTTTGGGAAATAATTATTCCCAAACATTTCATTATACTGAGCCGTTTATATGTATGCAGCAGGGTATTGCGGAACTCTGATTGCAATGCACCCGTGCGCTTCCATTTCTTAATTAGTAGACGCACCACAACCAATTCGGTGTTCCACCGTTTGCTTACAACTGCGGTTCATGAGGTTAGTCTGATTAGCATGAATTAAATGAATGAAAACTCTTTATTGTTCTCCTTAAATATATAAGAAAATTAAATAAACTTACATGCTACTGAACAAAGGGTGGCCTTATCGGTTAGAGCAATTTCTTCCAGGCAACCCTATGTGAGGGATGATTTATTGATTGATTTATTTATTGATGAGATGATTATGAATAAGGCATGTGGTATATCATAGGCCATTGCGGGATTCGAACTGGTTTCCGACTGTATCCGGCTTGGCTACCACGTATCTAACGAATCTACTAATTAAGCTACGAAAATAATACGAATAATATCACCATAGAAAAATTATACCACGAAAATATTAAACAAGGTATTTAAATATAAAAAAAACTATGCTCTTCCTTCATTCGCCAAAGCCGCGGGAAGTGACGTCAGTTTGACTGCGACGCTGAATGGGGCCGGCTAGTTTTCACGGTCTTCTTTAGGGTCTTTAATGACCCTTGACATCTTCGTCAGTCACTGATCTACAGTATAAGTTTTTGGTTGTTTCATTCGCTGACATCACCGTATTAAAGAAGGATAACGGAATCCGATCCGGATTGACTTTCAACTGTCGCTAGAATCATGGCTGGGTAATGGTATCTATTTGCCACTTCAGAAGTCCCGAATTCAAGAAAAAAGAAAAAAGAAAGGAGTGCTACAAGGTTCTAGAACATGGCAAGGATGGCGACCGACAGGAACCGCTAGAGGGATTTTGTTGGTTCGCATGTAGCGATCACAATCTTCAGGCAGAGAGAGCGCAGTCCATAATAACGGGATTAAAAGCCCAAGCGAATATTTAAACAGAGACTTATATATGTATGTATAACAGACTACAGGTAGTGACCTTGAATGGAGCCTTATGGAGCTATTTTTGACAACGGCTGATAGTCATACCTATAAGTACTAAAAATTATCATCAATCGTCGTTTTATTATTGTTAGTCTGTAAGATAACGTGTGTAAGGTTAACGTGTCGCTCTAATTATAAAATAAATTATATATTCCGAATATTGAGACATTAACAAACATGAAAAAGTTAACATTATTATTTTTGTGTGTGAATTTATTTTTATGTGATGCTTTGAAGATTTTAGTGATCTTCCCCATGCCGGGGAAAAGTCATGCCATTTTGGGAAATGGTATTGTTAAGCATTTGTTAGCTGCTGGTCATGAGGTTAGTTAATTCAATCGATTTATTATAAACTATTAATTTAACAAATATCAGATCAAATGTCATTTATTCATTAACAATTATAGATTAAAAATTAACCACTTGGCACTAAACTAGACACAGCCTGTATTTTGGTATATATTATAAATACTGAGTACATTTAAAACCTATTCAATGAAATTTTACATATAGATAAAAATGTATAAGTTGTCAATAATAAATTCTGAATGAAATTCAGAATTAAGGATAGGACATTAAAAATCAACAATTTAAAAAAAAAAATTATGATGATATATAATAAAACAATTATAGATGAAGTAAATATGATATTGTGTATGTGTGTGTAGAAAAATATTTAGATTTGTACAATATCAAGTACCAAGGAGAAGTTTCAATTCTATTTAATCATCCAAATTGCACGGCTTTCAACCGTGAAGAGTTTTATGGCATTCATATCACGATGTACACTTCTTGGATGTTGTCAGGACTCGATAGTATGGCAATTATAGAAATCAATTCCCTATAAAAAATAAATAAAGGCAACATTAATAATATAATTCACTAATTGCAGTTAATTCAACATAGCTTTGGTATATAATTACTGTTCCAAAGCATTAGTAACTGATGCTAATTATTTTAAGTTTTCGTGGAAGATCAATCAAAATTTACCGAGAGACTAACATTATATAAGTAAAACTTAGTAACATATAAAAATTTTGAAATTTTATATGGTGTCAATGATTTTTATAATGTGTATATTTTGTATTTCATTCAAAACATGTACAGTAAGTATAACTCAAACAACAGGAATCTATCCCACAATTGTCCATCCCACATTCTGTGTATATTTATTATAATACAAGACTCGGTCGGCTAAAACTATGTTTAAACCAAATAAACTCATAAGTATTTTTAAGAATATTATTTGCATCAGAGTAATTAATCATCAAGGTCAGTTTTAGGAAATAATGTCCAGAATTCGCTATTACGTCATAAAACAGCATAAAAAATTGGTACCATCCAAATTATACTTGTTGAGTAGTGCTTTAGTCTGTAAGGTCAATTTTTTATCGGGTACGAAAAAATTTAATTAAACATAATATGATGAGAATCAAGGCCACTGTGGCAGAGATGCAGATTCCATCTATTACAGCTTCGCTTATGCAGTACAAATACTTAGCTGTAAAAAGATAGCTCGTAATATTCCACTGCTAGGTTCTCCCAGAAGGATGTGAGGACAGTACAATACGCTTATTAAAGACAGATTGCCAAGTTATGAACACCGGTTATTACCCGACATCCAATAATATCCTCTGTTCAGGTAGTTTTTTTTGCCTTATTTGTATAACTGTTACAAATTGATGATGAAGTAAAACATTGTGAGGAACGCTCACACCATATACACAAGGTGCCCGCGCCCTAGTTAAAATCGAAACTGGAAACACCACTTTCTATTGTCAGGGATAAAGTAGAGGATAAGAATTTTTGTTACAACAAGAGTCAATCGTCTTGATTGACAACAGTCTGCAGTTTTTAGTTTTAACCAAGAAACTCACAGCGCCGCTGCTGCAGTTGAATAGAGTTAAAAAGGCGATTTCTGAAAAACTGACACAATATACCAGTCAACTTGCTCAGACGTGACGCGATGTCTACCAGATCTTGGACGGCGAGTACACATACTAGTCTCTCGATAACGCTGATACACTCTATTGATAGTAGAGAGGCAATAGTGCAATAGTGCAGCCACAACACGCTGACTATGCCCTATATTCAGCAACGCCACGAATTGGGCGGCTTCTGTGGGCGAGGTATCCATATTGTTTAGGAAAATATCTCTTTGGTAGGATGTCCCGGCCAGAGAGGTTAGTAGTATTCTTTCTCCGCCCCTACACGGATAATTGTAGAGTTGTAGAGTAAGGTATGAAGAAAATTATTATTTTTTCTATTTACAGGTCTCATATATCACAGCAATTCCAATGAAGGACTCTCATCCGAAATTAAAGCAAATCGATGTATCTGCCAACTTTAATGCGTTGTCACAGGGTAAATAATTTACTTTGCTATCAAAAATCTTCTTCATGACATATATACATACATATGTTACTACATATGTATGTATATATGTCATGAAGAAGATTTTTGATGACAACTGTCCGTAGGGGAACCTGTTGTACCTGGGACAGTTTTTTAGAAATTTATTTTTATTATACATTGACGTACTGTACACAAACCGTATATTTTGCAAGGTCCATTATTTGAGTATCCAGCACTAAAATACCAGAATTATCTATTTCATAACGGGTCCTTCATTAAGCACTTCCTATCTTTAAATTTAAATAAAACAAAGTGTGTGTGAGATATCAATGAGCAATTTTTTATTCGTTTGAAAGCCCTACTGATGCCATTATATATGGAATATAACATCATTCAAATATCCGCCACGGCTTCTCTGAGTGGAGCGCATCCGAAATGTCCAATTTTCCATGACTCTGGCGCATAAATCAGGCTGAATTTGACCGATGGCATGGGTTACGTTGGCTTTGAGGACCACTGTGGGTCTAGGGCATGGTACTGGCCAAGCTACCTGTTTCTTGAGCCAGGTACTAGGCGATAGAAAGACAGTGGTTTTTAATGGATAGGCCCTAAGGGTCCCTTAAATAAAATATAAAAAGAGCTTTTTCTTTTTCCCTTATAAACAGGACCTGCAAAATGAACCCGCAGTAACAGTCCCTTTTTTATTCCTGTGAAACAGCAGAACGGCTGACGGCCAACTTTTACTATTAAACAGTTACCGTCGCCTATGGGTATTTACAACGCCAGGAGTACCACTAATACGTTATCGTTATCGTATGTCGTATTCGTATGGTGACCATATTCAGAGAACAGGGGTGGTTGCTATCCAGACGGGTTTAGTAACCAACCACCTAGCTAGGGTTGTTTTGCGGCTTTTAGCGACATGCCGCCTACCGGCCGCAGGGGGGCGGTACTCCTACTCCGCCCTTACAGGGAGAAAGAGAAGCTTAAAGAGAAGTAATTTGATAGGAACTGTTTTTTTTTTTACTTTTTTATATAAATCTGAATAATGCACTTAAAATATTATCCATCAATGTTAATCAAGATTTCACATTGAGTACTCATTCAATAATTTCGTAACGCTAGCGATATATCGATATATATCTTTGAGATATCTCTAATTACCACGATAAGTTGTTTTTAATTATTTTTATGTCAACTTAAAAATCATAGACTGTTGCTATTATTTCTCTTTAAAATATTATTATATATTATAAAAACTTTATTATGTTATGAAATTTTCATATACAATATTTTCTTTTACATTTATCCTTGATATGAATAAAGTTTGAATTTTTTTTGGTCTCGGGGAAAAACCTCTCTTGACGGGTTCCCCCGGCCCTGGGGACCGAGGGATATGTGGGACTCCGGGAAAGATGTTTGGCCATCCGACTACCCACTAAAAAACCCCGCTGTTCTCCTATCTCCTACGCCCGGGCCCACGGATATATGGCCTGCCGATTTCGTGGCCCGGGCCGACGCCGGCCCGCCCTTTGTCTTGAGGCGGGCCCCTTCTAAAGTGTTGGCGCCAGGGGGTCAGGGTTTCGTCCCCCCGGCGCTCTTCTAACAACTCTAGGAGTTGAGGGGGGCCGCGGAACAGCACGCAGCCCTCACCCTCGCGGCAAAAGTGCGGGCGGCGGATCCTCCCCCGAGGGGCCGCCCGCGGCCGCTTTTTACGGCGGCCGGAGGTCGTTACTTGCCCTCCGGCGCCGCCGACGTGTCCTGCGTTGGCGGGAGGGGAGTGTGGTGGTCGACTCCCGCTTCCGCTCCGCCGCCTCCTTTGCGGACATGACTGCCTCGCAGAAGGAGGCGACGGCCGTCCATCCAGGATCGCCCCCGACCATGGACAGAACCAAGGCCGGGAGCGACAGGTCCACGCCGATTTGGGCGACGAGGGCGCGGCGCACCTCGCGCCACGCAGGGTACACGGCGACAGTGTGGTCAACCGTGTCCTCCTCGTCGCCCGCGAATAAAGTTATTACATATTTAACATGGTTTAACTGTAATTCTTTCTTCTTAAAATAATGTATGTACTTCCGGTTGTATCTTTAATGTTGTATATTTTTGTAATTTGGGATAATATTACAGTGCCTTTTTTATTAAATTTATTAATATTTTTTTAATATTCAAAAGACAGAGCAGACCTTTGCATTAGTGCTTTAATGAATTTTTATAAAGATAAAAATAATCCAACGTAAAAGACGTAACTAAATATGGAATTGTGTACTACGTACTATTAAAGGAATCACTCCCGCAGACTCATCATCTTCGAATAGAAAGCTTATGCGTGTAAGCAAAAGGAGATATTTTTTAATTCCAGGAATCCCATAAGCGGCCCTATTTATCATATATCACTATTACATTTATATATCTATTTATTACAGGATCAGACGTGATGAATATAAAATATTTGATGGAATCCAAAATAGGTTTCAATAATCCTGCAATAGCATCCATTTTCATGATTCAGATACATCTATCTACTATGGAGAATGAAAATGTACAGAATTTCATAAATGATCCATCACAAGAATTTGACCTGGTTTTGGCTGAGTGGATGTACAGCGAACTGTATTCTGGGTAAGTATTTCGTTTGGTATTCAACCAGTATCTGAAAACGTATGTTTTATATGCATTCTTAAAGATGACTTAAGGAGTCAAGAATTGGATTCTGACGATGTAACTATATCTGATTTTTCCCTTACGGATACGGAAAAAATATGCACAATGGTAGTGAAGAGAAAACAGTAGCACCAAAGCTTCATCTATTTCTGAGTCAGGTACACCAGCTTGCAGTTGAAGCTGAGATTCCATTCACTCCTATTGAATTAAAATAGGTGTAAAACTAGAAGACACGATAATGTTTAATGCTCAGACAGCCTATAATTAATTTCGTTAAAAACTCCTTTCAGACTCCCAGCAATATACGATTGTCCTTTAATTTGGTTCTCGTCAATGCAACCGCATTGGATGATGCTTAACCTCATAGATGAGAACCCAAACGCGGCATACACTCCAGATACGATATCATTGAATTTACCACCTTTCACCTTCTTCCAAAGATTCTGGGAACTATTTAACCAAATTTCTGCTTCAGCTGTTAGAGAACTGTAAGTACGAATATTTAAGTAAACTTTATAGTTTTATACAAGATGGTATAAAACCAGTGTCGAAGTCGTTTCTAAAATATGTGACGTCAGCATTGCTGACCATGACTATTTTTTTATTGCTGAGGAACAGCAGACAGGCTGATGGCCCACTTCATAGTAATCAGTAACCGTCGCCTACGAAAAAATTGGGTTTTATAATTTAACGAATTTTAGCTAGTATATACACACCTTTGTTACCTATTACCTGCCAAAGCCACCATAATCTAAATTTCATAGTGAGCCACCATTCTTACGTGTGCTAGGGGCATGCGCTAAGAAACTTTCAGCTTTTATAAAATAACGAAGGTCTGACGGTCACTGGATCTTGCTCTAAGAGGTACAACCGCATCGGCTTTTGGTCTCAGACAACGTAACAGCGACAACGGAGTAAGGGCTTTCCAATCCCGTGGAAGCAGAACGACCGGCCCTAGCAGCGTGTCCGGGGAAGCGCTTCCTGTGATGTGCGTCTTCGGCTCGACTGTGGCATGGGAGGCAGAGAAAGAGCAAGCCATGAAAATTAGAAATAAGGGGCCATGGCGACTTCGCTGATAAAGCCAATCCTATTCTAATCTACTTCCGTTTTGGAATGTTGGGGGAGAAGAAACAGCGAAATGAATTTTCCATCTGGATCTGGATGGCCTATGCTGACCTGAGAGTAATTACGTCCGCGAGAACACTCGCTTCAGCATTCGGGTCAGATCTGTCCATGAGCATGATCCGCAGACGGCGATGTGCGGGTGCCGTTCGGTGTTTAGGTGTTTAATTGATTGTCTCCACTACCTGTGGATTGAGGAGGGGGAAAGCAAAGCCGAAAAAGGATCAGGTTATGAAGACCATATACTCCTTCACACGAAGGAGCTCCAGGTTGCGGTTTAGGTCCCCGTTGCGCATATATAGAGGCGCTTGGAATGTTATGCACAGAATTTATTTTGCAGTATCTGCATCGAAAAGATGTAGCGTTTGCTCGCATGGGCAAAGTCTACACTCGCGTAGGTCATGATGGGACGGATGTAGGTCTTGTAATGGGTTAGCTTTAAACAAAGGCGGGCCGGCGCCGGCCCGGGCCACGAGGTCGGCAGGCCATATATCCGTAGGTCCGGGCGTAGGCGATAGGAGAACAGCGGGGTTTTTTAGTGGGTAGTCGGAAAAATCCCGGATTCCCACATATCCCTCGGTCCCCCGGGCCGGGGAAACTCGTCAAGAGAAGTTTTTCCCCGAGACCAAAAAAAAAAGGTTAGTTTCACTCCTCCAGCCTCCTGCATATCAGTGGGTAGAGGCGGCCGAGCATGAAATATGCTTTGTTTTTCACCATCCTCACGTGTTTGCCGAAGTACAGACCTTTGTCTAAGGTTTTACCTCATGATCTCATGATGAAATTAGGCTCAAAAAGGCCACGGGTGATTTGGCCGGACCGCGAGTGGGTGCAGTGGTGGTGGCGGCACAGTGGGTCTTAAAAGTGTTAGTGTAAGTTGTTTTTGACTGGCTAGTGCTCAGTCAAACAGCCGTATTTATACTAAGCCATGCACAGGTCATCAACCTGCCTAGTGACAACATTGTTGTCACTTGTAAATGCTTATTCACCAAACCGCAGAGATCTGGTGGTCCGATCGGTGGTCGGCACATGGCTATCCAGTCGTGCTTCAGTCAATGCTTTCATGTGTTTGTTAGAAGTATTGAGGCTTGCTTTATTTTTTTGGCTTTTACCCGATAGCAGGCATTTTTGAATTGGAAAAAGCAAATTTTCAACTATTTATTTCCAGTTACTTGGTAAATTCTGAAAGCAACTCTTACCAAAAGTTGATAGTACCAGCAATCGAAAAGAGGGGAAAGACAGCACCAGACTTCAAGGAATTAAGACTCAACACATCAATGATTTTAGGAATGGGCCATGTATCTTTGGGTGTACCAATTAGCTTACCTCAAAATTATAAGTTTGTGGGAGGTTACCACATTGACAGAAATTTAAAACCTTTGCCTCAGGTAAGTCAAAATAAAGTAAAATATTATGTAGATAGTTCTAAATTTTATAATATTTATTTATATTATATTTCATAACCAAGTTAAAAAGGAACCAGCAGAAACGTAGTACCAAACGATATATTATTTTAATCTAAAACCTCAAAATACAGACTTTTGTTTCGAGGTGGAAATGATTTATGCACACCCTGCCACGTGGAAACGTGTGACAGGGTAGTGTGAGGCTACCCGTTGAATGCATCTCCATCTTTTCGAGGGGAGTCGCACATTGTTAAAATCACCCTGGTGTCCTTATGTTTGTTTTGAGCGCTAGAGTTGTAATATTAGTCTGACCGTGACACCGAAAGGTGGCAGCTTGCTTTCACGAGCCTTTTCTATTCTGGGGGCTTGATGGGCTGCCTCCAGCATCTTCTCATTTCGCCGCTTCTTTCGATGATATGGCTATCTCCAAAAAAAAAACAGTACACTCAATCAAAGCCACAAGTTGCAACTAACACAGTGATCTTGTTATAGGATTTACAAAAAGTAATGGACAATGCGAAGAACGGTGTCATATACTTCAGTATGGGTTCCAATTTGAAAAGCAAGGACATGCCAGAAATGATGAAACAGAACTTGTTGAAGTTGTTTGGAACTTTGAAGCAGACAATTTTATGGAAGTTTGAAGAAGACTTGCCCAATGTGCCTAAAAATGTCCATATAATCAAATGGGCTCCACAACAAAGTATTTTATGTGAGTATTTAGAGGAATTATGATATTATAGATCACAATTTAGAGATATTCTAAATTTGTAGGTATTTTGTAATATCTCATTACATTCATAAATCATTATTTTTCAAGAATTTTGGCAACAATAGACCATAATACTCTGGTACTGGCGAAACTAGTTTTTACCTTGTATAGGAAACTCTCTATGGAAAATAACATTACATGACATTATTCTTATGTACCTCATTTTATTTACATTCCAATCTTTACAGAGAAATGATGAAAGATCGAATTTGCGTTCCCGATTAGGTTCAGGGTAAGACCGAGTAAGGCGTCTAAATGTGGCCATTTCTGGCTTTCCGTTTCTAACCAGCTGAGTCGCTGGCGCAGATAGTTCAAATTCTGTCTGCCTAAACTCAGAGTTTCGACGTTGGCTTAGTAACTTTTTTATTGCTGTAGGACAGCAGACAGGCTGACGGCACACTTAGATTTAGCAGTTACCATCGCCTATGGGTGTTTGTAATGCCAGTGGCATTGCGAACACGCTGCCGTCCCATAAGAGTACAGAAACTTGGGTCACTAATGTCGGAACACAACAACAAGGGCTTGGGGCTTTACCAGTAGCTAGGGTGGGTTGTTTTGTAGCATTTTGTGACAGGCCGACCCTGGCTCACCCACCAGTTGAAGTCTCCCTCCTTTGTCGGAGTATAGAGTAGGACTCTATACTCCGGAAGCGATTTTCATTGGTCGTTTATACTCCGGAAGTAATTCTCATGGGTTGTTTAAATGTCAATGTTGCCAGTAAGATAATTCTAAATTGTGATTATTAGTCAATGTTGTCAGTAAGATGATATTAAATTGTAAATGAATTTTGGGTGAAAGAAACGTTATTATAAACACCACGACAGGTGTTAATATTAAAACTCTCAAACACTTGAATTTAAAAATGTTTTATTTTTATGTTTTTCCAGCTCACCTAAATCTATTAGTCTTCATCAGCCACGGAAGGTTCTTGTCTACCAACGAAGCTGTTCACTTTGGAGTTCCAATCATAGGAATTCCAGTATTCGGAGATCAATTTATCAATGTGGATAGGGCAGTGCGACAAGGATTTGCGTTAAAAGTGAATTTGGCAAATGACCTGGATGGGCCTTTGAAGACAGCTATTGAAACCATACTAAACAACCCAAAGTAAGCGAAAGAAATGTTGTTTTGGTACTCCTCTTCTTTACGGATGCTTTTAGTTTCAGTCTGATGGCGTTTCGTCGACAGTCACTATCGGTTAAACTTCTTGGCCTAGTCTATCGGTGGAATTAATTGGCGTTTAAAAAGGACGAAGAAAATGGACGTGAAAGTTTATGTGATACCTGTGTAATTCGCTAATTCGCTTCGGATAAGCGTGGCAAATATACTGTCCATTCTCTTTAGAATGGGGCCCGATTCATAGCAGTGGGAAAAAGGATAACTACCGCTTGATATTCAATCTTAAGGAAAATCGTATAAAGCTATATTTATAAGTACAAGGATAAGGAGAAAAAACATTTCTTGCATTGAAAGACGTATTCATACGACTAGATAGTCAAGAATGAGGTTTGGAATATTATATACCCATCATCATCGAAATGTTTAGTCGTCGAGTAACCGAATAAGCATTCGGTTACTCGACCACCATGTGACCTTCACCGCTTCACCATGTGAAAGCTCACATGGTGAAGCCAATGGTTCGTTTGCATGAGTCTACATACATAAGATTTCTTGAAATGATTTGGATGGAGGCGGAATATTATCTGGCGCACGGGAAGATGTTCCCAAACATGAAGAAAAAGTAATTTATTTATTTAAAATTTTAATTATTTTTACAGATACAAACAAAAAGTTAAGGAACTATCTTTAGTATATCATGATCGTCCCGTCCCCCCTGCAGAAGAGTTGGTCTTCTGGGTGGAACATGTAGTGAAGACTAAAGGAGCCCCTCATCTCAGATCCCCAGCCTTAATTACTCCTCTCTACCAAAAATTATTCTTAGATGTAATAGCTGTGACTATCATCGTTTTATACGTATTCATTGTCATAATTAAAAAACTGTGTTGTAAAAGAAAGAAGGTTATCAGTAAAAAGGATAAGAAACAATAATTCCAGTATGGTTCCCTGTGGTCCCGGAAGTAAGAACAATACATCCATTTTCCTATGGGTTCCGAATAGACATTTTAAGATAAGGAATAGAGAAGAAAATCAATATCATAATTCTATCATGGTCACATTTGGTCACAACTAGAAATAATAAAGCGACCGCACGGTCCATCCATCATTTCATTCGGTCCATCAATTTCTAAGGGATTAGGTACTATTTTTGCTAACAGCCAGTACAAGACGGGCACAGTACTATTTACTTCTAGTCTTGAAATCCAACGCCAATCATTTCCGTAAAAAAATCAAAATAGACTGCACTAGGGTGAAAACCAGCATCGCAGATTTTTTATAATCATATTATAATTGACGACCAAATTCAAACATAAATAAACAATTAAACTCACAAACATGATTATAACTATAAACATGCTAAACGCGTGGCGACTAAGCCAGCCATGTCGTCATTAGAACAAGTTTCTGACATAACGTTTACAGATTACTAGTATTATTGTAAAGTAATTGATGGACTTATCTTATAATATTGACCTTGTTATAAGTAAATACATACATACATACATATAATCACGCCTCTTTCCCGTAGAGGTAGGCAGAGAGAGAGGTTTTTGTTAAATAATTTTTCAAGAAATATAATAAATATATCACAAAGCATGATGCAGTTTTAATAAGAGTTTATTATTTTATTTTAAAACATTGATTTTACTATAGGAACTCTTACGGCGGTGGAGCCACAAGCCCCGAATGGCAACTACACCTGATCTCATTATTAGCAGCCATAATAACCTTGAGATTTGATCCAGCATAAGTGACCCAGGTTCCAGTTTCCTTAGTAGCGTGTTAGCGGTAACGGTAACTTCTGACTATTACCTGAACCGCCAGGCTATCTGCTGTTCAGCAGTAATTAAAAGAAGTTAAGAATTCAATTATTTATATCAACAAGAATACTTGTATACACGGGCAGTTGTATAGGAATGTAATGCAGCATATCGCATATACACATAAAACTTTAGGTATAGCTAATTACGGCACAATGGCCTCTTATCTATTCTCTCTATTTCTGAAGTTAAATATGTGGGTACTAATAAAGACAAGCCTTGTTTTCCAATTACAGCACTAGAGCGCACTAAGCGACAATTATGTCGCTTAGTGCGCTCTAGTGCTGTAATGCTCAACGTTGATGTTTCAACTACAGCAACGCCTCGCACAATTGAGCACTCTCAAAAGTGATGTGTGTAATCGAATACCAACTCAGTGACTGGAGTGACAGAAAATTAATAAGTATTTTTTCTTTAAGTTGGCATTGATCGAAGTTTTATTTATATATTATCGTTAGTAATATTGTTTATTGTTGAAAAAAAATTTAAAGCTTTCGTTTCGTCGTAGTTTCTTGGCAATAATCAAAGTTAATTCAAACTGTGTTAAAAATTAATATAAGTATGGATGAAGGTACAAACATTGACTTTTTTATATTCCACATTTAAAATGTGAATACAATTTCATTATAGAATTCGAATCTATATTCTATTTTTTTTCAACACTGAACTTAGCGCACTTTGCTGGTGCATTTGAAAACTAATTCACGTTCCAATTAACATAATATGCATAATTTTTCATTGTGCGCCACTGAGTCGCATTATGCTCTGTAACTGTAAAACAAGGAAGTTGTGTTATCATATTTTGATATTGTTGATATATTTGTATGTATCCTGTGGCTGCCGGCTGACAGCGGAACATGTAAAGAGCAGTTTTTTACTTTGATATTATTTACTTTGATTGGTTTTTTTTTACTTGATATATCGATATTTAAATAAATATTGATACATCGATATATCGATATTTTTTTTCACTTTAGACATCCCTATACGAAGTGTGGCATTATTTTAATAATTTAATATTGTCAATCAGTTCCTCTTAAAACTGCGCCTGCGCAGGGTGTACGTACTGATTGATTAAAAACGACATGGCGGACCCGATCTCGAGTACGTGAAAATTAATTCACTCGAATCTTGAATCCATTTGAGTTATATACATAATTGAGTTTTAGTTCAAACACGGGCCCCTGTCTTTGATAACGACTGATAATCGTGCAGTGAGTTGTATCATTAAACAAATAGCTTTATTGTTGTCAGTTTTTAACTACACCTATTTGAGGATAACGTGTCACTCTTATTATAAAATAAATTATATATTCCGAATATTGCGACGTTTACAAATATGAAAAAGATAATAATATCACTTTTGTGTATGAATATATTTTTTAATGATGCTTTGAAGATTTTAGTCGTCTTTCCCATACCGGAGAAGAGTCACTCTATTTTGGGAGATGGTGTTGTCAAGCATTTGTTAGCTGCTGGCCATGAGGTAAGTTCTTCCGAAACTTACTTAAATTTTTTTTTATATTACGGCCCACTTAACCGTTAGCAGTTACCGTCGCCTACAGATGCTCGCAACACCTGGAGCACCGCGAACACGTTGCTGTCCCATAGGGGTACAGGAACCTGAATCACTAATGCCGGAACACAAGACAAGATTATTATGGCGGCATGTACCACGTAGCTATGGTTGCGTCAAGGTCATTCATGTAGTAAATAATGTTTTTCACCTAGTAAATGTTACTTTTATGTCTAAAACGCTATTATGTACCAAAACAGTGTATAATTTATCAGTACTAGTAAATAATTATAATAAAAAAAAAACACCCAAACCAGAAACTAGAGTCGGGACCAGAAAGAGCCACGGAGGTCTTCATCAATATTGATCTATATTCCTGCTATTTCAAAAATTGAAATCAGTTCATAGAGCACGCGTTGTGTAGAGAGTAACATTCAGTTATGGTATAATATCCGGATTGACGGACCTTATTTCTACTTTTAACAGGTTTCATATATAACTACAATTCCTATGAACGACTCTCATCCGAAGCTGCATCAAATCGACGTCTCTGCCAATTTTGATGTGATGCCGAAAGGTAATTATTTTATTTACAATATATAAATATTCACATTATGTCGCAAATATATCAAAACCTTTAAGAGTGTTCCCAAATCCCAGAAAAATAGAAAAATATGTTATCATTTGAACGTAGTGTTCAATAGTGTAACGTGCCACAATGATTTGATATACATGAAATTTTCAAATAAATTTTTTTTTATTAATACTTCACACACAGCTTGTTATATTTGAATATCTACTCGTTCTTGTTAAAAAACCATTTTAGCATTGTCCTTAAGTCAATTTGAATGACCATCCATTAAGCTTTTTAGGTTCTATGGAGAACCAAAAAAAACTTACAACATTGCACTTTTGAAAAAGATTTTTTCTTATTTTCGATCGGTTATAATGCCATTCGCTTAACAGAGGGGAAAGCACGGCTGTAGCTAGGGGTCGGGGGGGGGGGGGGATTGTGAGGCAATCTTTTATTATTTACATAAATACTAGATAAATTTAAATATTAGACATCATTGAAATGTAATATCGGACATATCTTTATTACACGTAACTTGTTCAAATAATATATCTAACATATTTTTATCACTATAATGAAAAAACCAACAGTCTTTCTTTTATCAGTAAGCATATATGTACATTTCATGAAAGAGATCAGTTGACCTTGATTTCTAAGCATAGTAATTCCTGGATGTACGGCTGTCACCTCCTTCTGCGAGGCAGTCATGTCCGCAAAGGAGGCGGCAGAGCGGGAGCGGGAGTCGACCACCAAACTCCCCTCCCGCCAACGCAGGCCATGCCGGCGGCGCCGGAGGGCTAGTAACGACCTCCAGCCGTCGTAAAAAGCGGCCGCGGGCGGCCCCTCGGTGGAGGACCCGCCGCCCGCACTATTGCCGCGAGGGAGAGGGCCGCGTGCTGTTCTGCGGCCCCCCTCAACTGTTGATCCAGGAGAGCGCCGGGGGACGAAATCCTGACCCCCGGCGCCAACAATTTAGAAGGGGTCCGTCTTAAGATAAAGGGCGGGCCGGCGCCGGCCCGTGCCACGAGATTGGCAGGCCATATATCCGTGGGCCCGGGCGTAGGCGATAGGAGAACAGCGGGGTTTTTTAGTGGGTAGTCGGATGGCCGAACATCTTTCCCGGAGTCCCACATATCCCTCGGTCCGCCCGGACCGGAGAACCCGTCAAGAGAGGTTTTTCCCCGAGACCAAAAAAAAAATAAGCATAGTAGATAAATATAAGGCTAATGCTGAAGACTGTGAAACAACGAACGAGGCTGAAACGCCAGGCTCCTTTTATGTTGGGGTCAGAATATAGTCAATCCCGTAATAACCAAATCTTATCACGTAATTTTTTGTCTCTTTTTTATGTTGTAGGACAGCAAACAGGCTGACGGCCTTTTAGCAGACACCGTCGCCTATAGGTGTTTGCAACGCCAGTGGCATCGCGAACACGCTGCTGTCCCGTAAGGGTACAGGAACTTGGGTCACTAATGCCGGAACACAACACAAGGTTATTATGGCGGCATACTTAAGATCAAAGGTGGTCGCCATCCAGACGGGCTTGAGGCCCTACCACGTAGCTAGGGTGAGTTGTTTTGTCGCCTTTTACGATAGGCCGACCCCGGCCGCAGAGGTTAATATTCGTTCTCCGCCCCTGCACGGATAGTAGTCTCTGGTCAAGAAGCATGACAAAAATGATGTAGTAGTTTCATTCGTGACAGTGTACACCAGACCACAGATTATACGTGAGTCGCGATTTCACATCGAGGGAGAAACGATGATAATATTGTTTTATGATAATTATTATTATTTTATAATAATATATATATATATATATATATATATATATATATATATATATATATATATATATATATATATATATATATATATATATTATTGTATGATCAGATGCGTTGAAGATAAAGTACATGATGGAGTCCAAAATAAATTTCAATAACCCCATAGCAGTCATAAACTTCGTAAGTCAGATACATCTATCCACAATTGAGAATGAAGATGTGCAGAAATTCATTAATGATCCTTCGAAAGAATTCGACCTTGTCCTAGCTGAGTGGTTGTACAACGAACTGTATTCTGGGTAAGTATTTGCTTTGGTATCCAAAAAGTATCTAAAAATGACGACACGACTAAAAATCTTTCAAATTGCTTAATATGTACTTAATATACTGTTTGAATTGAGAAATCTTTTTGGAGATCTAAATAACGGACATTGAAAAATATGCCAATCGGCCGTGAAGAGCAAACCCTTGAGCCAGAACCATGTTTATTTTAAAGTAAGAAACACGTGTAAGTAATAATAGATTGCAAGTGAAGTTTTGGTAAGATTTCATACAGGTCAGGTGGAGGAAATGCAACAACGGGGTAAATGCAATAGCGTTCTATTGCAGAATCTATTGTACAAGGACCAGCCCCGCCATGTATGGCACAACATACGTACTTTTTAAGCTATTAGCTAAATACTCGTGGTCGATCCTTGCTTAAAGGGTATTTGAAATCCCACCTCCTGATTTTCTCCTACCTCACTCTCGGTGAGGTAAATGGTAAAAGCGAGGTTGGGACGAAATAATATAACTAGTAACGCGCAAGCTTCTAAACGGGCGGGACGGTCGACGTTCAACTTTCCTGAAGACCATTTACTGCGCCGTGCGTAACTGACTTCAGTTACTCCTTACTCTCATTGGCCGTACCATAAGATTGTGTGTTCAGTGTGCGTGACATTTAGCTGGTGTCGTGCAATAGTTTCTTCGCGAGCGGACCTGAATCGATCCGAGAAGGGGTGGAATCAAGGTCAGTGCGAATTTCTTTGCCCAATGCAAGGTATCGCGTCTCTCTAACCACCGCTCCTTTCCCCTACTCTCTCATACAGTCCACAACTCTCGAGCTATCTTTCTCATTCCCGTACGGTGAAATCTCGGTCCGTGACCGGCATCGTACAACTCGTTCGGACTATTTTATTTACGGAGTAATGAATAACGTATCATTTTGCAAAAGACTTTCGAGCGTCGTGTTAGGCCGCCCTTACATTTGTAAGTTGCTTCTGTAAAATTTATGTAAGAACCTTACGGCTGTATTTACACATACTAACAAACTTACAGTAAATAATACTTACGTAAATTTTGTGAGTTATTACTTGCGTAAATTATTACAACCCATTTACACATACTTACAAAATCAGAAACGAAAATGCCCTCTCGTCGTCAAATTCAAACAGCTGCTACATATATTATTTTAACAAATAAAAGACGAAAGCAAAGAAAATGTTGGGTAAAACCTTGGCTGGAAAACAGAATGTCACGAGGTGCATTTGGAAATCTTTTGATGGAGTTGAGAATAGAACACAAACACCTTTCTTCACAACTTGAAGAACATCTTTCTTCACATCTTGAAGAACGATCATTTTCACTCGAATTAATTTTGTATTCTGACATTATGGGTTAAAAAAGTATAATATTATTATAATTTGAACTTTATGTAACACGTAGAAAAATAAAAAATTAGCGATGCGTGTGAGCAACCTCCCCTACAGCGAGCAAAACTGCAACTGATGTCACGAGCGCTATCGTGCTCGTGGCAATTTTAATTAGAATACGCACGCGCGTGATGGCGCTCGTAGACACTCTAACGGTTAATTTTTTTTTAATTTCAGACTTCCAGCAATATACGACTGTCCATTAATTTGGCTCTCGACTTTGCAACCGCATTGGATGATGTTGAACCTTATAGACGAGAACCCAAATCCAGCATACACTCCAGACACGATATCAATGAATCTACCTCCTTTCACCTTCTTCCAAAGGTTCTCAGAACTATTTAACCAAATTATTGGTTCGGCTGCTAGAGAACTGTAAGTACCAATATTTAAGTTAACTTTAGAAGTGTTGTACCAAAAAATACCAGTTATCACACAGCGTCTTAAATTTTATTTTTACTTTACTATAGGGAAGCAGTAGTCATTTCAATTGTTTTACATGCTGTTTGTGGCATAACATGTCTACTTGTTGTTACTAAATCTCCATGTATAATTTAAAAAAAATGTGTGGTTATTGTACCTATTATGAACTTGTAACACAACATAAAGCATATAAATATATCTTATATATTTATTTTGTAAATAAATATATATGACGGATGCCCGGTGTTAATATATTTTTAAAATAAGTGGCACCAGCAGGGCTGGCGCCACAATCTTCGACAAAATCGTTGGTATTCATGGTGAGTGAAGCAAAACACAAACTTGGTTACTAGTAGGTGGTTTATTCACAATATAATCAATATATCAAAGAGCCGATTCTTTAAGACGCGCATAGGTGACGATACGTATCGGCGGTTAGCATTTGACTGTTTTGTGTGATTTTTTTCCTTAAAGCTAAAGCTGTTGTTGTCTCAGACGACTTGACAGCGATTACGGACATTAAGGCATTCCAACCACGTGGGAGCGGGGTAGATCAGCCGTGGCAGCGTGCTCGGACACGCGTTTCCTGTGAACTGCCTTTCCGGCTTGACCGCTGCACGGGGACAATTGAGGACAGCCACGAATGGCAAGGATATTATTAATTTGGGGACTATCAGCTTCGCTAGTGAAGCCGATCCTATTCTAATCTACTACCGTTTCGGAGTGCTTATAGCTGGGGGAGAAGATACGGCGAAAGAAACTTCCCCGCAACACATCTATTCTACATGTATTCATGTCATGTGTGATTGTGACTCTATAGGCTATGGGGGGCGTAAGACATCCCTAAACCTATTCCGTCAGACCGGTCCATACCGGACTGGGGAGATAGCGTCCGTGAGAGCATTCGCTCCAGCGTCCTAGTGATGGGACTGCTTTGTACCGCCTTGTACCGCCAGAGACCTCGTATTTATACGAAATTCTGAGGTAAACAATATGTGCTCGGGACTTTTCTCCACGACGTCCGTTGACTGCACAGCCGGCAATATCAAATATGTACTCCGGGCTTAGTCCTTCCGGGTATATCCCCTAAATAATGTTTATGTAAACATGGTTTTCTGTCAACAGCCGCTTTGTCCTGTTTACATTTCGTTCGTCTTTATTCTGATACCGGCGGCCTTTCACTTGGCGCCGACATATACCTAGTCAGGTCATAAATTCTGTCACATGTTTAATGTAAAATAATTGTAACAAGTTTATTAATTATGTAACCATTCATATACCAAAATGAACTTAACAAAACATAGATTCTTATGACATTAAAGTTTATTCAAAATGACCTCCGTGATTTTGAATACAAGCCTTCAATCTGCGCGGCCAGTTGTCTATCGCAGCACGAACGAGGTCCATGTCAATATCGGCGGCTGCCTTAATCAAGGATGTCTTGAGTGACTCCAAATTGGGATGAGGCTTTGAGCACGCCTTTTCCTCCAAGTGTTGCCATATCTTGTAATCTAACGGATTCAAATCTGGACTGGAGGAGGGCCAGTCTTCGTGCCGGATGAAGTCGATTTCACGCGCCGCCAGCCAGTCTTGTGTGCTCTTCGCTCTATGAGCTGGCGCCGAATCTTGTTGGAATACCCAGTGCCTGTTATTGAACATGGTATGAGAAACAGGTTCCACAAGGTTCGTCAGGACTGTATTTTGATACACAACAGCATTCGTTTTTACACCTTTCTCACAAAAATGTACCTCTGTTAAGCCCCAATAAGAAACTCCCAACCATACCATGAGCGAGGATGGAAAATGACCTCGTTGGACACGCGGAATACGGTTGCTCGCTTCTTCACTACTGTGTGCATACACCTTATCATTTTGTTTGTTGTAGCTCTCTTCTACGGTAAACATTTTTTCATCCGAAAAAAGAATTTCCCGATATTTTTTTCCCGCGTACCGCTTCAACAAAGCGCGGCATCTCTTCAGTCTCAGGTCCATTAGACGAGCATTCAAACGATGTCCTGTTTTTCTTCGATATGCCCGAAGCCCTAAGTCTTCATTTAACACCCTTTTCACCGTGGTTCTGCTTAACCCCATCTGAAGGGCCAACAGTTTCTGCTTACGTTTGGGATTTCTTTGAATTCGTGCCTTCACAGCTTTTATCACTGCTGGAGTCCTAACAGACCGAGGGCGACCACTTCTTGACCTGTCATCTACACTAGAGTCTTCATTGTATCGTTTGATGGTACGATAAACGAATCTTTTGGTAATATTCAAATTTTTCAGTATGTTAAAAATTTGAATTGGCGCGTAACCGCAACGATGCAATGCAATAACTGCAACACGGTCTTCTTTAAGCGTCCACTCCATATTTAAAAATGAGTAAAATTCTAAAAGTTATACATTTTTATTTTCATGAACCATTCGAAATTCTAATTCAATAAACTTTTTTGTGGCCAGCATTCTAAAAGAAAAGTTTTTACTGTGTGACAATACTTATGACCTGACTAGGTATACATAAACACCCAGATGCGAGACGGGAATCGAACCCATGACCTCCGCAAGCATACCGAAGTGCGTTAGCCGATACGCCACTGAGGTCGTATGTATAAAAAATTGATTTTGAAATTAATGTTTTGTTTTATCATAGTAACTTAATTCTGGAATTTTCTTGAAACAATACATTTTAACACATAAAATGATTTTATCATGTAAATATTGAGATCATCTTGTAACTATTGGATACATTTACAGTTACTTTGTAAATTCTGAAAGCGAGTCTTACCAACAATTAATCGTGCCAGCAATCAAAAAGAGAGGAAAGAAAGCTCCAGACTTCAAAGAATTAAGATTGAATGCGTCAATGATATTAGGAATGGGGCATGTATCTTTGGGTGTGCCGATTAGCTTACCTCAAAACTATAAGTTTGTGGGAGGTTACCACATTGACAGAGACGTAAAGTCTTTGCCTCAGGTAAGTCAGAATAAAATATATCTTCACTTTGTCACTATGGGAGGTCACCTATGCTACAAACATTTATTTATGTAAATTTTTTTCTCCCTGCAGGGGTGGAGTAATAATACTCATACTAACCCCTGCGGCCGGGGTCGACCAGTCGTAAAAGGCGACAAAACAACCCATGCTAGCATACGCTAGTATTAGGGCTCAGGTCCGTCTGGTAACCACCAGGTAACCACCGTTGGTGAATAAATATGCCGCCGTAATAACCTTGTTTTGTATTCGATTATCCGAGGTTCTGAAGTGTCCACGAAATTTAAAACGCGGGATATGCGAAATCCCATCACATCCCTGCAGGCACGGGGGTCAGGGCGATCCGATGAAACGGTTGTCCGCTGGCCGCCCGGTTCGGGAGGTTGTCCCGCCAACTTTTTCAATTTTTTTTCGTGGATACTCTAGACACTTACAAAACGCCCCTTTTAGTCTCATAAATATGAAGCGCTCAAGAAATAGTAAGTGTACTCCAGCGGACCTCGAATCCACATTTAAGGTGGACTTTTGTAACATCCACTCCAATTTCAATGCCGTTCATTATCATCTAGAAACGGCAAAGCCGGCCTTATTGTTTCTGACGGAGACACTGCACCGGCACTATCCGGCAATATCTGCACCGGCTGACTCATCTTACCTGATATCGTACCTTTGGTACCCTGGCTATAATTTGCCTCTAGATCCGGGATGACGTATGTTGTCGCCGTCTTAGCGGTCTCGAAGATAGGGCAGGACAGACCTCTCCACCTTATGGATGCGGGAAGATTTCGGTGGTTCCACCTGAGTTTATTTCTGCTTGTATCTTGTATATATTGTAGGCTAGGCAGACCGGGAGTGCTCCGGCCTACGACAGATGTCCAGTTTCCTACGTACGCAGGATACTGCGTTTGGAAGTGGTCCGGCAGTGAAATAGTAGGTATACCAGCGGACAGAGGGCAGAGGTGACGAAGATGTTATTCCACATGCATCACAGACTCACAAGGTCCTGATGTGTCTAGACAAGACCACAGAGTGGGCTCAAGTGCTCACAGGGCACGGCAGCTTTCCAGCATACCTGCTTAAATTTAAATTAAAGGACGACCCTACTTGCGTGTGTGGCTTGGCTAGCGAGACAGTACAGCATGTACTCTTGGAGTGTGCGCAGCATGACCACGACAGGGGTGACCTGGAAATCGTAACACAGGCCAAGCTAACCGACTTCATTATTAGCGAGCTAATGGCGAATAAGGAGACCAGGCCGCACCTGATGCGGTTTTGCATGAAAATTGATAAGATCTTGATGAAGCGTAACAAGAGTAGACAGAAATAGAAATTGTAATGAAGGAAATAATGTTAAATAATTTGGAAAATTATTTGAAGGTTTAACTTACTCAACGTGACTAAAAAGTGTAAAAGTAGTTAAATTAAATATTATCTTTTTGTTATCTAAGATTTATTATTTTTTTTTTATTTATTTATTTAAAGTTGCTTTTTAACAACTCAGGTCATTAGCGACCACGTTTACATACACAGTGTAAAATTAATAACAATAACAATACATTGGTCCTTATGAATTTATACTTGATCATACATATTTATCATTTTCAGAAACTTTAGAGTTTTATTATATCCATCTTGATTCAAACTGTCTTTTAGATTATTAGGTACATTACAAAGTCGTTTTTCATTTCCAAACTCTGTACAATCCACTAATAGATGAGAAACGGTTAGATCTACTCCACACTTGCATTTATTTATATTGTTTTTAGTTATTAGATGTATATGTGTCATATTTGTATGTCCTATACGCAATCTAGTGATGACAACTTGATCTTTCCTACAAGAGAAAGCTGATGGTGGTTTATCAAATATTGATTCTCTAATACTAAATAACTTCGTTGTATTTCCTGTCTTCCATTTACGATCCCAATTTATTTTAAGTTTATGTTTAATATACTTGTGTAATTCGGTTGGGGTTGATTTAATAAAATACACATACACATATACAATAATACAAATACACGTAATAACGTGCCAATTTTCACTATCATTTAATGCTTTTCTCGCTTCACTATCTGCTTTCTCATTACCAGCTATTCCTTGGTGGCTAGGAATCCATACTAATTCGAATTTATAATTTTCTTTCATTAAATTTAACATTGTTTGTTTAATTTCTAAAATAATTGTATTTTTTGTATCAAAACTTTGTAACGCAGTAAGACATGATTTTGAGTCGGTATAAATTACATATTTTAAGATTTATTATTATTATCTAAGAAAGTATAGAAAAATATAATTTTATTAAGTAAAGGAAAGTAAGAGTATATAAGAAATTGAAGAAATGTTAAGACAAAATGTAATCAGTCACAGTAAATGTAATAGCATTAAGAAAGATTGATAAAAAAGATAAAGAAAAGAGAGACAAAGAAAAGAAAAATTCCCGGAAAAGAAGTGTCGCGGGCAAAAAAGATAATAGCGGAAAAATTTCCGTCTTTTTTTCCCGCGCACTTCTTTTACGAGAATTATACTTCCGGTTATTTAATCAGATACAAATAAATGAAAGAGACCAAATAAATATCTAGCCATGCTAGAAAAAGAACGGACTAGCCCAGTAACTTCTTTGCTCACAAAGGTGATGGAGCGGATTATCAATGCGCAACTATTGGGTTACCTGGAATATTCCCAGCTGCTAAATGATCGCCAGTACGGTTTTCGGCATGATCACTCCACTGGGGATTTTTTAATTTACCTAACCTACTGTTGGGCTGAAGCCATTGAGAGCAAAGGAGAAGCTTTGGCTTTTAACCTAGCCATAGCTTCTAGCATAAGGCCTTCGATTAGGTTTGGCATCGGGTCTATTTGCGAAGCTTCCATCTTATGGAGACTCAATAGGTTTTGCACTTGGCTATCCAGCTTTCTCGCTGGGCGCAATATTAAGGTCGTTGTTGACAGTTGCTGCTCCAGTGTGAAGTCCATCAATGCTGGTGTGCCCCAAGGTTGTGTGCTATCACCGACGCTACTTACTCTGTATATCAATGATATGTTATACATAGATGGCATTTATTGCTATGTGGATGATAGTACCGGCGATATACGGTACACTGCTCGTGTAAACCTCCCTGCTGCGGATTTCGAAGATAGTCGAGCCAAACTTGTGTTTGAAGTAGAGAACTTTCTAGAGAAAGTTTCTGAATGGTTACGACAAAACCTTGTCCTATTCAACCCCTTGAAGACTCAAGTCTGCGTATTTTTTGCCAAGAAAACGCCATTCGCATCTGCGTATCAGTTCCGAGGAACTCCTCTTATCATCTCAGAGAGTATTGAGATCCTTGGTGTCGACATAACGAACGATTTGCAGCTTAGGGGACAACTGGAGGGTAAAGCTAAGCTTACCTCCAACAAGCTGGTGGCAAGGCAAGTAAAGGCTTGTGTTATACAAAGCACAGGTCAAGCCACACATGGAGTACTGCTCACATTTATCGGCTGAAGCACTGGCCTGTCAGCTAAATCGCCTGTAATCCATCCAACAACGCGCAGTTTGTCTTGTCGCCGATCCCATATTCACAGATGGCTTAGACACACTTGGCCTTTGGAGAGATTTTGCGTCTTTTTGCGTATTCTACCGTCTGTACAACGGGGAGTGTTCTGAGGAGCTTTTTAGAATTGTGCCTTCTTCGTCTTTTTACCACCGCAGTGCCCACCATCGGCTGGGTGTTCATCCCCCTTCCCTGAAACCACTTCTTTCATCTATGAAACGTTTCTCAGGAGTGTTCATGTTGTGTACTAGATTTAGAATGAGCTTCTGACTGAAGATTTTCCATCCCAGTATGATATGGAGTTTATTCAGTTTTTTTTTACGGTGGCGTTATAAAATTAGTTTGAGACCGGCAGCGCGTTGGTTATGTCTCTGGTGTTGCAAACGTCCATAGGTGGCGGTGACCACCTGCTTTAGGGTGGGTCGCTAGCCTGTCTGCTGAACTCCAGCTATAAAAAAAAACAATTTATAAAAATAGATATTGGATAACAGATAGGCAATCCCCAGAATGCTCGACCTAACAAAATTGTGTTTAGTGGCTAAACGTGCTAACTGATTGCACCACTGAGTTGTTTGCTCTATTACAGTTCCATTTCCATCTATTTTGTTTAAAAACTCTATTACACTTAAGTGAGGAACTTAATATCTAGCTACGGCACCTCCACCAGGCCCTGACAGAAGCAACAGACCTAAAAAATTATAGCTTGATATCGTAAAGGGTAATATTCGTGCCAATGGACTGATTACTAGGGATGCCAAAAACCATGCGAAGTGGAGAAAAAAAAGTCGGAAAGTGGAGTTCGAGTGCAAAATTGGGTTGCAACAGGGATTTTCGCTAGGATCATGATGATGATTTGTTAAAAAGACTGATGATTAAATTATAAAAAGTTTAAGTATAAAAATTTTTTGTGTGGTATTTTGTTAGGTTTTGAAAATCAATTTAAATTAATGTCTTTTTATAATTTAAAATAAGGTCAGTTGATTTTTTCTCCAAGAATAATGGCGATGATCGTAGAAGTGATATCACTCAGACTGAAAGGATAAGTTACAACTAACATTGTAGTTTTGGTACAGGATTTGCAAAAACTAATGGACAATGCGAAGAACGGAGTCATTTACTTTAGTATGGGTTCTAATCTGAAAAGCAAAGATATGCCAGAAGAAATGCAACAAAACCTATTGAAATTGTTTGGAACCTTGAAGCAGACAATTTTGTGGAAGTTTGAAGAAGACTTGCTTAATGTGCCTAAAAATGTCTATATAATCAAATGGGCTCCGCAACAAAGTATTTTGTGTAAGTATATAAACGCTTATTTGATGTTCTTCAATATTTTAATTTTTAATTTGTCTTTATGTTCTAAGATTTTCAATCAGTTTCATATTGAGATTTTTGTTCTGAACTGTTTTGGTAAAACTATATAATTATTCTACAATACAGGTTTTTTGTGTAGAGTCTCAAACTAGTTAGAGCTATAAAGCTCTATAATTATGTAGCATATTATTATACGCTTTAAGGAAATAGGTAATCTGGAATGGTACATAGATTACTTACCACTTATTTCAGAAAGTTTAAGTTTAAAATTATTGTTTTCTCGCAAACGAAGTCACTTTATTTGACCAAACGATAGACGTAGCCTAATAAGGTCCTGTCTGTGGATTCGATTCCTATTCAAAACAAAAAAGTTAACCATATTTTTTTTTAGTTCACCCAAATCTGTTAGTCTTCATCAGCCACGGAGGCTTCTTGTCTACCAACGAAGCTGTTCACTTTGGAGTTCCAATAATAGGAATTCCCGTATTCGGAGATCAATTTCTTAATGTGGATCGAGCAGTCAAACAAGGATTTGCGTTAAAAGTGAATTTGGCAAATGATTTTGATGGCCCTTTGAAGATCGCTATTGACGCTATAATAAGCAACCCAAGGTAAGCAGAAGAAATGTTACTTCGCGATTCCCTTATATACGCTTCACAGTTGCATTTAAAGCTTGCACAAAGGTGCAGTCTCAAGAGTCATGTAATTAAGCGACACATTTTTAATAGTATGCATCTGGATTTTTATTTAGTTTATGGAGAGGTACCACTTGATCATCGAATGCAAAGAAAATAAAATAATATATTTCCATTGTTGGGCAAATTCTTATTTTAAGAACACACAGTTAATAATGGAAAAGAATATTATCACCATTTTACAAGTGATGGATTTCCAAATAAAAAAAAATACTATAACAATTCACACGGCGACATATAGTCACAAATTTAGTTATTTACTTATTAAGATATGCTACTTATATATTTTTATTTCTTTGTAAATATGCATAATATGCAAGATATACTAATTATACATAAACTCCCAGATTCAAGACGAGAAACGAAATCCGAAAGTCGTCAAGGAGTCTAGTTTTCATTATTTTGAACCGTCGCATAGCAACATTAAATAGCGCATTGTATGTATTGCTGTCCATCCACAACATCCCCTTTTCTCGAGTCAAGATATTTAAAAAACGGATTTGGGAGTTACTTGAGTGACTGCCATCGATTGCCTCAAAAGGAAATAATATATGTCATTCAAATAGCCGTTTTTTGCAGGTATAAACAAAGAGCCAAGGAAATATCTTTAATGTATCATGATCGACCTATTTCTCCTGCTGAAGAGCTGGTCTTCTGGGTGGAACATGTAGTGAAGACTAAAGGAGCTCCTCATCTCAGATCCCCAGCCTTAATAACTCCTCTCTACCAAAAATTATTTTTAGACGTGATTGCTGTATCCGCTGTCGTGTTCTATGCGTTTATGGTTATATTAAAGAAGTTATGTTGTTATGAGAAAAGAACCAACAGTAAAAAGGATAAAAATCAATAACACAATTTGGCACAGTCTTCTGTGGGTTCGGTTACACATAAAATAGGTCCACCCCATCATTTTCTCAGGGTATTTATAACACTGATAAAAGGCAATATTTAATATCAGGATTAAACGGCAGTCAACCTTAAAAATGCGTTATCTATCGATGAGCTTATAATACTCGTTTCAAATAACTTCCTCCGAAGAAACAGAATTGCAGTCCCTGGTTATTTCTGATAATGTCGAGAATACAATTAATTATTGTGGTTAAATTGGAAATTTCCAACAGGTTTTTTAAAATTTTGATTGGAAACTAAAACATGGATACATATGATTTCACATAAATTAACGAAACTTAGAAATTTGTTTAAATAATATGAACAAAAATGCATGTGACCACCTACAGTGATATACGATTAAATAAATGCAATAGTAGTTAGTAGCTACATACCTGTTATTACTACTAGTAGTAGGAGAACAGGTAGCCACGTGGTATCCAAAAGACCAACTGTGGTCAGGGGTTCGAAATCTACAATAGCAGTATCCGTGCAGAGGCGGAGAAAGAATATTGACCTCTGCAGTCGGGTTCGGCCTGTCATAAAAGGCGACAAAACAACCCTAGCTACGTGGTAGGGCTCCAAACCCGTCTGGATGGCGACCACCTTTGGTCTTGTGTCGCCATAATAACCTTGTGTTGTATTCCGGCATTAGTGACCTAAGTTCCTGTACCTTTATGGGACAGCAACGTGTTCGTGATGCCACTGGCGTTGCAAACACCCATAGGCGACGGTGACTGTTAAATTCTAAGCGGGCCGCCAGCCTGCCTGCTCTCTTACATCAATAAAAAAAGCATGGCAGCATTTACACAG
Organism: Malacosoma neustria; assembly: GCA_963693495.1. Classification (NCBI taxonomy): domain Eukaryota; kingdom Metazoa; phylum Arthropoda; class Insecta; order Lepidoptera; family Lasiocampidae; genus Malacosoma; species Malacosoma neustria. Next base: position 12,002,346 of record OY856390.1, read on the forward strand.
ATTTTTTGCCTAATTTCGCAAAAAAAAGAAGTTCTGATGTGAAGAAAAATATGGCGAGGAAACCTACATGACGAAATCAATTGTATGTGCCCGCCAGTCCACGCTAGATAAGATGTTATGGGCCGTTTTGATGAAATCCTACCTAAAATAATATTTTTTATTTATACGCCAAAGAACGTTGGCAGGTCAGCTAATAACAGCATCTATAGAAAAGTAAGCATATAGCATAAATAATTGTTTCAATTGGAAAAAATTAATGTTTAAAAATTATTAGAGTTTATCTAATAAATATTTGTGCTTTGTATATGGTCTAACCATTAGTGAAATACGCTTGTACATTTATATAACGCAGTAATTTGAAATAAGTTCAATGATCTTTTTGTATGCGGCTAATATTGTTGTGGCGGACCAAATGGGGTGATGTGACTGGTGTCATCTGTGACCCCAAAATACCGGGTAAATCGAAAGGACACAAGCAGGCACTGCGAGTCACGGAGATGAATATGCTGCAGTGTATGTGTGGAGTAACGCGGAAGGACTGCGATAAGAACTCTCGCATTTTCGGCAACCTTCATATCCGTGACATCGCGGATAAACTGCAGGAATGTCGGCTTCGTTGGTACGGCAACCGGATACTTATGTGGGAAACAAATGTCTGGTTATGCCGCCTAGCCGGAGGGATAGATCCAAAAAGTGCTGACTTGATGTCGTAGAGGTTGCTATGCGTGTCCAATGGACTGTCCACCAGAGATGCCGAAGGTCGTGCGAAGTGGAGAAGAAAAAGTCGGAAAGCGGACCCCGGGCACCGAAGCGAGAGTTTGGGTTGCAACCGGAATCAACGCTACGATGATGATGATAATATTGTAGTGGCGGTAACTAAAATCTTTCCTATCTCGGTTGCAATAGAAAGAAAAAAAAAGTATTTATTTAGGACTAATTTTTTTATAATTTATATAACTAAAGTTATATTTGTCCATTGATTCTTCTTTTTATATAATTTTAATAATATGTAAATTTACATTATGATCTGTTCTGATGTGTATGCGAATATAGATCATATTTTCTCCTTTTTAATCTTTCATTCCAATTCTGGTAAATTCTACGTAGAAGTGTAATCAAAGTAGAGAAAAAAATTATATAATATTAAAATGTTACCCATGTCACTTAATGGCTCCAGTGGAAGATCAGAGCTGGTGAACACCACCACCAAATACTGAACTGGGATCGAATCAATGTTGAGAGATACATTCAAATGTACAGTTAGTATGTAAGGCTTTATAAAATCAAAAAAAATTACAGAGAAGTTATTTTATTTTAGTAATCAAATTATTGCATTAAATACTTTTATCAAATTCAAATAAGAACATTATTTTAGGATGGTTGTTGTTTTAATAAAAACATTAATTTTTTTTAAATTTTAAGTTTTTTTAATATTATACAGGGTTATTAGTAATTCGAAGTATTACCGTTAGAAAGTAATAAGGGTGACTATTTGTGATAATTTTAACCCCATATGCATCATGCAAAAGTGAACCATTTTTGAGTTATTATGTTTTTTAGCTTTTTCAAAATAAATAAAAAATGCAACATCAAAAATTTATTTAAAAAAATGTATCAATTTCAATTTTTCTTCTGATTTATAAAAACGATTAAACATTGGTTATTTATTTTAAAAACATAGCCGTTTTCTTATCTCTCCAACAATGCATAACAACAACTAGGAAGTTATTTCAAAGCAACTGAAAAAAAAAATTATCACAAAGGAAGCAGGCGGAAATTTGGATTCGAACTAAACTTAAGGTCGTTCTTTAAAATTTCCATAAAATTAATTAAAAGCTCAATGTAAATAAAACAAAAAATACAAATGTAAAATAAAATCTAGAACCAGTAACAGTTTAGTAGTAATAACAATTAACAAATAGTAATAAGAAACAATTAAGACATTTTGTAATTTAACCTAATTAAAGTTCTTGCTCGAAGTGACTTCCGCTATTGCGTACGCAAAGTCGCATTCTTTTTCTGAGTTGTGACTTTTCTGTATCGCATTTGCCGCATTTATAATTCTTGTTTTGAGTTCTTCTGTGGATGACACAAGCGAGACGTCGTAAACTAGGGATTTCATGTGACCTCAGACATAGAAATCAACCGGCGTTAAGTCCGGACTTCTCGCAAACTACGGAATGTGTCCTCTTCGCCCTATCCAACGATTAGAAAAATGACTATCGAGCTATAATTATTTTCGAGTTTATTTTAAACCGTATTTAAATCTTGTACAAGATATTCAATCTACAGAAAATACCATTAGAGAATTTTAATAACTAATAGCAATTGATCTTCATAAAAGCGTGTAGTGTATATTGAGTTGAATTTTACTTGAAGTCTCTTCTGTTATCAATCCGTCTTCTGATGATTCAGTTTCATCATTTGTTTCACAATCTTCTTCAACAGTACTATCAATACCACAATAGCAAATATTACTAGAGCCAGTAGATCTAAATACATGCGTTGGTAGAATGGAACGATCAGTGCTGGTGATTTAAGGTGTGGTGCACCCTTTGTACGTATTACGTATTCTGCCCAATAGACCAATTCTTCCCGTGGCGACATTATCCGGTCGTGGAATAGTTTTGATAGCTCTTTGGCTTTTTTGGAGTAGCTGAAATGAACAGTAATTGGTTGAATTGGTTCTGTTATAAATATTTGAGTTCCAGAATTGTAAAAATAAATGTGTAATATTACAATCAATACTAATATTATAAATGTGAAAGTAGCTCTGTCTGTTTGTTAAGTTTCACGCCTAAGCCGCAGAACCAATTTTGATGAATTTTAGTTTATAGATAAAAAGGACCTTGGAAAAGGACATTATGCTACTTTTTTAATTTATATGGCAGAACAACGATTTCTGGGTCAAATGGTATTCTATAAAGTCTTTCCTTGCTCTTGTAATAGAACTAAGTCCCTAATAGTTCTTCTGCGTTACTGCTCATGAATTTTCCGTTTTCTTTAGGTTAAACTTTTTTTGACATACCTCTGTAATCAAGAACAGAGGAGTTATATAAGGACACGAATAAAAATACGAGCGGTTTATGAACTTGTGGTGGCTTGCTAGCATCTGGCGGCAACCGATATTAAATTTCGGTGATTTCCGTAATTGTTCGGAATAGATCGGTTACCGGGGCACGCGCACTCAAGGTCAATGTTTTTATAACCATCGGTCCCGAGACACTCACGCGCAGCCTTTTAACACGTGTTCCTATGTATAAGAATTCATAAAACTCGGTAGAAATACGAACATTGTTAATTGTACGTTCTGGTGATTATAAACATTCAAACAAGTGATAGTAGTTTAATTTATATACTATCCCCCATAAACTATTAATACTACTCAACGTACTTGAGTTTCTAAAGTGCTTACTCCTACATGAAATTGTATTTAATATTTTATATCAACTAATGAAGTCAGTTACCTTTTATCAACAAGCATAGTATTGACAGCAATTTTCAGATTTTCAGGCATGTTGTTATCAAGTTTCACCTTCAGTGCATATCCTGCAGCGACAGCTTTATTGATATTGATAAATTGATCCATATATACTGGTATACCAATAATTGGCACTCCTAAATGTAAGGCTTCAGTAGATGACAGAAGTCCTCCATGTGTTATAAAGAATAGAATATTTGGATGTGCTGTGGACAAGTAAACATTATATAAAATTATATCTGTTTATGTATTGAATAGGAATTAAACAACCCACACTAGCTATGTGGTAGGGCCTCAAGCCTGTCTGGATGGCGACTACCTTTGATCTTAAGTATTCCGCCATAATAAACTTGCGTTGTGTTCCGGCATTAGTGACCCAAGTTCCTGTACCCTTATGGAACAGCAGCGTGTTTGCGATGCCACTGGCGTTGCAATCACTATTGGCGACGGTAACTGCTAAATTCTAAGCGGGCCGTCAACCTGTCTGCTGTTCTACAGCCATAAAAAATGAGTGGATGGATACAAGAGGAGATCAAAGAAAAGATGGTCGTGTAAAAGATGACATGTTAAAAAAAGTGTGAATGTTAAGATGACAGCTAATAAGAGAGAGTGGAAGGAGAGAACACGTGTCGACCGCACATAGTTTGGGATAAGGGCAGGAAGAAGAAGATGTTTGGAATAAATCTGATTATAGTTGATATTGACAAAGGACCTAGAGAAATATTATTTTAAGAGGCTCATTGGAGCCTCCCATGATCAAGAGGGGTCTTGAACAAAGAAGATCTTGCTTTCGACTACTGATCAATATGGCCATTCAACCTAGCAATGTCAGTCTTCTGGGTATACTTCCGCTAATGATTTTTTCTTTGAGAAAAGGCTTCTATCGTTGACGAACTGTCTGTCTGAACTGTCTTGAACCCGGGGGATTAAGGTATATGTGAGACTCCTGGAAAGATGGTCGATATCCTACTACACAATAAAAAAACCTGTTGTTCTTTTATCGCCTACTGGCTCAGACTGAGAGCGATTTGTTACAATGATTCTTTACTTGTAACAGCCTTTTTCTAGTTTTAATATATTTTTTAATGCAATATAAAACTTTGGAGATGCAAGGGTTCCTGGGCTCCAATAGCTATGTTGCTGAACGCTAATTTCTTCTTCGGAGGTCTTCTTCAGAGTTTTGTTCACAATAAAATTCGGTACCAGAATTCCATGATATCGTGGTCGTGGGTTTTCTTCCCCTTACTCAGGGGCAGGTAGAGGCCTCGAGGGATAGCCTCTTTACCCCGGCTTCTACTCAGGGGGCGACAAGCGCACTTATGTGAGCGGTGGGGCATCACGGCGGCCGATGATATTTCTCTTCGGCCTGGGTGTCCATTCTCTTTGGCCAAGCCTTGGCTGCCGGTGCGAGGCATCGACGGCGGCCTGACGAAGGCCTCAACGGGGTACACCCCACTGGAACAAGCCAACGGCGGCTCGATGGGGCCTCATCAGGCGGGGCTGGCTACCGGAGCTAGGCAACGCCAGACGACGGTCTGCTCCGGGAGCCAGCTCCGGCTGTTGGCTGCCAGACGAAAGTCATTTTCGGCCAAGGGTCCATGGCGACGTCATTTTGGCGCGTTGAGGCGCCTCAGCGACGGTGTGTGGTGTGTGTCGTCGTGGCCGGCGGCATGCGACGGTGTGTACTGAGACGTCCGCCTCATCCGGATGCAGCAGCGCGTCTTGTGCAGCAGCGCGTCTATCGGTAAAATATTTAATATTTGTTTCAATGAACGAGCGATCATAATTTTCATTACGAAGGTTATATCGCAATTTTGATTACGCTTTGTTGCCAAGGACTTAGACTGGTCGATCAATACAGTTTTTGGAAATCCACGTCTACGTTTTGTGTCGAGACGACGCACGCTCGAACGAGATTGTGTCATTTTATCAGTAATATCCGGATGACCGAGCTTTGCTCGGTAATTTTTCTTTTTTTTATAAATTGTGTTTTTTGGAAATTAACAATTGATTTTCTTAGTCTAACCTCTAAGCAAACACTCAATGACTTCGTATTACTTAACAACGCCATCTGCTGGAATAGCTTTAGTGTTGTTGTCTCGTTAAAGCAATTTAAAAAAAATAGTATTATTATTCGCCGATATATGTAAGGAAGAGTCATTTTCAGTTTAAATTGGGACTACTCAAACGCCACCTTTTTGTTTAAGTTGATAAAAAAAATGATTCCTAGCTAGATCGATTTATCGCCCCCGAAACCTCCCGTATACTAAATTTTATGAAAATTGTTGGAGCCGATTCCGAGATTCCAATTATATGTATATATATATATATATATATATATATATATATATATATATATATATATATATATATATATATATATATACAAGAATTGCTCGTTTAAAGATATAGGATAATACTTGTTTCACTAAACAGACGATCGCATTTTTTTTTATTGCGTAGGACAGCAGACAGGCTGGCAGCCCGCTTAGAATTTAGCAGTTACCGTCGCCTATAGGTGTTTGCAACGCCAGTGGCATCGCAAATACGCTGCTGTCCCATAAGGGTACAGGAACTTGGGTCACTAATCCCGGAACACAACACACAGTTATTATGGCGTCATACTTAAGACCAAAGGTGGTCGCCATCCAGACGGGTTGGAGGCCCTACCACGTAGCTAGGTTGGGTTGTTTTGTCGCCTTTTACGACAGGCCGACCCCGGCCACAGAGGTTAGTATTCTTTCTCCGCCCCTGTACGGATAACGAATTCATTTCATTGCGAATAAAACGATGATATCACAATTTTAATGGTGATATCACCGTTTTATTCGCGTTTCTCCTTCAGGGATAAGGCTGTTTCAGGCGGGTTTGAACCACCCGGCTTTGGGCGGCCTCTTAGTCGGGCCCAGATATCGCCTCTGGTAATTCCCGTTCTTCGGAGCTGATTTTCTCCCAAAGCAGCTAGGAACCCTTCGCCCATTAAGATCGGTGAAGGGCTTACAAGCTTAGGGCTCATCCTAGTACACACCGCTCTGCCTACCCCGGCAGAGGGACGTCTTAGCACAGTTGTGCACATCCCCGGGTTGTCCCGTCCGAGGATGGATGCGAATTGGTCGTCGTTTTTCGTCGTCGTCGTCTCCCCGTCGTCATTTTGCCTGGACGAAATTATAAAATTTGTCTAGGGAAGCGACGCCAAAACGCTGAAAATGCTCCAGAAGCAGATCAGTGAGCGTTGCAATGCAACGCAGCCCCGCGAGCGCCACGATCACCGGCCGTAACCATCACCCTACTGCGTCCGCACCTCGCAAACACGTCGCACCGCCGCGTCGAAATTCCGCGTCGAATGGTAGTTAGTAGTCTAATCCCGATATATATATATATATATATATATATATATATATATATATATATATATATATATATATATGTGTATATATATATATATATATATATATATATATATATATATATATATATATATATATATATATATATATATATATATATATATATATATATATATATATATATATATATATATATATATATATATATATATATATATATATATATATAAATATATTATAATATTATGTTTTTGAAGTATCTATAATGTCTTTATTCACTACATTTCATGAAAAAATGGGAATGTAATATTATTTACATAAGTATTTTAAATTTTATTTTAATTAGTAAAAACTTTTTTATATATATTACCTAAATATGAATGTAATTCGTATTTAGGTTGGATATGCACTGTAAATAGTTGGGAGTGATAACTGTAAAAGCTTTAATTTTTAGACTTAATTATCCATATTAAATGTTTATTGTCTTTCTTGTTGTTTTTGTGTATTTTTTCTTGTTAAAAATTCTAAAGATACAAACAAAAGAAAGGCTGACAAATCATTTTTTGACATTCTTCACACACATAAGGATAACTCAAAAAGTTATGGCAAACTATAAAAAATATCTGTCATTTATTTTATGGCTGTAGAACAGCAGACAGGCTGACGGCCCGCTTAGAATTTAACTGTTACCGTCGCCTATGGGTGTTTGCAACGCCAGTGGCATCGTGAACATGCTGCTGTCCCATAAGGGTACAGAAACTTGGGTCACTAATGCCAGAACAACACAAAGTTATTATGGAGGCATACTTAAGACCAAAGTTGGTCGCCATTCTTGGTTGTTCTGTCGCCTTTTACGACAGGCCGTCCCCGGCCACAAAAGTAATTTCTCCGCTCTTGCACGGATAAAAATTTAGCAGTTTACTAACCAAGAATACTAAGTTGCGGTGCCCATTTAACTATATGGACATTATTAGGCACGTTGTTCAAATCTTCTTCGAATTTCCAGATAACAGTTTCTTTCAATTCACCAAATATCTTGAGCAGCTTATCAACGATATCCTTAGGAAAGTCTTTGCTTTGCCACGTGGAACCCATACTGAAGTATATTATACCATGTTTAGCGTTATCAATGAGTTGTTGTAGATCCTGAAACGTAAAATATTTCTTCACGTTGACGCTATTACTTGTTATATGGTGAGTTTCTTAAAAATTTTCCCTGCTTTCTCCGTGCAGGGGCGGAGTAAGAATACTCACCCCTGCGGCCGGGATCAGCCTGTCGTACAAGACGATAAAACAACCCCTAGCTACGTGGCAGGGCGCCAAGCCCGTTTGTGTGAGGACCACCCTTGATCTACAAGTATGCCACCATAATAACCTTTGTTGTGTTCCGGCATTGGTGACCTCGATTCCATTACCCCTATGGGACAGCAGCATGTTGGCGGTGCTTTTAGCGTCGCAAAAATCCATAGGCGACAGTAAATGCTTACTATTAAGTAGACCGTCAGCCTGTCTGCTGTTCTTCAACGATATAAAAATACAATGCTGCGATAGGACCCCGAGTCTTTCTGTGGTATTAATTTATATAAGTAAAAAGGGACTATAAAATATATGTGGTTCATTGGCATGCATGGCCTTTTACGACATCAAGCCAGCACTACTCTTTCTGTCTGGGCCCAGTGGAGATGGCACGGCTAGATATTCGTTCTCCACGTTAGGAGCTAGTTACTGTAAAACGTGTTCATACCATTGTACGCAACATTCCGGCATTTAATCCGCAATGTCACGGATATGACGCTCAATATGCATTATAATATAATTGCGATTTACTGCTAACCCCCTTGGATGGTGGCGCTGGAGTTTGGTGGGTATTATATCCGTTCCCTCATAATGGAGACCTGAGCCCAGGAATAGAAACATCACGATCTGTTATTATTTAGGTGGTCTTTAAAAGGGCTGATAACGTGTACGTAAAACTAATTCTTTGCTACCTATGAAGTAGCTAAGGGGGCAATCTATTTGAACAAATACATTTTATGACTCTGAAGTTAATGGGGTAGTCTGTTTCAGAACTAAGTGGTCTTAATCAGTAACCTGGCTAAGACCACTTAGTTCAACTAACAGATATTTTTAGCACGTCAAATTTCTAACCACCAGCCAAGTTTCTCAAACGATTATGGAAGTGGCAATATTTGATACCTTGGGTAATGGCTTGATAGGAGTCTCTATGTGGTATCCGCCAACGAACTTGAAGTTTTGTGGAGTACTTGGTATGTTTCCAATTGCATGATGTTCGTTGCCCAAAACTAAAGAAACGTTATAAACGATTTCTTGGAAATCTGCTACAACTTTACCTCGTTTGGCTAATAGTGGACCAAAATATTTCTTGTAGATTTCTTCTTCTATTTTCTCAGTTTTAAATCTATACAAAAGTTAAAAAAGCCTTAATGTCGGTTTTTTTTCTTATCCTGTCATACAAATGCTCTTTGTAGTAATTGTTTCATGGGTTGACTTGTACGTTTAAATCTTGAAAATATTTAAATAACGTTATCTGATGTTCGTAATATTTTTTATTCTAGCTTTTTTTTAATTGCGACAACGCTTTTGGCACTGATTTGCCAAGGTCCAAGTATGAAAAGCCAGGTGATGATGGTAAATAACAACTTACTTTATACAGATTGTCTACTAACTTGCAAAAAAACAAATCTACTAATAAACTTTGTATAACTAATATAAAGAATATTTACAATATTTTGAAATTTTCAAATATTACATACATATACCTGAACGGATGACTTACATATTATATTTATATGGTAGTATATACATTCAGATGCCACTACGACATAATTATATATGAATATCATTAGAAGATAAAAATTTAGTTAGAGTATTTATAAAAAACACTATGAACTAAAGTCAGTAGGTAATTAACATTTACAGGGCGCGGCAAGTCATGGGGGAGAATGTCATACAGTGGAGTAGAAATTTTCCGGCAATAAAAGAAAATGTGGTCAATCGAACCTTCGCCTATTTCTATTCTAGCTTATCTGTCAAATAATGAAAAGTTTCATAAATCTCAAATAAAATCTAAATCATCAAACATCAACTTCAAGTTTTGGGGCTTATATGAATCTCAAATCCGTTTTCCATCACTTGTCTTTTTACACTGACCTTTCAAATCAATACCGCAAGCATTATAGCCATAAAATCACTTGAATTATTACATCTGCATGCAGACAATGAATTCGTAAAATGAATTACTAATTTATATGTTTTTTAATCACGGCTATTGATATTAAGAATATTATTAATATTTTAGCTTAATTTTTTGTAATTTTCAAGGTTGATGTATGTATATAGTCTACAAACACTTTCACTTCACACAAGATGTGAAGGTAAAGGATTACCCACATTTTCAATACAAAAAATTATCAGATTTTTTAAAACATGTACTGCAGGATATTTCGATGAACTAAAAAGGTTCCATAATTGTTGATAAGTATCACTACTTTTATATATAGTTAGTTATAACTCGATTAATTAATACTAACAAGTACTTACTTTTTAAGCCAGGTCCACTTAATCTGAGACCAAAGCTCCTCTACTCGTTGTTTGAAATTAAAAGGTAGAACATTTGAAGACATGTAATCAGATGTATAGGCCGGATTGGTGTACTGGTCAACCAAACGCAAAACTTGATAATGTGTTCCCATAGAATAACTTATAATTAATGGAGCGTCATAGAGAGCAGCCAATCTGGAAACATTGTTCAAGAAACTTATAAAATTGGAAAGTTACGATAGGTTCTTCAACTTTTTTCTCTGTAAAGGGGCGGGGTAAGAAACTGACTGAGGCTAGAGACACCTTATGGTAAGAGGCGACAAAATAACCCTTTTTTTTTTTTTTTTTTTTTTTTTTTTTTTTTTTTTTTTTTTTTTTTTTTTTTTTTTTTTGGCCTCGGGGAAAAACCTCTCTTGACGGGTTCCCCCGGCCCGGGGGGACCGAGGGATATGTGGGACTCCGGGAAAGATGATTGGCCATCCGACTACCCACTAAAAAACCCCGCTGTTCTCCTATCGCCTACGCCCGAGCCCACGGATATATGGCCTGCCGATCTCGTGGCCCGGGCCGGCGCCGGCCCGCCCTTTGTCTTGAGGCGGGCCCCTTCTAAAGTGTTGGCGCCAGGGGGTCAGGGTTTCGTCCCCCCGGCGCTCTGCTAACAACTCTGGGAGTTGAGGGGGGCCGCGGAACAGCACGCAGCCCTCACCCTCGCGGCAATAGTGCGGGCGGCGGGTCCTCCCCCGAGGGGCCGCCCGCGGCCGCTTTTTACGGCGGCCGGAGGTCGTTACTGGCCCTCCGGCGCCGCCGGCGTGGCCTGCGTTGACGGGAGGGGAGTGTGGTGGTCGACTCCCGCTCCCGCTCCGCCGCCTCCTTTGCGGACATGACTGCCTCGCAGAAGGAGGCGACGGCCGTCCATCCAGGATCGCCCCCGACCATGGACAGAACCAGGGCCGGGAGCGACAGGTCCACGCCGATTTGGGCGACGAGGGCGCGGCGCTCCTCGCGCCACGCAGGGCACACGGCGACAGTGTGGTTCACCGTGTCCTCCTCGTCGCCCGCGCCACAGTGGTGGCACCCTGACGTCATCTCCCGCCCTATGCGACACAGGTACCTCCCGAAGCAACCGTGCCCCGAGAGGACCTGCGTCAGGCGGAAGGTCAGGGTGCCGTGGCGCCTTTCCACCCATTCGGCCAGGACGGGCCTCACCGCTTCGATGGTGGCAAGGCCCGCGCTAGGGTGCGCGAGGCGCTCCTTCCACTCCACCATGAGTACCTCATCGCGCAGCTCCGCCCGCTTTACCTCCACTTCGCGAGGCGCGGGGCGAGAGCCACGCTCGGCCGCATCCCGGCGCCACTGGTACAATAGCGCCAGGACTCGAGCCTCGAGGTCCCATGGTGGGGATCCGGCCAGCAGGGAGGCCGCTTCAAAGGACACCGTGCGGTATCCCCTTATCGCCCTGACGGCCAGGACGCGCTGCGGCCTGCGAAGCAGTGCCGTCGTTTTGGCCGTCAGGCGATCCGCCCATATCGGGGCCCCGTAAAGGGCCATCGACCGCACGGTTCCCTCAAAGAGCCTGCGGCACACTGCGCCCGGCCCGCCGATATTCGGCAGCAGACGGGAGAGTCCCGCCGCCGCCCGAACTAACCTCGGCGCCAGGCGCTCGAAGTGCGCCGCAAAGTCCCATCGCCCGTCGAGCACCAGTCCGAGATAATTCATGGACGGCCCGACGGCGATGCGGACGCCTCCCACCGTTATGCTCAGGCCCGGTGGCGGCCTCTGGCGGGGCCCGTAGAATATAAGGGCCTCCGTCTTGTTCCGAGTGACACCGCCAATAGCACCCTGCCTCGAGCCACCGCGTCCTCCGCCTGGCTCCTCAGACGCGTGATCGCGTCAATGGTGGAGCGCCCCTTTCGGAACCCGAACTGTTCGTCCGCCAGGTTCGGCCCCTCCGTCTCTAGATGCCGGACGAGGCGGTCTGCGAGGATCCTTTCGAAGATCTTCCCCACCTCGTCCAGCAGCACGATGGGCCGATAGGCGGACGGTGAGTCCGCCGGGCGCCCCTCCTTCGCGATCAGGACGAGCCTCCCCGTCTTCCATCTGCGGGGAAACCGGCCCGATCGCAGACACGCGTCGAAGAGCCTCAGTAGTCGGGGCTCCAGGACGTCGTGGGACAGAACCCACGCACGCCCCGGTATGCCGTCGAGGCCGGGGGCGGTGTTCTTGGCCTTCAGCCGCAACATCGCTGCCCCCAGCTCTGCCCGGTCCACGTCGGGCACGGGGTCGTCGTCCGCCCTGAGGTCCCTCTCATCCCAATGAGGCGGGACCATGGCGGGAGGCGAGTGCTCAGCCCTCGTGGGGAACAGAGCGCCGACAAAACCATCCACCTGGCGCGGGGGGAGACTCTCGGTCAGCGGGGGCGCCCACGGGCGGAGCTTGCCCCGCACCATTTTGTAGGGTCGCCCCCAGGGATCTTGATCTAAGCTGGCCAAGAGTTCCCCCCACGCCGCCGCCTTCGCCTCGCGGATAGCGAGGTGGAGGTCATTTCTAGCGCTCCGGTACTCCCCGTAGAGCCGAGCCTCCGCGGCCACTCTGTCCGCGTCACGGCGACTCCGTCTTCGGAGCCTGGTGTACTGGCGGTGGGCGCAGTTGCACGCCCTGCGGAGCCGCTCAAGCTCCGCATTCCACCAGTACACCCGGCGCGGGGGCTGTTGTGGCCCCCGCCTCGGCATCGCCGCGTCGCAGACGTCGGTCATGAGCGACCGCAGGTTCTCCGCCTCCTCGTCGACGTCATCGGGAGGTACGTCGCCCGGCCCTGACCACGTAGCAACGGTCAAGGCCTCACGGAAAACCTCCCGATTCATCTTCCCAAGTGTCCAGCGCGGACAGTCACCAAATGGGGTCATCTGGGCTGGAGGCTCCCGCTGATGGGCGGAAACGCTGAACCGGATGTAACGATGATCCGACAGCGTCTCAACGCCCGCGAGCACCCTCCATCCTCGCACACGGCGGGCCAGGAGGGCCGACGCGAACGACACGTCGACGATCGACCCCCCCAACTGCCTCACGCACGTGTGCACGCTACCCCGGTTTAGGATCTCCAGACCCCTTTCCACGGCCCAGTCCTCAACCAGCTCACCCCGCGCGTCAGTCCGCGGGGAACCCCAAGCCTGAGATTTGGCGTTGAGGTCCCCGAGGACGAGCACGGGGCGCGGGAGGAACCGCTGGACCACGTTGCCCAACTCTTCCATGTACCCTTCAAAGTCGGCGAGACTCCTGTTCGGGGAGAAGTAGCCGCCCACGACCACTATCTCCCCGAATCTGGCCGCGGCGAAACCCCTGCCCCTCACCATTTCCGTGGGGAGCGGGGTACCCGCGGCGGTCCTGGAATGCAAGGCCACCGTGCCGTCCAGGTCCCCGACCCAATCGCCTTGGGTGGGGACGTAGTACGGCTCGGCGGCTACGGCGATATTGATATTCCACTGCGCCAAGCTCTGAACCATGAGATTCTGAGCATTGGCGCAGTGGTTGAGATTCGCTTGGAGGAGATGGATATCCATTATTTGGTTGAGATATCCATCTCCTCAGTCCTCCGTGCCTGCGCCTGAGGGGGGGCGATGTCCCCCGCGGCAGCTTCGGCACGACGGCGCTTTCTTCTTTCCTTTTCCCGCCGCTTCTTGGCCTGTCTTTTGGCCACGAAGCGGCTGGTCCTTTCTTCTTCCTTTTGTGCCACTTTCGCGCTCACCGGTCGGCCAGTGCGGCGGCAGGTACAAAGAGGCGAACCACCCCCGACCCTATGGTTGGCCGGTCTGCTGGCTGCCGCGCAGACCACGCAATGTGGCGTGGCCTTACACGTGACGGCCCAGTGCCCCGGCTGGCCGCAGCGGTAACACGCGTCGCTGCGGCTCACGGGACACTTGCAGTTCACCGCTAGGTGGCCCGGCGCCAGGCACCTAAAGCACCTCGGCTCTCTCTTGTCTAAGACCTAGACGAGAGCCGAGGCCCAGCCGACCGGGATGTGGCCAAGCTTCTTCAATTCGTTGGCGGCTGCCACTGGGACAAGCACGTTTGTTGTGCCCGTCCTATCGCGCCCCACGCGTACCCCGCCAGATGTGACTTTTTCCTTGGGGCAACCCGTGGCGCGAGCTATGGCAGCCGCCACGTCACACGCCGTCGTGCAGTCGTCGAGGCCCGAGATGCGCACCTTGACGCACTTCTCGGGCCTTGCGATTTTTACGTCCTCCTCGGGGAGGGCATCCCTTAACCGCGCGGCGAGGGCATCGGCCATCGCCCCCTGGTCAGAGCCAGATACTAACATCATGCGGGCTCCTGTCCGGGTGGTCTTCATTTTAAGGCCACCCTTAATCCCAAGGGCAGCGATGTCCACTTTACTTTTCGCCTCCGCCAGGAGGCCCCCGTAATTGACGCCCCTCTCCGTTGCTTCGGGGCGGATGGTCAGCGTGACCGCAGCGGTTTTGGGGATCCTGAATTTTTTGGGACCCCTCCTCCTCCGTTTCTTCTCAATATTCGGAGGCGGCTGCTTCGACCCAGATGGTATGACCGATGCCACCTGCCTGGCCACGGGAGGCTTAGGACCGGTCTTCGCCCTCCTCTTCTTTTTTGTGACGACCGTCCACCCATCCTCCAGAGGAGTTGGCGGAGGCACTGCTGTCCTTCCGGAAGCCACTGGTTGCACTCCCTTTGAGGGCGCGGCTGCAGCCGTCGTCTTGCCCTTCTTCGGGGTGGGGAGCGGCGGGTAATCCTTTTCGGACAAGTCAGTCCGGGTGACCGCCCTTGTCTGCCGCACCTCATGGGCCAGTGGTGGCCGGTAGCGAGGGGCTGGCAGCAGGCGGTCCTTCAGCCCCTCCAACTTGGCGTCGATCATGGTCCCCACTTGGACCATGACGCCGCGCATGAAGAGCTGGTACTCGTCCGGCTCAACATGCGCTGCTGGAGAAGACTGAGATATTTTCTTCTTGGATGTAGTGGCGACGGGAGCGGGCCGGCTGGGCTTATCCACTAACGCCGTGAGACGAGCCACCTCTTGCCGGAGATCGGTCACCTCGGCCTTCATCCGGCGGTTGGCGGCTGCCAGCCGTCCCACCTCTTCCGTTTCGGTGCGGCACGCGAGCTCGGAGAGCACCTCCCGCACCGTCTTAACGGAATTCTTAAGGGCCTTCTGGCAGGTGCCCTTAAGCCCTTTCGATACCCTGGCCACCTCTGTGACAGCGGCCAGGGCCCCCTCTACGCAATCTTGGAGGTCGACTACTGTTTTTGTAGCGACCTCTAGTTGCTCCTCTTTTCTTCGAACGTCCTCTCGTGCCGTATAACGTGGACGTGAGGAATTTCGAGACTCATCGGAGAGCTCGGAGCGGACCCGGTTTTCTATCTCCTTCTTGCGGAGTTGGTGGCGGAGCTCACTCTCATACTTGGCGAGCTCTCTCTCCTCCTGCCGGGCCACTTGCAGCTCTCTCCGAGCCCTCCCGAATCCGACATATTGCCCTGTAGACGTTGGGCGGCCTCGCCCACGTTTAGACGGTCCGCTTTTACTAACGGACCCGTCCACAGAAGCATCGTCTTCTGATGTTGAGGTTCCGGGGTCATTTTCCCTCACGGAACTCCCCCTAGACCTAGACCCCCTCTTGCGCTTGCCCAGGACGGATCCCGGACCAACACAAGAGGGAGTGTTCACTCGAGGGCTCGTGCCGCTCGGAATCGTCCGGAAGGACACCTCCGAGCGGACCGAACCGTCCGAGTCTCCATCTCCCACCACAATGACTCCGCCCTTCACGGGCAACCTCTCTAGAATCACCAGAGGTGACCTATCTCGCGGAATGTGGGCCCCCCCAGAATACGCTGGGCCCGTGCCTACACCCGAAGGCGTAGGGGAGGATTCTCCACCTTGTTGGGTGGTACCTCCCTGGGGTAGTTCTTTTTCATTCAGCGACTGCATTTTCATCTTGTTATATGGTGTGGCGCTCGGGACCAGGTTTTCCCCCTGGCCATGCAGCCCATCGGCGCGCCACGGAACCTTAGGCTTCGGGTGGGCTGTTATAGGTCCCCCAGCCCCAGCCCACAAAGCTGGGGGATTCCGGACGGGACTCGCATCCCCGTCGCGTGCTAGTCAGGCGTGGGTACGACTACCAGACGACACTCCAGAAAAACCAGGGAGCCGCCTAACGTCGTAGCCGGCCCAGCAAGACCAACCGACAGCGAGGATGCGATTCCCGCCCCGGGAACACTCTCTGTGCAGGCGCAGTCGAAATGGGCATGGTTTCGACTACCAAATCAAGGCCCGGGGCAAAACCCGGGACCCCAATCACTATTCGCAACCATCCCACCGGAGACCACGCCATGAACAGAGAGTGAAGTTGGGAGAGGATGTAAGAGGTAGACGGGAAGAAAGGTAGGACTCTGTCGCCTCGGACGGAGAGGGGAGTGAGGCGACGGATGCTCGGGCACCTCGGGTACGCAAACCCGTGCACTCCTCGGACAGAGGAGCGCCCCTGAGGGGCGACAAAATAACCCTAGATAGGCGGACTCCAAGCCCACCTGGATGGCAACCAGCTATATTCTAAATATGCCGCCATAATAACTTTCATAAATAAAATTCTGTTATAATTTAAAATAAAATATCATTAGGTTAGCCTTTTCGGGATATAACATAACACCAGTATCATAACTATCATATATCAGGAACTAAGTATCATCAAGATGAAATTGTAGACGTAAATATATGAAGCAACACAAAACTAAAAGTCATCAAAAAACTCGAAACTCTGGTAGGATGTCACAGAGCTTACTTAAGA
The DNA here is from genome assembly GCA_963693495.1 of Malacosoma neustria. Taxonomy (NCBI): domain Eukaryota; kingdom Metazoa; phylum Arthropoda; class Insecta; order Lepidoptera; family Lasiocampidae; genus Malacosoma; species Malacosoma neustria. Next base: position 12,019,541 of record OY856390.1, read on the forward strand.
ATTACGCTCAGCTCAGCTCAGAGCTCTGTTAAAAAGAAACGATAATTTATGCAAAAACAATGTGATTAAGTGCAGAAATTCCGACAGAATACACATTGAAAATAATAGAGATTGTTAAATTTCGATCCAATAAATGAATTAAATTCTAATTTGGAATTCTGGTACACCATTGTATAAATTAAACTGCCGCCTATTTACTGGCATATTTTTTTTAAATGAAATTGTTGAATGTAATATTGTAATTTTGAATTTCGCGCCTATTTATGCAATTGCGCGTTCTAACATACATCTGTCTATCTCTATTCCGTGACATCAAGCGACCGTATATTACATACTGTATTTCGTGCTAGTTTTATAATAAATAGTTGATAAAACCTGAGCTACGTCGTTAAATTCAACAGAAATCAATCTTCTTTTTCATTCAAATGCCGCCTGAATAATACTTGTTGTAGAGCTTTTGAAGTGCAGTATATATATAGTCATATGGCCTAGGTATTATGCCTTTACTATTGAAACGTATGGGTTGTGGAGACCAGAAGCCTCTGGGCTTTATCGAGATCTATAAATGCATTTGATAGTATCAAAAGTTTGGTTTGTATTTGGGGTAAAAAAATATAAGCGTTGCAACCTAACAGTGTCACGGTACCAGCATTTAGGTCCGTATATAGCGGTACGTGATCTGGCTTCAATATTCTATTTGTACACGCTTTAAAAAACAGCTTGAACTAGCCCAAGTGTTTCATATAAAATATGTAATAAGAGAGTGATGATGAGACTGATGAAGCCGAAAGTAGATACACGGGAAGAGATAGACCTAAAAATGATGGAAATAATGCGTGATATAAGGGTTTGCGAAGTAAATTTATTTACGAAAGAAAAGTATATAATTAGTATATCAGTTATCTTGTACTCATAACACAAGCGCTATGCTACTTAATTTGGGGCTAGATGGCGCTACGTTAATTGTCCTAGAATATTTATTTATTTATACTAGGATAGATAAGCATAGAAAAAAAACATAACACGTCGATTCCAAATAATTGGGATAGAACCAAGCTAAAGAAGAGCTACGTGCACATAACCTTAAGGTTCTTAAATAACTATTAAAATATCAGAATTATCGAAGATTTCTATTTATTTTTGCTTTTGAGTATAGCCTATTAAGTTTATGTAGAAAATAATTACAGATACATCCAAAAATAGCCCATGGTCCGTATCTACGGTTAGATACAATAGGATGAAATTAGTGTGAGTTTACTCGTAGAAGTATTTGTTTTTACACTCTTTTACTATACTCATCATCTTAATATACCGACTGTTTAGGCATGTATCATCTTTACTCATTTTCTTTTATCAGTTGTCATTGTACCCTTTGCATATAAGATAGGGATTTAAGCTTTCCAAAGAAGATTTTAAAAGTATTTTTAGTAAACAATATAATTATTAGTTTAACAAATGATTACTAAGCATAAGCTTCGAATTATAACACTTCGTAAAATTTTTGAACTTACGGTGAATAAATATCTGTCTCAAAGAAATCAATGATAACAGCGTCAAAATTTTTATTAAAATCCTCTATTAAAGACTTGAAATTAGCGTTTTCAAATGTTTCGATTGCACATCTTATAGAAAAGTCATTTAGATATGATACATCATTCAATTCAGGTTCGTTTTCTATTAAATATCCGATTTTGAGGACTGTTGAGTCTGCTGTAACAGTAAAACAAAATAATTTTAATTATCATTCAATAAAATTATCATTAAATTATCAAAATATTGTCATTAAAAAAAGTGTTTTATTTATTGGCTTTCCGCAAGGGAATGTATTTTCCCCAAATCTGTTTTTAATAGATATAGACTTTAACTATCTCTTTATGCTGATTACATTTTTATGGGATAATCTGCTTTGTTTGCCTCCCCTTCCAGCAAAAATCGCATGAAAATTTATCCTTACAATAATATTCAACAGAATTCTTCGAGCTCTGAAAAGACAAAAAGGACTAAACGTCTTCAACAAAAGGAAAAAAGAAAACTTGCAGAACATACAAATAATTTACCATTAGTGGACACAGAAATCGCCCGGGCGGGTGTGGCAAGTGAAAGCATATCCTCCCTCCTAGGCATCGGGCAAAAGAGGAACACTGGGTTTGGTGGTTGGTATGGTTTTTAATGGGTACACTTGCGATGCGCGACCCCATTGTGAATTGTGGGGAGTGTACGGGTGCATTGCATGGGATTCCCACACTAACCCATCGCCAGCCCCCAGACAGCAGGGTATACATTAAGCATTTTCCACCTTATAACGAAAAAAGGGGACAGCGAAAGAGGAGCCACCGTATTTATCCAAATCGAATTGAAAAGTTGCGCACTGGTGATTTAAAACACAATACTATTACCGCTTGGCAGTATATTGCAAAATTATAAGAGTGTTTACAGAGCTAAGTCAATGACACATTTATTTGCTTTCAGATTATATAGTCTGAAAGCAAAAATATTTTTTTTAGATGTCTATACATTATCTGATACCAACGACAAATATCAAACATACCTTCAAAAATATTCTTAACTGAACTAATATCAACTTCCGTATAGTTTTGCTTTGGCGGATTCTTCAAAGGGAATACTGTAATGTATGTAACCTAAAATAAAATATTATTTTCGGTGACTTCCTATTTTATTGTCCAATCTATTTTATTCAGCAACGTGATCCTGTATTTGTCTTTTTTATGGCTTTCTAGTATTCCAGTTTATTGTTAACTTTCTTACCGCTTCACACTCGTTAAATTTAATATTACTATATATTGCTTTTTACAGTTTCCATCTGGTTGCATACAAATTTACTTCGCAGCTCGTGCTTGTTGTTCAGCACACCTTCATACGTCAATGGTCAATGCCAATGCCTCTCTCCATTCCTCTTTTAAGGATGCCAAGTTTTTGGTAATATCTACTGCTACGTGTATGATAACAACTGCCCGGGCTGCCGGGCTTCGGCCTTGCTCTAGAAGGAGTGGATGGTATACCCTCTATTCTTATCCAAGGCAGATTGGCGGTTTATACGGTGAGCTCGATTTTTATATGCAGATTTCCTCACGAATATTCCTTCACCGTCGGTACATGGCAATTATGTTATAATATACTCATAAGGTGAAAACCACTGATTAATTATGCTATCGTGGGATTTTAACCTCTAAATTGATCTCTGAGTGATAATTAATCACTGCGTATCTACAAAGTGCATACTTTATACATACATGGTATGTACTTTTACATATATTTCAGCAGGTTATACGCGTATGTATAAAAAGCGAATTTCATATATAAATTATAGCTGTTACCTAAAGCATTAATTCATTCTGATCAGGTCTAGGGAAAAAGAGCATCTACCACACTTATCCAAAATAGACCAAAGAGTTACACACCGGTGATTTAGACAATTTTGTTTCGCATCACTATAAATAATTAAAAAAATACCTCATGGCCAGCATCATGTAAACTCCTAACTATGCCCTCTCCTAAGATATTTAAACTTCGCACTGGCAAAGGAGTCACAACTAAATACTTGTAAGACTCAATTAATTTTAAAATAGAAATAAATACGACCAAAATTAAATTCATGTTTGAGATAAGACTCTAGCAGACCACTGCTTGTCGGGCACTGAGCGGTAAAGGCCAATTGATAAAATTACTTTGACATTGAATTTCTAATGATATATTGCCAGCACATAGACTGATGGACTCTGGCCTCTTCCTAAATCAAATCAAATCATTTATTTGTCAGAATTTCATAATCACAAATCATAAATCTTTATTTGTTAAAATGCAGGTAATTATTATATAATAATGCATTGGCGTACAATTATTATTAAGCATTATATACAATAGTTGGCATATGTTTGGACGATCCTGCTGTCGTCTACCCGGTCCAGGATGGATAAAGTCGGCGAGACGTTGTGTGCGGTGTTCCGCAGGGGTCGGTCCTGGGCCCCCTGCTGTGGAACATCGCATACGACTGGGTCCTGAGGGGGGCGCTCCTCCCCGGCGTCGGCGTCATCTGCTACGCCGACGACACGCTTGTCACATCGCGCGGGAGGAACCCTCGCCAGGCGTGCCTTCTGGGCACGGCTGGGGTAGCGCAAACGGTGGCTAGAATCCGGCGACTCGGCCTGGAGGTGGCCTTGAACAAGACGGAGGCCCTGATATTCTACGGGCCCCGCCAGAGGCCGCCACTGGGTCTGAGCATAACGGTGGGAGGCGTCCGCATTTTCCGTCGGGCCGTCCATGAATTACCTCGGACTGGTGCTCGACGGGCGATGGAACTTTGCGGTGCACTTTGAGCGCCTGGCGCCGAAGCTAGTTCGGGCGGCGGCGGGACTTTCCCGTCTGCTGCCGAACATTGGCGGGCCGGGCGCAGTGTGTCGCAAGCTATTTGAGGGAACCGTGCGGTTGATGACCTTTTACAGGGCCCTGATCTGGGCGGATCGCCTGACAGCCAAAACGACGGCGCTGCTACGCAGGCCGCAGCGCGTCCTGGCCGCCAGGGCGATTAGAGGATACCGCACGGTGTCCTTCGAAGCGGCCCCCTCTGCTGGCCAGATCCCCATCATGGGACCTCGAGGCCTGGGTCCTGGCGCTGTTATACCAGTGGCGCCGGGACGCGGCCGAGCGTGGCTCTCGCCCCGCGCCTCGCGAAATTGAGGTAAAGCGGGCCAAGCGGCGCGACGAGGTGCTCATGGTGGAGTGAAAGGAGCGCCTCGCGCACCCCAGCGCGGGCCTCGCCACCATCGAAGCGGTGAGGCCCGTCCTGGCCGAATGGCTGGAAAGGCGCCACGGCGCCCTGACCTTCCGCCTGACATAGGTCCTCTCGGGGCACGGTTGCTTCGGGAGGTACCTGTGTCGCATAGGGCGGGAGATGACGTCGGGGTGCCACCACTGTGGTGCGGGCGACGAGGAGGACACGGTGTACCACACTGTCGCCGTGTGCCCTGCGTGGTGCGAGGAGCGCCGCGCCCTCGTCGCCAAAATCGGCGTGGACCTGTCGCTCCCGGTCCTGGATCTGTCCATGGTCGGGGGCGATCTTGGATGGACGGCCGTCACCTTCTTCTGCGAGGCAGTCATGTCCGCAAAGGAGGCGGCGGGCCGGAGGGCAAATAATGACCTCCGGCCGCCGTAAAAAGCGGCCGCGGGCGGCCCCTTGAGGGAGGACCCGCCGCGTGCACTATTACCGCGAGGGTGAGGACTGCGTGCTGTTCCGTCGCCCCCCTCAACTCCTAGAGTTGTTGCAGGAGAGCGCCGGGGCGACGAAACCCTGACCCCCTGGCGCCAACACTTTAGAAGGGGTCCGCCTTAAGACAAAGGCGAGCCGGCGCCGGCCCGGGCCACGAGATCGGTGGGCCATATATCCGTGGGCCCGAGCGTAGGCGATAGGAGAACAGAGGGGTTTTTAGTGGGAAGTCGGAAAAATCCCGGAGTCCCACATATCCCTCGGTCTTTTCCACGAGATCAAAAAAAAAAGCTAAGCTGTAACTGGAATCTATGAGATAAGCAAAATTAAAATTAAGGTTTTCTAGATAATTTATTTTATTGAACGTACTCTTGTGTTAAATAAGGGTGGAGCTCGGTACAGCTAGTAAAATTTTTATGTATTGAATTTCCAATAAAGTTTCTCGTATATGCTGTATTAATTTAAAGTAATTACATGTTGTTTTGAAGTCTCCATCTCCGATCTTTATTATGCAAGTCATTATGTTCAAAACCTTTTCATTTTTGATCTAGATCACATAATAATGTTTTTACTCAAACATTTAACTTATCTAGTAAGGTAATGGCAATAATCGTATCCCTTTTGAAAAACGTTTCTGTAATCGGTAAAATAGTTTTATTTGTAATAAGCATTATTTTGCTTTCATTGGTCGGTACATTTCTTGTGGTGCTATTTCGTGAGAATGTCTTCTTTGTACTATTAGAGATTATAGCTGCAAGTTTAGGAGAATCTTTATTATTATCACTTGAAGGTTCAAATAGTGTTTGCTTTTCTGATGTTAGTCCACTTGGTATTTTTGTACATTTGGTATGTTATTTTTCATGACTAAGTCCAGGTTGACGGTCTGCAATCTATTGTTTTCTAACAGAAGGGTATTTATTTTTTCATTTGCGCTATGCAGCTTACTAGTTAAACTACAAACTTCGGATTGAGTGCCGTTATAATTATATTACTAATGTCGTCATCTATTGAAAGAAAATATTTACTATGACTAGTGCCATCCAACGATTGTTCTAAGTATTTGATTTGATTCATAGAGATATCAACACAATTTTCTAAAAAGTCAATACTAGTAATAATTACAATCGAAATGCATTTGAGCTACTACCGTAATGCATTTATTTTATGCTATAAAATATATTAATATTTATCATATTTTAGTTTGATATTAGTTGGTTGATTTGAAATAAAAATATGTATATCGATTTTCTCTACTCGTCGTAATCAAGCACTTCAAAGTACCATTTAGGGTTGTAAGACGCGTTTAACAGGGATTCTTCTGCTAAAGTTTTCATCCAAATTGTACATACAATTATTTTTCGTTACGTTTCTTTACATGGTGCTGGAGCGATACAAACAGGAACTACGTGCCACTGAGATAAATATGTTGCGGTGGACTTGTAGAGTAGTGCAGTAGGTCGGTTTTATTCCTACTGCAGGAGTTTCTCTCACATTTGCGGTAGTCTTCATGTCCATAACGTTTCAGACAAACTGCAAGAGTGTTTTTATGGCTACGTTATGCGAAAGACGTTTATTTACGTTGGGAATATATGTCGCCACCGCTAGGCCCGGCAGGAAGAGTAGAGCCAAAATGCCAGTACACTGACGTAAGAAATTATATGGGTGCCAATAGACTCACTACTAGAGGTACTATGTGAATACTGTGTGAAATGGAAAAGAAAAATATCTGAAAGCGGACTCCGGACACCGGAGCGGAGGCTCAGGTAGTAATCAAGACTTAACGCAGAGATAATGATGATGCATATAAAGCAGTTTTGCTTTATAAGCATCATCATTATCTCTATCTAGCTTGGGATCTGTAATTGAGTATTATTATATCCAACTTTAAATCTTTATCACGTGACTAAATAAGGTATTTTTATGCACAAGTGCCACCAAAGCGGATATGGATTTAGTTTTCACAAGGCCGACTACAATCTATTCTTACATTATAATTATTCTGAATCACGTTAAACACCATACAAACTGAGCAACAACCATTGAAGCAGTAAAATTACTTCAAAATTATAAAGTACTGCTTATATAAACGTTGGTTCATTATCTTATACGAAAAAAATTACAATTCATGCCCTTGCCTCCTGAAGTTCGTCTCCTTGTTAGAATATTTTCTTCATGCTATAAAATTGTCTAATATAGCCACGGGGATTAATAAAAATGTGTACTATACTCCACTGGAATAGAGTTATGTGTTAAAAGTATTTATTTACACTAATATACACAACATACCAGTTGTCTAGGACGAAGAGTACTCGTCAAGACCCAGGCGTTTTGCTATTTTAGGACTAGATGGCGTTGTTTGAGCTGACCCGTTGTATAACTATTATTAATTAAGCTCCATTTTGTGAACACGTATTATTTTATTCTAAATTAAACCATCATCATCGAAGCGCCTAATCTGGGTTGTAAATGGGAGCTTGGCTATAGTGGAAACTCGTCAAAAACTGCATGGACTACTTAAATACTTTAGGTGAGAAAAATAAAGTAATCCTTCGCTGGATTCCCGGGCATGCGGGTATAATAGGCAATGAAAAAGCCGATGAACTCGCCCGGATTGGGGCCAAGGGGGCGCAGTACGGACCTGAACCGTGCTGCGGTGTACCCAAAAGCCTGATCCGGCTCACCCTTAGGGATCAATGTAGCTGTGAATCCCTAAAGCGCTGGAATACAATTCCAGGCCTAAATCACTCCAAGGTGCTAGTTAAAGCCTACAACCGCAAACTTGCGTCTGAAGCACTAGCACTAAACAGGAATCAGCTATGCACCCTAACGAGGGCGCTGACCGGACATTGTTGTCTAATCAAGCACCTCAGTATCATAAGGATCAGGGATAGCAAAGCCTGCAGATTCTGTAACGAGGCGGATGAAACGCCTCTGCACCTGCTGTGCTACTGCTGTTCCCTGATGCATAAACGTAATCTCATATTAGGAAAGCACATGCTGGAACCGGATAAGATACGAGCAGCTCCTGCCAAAAAACTGCTCCGTTACATCAACGAGGCAGGCCTTGCCAATGAGCTATTGTAAATGTGGCGATCACAATAGTTCATTAAATTGGACGCAGTGATACTAGGTTAGAATAAACTAGCATAGCCACCTTTCGAAATAATAAATAATAATTGGCTATAGTGGAGTAAACAGGTCAATATGACAGCGGTTTTTGAGTCGTGGACTCTTCTTGATTAAGAAGTCATAAGAAAAAGCAGGTATTGTCATTGTGTTTATTACTGTAGGATAGCAGACAGGCTGATGGCCCACTTAGAATTTATTAGTTACTGTCGTCTATGGATGTTTGCTACGCCAATGGCATACATCTGCTGGTGTACTACAGGGAGGCGTCTTATTTCTATTACTCTTCCTAATTTTTATAAATTCTATCTCTAATAAACTTCAAAGCACCACCTAAGATGATTTTCAAATTTACTATAAAAAATTTAGGAATACTAATTGACAAAACACTGTCGTGGAATCCTCAGTTAAAGGAAGTCAGTAGAAAGGTATTTGCTTCCGCGGCGTCCTTAAGACGATTTAGACTAAAGACTAAAGATTCTGCCATACCATACTAAGGTTGCGCTTGCACAGTCCCTCATTTTACCGATCCTTGATTATGCAGATGTTAGCTATCTGGATCTTAAAGAACAGCAACAAATTTGAACGATTGCTAAACTTTTGCATCCGATTTATCTTCGGCCTACGTAAATACGACTACATAACTGAATTTCACAACAGACTCAAATGGTTTTCAATACGCCTTCGTCGGAATGCATATAATCTTTCTCATCTATACAATGTTTTGTACAACGCTAAATCCCCTTTTATCTAAAATCCCGTTTCCAACTATTCAAAGACGGTTATTTGAAAACCTTGAGACCATCACTGCATCTACGACTAAGAATGCCTGCCCACTCGATAAAATTTTATAGTAAGTCTTTCACGGTGCAAGCGGTAATGTCTTTAAATAATTGTATATTTAATGTATTATGTATGTTGTATTATGCATGTAAAATTACCTTCTTCCTTCTTAACTCAATTTTTATCCATTCAAAGGTTGTCTGGTAGAAATCACTTCCAGCGATAAGACCGCCCATTGTACTTTTAATATTAAAATGTATCACTTGATGTAAATGAAAGGTGTGCAATAAAGTATATTTTATTATTATATAGGTATATCAAAAAGCAGATACATGAATGTGTTGATTTCTACAGTGCCTTATGTACGGGTAATCTACCCGGGCTATGTTGGCACTGTCCCGTACACTGCCCTCGTGGGTCTTCTCCCCCTTATTCAGGGGCAGGTAGGGGCCTTGAGGCATAGCATCTTTACCCCGGCTTCGACTCAGGGGGTGACAACCCCCCAATGGTGCGGTGTTGGTCGCTGGAGCATACGCATCTATGTGAGCGGTGGGGCATCACGGCAGCTGATGATGTTCCTCTTCAGCTTGGATGTCTATTTTCTTTGCCCCAGCCTTGGCCGCCAGAGCAAGGTATAGACGGCGGTCCGACGAAGGCCTTATAGGAGGCAGACACCACCGGAACAAGTCAATGGCGGTCCGACGGGGCCTCATCTGGCGGGGCTGGCTGCCGGAGCTAGGCATCGACGGCTGCCAGATAACGGCCATCTTCGGCCAAGGGACGGTGTGTGGCGTTGTGGCCGGCGGCGTGCGACGGTGTGTACTGAGACGTCCACTTCGACTGGTGGCAGCAGAGCGTCTCCCATACACTGCGCATAAAGGGCCGCACACCGCTAGCGCACCACGCTCTGGAGGCAGTGCGCGTCACAGCACAGGGCAGACTCATCACCGCCCTAAATGCATTGTTATATTGTACGCGAAATTTTACTCAGTCCTAGTAGACACGAGTTGACGACGACCCTTGCTTATGATCCGCCTCATGTGCACGAAGAGTTATCCATAAATTTTTCATTGTATTAAAACATAAAGTATTATTTATTTAAAGTTCACTGGCCACTGATGGAGTGGAATAATTAAACTGCTCCAGACTTATGACAGCTGTCGTCAACAATGCATAGTCCCGGGTCTATTGGGATTAAATTTATCCCATCTATTATAAAATTGAAAGTAACTCTATCTTTCTGAATGTTACGTTTTCACGCTTAAACCGCTGAATTAATTTTGGTAAATTTCGGTATAGTGATAGATTGGAGCTCGGAAAAGGACACCGGCTACTTTTAGTCGTGAAAATAAAACGGGAAGACGGTGAAATAGGGGTAAATATAATAGAATTAACTAAAGCGCCTGTTACAATATTAAAAGCAATATATTCAAACGGTATCAATACTATTAAATCTCCAACAAAGAATGAGAATTCGGTCAATTACAAAAAAAATAATATATGGCAGAACATCACTTCCCGGGTCAATTATTATTATGAATAAATTATAATAATATTAGGTACCAACTTATATTTTATTCACTAAATAAAAAGGTGGAGTCGATTATTACCACAACAATGAGAACTGAATCATAAGTACACTGTAAAGAACTAATAAATGAAATCCATTTTAATATATAAAAAATCATAGCAAAGATTAGTTGGAAATACACTTTAACTGGTCATAACTTTGAAACCTACCATTAGCAAATATAAAAGAAATAATGACTGATATTTTAATAAAATTTCACTATATAGTCATTCTATACAAGTCCGCTGTTGGACAAAATATTTATTATGCTTTATTAAATTTTGAAACATAGTTGAGGCTCAGAAGGCCATTAAGGCCCTTTTGCAATGACAAAGCCCAGATGTCAAAGCCTTGTGAGAAAAGATTACTATTTTTTAGGTGGTTACTTAAGACTTTATTTTTAACTTTGCAAATGCTAAGAAACTAAATCGTGATACATTTGAAAAATATGATTTTTATATGTTATCAGGCTCCTACACTACGTATTATTCCGCGCAAAGCGGTAACGACAAAAATACAGAGTTGAACTTAGCATTTATTTCTATTTTAACTATTTTACATATAAATGGTGATTTACTACAGTGAAAGAGAAATATTTTGATCGTACGCGTATAAGTAAAATACGTTAGATGTAGTATTTTTTATTAAAATTATTTACTGTATGTCTTTATAATTTTGTGTCATTTTAATAAATGGGTCGCTTAGAATAGCTTAAGGTGATAAACCCGCTTGTTGTCTTCCGTATGACATACATACATTTTTTTTTCCGTACATTTGTCTTGATACTGGTATCATTAACATTCGTTGCAATAAAGTGGTGAATCAAACGTTTGACATTTAATTTTGACTACCACGTATGATTTGTATTTTACTTATGTGCAAAATGAATAAAATTGATTTGATATATTTCGCTTTCGCAATGGTGTGTACAGCCAGGCTAATTAATTCTGAAATAACACAGATCTTATCTCGGGGAAAACCTCTCTTGACGGGTTCTCCCGGCCCGGGGGGACCGAGGGATATGTGGGACTCTGGGAAAGATGTTCGGCTATACGACTACCCACTAAAACCCCGCTTTTCTCCTATTGCCTACACCCGGGCCCACTGATAAATGTCACGTCAGGATTTCGTCCCCAGGCGCTCTTTTAAATCAACATGAGTTGAGGGGGGCCGCGGAACAGCATGTGGCCCTCTCTATCGCGGCAATAGTGCGGGCGGCGGGTCCTCCCCTGAGGGGCCACCCGCGGCCGCGTTCTACGGCGGCCGGAGGTCGTTAGTTGGCGGGAGGGATGTGTGATGGTTCACTTCCGCTCCCGCTCCGCCGCTTCCTTTGCGGACATAACTGCTTCGCAAAAGGAGGCGACGGCCGTCCATCCAGGAGCGATATCACAAACCTTGAGGTTCCAGGTTTACTTTTTTGCGTAGTGTACACACTGTTTGACTAATAAATAAATCATTATTATTTTTTATTAGTCAAAAAATTAAAGTCCACTCATGTTACATACATTATTTCAAAAGTACAAGAGAAAAATAAAATAATAATTATAACAAAGAAAGAAAACGGAGACAAATGGGGGCGTACCTACGCGTACAGTATTAAGGCATGGGATTGTGTAGCACTGCAGCGCCGATTAATGTAGTCGGAATCCAGCCTAAACTCAAACATATACAGAAGATCTTTGGCGATATAATTTTCACGCAATGACGGAGGAAGAAAACATTGAGAGTAAATCAAACCTGATGATCATAGAGGCCTCGCGGGCGAACGCCGTTGCTAGGGATAAACCAAATAAGATCCCTTATCAGCATGCCAGTTGCAGGGCCATAAGATCGGCAGAAAATAGGAGTACATTGCAAAGTCTAATATGGCGAGTGATAACAGCCCCTAAAGACTAGACACGATCTTAATTAAGTGAAGTAGGCGACTAGAAAGAAGATCAGGCGTGTAATCCACCTCGGACTAGTTTGTAACAGATAGTAGACGAGGCTAACCTGGAGGTCAGATATCTTGCTGAGTTTCTTACACATATAATAGCAGCCCCTAGCGTCCCATTTCCTAATGATCTTTTCCTTCACCGTCGATTCATGGCAATTATAATATGCACATTAGACAAGAAGATGCCTTACCATCGTGGAATTCGAACCCGGGACATCTAGATTGGGTTGCGTGTACTACTACCAGGTACCAGGTAACTCTTACACTTGTATACATATATCCATATCCATAATCCATATATGTGATAAAAATATTGTGCACATCGCACAACTGTTATTGCAACATATTCCTTAGATACAATGCGTGATTGTTTTCTCTCCCTGGGGCAAGTATCGACAGACTTACGCAAATATTGTTGTGAATTGTTGGAGAAAATGTATCCAGCTTGTTCGTATTTACATTTGCTTGATGGAAATCTGTAGTTTTCTATTTCTTATTTATGGCTTGTTTTTCTTTATTTTATTTTATTTATTTATACATTTTCCCACTTTATCAATGTTAAATAAAAGTAACAGTGTGAAATCACTGTCATACGACAAAACTGAAAATTGTTACGAGAAGTGAAATAAAGTACACAAACACACACGCGTACACGCGCAGTTGCACACACACGTAAACATACCCACTCTGGCTTTTTTTTCATTATTCTTAAGTCATATAATGTTTGGAAGTAGACGATGCCATTGTAGCACTGTTTCTATAACTATTGCAGTGCATTATCATCATTGTAATTGTACATTTGTATTATATAATTTAATAGATAAACATATTTATTATTTATAAATATATTTAGGATTGGGAATTCAAAAAATAAGACCTGTTTACGGGGATATAATATTTAAATTGTAAACCCGGGTTAATCTAACTTTCAGCGTTTGCTACTTTAACTCAAAACTAGCCCGCATTATAATTAAAAGTTTGACAATTCACCGCGTGTAACAAACGCAGACAATCATCTAACGAATTCATGGCATACTTGTATGAGCAGTCTCATAACTAGCAGTTATTTTATGGCCACCATTTCCATAGACTAGACATATACATTTCAATTGAATAAATACACATATTGGAACCCTTCACAAAAAGCCATTTTGTCTTAAAGTAAGTAGCGTACTTGTGTTACGGGTTGTGTTATGGTGACAACTAATAAACTACATACTTTTGTAGCCACTACATAATAGTTAGAGGAAACATAGAAAAAAGGATTAAATCTGACAAGAACTGTTTGGTTACATCAATGTCGGCCACGTCGCGCGAATGTACTATCCACGAAGCATCGCCCTCAACTGCATTACATTTCTCGGACGAGAGGACGACGACGGATAACAAATACGAGCGCTGCGTACGTAGATCCATGACGACGATGTCATAGACAGGAATGACGGGAGGGAGCATGCCGCGTATTTTCATTGCATGCGGAAGAAGGCGACTGCGCGGGACGAGGCCTCAACCAATTTCTTGGTCTCTAGTATCGGGTATCAATATGTTTACATTTTTAACGCTTCTGATTGGTCGGCGAACCTTAGCCAAATCATATAAAAAGAGCATGAATTTCGAAATAAATATTTAGTACCTATTCAGTATTAACTAACCGCTGGTGTTTCATTTATAACCCATATAGTGACCCACGCACTGAAGTACTGATCCCAAACTTTTTGATGCCGGTCATGGGCCGAGTTTGCACCGTACAGAAATGATAAGGATAGCTCAAAAGCAGTGGACTTTATGAGAGAGGAGGGGAGAGGAGCGGTCGGTGGTTAGAAAACGCGATGCCTTGCAGTGGGCAAAGAAATTCACACTGACCTTGATTCCACCCCTTCCCGGTTTGGTTCAAGCCGCGAAGGAACTGTGGAACGGCACCATCTAAGTGTCACACACTGAACACACAATTTTATGCCACGACCACGAACGTCGAATGTCGTCGACCGCTCGTTGAGAAGCTTGCGCATTACTGCTTTATTGTACGAATTTTTTGTGGGACGAATCCCACCTTCGCTTTTTACCATTTACCTCATCGAGTGTGGGATTTCAAATACCCTTTATGTAAGGATCGAGCAATAAATATTATGCATAAGTACACAGACAGGAATCGAACCAGTGACTTCTGCATTCGTACCGACATGCGATAGCCGTTTTGCCACAGAGGTCGTCAAAGTAATGTTGGCAGGCTGCATTGAAGTTCACTTTCTCCAAATTATCAAGGGCTTCACTAAAAAAATTATCATACTCAGAGACCATATTAGAGGTCACTGGTTCCATTCCCGCCTAGTGGCATTTTTTTCGTAATGTGCGTACTATATATGCATGCATATCTATCCGTGCAGGGGCGGAGAAAGAATACTGACCTCTGCGGCCGGGGTCGGCCTGTCGTAAAAGGTGACAAAACAACCTTCCCTAGCTACGGTAGGGCTCCAAGCCCGTCTGGATGGCTACCACCTCTGGTCTTAAGTATGCCGCCACAATAACTTTGTGTTGTATTCCGGCATTAGTGACCCTAGTTCATTTACCCTTATGGGACAGCAGCATGTTTGCGATGCCACTGGCGTTGCAAACACCCCTAGGCGACGGTAACTGCTAAATTCTAAGTGGACCGTCAGCCTGTCGGCTGTCTTACAGCAATAAAAAAAATATTATAATTTCTATGTAACGATAGTTAAGGAAATCATCGCAAGGAAATCTGCATACCTAGTATACAGTAATTTTAATTTACTAGTATAGTGAGCATACTTCCCGTTTTCTTTAGGGAGAGGTCCGAGTCCAACAAAGGGAAGATACGGGCTATTATTATTTATATTAAAAACGCTGCTACGTGTAATTTTACTAAATTTATATTAACGTAATCAAAATGTATGTGACGGAATATTTGATAATAATTTACATCAACTTAAATTCATCGGATTCACATATTCACGATATTTTTTTTTTGTTGTAGAACATCGGACAGGCTGACGGTTACCTTCGCCTATGGATGTTTGCAACGCCAGTGGCATCGCGAACACGCTACTGTTCCATAAGGGTAAAGGAACTTGGGTCATTAATGCCGGAACATAACACAAGGTTATTATGGCGGCATACTTAAGACCAAAGGTGATCGCCATCCAGAAAAGCTTGAAGTCCTACCACGTAGTTAGTGGGTTGTTTTGTAGCCTTTTCGACAGGCTGACCCCTTTTATTACAGGGATTATTTTGTTAATCACTTAATTTCCATCATAAATTTATTAAATACCTATTATAAATAGATATAAACAAATAATTTAGGATAATACGCTCAACGCCATCGAGTCCCAAAGTAAGTAACATAGCACTTGTGTTATAGGTACTAGACAACGAATACTTTAACGGCACTTTTCTTTTGTAAATAAATAATATACATAAACACCCAGATACCAAACGTGAATCGAACGACATGCGTTAACTGGTTACTCCACGGAGATCGTCAAAAAAATATAAAATAGGGGTATCAACATCAAACCATGCATAACAAGACTAATTAGAAATTTAACTAACCGGAAGTCTAATAATAATAAATGTTAATAACATATTAAATTATGCTTAGCTGTGCCGGGGCATCCTAATCATAAGAAATTATTATGAAAGTGTTAAGCCAAGTCATTAAGAAGGTACCGGCCCGGGCCACGAGAACGGCAGGCCACATATCCGTAGGCCCGGGCGTAGGCGATAGGAGAACAGCGGGGTTTTTTAGTGGGTAGTCGGATGGCTGAACATATTCCCCGGAGTCCCACATATCCCTCGGTCCCCCGGGCCGGGGGAACCCGTCGAGAGAGGTTTTTCCCCGAGACAAAAAAAAGGCATTATGAAGGCTAGTATAGGTAAAAGAAACACCGTTTTTTATTTCTTTGAGACTTTTTAGTGATCTGTTTAGGTACTACGTTAAATAATCTATTTATACACTTTATATTAATACATGTATCTATGTAACTGACGATTCAACTCGTCTCTCACCCATTTACTTAATTTATATGAAGAATATATATATATATATATATATATATATATATATATATATATATATATATATATATATATATATATATATATATATATATATATATACCTAGTCAGGTCATAAGTATTGTCACACAGTAAAAACTTTTCTTTTAGAATGCTGGCCACAAAAAAGTTTATTGAATTAGAATTTCGAATTGTTCATGAAAATAAAAATGTATAACTTTTAGAATTTTACTCATTTTTAAATATGGAGTGGACGCTTAAAGAAGACCGTGTTGCAGTTATTGCATTGCATCGTTGCGGTTACGCGCCAATTCAAATTTTTAACACACTGAAAAATTTGAATATTACCAAAAGATTCGTTTATCGTACCATCAAACGATACAATGAAGACTCTAGTGTAGATGACAGGTCAAGAAGTGGTCGCCCTCGGTCTGTTAGGACTCCAGCAGTGATAAAAGCTGTGAAGGCACGAATTCAAAGAAATCCCAAACGTAAGCAGAAACTGTTGGCCCTTCAGATGGGGTTAAGCAGAACCACGGTGAAAAGGGTGTTAAATGAAGACTTAGGGCTTCGGGCATATCGAAGAAAAACAGGACATCGTTTGAATGCTCGTCTAATGGACCTGAGACTGAAGAGATGCCGCGCTTTGTTAAAGCGGTACGCGGGAAAAAAATATCGGGAAATTCTTTTTTCGGATGAAAAAATGTTTACCGTAGAAGAGAGCTACAACAAACAAAATGATAAGGTGTACGCACACAGTAGTGAAGAAGCGAGCAACCGTATTCCGCGTGTCCAACGAGGTCATTTTCCATCCTCGCTCATGGTATGGTTGGGAGTTTCTTATTGGGGCTTAACAGAGGAACATTTTTGTGAGAAAGGTGTAAAAACGAATGCTGTTGTGTATCAAAATACAGTCCTGACGAACCTTGTGGAACCTGTTTTTCATACCATGTTCAATAACAGGCACTGGGTATTCCAACAAGATTCGGCGCCAGCTCATAGAGCGAAGAGCACACAAGACTGGCTGGCGGCGCGTTAAATCGACTTCATCCGGCACGAAGACTGGCCCTCCTCCAGTCCAGATTTGAATCCGTTAGATTACAAGATATGGCAACACTTGGAGGAAAAGGCGTGCTCAAAGCCTCATCCCAATTTGGAGTCACTCAAGACATCCTTGATTAAGGCAGCCGCCGATATTGACATGGACCTCGTTCGTGCTGCGATAGACAACTGGCCACGCAGATTGAAGGCTTGTATTCAAAATCACGGAGGTCATTTTGAATAAACTTTAATGTCATAAGAATCTATGTTTTGTTAAGTTCATTTTGGTATATGAATGGTTACATAATTAATAAACTTGTTACAATTATTTTACATTAAACATGTGACAGAATTTATGACCTGACTAGGTATATATATATATATATATATATATATATATATATATATATATATATATATATATATATATATATATATATATATATATATATATATATATATATATATATATATATATATATATATATATATATATATATATATATATATATATATATATATATAAATATATTTTATTATTTGCTTCATTTAGATTCAAAATCGTCCCAAACTTTATATAGCTATATATATTGGAAGAAAGAAAACACATTTGTTCAGTGGAGTGGTTGGCAACCTTGTCATTCAAAAGAGCCATAATAAACAATTGAAATTTATTTAAAGAGCCATTCTTTAGCAGGAGACATTATTACGGAAATAATTATATAAAAAATAAGTAACATTCCGTGCCTGGCTTAAGCATTTCGAGAAAGAGCAGTAGCCGCGGGTTACCAACCCGCTAGCAATCACTCTTTTTTATATCACTTACTCATTTTTACTATCGAGGAACAGCAGCCTCGATCACGCTGCTGTCACATGGGGGTACAGGAGCCTAGGTAACTAATGGCGGACCACAACAGAAGGCAATAACGGTTGTATACTTATTGATCAAGCGCAGTTGCCATTATATCATGTAGATAGGGTTGTTCTGTTGCCTTTTACGATAGACCCCGGCTGCAGGGCTTATTCTTACTCCACCCCTGCACGGGGATAGAGAAGAATACTGAGCCCCTAAATGATAATTAAACTAAAGGCGTTTTCAGACAACAAAATTTAACTTAAATAAATTTTAACTTAGCTCATGGCTAGATCACTCTAGCGAGTCTATGACACCAACAACTTTGTCTGTTTGCCTGTTTGTTGTTGTCTGTTTGCAAAGGCCTCCTCCACGTCTTTCCACTTATTTCTATTTAGCGCTCTTCTAGTCCATGTTTTCCCTGGTGTGATCTTTATTTCGTTTTCTCATAACTCAAACTGTTTAACTTTATTTCTTTTCTTGTCCCTAGACTACCAAAACACTATTTCTTTGTTCTATTTATTAATTACTGAGGGTAATTGGCCAGTTCACTTCCATTTAAATTTTCTTATTCTTATTAATACGTCTTCTATTTTCCTGCTATTTCATGTTATAACAATATCTAAGAATGTTCAATTTAATTAATAACTTCATTGCTGTGTTTCCGTATGTATTACATAATCATATACAGGTACAATTGCATGCAAGACATTGAGTTCAACATTCATAGGGGAGTAATAATTGTCAATTATGGCGAACCAGCCTATTGGCACTGATACGACGGTATACAATGTTCACGTTAATATTTGATATTGCTGATATCAGGATACTACAATGACCTAATTCGGACCCAAGTACATGGTAGTGGTTATTACATTCGGAGACGAATCTAGTGGTAAGGTCTCAGTTTTGCTCGATTAATGTGCATATAATAGTGCAGACGACCTCAGTGGCGTAACGGATACGCACTTCGGTACGCTTGCGGAGGTCACGGGTTCGATTCCCGTCTCGCGTCTGGATGTTTATGTATAATATGTATTTATTTACAAAAAAAAGTATATAAGTAGTATATCAGTTGTCTAGGGCCCATAACACAAGTGCTACTTAGTTTGGGACTAGATGACGTTGTGTGAATTGTCACAAAATATTTATTTATATTATTATTTATTTATATTATAGCATAATTGTTACGTACCTACGGTAAACGAAATCATCTTGAGGAACCTGCATACCAATATCACCAGCTAGTGTAACCCGCCAATTTATCCGCCAATCCTTGGACAAGCATGGCCACTGTCCGTTCCTTTTTTTATTGCTGTGGCACAGCAGAAAGGCTGACGGCCGGCTTGGAATTTATCAGTTACCGTCGCCTATGGGTGTTTGCAACGCCAGTGGCATCACGAACACGCTGCTGTCCCATAAGAGAACAGGAACTTGGGTCACTAATGCCGGAACACAACACAAGGTTATGGCGGCATACTTAAGACCAAAGGTGGTCGCCATCCAGACGGGCTTGAGGCCCTACCACGTAGCTAGGGTGGGTTATTTTGTCGCCTTTACGATAGGCTGACCCCAGCCGCAGAGGTTAGTATTCTTTCTCCGCCCCTGCACGGATAGCACGGATCTCCTTCTAGAAGAAGCCCGAACCCAGCAATAGGACGCAATGGGTAATCATATAATTCCAGCCCATAGCGTTTTACTACCCCGGTATTTCTCTAGACCAGTATACCTAACATACTTCTAATTCCGGTATGCATGTCTTCTTCCACCGTCAGTACTTGGCAATTATGTTACACACATTCATCAAGTAACTGGGTAAACGGTGCATACCATCGTGGGATATGAATGACTTCTAGGATGGTTTCTGAGTATCATACCCCTTATCTAATATGTATAATTAAATACGTATTAATCAAGTGCACGTATAGTCCAGTGCACCCGGAATGTCTCAAACCGCCAAATTGGAAGCGCATTGCCAAGAAAGCGATCTTCGGGCATATGATGATGGACCTCGCAAATTTCATCCGAGTGCCTCTTCAACGCAACCACGACCACTGTGACAAAGTGTCCGACTCAGAAGGTAACCAAGCTGTATCATGTTTGGAGACCAGCCCACTGTAGGGTTAGAACAGCAAGGCCGACAGA
Source organism: Malacosoma neustria (assembly GCA_963693495.1). Taxonomy (NCBI): domain Eukaryota; kingdom Metazoa; phylum Arthropoda; class Insecta; order Lepidoptera; family Lasiocampidae; genus Malacosoma; species Malacosoma neustria. Next base: position 12,040,248 of record OY856390.1, read on the forward strand.
CATATCTGCTACCTCGGGAGTCCGGCATAATGTTTCGGTTTCTTTGGTGTAGTGTATGCGATTTAGTCTAGGGAAGTGGTCGGCAACCCGTGGCTTCTCGCTCCCGCTCCCGCTAAGTCCTCGACTACGGCTCTTTCGCGAAATGTTTAGTCCAGGCACGGAATATTAATTACTATCTATAATTATTTCCCTAATAATAACTCCTCCTAAAGCAGAGTATTATGTCTTCTTGAATAAATTTCAATTGTTTATTATGTAAGAGTATATTTGGCTCTTTTGGATGACAAGGTTGGCGACTATTAGTCTAGAATATGCATTTATGCTGTATATAGTTGTGAAGATATCACTTTCTAAACACGAAAGCCACCGGCTTTTGGGGGACACAGAGATATTGGCGAGTCATCTTCCTCCTGCCATTATCCCACATTATATGGGATCGGCACAACATGTTCTCTTCTTCTACTCTCCTCTGTGAGCAATCATCCCAACATTCACACCCTTTTTTGCCATATCATCTTTTACGCAATCCATCCACCTTTTTTAGGTCTACCTCTACTCATGTATCCATCCACTCTTATTTCTATAAATTTCCTTGTTATATAGCACTCTTCCCTGCGCCTCAAATGGCCAAGCCATGCTAGTCTATTACTTTTAAGTTTTTCAATAACTGGCGCTAGTTTCACACTTCCTCTAATATACTCATTTCTAATTTTATCCATTTCTGTAACTCCACACATCCATCTCAACATTCTCATCTCCGCAGCATGTAGTAAGTACCCTTTCGTCCGTCTCCTTTGTGGCCCAGCATTCCGATCCATTCAATACGACAGGCCTTATTATGGACTTATAAATTTTACCTTTAAGTCTTACTTACCTTGGTGAGTTATATACGTGGAAATGGATTTAGTTATATATGTGGATACTCAGAATATAAAAAGTCTGCTAGTTATGTAAAAGGACGATGTGTGCTGGTGTAATCATTCCTGTACTTAATGTAAACTTTTGTTTCCATCCCATGGCTGTAGTCATAAAAAACAAACCGACCGTTTTATTACGGTCTAGCTCCGTATAAAGGATATGTTTGCAGTGCGGAAAGATAGTACTATCGTCTGTAACTTATTTATTATCTACGAGTAAGACCATGTTGAACGGGTATAGAGGTCCTTATACGATGGATTTTTTGGACTTCAAATTATATCATCTCAGGAACGTTTGAGTTTTCACTTTTTCTAATTACTACGGGAGTATGGGACAGCAGGCAGGCTGACGGCTCATTTAGTAGTAAGCAGTTACCATCGCCTAGAAAGGCGAGCGGCGCCAGCGGCACATTAGTTAAATAAATACGTAAATAATAAGGTTGTTTTGTCGTCTTTGTCTCTTCGGGCGTACCCACCAATACAATAAATTTTCACGACAAAGACAACGATCTAAGTTATTGTCTGTTAAAAATGCAGTAAAAAGTGAATTGCTCAAGTAGCACTCATCATTTGTATGTAGATTTATGTACATTGGAAGGTTGCATACATTGGTACCACTACCACTGGTTACAAGGTTTCTTTGAGACATTTATTTAACATTGTGTGTTTTATAGTACATTAGTTTTAATTACTTTTATATTAATTAGTAAAAGTGTATATAATAACAGTAAAAAGCGCGTGTTTTTCTTAGGCAATTCATTAAATAGGCGAGATATTTATTAGGTACCTTTATAATTATGTTTACCTTATAATTTGAAAAAATAAAAAAAAGATTTAAAAACCTCACTGTCCTTTCTCTCATTGCCTAGTGCCTGGACTGACGGACAGGCTAGGTCAATACCATAGTCCGAAGGCTAACTGACTGAAGTCATATAATCTGAAAAAGATTAAAATGTAAAGAAGCACAAACATGATAAAAGGAATTAATTAAAATTTGATTTTTATAGGGGTGACTATTGTCTGACTCTGAAAAGGAAACAAAACGGTACGCTTGCTTTTGTTCCTTTTTTTAATACCTAATACCTGGCAAATTGATCCTCGATTTGTAAATTTTTACGAACTATATAGAATTAGTTATTAGGGAAACAATTACATTTAATATTTTTTTATTTTTTTTTATTGCTAAGGAACAGCAGACATGCTGACAGCCCACTTAACAGTAAGCAGCTACCGTTGCCTATGGATATTTGCGACGCTGAGGGCACCGCGAACACGCTGCTGTCTGCTGTACCCCTGTACAGGAACCTGGGTCACTAATGCCGGAACATAACACAAGGTTATTATGGCGGTATATTTAAGACCAAAGGTGGTCGCCATCCAGACGGGCTTGAAGCCCTACCACGTAGCTAGCTAGGGTGGGTTGTTTTGTCACCTTTTACGACAGGCGCACCTCGGCCGCAGGGGTTAGTATTCTTACTACATCCTGCATTGAGAAAATAAAATATTAAATTAAAATTAGTTTTTTTATTTGATAACGTCGATTATAAAAATACTGGCATAATAATAATTATAAAAATTGTATTACAAATGAAGAAACAGCTGTCTCAGTGGCTACACAAATAGTCTAGTAATGCCGAGTCTGTGGATTCGATTAGCATGGAGAACAAAGTATTTAATAAATACGTAATTGTATGTGAAAAATCTACTAGTACCGATACAAGATATCGAACGGTGCAGTATTGAAAAAAAGAATTGAATCCACTAAATAACGTCATCATACTGTACATACAGACAGTCAACTGGTCTGGGTCTGGATTCGCCAATTCAGCCAATTATAGATATATGCAATAGGCCTTGTGATATTATGTTATTTAACACTACTAACAAGTATTTAAAATCCGTTAAATTACGCAGTAGTAAAGTGTATTTCATAACCCCTGTAGTTAAAATAGGAACGAGTGAAAAAAGAAAACAAAAACTTTTTGGGCGACGAACTTGTCTAAAAATAATTTTATTGTCCTACCGCCTCATTGCGTTTCTTCTCATCTAAGTGGCTTGTATTCGCTTAACATATGCGTAAAGGTTGAAAACATTCTATTTAATCTTATCGATATAGTGGGTAATAAATTACTACATTAAAATAATATTTATTTATTAAAGATTAATATACTGTTTAAAAAACAACATAAAGAAACGTAAACAGAAATAGATAACGTTGTGAATTAAAATTAATTATTATGTTGTGTTATAGAAGTGTTTACAGCTTGTATTTAATTCAGTAAAATGATACTAAGAAATATCATTTTCGTTTTTATTATTTTTTATGTTAATTTAGTGCAGTGTTATAAGTATTTGCTAGTATTTCCTTATCCGGTGAAAAGTTTGAGTATGCTGGGCGAAAGTTACGTGAAGCATCTTCTAGAAGCAGGTCACCAGGTAAATTAATAAATATTTTGTTATAATTCACGCAGCAGTATTTAGTTCCAAAGTAAAGTAAAGCGCTTGTGACATGGGTCTCACATAATTGTTGCATGAAATGATATTTTATGAAATGATACAGAGTAGTCCGATTTAAAAAAAAATCTATTTTGGAAGTTGGTCCCATGTAAATTTGGGAAAAAATTCCAACCCTAAGGGTACGAAAACAGAGAATGATTGATTGTTCACCCACTGATTATAGCTATGACCGCGCATAACTTTTGAGAGAATTTGATTTATTTAAGCATGTAGTAATTAGTAGATTATAGCCACAAAAAATTATAAAATAAATACGTTTTAACAAAAAAAAATTAAACCGCCGAAAAAACAGAAAAGTAAAAAATAATAAACCTTCTTTTTATTAACCTTATAATTATAGATAACCTATATTTCGCCATTTCCGGTGAAGGACAAATCAAAATTAAACTTCCGGCATGTTCTGATCAGCGAAAATATAAGGATACTCTCTGGTAAGTTGATTATATAGATACGAGGTAACCAAGTGGCACACTTGCAGACCAACCTGAAGGTCATGGGTTCGAATTCCATGATGGCATGCACCGTATTATAATGCTGTAATTACACACATATATTAGAAAAAAATACAGTATTGTGAGACATTAGAAAATAATTGCTTGTAATTTTAGTTGGCGGGTAAACTGCTGCTATCGGCTTCATCACAACATTTTCCTACAACTTGACTTATACATATATTTAAAATTCATTTTTTATAGAAACAGCAGACAAGCTGAAGGCCTACCTAACAGTAAGCACACAGTTACTGTCGCCTATAAATGTTAGCGAAGCTAGAGGCACTGCGAACACGCTACTGTTCCATAGAGCATAGGAACCTTGGTCGCTGATGCCGAAACACAACACAAGATTATTATGACGGCATACGTAAAACCAAGGGTAGTTGCCATCCAGACGGGATTGGGGACCTACCACGAAGCTATTTAGTCACCTTTTACGACAGACCGACCCCAGCCGCAGCGGTTAGTATTCTTACTCCACCCTTGCACGGAGAGAAAGACGCATAACATAACAACGGTAAATCCCCGTTACAACCGTTCCTTCTCCACTTTACACGATCTTCGGTATCCCTGGTAGTGAGTCCATCGGTGTGCATATAACCCTTTACGACATCAAGCCACTATTATTACATTTACTCTTTCTGCCGAGGCCGGGCGTGGGTGGTTTGACATTTGTTCTCCACATAAGTAGCCAGTTGCTGTAAAACGTGACTGAAGGCTATAAATGTCATTCAATCAAGCCCACAATCTTTATTTTATTTCTCACTTGTTTAAATATATTTAATTCTTTCAGAAAGTAGACTAGACCAAGTATATGGTCAAGCAAACAACGAATCCTTTTTAATGGAATATGTTATGAAAAATGAAAGAAACATAAATGATATAAAATATTTCCAAAATACAGCGCTTAAAATGGCAATATCCACATTTGAAAATAAAAAAGTTAGAGAGCTATTGGATTCATCTGAAACGTTCGATGCAGTCGTTGTTGATTGGTTTCAAACGGAAATCTATGCAGGGTACATTTATATTTTGAAATGCTTTAACAGTTAATGACACTTTTATATTATTTCCCGCATAAACATAAAATTAATCAGTTGATTAGTCATATTAAAAATAAATATTTGAAATGTACTGTCATTTCACAACAATACAGGGCGCTTGTTATATGAATACCATAATAGATAACTGAATGATACGACAATGAAGATAAATACTTATTTCTCAACAACACATGGATAGCTGTACCACGCTGGTAAGGCTGAAGGACCGTATAAAATAATGGTGCAGCTTAGGTCTAGAAAGATGGTAGGTATCCCGCGGTGCGGGAAATAAAGGCAGTACGGGTTTAATAATTAACTTCTTCCTCCTGCCCTCATCCTACATAATATAGGGTCGGCACAACATGTTAAATGTTGTAAAAGTTGGTGGTTTAGTTTTTACAACCGGCCGCCTGCCTGACGTTTTTTGGGCAAAAATCTGTCATCCTTTTTATTTAAATTATTTTCTCGTTTCATTTTAAAAACGCAAAATTTCATTGTCAAATAACTAATATATCCTCAATCGACACTTTTATTGGTTTCTTCTTGAGTAAACAACATACGAATGTCAGTTTGGGTGGCACTTTTGCCGGGTCCGTGCACAATTTACATTCGACAACTACGTCACGAGGGCTTCTAAATAGAAAATTCGCAGTGCCGAGCGTCTTCGAATGCTCTTCGTCCTGCATTCCGCTTGAATGCAGTCACAGGCAGCTTACGCACAATGCGTCCATCTTCATATATTTTGGTGGTGGCTCATAGCAATCTTCGTCTTGGCAAGTTAGAGGCCTTGAAACTCGCGGTTTCTTTCACAACAATACACAACCTTCGGCGAAAGACATCGTAGCAAGCAAGGATAGCACATAGGTGGATCTTCACAGCACCTTGTTGGACAAGGGACTACTAACATCGGCCACACTGCAAATTGCTTGCAGCCTTCAGGGTAAAAGCACGCTAGTTTTATTTGGACTTTTTCTTTTGTAAATTTTATATCATAATAAATGAATTTTCACTAGAATTTTGAGAAAGACGTATTTCACAAATTATAATTAACCATACAAAAATTAATAATTAACGTGGAAAGGAAAGGAGACGGAAATAACGAACAAGTCAGAAAGAGCGGCGACTCACCTGAGGTTCTCCGATCTGCCACCTTCCACGGCTGGTTCTGAAATTTGGAGTTATAACTATCCTTTATAACTATCGGTTTCCAATAACACACATATAAAAACCCTTGCGGCTTTAACCAATACTCAACGGTACGTGTTGTCGGCGCGGGCGCTAGCTAAGAAGAGGGTGGCGCGGCGGTGGTCGAGTAGTTTTATTCGAAATCACCGTCAGGCGCCGCAGCATCTAAACTAACTTGCGGGTAGGCAGGGAAAAAAGAATAGGATAAAGCGCTTAACCACACACAGTTATGTTGAATGTATCATTCAAATTTTATGTAGCGTTCATCTGGATGAGACCCTGATAAGCAGGGTTGTTTTATAAATATGGTAAACAATGACAGCCGATAATGCTGGGTTTCGTGAGTCCCCGTAAAGGAAACTGACAGTATATTCGCTATGCTTGTCTATGGCAGATTAATATTAGTACGTAGCTTTCCCCACAATAATTTCCTTCACTGCACTGAAAAGAAACTGCCTAAGCGGTATAATAAATAATATAATAAGGCGGAATACTATTGTTCAACATGCGAAGCAGCTAACGTCCGAGTGTGTTACTACATAGCTTAACGTTTTTTTTTTTTTAATAAAAACAAATTAATCTTACTTATTCCAGATTGGCTTCGTTATATGATTGTCCACTAATATGGATTCACTCGATGGGACTGAACTGGCGAGTACTTCAATTGGTGCACGAAGCAACGAACGCTGCATATACGTCTGATTACCTATCCCCAAATAGTCCACCTTTCACCCTCAAGCAACGGATAGAAGAGTTGTGGATACAGGTCAAGTCTTCAATTATAAAACGGTATATTACTTCTTCTCTCTCTGTATATAAATTAACATTTGTTTGTGTTGAAGTAAGTTTTCATATCAACCCGAATATATGAGTACAATATCTAAGCGAGAATCAAGTATTCTAACCAAACGGAACGATGATTTTTCTAAGATCTTAGAGTATTCTAAGGATACGTTTTAGTTTAGTTTAGTTTTAGTAAACTGAATAATGATAATAATATGAATAATGATAATAACCGATGTTATCTTGAAAAGCTATCACTTGGCCCTGGCTGAATGGTCAGATACAGTAGGTAGCTATCTTGGCACGTATTGTAATGAAGTTTCTTATTTATTGCCTTGACCACTAGTAGTTTGGAAGCGCAAGCACTCGCCGCTGTTGGAAGACGATTTTTAGGACATTTAGAAAATTTCACAATACAACACAAAATGGCGATGGCGGCATATTTAGAGACCAGGAGTGGTTGCTATGGCAACCACCTATGGATAAATGTGGGTTTGGAACCCTCCCACCTAGTTAGGGTTATTTTAACGACAGGCAACCCCTTGCCGAAGGGGTGAGTATTATTACCCCGCACTACATGGAGATAATTTCAAAAATTTCAGTACAACTTCTGTTTCTCATATAGTAAATTACGTTTATACAATACAGTTTAATTGTATTAAATTTAATTTATAATTAATAACATTTATTTTGCAATTTATTTTAACAATCTTATATTTCTTTATAATATTCTCACAACTAAACATCATCAACTGAACTAATCTGTTCAGTCACTGCGTCGGCATATCGCTAAGTCCATTCGTCTTGATTTTAGGTTCTTTATTGCACCCAAAGAAGAATATTATTACGAACAAACATTTAAACCATATTTTGTGAAAAGACATAAATTACTTCCAAACTATGAACAAGTCATTTACAATGGTTCCCTGCTCTTTGTTAATGAGCATCAAGCAAGTGGTGGTATACCGGGTATCCCTCAGAACGTTAAACTTATTGGTGGATACCATATTAATACACAAGTAGAAATGTTACCTGAGGTAAGTGGAAATGAAGGAATAAAAGAAGAAACAGAAAATAAATGAGTTCTTTATGCACTTGTTAAAATTATGCCGCTATATATATTATTTGATGGAAAACCTATATATTTTAAAAGTTACATTAGGATGTTGTTACAATTCCAGTTAGGGTTGCAGCCTGACAAATGTCACGTTCCGCCGCCCTGGTAATCAAGACGAACGAAGAAATAGTGGGATTAATGAATTAAATTAAATTTCTTTTATTGCACCAAAAATTATAAAAACTTAAATACTACAAACTTATATAAAATGACTAAAATTAGTGAATATACCAGCGACGTGCGTCCCCTAACCAAAAGACAGTGGCGCACAGCTGCATTGTACAGGAATGCTACCCCGCCACACGTGGCCATGTAGCGGCAACTGACACTTTCTAAATAACGGATCCGTTTTATAGAAGGTTGTATGTATGCGCTGTAACAAGATTTTAGTGAAATCTAACAGATATGAGCTACGTGGTAGGGCCCCAAACCCGTCTGGATGGCGACCACCTTTGGTCTTAAGTATACCGCCATAATAACTTATTTGTGTTCCGGCATTAGTGACACAAGTTCCTGTACCTTTATGGGACAGCAGCGTGTTCGCGATGCCACTGGCGTTGCAAATATCTATAGGGGTCGATAACTGCTAAATTCTAAGTGTGCCGTCAGCCTGCCTGCTGTCCTATTTATTTTTATGGACTTGATGTTCTAAAATCTTTACCACTATAAAGCTGTATCTGAATAGGTTTATTAAGATCTTAAAAAATGTTATATACAATTTTAAGTCTTGAACTATTAATGGAAGAAGTTATGAAAAGTGTAGAAGAAGTTATGAGAAGATATGTTTTTAGGACCTTCAAATTATAATGGATGAAGCCAACGATGGTGTTATATATTTCAGTATGGGATCAAGTTGGCAAAGCAAAGATATACCATGTGCCGTTAAGGATAAACTATTTAAAGTGTTTAGTGGATTGAAACAAACAGTCATTTGGAAATATGAAGAGGATATATTTCATGTCCCTGATAATGTAAAAATTGTGAAATGGGCACCACAACAAAGTATCTTAGGTACTGATTTAGTGTATTTCAAATTATTATAAATAGTTGTGACCATTTTGAAGGTTATTTTAAATGACATGGTTAGCCTCATTTGAATTTATAATGAAGTAATAAAATATCGAATAGTTAATACGTTTCGGTGTTACTATGAAACAAATATTTTTTTAAGTGTAAGCTGGTTGAGGCTGAATGAAAAATAGATGGGCAGGATTTTAAGAGCAAATTTAAGGAAGATTACGTCCAGCATTGGACAATAATTGGTTAATGATAATAGGAGGTACAATGTGATGTGTATAATGATCAATGTATCTATTATTCATATTATGTAAACATAGAAATATTTTTCCAGGTCATTCCAACTGCAAAATGTTTATCACACACGGGGGTATATCATCATCTATAGAAGCTATACACTTTGGTGTACCTGTTATAGGTATACCTATCTACATAGATCAGTTTAATAATATCAATAAAGCTGTTTCTAATGGACATGCTATTAAAGTGGATTTAACTATGAATCTGGCTGATGATTTGAAAAAAGCTATAGAAGAGATGAACACAAATTCCAAGTGAGTAATAAATGCTTCATAAGATCTGTATAAGATATCAATATTCAATGTATTGATTGTGTAATGTTGCTTATTAAGGTTATCCCTAAACGTCTATTAAGTTTGACAGGTATTGGTCGAAGAATCATACTGATTTTGATTATATCTGTCATTTGAATCAGTTGTGAATTTAGCAATGGTTTATGATCATAAATATTTTACAACGTTAGTTGTGTATTCTATCATTAAATTCTCAAATTATCTCAAATAAATTATTTAAACATGATATCATAGATGTTTGATATGAACAAACATAATATCACTGAAGCCTAATTGATCGACAATTTAGCTCCAAGAACATTTATTGAAAGTATTTTAAATTATTTATAGTTGAATCTGATTTTACAAGCAATTTTATTATATTTGAAAGCATAAATATTTTCAGATACGAAAAACGAGTTAAAGAACTGTCGTTGATTTACCACGATCGTCCTATTCCCCCTGGGAAGGAATTGGTACATTGGATGCAGCATGTAGTACACACGCGTGGAGCAATGCATCTACGATCCCCCGCTTTGCACGTGCCGATTTATCAGAAGATATATCTAGATGTCTTAGTTCTAAGCTTCATTGTTTGCGCAGGGTTTTTTATTGCAGTATTTTTTATGGCAAAAATAGTCGTTTTTCTGTCTATTAAAATTAATTATTGGGTTGTTATAAAAAATAAAAAAGATGATTAAGTTTATAAATTAATATGAAAGCATTTATAAATTTGTTAATTATAAAATACTTTCAGTTTCTACGACATAGTAAGAAGATAGGTAACATAAAATAAATGTTCGTGTTTTTACTACTCTCTTTCTTTTCTCTCCTTATCCCACATTATGTAGAGTTGACACAATATTTTCTCTCCTTTGACATTCTGTGTAAACCATCTCTAAATATTCGTTTCATTCCTTTTTCACTTTAACATGTTTTATACAATTATCTTTTGTCTAACTCTTTTTCTGTATCCATTCCTTCTTTTTCTGCTATGTTTCTTATCAAATGGCATTATCCCCTTCGAAGTATTCCTACTAGCCCACAAATAGTAAAGGAAGGGGTCCATTTAATTTTTTTAATTTAATATCTTTGGAATTGGTCAAATCACTCTTGTGAATGTGAATGTGGTCAATCCAGCACTTCTTAGGTCTACCTCTTCTGCTGAAGCCGTTAGTAGCCGGTTACCGCAAAACATAGCCGTTTAACGAAGCCTCGCCTACCGCGAATGTGGAAATTCCTATCGCGGTTTTTCCACGTTACTCCACACATTTACCGCGGCATATTTATCTACGTGACACGCAGTTTCTGCTTGTGTCGCTCTAACACCGGCCATGCTTCACAGCCATATAAAAAGAAAGGCCTAATAATGATTTTATTGACCTGTCCCTTTAACTTAACTGGCATCTTGGGGTCATAAATGACACCAGTCACCTAATGCCATTTAGCCCACACGACAGCAATACATGTTATGACCTCGCAATCGATGTCACCAGATGCGTGAAACACAAATCCAAGGTATTTTACCTGATCCATGCGCACGACCGTATCGCCGCCTATGCGTACGGGTGCGGGATCTGTAGAGTTACAGAATAAGTACTCGGTCTTCGCCACATTACGCTTCAGACTGTCATTCTCAAGCAAATCCTTCCACACCTACAGACGTCGTATCAACCTACTCCTGTCTGAATCTGCTAGCGTGATATCATCATTAGCAACTACAGGAGCTGCTCATGTAAGTTTTTGATGGTATCTAACAGATCATCTAATATCACGCTGAACAGAAATGGACTAAGGACGAATCCTTGGTGTACCCCGACAGCGATGGGAAAAGGTTTTGTGTTGCCAACAGTGGTCTGAACCACAGAATTCGAATCGCAGTACATGTCTCGGATAAAGTCAATGTAGGCCCCTGGAACCCCTTTGGACCGCAGTGCCCACCAGATTGTTGCACGAGGAATACAATCGAATGCCTTCTGAATATCCAGAAACAGACAATGCAGAGGCGTATTCTTCGTTGTGTCTTCACGACAGTCCTTAGAGCAAAAACAGGGTCCATGGTCCTGTTATCAGGGCGAAACTCATACTGACATTCCAAGACAGTGCAATCCTGTTGGATTCGAGAGTCAATAACGCTCTTGAAGAGCTTCATGGTGTTGGATATGACCTTAATACCTCGATAGTTACCGCACACCTGCATTAACTCCTTGCTTTTGAAGACTGGAGTAATACTCAGCTTCCATTGGTTCAGGATCATACCGGTGAGGAGAGTCCGGTTAAAAATGTCAGTTAAAATGATTACACCATAAGAGTGTTGGGGTTCCATCGGCCCCGACAGCATTCCGATTCTTCATGCGGTGAAGATAATTTTGTACTACTCCAAGCGTTACTAGTGGCACTAATCCTTGATATTAGGTCTTTACCTATGAAATTGCCATTTTGTATGAAAAAATTTAAACGAATTTTTATCAAGTATTTTTTGTTTGTATTAATCGAAGTAATCACCCATGCAATCAATGCATCTTTGCCAACGCAGTGGCAGTGTATTGATGCCCTTCTTAAAGAAATCCGCTGGACGGGAGGCAACAAATTCTTCAAAGGTATTTTGTACTGCCTCTCGGGTATTGAATTTTTTTCCCGCCAAGAAGTTATCCAAATTCTGAAAAAAGTAGTAGTCTGTAGGCGCAAGGTCTGGTGAGTAGGGCGAATGACGGAGAACTTCCAACTCCAGTTCTTGCAACTTGGAGACCGTCTGCTGTGCAGTATGAGGTCGCGCGTTGTCGTGCAGGAGCAGCGGAGACGAGCGATTGACCAATGCTGGTTGGAGATGTGCCAGCTTCTCCATCATTGTGTTCAGTTCTTCACAGTACATATCTACAGTAATGCTCACCCCGTTTGGTAAGAAGCTGTGATGAATCACACCGGCGCTAGACCACCAAACAGTGACCATCACTTTTCTAGGGGTAAGTTTTCGTTTAGGCCATTGTTTAGGTGCTGAACCAGGATCCAACCAACTTGCTGAGCGCTTGCGGTTATCAAAAAGAATCCATTTTTCATCGCATGTAACAATGCGGTTCAAAATTCCTTCATTTGTGTGTGTTGAGCAGTGCAAGGCACGTCTCGACGCGTACTTCGCGCTGGCGATCATTGAGTTCGTGGGGCACCCATATGGACCAATATTGTTTTGACGCTAACGTCAAAAGCTGCTGCTAATTCAGCCGTAGATTGTGTATCATCAGCTTCCACAATCGTCTTTAATTCGTCATTGTCGGTCAAAGTCTTCGGACGACCGCGAGGTTCATTTTTCAGGCCGAAATTCCCAGAACGGAAGTGAGCAAACCAATAACAGGTGGTGCGTTGGTTTGTAGTGTTAGCTCCGTAAACGTCGATGATATTGCGTGCCGCTTATGCCGCGTTGCTGCCACGACGGTACTCATATTCCATAATTACTCGAATTTTTAACGTATCCATGATGACGAAAACGATTGAAATGCGATGAAAATGTAACACTAATCAATAAACAAATGACTACTTTTGGAAAAAGAATTCCATGTTTTTAAAATAAAATTAATTTGAAATTAGAGTTCTTAACCAAACAAAAATTATTTTGATTTGAAATGGCCAGTACTGCAGAACGGCAATTTCATAGGTAAAAACCTATTATAAAGGAAGATTTGGCGGCTGCACCTCTTTTTGCTGCTTGTTCAGCAGCTTATGGAAATATGAGCGCCATCTGTCCTTCACTGCGAGGTTCTCGTATAGCAGGTTGCCCACAGGGTCTTTTACACAGCGGCACTTGGAAATGTCGCGTGCCACTTTGACCTAGGAGCGCGCCAACTTATATTATTCTGCCCCTCAGACGATTTCAACTTATCATACACTGGTTGAAAGTGGTCTCGTCTGATTCTGGCTATAGCTTTCTTAGTGGCACGCTTGACCGTCCTGTATGCGTCGCAATCTTCAGGAGATCGCGCGACATGTTTATCTTTGGGCTTTACGCAGAGGTCCATAACAAAAAGACGGTATTGTGCAGTGAGATTATCACCGGGTATGGCCTTACAGTTGGCTACTTTGCTGATGTGGTGTCTCCTAGGAAGTCAATTTGGATAACATTGCTTCCGCTCTTGTAGGTGATGAGATGCTCGGGTATCTTTTTGAAATACGTGTTCACGATGACAAGGTCGGCTTCCGCACACGCCCTTTCACGTTGCGGCTACCGTACCCAAATTCACTGTGGACACGTTAAAATTCCCCACATTCATCACCCACATGACCGTTCAGATCACCACCCAAAATGATCCCATGTGACAATGGGAGCCCACAAAGTACTTCTCCGAGTATGTATCAAAACGCTATCCTATCGGTGTCACTACAATCGGCCTGTGACGCGTAGGCACTTGTTAAGTGGATGACTATCCAAGATACCTCCAAGATGTCGTCATGTAGCTCCTCCAAGAGCACTATGGCAACCCCATTCTCCCCACCAGGTGCACCCGTGTAGATCAGCTTGTAGTCATTGCCAATGAACCAATATCTACTGGTCTTTCACAGAGTCTCCTGCAGGAACGCTACAGCTACCCTCCGTCTGGAGATTACGTTCGCCGACTCTCTCGCGCGTCCAGTTAGCGTGCCAATGTTCCATGTTGCGAAGCGGAGTTTCCTTTCGGATTGGGCTAACGTCGTTAGCCGTGCTCGCCCTAGTACGGTCCCAGGTACGGCAGCCCTAGTCCACTTATCACAGGAGTCGGAAAAAGTTCCTACGCGTTGTTTTGCGGCGACGCCCTATTCGTGACAATACCCTTTCTTGTTACGACCATTTTTTGGTTTTGGTTTTTACGGGAGCGACTGCCGTCCCACCTCCCAACCTCAAAGGAAAACCGAAAATTGCCCTTCCTACGCCGCATGTAAATTGGCAGAAGGAGTAACCGATCAGCCTTTTACGACTCCCTTCGGATGATATGGGGTGGCCCTATTCTTTTCATCGGGCTGGACCACATGGCAAACACTTTATAATTTTGTATATGAAAGGATTTTGTATAATTAATTACTTTGGTGGTACTAAAATGAGTAATTCAATCTTTGAGGCTTGGTAAAGTTAAGGCTGGAGGACTGCGGATGCAATTAGCTTGCCCCGTAATCACTTTATTGGCGTGGGTCGGGTTATTCCGGTCACGCGCCGCGGAACGCCCAAATTACTAGATGGCATCCCCGGCATTTCTTCTATCGTACCTTGCTGGAAATTCATAGAGTTGACGATGTTAGTACTAGTAAAATTACACTCTTTTATGGGAAGAAAGTTCAAAAGAATACTTCCATTTACAACGTTCTCTCATTCTCTTGATGTTGTTCTATAGCAAACCACATAATATTTGGCATTTTAAAAAACACTGATTTATTTAATGAAATTATTACAAAATTGGATAGATTGGTATTGGACTTTTGTGTTGAGTCAAAGTTGAGGACGTATATAATTATGGAGAAATGCTGATGACTATAGAAACGGGACGTTATGGTGATACGTATGGGATGTCGGAATGTCAGCGTGATATCAGCAGTGAAAAAATTTAATATAGAAGTTTTACGAGTGCATGGAAAATTTTGAAGGTTGATAGAAATACACATAATTGAAATAAATTACCTGTTGATCAATTTACGTTGTTATCATTATAATTTGTGGTGTTCAAATGTGTAATCTATTTATTTAATAGATTATAATCCTAGTTTTAGCAAAAATATAGAATTTAAGGACTTTAAGGGATGTAAATGATTAATATACATTTACTACTAACGCCCTCTGCAAGCAAATTCATATACTGTAAAATCTACTAGGAGTTTGGTATGCTAACGTCGTTCATGGGTTTGGCATGATTTCAGTGACCAATGGTATAGACTTTTATATTTTCTTTATTCAAATAAGTTCAATTCAGTCACTGACACTGCTGGGGCGTTTCGGAACAGCATTATTCGCGTCTATAAATTATGATTTAACTCGGATTCACATCTTATACCGGAGTAACAAGAGCGTGAAATCACGATTTACGGTAATTCCACGTAGTATAAGTTCTGAAAGCCTAAACAAATTTGAATTTGTAACTAGCATTCCTTCGCTGTATAATTGCTACCAACAACCAATATACATGAAGTCTCACCACGACATCGTGTTTTTTTATTATTTATTTATTTGGGAAACATACATGTTTAATAAATCACAATATAAATATAACATAAAAATTATAAATCAGTAAAGTTTCATTTAAAGGTATACATAATTGCATACATACATACATACATATAATCACGCCTCTTTCCCGTAGGGGTAGGCAGAGACCACTTCTTTCCACTTGCATCATCATCCAATAAAATAATATAATGCCATGCCTAGATTAAAAAAATAAAATACTTTAAAAATAAAAATTGAGGGATTTAATAATTTAGTTATTCGCATAGTTTGATTATTTTTGATTTGTAATTTATAATGTCAGAGCAAAAAATGTCAACACTGGTGTATAATTTATTATATTATACAAGACAAGATCTATGTAAAATAGTGTTTCTTGTATTATTTAATTATATTAAGGATAATGAAAAAAGTTACTCTTTTCTTGAATTAAAGCGGGGACACCCCAGGAATACTTGACTTAAAAGGAAAGGTGTGTTATTGAGTAATTTGAATAAAAATATTTATAAAACTTTAACTTATAATTCTGTAACTTCTATAATTAAATGTTATATTCTCTCTCTCGCTTCTGTCACTCGCTCAGAGCAGAGGATCGTGATTCCGTTGCGGCAATTTCTTGACCGTCTGTTTCCACTTGTTGCGGTTCATGGCTTGGTGTAGTGCCCCGCTGCTGCCAGCCTGCGTGTTTTTAGGTGTTCGAATACCTGGTCTTTTTAGACTGCGTCGTCTTCGGCTTCTTACCCTCCACCTTTCCTGTCATCATCAGTTTCTCCAAGTTATTTTAGTTTATTAATAAGTGTAGTATGACTTTGTGATATTGTACACATTATTTTGAATTAACAGAAGATTGGCAATATAGAAAAAGAAAAAAGTACAATTGTATACTAATTTATAAATTTAATTTTATCCGTGTAGAGCGTAGTAAGAATACTGACCAAAGCGGTAAAAAAGAAAAAAAAAGGGGGCGGCTTGGCATTATGGGCAACAAAACAATCCTAGATAGGTGGTAAGGTTCCAAGTCTGAGTAGATAGCTACCAATTGATTTACTTGACTTATGAGCCCTGAGTGGAGCAGAGGGCATCCACAATACTCCAGCATCACGTTCTATCCTGGGCTATGCGATTTGCCATAGACCACACGGCCAATCTGCTTTAATTCCACTGCCACCGAGCGCCTCCAGGTATGCTTAGGTTGGCCATGCTTCCTCTTGCCTTATGGAGTTTCTTCCAGCGCCTGCTTTGGAATGTGGTTTGGAGCTTTTTTGAGGGTGTGACCGATCCACTTCCATTTTCGGCGCCTGATCTGGTGACCGATCGATATTTCGTGTCGAATATCCCATAGCTGTCCATTTGAAATTTTGTCAGGCCAGAAAATAGTATCTCTCTTAGGCAGCGCTTAAAGAAGACTTGTATTTGTTGCGTGATCTCTTTCGTTACTCTCCACTTTTTACAGCCATATAGCAGGATAGATAGTAACCACACCTGATTTTAAAATTTACAAAATTATGTAGTTTCTCGGCACTAGTAAACCAGGTTCCAGTTACTCTTCGAGGCCGACAGCGCATTGGCATTGCTTCTGGTGTTGCAAACATTTATAGGCCACGGTGACCATCTACTAGATGAAGAGTTTCATCTAAATTGCTAAAACGCTGAAGACTTCTTAAAATTATGACCACACTAAGATGTATGAGGGTTATATAAACATTTGTCTTGTTCTAAACTTTGCAGTTAACGCAGTATTTCACATTCGACATCGGTTGGCAAAGTCTTTATATGCCACTGCCAAAATAAAGGTCGTTCCTCATGAATTGTAGTTGCCGATTCAGGTAAACAAACGTCGATTCGTGCCAGAATGTTAACAATGATTTGTAACCAACATTTCAAATTGTATGCATAAAAATTCACCGCCGTATTCGCTTATAGCGCTAGTTTGAGAGATTTATAAATTTGTCTGTTTTATTAAAATTAATTTCATTATGAAATTTATTTAGCTGAATTTTAGGTTTCTCATAATATGTTATGTGGAATTAATACAATACAATCTTTTTTTTATAATAATTTATTTATTTCTTCCCACAAGTTATGTTACAATATTGAAATAATATATAATTATTTATTAGATAGATTGGGAAAACAGGAACTTGGTAAAACCAGCGAGTGCTATGGATCCTTGCCTTCGACTCTAATTTAGAGTTAATATTAATTAAGGCGTAAAGATAATTTAAATTAGTTTAGTGTGTGTGAGCAAGTTTATGTCGTGTCTGTGTAAGGGCGTGTATATGTGGGAACCTAATTCTACCGCTCCTGGGTACCGTGCTCGATAGTTTTTTTTTATTGCGTAGAACAGCAGACAGGCTGACAGCCCGCTTAAAATTTAGCAGTTACCGTCGCCTATAGGTGTTTGCAAACACGCTGCTGTCCCATAAGGGTACAGGAACTTGGGTCACTAATGCCGGAACACAACACAAGATTATTATGACGGCATACTTAAGACCAAAGGTGGTCGCCATCCAGACGGGTTTGAGGCCCTACCACGTAGCTAGGTTGGGTTGTTTTGTCGCCTTTTACGACAGGCTGACCCCGGCCACAGAGATTAGTATTCTTTCTCCGCTCCTGTATGGATAAAAATTAATAAAATTTAAAAATTAATAAAATAAAAATGAAAAAAATTACTAAAATTCGAATCATGAACAGCTCGGTTGTAAACTATGTTCCAAGTTACAATTGCTTCGTATGCCAATTGCCTTTAAAATTTTAAATATAAGATACCAAGTATTGTTTAAAATTACGACACAATATTTAGTTGGTTATAACAACTCTATATATTTAGTATAAGTTCGTTCCGCCTGAAGATCTCTTAATAAAGGTCGGACTTTGCTAACGCG
Source organism: Malacosoma neustria (assembly GCA_963693495.1). Classification (NCBI taxonomy): domain Eukaryota; kingdom Metazoa; phylum Arthropoda; class Insecta; order Lepidoptera; family Lasiocampidae; genus Malacosoma; species Malacosoma neustria. The sequence continues at coordinate 12,058,956 of OY856390.1, forward strand.
TAGTATACATGACTTTAGGTATTTTTTTTATATATTCACGTGTAATACGATTTCGAGAATTCCATATAGATACTGCTCGATACTACGAAGTAATTAATTCTTGAATTTTTGTACATCAAGTAGATTCACGACTAATTAATAATTGGTGACTCGGAAAAGCCCTTAAATAAAATGGTAAGTTATGAATAAAGTTTACTCATCTTGTAAAGAAGTTTTCATCGTGCCATCATTGTGGTGCGAATGGGCCCTTGAGGAAGCTTCAGCCACCTATACACGGACGGCAGCATCTTAGCGGTACCTCAGGCTTCATAGACAGTTACTGCTTACTCTTAAGTGGTCTGTCAGCCTGTCTGCTGTTCCACAGGAATAAAAAAGAAGAAAAGTGCCTGAAGATTAAAAACCGTACCACCTGGCGCACAACTCGGAAGGGACCCAGACACAAAGAGCAGGCCGGTGCCACCCTGGGCCACGGTATTGGTCAAACCACCTGTCTCCGTGGTATGATGGCTGTTGCATAACTGAAGCCCCGGAGGTCACGGGTTTGATTCTTGTCCCGAGTCTGGGTGGCCATAGCACGAGCACTATGCTCCTTACTTAGGGACTTAGTATGTTTATTGATATATTTATTTATTATTACAATGTATTATAAATATCTCAAAAGAATCTCTCGAATACACAGTAAATGCATTTCAGCAGATGTCGCAAGTTTTATGTTTTATATAATAGCTCCATGTTATAGCTGCTCGTAGACTGACCCCTACTACGGCACACTAACGAAAACTTATAACAGGGTTACGCTGTTTTCGATTATAATACAATACACATAGTTATAAATAAGATTCATAAATAATGTGTACTGGAAAATTTGTAAGCGAATAGACATCCTGACAAATCTCAAAATACTCCACTGTTATCAGACAGACAGCAAAGGAGAGAAGCTTTTCAACTTTCGGTTTCTACTTTTGAGGTCAGTTGGCAGCTGGGGACTGCCAACTAAGTAAATTTACGTAATCATATAGTTTTTACAGATTTTTGTACTTACGATTTTTACCAACAGGAGCTCTCTTTATAGTCAAAAAGGTAATTATAATAGAAGTGAATTGAAAAAAAGAAGAATATTACGCTCCTCGGTGAAAGCTTAGAAAGTAACCCTAAAGAAAAGCTTAAAAGAAGGATATACGAGTTTACGCTAGCAGGTATCTAGAACTAGGAATATACTTGGTATCTTCGATTTGAATGGCTCGGGGATAGAGAATGCCCACTCAACGTCGATATCGTCATAGAATTATCAACATATAACGGTCAATACAGGGCATTGATCTATCAATAACTTGTTTACAATATTGCAATAATCATTATAGAGATAACTTATAATAAAATAAAAGTAAATGTAATATTTTGTTATTTCGAAGCTATACCCGCAACTGAGATTTAACATTCCACCAAACAGTGCGCAATGAATCATTGCAAAAAAATCCAAAGTATTTAAACACAAGTTAAATTACACTGAAGTGTAATATTGTTTTCTATTTTAAACATTTCATCCTGATACCACCGGAAATTTGTAGTTCGAAGACAAGTAGGCATCAGAGAAGAAGAAGCCAAAATTTCAAACAACTAGCCCTATTGAAAGCACTTAGTCCAACATAAAGTCCAAATTGATGAGCTCCACAGTACAAATACCCTGGACGTTAGGTTATGCATTTTTCAAATTCCAATTTTAAAATTGTATCTCTTCAGTTATATTTTCAAATGTTTCAGTTTAGGATATAAGTCTATTTCTATAGCTATCTATGATCTGGTTTTGTAGTATTTAAATTATATAATAGACTAAGTCAATTCTATAATTTTAAACTTTTCGAAACAAATAGTAAGACTGCAGCGTGCAGATAACGACTTAAGCCACTCTTATTTTACAATCGTTTTACTCTCACTTGTAACAACTCGTCACACACTTAAGTTTGACAGGAGATTGCGGTAAGATGGAAAATGACATCTTAGTTTTCTATCGTGGAGAAATCGAATTACCTACGCCGGGTCTCCGGGGGAATCCGATGTTTGTACAGCTAACCGAGATATGATAGTGTGGACCGCAACGGCATACCAACTAAAACCCTAGTTGGCACCCTTAGCCTTATATGGGGGTAATATACTTAATATAATATTATGTTAGGCTTTATAAGAAGCCTAAGCCTATAATAGGCTTTTGATCATTGTTCTGCATCGCCTCCAATAGAAAGTGACACCTATAAAACCAAAATTTAATAATATCAAGTCCTATTTTCATAAACCTCTTACTCAACATTACTTATATTTATGACGTAGACAAAATTTTTGAAATAGAATTTCTTAATTCTAAAACGGGAGCACTAATCTAACGGTTTTAAGGTTTTGTGAAAAGTTAGGACGACTAAGGAGAACACCGTTAGGAAAAGTGGAGAGAACTGATGTGAGTAGCTGTCAATCCACTTTGGAGTGTGGCGGATATACTGCCCGTTCTCTTAAGGAGATAGAGATGTGTTAGATATTTTATTGGCTGTTTACATAAGATATAGAGGATCATATAGATATATATACTGCATTCATCTGATGACATCAGTAATGAAAACAAATAAACATGCACTCTTTAATTCTTGCACCTTCCATTTTTATCCATGCAGGGGCGGAGAAAGAATACTAACTTCTGCGGCCGGGCTCGGCCTGACGTAAAGTTGTGTTTATTTCTGTTTTACTCTTTTAATTAATCATCATTTAGGCCTTTAGTCGTGGTCCTGACCTTAATAGATCTTATTCATTTTTATTCTTAGTGTAAAAGGTGATAATATATATTTTTCATTATTGCGGTACAACTGGATAAGAGGGGCTCATGGCCCACTTTATAGTAAGTACTCGTAACTACAGTCGCCTATGGATGTCTGCAATGATAGGCGCACCGTGAACACGTTGTTGTCAGAACATAATACAAGGTTATTATGGCGGCACACGAGTATTTTATCCGTGCAGGGGCGGAGAAAAAATACTAACTTCTACGGCCGGGGTCGGCCTGTCGTAAAAGACGACAAAACAACTCACGCTAGAGCTACGTGGTAGGGCTTCAAGCCTATCTGGATGACGACCACCTTTGGTCTTAAGTATGCCGCCATAATAACCTTGTGTTGTGTTCCGGCATTAGTGACCCAAGTTCCTGTACCCGTATGGGACAGCAGCGTGTTCGTGATGCCACTGGCGTTGCAAACACCCAAATGTGATGGTAACTGCTAAATTCTAAGCGGGCCGTCAGCCTGTCTGCTGTCCTAAAACAAAAAAAAAACCTTCACAAAGAAACTTCAATGTATTATATTATTGTTACATTATAATTTAGTATTTCTCCGTACTCCGGTGGAGTAAGAAGAACATTGACCCCTGCAGCCGAGCTTAGCCTGCCGTAAGGAGCGACTAAACAAGCTCTGTGATAGGGCTCGTCTATGTTTATGAGGCGGCATCCTCGTAAACATAAATGGTTTATAAGTATGCCGCCATTATGTGTAATCTTGTGTTTATAATATTTAATACTACATAACCTTGTGTTCTGTTCCAGCATTAGTGATCCAGGTATGCGGACAGCAGCATTCGTGGTGCCCCTAGCGTTGCAATAGCAATTGAAAAAATTAAATCTTGACTCAATGAAATAGTAAAATAATGAATAGTTGAAATGTAGTAAACCCTGAAGTAATCGAATTTTAACGCATATTTGTCACAAACGGGGCATGAAATGTGTATGTATGAAATTGACATAGTCAAAACTTTGATATTTTATTAAAAACTAAAAGATCAATGCTTCAAAATCTTAAGCACAATAATTTACGACCTTGAATATTTATATATGCAATGAATTTATTACATTAAATTGATTATTGCTTCTGTTGACGTAATCTATAAAGAAAGAAAAGAAAGAATTTTTTTTTATTGGTGAATAATAATGACAAATACACAAAAATTATCATAAAATACAAGCAAATATAATAATTAATAAATGGAGTACATATTTTCGTCAATAAAACTGAGTATACTTCTTAAGATTCTTATTAAAATAACCTGTTCATTCATCGAGCGACGAGATATTTTCTCTTTTGAAAAGTCACTAAATCATCCAAGCATGTGTTATTAAAATTGTTTTTTAATATAATATTTAGAATTACTGAGTCTGTATATTTGCTTTATTTTGCTTTTATATTCCATTTTTTTACTAAAGGAATATTCTTTTTTTATTGCTGTAATACAGCAGACAGGCTGACGGCCCGCTTAGAATTTAGCAGTTACCGTCACCTATGGGTGTTTGCAACGCCAGTGGCATCGCGAACACGTTGCTGTCCCATAAGGGTAAAGGAGCTTGGGTCACTTATGCCGTAACACAACACAAGGTTATTATGGCGGCATACTTAAGACTGCAGGTGGTCGCCATCCAGACGGACTGAGGCCCTACCACGTAGCTAGGGTGGGTTGTTTTGTTGCCTTTTACGACAGGCCGAGCCTGACCGCAGAGGTCAGTATTCTATCTCCGCCCCTGCACGAATAAAAAATCTGTTGGAGGTATGTTAAATTCATGGCTTACGTTGTATAATATGAGGATATATGGGATAAATTACAAAGAACATATGAACTAGCATATTTGCACCGACAATGCACCACATTTCAGCACCCTAGACAAAGTAAAGAGTTCATTCATGAGAAGATTTTTTGTGCTTGTTGTAGAGCTATATAATAAATATAATAACACTGTCTCACTCCTGGGATCGGACCTCCCCTTAGAGGGAACGGTATACCAGGCTTGTTTATGGCGGATTGGCAGCTTACACATACCGGTATGCAGGTTTCCTCAGGATGTTTTCCTTCAACATCACAGGCAATTATGCTATAATATACACATTAACCGAGAAATCCTGCCAAGCTGTATATACCATCCTAGGATTTGAACCCGGAACCTCTAAATTGGCCTTCGAGTGTAATACCACTGAGCAGATACTTCAGAGAGAGGGAGGTTGAAGATGTTCTTTGGATTATACACAAATAAAAAAAGACAATTCTTAGACACACCCATACCAGTGTAAACTATGAAATGAAAAGTCTGTTATTCACCAGCTAAATTTATATACAATAAAAACTAAAATACGTTATAATACATTGGGAAGTCTTATCACTAAAAACATTCTCTTCTAGGAAATCCTATTATATGAACTATTTGTAGATCACAAATAGTTACATTGCCCTCTTGGGATCTAAACAAATGATAAAGCAGAAAGTTTCAGTAAGTGAAAATCACCCTCGTCGTTATTAAGTCAGTTGTGTCGTAATTGTCTTTATATTAGATACATAATGAAAAGCTTAACCGAGAATCAATCAGATATTATAAGATAAATCATTGTTCTGAAACTTTTGTTGTTATAACTTTTCCAATTTCATGTACAAAAAATAATATTAAGAACATATAATAATTGTGATTAAGACACTGTAGATATATAAAGAAAATTCTTATATGTTTCCCTTAAGGACTTAAATTTGGGTAGTTATGTTGCTGCCCTTTTTCGATATCCCAGTAAAATTCTATAGTCTATTAAATCTTGGAAAAATATCCAACTAGTAAATCGTTAGCGAGCTCCAAGGTTACGAGTTTGGAATGCCCCTAATATCTTTCAATCTGTATTACAACTTTATTTTTCTCTTTCTTTTTACATGCACAAAAAGTAATTTACATTATAAATTTTTACGCCTTACTTAATATTAGTTCTAAGGTAGAAAGACGAAGGATAGGAGTTTGATAGTACAGACTTTACCTAGCTTAGGCTTTCGTTTTCCTACTCTATCTAATGTCATGTCATTGTCAGAATTTTTTTTTTATTATTTTTATTATTATAATTTACGTACACACTACACTAAACAGCAATTTTGTGACAAAAATAAGACCGTGTTCAGGGCTTCGAACTTACTTTAACAAAACTCAATGATCCAACTCTTATCACCAATTGAATATTTACATCAAAAATCACTGAGTCACTAAAGTAAAGATGGCGCCTCGATCACGCTCAAGACACGTCTTCTGCTCTGATTGCTCATTAAATGAATTACAATATTCATAACTTTTACATTATAAAAACATGTAACAAATCCAATTCAATATTCCGAATTACGCATACAAAGAGACGATGAATTCAACTACAGCTCATAACAACCAACTCAACATAATTTTCTCCAATAAACATACATGTAATATCATTGTGGAAAGAAATAAAAAAATGATCAACTTCAGCGCCCCTTTTTGATTTTGCATTGTTTTTTTTTAAACGTGTAATTTTACTAAATTTGTTTTTTTATTACTGTAGATCTGTAACGAAAATCTACCCGATTATTGTCATGTACAATATTACCATATTTTTTCTTCCCGTCCATCACAACATATCTATTTATAAGAATTTGGACCGTAATTAACAAAACCAGGCGACGGAATGAGGGGTTTCATTCAACTTGGGCTTACTAATTAAATTTTTAAAGATTATCCGCTATGCCTTTTAATTAATCCGTTTTCGAGTTATCTCTGTAATGAAAGAGGTTTTTGAACTTTCAAAATATACTCTATATGTTGAGATGTATGGTTTTATCGACGATTATTAGAACATTATTGATATGTATGATAGGTGCGTCAATAAACGGGGGCTCAAGGGAAATTGATTTTATTTTCTAAATAGGTACTTACGAATATATAACAGTTATATACCATTATATATATAGATATTAATGTTATGTTGGTTTGTGTACGCTTCAAAAACTCAAAAAGTTCTGCACCGATCGAGCTGAAATTTTAGCATGATATATAATCCGCATCAAGGATTGTTTTTTTGTTATATCTATATATTTTTTTGTTTCTCATTTCTCAACCATTCAATCACAGCGAAGCGTGGCAGGGTACAGCTAGTATATATAAGGACATTTATGGAGCAAGTAAAGACAAGACCGGATGTAGTGTTGTATTAAGAAGTCAAGGAAAAGGCATTTTGAGAAAATTGGAATCTTCCAATTTTCTTGTTCCTTCCAATTTGTTGTCGTTGGAGCATCTGCTCCAACGACAACAACGGTAGTTCTTAAATAAATGGTGGTGATGATATAAAAATAATATATTGCGCCAATTCCAACAGTACTAAAGTAATAGTAATAGATAGCAGAGAATAGACAACTACGATAACGACACTAGATAGAGTTATATAATTTTATTAAAAATTTAATACATAAACCGAGACTAGGGCCAAACTTCGAATCCGTGACCCCCGCTTACGTTCCGACGTACAAAAGCCATTGCGTAAGGAAGGTTACTCGGACAATACTTATGACATACAAGATTTTTAGATATTGTAATCATCATCATCATTTCAGCCGGAAGACGCCCACTGCTGGACAAAGGCCTCCCCCAAAGATCTCCACGATGATCGGTCCTGCGCTGCCCTCATCCAACCTATCCCGGCGATTTTGACCAGATCATCGGTCCATCTTGTGGGGGGCCTACCAACACTGCGTCTTCCGGTACGCGGTCGCCATTCGAGGACTTTTCTGCCCCAACGGCCATCAGTCCTTCGAGCTATGTGCCCAGCCCACTGCCACTTCAGTTTTGCAATCATCCGGGCTATGTCGGTTACTTTGGTTCTCCTGCGAATCTCCTCATTTCTGATTCGATCTCGCAGGGAAACTCCGAGCATAGCCCTCTCCATTGCTCTCTGAGCGACCATGAGCTTTCTCATAAGGCCCATAGTTAGCGATCACGTCTGCGTTCCGTATGTCATCACTGGCAACACACATTGGTTAAAAACCTTCGTCTTGATACACTGCGGTATTTGGGACGAAAAGATTTTACGGAGCTTCCCGAACGCTGCCCATCCGAGTTGGATTCGACGAGTGACCTCTTTCGCGAAATTGGATCTGCCTAACTGGATCGTTTGACCCAAGTAGACGTATTCGTCAACAATTTCGAAAGTACAGTTCCCAACTGTTACGGGGGTAGGTGCGACATGGACATTAGACATGATATTGTAATATTATGTACAATTGTTTATGTCAGTCTACATGTATCATAGCCTTGATAACAAGGTCATTGATATGCATTTCTGATATTCAAGTAGTATGATAGACTATCATATACTATAGACCACTCCTCTCAAGGCTCAACTGATTATGTATGTCAAAATAATGTGTTTACATTTCTTAGATAATTATAATTTATTGTGTAACAACTTAATTTCAAATACGACATCTCTTATCCATCTCAAGGCTGCCTGTTGCCCCTTTTATACTTGTGTCTATTGTTTGTTTTGTTTTATTATTGCAAAAACCCTCTGATAGCTTGGAGAAATTAATAGTTACGGGAAAAGTGGAGGGGAAAAGACCCCGAGGTCGCAGCCCGACAAGATGGTCCGACCTAGTGGCCTAAAAGCTGGGCACACAAATCACAGACGCCCTAAACTACGCCAAAGACAGAGAGCAGTGGAAGCGGTGCTGTCGTGATATCAGTCGGGATCATCACGACGCTCAGCAGTGAGCAAACGATTGGGGGGAGGATTAATGCAATAAATATTATTCACTCATTCATATTCTCTTAGAGAATTCGTAGTTCCATATTTAATAAAGAGTACACGAGTAAAATAGGCATACACATTTAAATCAAGATGAGTACACAGCATATTATGTGACAAGCGAGTGAGTCGTTTAAAAGTAAATTTATTTTATGTAAAATGAAAAACGTTAAGTTTGCACTTTCATATTCTACTTAATAACAAAATGTTGAAGCTTAAATTATTTCCGCGTATTACACCGAACAGTTACGCAATCTGGCTGTGTATATCCGACCTGATAAAATATTGAGTTAAAAACTTAGCTCTTTTAATACAGATCTCTTTAAACTTAGGTTAGCACTCTGACTGCTAATTGTTTTGTCATTTTTAAGAATATAAAAATACTAGCTGACCGGCCAACATTGTTCTACCATATAAATAAAAATAAAATAGCCTTCTCGAAGGTCTAATCTATCTCTATACCGAAATTCATCAAAATTGATTGAGCGGTTTAGGGGTGATACCGTAACAGATAAATAAGACAATATCTTAAAATATTTTTTTGGAATGGCAAATTTAAAATAAAAAACAATTGCGTTGTTCTCAAAATAAAGTTTTATTTTATAATACACGATTTACATAGTACACGATAATAAGAAAAATTTGATTAAACTTAAATAACATTACCTACCTGAAAATAAAGAAACGCAAATTAAAGCATTTTTTCAATTTGTCAATTCCATCTTCCTAAATTTACAATTTTTTATAATTAATTAAAAATAGAACCTTAATATAAAATAAAAAAACACGACATTTTCGACAACTGCCAACGTAGCTGCTTTACCGAAAAAAGTTAGTCGCCATTACTTCTAGCACTATCTATGAGCTAAATGTTTTTATGTGGTGCTGTTTTATTGACAGCACAATTAAAGGCCAGGTCAAGGGTACCCTAAACCGAAGGGCATGTATGAAGGGAATAATGAAAGTGGACGAAGCGAAACAAGTATGTAAGGATCGTAGCAAGTGGAAAGAAGTGGTCTCTGCCTACCCCTACGTGAAAGAGGCGTGATTATATTTATGTACAATTAAAGAAACACAGTTTCTTTACATATATATTTCTATGGTGCCCCTTCAGCAGTAAGGTCTAGGCTCTAAGGAATCCATACTAATATTATAAATGCGAAAGTAACTCTGTCTGTCTGTCTGTCTGTCTGTTCCTCTTTCACGCCTAAACGGCTGAACGGATTTTGATGAAATTTGGTATGGTGATAGATGATAACCTAGAAATGGTCATAGGCTATAAATAATCACGCCATCGTTCTTAGGGGGTAGGCAGTAGGCAGATAACTAAATTGAGTTAGTGATTTTTTGTGCTTATCCGGTATCTATGAGAATCGGCCAACATCTATTTTTCATCCCCCTAAATGTTAGGGGTGACCCACCCCCAAAAAATTTTTTTTAATTTTTTGACATTTTATTATTTATATGGCAGAACAACGTTTGCCGGGTCAGCTAGTAACTACATAATTAGTTAAGCGTAGAGAGAAAGCGTCAAAATTAAACGTATGACTACAATCTTAACTCGCTCCGATGTTTTCATGTATACGTTGTGTAATGATGGCGACTTTCTGCGTTACCCATTCCTTCTTTTTCTTATTAAAGAGGGATAAGTAAATGGACGTAGGCTAATTTCATTTATGCAGGTATGCTATCCGTTTAACCTCTTTACATTGAATGGAACAATTTGCGAATGCGGATTAGCAGAAATAACAATAAAACATCTTCTTCTTTTGCCCCAATACTGTACAACAGCTATACGATCTTCTTCTACGAGAGATTTCCCTAGACCTATCAGTTTGAACTCCCTTCTATGGCTAAATGATAATAAGCACCTAAATATTAGGAGTACAAATAAGTTTCCGCCGTTTTTTGTTAAAAAAATAACATTTATTTTGAAAGAACGGAAAGTTTAAATTTAATCGAAGTATTGTCTATCACTAGCAACTACTTTTTCCCATCTTTTAGGCAGCGTTCGGATTCCACGTCTGAAGAACTCCTTATCTTTTGAGGTTATCCACGAATCAACCCCATTATTGGTATCTTCGTATGATGTGAACCGCTGCTCTGACAGACCATGTGCCATTGACCGGAACAGATGATAGTCGAACGGCCAATGTCTGGTGAATAAGGCGGGTGGGGTAATACTTCCCAATCAAGTGTTTTTAAATAGTTTCCACTGGAACCGCTACAAGCGAACTAGCATTATCATGTAGAAGAATAATATTGTCGTGTCTGCTGTAGTATTGAGGGCGTTTTATTGTGTTCGGTAGAGAGTTCCAGTGATTGTTTCGCTTGGGTTAAGCAAATCGTAATACACCATACCCAGTTGATCCTAATAAATAGCACAGCATGAGTTTTATTCCATGAATATTCGGTTCTGCTGTGGATGTTGACGCGTGTCCAGGTAGTCCCCATGATTTTTTTCTAACCAATGACGATTCAATGTAAAAAATATTTTTTTTTGCCTAGCTAGCAGCATTTCACTCATGCATAATACGATTACACGATACAAGCAAGAAGATGACGAGTTTTCTGTTTATTTATGTCTCTTAAAAATAAATTATATTACACTACAGTGTAATATAAGCCATGTAATATAATCCAATGTTTATACGCCATTTAACAAGCCCTTATAACATGAAAGAATTTTCGATGATTTCATTCCACACACCAATGAACAAGGTACGAGGGGCTGCTGATAAGTTCGCAGCCTAAGGTACTTAATGAAAGAAAAATTGATATGTATATTTTTAATTTTTAAATATAGTCTCTCTAAAGTGAAATACACTTCTCATTCTCATCTGGCATAAAATGCCTTTAAACCACTCAAAATATTCTTTGTCTTTGTCCTCAAAATGAAGGTTTATGGCAGCTTTCATTTTGTTGTAATCAGAAAATATCCAGCTCTAAGTCCTTTTTCAATTTGGAAAATAGGACATAGTAGCCAGGTGTCATATCTGGACTGTACGGTGGGTGTATAGTAGGTGTATATAGGTGGGTGTATAGTATACGGTGGTTGTATACAACATTTATGGAGTTATTACGGAATTCATGGGTTTAATTCCCGTCCCTAATCTGGGTATTTACAAAAAAAATTTAAGTAAGAGTACTGATATAATCAGTAGTACCCATGATCTATCCATATCCTGATATCATATACAAATAATATTATATGTAATATTTACCTACTAGGGTTTCTAAATATGTGTATAGAAAGTAAAGTTTTCTCCGTGCAAGGGTTGAGTAAGAATAATAAACTTTCCGGCTAGAGTCGATCTTCGGCCTATAATATGCTGCTATAATAACTTTGTTGTGTTCCAGTATTAATGACCCAGGTCTATAGGCGACGATAACTGCTTACTATTAAATGGGCTGTCAGCCCGTCGGTTATTTCTCAGCAATAAAAATAATAGGTGTACGTATGTTTGTTTCTATATCACAACTAAAACTATTAGATGGTCTTTTACCTAAGAAAATGGAAGCTAAGAATATGTTCTTAGCTTCCATTTTCTTTAACATATAGAACGATGTCAGTTTCATCACTGTAACTTATTTTTAAGTAGTTTTTGGAGTTTACTCTATAAGAATCGATTTTCATATATAAGGCGCCCGGTATGAGAAAAATGTGAGAGTAAAATCTACTTATGAATGACCTCGTTACGTTTTTGGTGCACGTGCACCGGAGCACACTAAACAAAACAAAACGATGTAACTCTCAAGGCAAAAATTACTTTATTTGTTACAACTTAAGGTTGATTTCACATTAAATGTTGTTTAACATATGTCTTTTCATTTGTAAGAGTGACAAGAGTAATTTATTGCTTTGCTCATTTTATATGACGAATGATCCTAAGTATTAGATAATGTTTTGGAGATTTGTGACTTTATTACTAGGTGCCATAGTTGTAATTAGGTTGAACCTAAAACTGTTTTAAAACTTTTTTATATATGTATATTATTTTCATTAATTTGTTAATTTACCCTTTCATATAGTATTAATCTTTTTTCAGTTAAATAAACTCTTTTTGTGTATGTTTAGACAATCGTACTTAAGTAGTAAACTCCAGTCGTGCGTCGGAGCTGACACACACAGTTTTTTTTTAAAGTAAAGGCTCACGTAATTTTGAAGTCATTACTGATACTAGCTGCGGGTAGCTTTAATTTCACATTTAGGTAATTCCATATACAGCTTAAGATGTTTGACTGCGATGATGTTGACTGCGAAGTGATTACAAGACGCTGGTATAAGTGGTGTTGAGAGTGGTCTATGTCTAGCAAGATATGCCCTAACTCTAACCTATTACTCAATTAGGGAAGCAGGAGCATCGTAGAGTAAAGACTAAAAGTTGATCCTGTAACCTCCACAAGGGTTCACATGATGACCGCAGCTTTTAATCTATTATATCGTCACTTCAGGAGTTCTGACGGAAGACTAGCACAGGAGGCTCTGGTTAGGCACCTTTTTAAGCTAGTTTTTTTTAGTTAAAGTTATAGCTTTAAACTCAAAATAAATAAGTTTTTTTTTGTTTCTTAGTTAATAAGCTAATAAGCCGGTACGACCACCACCGGCTATCACTTCTTGCTGGACAGCTGAGTGGTCACAATAAGGGATCAAAGTGGTGCACGTCGCATACCTGTCAACTTTCCCTTCGAAGAAAAAGTTCTATGTCTATCTAATCACTGTCATTGGTCTTCAGTCAGCTGATTTGATGTACTGACTTTTGAATTATCAACATTAAAAATGATTCCAAGTCGAATATTGACAATTATTTTTCTATATAACACTACTAGTCCGTACTCGTATCATTATGAAATAAATTAAATTATTTAAAAAAATAAAAAAAAAATTGTACTTTTCTACTTTGCTTTCGAAGAAGGAAATGAACTCAAGAGTTCTGGTGAGCCGCGGCTACAATATTGTTTTACCAAACTTTTAAGTTCCTCTGTTATAGTACTTTTAGTTTGAAATGCCTTTGACTTGTTTTAACAAAGCGGTAATAAGTTTTGAGTAGTTTTGAGCATAACCCCTTTGCTGCTTACTTACAAATAAAAAAAAAGTTAAAGTTTAGGAGTGAGAATTGAGAAGCTAGCTGTTTTTATTTTATTTCTTTGATTAGATAATGCCACTGGAGAGCGTCGAATGACTTCTGACCGCCGTAAACAGCGCCTGTGGGCGGCTCCATATGGAATGTTTCGTTGCCTCTCAATTCCGGATTGAATGAAACAGGAGAGCGCCGAGTAGGAGGGTGAGTTTGACACAGGAAGAAGCTACAAAATGGGGTATTATTACTGGGAAACAATATTTAATCAAATAATTTATTTCGAGATAAGACAGCTCTATGTGAATTGTTAAAGTATATTTAGCTCTGCTTAAGTGGTACATAGTATAGTGGAATCGAATTGGCTCCTTTTCGGAATCGAATTAGAAATTTCGATTATAACCCATCACGTATTTTGATACTAAATATAAGACAGCATTAAGAGTGTTAACTTAGCATTGGAGCTTACGATGTCTTAACTAAGTTACCAACTGACGCAGTGGGTAGATCAAATTAGCTACCACGACTTTTTGTTAACAAATTTAGACATTAGGAACTGTTAGAGCGGAAGTAATTTAATTTACTTAATGTTCGCTTACTCTTTTTTCTTCACAGGGATTTGAGTAAGTCTGACATCGCATCAAAATTATTTTACCTAGTCAGGTCATAAATTCTGTCACATGTTTAATGTAAAATAATTGTAACAAGTTTATTAATTATGTAACCATTCATATACCAAAATGAACTTAACAAAACATAGATTCTTATGACATTAAAGTTTATTCAAAATGACCTCCGTGATTTTGAATACAAGCCTTCAATCTGCGCGGCCAGTTGTCTATCGCAGCACGAACGAGGTCCATGTCAATATCGGCGGCTGCCTTAATCAAGGATGTCTTGAGTGACTCCAAATTGGGATGAGGCTTTGAGCACGCCTTTTCCTCCAAGTGTTGCCATATCTTGTAATCTAACGGATTCAAATCTGGACTGGAGGAGGGCCAGTCTTCGTGCCGGATGAAGTCGATTTCACGCGCCGCCAGCCAGTCTTGTGTGCTCTTCGCTCTATGAGCTGGCGCCGAATCTTGTTGGAATACCCAGTGCCTGTTATTGAACATGGTATGAGAAACAGGTTCCACAAGGTTCGTCAGGACTGTATTTTGATACACAACAGCATTCGTTTTTACACCTTTCTCACAAAAATGTACCTCTGTTAAGCCCCAATAAGAAACTCCCAACCAAACCATGAGCGAGGATGGAAAATGACCTCGTTGGACACGCGGAATACGGTTGCTCGCTTCTTCACTACTGTGTGCGTACACCTTATCATTTTGTTTGTTGTAGCTCTCTTCTACGGTAAACATTTTTTCATCCGAAAAAAGAATTTCCCGATATTTTTTTCCCGCGTACCGCTTCAACAAAGCGCGGCATCTCTTCAGTCTCAGGTCCATTAGACGAGCATTCAAACGATGTCCTGTTTTTCTTCGATACGCCCGAAGCCCTAAGTCTTCATTTAACACCCTTTTCACCGTGGTTCTGCTTAACCCCATCTCAAGGGCCAACAGTTTCTGCTTACGTTTGGGATTTCTTTGAATTCGTGCCTTCACAGCTTTTATCACTGCTGGAGTCCTAACAGACCGAGGGCGACCACTTCTTGACCTGTCATCTACACTAGAGTCTTCATTGTATCGTTTGATGGTACGATAAATGAATCTTTTGGTTATATTCAAATTTTTCAGTATGTTAAAAATTTGAATTGGCGCGTAACTGTAACGATGCAACGCAATAACTGCAACACGGTCTTCTTTAAGCGTCCACTCCATATTTAAAAATGAGTAAAATTCTAAAAGTTATACATTTTTATTTTCATGAACAATTCGAAATTCGAATTCAATAAACTTTTTTGTGGCCAGCATTCTAAAAGAAAAGTTTTTACTGTGTGACAATACTTATGACCTGACTAGGTATTTACAGCGCTGGTTTTCCTTTAGGGGCTATATATATATATATATATATATATATATATATATATATATATATATATATATATATATATATATATATATATATATATATATATATATATATATATATATATATATATATATATATATATATATATATATATATATATATATCGGTAATTCCATCTACGCGGAGATTATTAATTACCGTCAGCCTATTGAAGTCTACTGATGGATTTTTTGAACATAGCTTGGACCAATTTTCAGCTTTAGCGTTTGGTAAAGAATAAACTACTAAAAGTATGCCTTTATGTGAAACAAAACTAAACTATTGTACCCTCTAACTTCCAAAAGATAATTGCTGTAGTCTACGAGAAACACGTCTCAATGAAACTCATTCAATTCAAAAATTCTCCCAACAAAACCGTTTCGCAAGTTATTTGTCAAACATGCCCCCAAAACAGATGTGCTCATCAAAGTTTCAATACGTAGTCCAACAGCGCCATTTAATATTCAGAGACTACCCCAAATAGATTTGGGGTTTAGAATGAGCGTTTATTACATCTAGTGCTTACCCGCAAATCCTCGGGACCTCTGTCGTTCTTGACAGCTATCTATTTTAATTTTAAGGTGGTACAAGTCATAAGTTAGTTTTAAAATTGATATATTTTGAGGATTTTATTACTCATTATCACAAATACGTTTTAATAATTGTGCGTGTTTTTTCCTTATTTCATATCGTGCAGTCGTTTAAATAGCCGTGTTCACAGCATTAGGTGATTACTTAAAAATGCTGTAATACTCTATTTTGACTTTGATTATAGGTGTAGCAAAATTTGTTTTATAGAGCATTGTCATCCGATTTTAATTATCAAAGGAGAAACCAACTTTAGAAGTGACCTTTTCCATCATGAGCTCATTGATACTTTAATAACGAGGTGCGGTGGTTTTATTTTCATCTTATTCACAACCAAGATGCTCAATCTTGGTTTTATAAAAAATATTTTATAGTTACAGTTAAAATTAATAAGGTAAAGATTCAATTTTATAGTTTCATAAGATATATATTAGTCTTTGCACAATTTGAATTATATCTAATGGTTTTGATATGGTTTTTTTAATCGCTACCATAATTAACTATTGATGATTTGAATTAACTATTGGTTAGAAATCGCTCCCGCTTATAAATTATACATTAACAAAGTATTTGGCACGTCCAGGTGTTGAGCTAGGGCAGCATAAACTGACCGAGATTGGAACCAGCCAATTCTCTACTGCAGTACAAATCCCACCGTATTAGTCTTGTTAGTTGGGGATAGTTGTTTATTTATGGTTTGATGTATTACAAAGGTATACATGCTTTGAATAAAACCTTTATTGTGAGAAAAAAAATTTTAAATTGCTGGTCATATAGTCCAGAAAAAAAATAACTATGGGCTTAGCCTACCAATTTAGCATTACAAAAGAGGACAAACTCTTTTTATCGACTCATTGACTACAACTAAATAGCATCGGGAGTATTTTCGAGTTTCAGTTCAGACGTCATTCGCCCCGGTGAAAAAATGATTTTTCTTATGAGTTTTGTTTAAAAAGAGAAATATATGTGTTCTTCAATATCTCACGTTGGGATTTCTGGGGAAAAACTAACACGGGTTCACTGCTTTACTCTCCTATGAAAATGATAGTCAGTGGTAGTAGCGAGTATAACCTCTAAATAAAAAAATAAAAATCCTAGTCTTCACATGAGCCTCTTTTGATCTTTGAGCTTCAAAGAGTTGTACGGTGAAATTTTCCCCAACCGCGTGATAGGTCAAAGATACACCTTGGTGCACTATTGTCTTCGCCAGGCAAACAGACCTTCTGGCTAGTAATAAGAAGTCACTTTGTGACGGTATCAAGATAATACAACTATTTTATACTTAAGCGATACTATAACATTAAGAAAACCATCGATTTTATTAGATAAACTTGTAAGTAGGCAGAAAACTTCAGGGATGTCCTCTCTGTTTACTCACATATTCTACAATTTTAATCTGTCAACAGCACTCGAAATTCCTGAACGTGTGGTTGTTGTTGTAAGACACAGGGTAATGGAGGAACAGTATGGCAACTTCGTGTAGAAGGATGGAGCGACGATTCTACAAGTCTAGAGCTTGGTTGCAGCCTAAGTCGTATTACATGTGTATGTGTTAACAACTCTGTTTAACAACTCTTGACGTTGGACGATGTAGTCATTATTTATTTAGGTTTTCTTAATAAAAAAACAATGTTGACTTACTGTAATAGCATATTACTGTGTACCGCAATGTTTAACTTTTTGTTTTTGCTCTGGCGAGTGGACGAAATATAGTTAAGGGATTGTATTGGGCGAGGAATATAAGGAGTGAGGTCAGAATAGTGGAGGGCTCTGAGTCGGGACGCCGCGTAGAGCGAATCAGGGAAATTATGATTTTTTTTTGCTGTGGGACAGCAGATTGGCTGACGGCCCGCTTACAATTTAGCAGTTACCGTCACCTATTGGTATTTGCAACACCAGTGGCATCGCGAACACGCTGCTGTCCCATAAGGGTACAGAAACTTGGGTCACTAATGCCGGAATACACCACCACGTAGCTAGGGTTGTTTTGCCACCTTTTACGACTGGCTGACCCCGGCCGCAGAGGTCAGTATTCTTTCTCCGCTCTTGCACGCATAGCATTAATAATAACGATTCGAAGACAGTAGTAACAGCCGAAGACTAACTCCAGCCTTTGCGTCATATAATATCGTATTTATTTGTTTCTATATAGAAAAAAGTTGGAAAATGGATCCAGGTCATCAAAGCGAAGTTTTGGTTCTAACTGGGATTTAACGCTAAGATTGTGATAATGTTATTTCACAAGATTTAGATTCTTGTAAGGTTTCTTGAACACTACTGGTTGAATCGGAATTAAACAAGGAGTTGTTGGCTACCAAGCTGAGATCCGAATAGTTATATCTCGTCTATCATTTAATAGTGCATTATGCTTGTCTAGAATGTAACCAGAAGGTGTGAACTACGAAACTGAGATGTTCCAAACCAAACGTTGTCTCCCCACTCTTCGTCTTAGTGTTAGAGTATTACTATGCTGACGATGAACCGACGAGTGCGGTTATGGATTTGCAATCTCAATGTCTGTGATCTGCATACTTGGCTACATTCTAATTCGAGTGCACGCATGGGTACAACTTTTATACCGATAAGCATGTGTAATAATGTAGAATCACTTCGTACGCGATATTCTTCAACTAATTTAATTGAGGCTGCATTTATTCGGCCCTAGTTTGGTACGGCTAAGGTTATTTTGGTCATTGCTGTCTCATACATGACACATTGGTTAAGGCATGATAGGCATTAAAGCGTAACATACACTGAAGCATGATAGGCATGAAGGCGCAATATATCTAGCATAATATGTATGACCTTAGAGCCTTATTCATCACATGCTCGATCCATTTCTTTTCATTGCATGCCTGCATTACATTGATATTCTGAAGGAGGCATCTCCGGGTCGCTTAATCTCTCGTTTTGGTGATTTGCAGTGGCCGGCCAACTCACTCAATTTAACCGTTGCAGACTTCTTTTTATGGGGTTTTGTGAAGTCTCGATTTTATATCAATAAGCTTCAGGCTCTTGAAGCCCTTAAGGAGAATATTCGCCAGGAATGCGAGAACCTGTCGCCTGAAGTTCTGGCAAGAGTGATCGAAAATACCATAATACGGGCCCGTATGGTCATCAACTCTGGCGGCGGCTACTTGGCCGATATCATTTTCTCGACTTGATAGAACGAATTCTAATGGATTAAATAAACAAACTTCACAAGCAGAACCAAAGTTGCCTGGAAGATATCGCTTTAAGCAATAAGGCCGCCCATTGTCATACGGCATTATATTTTTGTATACCTATTGTAAGTTAGTTTTAAGTATCTGTATGCAATAAAGAGTTTTCATTCATTCATTCATTCAAAGTTTTTCATAAAAAAATTACAACAAAAGAACATCTGGTGATTACTTTTGTCTCATTACATTGGTACACATATTGGGATTTATAATTATAATAAGTTTCGCTGGGGGTGAACGTTACAACTGGCAGACATCATCTCTTACAGAAGCATGAAATGCAGGTAGCGGTGTCTACTTCTTTTCGTTCTAACTGTATGCTCCTAATGCAACTGGACTGTACAAAGAAGTAATTGACTGCTGACAAGAGTTGCACAATCATCGGCTCTGGGAGATGAGGTGTTGCAGTTGCATACAAGTTCACAAAGCTGCTAATCACCAACAGAAATCACATACCGCCTACAAACTCATAGATTTACATGTTAAAAGGCAATCCGATGAGGATATGATATAATTTTGTTCACCTGGGAATAGATTTGGCTTTTCATACTTTCATCATTGCGCGCGTAACGGAGTCGTAGATCCGTAGAACTCCTGCAATTCTTATTGAATATGGTGTTTACTTATTACCTATAACAAAAGCCTCCTCACTTTGGTTGTTTTGTAGATTGTTCCACTACACAATTAAAAAAAAACATAGCTGTTAGTGACGAGCCCGGTGATTGTAATCTTAATGATATGTAATATTTTAAATAAATAGCGTGGGAAGACGGACGGTCTCGTGCGTAGGGGCAACAAGTGGGGTAGGTGTGGGGTGCAGGGTAATTGCCTCGCCCCCGCGTTGTTGTTGGTCACCTAGTCGACTACGATCCGCGTCGTTAGTTGCTTCTGGCTGCCGGTTTCCGGCGGTTACCACAGTTTTTTAAAGTGTTTTAATCCATCTATTACAATGTATCTATGCAAACTTCATTTCTCCTATGCACCCAATAACGAGCCCCATACAAGTTAAAAACAGATGTTATTCATTGTTTTAAAACAAATTACAAATCGCGTTTACGACACCGTAACTAAACTATTAAACCTTTTTTTGCAATTTGTCAGGCCCGTGTCGTGGCTGGGTTATGAATGTTGCGGGCACTGGCCAGCATAAATCACGTGCGTGACGTGAATTTTCCCGCTTGCTCCTTTTTATTTCAATCATATAATATTTTTGAAATCTATCAGCGTACAAAATCGTTAACACTATTTAAATCTCCGTAGATTCAAATTTTAATTTTGCCAATTTCAACAAGCCGTTAAGTATAGGCTAAAGCATTTTTTAATTGCTGTGAGACAGCAGATAGACTGATGGGTCTCTTAACAGTAAGCAGTTACTATCGCTTATGAATTTGTCATGCTAGAGGCACCGCTAACACGCTGCCATCCACTTAAGTCAACTGAGATCCAGTTCACTTATGTCGGAACAGAACTCAAGATTATTATGGTGGCATACTTAAAGACTAGGGCTAGTTGCCATCAAACCCGGCTCTACCTAGCTTGGGCTGTTTTATAGCCTTTTACAATATATGGCGCCTCCGGCCCAGGCAGTTTACTCTGCCCCTGTACCATGACAAATAATACGCTTATCCGGGTTGAAATGTATATTATACATTAACAAGTGCAGTACACATGTAGTACGTATATGTAAATGCAATTCTGTTTATTTGTATGTACTAATTAAGCCGACGCTGCATCCGTGCAAATTCCCAGCAATCACCCATTCAATGAAATCCAATTTCAATAGGGTAAACGTATTTATTATTGAATTCCAATTAATTCTTTTACTTTAGAAGAAGAAACATTAGTTTCTTCTTCTGGATATTAATCCAAGTGAATCTAGTGATTTAATCATACTGTTCAAAGATTGTGTGGTGCTTGTAATTTCCAATTTGGAAATTAATTTTCTGGCTTTTGCTTGATCTGGGTATTTTGAAATCATTTTTATATATTTTGAGGCATAATTGTAACCACTAATTATGAGTAGAAAGCGATTGTAAGCGTAGATACAAAAATTATAAGTTTAAAATTATACTCATTTATAATGTTTATTAATGATGCAGGAAAGATGGGGCATTTAAGCATAAGTCTTTAGCCAGCAAACGTAAGCTGGATATCCACCTTAGACTAACGTGGTTAGTACACTGTCTCTTCCCTCTAAGGCGAGGCCCAAGCCCAGTAGTAAGATACTATGAGTTGGTATTATAATTTGTTTGTCTTTCTAATGATTAAAGATGCGCTTATATTTATTATTTTTAGATTTATATGTATGATTTCTGTAGAAATCAATAATTAGTCTTGAATCAATAATAATTAACTATAGAATTTGTTTGGGTTACTTCAAGTTCACTAAAAATATGAATCTCTCTCTTTCTCTCTCTCATTACTCTTTTGTAGAAAGAAAGGTACTCTATTTATACATATTTATTTTAATTTTAGGACAATATCAATGGAGTAGCTAAGACAAGAGTACACCGAATTGTAATTCTATTGTAATTTTATATCAATTACTCGTATATTAACTAACAACCTGACTGATTTAGTGGCTACATAAGTGGCTTTATATGGTTGTGTCTGTGGATTCAATCACCACAAAGTATTTATTTTATTTTTATTTATTCGGAAAACAAACAGTTGACAATTACATAAATATTTGTATAATTTACAAAAAAAAAAAAAAAATAGATACATATAGTATATCAGTCATTTTATATTTGCAAAAAAAAACTGCGATACAGGTTTTCATCTTATGCTAGGACATCCTTACGATCATGAAACGGTTACTGTAAGTTAACATTAGTGGGAAATAGAAGATCGTATACTGTTTTGATGTAGGATGGAAAAATTGTGAATTATTTATTTGTCAAAGTCTCGTGTAATGGCGATCGTGACTGTTCCACGGGCCCCCAAATAAATCAGGATACAATTTGTTACGTTGAGTGCTTTCTGGTACCGATTTGTGCTTTTACCCTGCTTTCTAATGTATATTTTTTTCTGTGGTCACATAAAATTGCCAGTCTACACACATTTATAACCATGCAAATTAATTTGTTAGGTTATAAAATTATTTTTTTGGCCGTATTTAAAGTCATCATCACCATCTCGATCGCAAACTAAATTTCCGCTCTTCTGCATTCGTGTTAGTGAGTCTATTGGCACGCATATCGACCCTTTACGACATCAACCCAGCATTTTGCAAATTATCCGCAGTGTCACGTACATGACGGCTGCCGCGCATGCGGAAGTTCTTAATACGATTTTTCCGCGTCAATCCACAGGTCCAACGCATCATGTTCATCTCTGCGACACGCAGTTCCTACATACTATTCAGTTTTGTCCATATTTCATACTTATAGTTAAAATGTAAAAATAATTGTAATTTCGTAACACATTATTCTAAGTTTTATATCTTTTTATTGCTGAAAAACAGAAGACAAGATGATGGCCCATTTAATAGTAAGCAGTTACCGTCGCATATGGATGTTTGCGACCCCAGAGGCACCGCGAACACGCTGCTGTCCGTATAGGGGGGTACTGAAACCTAAGTGAGTAATGCCATAACACAGCACAATGTTATTATAGCGGCATACTTATGGACCAAAGGTGGTTGCCACACAGACGAGCTTGCGGCCCTGACACGTTGTTTCGGTTGTTTTATCGCCTTTTACAATAGGCCGACCCCAGCCGTAGAGGTCAGTGTTTTTATTCCTCCCCTGCCCGGATAAACTACAAATATGTATTATTTATTTAAATACAAAAAAAAATTAGTTTTTATTTTTATGATGACAACGTTTTTCCTCAAGATTTTATGTTTATACAACTTTTTAACATGATTCTTATCACGCTTTTCCCCAAACTGAAACTATTTTAAAAGTGCTCCAGCTTTAAAATAATACTTCCCTTCCATATGCCAAAACGTGGGCGGGTGGAATACGAATCAAGGCCCGCGTGGGGTCGGTCACGTTCCAAACTGGCTTGTTTTGCGGACCCTAATGTTGCGGTCTGCCGTGTTTACCTATAACGTCTTAGAGATAGAGCAGATACAGTCGATGTTTTGTGCAAGGAGGTTTTACAACCAGAAAATAAATAAATATATTGTGATTATTAACACAATGCTATCAAGTTTCAAAGTAAGTAGCAGAATGCTTCTGTTTTGGGCACCAGACAACTGATATACTAATTTATACGTTCTTTTGTAACGTCAATCGTGAAGTAGCCGGTTACCATAAAATGCGACCGTATGCTATGCTATGAGGTATAAATTTACAATATCCCATAGACCGGGTTGTCTGGAAGTGGACGCTCTGTAGCGATAAAACCGCCCATTGTAAAAGTCTAGGTAAATATTTATTCTGTAAAAAATATTCCATTACTTAAGTTAACCTCAGATTTATATCGTCAATCATATGAAATAGGGTTCAGCTTAGGCTGGACATTGTAGGTTGAATTTCCAATTTAAGTTAACCTCAGATTTATGTCATCTGTTCACGACGAACGTAAACAAACATAAAGGTATGTGCTAGACGACGGCAATACCGCATCGACGGCCGTATTAGCTATGCGGCGGCAATACCGAATCGACAACCAAACGTGTAAATATTTAGAATTAAGTAAATTATTGCTGTTTACATAATGTTGTAGAATAAACTATGTATTTTGTATGTGTTTTATTCGGGGACGTGTTAGACCTATGTACAATATTATGGGTGCGTAGGGGAATATTATGGCTGGCACGTCCCTTAGAAGATATAATGAATAGATTGTATTAGATTTAATTACTTTGTAATAGTTGTTCCCTCCCAGCAGTAAGTCCCGGACCGATCCCTGGCATTATTATGGGTCAGGTAAGGTCCGGGTAGTTCAACCGAGGCACACGCTCCCGCGAATATGCAAAATTGCAGGTAGGTGTGCGCTCCATGACAATGCGGGTGTAAATGAATAAGGCCCTGTTTTTTGTTTAAAGCTAAGGCTGTCATCGTCTCAGACGACCAACGACAGCGACACCGGGCGGAAAAGGCATTCCGACCCCGTGGGAGCGGGGTCGATCAGCCGTGGCAGCGTGCTCGGGGCGCGTCTCCTGTGA
Source organism: Malacosoma neustria (assembly GCA_963693495.1). Taxonomy (NCBI): domain Eukaryota; kingdom Metazoa; phylum Arthropoda; class Insecta; order Lepidoptera; family Lasiocampidae; genus Malacosoma; species Malacosoma neustria. The sequence goes on from OY856390.1 coordinate 12,083,563, forward strand.
GGCGCGCTCCCGGCTCGAACGCTGCATGGGGATAATTGATAGCAGCCACGAATGGCAAGAATACTATTGATTGGGGACTATCGGCTCCACCGGTGAAGCCGATCCTATTCTAATCTACTACCGTTTCGGAGTGCTTATAGCTGGGGGAGAAGAAACGGCGAAAGAAACTCCCCCGCAACACATCTATTCTACGTGTATTTCTGTAATGTGTGATTGTGTACGGTTACAGGCTATGGGGGGCGGAAGGCGTCCCTAAACCTATTGCGTCGGGCTGGTCCATGCCGGACTGGGGGGGATTGCGTCCGCGAGAGCATTCGCTTCAGCGTCCTAGAGATGGGGTCGCGTCTATCCGTGAGCACGTTTCGCGGTCGGCGACGCGCGGGGGGTGCTCGGCGGTTGGGCGTGTAGTTGACTGTCTCCACCACCAGTGGATTGGGATGGTGGGGAGCGAGACCGAAGAAGGATCGCGAGAGGGATACCATGTACTCCTTCACGGGAAGGAGCTCCAGGTCGCGGTGTAGGTCCGCGTTGCGCATGTAACGTGGCGCTTGGACTGCCATGCGCAAGAACTTATTCTGCAGCCGCTGCATCGAACTGATGTAGCATTTGCCGGCATGGGCGAAGACTACGCTCGAGTACGTCATGATCGGTCGGATGCAGGTTTTGTAAAGTGTCACCTTATTTCTAAGGGACATCTTACTCTTCCCGCATATCATTGGGTAGAGGCGACCGAGCACAAAGTGTGCTCTGTTCCTTACCGTCCTGATGTGTTTGCTGAAGTACAGGCCTCTATCTAGAGTGACTCCTAGATATTTGACCTCATCAACCCAGGGGATGACGCGGTCAAATAGCTTTATGGGGAAAAGAGAGTGCCGACTCGTGCGAGTCGGCCGACTCTCATTTTGAGTGCGGGGACCGCGAGCGAACATGATCGCTGCGCTCTTGTCCGGATTCAACTCGATCCGCCAAGTGCGGAACCAGTTGCCCAGCGTCTCAACCGCCGTGTTGAGACGACTGCAGATCCGATATTGATTGATATCGGATGTGAAGAGGGCGGTATCATCTGCGTATAAGGCGAGATGTACCTGTGGGGTACGGGGCATGTCGCTGGTGTACAGCGTGAAAAGTAGGGGGGACAGAGCCGAGCCCTGGGGGACTCCGGCTCTGATGGGCTGGAGAGATGAGCGCGTGCCCTCCACTCTGAAGCGGAAGCTCCGATCAAGGAGAAAGTCTCGTAAGATGAGCACGAGTCTATCTGGCACTCCCAGTTTGTACAGCTTGTAAATCAAGCCGTTGTGCCAGACCTTGTCGAAGGCTTTCGCCACATCGAAGAAGACAGCACCCGTCTTCCAGGGTTTGGGGGCGCGATTGAAGTTCGCGAGCACGTGCTCCGTGATGCGGAGCACTTGCTGGGGACACGAGTGTCGGGCTCGAAAGCCGAACTGCTCGTCGGGGATCAGCTTATTTTCATAAGCGAAGTCTCTGAGTCTGCTCAAGAGGAGGCGTTCGTACAGCTTGCCCAGCGCGCTGAGCAAGCTGATCGGACGGTAGCTGCTTGGTTTCGCAGCGGGCTTTCCTGGTTTCCGGATGCCGATGACGTCGGCTTCCTTCCAGGCGGAGGGAAAGGAGCAGTTATCTATGGCGGCATTGAAGATGCCTACCAGAATCATCAACAGATGTATCGGGAGTAGCTTGAGCAGCTTGTTGGGGATGCCGTCGGCCCCGGGAGCTTTCCGGGGCTTGAGGCCTTTTATTAGGTCCTGTACCTCTTTTACCGTGACAGGCTCGAGTGAGTCTTCCGCGGGAAGAGAGGATCTCCGTTCGACCTCGGCGTCCACCTCGCGCAGGTGGGCCGGGTCGACGTGCGCGGTATTGGGGGAGCATTGCTCCTTGAGGCTCTCGGCGAGACACTCAGCCTTTTCGTCGTCGTCAAACGCGACAGTGTTGTCGGGTTTTTCGAGAGGCGGCATGGTCGAGAGGGATTCCGCTCTCAGTGACCTCGCCAACCTCCAGTATGCCTGGTGCGTTGGGGAGATCTCCGAGAGCAGGCTCTCCCAGCGTTGGTTCCTGAGTTCCTGAATGCGGGCTTTCACTTCCCGATGAAGTGAACGAAAGGCGACTCGGTTCTCTTCTGATGGGAAGCTGTCGTAGGCTCGGGCGGCGGCTCTCTTCCTCCTCAGCAGCTCTCTCGCGTCCCTCGGGAGTGCCAATCGGCCGTCCTCGTACGGAACTTGCCGAGTAGACTCCCGAACGACGGTTTGGAGGTGGCCGGTGAGGGTTTCGATCGCCCCTTCCGTGTCCTGAAGGGTCCTAATAGGGGCTGGAGCCTGCTCAGGGTCATCGAATCCTCCATGTTGGAGTAAGTTCCTGACCCTGGACCAGTCGGTGATTGACTTGGTCTGAGGCGTCTGGTCGGGTGGAGGGCCTAGTTTAAGGACGACCGGGCGGTGATCCGAGTCGATGTCATCTAGGGACTCGATTGAGCGGAACTGGAGGGAAACGCCCTTCAGTAGCGCCAGATCGAGAACGTTGGGGGTGCCTCCGGTGGCCCGATTATACGGGTACCGGGTGGGCGTAATGGGGGCTAGGATGCCGAAAAGCAATTCGTCAGAGTGACGGAGTAGAGCTCTTCCGTTAGTGTTGGATGTGGAACAGTTCCAGCTGGTGTGTTTACAGTTTAGGTCACCCGCGATGATAACCGAAGGGCCTAGACTGAAGAGGGATGCAAGCTCTGCTTGAGGTAGCGGGCGGTTGCAGGAGAGATATGCGCAGACGATGACTATGGGCTGATGGCCTGTCATCGCTAATCTGCAGGCAGAAACTTCGAGATTTTCTAACGGAGGCGTATTTACTGGGGTGCAGTGCAGCGACCTCTTGTAGTAGATAAGCGTGCCGCCCCCAGGGGCGGATCGCCTGTCATTACGGATGATGTTGTAGTTGGCGATCCTAGGATCGCCAGTACTGGGCTTGAGAAGGGTCTCCTGCACGAGAAGAATATCTATTTTTTCTTCCTTCAGGAACTCGTGAACCAACTCTCGTTGGCCACGTAGGCCGTTGGCGTTGTAAGTCGCCAGAGTCAGAGAGCGGGGTTTTTCCCTACGTGTGCAATCCATTTGTGATTAATGGGTTGCCCTATGGCTCAGGATTTCCAGCAACTCGCCATGTTCCATGGCTAAGATTAGCTGGTCCTTTAGCGACGACGCTTGCCTTAGCTTTTGCGCTAAGGTGCGTACCTCTTGAAGGTCAAATGGGAGGGACGTCGCGAACTTGGTCGCAAGCGCGATGTCCTCCGCCACGGAAGGGGACGTGGTGACCGGTGCTGCGGCGGGTGCAGCTGGGGCCGGTTTAGGGGCAGGCTTCTCTGAGAAGCCTGCGACGGGCTGCCGGGGGTTCCGGAGAGCCGGGAACCCTGTCCAGGCGTTGAAAGCCGGAGCAGGTGCCGGCACATAGACCGGTTTGGGGGCGGCCGCTTTGACGGCGGCTGGGCGTTTGCCCTTTATGGGTTTGCCCTTGGGCTTGGTTTTTGGGGCGGCCGAGCACCCGCGGTAGTTCGCGGGATGCCCAGTCTTCCCGCATAGGACGCAGGCCGGTGGGTCGGAGGATTCTCGGGTGCGGTTGCACTCCGAGGTTCCGTGGTCACCGAGGCACTTGACGCACCTCGGCCGGGACTGGCAGTTGCGTGCCGAGTGCCCGTATAATTGGCAGCGATGGCACTGCCTTTGGGATGATTTGTTATGTGGGTTCTCGAAGATAAGCTTCGAGAGCCCGCACACCGATTTGACATTAAAAATTTCCTTGCCCTCTTTGGAGAGGTCAAGGACCGCGAGTACCATATTATATGGCTCCCGCGAGTTTCCTCGGTGCATTCGGTGCACCTCGTGGATCGGGAGGCCTTGCGCGCGGAGATCCTCCAGTATCTCGGAGGTTTCGACCTCCTTAGGGAGTCCGCGGATGACTACGCGGAGTCTCTTCTCGTCTTCCAGAGCATACGTATAGTAGCCTATACGGTGCTCTAGAAGGTAACGCGTGAGGGCGCGGTGGTCTTCAGGTGACTTTACGGTCACCCTGATACCGTGATAGATATCTCGTGCTTCCACGAGATGAATTGAGTTACGCGGGAGGGCCGCGTGAACATCCCTCCAGAGATGCTTATCTCTGATGATGAGGGGAGGAGGGGGGCGTACGCGACGCGGTAACGGGGCCGTCAGCTCCGCCTGACGCGGCTCCTTGCTGGCCGGTGCAGCATCGGAGCCTGAGGTTGACGAGGGGGCCTTGCGCCTCCTTTTGTTAGTGTGGACTCGGAAGCCCTCCGAGTCCACTTTTGGGTCGACCTCCATGTCCGAGGACGACTCGGACGAGTCCGTGTCGCTCTCAGACCCAGATGCCGACTTTGTGGCGCGCGTTAGTTGGGCCTCGGGGCCCTTTTCTACCGGGGAAGCCGGAGCATTTGACGCGAAAGGGCTCATTAGAGCCGCGAGGGAGTGTGCCGTTCCGTTGAGGACGGAGTCGGCGGGGAGAAGAGACGCGGTGAGATCAGGTCCGCGGGAGGTGGAGGGAACGGCGGCGCGCGGTTGCTTGCGGGGCGCGGGTGCAGCGGGTGCTGGCGACGCGGCGGGCTTGCGGGGCGCGGTCGAAGGGGGGGGCGCGGCAGGTGACGCGGCAGGTCCTGTTGGATTGCGGGGCGCGGTTGCGGCGGTGGCTGGCGGCGCGAGTGGTGGGGTGGGCGCATTAACTGATACGCGGGGTGCGGGTGCGGCGGACGCGGGCTTCGGTTGCGGCCGAAGGTGCTTTCCGTAGAAAGCCGCGATGTGGCCGTTCAGGCCTTTTAACGTTTCAGGGCTGGTCCCCTGGACGAATTTTAGGAATTCGGCCAGGGTCGGGGTGAAGGGGGTGTCCCTACTCGTGTTCATCCTCAGGCGGGACAGCCCGGGGATGTGTCCGAGTGTGTAAAAAGTCCCTCTGCCGGGGTAGGCAGGGGGTGCGTCCTATCGTGAGCCCTAAGCTGTGTAGACCTTCGCCAATCTTAATGTGCGAAGGGTCCCTATCTGCTTTGGGGGAAAATCAGCCCCAAAGAATGGAAGGAGGGATGGGTAAGGTGGAGATTGGGCGATATCTGGGCCCGACTAGGGGTCCCCCCAAGGCCGGGTGGTCCAGACCCGTCCGAGTTTGCCTTTCCCTGAAGGGGAACGGCAGGCGCTCGGGGCACGCCTCAGCCAAGTGCGTTAGCACCGCTGGGTATCCCTTGGCTGACCACTCGCGTGGATTTACAAACTGTATGACCAAAAGCAATCTTTAAGGCAGATCGCAATTAGGTTGCAATTTAAACTCGCAACGTAATTGTGTCCACCTGTTCGGCGAAACAATGCACTGTAGCGTGGGAACGCGCCGGCACTGTGCGTAACTGAGCAATGAGTCACACTGGCTCACTGAACAATAGGCCCAGGTGCGGCGGCTGTCCGTTCGATGCGGCGAGTGCGGCGAGGTGCGGTGTGGGGGGCTCGATAGCGTGCGCGGGCGTGTACACGTCCGTGCAGTGCGGGCGCTGGAGCCGGAGTGTATCGAATAAGGCCCCCCTCGTCCGCGCGCCTTTTATATGACGGCGGTGCGGGGCGAGGTAGGGAGAGAATTACGCGCGGCGAAAAGCCATTAATATAGTTCGGTGTTTACAGACACTATTGAGAGGATAGGCTGCTGGAAGGGAGCAATATAATGAAATACGGATGAATAATGTAAATAGCGATAAGTATAGTATATAAGGAAAATAAAGTTAAGGGGGTGAGGTCGGTCAGGCGCGGTAACAGAGTGGGGATAATTAGGATAAAAAGCGGGTCGAAATGGGGAAAAAGGGCACTTACCCTACCCATCCCTCCTTCCATTCTTTGGGGCTGATTTTCCCCCAAAGCAGATAGGGACCCTTCGCACATTAAGATTGGCGAAGGTCTACACAGCTTAGGGCTCACGATAGGACGCACCCCCTGCCTACCCCGGCAGAGGGACTTTTTACACACTCGGACACATCCCCGGGCTGTCCCGCCTGAGGATGAACACGAGTAGGGACACCCCCTTCACCCCGACCCTGGCCGAATTCCTAAAATTCGTCCAGGGGACCAGCCCTGAAACGTTAAAAGGCCTGAACGGCCACATCGCGGCTTTCTACGGAAAGCACCTTCGGCCGCAACCGAAGCCCGCCTCCGCCGCACCCGCACCCCGCGTATCAGTTAATGCGCCCACCCCACCACTCGCGCCGCCAGCCACCGCCGCAACCGCGCCCCGCAATCCAACGGGACCTGCCGCGTCACCTGCCGCGCCCCCCCCTCCGACCGCGCCCGCGCCCCGCAAGCCCGCCGCGTCGCCAGCACCCGCTGCACCCGCGCCCCGCAAGACACCGCGCGCCGCCGTTCCCTCCACCTCCCGCGGACCTGATCTCACCGCGTCTCTTCTCCCCGCCGACTCCGTCCTCAACGGAACGGCACACTCCCTCGCGGCTCTAATGAGCCCTTTCGCGTCAAATGCTCCGGCTTCCCCGGTAGAAAAGGGCCCCGAGGCCCAACTAACGCGCGCCACAAAGTCGGCATCTGGGTCTGAGAGCGACACGGACTCGTCCGAGTCGTCCTCGGACATGGAGGTCGACCCAAAAGTGGACTCGGAGGGCTTCCGAGTCCACACTAACAAAAGGAGGCGCAAGGCCCCCTCGTCAACCTCAGGCTCCGATGCTGCGCCGGCCAGCAAGGAGCCGCGTCAGGCGGAGCTGACGGCCCCGTTACCGCGTCGCGTACGCCCCCCTCCTCCCCTCATCATCAGAGATAAGCATCTCTGGAGGGATGTTCACGCGGCCCTCCCGCGTAACTCAATTCATCTCGTGGAAGCACGAGATATCTATCACGGTATCAGGGTGACCGTAAAGTCACCTGAAGACCACCGCGCCCTCACGCGTTACCTTCTAGAGCACCGTATAGGCTACTATACGTATGCTCTGGAAGACGAGAAGAGACTCCGCGTAGTCATCCGCGGACTCCCTAAGGAGGTCGAAACCTCCGAGATACTGGAGGATCTCCGCGCGCAAGGCCTCCCGATCCACGAGGTGCACCGAATGCACCGAGGAAACTTGCGGGAGCCATATAATATGGTACTCGCGGTCCTTGACCTCTCCAAAGAGGGCAAGGAAATTTTTAATGTCAAATCGGTGTGCGGGCTCTCGAAGCTTATCTTCGAGAACCCACATAACAAATCATCCCAAAGGCAGTGCCATCGCTGCCAATTATACGGGCACTCGGCACGCAACTGCCAGTCCCGGCCGAGGTGCGTCAAGTGCCTCGGTGACCACGGAACCTCGGAGTGCAACCGCACCCGAGAATCCTCCGACCCACCGGCCTGCGTCCTATGCGGGAAGACTGGGCATCCCGCGAACTACCGCGGGTGCTCGGCCGCCCCAAAAACCAAGCCCAAGGGCAAACCCATAAAGGGCAAACGCCCAGCCGCCGTCAAAGCGGCCGCCCCCAAACCGGTCTATGTGCCGGCACCTGCTCCGGCGTTCAACGCCTGGACAGGGTTCCCGGCTCTCCGGAACCCCCGGCAGCCCGTCGCAGGCTTCTCAGAGAAGCCTGCCCCTAAACCGGCCCCAGCTGCACCCGCCGCAGCACCGGTCACCACGTCCCCTTCCGTGGCGGAGGACATCGCGCTTGCGACCAAGTTCGCGACGTCACTCCCATTTGACCTTCAAGAGGTACGCACCTTAGCGCAAAAGCTAAGGCAAGCGTCGTCGCTAAAGGACCAGCTAATCTTAGCCATGGAACATGGCGAGTTGCTGGAAATCCTGAGCCATAGGGCAACCCATTAATCACAAATGGATTGCACACGTAGGGAAAAACCCCGCTCTCTGACTCTGGCGACTTACAACGCCAACGGCCTACGTGGCCAACGAGAGTTGGTTCACGAGTTCCTGAAGGAAGAAAAAATAGATATTCTACTCGTGCAGGAGACCCTTCTCAAGCCCAGTACTGGCGATCTTAGGATCGCCAACTACAACATCATCCGTAATGACAGGCGATCCGCCCCTGGGGGCGGCACGCTTATCTACTACAAGAGGTCGCTGCACTGCACCCCAGTAAATACGCCTCCGTTAGAAAATCTCGAAGTTTCTGCCTGCAGATTAGCGATGACAGGCCATCAGCCCATAGTCATCGTCTGCGCATATCTCTCCTGCAACCGCCCGCTACCTCAAGCAGAGCTTGCATCCCTCTTCAGTCTAGGCCCTTCGGTTATCATCGCGGGTGACCTAAACTGTAAACACACCAGCTGGAACTGTTCCACATCCAACACTAACGGAAGAGCTCTACTCCGTCACTCTGACGAATTGCTTTTCGGCATCCTAGCCCCCATTACGCCCACCCGGTACCCGTATAATCGGGCCACCGGAGGCACCCCCAACGTTCTCGATCTGGCGCTACTGAAGGGCGTTTCCCTCCAGTTCCGCTCAATCGAGTCCCTAGATGACATCGACTCGGATCACCGCCCGGTCGTCCTTAAACTAGGCCCTCCACCCGACCAGACGCCTCAGACCAAGTCAATCACCGACTGGTCCAGGGTCAGGGACTTACTCCAACATGGAGGATTCGATGACCCTGAGCAGGCTCCAGCCCCTATTAGGACCCTTCAGGACACGGAAGGGGCGATCGAAACCCTCACCGGCCACCTCCAAACCGTCGTTCGGGAGTCCACTCGGCAAGTTCCGTACGAGGACGGCCGATTGGCACTCCCGAGGGACGCGAGAGAGCTGCTGAGGAGGAAGAGAGCTGCCGCCCGAGCCTACGACAGCTTCCCATCAGAAGAGAACCGAGTCGCCTTTCGTTCACTTCATCGGGAAGTGAAAGCCCGCATTCAGGAACTCAGGAACCAACGCTGGGAGAGCCTGCTCTCGGAGATCTCCCCAACGCACCAGGCATACTGGAGGTTGGCGAGGTCATTGAGAGCGGAATCCCTCTCGACCATGCCGCCTCTCGAAAAACCCGACAACACTGTCGCGTTTGACGACGACGAAAAGGCTGAGTGTCTCGCCGAGAGCCTCAAGGAGCAATGCTCCCCCAATACCGCGCACGTCGACCCGGCCCACTTGCGCGAGGTGGACGCCGAGGTCGAACGGAGATCCTCTCTTCTCGCGGAAGACTCACTCGAGTCTGTCACGGTAAAAGAGGTACAGGACCTAATAAAAGGCCTCAAGCCCAGGAAAGCTCCCGGGGCCGACGGCATCCCCAACAAGCTGCTCAAGCTACTCCCGATACATCTGTTGATGATTCTGGTAGGCATCTTCAATGCCGCCATAGATAACTGCTCCTTTCCCTCCGCCTGGAAGGAAGCCGACGTCATCGGCATCCGAAAACCAGGAAAGCCCGCTGCGAAACCAAGCAGCTACCGTCCGATCAGCTTGCTCAGCGCGCTGGGCAAGCTGTACGAACGCCTCCTCTTGAGCAGACTCAGAGACTTCGCTTATGAAAATAAGCTGATCCCCGACGAGCAGTTCGGCTTTCGAGCCCGACACTCGTGCCCCCAGCAAGTGCTCCGCATCACGGAGCACGTGCTCGCGAACTTCAATCGCGCCCCCAAACCCTGGAAGACGGGTGCTGTCTTCTTCGATGTGGCGAAAGCCTTCGACAAGGTCTGGCACAACGGCTTGATTTACAAGCTGTACAAACTGGGAGTGCCAGATAGACTCGTGCTCATCTTACGGGACTTTCTCCTTGATCGGAGCTTCCGCTTCAGAGTGGAGGGCACGCGCTCATCTCTCCAGCCCATCAGAGCCGGAGTCCCCCAGGGCTCGGCTCTGTCCCCCCTACTTTTCACGCTGTACACCAGCGACATGCCCCGTACCCCACAGGTACATCTCGCCTTATACGCAGATGATACCGCCCTCTTCACATCCGATATCAATCAATATCGGATCTGCAGTCGTCTCAACACGGCGGTTGAGACGCTGGGCAACTGGTTCCGCACTTGGCGGATCGAGTTGAATCCGGACAAGAGCGCAGCGATCATGTTCGCTCGCGGCCCCCGCACTCAAAACGAGAGTCGGCCGACTCGCACGAGTCGGCACTCTCTCTTCCCCATAAAGCTATTTGACCGCGTCATCCCCTGGGTTGATGAGGTCAAATATTTAGGAGTCACTCTAGATAGAGGCCTGTACTTCAGTAAACACATCAGGACAGTAAGGAACAGAGCACACTTTGTGCTCGGTCGCCTCTACCCAATGATATGCGGGAAGAGTAAGATGTCCCTTAGAAATAAGGTGACACTTTACAAAACCTGCATCCGACCGATCATGACGTACTCGAGCGTAGTCTTCGCCCATGCCGGCAAATGCTACATCACTTCGATGCAGCGGCTGCAGAATAAGTTCTTGCGCATGGCAGTCCAAGCGCCACGTTACATGCGCAACGCGGACCTTCACCGCGACCTGGAGCTCCTTCCCGTGAAGGAGTACATGGTATCCCTCTCGCGATCCTTCTTCGGTCTCGCTCCCCACCATCCCAATCCACTGGTGGTGGAGACAGTCAACTACACGCCCAACCGCCTAGCACCCCCCGCGGGTCGCCGACCGCGAAACGTGCTCACGGATAGACGCGACCCCATCTCTAGGACGCTGAAGCGAATGCTCTCGCGGACGCTATCCCCCCCAGTCCGGCATGGACCAGCCCGACGGAACAGGTTTAGGGATGCCTTCCGCCCCCCATAGCCTGTAGACGCACACAACCCACACAGTACATAAATACACGTAGAATAGATGTGTTGCGGGGGAGTTTCTTTCGCCGTTTCTTCTCTCCCAGCTATAAGCACTCCGAAACGGTAGTAGATTAGAATAGGATCGGCTTCACCGGTGAAGTCGATAGTCCCCAATTAATAGTATTCTTGCCATTCGTGGCTGCCCTTCGTATATTCCCCATGCAGCGTTCGAGCCGGGAGCGCGCCTCACAGGAGACGCGCCCCGAGCACGCTGCCACGGCTGATCGACCCCGCTCCCACGGGGTCGGAATGCCTTTTCCGCCCGGTGTCGCTGTCGTTAGTCGTCTGAGACGATGACAGCCTTAGCTTTAAGAAAAAAGAAAAAGGGCACTTGTGGAGATTACCAGAACTGAACAGGGCGTACTCGGGTATACAGGCTGAACAGGGCGTACGCGGTTATACAGTCAGGACAGGTCGGTCATACAGGTCGGTAGCACTCGTAGGCAAAACAGGTCGTACTCGCCACCAGGAAAAAACCCCCCTCTGGGACCGCCGCCGGCCCGCATCCGCCTGCTGATCATGAAACGTCGTTTTATTGGCACCCTTCCCGCCTAAATTCAACCATACAGTCCACTGCTCTCCCATCGGCAACATCATTTGGTCAGCTTCGAGCCGGATTCAAGAACTGGAAAATGCCGATTACTAGGAGCCGCAGCGGGAAGGAAAGCCATATCAGCAAAGCCACGGAGAGCGCCACGGAGGAGACCAGCGGGGGGGCGTCCGAGTCAGGTACGGAGACGGCAACCACAGCAACCGAAACCATAAAATGCATACCGCCCTCCGTGTCCCAGACTCGGACAATGCCGCCGCCGGTCTTACGCGAGCTCTTCCGTCGGGAAGGCGTACAGGAACCGCCTACATCTGCGCCGGCAACTAGGGCACAGTCAAGAAAATCCTCGGCGTCCCGTAGACGTATCGCCGAGCTGGAGATTCGGGAAAAATTGGCTGCGCTAAAATTGAAGCAAATCGAGGCCGCGGTCGAGCTTGAACAAGCCCGGCTGGAAAGGATCCGAGTTGAATCCTCAGATGACGAAGAAATGGAGGAGGATGTGGAAGCACCCAAAAGGAGGGTAGATATGTGGTTCGAGAGAATACCGAAATCTCATGAACACCCACAACCTTCTGCCGCCGAAGTAACCGCCAAGAATGAAGAAATTATTATGGAAGGACGAGGACAGGCTGCCCGTGTCGACAATATGGCACACGGACAACGGACCCGCATGGAGGGCCCACCTGCGCGTTCTAGCGGCATGGATGTCGCTGCGTTGGCGGAAGCAATAACGGAGGTGGCAAGAAATGGATCAAGGCATGCGCGTTTCGCAAACGAGCTACCATACTTCAACGGACAGAGCGGCGAATGGCTCACCTTCCGGGCAGCATTCCAGGAGTCCCGGGGGTGGTTTTCGCCAATGGAAAACACTGCACGCCTGCGTAGAAGCCTCAAAGGGACCGCCTTGGAGGCCGTAAATGCCCTGTTAATCGCACAAACAGGGCCCGACGAAATTATAAAAGCACTAGAGAGACGGTTCGGCAGACCGGACGCGCTCGTGCTGGAAGAAATGGGAAAAATCAAGGCACTACCAAGGATCACCGACAGCCCGCGGGATCTTTGTGTTTTCGCCAACAAAATAGCAAACATAGTGGCCACAGTCGACGTGTTGAAAAAACCGCAGTATCTACACAGCCCGGAGATGTTGCGATCTGCAGTAGAAAAGTTAACGCCGCTTTTGAAAAATAAGTGGTACGATTATGCCACGCTACGAAAAGAAGATGTGCCAGAATTGAAAAAATTCGCCACATTCATTAATGAAGAAGCCGACAAGTGCATCGCCTACGCCCCAGTCGAAGAAAAAACAGAAAAATATCGCCCGAAGAAAAGGGCAGAATATATTAATGTACTCAATAAGAGTGAAAAGGACAGAAGATGCGAGAAGAAAAATGGGTGTGCTATATGCAAATTAGCACACGCCCTACCTGACTGCAAACAGTTTCACAACAGTGATGTGAATAAGCGATGGGAAATTGTGAAGAAAAGTGGTCTGTGTTTTTTATGCCTGAAAAACAAACACCGACGCACAGATTGCCGCGCCACCCCGTGTGGCAAAGGAAGGTGCTCGCTACGCCACCACCGGCTCCTGCACCACGAGAAAACACTCTTCAAGAAAGCATCAACTGTCGAAGAACCCGAGAGGACCCCGACACCCTCAGGGGAAGTATTGGCGTCCGCGATGGCTCACAGCGAAAACAACGGGACCCGCCGCGCATATCTAAAGGTGGCACCAGTGTGTGTGTCCGGCCCAAAAGGGCGACGCCACACCTATGCATTGTTAGACGAAGGAAGCACAGTGACCATAATCGACGCCAAGTTAGCTGAGGAACTTGGACTCGAAGGTCGGCGGGACCCTATGAAGATGCAAGGGGTGCAAGGAAGTGAGTCGTCACACGACTACAGTCGACGAGTCACAGCGAAGATAAGGGGCTCTTACGAGAGGGAAGAACACACCTTAAGAGACGCCCGCACCGTGCAGAATATGAGCTTCTTCACGCAAACGATATCCTGGAGAGATGTGCAGGGCTGTGCATATCTCAAGGATATTGAGAATGAGTTAATTTACCAGGAAGCTACGCCGAAAATATTAATTGGTCAAGACAACTGGGAGTTGATAATCTCGAAGGAGGTACGAAGAGGACCACGCGACAAGCCAGTCGCCTCCCGTACCGAGCTGGGCTGGGTGCTACACGGTTGCCGCACCCCGTCTACGAAGCCGGTCGCCTTATGTTCCCACTTAAGTATAAGTGAGGAGGGCGATCCCCTGGAAAAACTCGGAAAGAAAATTGGATCGCGACGAACAATTGAAGAAAATGTACGAACAAAGAATGGAAAATTTAACGAAGTCAGGGTAGGCGGAGCGCACACCGAAGCCCCCTACCGGCGGGAGAACATGGTACCTCCCCCACTTCGCCGTAGTAAATCCCGGCAAGGAAAAGATACGGGTGGCACACGACGCCGCCGCCAAGTATCAGGGACGCAGTCCAAACGACATGCTGTTGTCGGGACCCGACCTTCTTCAGTCGCTGCCGGGAGTAATAATGTAATATAAGCACCGCTGTCGCCATCGCCGCTGATAACACCGGCTAAACGCATCATGCAAGATAAAACAGAATGGGATGACGTTATACCGGATGAATTACAAACAAGATGGGCGAATTGGTTGAGTGAAGTTAAATCACTGTCGCAACTCCGTGTCCCACGATGTTACGAGCACAGACCCGCACTGCAGAGGGAGTTACACACCTTTGTGGACGCCAGCGAAGAAGCCTACGCAGCAGCAGTATACATACGCATCAAGACGACGTGTGGTGCCGTAAGTGTCGCGCTGGCGGCGGCGAAAAGCCGCGTGACACCGACGAAATCTGTATCCATCCCACGGCTGGAACTGCAGGCAGCTGTGTTGGGCGCGCGATTAGCCAAGTCGGTACAAGAGGGACACGACTGGGAGCTAACGCGCCGATACTTTTGGAGGGATTCGCGCACCGCCTTAGCGTGGATTCGGGCGGAGCCGCGCACTTTCAAGACGTTTGTGGCGCATCGTGTGGCGGAGATCGAAGATATAACGAAAAAGAATGAATGGCATTGGGTCCCCACTGCATCGAACACAGCGGATGATGCTACAAGGAAAACCCCCCGGGATTTCGGCCCTACGCACAGATGGTTCACCGGCCCGGCCTTTTTATACGAAGAGGAAGACAGGTGGCCGACAGAAGGGAGAACCGAGATCCTCAAGACAGGGGAGGAGAAAGAAATAGAAAATGTGTGTCAAATTGTGGGGATGCAACCGACATTAATCATCGACTTCACAAGATATTCTAAATTTGAAAAATTACTGCGAGTTATGGGCAGAGTGTTACAATTCATCGAAATATGTAAACAAAGAACACAAACAGTGGCGGCGGCGGCACGAAAAAGAAGTAAGAAAAACATTATAAAAGATGAAGATTGGAAATTAACGCAGAAAAGATGGAAACAACGTAAAACAATTGAAAAAACGGGCACGAATGAAGATAAGAAGTACAAGATAATGGACGGAAATTTATTTATGCGCGCAGAGCGCCTACTAATATTATTAGCGCAAAAAGACATGTTTACAAGTGAAACTATGTCTAAGGACAGGGGCTTAAATAATTTAGCCCTGTTCAAAGATGAAAATGGAATCCTGCGATTGAAGAGCAGGATAAGTGAGGCCCAGGATATTAGTTTCGACATGGCGAACCCTATTATCCTACAGGGTAAGCACCCGTACACAACTTTGTACATACAACGTGTACATGAAAACCTTCACCACGGAGGAGTAGAAACGGTAGTCAACGAGCTTCGGCAGCGAATATGGATAACGAGGATACGACCCTCAGTCAAGGCAGTGTTGAAGAGGTGCCTTCGCTGCCGGCTTAGGAAGGCGAAGCCGGCCCAGCCATCCACTGGGAGCCTACCGCAGGCGCGCCTGGCTCACCATGCGCGCCCCTTCACCTTTACTGGGCTCGACTATTTCGGCCCGATGGAGGTAACCGTGGGAAGACATCGAGAGAAAAGGTATGTGGCGCTGTTTACGTGTATGACGTCACGGGCCATACACCTGGAGCTCGTGGCGTCCTTGAGCACGGACTCCGCTATAAACGCGCTTCGCAGATTTATTGCGAGGCGAGGCTGCCCCACAGAAATATGGAGTGACAACGCGACGTGTTTCCGTTCGGCCGACCGCGAGCTCGCGGAGGCCTGGCGGACCTTGGAGGAGGCGGCAACCAGCCGTCAGATCGCCTGGCGGTTCTTACCGCCGGCGGCCCCCTTCATGGCAGGCGCTTGGGAGCGCATGGTGCGCTCAGTGAAAGAAGCCCTGAGCGTGACACTCCACGAACAACACCCGAGTGACGAGACGCTCGTCACGCTACTCGCCGAAGTCGAAGCCACCGTCAACTCGCGGCCCCTAACCCATGTGGCCGTGGGTCCCGATGAGCCGCCCGCCATCACGCCGAACCTGGTGCTGCTGGGGCCAAATTGCTTCGTGCCAGCCCCCGGCAGCTTCGAAACAAGCGACGCGACGGCACGCGCGCAATGGAGGCGCGCACAGTACCTGGCAGACGTCTTCTGGCGACGCTGGGTGCGGGAGTACCTGCCGCTGCTGCAACACCGGCGGGAGCCCTACGCAAGCGGGGACAGCCCTGCAGTCAACGATCTGGTCGTAATCTGCGACCCGAGCCTACCACGCAACACATGGCCCCGAGGACGAGTGACGGCGGTCTACCCCGGGAAGGACGGCGAAGTTCGTGTCGTGGACGTGGTGACCAGCAACGGAAGAGTCCTGAGGCGCCCTACGAAGAAAGTCGTCGTGATACCCGTGAAGGAATCGCAGTGCGACGGCGGGAGAAATGTTCACGACGAACGTAAACAAACATAAAGGTATGTGCTAGACGACGGCAATACCGCATCGACGGCCGTATTAGCTATGCGGCGGCAATACCGAATCGACAACCAAACGTGTAAATATTTAGAATTAAGTAAATTATTGCTGTTTACATAATGTTGTAGAATAAACTATGTATTTTGTATGTGTTTTATTCGGGGACGTGTTAGACCTATGTACAATATTATGGGTGCGTAGGGGAATATTATGGCTGGCACGTCCCTTAGAAGATATAATGAATAGATTGTATTAGATTTAATTACTTTGTAATAGTTGTTCCCTCCCAGCAGTAAGTCCCGGACCGATCCCTGGCATTATTATGGGTCAGGTAAGGTCCGGGTAGTTCAACCGAGGCACACGCTCCCGCGAATATGCAAAATTGCAGGTAGGTGTGCGCTCCATGACAATGCGGGTGTAAATGAATAAGGCCCCCCTCGTCCGCGCGCCTTTTATATGACGGCGGTGCGGGGCGAGGTAGGGAGAGAATTACGCGCGGCGAAAAGCCATTAATATAGTTCGGTGTTTACAGACACTATTGAGAGGATAGGCTGCTGGAAGGGAGCAATATAATGAAATACGGATGAATAATGTAAATAGCGATAAGTATAGTATATAAGGAAAATAAAGTTAAGGGGGTGAGGTCGGTCAGGCGCGGTAACAGAGTGGGGATAATTAGGATAAAAAGCGGGTCGAAATGGGGAAAAAGGGCACTTGTGGAGATTACCAGAACTGAACAGGGCGTACTCGGGTATACAGGCTGAACAGGGCGTACGCGGTTATACAGTCAGGACAGGTCGGTCATACAGGTCGGTAGCACTCGTAGGCAAAACAGGTCGTACTCGCCACCAGGAAAAAACCCCCCTCTGGGACCGCCGCCGGCCCGCATCCGCCTGCTGATCATGAAACGTCGTTTTATTGGCACCCTTCCCGCCTAAATTCAACCATACAGTCCACTGCTCTCCCATCGGCAACATCATCAATCATATGAAATAGGGTTTAGCTTAGGCTGGACTTTGTAGGTTCGACCGTATGTATTCCGGGGGCGCATGGCGTAACAGTTGCATTCGATAATACTGACTGTTTGCATATTTTAATTATATTTTATTTTTAGTTTATAGGGTTTTGTAATCCAAAATAAACCATAAGATATATCCAAAAAATTCTGCCCAAAGTCACTATTCCACGTGGACGGAGTCGCGGGCATAGCTAGTTAGAAATAAAACCTACAATGTCCAGCCGAAGCTGAACCCTATTTCATATGATTGATGATATACATCTGAGGTCAACTTAAATTGGACACTAATTTCCGAAACTGATCATTTTTAACAAAAACTATTTTTTTTTTCTAAAATAAAAATAGCCTAAGTTACTCCTTGTTACATCAACTATCTGCCAGTGAAAGTCCCATCAAAATCAGTGCAGGCATTTCAGAGATTAGCCGGAACGAACAGACAGACAGACAGACAAAAATTGTAAAAAATGTTGTTTTGGTATATGTAACCATGTATATGTCCGAATGCACTTAGTAAAAAGCACTTATTTTAATATTACAAACAGACACTCCAATTTTATTTATTTGTATAGCTGAGGGTAGATATATCGTCCCAGAAATAAAAATAAGAGTTATCCATCTTGTGTTGAGCGCATCTAGGATCTCGTTAAACGGTTTTCGCCTATTCTTAGCAAAAGAAAGACTTTTATTTCAGTCCTAGGTCTGGTGGTAATTAACCCATGAAAACCTAAATTAAGCTACATCTGTTTTTGTGGTTCTTTTCAAAAGGAAATTATCACGCTAAATATATATTTATCACAGCATATACGCATATATCACAGGAGCTAAGTTCTGTTTGAATTGTCACTACAAAACAACAGGCCTAATGATAGTTGTATAGTTTATAGAAGATCTTCGCGGCGTAACGATTTTTGCACGTCGGAACGCCTTGGGTAACTGATTCGATTCCCGCCCTGATTCTGGGTATGTGAAATACGTCAGTTATCAGTTGTCTAGTACCAATAACACAACCGGTCTATTGCATACCTTATTATTATTAGGTTCTTCAGTTATCATGATATATTTATTTTATAGACCTTCTTCTGAAAATAAATATGTAGGCTGTCAAAATTTACTTAGCAGGCGTCATAATATACAACTTACGATTTCAAGCGCTTTAGTGTATCGTCGCCCTTATAAAAGAAAATAATTTGTGTTATGAAATGAAATACCTCGGTGAGTTTAATTACGCTTCCTAAAAGGGTTCAAAATTTGTTAAAAATTAATAACAAGTATCGCATCGCATTAGCGATCCTTTACTTCGAATGCCAAACAAATTCACATAAATAATAAAGTATTTTTAATGGAAAGATCGTGTTCTATACATTGTTCTTAAATAAAAACAATGTTTTCGCATTTTACTAGATCCGAAGAGAAAAGGTTAGTACAATTTTCATTATGTACTGACTGTCTATAAAACAAAAATGGATAAAATACTAATGATGGCTACGTAACAATGTAAGTCACATACACTGGTGATGTAAGAAGACAGGGGACGGATCACGGCCAGAGTTACTTCAAAACCACAGACCCGGCGCTGAAGACCAACTAGGAACACGGGATGGTTTTAGTGGGGGTGTAAGTGAGTTGCGCGTTCTGTCTTAGAGATGGCGCGAAGAACCCGAAGATGTGTTAGAGTGCATAATGAATTTCCACCTCAACAAAAGATGTGTGTAGAGCTCTACACACAGTAAAATCTACCCTAGATTATAAAGAGTAGATTTTAAGATATTTTCGTAAGAAGAGAAGACACCTTCGAGCGTGTATTCACACGTCTTAAGTGATCTGGTCATGTGTCTCGCGTGATAAAGTCATAAAACATAACATAGACCCAACTAAATAATTTTTCATGATATATCCTTATATAATGTATAATCAAAATACTCCGTGGGAAATTTTAAAATATTCATAAAAAAGCGAGACAACTCAAAACGTTGGTATTATAAACAAAATTTGCTTAAAAACCACTTAAAAAGTATGGGTAAATATGTAAACAGAGCAATATTACGTTTTATTACAACATCTTTTAATATTCGACATAATGTTTTTGATGGTCCTTATACTACGAACAATTTGTGTTCATACTACGAAAAAAGTACGATTCGATGATGCAACGATTAAGCGATAGCACCAAAGCCTCCTGCAAGCAATTGCGGCCAGGTTTGACTGCCCTATTCAGCACCACTGCACACGGGTAGTAATATGAAAGTTATAAATATAATGTAACTAACAATACTAATTTAAAGTCTAAGTCAATTGTAACTAACCTACTAACACTATATGGATGCACATATTGTCTGAAATTAATTATTATTACACTGTTGTGTTTGAAGGTTATATTTGCACACAAATCTTTTTTGCATATTTTTTAACAATAAAATATTAATAAAAACCGAATGGTTAGTTTGAACGTAATACAGAACTTGCTTTTAAAATAAATAATAATTTCTTGGATTGCCTGGAAGAGATTATTAATTTATATTTACATAATAATATGGATTCAATTATAAAAGGACAATGAATTTTTATAAATAAATTATTTTGTTCTGGCAACAATAATATTTTTACGCCTAGTGGCATAAATGTACGGGAGTATTTTTTTTGTGTATAACATTATGTAATAACAACCTGCATTTTAACTAATAAGGATTTATGACTATGATTAAGTGATAAGGCCGCCGATTTGTTAGTCATCAATTTATTATATCTTTATGCTGTCTGTCATTACTAATTTTTTTTTAATTTTGGTGATAAATAAAGCGTTTTCTATCTATCTAATTTTATATAGCCGTAACGGCCTACTACGTACATATTTGGGCCAAAATACTTATACTACAAGTTAATTAATATACTATCGCTTCTATTGGACTTCAATAGTAGAAGTAGTTGATAAAAATTTAGCTAGACTAGGTTTAGGTCACAAATCAAGGAGACTTAGAATCTGACAGAGAAGTTAAGGATCCTAAGCTCTAATGTGTACCCGACTATAATGATTCTTGACCGATATTTTAGACAAAGTTTTTATTTTGATAACATACAAAACAGACCATAAAAAATATCCGTCGTCTAATAACTACTAATAAAAGGATTTCATTATCTTTTATGAGCATACGTGGGCTGTTTTCCCAGCGAGCCTTACTCATCCACTCATTAAAGGTTTTATTGTACGCGTAAACAGTTTGTCGTGTAACTCGTATTAGCAATTAACATGTCAAATTTCTACTTAAAGGTAATTGGAATTGAAGATTTCACAAGTTCTTTCCGATATTAAATCAATTTAATTTATTTATACCTACCAGGCTTGTTTAAAGCAAATTGATGGGTATACTTATCGGTGATTTATGTATGCAACTATGCTACAATATTGTACACCTAATGTGTATATACACATTAGGTGAATACAATATACAGGTGAAACCAGTAAAAGCGTGTTGACAATGAAACAACTTAATAATTTTATTAAAGGATAACAGCGCCTGATAGAAGAGCAACAATTAATAAAAATTATTAATTATATAATTTTATCAGGCGTTTATAATATGTTACTGTCTTTTTAAACTCCTGGTGATGTTAATCAGGATAATGAGACAATCTTATCGATTTATTGTATTGTCATCAGTCTTTGATAAGTCTACAACGTTTAAATGAAATTTGACCGTTTAAAGTGAGTCAAAGTCGGTTATAAATAAACAAACGAACATACAGGTAAAACTAATAAAAGGGGGTTAAAAACTTATTAAGTGGTGCATACTATCGTGGGATTCAAAACCGTGTCTTCTAGATTGATCTTGATTCTCCTTTATGAAACTATATACTATATTTATACTTAAATTCTAAATAGTCATCATCATCATCTTTGCATTAAATCCCGGTTGCAGCCCAAACTTTCGCTTCGGCACCCGGGGTCCGCTTTCCGACTTTTTCTTCTCCACTTCGCACGGTCTTCAGCATCCCCGATAGTGAGCCCATTATCACGCATATCACCCTTTACGACGCCAGCCAGCACTTTTTGGGTCTACCTCTCCTGCCGGGGCATGGCCAGACATTTGTTTCCTAAGTAAGCATCCGGTTGCCGTATAACGTGGCTGTACCAACGGAACCGACACTCTTGTAATTTATCCGCAATGTCTTAAATTCTAAATAGTATAGTTAAAAAATACCTTAATATGCCTTCAGCGTACCATCAGAAAAAAAATATATAAGTACTTTTCAATTGATAAAATCATTATTACTTTATCGTTTGAAAACATTTTCTCCCATAATAATTTCTAACGTAAATGAATCCGAGCCAACAAAACAGAATGAGGATTTGCGGAGAAACGTATTATTCTTTCCATTTTTCATCGCGTCGTGAAAAACTTAAGTTCTGAACCTATTTAGCATAATAGGCGAGAATATGCAATGCATTTTTATGAGCACATACAGGTACTTATTTCCCTGGTAGAATAAACTTAGTTTTAAAATAATATGAGTATACTATTTTGAATACAGCTTTGTTATTAGAGTTAAGGGAGTGTGGTTTCAGTACAACGCTTCTTCTTCATGCCCTTATCCTAACTATATGAGGTGGACACAACATGTTCTCTCCTTCTACTCTTCTCTGTTAGCTGTCATCTAAACATTCACACCCTTTTTCTTCATATCATCTTTTACGTAATCCATCCTTCTTTTCTTTGGTCTACCTCTCCTTTTGTATCCATCTACTATCATTTATAGCATCCTCCTTGTTACATGACGCTCATCTCTTCACATTATATGGCCATACCAGGCTAACCTCTTAGTTTTCTGCTTCTTAATCACTGGCGCGACTTTCAAACTTCCCATAATATACTAATTTCTAATTTTATCCATTTTTGTAACTCCGCACATCCATCTCAACATTCGCATCTCTGCTGCATGCAATAACCTTTCATCTTTTCTTTTTGTGGCCCAACATTCTGCTCCATTCAATATGACAGGTCTTATAACGGACTTGTCAATTTTACCTTTAAGTCTAAATGGCACTTAAGGATCGCAAATTGTTCCTGAGACATGTCGCCATTTCATCCATCCTACATTCATTCTGTTTTTTACATCTCGGCCTATCTCACGGTCGTTATGGATTAATGAGTCGAGGTATCGGAAGTTGTATAGGGGCTTTTTATCCGTGCAGGGGCGGAGAAAGGATACTGACCTCTTGACCCAAGTTCCTGACCATTATGGGACAGCAGCGTGTTCATGATGTCACTGACGTTGCAAACATCCATAGGCGACGGTAACTGCTAAATTCTAAGTGGGTCGTTAGTCTGTCTGCTGTCCTACAGCAATAAAAAAATAAGAGCCGATCCTTGGTGTAAACCCACCGCAACACTGAACTTGTCTGTAGAAGATGCAAGTACTTCACAGGAACTCCTTTTGTTATCATAGCCCACCACAAAACCTTTCTAGGAACCCGATCATATGCCTTTTTGAGATCAACGAATACCATGTGCATGTTTTTATGTGCACTTCCTTATTTCTCACACAGTTGGCGAAGTGCGAATATGGCATCCGTAGTTCGTCACCTGGGCATGAAATCAAATTATTTTACCCTTATTTCGCTCTCCTTTCGTAGTCGCATTGCTATTACTTTCTCCCAACTCTTCATGGGACATGAGTTTTATTCCTCTATAATTTATACAAACCGGTACATCCCCCTTGTTCTTAAAAATGGGCACTAGCGTACTATTGCACCATTCATCGGGGATCGCCTCGTCTTGTAACAGCTTATTGAAGAAGAAGGTTAACCACTTCCGGTACTTCATCCGGTCTTACAGACTTGCCATTTTGCATACTATATACAGCCAATCTAACCTCAGCCGTACTCACTTCAATTACAACGCCCATGTTAACGGGTGCCTTTTCTAACATTCCACTCCAGACATCCTCTTCATTCATCAATTGACAGAAACAATTTTTAGAAACAAGTTATAGTTTTAAGAAACAACGATTTTTATAGGAAAAGTGGGGCAAACGGCGTAGCGCGCATGCGATATCAGCTACTCACAAATAAAAAAGCGAAGAAGGTTTAACCTAAGATATGTTTGACTTCAACTGTCAATCACATGTCGACATGATGAAATTGCTTGATTAGTTACCATCGCCTGTAGATGTTTGCGACGCTAGGTTCACCGTGAACACGCTACTTTTCTTAACCGCTGAGTTGCCCCGACGCGGCGGTGACCGTTAAAAAATTGACGTCAGATTGCCCCAACCATTGTTTACACTTCCGCCGCGGCGGTCCCTTTCACAAAACTATTAATTGTGCCTCAAGTGGCTTTTGAAACACAAACACGTGTTATGTTTTTATGTTTCTTAAAGGAGTACTGGAACCTGAGTCAATAATGTCGGAACACAACACAAGGAAGGAACAACTGATATCAATCGGCTGGTAATATCTACAAAATAAATTAGGTATAATAGGTAGTCTACGTCGATATTTACTAAAATTTATTCGGTGTGCCTAAACTTATTCTGGTATCAAAAAAGGTCTTCACTCCAGGTAAGAGGTTAATAATCTTGAATAAACCTTTACATTAATCACAGATAATCGGTAAAAGTTGCCAAGTTCCGCTCGTAACTTTGAAAACTTAACTCATTAAAGTTAAACGCTACACCTGGCCTAAGTTCAGATAAGTTCAACCCTATTATATCATAGTTTTAACAATTAAGTAACCTAAGATCAAAACATCACCCACGCCGTGGTATACTGATAGAGTAATATTCTAGTATAAGCTAATATTTTGAAAACATACTTAAAAATAGAATATACTGCTTTAAAGTGCTTAAAAAAGGTTTTCAAATAAAAAAATTGAGTATATTTTCTTTGACTCTAACTCTATCTGTTATCTAGAATGTTCTTTCCACGTAAGTTTCAGATTTATAAAGAGCTTCCAGATGTTTTCTCATAGTATGATGTGATGTTTTTAGAAGAACGCGTTTTGAATTTTGCATAAGACGTGCAAAGTATTATATAGGGACTTCTTTTAATAATATATTTTAGTTATTTTATTATATTTTTTAAGGTTTTTAGTTTTAGGTTCATTGTACTAGTATATATTTCATATTATGTACATAATAATTAATAAATAGTACTTAAATACTTACAGCTAATATAATATTTTATAGCATTATGTTGCGAATGTCTTTATAAGACGGTGACTATTAATAACGGTATTTGACTATCAGCGATATTACACCATCCTCAATGTTCTAAAAAAATGATAGTACTGGATCTAGTGGAGATAGCATAAGTTCTTCCGCATATAATTGAAGTTAATGTTATACGTTGTCTTATTAATGTTTAAAATTTTCATGTAGTTTGTTTACTGTGCCTTGACTGAAAAACTGTTCCTAAAGCGCCTCTGGAAGCTGTTTAGGACTAGTCAAAAAGAGAGTAAAAGCTACGTTACGCACCTTCTATGGTAATCGTTCTATCATCGCTTGGTAATTAGTCACGCTTTCATAACGAATCTTCTATTTTGAATTAAAATTTTAAGTTTTCTTTTCTCCTTCTAATATCCCACAGTAGTAGCGCACGCGCATAAAATATACGTAATCTTGATCTCTGGCGTAATGATCGGCGTAGTGGATTAATTTGGAGGACTCCCTGGGTAACTGGTGAGTAATTCTATTCTTATTTATATCTTGGACCATCGGGTCTATTTCTAATCTTAGTGTCCATAAAATAATTATATTTTTGTATTTAGATTCAATTTTTATAACATTTAGATCTCATTTACTATAATGGCTAATCATTTAATTTCAGTGTTTTTAAATAGTCGCCTAAATTATCAACAAGAATAAATAGAATTTTAATTTAAAAAATAAGTTTCTTGAAAAAATGCTCTTCACATGTAAACAGAGTATTTTCATTATTTTCGCATAAAACACTGAAGACATTCCGTTAATGTTTGACTGATTTCAACAAGATAAATCACTGTCAGCTTTGTAGGCGTGAACACGACCTACAAAGTAACATCTACGCTCTTATGATTTTGTACGGCCATGAAACTAGCGAAATCTTATTATTTTCGATGTTTTGAATTTGTTTGAAATTGAGTGCGTTTTTATTGCTACGTTTAGTCTTGATGTTATAATTTTACCAATCATTTAATTAAAGTTAGCGACAAAATTGAATTATTAGATATTCTTTACGTCATGGAGCGACGTCATTTGACGGCAAATGAAATGCAAAGAGCTGTAGGGATGTTGCAAGCGGGAAGTAATCAATCTCAGGTATCTTGGCATTTTGGCATTCATAGAAGTGTTATTTGTCATCTTTGGCAGCGCTACAATAATACAAGGGAACCCGCTGAATAGCATCCAGGCCGTAAAACGAGTACAACCACTCGGCAAGACCGGTACATACAACTGACTGCAAGACGCCAGCCGATGTTAACCGCTCGAGAGATAAGTTTGAGGCTATAAAATTTAAGTGGTGTTGACGTAAGTCTCCAAACTGTGCGAAATCGACTGTATTACTACGAGCTCGACGCCCAATTAGGTGCCCACCGATACGTCACGGGAATTGCGCTCGTCGAAATGAATGGTGTAGAGAACGCAGAACACGGACCCAGGAACAATGGGATAAAATTAAGTTTTCCGATGAGTCGCGATTCGGGTTTAGGCCTGATACAAGAAGGGTGCGAGTGTACCGTCGGCCCGGAAATACTGAAAGGTTCAGGTGCATTCAGGAAGTTCATCATACAGCGGCTCATCCACCATCCTAAAATTTAAATTAGTACATGTTGCTTAGACTTTTTTGATGTGTGTATGGCTTTATATTTAAAAAAATAGTCTAAGTAACAGTTGTTGCACTGGTAGTAAAAAAAATTATAAATATTGTTTTTTATTCTGAGTGTATTCTGAGCATGAAAAAGTAGGATAGGCTTTAAATAACATGTACTAAATTCCACCACTGACAACCATGATTTTTTTAGTTTTTTTAAGTTTCCAGCAATAGAAAATACTTATTATACTAAGAATGGTTCACATATACATAGTCATATCATAAGCTATTTAAAAATATTAGAATAATTTAGTTACTTTTAAAAATAATTGCAATCGCCTTATTCTTGGCCACAAATGAAAATGTCTTTATGTCTGGAGACAGTATCTCTAGTAGTAAAAAAAATTATAAATATTGTTTTTTATTCTGAGTGTATTCTGAGCATGAAAAAGTAAGATAGGCTTTAAATAACATGTACTTAATTCCACCACTGACAACCATGATTTTTTTAGTTTTTTTAAGTTTCCAGCAATAGAAAATACTTATTATACTAAGAATGGTTCACATATACATAGTCATATCATAAGCTATTTAAAAATATTAGAATAATTTAGTTACTTTTAAAAATAATTGCAATCGCCTTATTCTTGGCCACAAATAAAAATGTCTTTATGTCTGGAGACAGTATCTCTAGTAGTAAAAAAAAATTATAAATATTGTTTTTTATTCTGAGTGTATTCTGAGCATGAAAAAGTAAGATAGGCTTTAAATAACATGTACTTAATTCCACCACTGACAACCATGATTTTTTTAGTTTTTTTAAGTTTCCAGCAATAGAAAATACTTATTATACTAAGAATGGTTCACATATACATAGTCATATCATAAGCTATTTAAAAATATTAGAATAATTTAGTTACTTTTAAAAATAATTGCAATCGCCTTATTCTTGGCCACAAATGAAAATGTCTTTATGTCTGGAGACAGTATCTCTAGAGAATATAGCAAAGCTTTTTTACATCCTCCATTTAATTGTGGATTTACATAATAAGGAAAATATTATTTGCTTTGTAGTTGTACACGATGCTGGTAATGCGCGGCGTGATTATCACAATTTTTTAACACTTTTCACTGATTATGGCAAGTACAATGTTCGCGGCGCGGTTGTTCAGAAAAAACTGGCACTGACGGTAGTTTTTGGAAATATCCGAGCCGAATATATTTCAAATATAGGGTATTTAATTATAATTTTTTTTTTATATTATATATGTCCATTGTTTAATTTATTTTATTTTATATTTTGGCTTGGTACATCGTCTACAGTAGTAAACAGTTGTATACAATTAAGAATGGAAACGAGAAATACCAACAAGAAAGGTATTTCATGGGCAGGAGTCTGATGCAAAGGTTTTCCTTTAAAGGTGATTTTAAAATCTAATAAAAATGTCCCCCTTCTTTAATCCAGTTTCTTGTGGTTTTTAATTTTATTGTTTCTACACAAAAAGTACAGAACTATAAATAGAATAACAGCCCATACCATCTCTATCACTCGGGCTTCCTCTTGGTTTTACTGTCAATACGTATCTATTATGTCATATGCATATTACGCGAAAAAACTACTTAAGATGTGCGAATAATAAATATTATAATAGGTCGCGCTTCGAATCCACTTTATTATCACATACCTGTAAATATACATAACTACAAAAGTGTTACTTAAAATTCTGGAAAGAAATTAAAATACGCCTGAGAACATGCTACGTATTGAACAACCTATGTCCAATTTTATTATTCTTTCACTGTCTAAAAGTTCCGTCTAAAATAGCTTCCAATTTCAACAATTCCTATCCAATTCAAGTAAAACCGGAAGCCCCAGAACGGGTGCAATCTTCATATATTTGTCCTATTATAGATTCAGCCGTAGCGATCCATGTCCGCTGAAAATAGTTATTCTCTAGAAACTAGGTTCAATCGAGCTGTAAATCGATGCTCTAAGCTTTTGCCATCCGTTTACTTCGGATTATACAGATTTTGTGTATTGGAAACATTGTAGAATGTACAATATTTTATTAAGATTTTTGTAACTGTTATTGTTTATAGTGTTTGTAATATAATACAATTAGTTGATAGATTCATAATTTGTGTTCATGATTTCTTTTGTTGCTAAACAATTTTATCTCTTTTGTTGCTAAACAATTTTATCTCAGCTGCGTTAAGAGCCTTAAGAGCTGGTATTTCTTATACTGTATAGCTCGTAGTATTGGTACCAGGAAAACCGTTTGTGTCATTCTGAAAGAAAATTCTTTCTTATATTTCTTTTCTCAAGAATAATAATTTTATGAAAACTAGTTTAACCGTATGCACAATGGAAAGCGTTCTGAAGCACTGTTTAAAATTTTGTCTTCGTCATTTTTCTATCACCACATTGCCCACCGCTGGCTGGGCGTTCATTCTCATTTTGTGTAGACTCTTCGTTCCTGTATGATATGGTTCTTAAACATTCACGTTACGTACTCTCTGGATTTAGAATGCGCATCCGGCTGAGAATTTTCCATCGCAGTACGATGTGGGAGTTTTTTCAAAGGCGTTATAAAACTTCTTTAAGGTCGGCAGTGCGTTATCTTTGTTACTGTAGCAAGTCCATAGGCGACGTTGATCACCCGATATAGGGTGATTCGTTTGCCTGCTTGTACTCTAGCTATAAACAAGTTACTAACCATTTTCTGCTGCTGTGTGTATTATTTTACTCAAAGGCAAATTAACACATTCAGAGCAATTTAACTAAGTTCCAGATTAAAGGCTGTGTTATGTTGTGGGGACACTTAAGCTTAGCTTTAGTATCGAGGATATTGGAAGTCTATATTTTCATGGTAATTGGAAGTCTGTTAGTTTCCTTTGAAAATTGTTGTAAGTAGTGTAATTTGAAGGAAATTGTTCAGAAATTACATTGAGAAATTTACAGTCACAATTTTGAGTTGTAAAAGATAGGTAATTAAGAACACATAATAATAGCCTATAACTCCTCATATATAGATCTAGCAGAAACGGGCAGTATAGTATTTACTAATAATAATAATAAAATGTTTAATTTAACCAAAATTAAAGGTTTACAAATAGAAAACTAACGCTAACTAGGTCAACACTATATTTTAGATGCTCATACGAGTATACACGTCAGGTTTGTATATATCAAGACTGGTTACACATATGATCAATCTCAGTATGCAGGCTTCCTCGCGATTTATTCTTACACCGTCTGTACATGACAGTTATATAATAATATGTATATTACACGAGAATAACTGCTTCAGTCGTGTATATCACCGTGAGGTTCGAACGCGTAACCTCAAGATTTGTCCCTGATAGGGACACATGATTAATCTTGTTTTGTTGAGAACTTGGGGTCCTTTTTCTTGATCGTTATCGTCAACCAACTAAAGTCCACTGCTTGATAAAATCTTCTCCTAAAGTAAGCCGCTTAGCCTGATCCTTAGTTTGTTACATCCACTTCCTGCCAGCCACTTTGATGTTTAGCCTCAACTTGTTAGGAACGTTTTACGTCCTCCACCAAGACTCCATTCTAGAATAAGTGCCAGCACACTCTCTTTTCAGCTTGCTTAATCGAGACACGTCTGTTATTTGGGTTCTCTGACGGATCTCCTCAGATGTGATCCATTTTCTTGACCAACAAGACAAAAACGCTGGAATAAATGTACTCGTAATTCAAATTTTTAAGATAAATATACGTGTGGTACATTTCTTTGTACGAAAATTGAATTCTAAGTAAACTCATATATTATTAAGTTTGCCAACAACACAAAACCTCTGCTGCATACGTTGTCCCAGTACATTTATTTATTATTTAAATTGTATGAACTTTTTTCTTTTTAGTCTAGATGTTTGATTACATCTGGTAAATATACCGAAGGTTCTCAAAGACTCGAGGTATATGTACATTATAATTTTATTAATTAATAAAACTTAAAGACTCTGTTTTATTAATAAAAGTAGTACAGTGAATACGCGTGATGGGATAAGCATAAATTTGTCACTGTAAAAATAAATTATAGTAGGACAATTCACATAGCGCCATTGAGTCTGAAAGTAAACAGTGGAGAGCTTGTGTCATGGACACTAGTCAGATCATAAGTATATCTAATGATTTTTTATAGATGAGATCGTCAGACAGGCAAACGGCCCACCCGATAGTAGGTGGATACCACCGCCTATAGACGTTTGATACCAGGGGCATTATCAATGTGCTGCTGATATTGAAGAGGAACTGGAACCTGGTTTACTAGTGTCGAAACACAACATTGGGTTATTATAGGGATGTATTTTAAAAAACAAGTCCAAACTATCCAGTCGGACTTCGAGTTCTGCTAGGTGGTTTAGTTTAGTTGCTTATGACAGGTCACTTTCGGCCTATCAGACTTTACATTGTAATTTTCTGATGAGCAATTTTTTTACCAATATGCATATTTTTATTAATGTCTCTAATACTTACTTATCCTATATAAGATAGATAGAACAAAGATAAAAAAAGAAACGATAATATTAAAGAGATATAACGTTTGTAATTCTACGTGTAGAGTTGGACAGTGCAATAAAACGTGCGGGTCACTGAGTGGGCGTCGCAATGACAGTCCGCTGCCACCTGGCCCCTACGTGACGACGCGAGCACTTACAAGGTACGTGTACATTTTATATATTAAAAAAATTACTTCTCATTTGCTACATACCATAATACTTATACTACTAGTGGACTAGGTGGTATGGTTCCAAGCCTGGATGGCAACCCTGTTTTCTAAATATGCCATTATAACCTTGTGTTGTATTCCGGTATAAGAGACCAGGTTTTTACGTGGACTAGTGGCTAAGGGTGCCCCCGGTGACGTTAAGATTCATAGGTGACGGTAACTACTTACTATTATAATGGGCCGTCAGCCTGGCTATTGTTCTACAGCAATAAAAAAATAATAGTATTGAACTACATTGAGTCTGGTTCAGCCGGAAATTAAAGGAATACTCACTCACTACGGGGGACTACGTTCGCTGGAACTTATCGAAGTGTACATAATGGAATTTTTGGCTTTTTGATTTTGGTAAAAACTATGGGGGTAGAATGGTATCCGCCCTATAAATCGCTATCCCAAATTTAAATAAATAAATATACTGGAAAATTTCACACAGCGCCATCTAGTCCCAAAATAAGTAGCATATCACGTTGTCATGGGTACTAACAACTGATTTACTAAATTTCATTTGTAAATAATTATATATTATCTATAAACACCCAGAAGCGGGAAGGGAATCGAATTCATCTCCTCAGGCGTATTGATGTGCATTATTCGTTACACTGCGGACGTTGTCAAATATATATTTTTGTATAATATGTATTTCTTTACAAAATAAAAAATTGTAAATATTTATATAGTTTATTAGTTTTCTTATATGCATCTGCTGCTTACTTTGGGTCTAAAACCAATCTAGAAGTCCCGGGTTCGAGTCACACAATGTAATGCATAGTCTTGCATGCGTAATATCCATTTTCTAGCATAATTGCCATTTACCAACGGTGAAGCAAGTATTGTAAGAAAATCTGCAAAATAAGATCACTGGTATGTGAAACCCGATAATCTACTCGGAAGTAGCGGGAATGCTGTCCGTTCTCTCTAGGAAGAGGCTCTTGCTACAATTATCAACCGACTTTAATATGATTTTTGTCACAATCAATAATAAAATAAAATAGTTGGATATATAAATTAAAAGATGAAGATAAATTAAATGATGCTCCCATCCCATATTTTCACTGTTTATATCGAATGTGTCATCTTCTGTTGTGTCACTGTGCATTAAATCGTCGTTCGAAATAGGTTCAATGTAATATAGGTCAGCTCAAAAAGCTGAATAAAGTATTTTTTTATATGTATAAAAACAAACTTTATTTTCAATAATACGAACAAGTCAAAATATTTATTATAAAATACTCAAGACCGTAAGTTTAACAGAAGTCTTGGCGCGACAGTGCTACATCACAATTTTCAGTACATCGAAGCGCTATTGAGCTGCGTAGCACTGACAGTTAAATCTAGTTATGTGATACTAGAAAGTTATTAAGCACCGATACTTAGACGAAGTACCTAGATAGAGTCCATTTAAGTACGTAAGTTGTGGAGTACTTGTCTAGGTGCCAGAGAACGTAGCTGGTGTTTGGTGTGCAAGGGCCTACTATGGGTTCCCATTTGCCAAAATATTTCATGTTTTCAATACTGGGAATGGAATTTTGATAATACAAATGCACAACAATTTACCTGGTCGTGCTGCTGGGGCTCTTTGATTATAGTTGTAGGAGGCCTAACATGAACTACTTTGGAATGATCTAGTATGTTATATTAGAGTAGAACAACGGAATTTGAGTAAATTGACATGACGGGTGCGCAGCGTATTTTTTTGAAAAGAAAGAGTCGTAGAATAGGGCTGCCAATGCATTTGTTTAAATACTATTAACTCAATACTCAAAAATATTTGCTGTAAATTGATTGTGCTAAATATACGTGATAGATGTGATCCTAATATTATAAATGGAAAAGTGAGTTTGTTTGTTTGTTTGTTACGCTTTCACGCCCAAACCGCCGAACCAATTTTGATGAATTTCAATATAGTCATAGATCGAACCTTGGAAAAAGACATAGGCTACTTTTTTTAAATTCATTTGCCAAACAATGTTTACCGAGTCAATTAGTTCATTTAATAAAAAAAAATATTGCTAGAGTTCAACATTTAAACAATACACCTGATAGCAGAAGTTCACCGTCGCTAGTGGGAGTTTGTAACACCAGGAGCTTTGCCAATGTACTACCGGCCTCGAAAAAGGTGATCTGGAAACGTGGCCACTAATACCAGAACTCAACACAAATATGTTATGACGGCATGTTCAGAAACCAGACGTGGTCAGCCATCCAGACTGACATGAAGCCCTACTATTCAGCTTGGGAATTGTTTTGTTGCCTTTTACGAAAGGTCAAGGCAGGTGACACGTGGATATTATATTGGAATAAATAATAATAAATATTCTAGGACAAGTCACTCAGTGCCATTTAGTCCCTTAGGCTACCAATTAATCGCTTGCCTGATATTAATGGTTTATTAAACTAGTTCGAGTTTTAAGAGTATACCCCATTAACTAGGACGTGCCGTTGAAGTTAGCTTCATTGCGAACTTTTCTAGTTTGTTTTAGGATTGTTGACCCAAATGTCGAATGTAGGTAGCCCAACTGGTTTCAAACAGTTTACGTGGCGGGTTTAAACTTTAAACTAAATTAAAGGGTTTTTATTCTTTGAATATATTTTGAGTATTTTTTTAAAGATTTTTATTTTTTGCGCCTGAAGCTTAGACTTTCGAGAATGATGTATGTCAAGTATTGGCACAAGGTTTATTGTTATCGAACAGCAGACAGGTCGATGGCACACTTAATAAAAATAATTTACCGTCACCTATGGATGTTTGCAACTCTAGGCGTATCCCTAACATGCTGCCGTTCGGGTAGGGTAACTGGAATCTGGATCACAGATGTAGTGACAAAAATTGAGAAAGGTATTGCTGAGATGGTTTGGACACGTCGAGAGAATGAATGAAGAACGATTGACGAAAAAAGTATATAAGGCGAGTGTGAATGCAAGTGTTGGAAGGGGTAGACCTAGGCGGACGTTTTGAGGCCAGATCAGGGACTCTACAACTAACACTCTTTTCTCAAAGACTTTTTATTCCATTTTTTTTTATTGCTGAGATACAGCAGACATACTGGCGGCACATTTAATAGTAAGTAGTTACTGTCACCTATGAGTGTTTGCGACACAAGGGGCACCACGTTGCTGTCCAATTGGGGTACTAATGCCGGAACACAACACAAGGTTATTTTTAATTATGGCGGCTTACTAACATGCATATAAATGAACTCTATGGAGGTAGTAAAATATAGGCAACGTTCGTTTGTCAATTTAAAACGTTAACTAAGAACCAATACGTACAAGGACTTGTTAATTATGGCGAATTTACTGCAAGAGTTACATTAGATATCGAATTACTTTATATAGATATGGTATCAACATAACTTGATTAAGACCAAGTGAATTGACTAATTGACCAAAGACTAATTGTTCAATCTGAGCTCTATAATTGTTGGTTCGCTATATAGACTGCACGAGTTTCATATATTAATTGGGAAATTCTCATTCCAGGTAGGAATAGCATCAAGAGCGGAAAGTGCGTTCTACTTAACACGAGGTATGGAGTTGAATTTGCTTTTTTTCGTTTTTCATATAATAACATTATCCTGCACTACTGACAACTCGTATTAGGGCTTTTACACAAACATACAATTGACGGACTGAGGTGTGTCACCCAGACTAGAACAAACTACTCGTATATATTCTTAAAATTAAGACATCAATTCTTAAAATTAACTTAAAAGTAGGATATGTGGGATACATAAAACTCCTAAGTCGGCGTTTATAGACTTTTTATTTGACATATTAAAGTAAAAAATATTTTAGCAATACAATCTATCTATGTACATTCCGCCATCTTCTTATGTCACACTTCCTGTCACTCAACCATCCATTATCATTCGTCGTATCAGAGGTCTTGCCATATGTCATTTTAACAATCCCACACTCGGTCATACTGCTCTTATGTCTGTCTTCAGACATATCACGAATATTCACTTACATACTTCCTGATACACCATAATATCTTCTTAACTAATAACTAAATAGCGGGATGACCGAGCTTTGCTCGGTATTTTTTTTCATAAATTGTGTTTTTTGGAAATTAACAATTGATTTTCTTATTCTAACCTCAAATCAAACACTCATTGACTTCTTGTTACTTAACAACGCCATCTGCTGGAATAGCTTTAGTGTTGTGTCGTTAAAGCAATTAAAAAAAATAGTATTATTATTCGCCGATAGATGTCAGGAAGAGTCACATTTTTGTTATTTTTCTTCCAATAAAAAAAAGCGAATAAAATGTCATTTTCTAGAAATGATTCCTAGCTAGATCGATTTATCGCCCCCGAAACCCCCGTATACTAAATTTCATGAACTTTGTTGGAACCGATTCCGAGATTCCAATTATATAGGTATAAGTATACAAGAATTGCTCGTTTAAAGATATAGGATTTATATGACAAACAACTTATACAAAAAGCTTAAAAATACACATACTTTAAAAATTAAAAAAAATATTCATCTCACAACCCACCTCATTAATTAAATCTAATCTCTACAATCTGGCCACCTCTTCATTTGGTCGACAGAACTTGAGATACAGTTGGGTGTGACAAATTCCTGACTTTCTGAATTTCATTACGTTCATTATAATTTAATTTAGTTACTCTGTAAGGTCCTAAATATGGGTTTCATCTTAAGTCCTTTTACGAATTGAATTCTTTTTATATCAACCAAGTCACCAATGTTGTACTTTTGGTAGTACTTTAAGTTTCTATTAAAACATTTTTTATTTTTTCTTGTCCAGGGAGTATTTGCTCTTTCGCCTTTTGACGTAGTTCTTTTCTGTTTATGTCATATTCTTTTGTAATTCCTTCTTGAAGTAATTCCAGGATTTTAATATCTTCTTTACACGTCATCTTGGTACCAATTAATAAATTAATATGTTTAGAATTCATGCTTCTTTGAAATGTGCTGTTTAATGCTCTTTGCACTCTACTAATGTGTTTGTACCATACGCCTGGATTTTCAACACAAAGTTTAGTTAGCATATGAGTTATTATTCCATGGACCCTCTTAAATTGTCCATTTTCTCTTGGCACACTTGTCCGCGGTTCTGGAAATTTTGTGACTGCATCTGTTTTTTCTGTTGTAGGACGCACTTCACCAAGTACTCTGAAGCAGACTGCATCAATTTAGCCTTCTTCCATTTGATCATTGGCCCATATTGTGATGCTACCATCAGGACTTACTCTAGTCTATTTGAAGCCCTAATAATGCCATCTTTTACTCATTTATGTATTTGTTTTTCCACAATGTTCTAATTATACATATTAATCGTCCAGGTCGTTGAGTTATGGGCACATCATATGAATTTTATCATCTTCGTAACATTGTCCATCAATAGACGCCGTAAATTATCCTAGAGATTTCACCTGCGTTCGTCCAAGACCGATTAATGACAAACCTCCGTTATTTAATTTTACATCAAAGAATTTAACGTAGCTCTGCTGAAATCAGATTTAAGTCGATTCCGGAGTCTATCAACGCAATAAGACTACTTTTTACCGGTAAAGTTTTTACCGGTTTTCCGGCATTTCTAATGAATTAATTTTTTATTTGAATACTCTCCAAATTGTTTGTCCTTATCGTAAGTCATTGAGCCCTTGTTGACATTTTTACCATCATGACTGCTTGAACAATCACCCTTATTAGTCGTCGATGTTTTCCCAAACATTACTGAATGCTGTTTTATTGACTGCGGTATCACGTCACTTGTACGAAGTTGTGCTTGTTTTAATGCAGGCTGTTTTATTGACTTAGTTACAGTATTATGCTGAAACAAATTTGCACTTCGTTCGGTTGCACTAATCACAGAACAATGCGTTGCAATATGGCCGTACTCGTTACAGTTGAAGCATTTAATACCATGTGCACAATATGCCGACATGTGAGATCTCTCGCCACACATAACAATGACGAACCATCTCTGCATTATTGGAACTGGATGCTTCATTTTTTTTCATATTTCTTTACTTTCTTCATATAATCTTTTCAAAAACTTCCAATTTCTTCTTCAGGAGACTATAGGAAGTAGCTTCTTACAAAATAACTTTATAACCATATAAATCTTTAATACCTTATAATATATTGTATCGTGACAAATAGTCAGGGAATTTGGCTCTCTTTCATAATTAACATATATTGATAATAGCTTTCTTCTTTGCGTTTCTTATTTGTTGCCATGAACTCACGTATCACTTTGACATTTATTGCTTCTGGAAATTACTTTATTAAAGCATCTTTAGATCTTTGTAGGTATGAAATACTTTCTCGGATCGAAGCCATAGAGCAGCATTACCGTACAGGGATCTGCGCGCGATAATTAGTTTCTGTTGTTCCGTCCAATTAAGTACCTTAGCGTTAAATGTCTTGTGCTCAGTTTGTTGATGTATATGACTTGTCCTCACCGCTGAATGGATCTAACTATATTCCTTTCGAGAGTGTGCAACATTTTGTGAAGCGACCCTTGGATCGTTTTCCTTACCCAACGACACGTTCTTTTCTTATACGTCTTAAAACTTAAAAATATTCCGTCTTCACGGCTTATTTTGATATTTTCTATTACCATATACTACCACATAACATTTCTGCTTTTCGTCTTATTAACTCGTCTTCTATCTGACTCTGAGCATATACCGGACGAGCCCCCAAAATTTTCGGGATAAATAAAAGCCCTGGTTCAACGTTTACACTTATTATTTTACATATTAATTTAACAGGTCTTTTAGCAATACTCTATCTTTATGTACATTTTGCCATCTTCTTATGTAATATTTCTGTCACTCAACCATCCGCTGTTATTCGTCCTCTGTCTTGCCATATGTAATTTTCACAATTCCACACATATCTAAATGTACCTTTGCGTATATTTGGTCTACCGTGGGGACTCGATTGTGACCAGTTGCGAAGCTACTGAGCCAGCCATATCGTTGGGTGTAGGTCTGGTTCAGCAACTTAAAGTTCCTCAGTAAATTATGAATTGAGAGCGATGCTCGAAGTTTCTCATTTCTGTCTCTTTCAGGATCACTTTTGTAATTCGGCATTCTAGATCCGTCACAGAACTAAAATCACCGACATCGCTTTTCTTGTCAGCGAAATGGGAATAAACCGGCCATAAACTGTAGAACAAATACCTGATAATAAGAGGATAAGTGAGTTTTCGAGATAGTAACTAGTTCTTCGTTACAGAATTAAAATTACTAAAATCACTTATTGGGTCAGTCAGTCAAAGAATTTGCAATCGGCCAGTCATGTCTATCATAGAACGAATAAATAATGGAAAAAATGAATTTTCGATTAAATACGGCATCTTGGCTAAGGCTACCATGCTATAATTATTCTAACTTGCATGGCTGGATAAAACAAATCTAACTCGGAGTCTATGGCAAGTGTGACGTGAACTTTAATAGACTGAGGATGATGAAGTTATAATCTGCATTGTCTTTATATGCTTTATTGTATTACTTGATTTTTATACAGTACAACTAATTTTGGTATTCCTGATAAGATTTATAAAAGAAATAACTATTTATTTACAAGGCCGTCATTTTTTCAGTATGCTGTAGTGGCAACGGAAAGTATACCCTCTACGTTATTCTAGTAGTGATCTCTGTATGCAGGTTTTTCCACGATTATTTCCTTCAACGTCAATAGATTTTCTTATTGCTATAGGACAGTAGACATGCTGACTCTTAGAATTTAGCAATTATCGCCGCCTATGGGTGATTGCAACGTCAGTGGCATCGCGAATACGTTGCTGTCCCATAAGGGTACAGGAACTAGGGTCACTAATGCCGGAACACAACACAAAGTTATTATGACGGCATACTTAAGACCAAAGGTGGTCGTCATCCAGACGGGCTTGAGGCCCTGTCACATAGCTGGGTGGGTGGTTTTGTCGCCTTTTACGAGAGGCCGACCCCCGCTGCAGAGGTTAGTATTCTTACTCCGCCGCTGCACGGATAATATGGCAATAAGCACATTAGGTAAGAAAAAATTACTTAAATGGTTTAATTTTTGAGAAATTTTGTTGCGGACAATAAAATATTATACTATATCTTCTCGCCAGATATTTTATCCAAATTCCTATTGAGTACGGTTGCCTGGAAGAGATCGCTGTAAGCGATAAGGCCGCCGATTTTTCACCGTCAATTTATTGTATACTTGTGCTGTAATTTGTAATTTTGGTGATAAATAAAGCGTTATCTATCTATCTATTATCCATCTAGAAAGAAAGAAAGAAAGAAGAAAGAAAAATATTTTATTGGTCAAGAAGAACAAACATGTAAGATGAAAAATAAATTATAAAACATTAATGTATTCTAAATGCCTGTCGCTTCTCCAACCAATAAGGTCAGTCCTCAGCATTATGCTATGTTAGGTAACATGGCGCTGTTTTTCAGTGCTAACCTTTATAATAATCATTGACCCACGTCTCTTCTTAAAAACCACATTTTTTTGCTTTTAATGATTTTAAATACTAACAATATATTATATTATGTAATGTTAAGTAATATAAATACTTATATTATTTTTATTATATCTGTTTCATTATATTATTTTACATATAGATATTACAAACATTACATATATCATACTATGTACAAACCAATACAATTTAAGTGTAAATATATACACACACACACACACACACACACATATATATATATATATATATATATATATATATATATATATATATAATGAATGAATGAATGAAAAACTCTTTATTGCATACAGATACTTAAAACTAACTTAAAATATGTATACAAAAATATAATGCTGTATGACAAAGGGCGGCCTTATCGCTTAAAGCGATCTCTTCCAGGCAACCCGAAGTATGGAAATTGTAACAAAATACATAGCGGTGATGTGCAAATGATATTACATTTAATAAATACTATACGATTAATCTAGTAAAATATAAATACCATTAAAAGAGAAGTAGAAAAAAAAAATAATAATAAAACACAAACATACATACATATATTCAAGAGGTCAACAAATACTGCTACTATGCTTCCCTCAAGTAGTGATCGAAAACTGATGTTCTAAATGAATACACAGTTTTTGCCTTTCTGATATTAACAGGAAGCGAATTCCATAAGTGAACTGCTTTTAATATAAACGAATTATGCACAAATGAGGAACTGGTGTGAGAAGAAGTTGCTAGAGTGAGCTGATACCATGAGCGCAAGTCACGGGTAGAGGACGATGGCAGAAAAGTAAAACGCTCTTTAAGGTACAATGGAAAACGAGGATCAAATAGGATATTGTAAAGGAGAGAGAGTATATGAGCATTCCGGCGAAAACGGACTGGCAACCATTTAAGCTTTTTCCGAAATTCTGATACGTGGTCATATTTGCGCAGACCAAATACGAACCGAATGCAAACATTTTGAAGTCTTTCAAGCTTATCGAATTGCTCTTGGGTTAAATCTGGATAACTGGCGTCAGCATAATCTAATATTGGAAGTAAAAGAGATTGAGCAAGAGCAACCTTGGTGGCAGTGGGAAGGAAATTCTTTAATCTTTTTAACGAAGCTACGGATGCAAAAATTTTACGACTTGTTTCAGTAAGATGAGTTCGCCAAGACAGCTCACGATCAAAAACAATTCCAAGATTTCGAACATTCTCACTAAAATCTATTACTACACCATCCATCACCACTTTAGAAAGGGTAGTCCAGTTTATTCTTCTTAACATGCGTGAACTGCCAATAATAATAGTTTTGGTTTTGCTAGGATTCACTTTTAAACCATTCTTATTAGTCCAGTCAAGAATCCTGGCTAGATCATCGTTGATAATTTCAATAGCCTCATTAATCCTCTCAATTCTAGACTGCGTGTAAATTTGAAGATCGTCTGCATATAGGTGGTAGGAAGAAGAGAGATTAGTGGTGATAGAATTTATAAAAATTGAAAATAACAAAGGAGATAAAACGCCGCCCTGAGGGACACCAGCTGTTAAATTACAGCAGGACGAACTAACATCATCAATATGAATTTGCTGCCGGCGCCCATACAGGTAACTACGGAACCAGTCAATAGCAGTCGGAGATATGTTCAGAGAGTGCAAAGTCGCAAGAAGAATGTCAAAGTCAACGTGATTGAAAGCACTACTGAAATCAAGTAATGTAAGAACAGTTAGTAGACCGTCAGCCATACCATGACAGATGTCGTCTGTAACCTTTACTAATGCAGTGGTAGTACTATGGCCGGAACGGAAACCAGATTGGAGTGGGTTAAAAAGGGAATTAGTATTAAGGAAAATAGTAAGTTGCTGATGTACTAAACGTTCCAGAACTTTGGATAAGAATGGGAGAATGGAAATAGGGCGAAAATCAAGTGACGAAGGGTTGGACTTCTTGGGTAATGGAAGTATTTGGGCTAGTTTCCAGGAATCAGGGTATATACCAAAGGATATAGACGCATTAAAAATATGAGTGAGAACTGGAGCAATAACGTCTAGGATGGGAAGGATCATGTTGCGACTAATGTGATCACTACCAACTGCATTAGATGTTACGGCCTTTACGCTTCTCCGAACATCACAATCTGAAAATTGACAGAAGATAAAAGGAGAGTGAGTAGGAGTTGGTATTTTTGAAATATTACTTAAAGTAAATTACTTTAGACGCTTGTCGAAATTAACAGAAGAAGAGAACTGTTGATTTAAAAGTTCTATGTTTAAATCGTTTGGAAGCGCGGTTTTAGATGGTTTACCAACCCCTAATGATCTTAAAAATTTCCAGGTCTTAGCTGGGTTATGATTATCTAATGAATTATAGATGTAACGGCGTTGTGCATCTCTACACACTCTATTGC
Organism: Malacosoma neustria; assembly: GCA_963693495.1. Taxonomy (NCBI): domain Eukaryota; kingdom Metazoa; phylum Arthropoda; class Insecta; order Lepidoptera; family Lasiocampidae; genus Malacosoma; species Malacosoma neustria. Next base: position 12,125,212 of record OY856390.1, read on the forward strand.
AGAGATTTCGTATATTTACATATTTCAGACGATTTTCCTCAGTGCAACGCATTTTATATTTGCTTTTGGCTGAACATTTCTTTTGGATAATTGATTTGATTTCATTTGTGAGCCATGGTGCAGGAAGATGTTTAATTTTGATAGGGCGTAAGGGTGCATGCGAGTCATAGAGTTTGATCACGATCTTGTTAAACAAGTGCACCTTTTCATCTATTGAATCTACCTTGGTTATCTCAGACCAGTCAATATTACGAGCATCAGATATAAGTTTTTCCACATTCATGCCACCAAAGTTACGTTGCATAATTATTTTAGGTTTCGATTTTGGCGGACGCAGTTTATAGGAGACAAAAATCATATCATGAAATGAAAAGGCATCAGCTGGATACTGACCATGTTTAGCCACTGAAGAAGGAGAAGAAACTAAAATCAGGTCTAGAAGTGATGGAGTTGAGTTTGGAAAATGATGAGTAGCTGATAATGGGAGAATTGTGAGGTTAGTTGAACGTACCACATTTTCGAAAGCAGAAGACCTAGAATCATTTTTCAAAAGGCAAGTGTTAAAATCACCCATCACTATTATGTGCTGATAAGATAAGGAATAGTCCTCCAGAAGTTTTTCGAAAGAAGAAAAAAAATTAATTTTAAGAGAAGGGCTGTAATAAACGCCAAGAAGTACAGTTCTTTGAGATAAAGTAACTTCAATAAGGAGGTATTCGCCTGAGTTTATTAATGGTGGCTGCGAAGACATAGTTATAATTTTGTACGGAATATGAGCACGAAGATATATGCCTACACCCCCACCACCAGAACTAGTACGGTCGTTGCGTATCAGTTCATAGCCTGGTAGTGTATAGGAAGAGGAGGGGAGACACGGTTTCAGCCATGTCTCAGATACCAGAATAGCGTGAACACTTTTATGATCAAATGACGCCAACATATCTGTAAAGTGAGCCGGAATACTTTGTGCGTTTATATGTATGACATTGAAGTTCATCTTATGGTTCTCAAACTCACTTTGTATACACTGGTGAAGTGGGATATCCAAATTGTCAGAATTGTCTGAAGAGCAGGAAAAATATTCATCAGAATCACTACTAGATTGTTGCATAGCAAACATGATAATATGAAAAAGTTATATATATTAGTAATAAAGAAAATATATATGTATATATTTTCTTTCTATATATGTATATATATAAATATAATATAAGTAAAAATATAAAACAAAACAAAAAAAAAATCTGCTTGTTGAAATAGATAATGACTGATAAAAACTATAATATTTATAAATAAATCTAAATAGCACCATTCACCTGCCTGTGTATAACAAAAAGTATATATTATATGTAGCAATTACAGAAATAGATGGAAAACAGTATAATAAGTTATTTGACATAAAATTCAATATGAAGAAAAATATAAATGAAAATAATTACAATACATAAATCATTCAACTAAACTAATCACTACTACAATAATTAAAACTAAACTAACCACTATATTACAGGTCAACATTTTGATATATTTGTAAACATAATTCTTAAAATAAAATAACCTTAAAAAACTAACATGTATATTGAAAAGAAAGAAAGAAAAAGTATTATCTACATAATATCCAATTTTAAGTCATTAAAATAGTGGCACATAAATAAGCAGTAGATAGAATTCATTTAGCAGCTGTTACTTAATAGAAAAATAAGAAAACTTTATAATTTATTATATAGGTAACATGTTTACAGAATAATAGTTTAATTAATGTACAAAGTTCAAGCTTGTTACTTTAATAAGTATATGTACATACCATCCCCAGCCAATCATTCCCTCTTAATATAAAGAATAACCAACCAAAAACAACATATACACGTTACATATATACACACACATTTGCAGTAATTAGTACAAGAAGAAACAGACTACTTTTTCGATGACCTGAGTTTTGTCTTTTGTTGCCCAGGAGCTGGAGCTGCGATTTTGTCCTGCAGAGGTTTTACATGTTCGAGATCGCCGAGTCGAAAAAACGGTGTTTTTTGTGATCTGCTCCTAACACGAACACAGTGCCTTCACGAGTCCAGCAGTTAGTGATGCCATACCGTTGTCGTGCATGCATAAACAACTCGTGTCGAAATTTGGTAAGGAATTCCGACACGGTGATTCCGGTGCCTTTGAGCTGTGTTTTGGCAGTCCATATCGAGCTCCGGATCGAAAAATCCTTTAATTTAAGCAGAATAGGACGAGATTTATTGGGGGCCGGCTTACCAAGTCTATGGCAGTGGCTGATGGCTCCAGCTTCAAAAAGGCTTATCTTCATTTTGTTACACACGACATCCTTAACCAAAGCAGCAACGTCCTCTTGTTTTTCTTCGCATATGCCATGAATTAACAATATCTTACGCCTTGATCTCATCTCCAGGTGATCCATAGATTGTGACAATAGTTCAAGTTGACTTTGAAGTGATTTGAGAGCTTCTAATATAAATATCTTAAAAGAGGCAAATTCGGATGCCACAGAAGAAACATCGGGTGAAGATAACGTCGTACTCTTTTTCAGCTCATTCTCAAACAATTCCATTTTCTTATCAAAACAAGTAGACAAGTTACTAATAGCCTTTTGTAAAGCATCCATATTTGAAATATTTGAGTAACTTGGTAGAATACTTGCGTGGTTTTAGTTGTTATCACTATTCCGATAATGTAAGGAAAAAGAACACAAGGACAGGTAATCGGTGCTAATCTTCAAAACATAACATGTGTTTTGTACAAAAGTAATGACTTTAACTGTGTTTAAGTATATGTATATATATATATATATATATATATATATATATATATATATATATATATATATATATATATATATATATATATATATATATATATATATATATAAAAATTATTATTTACACATCAAAAAACTATCTTATTTACATATACATAAACCAATATTTTATTCTAGATTTTCTATGCATATCTATACATACAAATAAATAAAATGGGAGGGTCTGTTTCTAATATTAAAATAACCACTTTTTACTAAGTGCATGCGGACGTATACACGGTACATATACCAAAACAACATTTTTACAATTTTTGTCTCTCTGTCTGTCTGTTTGTTCCGGCTAATCTATAAAATGACTGCACCGATTTTGAAGGGACTTTCACTGGCAGATAGCTGATGTAACAAGGAGTAACTTAGGCTATTTTTATTTAAAAAAAAAAAGGATTTTGTTAAAAATGATAAGTTTCGGAAATTTAATAATCCAATTTAAGTTGACCTCAGATTTATATCATCAATCATATTTATGAAATAGGGTTCAGCTTAGGCTGGACTAAGTAAGTTGAATTTCCAATTTAAGTTGACCTCATATATCCAAAAAATGCTGCCCAAAGTCACTATTCCACGCGGACGGAGTCGCGGGCACAGCTAGTATTATATATAATTAAAAAAAGTCTCACAAAATGTAATATAATGATATAAAATTTATTACAGAACTATAAAAACGTTTTATAAATAATATTTTTAAAGTTTAACATTTTTTTATCAGTGTACATTTTGGTAATCACTCAGTTAGACTTATATAAAGAAGCATTTAATTATTTATGAAGTATTTTAACTTGATCACACAAGCTAACTCACTAAAATATTTCATAAAATATCCTGAAATCAGTTTATGCTCTGACACATAGATTATACAGCCGCTTGGCTTTAATTAAGCCGTTAGTGAAACCGCAAATTTTGTGACCGAAAATCTACTGTTTGCACAGTACGGTGGGCTACGTCAGATTGCGTTATGCTACGTAAAGCTACACAACGCTACACTGCACTGCATTGCCCTCAACTATTGATACGTTCCAAACTAGTCTGTCGAAAAATATTGGGGCAAAATCAAATTGTTTGCTCGCTAAAGTCAAATAGATTGTGTTTGAATGTTCAACTAGTAATCAAATTTAACTTTAACCACTAAGCTCATGGATTTCACTAAGGTTATGCCCATCTAATGCTTTAATACCAGCTTATAACATAAAATATTTATCTTAAGTCTAGGTAAACATACTGAGAAAACTAGCACACTGTACGTTAACCAATCCAAATACGGTTCAAGCCACGCGTTGGACGCTATGGACAGTTATTTGTATTTACTTAATTTTACTTGACACATTTCTAGACATATTCCCAGCTTTTGGTGAGCCAATGTTATTTCTGAATTATTAATTTATAGATATCATAGTTGTGTGTGTAAGTGTGCAATTAGTGCGCCCACACGAATGATAGTTATAAGTCATCCTTCTCATTCATTAACATCTTTAACGTTTTGGCTAGCCAAAATATTTGTTGTTTGTACAGGTAACTACTCGACATGAACACAATATTACTCACATTATGAATAATATTATGTTCAAGTTTGCTCACTAAAGCTTAAGTTCGATCCAATTGAGTATTATGAATATATCTCTTCAGTTATATTAAATAAGAGGCTTGTATTATATTATCGCCATTCAATAATACCTTGTAGAATAATTTAGATGTCTCGGTGTCGAGACATACAACATACACTGTTTGGGTAGTTTTGTCGCATGTGCATATTATAGCATAATCGCTATATACTGACGATGAAGGAGAGCATCGCGAGGAAACCTACATTCGAGATCACCGGTACCCGCCAATCCGCATTGGACATTGTATACTCCGTTCTCTTTAGGCAGAGGCTCGAGCCCAGAAATGGATCGCTATGGGCTGTTATTCATTTATTATTCAAAAGCAGTCATTGTGATGAAATATCACTATATGATCGTTAATTAATATTAAACAAGCATGATGACTAGGGTAATTGCTCGAGCCTAGTAGTGGGCTCATTTATAGGCAGGTTTAGGTTTAGGTATCACGTAAGAAGTAATATGTTTTATATGTATAGTAGAGGAAATTATTAATATTCGAAAACCGTTTCCGAGCTAATTTAGAAGTTGGAAACTTAGAAAGTTTTCAAGCACTGGTTTTGTGGATACGTTAAGGACAACCCACATTATACTAAATGTTTTTGAGTGAAGTATATTCAATAAAATTTAGATCGATTATTATTACTATATAACTTTATAGTTATTTTTAATATTTTAAATGTTAGATATATTACCACAAATTCTGATTTTATTTTTTTGTTTCAGGAGGTATTAGTTGAATTCAAGAAATACTGCTTCTTTTTTCTGCTTTTTTTAGCGAGTGTAATATCTATACTTAAATATTTTTTCTCATTGTAATATTTATAACAGGAAATAAAACAATGTTTGTTTATTAAATAAGACCGATTTTGTAGATTAAAATTTTAACTAATATCGTACATACAAAAATAATAAACGATTTGAGTAAAAATAAATGTACGAGTACGTATATTGAATATAACTTATAATTTAATTTTAAATTTTATATATAATAGAGTTCTTTTTCTTCTTCGTAACGCCCTTGTCTGAGCAGTCGTAGTCGATATGTTATTATTATTTAGGGGCTGCTGTAATTCGCTGCTACATATAGAGGTAGTAAAAAATAGAGATGGTAGTTTCTTTTAAAAATAAATTTAAAGATAAAAGGTAATTTTATTAAAAATAAATTAAAAGTAGGTAGATCGGGGTTCGAACATAGATCACCCCAATGCTTATCAATGCAATCACGAGCCTGTATAGTAGACTTCTGACAGATTCGGCGGCGAAGAAGTTAAAAACTCTCGGCGGCTGCTGTGGGCACACGACGTATGTTGTCGATACGGCCTTAAGTCGAGTCATAGGAACCGTTCTAGGCCTAGAGTGGACCCTGGAATTCAGCGTTATCCAGTCTTAAGACATGTCCCTTCTTTATTGACTGACTGAGAAGTGACAACGAAGAAGTACAGAGACGTGGTTACTACGCAATAATAGTTTCCAATGGATGAGGCAGCCAGCAATAGAAAAGATGATTTAAAATAAAATTTAGTTTATAGATTGATTGGAATATAATTACAAATTAGAAGTTATATAATATTAAAAACAGTGTATATGTAACACTCACCCAATTCGGGGTACCAATTACTCCAGTGATGGTCAGATTTTGTACAATCAGAACAAAATACAATAATATTTAAAATAGAATTGCTAGCGTGTCCGCACTTTGAGATGCGTGGGCTCGGAATGACACGGCGAGTGTCGTTCAAATTCACTCGTTCAACGGTTTTACAAACGTACACGAGTGAACGGAACGTTACATTCGAGTATAGAGGTATTCATTCGAAACTCAGTCCATGCTACTTCAAGTATTCTTCTCCAGCACCATATTTCCAGAGCGTCTATTTTCTTTTTCTCCATCTCTTGCAGAGTCTACGTCTCAACCGAATACAGAAAATAGAGATCTATGTGGTTTTAATTTCATATACTTTTCTTCTTCCTGCCCTTATTCCACATTATATGGGGTCGGCACTACATGTTCTCTTCTTCCACTCTCTTCTGTTAGCCATCATTCCTACATTCACACCCTTTTAGTCATTTTTTTTTGCTGTGGGACAGCAGACAGGCTGACGGCCCGCTTAGAATTTAGCAGTTACCGTCGCCTATGGGTGTTTGCAACGCCAGTGGCATCGCGAACACGCTGCTGACCCATAAGGGTACAGGAACTTGGGTCACTAATGCCGGAATACAACACAAGGTTATTATGGCGGCATACTTAAGACCAAAGGTGGTCGCCATCCAGACGGCCTTGGGGCCCTACCACGTAGCTGGGGTGGGTTGTTTTGTCGCCTTTTACGACAGGCCGACCCTAGCCGCAGAGGTTAGTATTCTTTCTCCGCCCCTGCACGGATAAAAATATCGCCATATGTCATATCGCCTTTTATGCAATCCATCCAACTTTTTTTTGGTCTACCCCAACTCTTGTATTCATCCACTCCAATTTCTATTATTTTCTTTGTTATATGGCATTCTTCCCTGTGTATTATATGGCCAAACCATGATAGTCTATTACTTTCAAGTTTTTCGATAACTGACGCTACTTTCAAACTTCCCCTAATAACTCATTTTTAATTTCATCCATTTTCGTAACTCCACACAGCCATCTCAGCATTCTCATCTCCGCAGCATGTAACATCCTTTCATCGCTCCCCTTTGTGGCCCAGCATTCCGATCCGTACAATACGACAGGCCTTATTATGGATTTATAAAGTTTACCTTTGAGTTTGAGTGGTACTCTATACAAATTGTTCCTGAGACCTGTTGTCATTTCATCCATCCTGCATTCACTCTGTTTTTAACATCTCGGGCTATCTAACCGTCGTTCTGGATTAATGATCCGAGGTGCCGAAAGTTAGAGCAAGATGGCAGCGTCACGCCTCCTAAGGTGGCTACGGTATGAACTCGGTAATACCACCAAAATTGCAAAATAGATGTTCAGTTTTGGTTCTACTTATCTTTAACTCAACATCCTCTAGTCTCTCCTGCCAATTAATCAATCTGCTCTGGACCTCGTAAGCATTTTCTCCAACCAGCGCTACAATGTTATCGGAAAACAGCATACATCAAAGTGCCTCCTCCAGTATTCTTTAATTGTATAATTTCATATACTAGTGAATTTAAAACACAAAAATTCTATCAAACTGAAAGATATATACACAAGTAATACGTATAAATGCATATGCACCTTAACTGCTAAGTTTGGCAAGAAGCCTAATTGGGCATTTAGAAGTCGTTCCTTTGAATACTGACCGAGATTCCGGTAACATAGATAGCTGATTGTAACTTCACAAATTTACATATTAATGAGACTTTCTTTTTTGGTCTTTTTCTGAGGTGGAAATTCTTTTCGTTCACTTCATTGCCTTGCAAGATATTAAGTGGGGTCATTACCCCCCTGGTGGTTATAGTGTTTACATGGGTGTGTCAGTCGGCGATATCCACGTTTATCACTCACCGATCTATATCTGTATGTCGTTCACACTTGCTCATGGCTTTCGTGTTTTGACAGTGACATTAATATTTTTACCACTAAAAATAGATACACGAAATAACGTAGATATATTGTAAATGCATATAGGTTTAATAACATCAATATAATAGAATTACCGTGTAATGCGTCCGTATGTCCCACTTTCGGTAAACGCACGTTGTGGATATGAACATGTTGGCCGCGAGACGTGACGTCCGTCTGACCGCGGCCCTTTTTATTTTTATTATTTGCTTGAAAATACATTAACCTTTTAAATATATAATGATTACTAATTTCACGACAATATGTCTGTGGCGTTAGGCCTTTTACCCAGGCCGACCACTTACATCTTTATAGTGGCAACACAATATGTGCGTCAACGATCGGGTGAAGCTCTGGTGATCAAGTAACACACACGAACTCAGCTTGAACACAGAATACTGTATTATTTATCCCTAACTGCTGTTGTGATAGAGGAATAAACGCATGTTATACGTGCAAGTGAATTTTATTAATGCATATGGTTAACCATCACATGTCTTTTAATTTGTCATCATCTAGACGAATGGTTTAGTGGCTACATAAGTAGCATTGTGCGTTGCTATTAGTAGGTTGAGTGTAACTGAGACAAAACAATTTTAAGAGAACTAATAAAAAAACAAGGCAGCTTTATATATAAGTTTATTTTCTAATCACATTTTGTTAATTAAACAAGGCAGGCATCTTCGATTTGTATACGTCCATCGTTCTCCGCAAAAATTGGCGACTGGAGACGAATGTACTGCATCAAAATATCATAGTCTACACCAATTACCTCAACATTGATCCGATTATCGGAGATCATCTGAAAATTAGAAGAGAATGTTTGCAGAAAAATTTGGTTACTCCAATAGCCAAATCAAAACAATGAACAGTCATGTTCAGAGCCGATAACCACTCTTACAAGTTACTACCTTTTTATATGAATATATAAAATCAAATAAAGGATTTTAGTTTTCGAACATCATCATCTTATAGATGATGCAATCTGATTTATGCATAATGTTGTTATGTATATGTCTATAATCGTCTAAGTCGCACACTAAGCCTAAATTAAAATGGAAGGCAGTTTCTCTTTATGTGCATATTATAACTTCTTTTTTATAGCTCTAGAATAGCTGGCAGGTTGAGAGTTTACTTGACAGTCACCAGTTACCGTTGTCTATGTTAATGTTGGTGATGTCAGAAGCTGTTGTCGGGGCTTGGATTCCTACTGTAGTATACTGCCTACTTGTAAGTAGGCAGTATGGAGCCCCTGCATGGAGAAAAGACTTAGAAACATAATTTTAACGTGATATTACTAGAAAATATCGCGAGAACACAAGCATCTTGATATACTGTCCAGACTTTAGCGTGTGTATACTGTCCGTATATAAATAAATATAACATCATCGAGACTCTATTAATCCAACAATTTTTTATTAATGCGTGCAAAATGTTATTCTAAGTAAAATAGATTGTAATATGAATATTTTATTCAAAAAGTTTTGTTTTCTCTCATTTTTAATTTAAGCCTTCTAAATATTACAAATATAACGCGTAACTGAAGAAAATGCCCGTAAGACTAGCGTAGCGCTACAAAAAACCGTAGCGTTATGAGCATTAAATTATTATAAAATAATTACTATGAGCGATATCGTAGTCAATGCGTAGGTTTTTTAATGCTGTAGGACAGCAAACAGGCTGACGACCCGCTTAGAATTTAGCAGTTATCGTCGCCTATGGATGTTTGCATCGCAAGTGACATCGCGAACACGCTGCTGTCCCATAAGGGTACAGGAACTTGGGTCACTAATGCCGGAACACAACACAATGTTATTATGGCGATATACCTAAGACCAAAGGTGGTCGCCATCCAGACGGGCTTGACAGGCAACAGGACGACCCCGGCCGCAAAGGTTAGTTAGTATTCTTTCTTCGCCCCTGCACGGATAAAGTAGGTACTATGCCCTAAATGTTTTTTAAAAATAGTATCTTCGATAACAGTATCACGAATTTTGGTTGTTGGATTCGTAGAGTGTGTATACCATCGATACGAGTCAATACAAATTAAGGAAAATATAACAATACAGGACAAATAACTAGATAACAATAGATCATGATGCTCTATCGTTAAAAATAATAATAATAATAATAATAATAATCTTTATTCAATTTTACAATAACAATACACTTCAACTGCAATGGTCGTCGTCTCTAAATAGGCCAGCTTATAGCCTGTGTTAAGGAACGACGGCCATTTAAATCCTACAAATAATGCAACGAAACATACAAATATGAATAATAAGCTCCACATCATTTTACACATCTATGTTCGATTGAGTGTGTGAGTGTGTGTGTGTGTGTGTGTGTGTGTGTGTGTGTGTGTGTGTGTGTGTGATTGTGTATGGAAACAATCATATATTATTATGATGTTATATTAATGATTCAATATACTGCTCGGTTTCATCATAAGTTTTGGAAAGCAGGAAAGTACAAACTTTCTCTCTCAGTTTAGGCAAAGACAGGCTATAGACAGAAATATCATAATTTATTTTATTATAAATAAGAGGTCCTAAATAAATAGAAAATTTTCTTGTAAAAGCTACATTTGAATTAGGAAGAGTGCAAACTTTATGTTTAAGACGCTTATTCACTGCCACAAATGGTGTGACACAATGCTGAAATATAACTACATGCAGTATATATAACTGTCTCACTGTGAGCACTTTGCAAGTTTTGTAAAGTTCAGTTGTAGAAAAAAGTCTATGTTTAAAAGTTGCCACCTTAAGAACTGCTCGCTGAGCTACCTCCAGGGGTTTAATCATGGTTTTCCCTACTCCTCCCCAAGTAGATATGCAATAACTTAAAACTGTTTGACACAACGCAAAGTATACGTTTCGTATTAAAAACATATTTGCAACGTGTCTGAGGATTCTAAAAATATAAATTAATTTCCGGACTCTGCCTGTTAAGATACTAATATATGTTTTAAAGTTGAGGTTTCTATCAATGATTATACCTAAGTATTTTATATATTCAACAGATTCCAAAACCGGGCAATCACACCTCTGCGATTGAACAATACAATTATGTACCCTTAGATTTAAAGGAAAGGTGGGTTGAGTCCTTGAAGTGATCGAGAAAGCTAGATATTTAGTTTTACTGATATTTAGTGTTAAAGTATGAAATTGAAGCCACTTCACCACCAAATCAAGACCTTGCTGAGATACACATTCAAGACTTTCCCAAGTATCATTGTAAAAAGTTAACGCTGTATCGTCAGCATATGAAGTAATTTTAAGGTTCATAGAATAGAGGTTGCACAAATCATTGATAAATATCAAGAATAAAGTGGGGCCTAGGATACTTCCCTGTGGTACACCGTAGTTAACAGGAAGTTTTTTACTTAGGTAATTGTCAATTTTAACAATTTGATAGCGATCTGTTAAGTAACTTTGAAAGAATTGTAATTGTTTTCCTCTAATGCCGATTTTTTCAAGCTTCATTAGCAAAGTATCCAGAGGTATTGTATCAAAGGCCTTCGCCAGATCCAAAAAGATAGTAAGCACCTTACGATTTTGATTTAGATTTTCCACTATGAAGCCTGTCAAATCCTGAACCGCATCAGAAGTAGATTTGTTTCTTCTGAATCCATATTGGCAAGGTGATAATAGATCAAACCGCTCTAGGTATTTAACAAGTCTTATATTCACCACTCGTTCAATAACTTTAGAAAGGGCTGTGAGAACAGCGATAGGGCGATAATTTGTAGGTTGAGTTACATCCCCAGCTTTATATATAGGATGTATAATAGCAACTTTAAAAGAGTCGGGAAAAACACCCTGATCAAAACAAGAATTACATATATGAGATAATATTGGGGCCAAAAAAGAAGAATATCTTTTAAGGAATTTCGTAGATATGCCATCCCAACCTGACGAGGCATTCGATTTTAACGAATTGATTATATGTATGATTTCATCTGGATCAGTTTCTTCTATAGCAAATGAATTGAAATTTCTGCTAAAGTAAGAATTTTGCAGATTCTCTGCGTTATTTAAATTATTTTGATTAATATTTTCACTTAAAGTTTTCCCAATGTTTACAAAAAAATCATTAACAAGATTACAAGACTGTAATGGGGAGGTAGAAAGAGACAGCAATTTAATATTAGATTCTTTTTGTCGGGTAGTGTATGTGATATTTTTAATCCTATCCCACAGTAATTTGTTGTTACCATTAGTTTCCTCCAAAATCTCGGTATCGTAAGTACGTTTAGCTTTCTTTATCAATTTATTGCAGAAAGCCCTGTAGCGCTTGTATACAGTCCTAAGTATCTCATTATCCGGTGATCTTTTAAGTCTCTTATGTAATGAGTCTCTATGCCTTATACATCTCAACAACCCCTGAGTGACCCATGGTTTTAAGATTTTTCTTCGTGAAGAAACTCTAACAGTCTTCGTATGATTTACAATTTGCTTTGAAATTAATCCTATCAATAAATTAACACAATTATTTATGTTAGTCGTATCAAATATTGTCGTTAGTTCAAGCTTTTCGATAGATTTATCTAGTGCTTCAAAATCTGTTTTTATAATTAAATTTGTATCTTTTTTTATATGTTTATGTGTGTCAATCAATAATAGAGTAGAAAAGTGATCGGTTATTGTTGTCTCCAAAACAAGAACAAGAGTATCTAATTTAGATTTAATAACAACATGATCCAGGCAATTATTACAACGCGTTGGAAAGGTATGAGCTGGGAAATATCCATTAATGGCAAGAGACGTAAGATAGTCATGAGAGCGGGAGTCTGATGTGTTAGGTTTAATATCAATGTTTAGATCACCAGTTATAACTACGGTTTTAAAATTAGAAAGAGTACAAAGAGTTGCGTCCAACAACGATAAGAAAGAGTCTATATTATCTACGGAAGGAGATCGATAAATACCGATAATAGCAATATCAGAATCAACAATTAAAATTACAGCAGTTGCTAAACTCTTAAAGTCGAGCTCCCGAACGGAAACACTCAAACACGATCTTGTATAAATTACTACTCCATCACTTTTATTATTATTGTTATCAGTTTTAAAACAATTATAGTTTAGTAAATTGGGCACAATACTGTTTGAAGAACAAGGCAACCAACATTCAGTAAGCACAAGTATGTCACAGTCAAATGAAAGACTATGGATCAACGTTTCAAGGCTATAAAAATTGCAATTTATTGACCTAATATTTTGTGTTAAAACTATAAGGGGATTTTTGTAGGCATCTACATAGCTTTTACTTTGGTCAGGACTACACGTATAAGATTTAGGTACCATAAAACTGTCAAAACTATCTATTAAATTTGTAGAATTATCGAATTTTATAAATTAAATTTAAAACAAATATATAATATAGTTGTAAATACATAATGTGAAAGTGTAGACTTGAATTTCAAACTTGAAGATGACCTACTATAAACCAAAGTTAAGCACACTAATAACAATGGCATAGAAATAAGGCTTAAGATGCAGGAAAAACCATGATTAAAATTGATAATATTAAGATAGAAAAATTTGTGAGTGAATAATGAGGCAGTAAACTGAATAATAATTAAAAAATAACAAAATTGACTATTTAAAATTACAATATAAGTGTTGTGATATGTGTTGTACATTAGTATATGTTTGATATCTTTATAATAAATAAAACATAAATAAGAAATAGTAATACAACCTATAAGATAGACCTTATATTGTAAATTACATTGTATATATATAAAACATAGAATTAGAATAAACATTTCATTTAAGTTCAGTACATAATTCATTATATAATTATTTTCTTTAAACAAAGATGTAGTATTGTTAAAAAATAATATAACTTTATTCATACAATAGTAATTAAAAAAATTTACAATTAGCAATGATATGAAAGTGGGTAAGGGATTCATTGGATTTGGAATTAAGTTTGGATTGATTGGAGACAGCAAAGTCAAGAATTTAATTCTACATATATACTTTGGAAGGGGACTAAAAGAAATAAATATCCTCAATTTAAGTATCAATATGTACCCTCCCAATGTGCCCATGCCCATGTGTGCAATTTGACTTAAGAAGTTCAGTTTGTTTGTGAATAATGTATTAGCAATTACAACACTATAACATTCACTTTGTAGCAGCAGAATAAAAAACATTGCATTTAGAAATAGTACATCACCAGACAACAGAAATACAATAAAATAGCCATAACAATACATGAGTGTCAGAAAGGAAAACAACATTAAGTTGATATGACAATTAATAAATAGTCATGGTTTTGTAGAGGTTACATTTAACTGCAATTCACTTTTTACTAGTACATAGGGGCTATTATTGTCTTTTCTAAGCATAATTCGACCATTAGAAATCCAGCAATATGCATAATTATTATCCCTTGCGAAAGAACGAGCCATATAAAATAGCTTCCTCAATTTAGTTGTGAGCTGCTCCCCAACAAAAATAGGCTTCGGAGTGCCATTTATGCCCAGGTGAGTAGAATTAAGCCTGTTTGATGGGTGTTCTTTGTTATAGGTTTTAGTAGCCAACAAAAAATTTGCTTTGTGTAGCCCTGTCGAAAATTCAACAGATATAGTAGCTGTACTATTATCTTTTTTTGATGGTAACCTCATCACATCCCGAATATCCTGTTTCTCTGTTGAAATATTAAGGTTGTTGCTTAGTTCCAATATGTACCCATACAGACTGCCCTTGGATTCTTTTTCTGTTAGGTATATTAATAGGTGACTTTTTAAATTATTAAGGTGTATTCTTGGACTCACAGTAAATCCACCACCGCCGCCAGCTAAGAAATCAGTCGAAACAACTATGTAGTATTTATCTAGCTGTATGGATTCATATTTCGGAACATTACACTTTATACAGCGTATCGTTACGTTTCTTACTCTACTTCCATAAGGTTGGGAGACATCTAATACAGGATGTATTCCTGGAATTTTATATAAAAAGTCATCACGTAGCTGTAGTAGATATGGTCAAAATATATTCATTTTTTAAGGATTGAATTGTCAAACTAAGACTGAAATAGCGGTTTTCTAAATCCTCTAGATATCATTCTGTATATTATAATACTACAGTATATTTTGTAGGATATGCCAAAGACGTGAGTCTCTTAACCAAGAGATAGGGGCGCACATTACACGGGCGTCTCACAGTATCCCATTCGTTCCCCGAAAAAAGCAGAAGTCCCTTTTTCAAATGACGATAAATGAATTGTTCCGTCTGCTAGCTTTTAAGCTGCTAAGAAATGGCATCATAGTCTTTCCGTTGAGTAATTTCGTTGCATAAATATCAAAATTTTTATCTAAGGACTAAATGTCGTTAGGGTCCTGTGTTATTTTCCAACCAGGATGGCTTCGATCAGTGACCTACAGTTACGATAATTAATTCATAATATTTTGAAATTTAATGAGCTCCGCTATCTTAACCCTCAACCCGATGATCTTGGATAAGCTAAAATTGATGAAACATTGCAAATGGCCTATTTCTTTACGCTTTTATATCTTACACAAAACATAAAAATGTTGTATATTGTTATCATGATAATTAAAATTGTTCATTTAATGACTATGTAAAATAAACAGCCCATATCGTACCATTGGGTGATTGACCTCTTAACATTTTTTTTAATCTCCTCTGATATAAAATAAATGTTGTAGATTTATGAATATTTGAGAAACTACTGTGAATATAGTTACGAGTTTTCACGGAAACTTGAGAGACAGTAGTCAGCTAACTTCACCATGTCGTTTTATGGCTGTCGGTGTGCGCACGCATCGTAACTCTTATAATTTTTTACAAATGCGTCAAAAGAACTGTAACTTCAAAATAAAATGTGTATACCATATTTGTACCGAATCTTGGAACTCTAGGGTCGAATTCTAGTGTAGATTCTACGAACCCATCTCAATGATAAGTATAGTTTTCTTTCAAATGTAGACTAATCAGAACTATGAGTATATTTGCTACTTTATACCAATTTTAAAATAAGACTGTATTAGTGAAAACACTTTTAGCACAATTTGATTAGAATGTTCTTAAAAAATAACGTAGCGTATATTCGTAAAACAATATATTGACAAAATAAATATTTAAATAAAATTGAAGTTATTTTATAACATATATAAAATTAAAAAATATTTTAACAAATAATATATCATATTTGTTTATCACATATTTGCAAGTACTAAAATTTCCTCTCAACACAAAGGAATTTCCGATACAATATTTTTAACAATAAACTTTTATTTAATTACTGTTGTTTATTATGTATACTACGTATTATAAATAATACAAGAGTATTCAAGTTTATCTTTTGATTTTGTATGAGCTTCATTTTGAGCATCGTGTTACATTATGGATACAATAACATGCTAATCATTTCCAATTTTGGAATTAATCAACTGAAACCGTTTGAAAATATTTCTATATTTATTAAATATTACATTGATAGACTTATATAATATTTATGGAGAATGTTATAATACATTAAAATATTTGCGGCTGTGACGTTGCTACTTAGTCTACGAATTTGGTTGAAATTTGTAAATATATTCGCCTGTATGACACTTATATCAATTTGCATTATACCACACTGTCATGCTCTTGTAGAAATAATAATATATAGCTATGAATTTTTAATATCCGTAAAAGGCCGTCTAGTTACCCTAGTTGTACAACTCTAGTCCTGGGCAGAATGGTACTTACATACTATGATTTCGGTGAACGGGTACTTCAGGATGATTTTTTTATCGCCATAGTATTAATATGCACATAAGAGAGAAACACTGCTTAAAATATACATTGACAGGAGAAAATAAATTAACCCAGAGGGTTTGCAACTTGATTGTGACTTGGACTTTACATACTTGATTTATATTGGTTTCCATTATGTATACGCTCTTAAATTTGATTAAGGTATTTTATGACTGAATTAGGGCTGAACGGTCTTTATACAGAAATTATTTTACTCACACTGAATCCGTCACCGCCGTTTCCAACGAAAGTTTGCGAGACAACTCTATAGAATTTTTCAACTTGTATAGGCTCGTATTTAGGCACATCGCATTCAATGCAACGAATCGTCGCGTTGACAACCCTTTGGTACGGAGGCCGTGATCCGTCGAATGACGCATGTATGCCTGCAGTAAAAAATTAAAAATTTACAGGCAAGGCTTTTCCAACTTATTTACATAACCTCTATTGGTTCTAAGTCTATTCTGGGAGAGTAAATTTTGTAAAAAATTCCAACATTCAATTTAGGTGTTTGTTTATACGAGTATTTGTTATCCATAAAACCATTTGTTTTAGTTTCAAATTTTGTAAAGTTATTTTATTCTTTTCCTGTCTCTGGTTGTGTGCCAGTTCTTATAGATCAAATAGATACCGTGCGTTTATTATGATCACTAAGTTGTCATTATTTTATTTAAAACTTTAGTGTTAGTTATTTATTTAAATACAATACAAAATAAAACTAGTCATGCGATGTCAAGGTTTGTTATACGTACAATATACAATTATAATATATCTATGTATTCAATTTCACGATAGTATTTGCTTTTATTTAAAAAATATCATGAAGCTACCGTTTTTTGTTTATTACCGTGGAACAGACAAGCTAATACTCTTAAGTAGTTACCGTCGCCTATCGATGTTGGCGACGCCGGGGGCACCGATAACACGCTGTCGTTCGTGAAGGGTACTTATGCCAGAAAGCAATAAAAGATTATTACGGCGGTTTCTTTAGTGATTAGGGGTGGTTGCCATCCTGGCGGGCTTGGAGTTCTATCACCTAGCTAGGGTTGTTTTGTCGCCTTTTACGACAGGCCGCCTTACTTTGCTCCTGCACGGAGAAGCTATTTGTAATTTGTGTTAAAATTTTCAAATTATTATTTTCTTATCGTCTTATAAACATTTACTAAAATAAAAATGACTTTGAGAATATTGTACTGTAATGTTATAATATTTTCTTAAATTAAAATTGCCGCGCTCATTTGCTGCGACAATAAAGCGTTGCGCTGATTGGCGGAGCTGCGCGTGACGTAGGTCGGCCAAAATTCGGCCTCTACACTCGCAGTCACTGCATTGCAACACTCGGGAGCACGTCAAAAACTCGTTCGTTTATTAATTTCTTAGGAACGAAATTTTTAAATCTTGATCATTTGCTTTCGACCTTCTAAAGCAATCTTATTAAATATATCTTTTCGAACCCACATTTTGGGTAAGTGCTGAAGCCGATATATTTAATATATAATTATATATTCTGTCGTTGTGAACAAGATTGCACGGCATTACACATTTCCGTTTCAATCTTTTAACTTCACAATTTTAACTTTATATTGTAATTATCCTTTTAATAACTTTTTATATATGTTGTTATTATATTCTGTAACTTCGTCTCCTCTCTCGGCCACCTCCCCAACTCGGCTTTTCAACCCTGGCTTGCGTCGTTGTGGAGTTGGCCGATATTATGGCGGAGGTTACAGAACCTAAGACGCTGGATATAAATTCCAGGTTCTACATTTGGGCCACACATTCCAATGGTCCCCATTGGAATTACGTAATTGGGAATTCTCGTCGTTTGGCTCTCAATGGGACATTTCTTCCCAACGAACGACCTGCGCACTGACGTCCAGCTTTTTGGCGCGACTCCTGCCGTCGTTTGGCGACTGTGACGTCAGTTGAGTACCTCGCCAGGAAGGGAACGCAACAGAGCTTTGAACCCGAACTTTTAAGTGCGCATCCTTAAATACCACGCGATAATATATTATATATAACGTTGACAACCCTGCACTGGAAATGCTATAAACCTTCAAATGAAGTGTTGATCCCTACATTGAGTGATTGGCACCTAACCGAATTCAAAACAAACAATGGCGGATGTTTATTCGAGGCACAAATATGATAAATAAATTTACATTACATGTGGTTAGATTATTTGATTTATCTACGAGCTAGCTGAAGTCGTTTGAATTAAAAGTTCCAAAGCTCCAGTTATTAAGTGCCTCTGTTTTTATTCTTTCAAGCACAATATCAATAAACCATGGATATTTAATATACATCATCTAATAAATAATACATTACCAATTAATATACACACATCAAAAAAGTCTAAGCAACATGTACTAATTTAAATTTTAGAATGGTGGATGAGCCGCTGTATGGATGAACTTCCTGAATGCGCCTGAGCCTTTCAGTATTTCTGACGGTACACTCGCACCCTTCTTGTATCAGGCCTAAACCCGAATCGCGACTCATCGGAAAACATAATTTTATCCCATTGTTCCTGGGTCCATATTCTGCATTCTCTACAACATTCATTTCGACGAGCGCGATTCCCGTGACGTATCGGTGGGCACCTAATTGGGCGTCAAGCTCGTAGGCCGTACTCATGCAGTCGATTTCGCACAGTTTGGGGACTTACATAAACACCACTTGAATTTTGTAGCCTCAAACTTATCTCTCGAGCGGTTAACATCGGCTGGCGTCTTGCAGTCAGTTGCATGTACCAGTCTTGCCGAGTGGTTGTGCTCCTTTTACGGCCTGGATGCTGTTTGGCGGATTCCCTTCGATTATTGTAGCGCTGCCAAAGACAACAAATAACACTTCTATGAATGCCAAAATGCCGAGATACCTGAGATTGATTACTTCCCGTTTGCAACATCCCTACAGCTCTTTGCATTTCATTTGCCGTCAAATGACGTCGCTCCATGACGTAAATAATATTTAACAATACAATTTTATTTCAATATTATAAAATCAAGACTAAACGTAGTAATAAAAACGCACTTAAATTCAAACAAATTCCCTTTCATTTAATTTTATGAAAAAATCAAAACATAATTGATTTTTTTTACAACCAGCCAGTATGTCATCAATAACAAAAAAGTTAACATACCTACGCACTTTGAGTGAGTAAAGACTTAGAAATTAATTAGTATAAATGGTGAATTTATAATATCATGCATGTTACTTAGACTTTTTTGATGTGTATACATCATATAAAAAATGCATAGCTGTCTGTACTGTATGCGATCTAGTCTATGGTATGCAATAATAGCATACCTACGCTGTCTAATTTGTCTGTGTATAGTTGTGAAAATATCGCTGTCACTGTCAAAACACGAAAGCTGCGAGCGAGTGTGGACCACATATCGAGCCAGTGAGGCACCCATAGGGACACTATACTACCTTAAATTTTTGGTGTACATATACACGCACACGCACGTATATTCCTCTTGGCAACCTCCAAAGGATAACGGGTAATGCACTTCAGTATACTTGAGGAGTTCACGGGTTCGATTTCCGTCTCTCGTCTGGGTGTTTATGTATAATATGTATTTACTTACAAAATAATAGTATACTCGTATATGTTGTATACCAGTTGCCTAGGACTGATAACAAAATGCTACTTATTTTAGGACTAGATGGACTGTGTGAATTTTTAACACTCTTTTATTAGTTTCACATGTATGTTTGTTTATTGGTTTATTTATTTATAACCGACTCCTATGAACTCAATTTTGACCTACTTTATTTATTAGTACTATTCATTGAAACTAATCATAATTTCTACATCCCTATGCTTCAGCCGTGAGCCGTTGAACGAAGCGTGTATCCCTGCAGAGAGCTGATTGGCGGCTAACCAAGTTCACAGCGTGTGGTTTAGCAAATTTGTCGAATTTCATTATAAATTATCAAGTATTTTCCGTGTTAATTCTTCTTAACTTCCGAATTTTTTTATTATATGAGTTGATATAAGATTTTGACTTTGAAAATTGTGTGCAAATATCATAAAATATCGTTTACGATATGACAGTGTTGTTTTTTTATGAAATACACTCATAACGCCATCTATCGAATTTATTTTAAAATTACACATTGGGCAACAATTATTAGTTGATTATTGTCATTGATCCGTAAATTTATTGGAATATGTAATATTTTATTCACACGTTAAACTAATCTTATATTTATTAAACTATATAAAATTAACAGCTCGTAAAATGTATTTGTACCTTATTAACAACAAATATCAAATTCAACAAAAAATACATTTCACACCAATGATATGAATATAAAAGCAAAAATGTTGTTGTAAATGTCTTATTCCACTCGTTTTTTAGAGCATTAAACCTAATATAATAATAAAAAAGCTACATACAATACTAAGAAGAGTATAAAAAACTAAACATTACCTGCAACTTGTAACATAGTAGCTCCTGCATACGGTTCATTAATGACCGAATACTCCAACATTTCCATTATATGATCACCTCTTAGTTCAAAAACTTCTACATTGTTCTCGAAGGGTGTTGATAAAATCACAGATTCGAAGGTTATCACTGTAATTGTTGATAATTTTATTAATTTAAAACAATCATTACATTATTTTGTATGTTTAATACCTATTTGATTTGAACTTGATTAACTGAAAATGAACTTTATATACGACAACATAAAATAAACGTTTAATAAATTTCGCATTTACCAAAAGGAGCGTGGCGCGTCGAATATTTTTCAACTTATAGTTCTAAAAATGTTCAAATAGTTACTGATAAGACAATTTTAATTAAATAGTTGTTTACAAGAATTAAATGAAACAAATTTGTATCCTCTTCATAATAATGATGTTTTATGTAATAAACATTCAGTAACCATTAGTTATACAATTTTCAGTCGTAAGCAGATTTCAAGGGGTTTCTTATTTCGAAATTTAATACTAATGTATCACTTACCACCAGATTCAATATCAACACGTATTCCACCTTGGTTGATGACACAGAAGTGGGCGTAGTGCCAATTATTTCCCTCTGCCCTATCTAAGACCTGTAAACACGACCGCATTCATTTGTTTTATTTATTAATAATATATTTATCAAAATAATAAATTAATAACAGCCAATAAAATACTACTGCTGGACTAGGCCGTCCACCTAGACAGACATGCCGATATCCTTTATATCAAAGGCGATTAGCGGGTTATGCACACCAGCGATAGCGGTATACAGACCGTCAGTCTTTTGTTATAATAATGCATTTAAAATATATAACTCACTGAATGAAGAAATGCATCACAAATAAAGCTACCAAGATTGCATTCGGCGCATGCACAACGTGAGTTCAAATGGACCATCGATGAACCGACTTCTACTAATGATTGTTCTTCTATAATTGGTAGATATACATTTATCTTCTCTAATACATCTGGTGCTGTAAAGAAAATTATTAGAATTTTATATTTTTTATTATTTATTTTATATGAAGTACCGATATAAATTTGCTTTTAAGCGTTCTTTTCTGATTATCTAGAGTTAAAATTATTGCAAAGAAGAAAATAAACGAAAACGAATATTATCAATTTCCTCAGTTGTGCAAGAAAAACTACAAGAAGAATATAAAATGAAGTCGAATAAAAATGTGATAGATATAGATTCGTTTAGTTTTAACAAAACCAACGCTGTGAGTATCCCGCTCTGAAAAAAATTGAAGCACAATGTTTGAATCTTCTAGATACAAGTTCACAGCTTTTTTAACCTTTTAAACGTCATATCGGTCATTGCTGACCAACGCTTACTTTGTGGCAATTTCCCTAAGTAATTGGGAGTTTATGAATGTAAGGAAATAAAATTAAGTGTTTTCAGAGGCCTCGCGAAAAAATACTAAAATATCTTAAAAACTATCAACATATATGTAAAAGAAAATATTTACACATAATTATGTACTATCTACACTTGCACATACTTATCAAAATGCTTGGCACTGAATGTGTTAAACAGACTACTTTGTTCACAGATTTACAACCTCAGTCTTATACACGTTGGGGCTCATGGTTGATATAAATAGTAACAGAAAGTGAATTATAAAAATGTAAAGAGTACCTTGCACAATTTCATTTCCAATATAATGGGGGTGTCCGTCCCAATGATGTAAGTTTCCGGCATCGTCGAAGAAAAGTTTTATTTCACCCAAATATTGCGTGTGTGCAGCCGCTTGTACTATTAATACCTTTCAAATAAAGTTATTAATTTAATCGTATGTTTTACATTAAAAGTTACTTTTAAGTGGTAATGCTCTAGAAAATTATTTACTCTTATATTTTAAGTATATTTATATAATCATCATCTTAGCGTTAAATTGTGGTTGCAATTCAAACGTTTGCTTCGTTGCCCGTGGTCCCCTTTTTGTTTGGTTAACTTTTTATTGCCTACTTCTCACGGTCTCTCTGTTCGTGTTCAGAAATGAGATCGGCTATTCCTTGAAAGAGGTTATGATTTTTGCTAATACTAAATTTTTCAAAGCTCTTATAGACCGTTGGATTATTAACAGGGTTTGAGTAATCATTTCATGTTTTTTTTCTCCGTGCAGAGGCGGAATAAGAATACCGCCCGTGTTACCGGCTTGTCGCAAAAGGCGACAAAACAACCCTAGCTAGGTAGGTAGTCTCAATCCCTGGCACTACTTTCAAACTTCCCCTGATATATTCATTTCTAATTTTATCCATTTTTGTAACTCCAGTCTTTACTAGAGAACTGATGAACTTTTTAAATACTTTTTTATGACCCCGCAGGCGTTTCGACGTACGAAAGTCGCGTCAAATAATCAAAATTATATCAGAGATAGATAGCAAGATCCAAAATACACATATATTTGAATATGAACTGTAAGAAGGATTTACCGGCCTTCCTTCAGCTTCGACAATAGTAGGATATGGACCCTCTGCTATAAAGCCACTATTTTCAGGTGGATCCTCGTTGTATAACAAAGTGTGACTATGACCTCCTACAATGATATCTATGTATGGACCACCACGCAGTGCAATGTCCCTGTAATTTAAGAAATGACTATAAAATCTGAAATGGAAAATACAAAGTGCAGGAATCCCAATAACGCTTTTTTACTATAACGAGGAACTTTGGAAGAGAGAAAGAGTAGCCGAGGCTGAATTGTGGTTCTTTGTTCTACTGCGGCAACCATTCCTCTGGCTTGCAAAATATAAATAGGATCGACCAGAGTTTTTATTGAGTGGCTCCCGAATGGATTCGGGAAAGGGGAAAGCCCTATAGGGTTAGATTAAACCTCATTTACAAGCACTTAAACAACGAACAAAGCTCTGCTACAAAGTTTTCCCTTCAGGGTCGGCAGAAAGTACGGTAAAGCTGGAAATCCAAATTTAGTAAAATCGTCATCTCATTCATTCTTTTAATTTTTTTTTGGTATTGGACAGCAGACAGGCTGACGGCCTACTTAGAAGTTAGCAGTTACTATCGCCTATTTGTGTTTGCAACGCCAGTGGCATCGTGGACACGCTGCTGTCCAATAAGGGTACAGGAACTTAAGTCACTGTAATGCCGGAACACAACACAAAGTTATTATGGCGGCATACTTAAGATTAAAGGTGGTCGCCATCCAGACTGGCTTGAGGTTCTACCACGTAGCTAGGGTGGGTTTTGTCGCCTTTTACGACAGGCCGACCCCGGCTGGAGAGGTTAGTATTCTTTCTCCGCCCCTGCACGGATAGATCATTATTAAGTACATCGGCACATAATAAGGCAGTGTCATGGTTGAGTGCCAACACTAGCAAGGCTCACTAGTTTCACTCTCTATTTGTACAATTAATCATTAGCTCCAAAAAGAAAGCTTTGGATTATTTATATGATGATTATAGATGAAGTGTTTGCGGGTGTGGCTCATAAGATCATAGAAGGAGTCTTTCTTAGTTAGGTTAGAATCGCATTAAAGAGACAGGCGTCACGGCACTCTGTTGTTTCACGTGATACAGGAACTCTTGGCACGGCTGCTTCGGGCGGCACCTGTGTCGCATCGCTCAGATTATTCATATGATGATTATAGATGAAGATGAAACAAAATAGAAAATTGTTTAAAATTAGTTTTAGAAGGAAGCACTCTAATAAAATAATTGAGAGTTTGAAAAACAACTGTCATCATATTAGCGACAAATCCTGGGTTGGTCTCTTTATTTCGCCAGTGTCGTTTTCCGACACTTTCTTCTCCATTTAACGTAGTCCTCGTTGGTAAAGCAGTGAGTTAATTAGCACACGTATCACGACTTTAAGCTAGCACTTCTTAATTCTACCCCTCATACTTAGAGCATGTCCGCAATATAAAGAAGGCTGACGCAATAACAATAATTTTCGTAGTGACGTTAGAACTCGATACATCTAACGCAACATATTTATTTCCGTAACTCACGAGTTCGTAAAACTCCTCTACAATCAATATTTCTCACTTGTCTATATCTAGCCCGCAATGCGATAGAACAATGATAATGTTGACTCCTTCGTTATGAAGCCTTTCAGCTTCAACTCTTACAGTCTCTACTTCATCTGTGAAGACTAGTTGTCCCGTGGTTGCCAGTTGCTGTAAGATAAAAATTATATATTTTGATTCAAGTAATAATAATATCGTTTCTATACGGGAATTCGGTTTCTCTCTGCAAGGAACAAAATACTTTGTACGTAGATTTCTTTAAGATG
The DNA here is from genome assembly GCA_963693495.1 of Malacosoma neustria. Taxonomy (NCBI): domain Eukaryota; kingdom Metazoa; phylum Arthropoda; class Insecta; order Lepidoptera; family Lasiocampidae; genus Malacosoma; species Malacosoma neustria. The sequence continues at coordinate 12,150,714 of OY856390.1, forward strand.
TTACTTTTCATAGTCGGTATGGGTTTAAAATATATATGGGATATATATGGGCGATATGGGAGAAAAAGTGCCCAAGAAGTGCATGCCATTTAATTTTAATATTAGTCCGAGCTTTAGCACTTCAGATAAGTATTAAAGTAATATTCCACCACCACTAAAACTCTAAAAAAATTTGTAGTTCTCATTAGTATCTTACCCGTGCAGGGGCGGAGAAAGAATACTAACCTCTGCGGCCGGGGTCGGCCTGTCGTAGAAGGCGACAAAACAACCCTAGATATGTGGTAGGGCCCCAAGTCTGTCTGGATGGCGACCACCTTTGGTCTTAAGTATGCCGCCATAACAACTTTGTGTTGTGGTCCGGCATTGGTGACCCAAGTTCCTGTACTCTTATAGGACAGCAGCGTTTTCGCGATATCACTGGCGTTGCAAACACCCATAGGCGACGGTAACTGCTAAATTCTAAGCGCGCCGTCAGCCTGTCTGCTGACTACAGCAATAAAAAAATTCTTAGCCTTGATGCTATGTAAAAACTTTTGTGAGAACAGTGTTTCATTCAGGTAGCATTCGGAACTTAAATTTTGGGGCCAAAGGTTAACCTTTGCACTTAAGTGCTGTCATAGAGCTATATATAAAAGGTCCTTTTATGTCAAGGACTTTCCGTGATCCTTTATTTTCAAAGAATCACAATATACGTCGCTAAATTTACTTTTTATAGGAGAAACTTTTTATTGTTACCACGTGATAGCAAAATCGAACGATGTCTTTATTTTCTTATTTGTGAAGTCCCAAATAAACATATTCTGATCGTGAGAGAAATTATAAATCTGGAAAAAATATTTTGTTTATACTCGTACTTACAGGAGTAGTAGCAATTAGTACTCCAATAATACCAATTTTTCTACCTTCTCTTTCCACTACAATACTAGGCTCGTATAAACCTTGAATAGACGGTTCAGCATCAGCGATCATATTGGCAGTGACCATGGGCGAGTTCAAATATTCTAAATAGGGCACAACGCCCTCAATACCATTGTCAAACTCATGATTTCCTAGTACCTGAAATGTGAATTAAACAAAATAGTTCAATTTTTTTATATCTCTACGAAAATATTGAAACTTTGTAAATGTGTGCGATTTCCCATACTCGTGTAATACTACCCCTCAAATGGTTAATAAATTATAGCCAGTAGTGGTTACGGAAGCCATTTAAACCCTAGCTAGATCGACTAGTCTAGTAGCTGGATCGACTATAAGATATTGCTCTACAACAACTTAAGTTTCTCCAAGACTATAAAATATTAATACTTTCTCTTTTATCTACATGTGCACACTTATTGTAAGTGCAGACTTACAATAACGAATGAAGATCTGAAGCAAGGTGTTCCCTTGGGGGGAGTTAAGACACTTAAAAAAAATATCGCCTTTTTTTCCTGTGATTCGCGAATGGATATTAATGCAAACGGTGTTCACATATTTATCCTTTAACAACAGGGCTTCGGGGTTCAAAGAGCAAGTTAAAAAACTTTTTAAATTACGTTTTTGATTGACTACCTTATGTAGCATTCCAAATTCAAAACATCGGCACAATAAGTTGTTTTCCATTATATTATTTATATCCGTGCAGGGGCGGAGAAATAATATTTAGCTCTGCAGCCGGAGACGGCCTGTCGTAAAAGGCGACTAAAAACCCACCCTAGCTATGTGGTAGGGCCTCAAACCCGTCCAGATGGCGACCACCTTTAGTCGTAAATACGCCACCATAACAACTTTGTGTTGCGTTCCGGCATTAGTAACTCAAGTTCCCTTACCCTTATGAAACAGTAGCGTATCCGCGATGCCACTAGCGTTGCAAACACCTATAGGCGACGGTAACTGTTAAATCTTAAGCCGTCAGCCTGTCTGCTGTCCTACAGCAATAAAAAAAAAGTAGTGACATTTATCAACAGTTATGTAATCATTTTAGTACACCGAAACATCCTGCAATACATGTTTTAAAAAATGTGATAATATTATTTATTGAAAATTTGGGTATTTTACCTTCACATCTTGTGTGAAGTGAAAGTATTTGTAGACTATATACTTACAATCAACCTTGAAAATTACAAAAAATTAAGCTAAAATATTAATAATATGCATAATATCAATAGTCGTGATTAAAAAACATATAAATTAGTAATTCATTGTACGAATTCATTGTCAGTGTTAATTTGAAAGGTCAGTATAAAAAAAACAAGAGATGATGGAAAACGGATTTGAGATTCATATAAGCCCCAAAACTTGAAGTTGATGTTTGATGATTTAGATTTTATTTGGGATTTATGAAACTTTTCATTATTTGACAGATAAGCTAGAATAGAAATAGGCGAAGGTTCGATTGACCACATTTTCTTTTATTGCCGGAAAACTTCTACTCCACTGTATGACATTCTCCCCCGTGACTTGCCGCGCCCTGTAAATGTTAATTACCTACTGACTTTAGTTCATAGTGTTTTTATAAATACTCTAAGTAAATTTTTATCTTCTAATGATATTCATATATAATTATGTCGTAGTGGTGTCTCAATGTATATATAGTCCGGCCAATATAGACATTTAAAATAACAAAAAATCCCGGAAAGCCAAATATTGGTGGAGAGCTGGGGTTTGCTAAATTCTAAGTGGGCCGTCAGACTGTCTGCTGTCCTACAGTAATAAAAATTTTTATGTCCTAACATACTTCGCCTGTCTTGTTCAATGTTGATATTATTATACTAACATGTGCGGTATGGTCCAGAATATTCATAAACTCCTGAGTTACGTTCCATCGTAGTAAATTGTACCAAATCGTTCCTTGAAAGCTGTCTCCTCCATTAAGCAACAATGACTGGGGTTCACTAGCCATACGTTCCCGCACTAAAGTTACGAGACGCGCAAATCCACCAATACATGGTGCATCGTCAGGATTGCATACTGTGCCAGCTGGACTTGTCTCTACAAATCTGAAAGTAATTACAATTAATTTAGTATTATTTACAATATTTCTCACTGATGTCCCAATAATATAATTTACGCCGATAAAGAAATTTATAATAGTAAATTATCTCTCAAAACCAGACATACAACAATTTCGATAAACAAAAATTTCGACTTAAAAATACATCGTAAAAAACTTCCTTGAACTTGAACATTTAATGTACTTAATTAAATATTTGTTTTGATAATAATAAAAATTAAAATGTTTGCTTACTAAAATGGATCAATATCATCATCAAATTTCGTTACTTATTGTTGAGTAAAACCACGTCATAACGCGATCCTCTATTTATTTCTTCAACACTCACTATACCTCAAAATCTAAAATTGGATACCTCGATAAGTATTGCTCAGTACAACTTACCTTGCATGGAAATCATTATAATGCAATATATTTAAGGCAAATAAATCTTCTTCTGTTCTCACTAAAACTAATGTACAAAGAAAAATTAATATATTCATTACTAATAAATTAAAAACACATATCATTAAGACTTATGCACTATATCTAAAATTCAAATTTTATCAGCGTACGAATTTATCGATGATATTAAATGATCTATTGAATATAATATAGATATGGATTCTATAATTTGTACTCAGTATTATAAACCGCTTATTATCTTATCAGAATGAAGACTGTATTTTACTAGAATATCACAGATATAAAAAAAATATTAAATAGTACTTATTTTATGGGTACTAGATAACTAACATATATACTTTTTTTTGTAAATATATACATATTCATATAATTATAATTACTCACGCGAGAGAAGAATTGATCCCGTGACCTCCGCATGCGTAACGAAGTGCGTTAGCAGCTACGCCAAAGTCGATATAAAAAAAATATAGAACCAAGAGTCCCAAATCTTTATCATTAGTAGACTCGAGACTAAATGTAATATGCATTGTAAATTCTTTATAAAGTCACACGATTTAACAACAAACTCCTTAAATAACGAAATTGCTTGATGGTTGACCTTGTTTTTTATACACGTACTTTTAGTTCTCCCCATTTCACGGCCACTCTCTATAACGTCGAAAAATGATCAGTATGTTATGCGTCGTTATATAGAGTTTACACAGTATATCACATTTTCTTCTTCCTATCCTCATCCCACAGTATATGGTCGGCACATCATATTCTCTCCTTCTTTTGTTAGCCATCATCTCAAAATTCACACCCTTTTTGCTGAACAATGTGTATCGACACGCATACATTAGTGCATATATAGTAGTGAAATATTTAGAAAAAAAAATAATTTAGCCCCTAGTTAATACAAAACAAAGAAATATTTGAAAAATGCAATACAATACCCGTCTATGAAAATAGAATAAAAGTGGCTATTTTCCAAATAAGCTGGCTTTAAGTGAGCTGGCAAAGATCCAAGAACACAGAACCTGGCTTTAAGATATGAAGCCTGAACTTCTGTAATCTACCCCGCTGTTCTCCTATCGCCTACGCCCGGGCCCACGGATATATGGCCTGCCGATCTCGTGGCCCGGGCCGGCGCCGGCCCGCCCTTTGTCTTGAGGCGGGCCCCTTCTAAAGTGTTGGCGCCAGGGGGTCAGGGTTTCGTCCCCCCGGCGCTCTCCTAACAACTCTAGGAGTTGAGGGGGCCGCGGAACAGCACGCAGCCCTCACCCTCGCGGCAATAGTGCGGGCGGCGGGTCCTCCCCCGAGGGGCCGCCCGCGGCCGCTTTTTACGGCGGCCGGAGGTCGTTACTGGCCCTCCGGCGCCGCCGGCGTGGCCTGCGTTGGCGGGAGGGGAGTGTGGTGGTCGACTCCCGCTCCCGCTCCGCCGCCTCCTTTGCGGACATGACTGCCTCGCAGAAGGAGGCGACGGCCGTCCATCCAAGATCGCCCCCGACCATGGACAGAACCAGGGCCGGGAGCGACAGGTCCACGCCGATTTGGGCGACGAGGGCGCGGCGCTCCTCGCGCCACGCAGGGCACACGGCGACAGTGTGGTTCACCGTGTCCTCCTCGTCGCCCGCGCCACAGTGGTGGCACCCTGACGTCATCTCCCGCCCTATGCGACACAGGTACCTCCCGAAGCAACCGTGCCCCGAGAGGACCTGCGTCAGGCGGAAGGTCAGGGCGCCGTGGCGCCTTTCCAACCATTCGAACTTCTGTAATCTGCGGTTAGTTAGAGCAATGCTTGAATGTTATTTTCTATTGGCTAAGCTCCTAAAGGTTTGCTTTTAAAAATTCTTTATTTTTTAAATTATTAACACTTTCATCACCGAGTTCAAGTTTAAATTTTATTTAGTAATGATTTCCTTCTTCCTTCTGAAGTTATTTTGAAACTTATAAGCCTCTATTTAAGTGTTTAAATATCTTACTGTTATTTCACTTGTCTTTATATTTACCAAATTGGGTGTTTTGTTAAACAAAATAAATATTTGTTTCGTCAAGTTAAAAATGATATAAAATAGTATAAAATGAATAAAGAAAAAAAAAACAAATCGATTTCCTACTCACTAGGAGACACCACATCATCAAAGTATCCAACTGCAAGGTCATACCCGGTAGGAGTCTCATTGCACAACACCGTCTTCTTGTCATGGACCTCTGTGTGAAGCCCAAAGGCAAACGTGTCGATCGCCTTCAACGCCGAATCAAGTGGTGGCTGCTTGATGAAGTCAAGTCCCAGGAGTTCGCCTCTGCTATCGGCGACAAGTGCGGTGGTGGTGAGGGCGAATCGGTTCAAGCTTACTGGGACAGGATTCAGGCGGCTATCCTTGAGTCGGCGACGGAGGTGCTTGGCGAGTCTAAGGGCGGACGCAAGTGTGACAAGGAGACTTGGTGGTGGAACGACTCAGTCCAGAGGGAGACCAGGGCGAAAAAAGCCCTCTTTAAGAAGTGGCAAGCGTTCAGATTTCTTGAAGATCGCGATGCATACAGAGCTGCCAATTCGGACAGGGGTAGGCTGGTACGACGCGTGAAGGCGTGGAAGGAGTCGCTTGAGAACGGTAGTCTGAAGCCCAATGTAGCGAAGACCGAGTACTTGACCTGTAACTCCACAGATCCCACACCCGTACGCATAGGCGGAGACACGGTCGAGTGCACGACCGAGTGAAATACCTGGGATCTGTATTCACCCGTCTGGTGACATCGATTGCAACGTCAAGGCACGCATTGCTGCCGTGTGGGCCAAATGGCGTGAAGTAACTGGTGTTATTTGTAACCCCAAGATGCTGGTAAAGTTGAAGGGACAGGTCTATATATAAGACCACCATTAGGCCTGTCTTTTTATACGGCTGTGAATCATGGCCAGTATTAAAGCGATATAAGCAAGAACTGCGTATCACGGAGATGAATATGCTGCGGTGGATGTGTGCAATAACACGGGAGGACCGCGTTAGGAACTCCTGCATTCGCGGCGGTCTTCATGTCCGTGACATTGCGGATAAATTGCAGGAGTGTCGGCTCCGTTGGTATGGCCACATTTTACGGCAACCAGATGCTTACGTGCGAAACAAATGTCTGGCCATGCCGCCTCCGCCGAGCTCCGGAAAGTGCTGGCTTGCCGTCGTAAAGGATGTTATGCGTGCCAGTGGGCTCACTACCAGGGATGCTGAAAACCGTCCGAAGTGGAGTAGAAAAAGTCAGAAAGTGGACCCCAGGCACCGAAACGGAAGTTTAGGTTGCATCAGCTTCGGTATCGTGCGTTCCGACACAGGCTGTTTGTAGTTTACGATTGTTTTTTAAAACCCGCATCTGTGTGGCTAAAAATCTGTAGCTGCCGTGGTGTTAATACGTAAGTACCGAAAAATCTCACAAAACGTATGTTTAGAAAGAAACAAACTTCCCTGATTATATTAAATATTTTTGATCATCTCCGATATTATCAATTTTTAAGTGAAAATTGAAAACTTGTATTTCGCCTGAGTTGTACAATTGATGCCTTTAAAATATATTGCTACCATTATCTACTGCTGAACATAGGTAAGTTTGTTCCACAAATCCCGGTGCTTACAGTGGTGTAGGCTCTTCAGCTCAATGGGTTGACCACCTGCATAAATTTGCCAATCAGGACTGGATAAGAAAGGTAAGGGACTAGAATTAAAAGGCGAGGACGTTTGTAATATAAATATTGTATTCTGAGAGGATATTTTTAAATCGAGGGGTGAAAGGCTAACTGTTTTAAGCGAAATTTTATAAACTTTACAGGAGATATTTTAAAGTTTGCAGAAAAAATCGCTGATTCCGATTATGTATATAACTCAATGATGCCCAAAATGTAGCTTAAAATAATTAATCTTTCACCCCTCCAAATAAATAAACATAAATATAATATAGTACCTACCAAAATAAGTATCATAGAACTTTTATTATGGATTGTAGACAACTGACCTTTGATCAACTGAATTTTTGAAATTTTGAAATGTAAATAAATACATATTATACATAAAAACCAAGCCGAGAACTAAACCTATGACCTCCAAGCGTACCGCAGTACGTTAGCCGCTACGCCACAGAGGTCGTCAAACTGTTGTTGTTGGTAGTTGAATTTCTGTTCTTATGCATTTTGTGGTCAAAGATCAAATCCAACTGGTAATAAATAGACTTTGATTACACGGTTTAATGGTACGTTTTAAGTTAATCTGATTTCGCCACTAGCCCATACATGGCGTGCCCTCAAATCTTTACGACCTCATAAACCTTAAGAGGACACGCGCTTGCGAATTTAAATTAGAAATTAGTGACGGCTCGTTAATGTTCCATTACTGGGGTCATTTGTGGTCTGGAATCGTTAATAATAATGAGGGATTGGGTGCTAATTTTCATCTATGAAGTCTATAGTGATAATGTTAAGTGTCTTAAACGTTAATTATCTACATGATATAAACGTTGTAATCCTAAATGTTAATTGCAGTCTCATCATCTTCATGTAAAAAAATGAATCTATTTTACTTCCTGGAGACCGATTTCCAACCTTTTATCATAAAAATCTGATAAAATAACTCTTCATGAAAATAATTTCGCTAATTCATACTTTACTTTTAATGCTGTTTTAAAGGGGTTTTGACTGGATTCCGGATACTTATGTTTGTTCTGCAGTTGCAATCTAATGATTGCAATAATATTATAAATCGTGTGCAAAGTTAATAAATTTGATGTCGAATTTAAGTCTAAATAAATATCATGTGAACTGCAGAATGTGATACCAGAGCTCTTATCAACTCTTCACATTAATTGATTGCTTTTTATGCAACCGAAAGTTAGACGGATTTGAGGAATGCTATAATCTTTTTATATAATAGGGATTTTGGATTTCTACGCGAATCTCCTAAATTTTAGTGAACTTCGCCTTAAGCGTGAAATATCCTGTAATCGCGGTCAATATTAGATGTATCCTCGTAAACATCGGTTGATGTGCTCAAATAAATATAGTATTATATTTGTTAGTTGTATTCTTCAAAATATCACATTCTGTTAACGACTTACAGCGTCGTAAACAAAATCTAATATCATAAACACTATAATAACTTCTTTTTATTAATGATGTATGTGTTTGTAATTAAGTTAGTTAAAATAATTAATGATAAATATTTTATTTCATTACAACATTTCATAGGCCGAAAAAAGCTTTCCTTAAATCATATTCCAAATACTTGCAACCACAAAAACTTCTAGACATTTCATAATGTTATTATATATATTGAAATTACTAAAATATTACAAGTTTTGTAATTTATTGATTTTTATTTTAGTAACTTATACTTTTTTTATATCATTATATAAAAGAGTAAAAAATTCTAAAAAAATTTAAAGTTCTAATTAGTATCACAATTTAGATAATATACTTTTAACAGAACACAAAAATTCGTAAAAATGTTTCAATATTTATAATCTCTTCAAATACAAAAATATTTGCAACGCTGTAGTTATTGAAAAAAATACCATCATGTATATTGTAATCACAACACGAAATCTCAAAATCTTTGAATAAAGAATAAACTTCTTAAAATGTATTTATTACCTTTTCAATCAATCCACAAAATATGAAAAAACTTTCCATTGTTTTAAAGTTCTAGATGGAATTTTTTGAAGTTAGAATTTTCATTAAAGTTGTTTTTTTATAAGTTTTCTTTTCATTTGCTCGACGACATATGTAAGGCTATCTAGTTCAAAGACATTGTTAAGGGTGAAATTTTGATAACTACAACTTACAGATAGCAAAAGGAAGCAGGTGGAAGCATCCAGTTTTCCAAGTTTGGGCAACGCAAAGGGCAAAACAAATTTATTCACACATATTATATTTATTATTTGTAACTTTTAACTAGCTATCAACTTGAGAGAGGTGTCTGAGAAAATATGAAGGATTAATATGGTTAAATTTTATCCAAGGAACAGTGCAGCTTAAGCAACGTTGAAGAATTAAAAAAAAAATTATTAATGTACCATATTTTTGCAGCTCTAGAGTTGTTTGTTACTTTTTTATAGCTAGAATTCAAGCAACTTGAAAGTTCGAGTTTGAGAATCATTTTTCACAAGCAAGACTCCAAGAAATTGGGATGACCAGCCGATGGCGGGCAGTGCGGTGGTAGAAAAACGACGACGGCACCATTGTAAAGCTCCTCAGAATACTTCAGTGAAGAAATTATTAAAACGTGAGAACAAAACGTATTCACCACCAATTCAGAGTAATCAACCTTTGTGAAACACACAAGTCATCAAAAATACGTGTCAGTGCCAATAGACACGTAAAGGCATAACGTAAAAGAAATAAACTTGGCCAAAATTTGGAAAGTAAATAAACAAGGTTACTGGAGTAATAGGAATTTATATATTTCATCTCAAGGCAAAGCTTCCCTTACTGATGGCGACGTGATCAAAATTTGTAAGAGGTGAAGCCTTTGAGCAGCATTTTGTACTCTCTTCATTTGCAATAAAGGCTATAGTTGAATACAATATACTGTTTAGTTATGAACAAAATCTATGTGTGTTTCAAAGTTTATGGCAATTTTTGAATGATTTAGTATTATTTCAGATATACTATACACACTTGTGTTCAAGTAGGTGTAAGAAAATATCTTATTTTTTGCGCATTCCTACCTTGCAAATGGAGGGCGCTTGTTTATTGTTGTGACTGTCACTCGTGCTTCTCGCAGCCCCGTAAAGCACATAATGCTTAGGACCTTTTACCTCCTATTGATCAAAAATTCAGGTGATTTTTAGAGATAGGTACTGTTTTATATCATAACCTTAATTAACTTTTTTGGTTTCGTTCTGTAGAAAAGCTGTATAGTATTAAAAACACACTTTGTCCCTAAAATTTGCAGCTTTTATAATATATAGTATGCATATAAGTTCTTTATTCAATTTATTCATCCTTGAATTCATATGGCGTCCTTGTGTTACAATCAATCAATATTTTCATTTCCTCATGCATTATTCATGACCGCAAACTACTGGATAGGAACCAAGTTTGAGATTCAATCAAATTTCTCCGGACGACAGTTTGCAGGGAGATAATTGGTTTGGGTTCATAGAATAAGTGTTAAATATTTCTGTTCACACGTTCCTAAACTTGGTTTGGAATATGCAATTTTGGGTGTCTATAGTACTTATGTGGACTGTCTACCTCTTCGTTTATCTACTTCCCAATCTACCCACAAATTCGTTTAAAATTGCGTCGGACGGTGATCGGTGAAAATGACTAACATCACGTCCATATACGAGTACATACATAGTCGAGTGTCTTATAGTCTAGCTCACCCGTCTCTAGCTGTTTAGATTAAAAACAATATTAATGTACCAAAGTCACTTTTTGTTTTTTTTTCACTTTTATAGTATTATCTGTTAGTAGTTTTATGTGTGTAATATTATTTTTTTGTGTTGGTGATATATTGCTATGTGATTTATGCTTTATTTTTATTTATTTTTTATTATTACTGTGTTTTTTGTGTTTTTAGGAGTTTTTCATAAAATGTGATATTTTAAATGTTTGTGGTGTCAGTCAATGGCCCCAGCGGAAGATCAACGCTGGTGAATTTGTTGGTAACAAATGCTGAGCTGGGTCCAAATTGGAATATAATTATTACATATAATTTTATATATAGTAAAACCTAAAGGTCGTATGTAAATAAATACATTTTCTTTCTTTTTAATGCTGGACTTGCTACAGAGACTTTTTTGTCTCCACATATACTGCATGAAAATCAACCGTTTTTTTCTTATTTGTTAGGAATTTTTTCCCTCCCTACTCAGTCGTATGTGACTTCCAATTAACTTTCTCAAAACCTCTTATATCGTAATGCTAGTTCGATCTGTAGACGATACTGCTATAAGGTATTTGAGGTCTGAATCAAAGCAGTTGCTATTGCAAGAAAAATAATGTATTTAGTAATTTTTTGTTCTTTTGTTGACAATCTTGAGTGAGATCATAGTCTTACACTTTATATATTTCGGCCTAACAACTTAATCAGAAAACAAGTAAATAGGATCTTTATATACTACACATAACTTTTATAGTACAAACGCGCTGCAAAAATCAAAACTCTTATAAAAACTAATAGTATGGTGAGGGAAGCTTGTAAACACGGGCTCAAGTGGACGAAATCCTTGTATATATTTTACTGCCGCCAGTGCTTCCTAATGCAACTTTGCTCGAGAACGTCAAGTTTATATATTATGTTAAGTGAAAGTCATCATCATCATCATCCCAGCGTTGTGTTGCAACCCAAACTTTTGTTTCGGTGCTCGGGGTCCGCTTTCCGACTTTTTCTACTCCAATTCGCGCGATCTTCAGCATCCCTGGTAGTGATCCCATTGGCACGCATATCACCCTTTACGACGTCAAGCCAGCACTTTTTGGGTCCACCCCTCCTGCCGAAGCCCGGCGGAGGTAGCGTGGCCAGATATTTGTTTCCCATGTAAGCATCCGGTTGCCTAAAAAACCGTAAAACATGGCCGTACCAACGGAGCCGATATTCCAGCAATTTATCTGCAATGTCACGGATATGAAGAGTTCCTAACGCGGTCCTTCCGCGTTACTTCACACATCCACCGCAGCATATTCATCTCCGTGACAAGCAGTTCTTGCTTGTGTCGTTCTAACACCGGCCATGCTTCATAGTCGTATAAAAGGACTGCCTAATGATGGTCTTATAGACCTGTCCCTTCATAATGTTAAGTGAAAGTGTCTTTTTTTATTGCTGTAGGACAGCAGACAGGCTGACGGCTAAAAACATTTGAATGATGATGACGAAAGTAAAATATATGCTAGAAGTTTCTGATAGCTATATTATTAATTTACTTCAAAATGTGACAAGTTTTCACGAGCTCGGTTTGAATTATCAAGTGCATCATTCAGCATTATAATATTCCAAATTTAGTGACTGTTTTTATCTACTTATCGACTTTGAAAACAATTGACGATATGAATCCCACCCATTATTAAATACATTTAAAATTTTCTAATTTTTTTATTCCGTTCATGTTGCGAGTATAAATCAACCAAAGAAACGATATTACAGAATCTGGTCCGACATATTAGATTTGAGAATTCTGAATTATTAAATAAACCGCTTGGATTCAAAATGAATATTATATGATTACATGGCTACCGCTTGAAACCCATTATAAACCGCTTACAGTGAAAAATATTTGATTTTTATAATTTAAATTTAATCCATAACTTTTTCAGACGTTAATAAATAATTTATAATTAATTGCAGCAACTATACCTAAGGTTTGATCATTGCTTAGATTTAGTTTGGTAAAACCAGTTGCACCGCTAAGTTTTTTCGACTACCCTCGAGTTTGCGAGGTGACGGTCAACGCCGTGCGGAGGACGTTATTATTAAGGGGCACACTTTCGAAAAAATCTAGTATAAACCTAACTAGTATATACTTTTAAAAATAACATACTAAATTTTTAAATGAATATTTTAAATAGTTTTTGAGTTACAGCCTTCTAAATTGTAGCCGCTCAGGTATTAGAAAGTTACCTTTGCTACGGGGCCAACCATAGTTATAATAAGGGTACTGTGGCCATCGTAACCAATTACAATATTTTTACGAAGAAGAGCTTCAACCGTCTATCCAGCAGGCACAATATGAAGAAGATGAAGGTGAATTATATGGGTCGGGAATAGCAGATTAGCTGTAAGTATGATTTTGATCTATTGAAAACAATAAATCAATCATTTTATCTTTAAACGTGTATTCTCAAAACTACATTTTTCAATTGGATCCAATTGTAACTCTAAGACAAATAATTCGATTGATTTGATTTTTTTCTGTTTATTTTGTATGTTTACTGTACAACAACCCTCCAGTTTTTCGATTGTATGAAAAATGTAATTTTGACGGGCCAAAACTCATCTTGAGCTAAATTCGATATTTTTTTTCAGTCTGCAATTTTGTTAAATTTCAATTTTTTTTTAAATTCATGGGTCAAGGAAATACCTTAAAGATTAATAATCTTTTTTGTTTTTTCAACTGCAGCAACGGAGCACTTTCTTTTATAACTTGAGAAGGAGCGAATAGCTCGCCAATTTATTTGTGTATATTTATTATGTATAAATATATCCTCAAAATTTTCAAAAATATCATGCAGTAGTTTTTTTTTAAAAATATCACAAAAATAATTTTTTTTAGGCAGTCACACTAGGTGTGCCATAAGTGTCAATGTTTGACCGCGTTAACGTATATACAATTTGCACCGTGTACCTCTTGTTTGTGTGATCTTATTATTGGCCGTGCCAAGGACATATATCTTCACATGTAAAGTAAGATGAAGTTATTATTTCAATGCGAAATTAGCGCCTTGTGTGATTCCACTGCAAGCTGCACCAGAACCTATCTAGACAGGGGAACTTGTAACGTTAGTGGAGTTTCTGCCTTTCCAGTGCAAGGGCCGATTTCACAACAATTAATGTAGGCCACTAATATCGGCGCTTTTACTCGCCAAACGGGACGCCTATACTTTGGATTTGGTCCATCGCCAACACCTGGTAATAATACCTGGTAGTACCTGGGGCTTTGGCTTGGTGTTTATACTATAAGAACTTACTGATATAATTCGATTAATTGGGCATCCCATTGAAGATATCTTACAGTATGTGCGCCATGCTTGTCCATTAATTATCTCGGTATTCCCTCATAATGTTAATGTTATCTGTTACCACCACCGTTGAGTTAGTACGCTGTAATCATATTAGGATTTGCAGGATTTGCTTAGCAGGTATTGATTGAAGATTTGCAGAGCAAAGGCCGAAAGTCGATCCTGTGGCTCGAACTATAATGCTAAGAGTGGTAACTGTGATTTTAATCGATATGCCGTTGCAGCCACCGCTTACATAAAAATGATAATGTCCTTATCCTGTTCTCCTCGAGAGGCATAGAAATATTTTTCAAATAATTATATTTGTACGATGATGGACACGGACCGAGATTGCACCGTACAGGAATGAGAAGGATAGCTTGAGAGCAGTGCACTGTATGAGAGGAGGAGGAGAGGAGCGGTGGTTAGAGAGACGCGATATCTTGCTGTGGGCAAAGAAATTCGCACTGACCTTGATTTCACCCATTCTCGGTTCAGTTCAGGTCCGCTCGCGGAGGAACTTTTGCATGGTACCAGCTAAATGTCACGCATACTGAACACACAATCTAATGGCAAGACCAATGAGAGTTAGGGAGGTCGAACGTTGACCATCCCGCACCTTTAGAAGTTCAATATTATATTATTTTCGTGCCACCCTCGCTTTTACCATTTACTTCAACAAGAGTGAGGGTGGGTAACAAAAACCAGGAGGCTGAAAACAAATACAAATAATAATAATCAAATAAAACAATCAACAAAAAAGCTTAGTTCATCATTTTACAATTAAATACAATATTGTTGTATACAGTAACAAAGACAACATTATAAGCATTTTTATAATAATAATATTATTTCTCTCATTTATTTATTCAGAACCTTTCAATATTGAAATTATCAATAGCCGTATCCGTGCAGGGGCGGAGAAAGGATACCATCCTCTGCGGCCGGGGTCGGCCTGTCGTAAAAGGCGACAAAACAACCTACCCTAGCTACGTGACCCAAGCCCGTCTGGATGGCGACCACCTTTGGTCTTAAGTATGCCGCCATAATAACCCTGTGTTATGTTCCGGCATTAGTGACCCAAGTTCCTGTAGCCTATGGGACAGCAGCGTGTTTGCGATGCCACTGGCGTTGCAAACACCCATAGGGCGCCTTCAAATTAGCCGCAAAGTGACGCGCCGCAGCAGCGCGGCTGCAGCGCTGCTGCGGCCGCGCTGCTGTCGCTTGGTTCGAGTATCATAGTGTTGTACATTTATTTTCACGATGGACTCTGACGAAGAAACACTGCTCTTTGTGTTACTATTAAAACAAAAAAGGAGGTTCAACAAAGAAAAGAAAAGAAAACCTTGCCGTTATTTTGTTTAAGTCAACGAACTGAATTTGATCAAGTAAAGGACTACTGTGAGAAAAAGTTTCAGAATTACTTAAGATTATCAAGAAAAAAATTCTACGAATTACTTCTCTGTTTGGAACAATACATTGGAAAACAAAATACAACATAACAAAATACAAAATTCTTCAACCTGATTTTCGTTCATGTTACTAAAATTACGTGTGTACCGTCTCTAGTCGATCGATGAACTGATGCGCGGCCGCAGCGCTGCAGTCGCGCGTTTTTGATTTTATGGATTTAGAAAACAGCGCGGCCGCAGTGCTGCAGTCGCGCTGCTGCGGCGTGACACTTTGCGGCTAATTTGAAGGCGCCCTTAGGAGACGGTAACTGCAAATTCTAAGCGGGCCGTCAGCCTCTCTGCTGTCCTACAGCAATAAAAAAAGCCACAATCAAAATGTATCTTTTAAAAATCGACTATTTTAATAAAACCTTTAAAGTGTTCTGATATTTTATTATAAATTCGAGGTGCCATACATTCTACACTTTTTTGCATCAACTTAGTATTTGAGCTGTGTACACACAAACTATCATTATATCGATTGTCAATAATAATACCTGTTGAAAAATATATGCAACCCACCAAACTTAAGTATTTGAAGATCTCAAATACGCATGTAGAATTCCTGTGAGAGTCACAGATTCGCTTGCCGTCCGGATACCGAGTATTTATATATGTATTTATTTAGAAAGATAAGGTAAGTTGTCTAGTATCCATAAAACATGTGCTCTGGTAATTACGTTAGATACCGCTATGTGAATTGTCTCAGTATTGTTTTATTAGTAAAAATGCGCAGAACGTATTTTTTAAATTACTTTAGACGTCGGTACGTGTCAACAAATTGAACCGGAGTGAAAATTACTCTAATATAGTTTCGTTTGTGAGTCACTGTCAAGCACTTAGTGGTACTAACTTGAAGTTATAATTTGTTTATTAGCATTCTACCAGACTACTCTAAAATTCTGAATTGAGGTTTTCATACAAACACTTTGTATACAAAGGACAAATAAAATCAGCTGTTTCATGAACGTGACGGTTGGTCAACTCTTGGAACTGTTTTTACTCGGGTCGCCTTTATTTCTATTTTTATGAAAAAACAACATAGTTTAAATATATATGAAGTCAATATATGCATTTTTGTACATTCATATATTAAATGTAAAAATAAACAAGACCAGCACCATTTTGGAGAAAAGCAAAAATCGATCGACTGCGTTAGTGGAACAGGAAGAACTCTAATGATATTATTAAAAATATAACCTAGATTTTTGACAGTATATTGCATTTTTAAATTTAATTTAAATGTAAACTAGCTGATACGGCAAAAGTTGTTCTGCTATATGAATTTATAAAAAAAAACAGAACTTAATTACGTTCATTTTGTGCAAGAAGAAGGATAGTATGCAAGGCTGTGGAGTTTCTATTAATATCAATGGTGTGAAGTAAAAAAGATAAAGTTTTAAAGTGTTATAGATTTACATGGAACATAACGCTTATATGAATACGATGATCCATATATTACGCGACAACCATTTCTACAACTGATGATGGCAATGCTATAACAATCGATTCCATAATAATCTATATCAATCACACTTTGTCACTAAAATGTCAATGAAAACTCAATATATAATTCAAACTGTCATACAATCAAAAATATTATCGTCATGGCTAGAAGGTTGGCCATTCTGACTGAATAGGCTGGAGCGAGGCATAATTTTAGCAGGTTGGTATCGTGATTTCTTACCGTGATTGTTCATTTATTAACTGTGAATTGATGTGCATTTGTTTGAATGTGGATATAATACTTTTATGGATAACACTCTTTTAATTTAATATCCCTTTTGAGATGCTCGTAACACATAATCAAATAATATTCTAAATATAAAATGATTGAGCATCATTTCAATATATTGCTTTCTCCTATCGTCTCAAAGCAGACAAAGGTTTTTCTTTTACGGGCCGCCTAGTTCAAAAACTGTAAATACTTTAAATGGCTTATAGCACTACAAGTACCTCACATCATTCAACCATTCAGGAGACAGTGTCAAAACTATTTTAATTGGATATCGATTAAACTTGTACCACTAATTGCTATTCCATGAAATTTCACTATGAATTTAATCGTAAACTTAGAGAACGGCCCGTAGTTTGTAATTATATTTTGATCGACTTTGTTTAATAATGTTTGTTATGATATTAGACAACATATAATTGTAAATTTAGATTTTAATGTACAACACGTTGAAGTTATATATTTAAAAATTAATTCTAAACAATTTATCAATCAAATAGTTATTGATGAAAAATGCATAAAATAATTAAGGTCTTTTTTTTTTTTAAAAAACATAGTCGTCTAATTTAGGTAATGCCTGGGTTACAGGGTAATTAAATGAACTTACTAAGACAATTCAAACAACGCAATGTAGCCCCAAAGTAAGTAGCGTAGCACTCGTGTTATGGGTACAAGACAACTGACATACTATTATATACTTTAATTTTTTGTAATACATAAAGACCCAGATGCAATACGGGCATCGAACCCGTGACCTCCGCCAGCGTTCGTGCGTTAGCCGTTACCCCACGGGTCGTCATTGTCGTCGTCAAGAGAATGAATTTGCGTATTTTGCGACAATACCTACCTGTGACACTCTTTTTTCATTTCTATGATAAATATCACAACAAAAAGAAGGATTTCGCTAAGTGTGAATTTTAAAGATAAGACTATCGTACTGATGTACTGGCCCCCCCATAATTACATTCCGAAAGAAGAACCTTGGTTCAGATCCTCGTTTATTATTTAGTAGAGTTTAACAGCTGGAAGATTAGTCTTTAGTGGGTCTTTAGTGGGAAAACATTTTTAACCATAATTTGATATAATTATTAAATATAATTTAAACATCTCTACTTTTATTTCTTTCGCTTTAAAACAAAGTAAAACTCCATTTTAGCTTTAAAAATGTAGTTTCTACGGAAGATATATCTTCTTAAATTTTAGCACTAAATGTACCGTCGTAAATTGTTGGGGAGGGGCTAAATAAAAAGAAAATTGTTCTCTTTATGGCGGTGGCCAATGTGTTTGGAATCGTTGTAGATCGTAAATTGTAAACGCTTTTTGTGACCGCATTATGTTTAAATGCCGATACTAAACTGTCTTGGGTATCATTGAACATAAAACGGCGACTCTTTGCATAGCTTTGAAAGAAGTCAACCGCTAAGTTATTCCAAGCTTTCAATTCAAGTTTTATCTTCGGATCACTTAAGAGCAGAGTATTATTGAAGAATGATCAACGAAGAGTGATACTTAGCAATGATTAGTCGATCCTGCGATGCTTTCATATACGTCCCTAGTTAATGTTTTAATGGGTATACTGCCAACCATCCCTTAGTATCTGTTTGCGACGGCGAGCGAAGATTGAAGTAATAACCCTTGATATTTTTATACTTCTTATTTTATACTTATTTTATATTGGACTTATGATTATTTTTAATTACAAAATAGCCGCGCTGACGCACTGATCCGTTTATATCCGTGCAGGGGCGGAGAAAGAATACTAACCTCTGCGGCCGGAGTCGGCCTGTCGTAAAAGCCGACAAAACAACCCACCCTAGCTACGTGGTAGGGCCTCAAGCCCGTCTGGATGGCGACCACCTTCGGTCTTAAGTATGCTGCCATAATAACCTTGTGTTGTGTTCCGGCATTAGTGACCCAAGTTCCTGTACCCTTATGGGACAGCAGCGTGTTCGCGATGCCACTGGCATTGCAAACACCCATAGGCGACGGTAACTGCTAAATTCTAAGCGGGCCGTCAGCCTGTCTGCTATCCTGTAGGATTGCTGTAGAAATAAAAAATACTTTAGTGTGGCCAGAAAAATAGTTTTACCTTCACTTTTTTAGGGAGTCGTACAAGGTGATATATATACTTCTTCAGTGATTATTTCACGATAAAAAATACTTTGGTTGTGTTTGAAAATTAGTAAAACATGTCATTATGATCTACGTAGGAATGCCTGCGTAAGTACGAAGCCATGTGTGAAAGCCTATTTACCAGGAGGTAGTCAAATTGAAAAAAATTATGTTGGAGAAACATTGTTTGGAACGTCATTAGTGGTTGCTGTAATGTATGTAGGTACCCACAGAATAAATTCCTTCCTTCGAGACAATTGTAACTGTGGGTACCCGTGACCTTCCTATTCCGAGATTACACAAGTACGCAACTAGACCTGTTTTATTGTAATAGTGACCTCAAGTAGCAAGTCCTATATCTTTCAGTGGCGACGAGAAACGAATCGAACGTGTGGTAATAAAAGACATAGTGCATTGTTTTTGGGTATAAATCTCGTAAATTAAATAGTAACGAAAATGTCAATCGGTAAAATTAGTGATTTCAATGTGGGTACCGACGATTGGAAATTATATATTGAGCGATTAGAACAATATTTTATTGTAAATGGAATTAAAAGTGAATTGCACGTATCGAGTTTAATAACGGTGATGGGCTTAGAAAGTTATGAGCTGTTAGTGAACCTATGCACTCCGCACAAACCCAGCACTATGACCTTTGCACAGTTAACGGCCGTTATGCAAAAACATTTACAACCGAAACCGAGTATCCTAGCAGAACGTTTTAAATTCCGTCAACGTAAACAACAGGAAGGTGAGAGTATATCGGAGTATGCGGCAGTCTTGAAAAAAATGACAAAATCATGTGATTTTGGGACTTGGCTAGAGGAGAGTATAAGAGATCAGTTTGTCTGTGGAATTAGTAGCGAGGTGATTCGACAACGATTATTCTCGGAGGACAAGCTGGATTACGCTAAAGCCTATAGCTTAGCAATGAGCATGGAAGCAGCGGAGAAAAATGCCGCTGAAGTGAACAATAGAGTGGCATCTGGCAGTATTCGAAGGGGGGAATCCATGGAGTGTTTGTCGATAACAAATACTGGGCAGAGGAGCGTCTGCGGCGGAACGGGGCGTGATAAGAGACGACCAACCTACGCGACGACTGTGCGGGCGCAGGGTCGCAGTCGCCCCGCAGCAGCAGCATCGACCCCAAGATCGGATAAGCGTGATCACGGGTATAAACCGTGTGAAGTATGCGGCAAGTCACACTACGAAACTAAGTGTAAGTTCGAGAATTATGTATGTCGTATATGCAATAAACAAGGGCACCTGCGGAAGGTGTGCCCACTCGTCGTGGAGCATCACAGCTGGCAGCAGGGAGCCTGTAGCTCGGGCAAGCCACGGGAACGGGATAATAATACAGAGGGCGAGATGAGTGATGAGGTAAATGTTAGAAATTTAAATAAATTGTCTATAGCTCAATGCAAGCCGATATACATAAAATTAAATGTTCACGGCAACCAATTATTAATGGAATGTGACACGGGGAGCGCAATTTCTTGCATTAATTATAATGTTTATAAAAAATTGTTTAGTGATTTAAAAATTCATAATTGTGGCTTATCCTTGCGTTATTATACGGGGGAAATGATTAAACCTTTAGGTGTAATTAGAACTCAAGTAAGATATGATGACATCTGTAAAACTCTAGATTTGTTTGTAATAAATAAGGGCAAAACGAATTTGCTAGGGAGACAATGGATAGCGGAATTAAAATTAAAACTGCCAACCTTAAACTACGACAATGTTGAATTTAATCAAATAGACAGCCAGGAATTTAATTTTTCGGAATTCAGTTCCAGGTACTATAAAGTGTTCGAGGAAGGCCTGGGACGATTCACTGGAGGGGCGGTGACTATCAGGGTGCGCGAGGGAGCCAGGCCGGTGTTCATGCGCGCGCGCCAGTTGGCTTACGCACTGCGTGAGCCGGTGGAGCGCGCGCTGGCTCAGCTAGTGCGGGAGGGCATACTCACACCTGTGGACCACTCCGACTGGGCCACGCCCATCGTGCCCGTTGTTAAGAAGGACGGTACTATTCGAATATGTGCAGATTTTAAACTAACATTAAACAAGGTGTTAGAGGTTGACCGCTACCCATTGCCACGTGTAGAAGATTTACTAGTTCGCTTACAAGGGGGGGAACGTTACAGTAAGATAGATCTTTCACAGGCGTATGCACAATTCCCTTTGGATGAATCAAAAAGGTACACAGTCGTGAATACACACAAGGGTTTATTTGTATTTAATAGGCTGGTATATGGATTGGCATCCAGTCCGGGCATTTTTCAAAAGCGACTAGAACAGTTATTTTCCGATTTGCCTAGAGTAGGCGTATTTTTAGATGATATTATTATTACTGGGTTAAACACTCAAGAACATATACGGACATTACATAAAGTTTTCGAGCGTTTGCAATCTTATGGCCTGAGGGTAAGGAAGGAAAAGTGCTCATTTTTTGAAAAATCTGTTACCTATTTAGGGTATGTTATTAGTAAAAACGGAATTCACACATGCCCCGATAAAGTGAAGGCTATTATTAACACACCGACGCCGTCAAATGTGTCGGAATTACGGGCTTTTATTGGAATGACGATGTATTATGCTAAGTTTATAAAGAATGTTAGTACTATACTTTCTCCCTTATATAATTTATTAAAAACGGATGTAAAATACGTATGGTGCGCTAGGTGTAAGGAAGCCTTTAACAGGATAAAGCAACAATTGGCTTCGAGTCAGGTATTAGTTCATTACTCGACGGAACTTCCTTTGGTGTTGACAGCTGATGCGAGCAGCGTAGGCGTCGGCGCGGTGTTGACACACATCACGGCCGACGGCGAGCGGCCCGTCGCGTTTGCATCGCGCTCACTCTCCAGCGCCGAGAGGGCATACTCTCAAATAGACCGGGAAGCCTTGGCCATCATTTTCGGCATTAGGAAATACCATCAATATCTGTATGGTCGTAAATTTATACTCCGAACGGATCATAAGCCTTTGACATACATTTTCGGTGACAAAGTAGGGATCCCAGTTATGGCGGCTTCGCGTTTACAACGTTGGGCTATTTTATTGTCGGGATATAGTTACGACATCGAGTATGTGACGTCCAAAAATAATTGCGCAGACGCCCTGTCGCGGTTACCTCACACGAAACAATGTATTACTAAAAATAACGAAATAACATATTTAAATTTCGCAGAGAACTTTTTGCCTGTCACGCACAGGGAAGTCCGGGTACAAACCGCTAAAGATGTAGATCTCAGTAAGATACTTCTGTATATACGGTCGGGCTGGCCATTGTCGTGTCCAGATGAAAAACTTAATCCTTATTATAGGCGCCGCAATGAGCTATATGTAGATTGCGGTTGCATAATGTGGGGATATCGTATAATAATACCTGCAGCGATCAGAGATATTGTTTTAAAAGAGTTACATAGTAGTCACATGGGGATAGTTAGAACCAAATCATTGGCGCGTAGTTATGTGTGGTGGCCCAATCTGGACAGAGATATTGAGAATATGTGTAAAAGTTGTGAGACCTGCGCACTGGAAGGCGCTGCACCTCCACGTGCACCACCACAACCTTGGGCTTTCTATCAACAACCTTGGAGTAGACTCCATGTGGATTTCTTAGGGCCTTTTCACGGTAAAACATATTTCGTCGTTATTGATTCTAGTTCAAAATGGTTAGAAGTTTTTGAAATGTTACGAACAACAGCTTCACAAGTTATTAAAGTTTTGAGAAGCTGCTTTGCTAGGTTCGGATTACCTATCGAACTCGTCTCAGATCAAGGCCCCCCATTTACGAGTTTAGATTTTAGGAATTTCTTAAGGGAAAATGGTATTGTTGAAGTGTAAAAATTCATAAGATTAAATATAAGTTGTCGTATGTAGTTCTAACTTTTATAACTAGATGGCGTTGTTCGAAAATTGTAACTTGCTGAATCGCGCTATCTTTTCCCTGCATTCAATTTGTGTAAGCGAACGGGAATTTTTGTATGTAGGGAGAAATTCAGAAATACACTGAATTATAACAGTCTACTTTTTGGTTTTTTTGTTCTCCAAGAAGTGACGTAAACATTGGTCCTATCGAGATCGGATATCTCGGTGAGGTTTTTGAGCATCATACTTGCGGATAGTGGATCGCTATCACAAACTCGCAAGTACCAACAGTGGCCGACGGGTGCTGTATCCAGCCAGCATCGTCAGCTTCGGACCGCATCTTCAGAGGAAGACATCGGTCAGGAAAGCATCATCCAGTTCAAAGGTGTCCGGAGACACCTGCGCAGCAACGACGCCCCAATCCAAGGCGTGTCGTGTCACCGTGGGCGGAGCCAGTCCAAGTTGCAGGGAGCAACCGAGCTGAAGGAAGCCACGAGTGAAGGTCAACCATACAGTCCACATCATCAGTCAAGTTATCAGTTTAGTGAGTGAAGTGTCAAACGTCAATCAAATTGACGTCAAGTGAAAAGTGCATTCTACTCTGGATTGCAGTGTATTATGTGAGTCAACAAAAACTGTGAGTATTTTTATTTGTCACTGTCAGGAATCACACAATTATCATTGGGACTTTAACTTTTAACATAGTTTGCTTAGAACTTTAAAAAATTAATGCATGTTCAGTTTAGACTTAGAATAATTCCTTAAAAGTGTTTAGACGGGGAACCTATGCCCAATTTTTCTTTGATCTATAAATAATATCTCAAACACTTAGAAAATTTTGAATAATTTATATTAAGAACTTTAAAAATTTATGAATGTTAAATTTAAACAGAATAATTCTTTATAAGAGTTCATCGGGTAACCTACGCTCAATGTTTATCTGAACAAATATTTCAAATACCTTTTTAAATTTTGAATAACTTGTGCTTAGTAACTATTGTTTAGAATATTACAACATACAAATATGCAGGCCCTCATAAATTTTCAAGTCGATTTATATTCTCGCATAAATAAGGCAAGAACTAATTTTAAAAAATCTCCTAAAGATCGCATTAGTAAACAAGTTTACATAGAGAATAGAATTGAGTCAATAGACCAATTATGGCTTGAATTTTTATCAGGCCACAAGGAGTTAATGAAAACTTGTGACCCTAAAGACTTGCAAACCACGGATTATATTAAAAACGAAATTTATGATAAAACCGAAGAAATTTATTTGGACCACAAAGGCGAATTAAAGGAGTATCTTAATCAATTTAGTCACAAGGATTCATCTCAACTCGATGTAGATAAATCCAATCCAATTCACAACATCAGCATGAAATTACCCAAAATACAAATCCCATCATTTTCTGGTGAATATTCTCAATGGTTAACGTTTAAAGATTTATTCACTTCATTAGTTATAAAAAATCACACTTTGGACAATGTTCAAAGGTTACATTATTTAAAAGGGTATCTCACGGGAGATGCTGAGCAATCAATTAGACATATACCAATAGAAGGAGCTAATTTTAATAGATGTTGGGAATTGTTGAAGGAAAGATATAATAATAAAAAGTACATTTGTCATAACATTTTGAAAACATTATTCAGCCAAAAGAATATGACAATGGAATCAGCCGATAGCTTGAAATTTCTTGTAAATACTACTAACGATTGTTTAGCAACATTAATTAATTTAGGGATAGATGTAAAGTCTTGGGATGTATTAGTCATCCACATTCTAACTTTAAAATTAGACCCCGAAACACGCCGGCAATGGGAATTTCATGTGACATCAATCATTTCATCAGACGAGTTGCCCACCTATGATCAGTTTCAAGATTTTGTGAGTAAAAGATATAGAGCCATAGAATTCATTAATACAAAATCTAGTGTTACTAAAAATCAACATAACAAAATTAATACCTTTCATGTCAGCAGCACATCTTGTCCATTTTGTTCGGAAATTCACAAGTTAAGTGCATGCAATAATTTTCACAAGACCACAGTCGCTAATCGGCGTAACTTTGTTATGAAAAATAATATTTGTTTTAACTGTCTGGGAGCAAATCACTCTGTAAAAGAGTGCAAGTTAACTCGTTTTAAATGCAAGGAGTGTAATCGAACCCATCACACTCTCCTTCACCCCACAACGGGTAACAGTAAAGCTGAAGGTGGTCAAAGCACTAATCAAAAAGAGGGCTCCACCTCGTCAGCTGATCCAACACCACTTGTTTCATGCTTTTCTTCTGAAAAGGTACAACAAGTGTTACTAGCTACAGCGTTAGTAAAGGCTCGGTCGAAGGATGGCACGGATTACATAATCCGAGCACTTCTCGATCAGGGTTCTCAAGGTTCATTTGTCACCGAAGCAACGGTACAATATCTAGGTCTGAAAAAGATACCAACAACAAACAAAATTAGTGGATTAGGCAAGTCAAAAGGCTTAATCTCAAGGGCAGCGGTAATCATAGATATCAGGTCTCAAATCTACCCAAATGTCAACATATCAGTAAGAGCTCATGTCCTCAAAAGCATCACATCAATGCTTCCATCTAGTAAAGTTGAGTTAGTAGATTGGAAAGAACTAAAGGATTTAACCTTGGCTGATCCACATTACCACTCTCCAAATAAAATTGACATTTTATTGGGTGCAGAGGTGTACAGCCAAGTATTGAGGGATGGAATCTTGAAGGGTCCGCACGGTACTCTAGCCCAAGCAACAAGCTTAGGCTGGGTGTTATCAGGTGCCACAACAACTATAACTTTTAATGCATCTAAATCAATCCATACGATGCATTGTTGTTTAGAGGAAAATGATGCACTGAAAAAATTCTGGGAATTAGAATCAGACATTCAAATGCCAAGAGAGAAGCTCTTGACTAATCAAGAAAAATATTGTGAAGAATATTTTGAAAAAACACTTACCAAGGATAGCGATGGTAGATACATCGTTCGTTTACCATTTAATACCGATAGTCCAGAGGTGACGTCGTCTCAGGAAATAGCTGAAAAAAGATTAAAATCATTAGAAACAAAGTTAAGTAAGAATGAAACATTAAAAACAAAATATCAAGAAGTTATAAATGAATACTTATCTTTAAATCACATGGAAATAGTACCTAATGAAGAAATAAAAAATAAAAAGGCAGTTTACTTACCACATCACCCCGTAATAAGGAATGATAAAGAGACCACGAAGGTGAGAATAGTGTACGATGCATCCTGTAAAGGTAAAAACAATAAATCATTAAATGATCATCTATTAATTGGACCTACCTTGCAGCCGGAACTCAGGCATATTATCATGCGTTGGAGATCTGCTCCAATCTGTATTTCGGCAGACATAATCAAAATGTACCGTCAAGTAAAAACACACAGCGATGATAATGATTTCCAAAGAATACTTTGGAGAGATGAACCAAGTCATGCAATCACACATTATCGACTTACCAGAGTCACTTTCGGTACAGCGTCAGCTCCATACCTTGCAGTTAAGGCACTTCAACAAGTGGCTCGCGACTATGGTGCTGAATATCCTGCTGCTGCTGAAAGAGTGCTAAGCGATTTTTACGTTGATGATTTTATGAGTGGTTCACAAACTTTAGAGGAAGGAGTTAAAATATTTAATGAAATGAATGAACTATTAAGCAAGGCAGGATTCAAATTACAAAAATGGAATAGCAATAATGATAAACTAGTAGAAATAATGAAAGGAGAAAACAAGGATATCAAGGAAGGATTGGAAATAAAGCAAAATGAATTAATCAAAATTTTGGGACTTACCTGGAACAGAACCCGTGATGAATTTCAGTATTCTGTAAAGCTGCCGCCGCTCTCAGCACCTGTAACAAAAAGGAAAATTATATCAGATGTATCGCGGTTATTTGATCCATTGGGATGGATAGCACCATGCATTATAAAAGCAAAGGTTTTTATACAGCGATTATGGATAGCTGGGACAGGATGGGATGAGAAACCACCAGTTGATATATTAAAGGATTGGTATACTTACCGTGACGAGCTAGCTCAACTGACAAAATTTTGTATTCCCAGGTGGTTGCACACAAATTCGCATGATGCGGTTGTAGAATTACATGGCTTCTCAGATGCATCCACTATCGCCTACTCAGCTGTAACATACTTGCGTGTAATAAATGCATCAGGAGTTGTCCATGTCAGCTTAGTTGGTGCTAAAACGAGAGTAGCCCCTGTAAAGCAAGTTAGCATACCACGATTAGAGCTATGTGGGGCTGTATTATTAGCTAAGTTGTTGGTGGAGGTTGCTGGGGTTCTTAACATTCAGAAAACCAAACTTAGAGCTTGGACGGATTCCACTGTAGTGCTTGCCTGGCTGAGTAAACATGCCAGTAACTGGAAAACATTTGTAGCCAACAGAGTAGCGGAAATACAAACGACTCTCGAACCTTGCCAATGGTCCCACGTCTCTACAAAGAACAATCCGGCTGATTGTGCATCACGTGGTGTCTGCCCAGCGGATCTTGCTACGTTAGACATATGGAAATTTGGTCCGAGGTTTTTATGGGAGAAGAAAATTACATACCCCAAATTGAAAGATAATCATACTCTCGAAGAGGAATCAATAAAGGTTCACGTCGGCACTACTGAGGAATCGATTCTGGACAAATATTCTTCGCTTACAAAATTAATTCGTGTCGTAGCATATTGCAGAAGATTTGTCACAAGAAATGATTCACGAGGAAATAAGGGAACAAAGTATTTAAATACGTTTGAATTAGACGAAGCGTTAAATACTTGTATAAGACTGGCTCAAGCTACAGTATTCAACCAGGAATTAAAGGAAATCCAAGCCTATGGGCAGGTCCAAAGGAAACAGTCAAAGCTATTGTCGCTCACGCCCTTTCTTGATGAAAGAAAATTACTTAGGGTGGGCGGTAGAATCTCACATTCTCCGGAACCAGAGAACATTAAGCACCCAATTATATTGCCAAACAAATCAGCTTTAACAAATTTAATTGTCGCCCATGCGCACAAGAAAACACTGCATGGGGACGTACAACTCATGCTTAATTACTTAAGATCAGCTTACTGGATAATTGGGGCGAAAAATCTCGTAAGGCATCATGTGCGTAAATGTATCACATGTTGTCGTCACAAGGCTAGGAGTCAAACTCAGCTTATGGGGTCTCTACCGTCAGTTCGGGTCACACCTGCTCGACCATTCCTGAATAGTGGAGTAGACTACGCAGGCCCAATTATGTTGCGGACTTCAAGGGGTAGAGGACATAAGGGGTACAAGGGCTATGTATGTTTATTTGTCTGTATGGTCACGAAGGCTGTTCATATCGAAGCAGTTAGTGACCTGACATCAAGAGGTTTTTTAGAGGCATTTAAACGTTTTGTGGCTAGGCGTGGGCATTGTGCAAACTTGTACAGTGATAATGGAACAAATTTTGTGGGAGCGTCTAAAGAACTTAAGGCTTTGTTCGACGCAGAGAAATCAAGCATGATTCGAGAGGTAGCCGATGGTCTCGCTTTACTGGGAACAAATTGGCATTTTATACCACCCAAGGCTCCAAACTTTGGCGGATTGTGGGAAGGGGGTATAAAATCAACCAAATATCATATAAGGCGAATAATTGGCGATTCTACGTTGACATATGAGGAGATGACCACCCTTCTGAGTCAAATTGAGGCGTGTCTAAACTCTCGCCCATTAACTATTATCCAAAATGATCCAGATCAATCCGTACCTCTGACACCAGGTCATTTCTTAATAGGGGAATCCTTAGTAGCAGTGCCTGAAGTGACCTATAAAGGTCACCATCTAAGCTCTTTGAAGCGCTGGCAACTTACACAACTAATGCTTCAACACTTTTGGCGGCGATGGTCGAATGAATATTTAACGCATCTCATGCACCGTTATAAATGGTCTTATAAAGTTCCAGAACCTAAGGTGGGGGACATCGTTTTGGTGAATGAGGACGATTTACCTCCATGTAGATGGCTTTTTGGCAAAATTATTGAAAAACATCCTGGTTTAGATGGATTAACTAGAGTGGTATCTCTAAAATGTAAAAATTCTATTATTAAACGTCCCACTTCTAAACTTTGTATTCTACCAATTAGTGAATAAGTTGATGTTAATAAGTCGTGTTAGAAATTTATTGTATTAGCGCAAATTGTTATGTAAAAAAGGGAAAATTTTAATGTATTTATTGTGCCTGCCAAAGATTGTATTTATATCACGGTGGGCGGTTATGAAGGACATTATGTCCTTGGTGGGCGGAATGTTGAAGTGTAAAAATTCATAAGATTAAATATAAGTTGTCGTATGTAGTTCTAACTTTTATAACTAGATGGCGTTGTTCGAAAATTGTAACTTGCTGAATCGCGCTATCTTTTCCCTGCATTCAATTTGTGTAAGCGAACGGGAATTTTTGTATGTAGGGAGAAATTCAGAAATACACTGAATTATAACAGTCTACTTTTTGGTTTTTTTGTTCTCCAAGAAGTGACGTAAACAGGTATAATACAGTCTTTCTCACCAACTTACCATCCATCATCAAATGGTGCAGCGGAAAATGCTGTTAAGTTGTGTAAGTCTGTAATTAAAAAAGCGTATAGGGATAGTAAGGATATAGATGCGGCCTTGCAGAACTTCCTCCTCACTTACAGGAACACCCCACAAAGCACAACAGGCGAAACACCCGCGATGCTATTGCAGAGACGCAGTCTTAGGTCTCGCCTCGATTTACTGCGTAGTGACCGGTCACTAGAGGATAGGGTTAGAAAAACACAACACAAACAAATCGAAAACTCAGGGGGGGTGATGCGTGAACTGGGTGAAGGTGACACAGTTTGGATGCGGAAATATGGTAGTGCTGACAGATGGGCGAAAGGAGTTATTGATTCGCAAGTAAGTGCAAGAGAATATCTGGTAGACGATGGTAGTGGTCAACCTCATAGAAAGCACATAGACCATTTAAAACGCAGGTCAAGGTTATCAGGAGTAGTGAGTTCAGGTTCAGACAATGTCATTCCGCCACCGGTGTTTGCCAGGTGTGAGGTTGAGCTCCCACAATGCGAGATCCCAATAGTGGTAGGAGAACCAGAGATGAGTAAGGGGGAGAGTATAGATGTTGAAGAACCAGACCCATGTCCAGATAGTATACAGTCCCAACCCCAACAGGTGAATCGGCCCAAGCGCGTCCGGAAAACAGTAGAAAGGTTTCAAGTTTAACTATATGCCATCAAGTAACTCTTATTGTTGTTATCTTGTTATTGTGAATTGTAAATTATATTGTTTAAATTGTGTCCCCATAGTGTATATTATTATAGTATTGTCTATATTGTTAGTATATAATATATAGAATTTTACCATATAAGATTGTACATAAGTAGTTGCCTAATTAAGTGGTGAGGTGTAATGTATGTAGGTACCCACAGAATAAATTCCTTCCTTCGAGACAATTGTAACTGTGGGTACCCGTGACCTTCCTATTCCGAGATTACACAAGTACGCAACTAGACCTGTTTTATTGTAATAGTGACCTCAAGTAGCAAGTCCTATATCTTTCAGTTGCAAGCTTGGTGGCCGTCATCAGGGTAAAATGCGAGCACAAAATACAATTATCGTCGGCACTATTTATGATTTACGCACAAACTTCACTTCACAGCAATTTTAAAAAATTAGACTGAGCAGCGAATTTGCATGACTGGGCACCGATCTTATTTTAACAAAACTCACCGATCCAACTCGATCAGCTATAATCTTGAATATATCCAAAAATAAATAGCCTATAACCATTTACGAAAAATTACGCGTCGAATATAGTCCCATCCCGATATGTTTCTCTGTTGTTCCCCATTTTTCTTGTATATTATATCTTTGATATAGATTCATCTGTAACTGGTATTAAGTAGATTGGCAGCCTTCAGCAACAACTTGTTCGCAGTTAGCCCTTAATCCTTCAAGGGATGTATTTCACAAAGTTTGAACCTTATCGGTACAATAATCATGAACGATCCTTGTTAATAGCTACGATAGTTTGAAACAAAACAAAGTTTTTGACCCATTTTGGATTTAGTTATTTTTCTTTTATTTGAAAAAAAAAGTTGACGGTCACAATATTGCAAGTATCAAAACAGTGAAATACTTTTCGCAAAAATAAATAAATATATATTTGTGTGTGCGCGCGTGCGTGTTTGTGTACACGTGTGTGAATGTGCGCGCGCACGTGTGTGTATGTGCTTGTATGTATTTATTAACTGACAACACATAAATCCCGCATTTACGGCAGTCTTCATGTCCGTGACATTGTGTATGCATTGCAGGATTCACATTCGCATTGGTATAGCCACGGTTAACGGCATCCAGCTCCTTAAGTAGTTACGCCATAACTTGTATTTGTAACTTTTACAAACTTACAAGTCATTTGAATTTTCTCCTTGTCTCCTAGCAAGAACTGAGCTCCTGGAACCCGGAGTGTAAAAGTTACTCGAGACTAATCTAATCAGTACATCTTACATATTATAATTTCTATAACGCATCATAACATGGAAAGTTTTGATAAAATAATGATTAATAGTATATAAATGATTAAATAGTAAAAAAGTTAAATCCACAAGTATATGAAAAGTAAAATATTTTGTCAAGACCGCATATAATAAAGTTTACATTGCATTTGGCAAAAGTAGCAATTTATCTAGACAAAACTGCGGGCTTCCCGCATTGGCCATACGCCAAGTGCAGGAGAATATTGCAGTGAATTTTAGCTAAATAAGCTCAATAACTGTGATTTCATCCCTACTTATTACATTCTAGTTACATTGAAAGTTTTTACTTTGAAGTTCAAATTACTTTTGACTGATGTCTCAATGTAAAATATTTGTCTGTCTTTCTATTCATGACATCTCATTTTTGTGTGAAAAATTTGGTCATCAGTCAATCGTCATTCACTCAACTTTGCACAGGTCATCAGTCCGTTCCGCTGGGGCCGTCTTATACTACATATTCCGAGACGCGGTCTCCGACCCAGACCCGTTTGCTGCATCGCCAATCGGTACTGCGATAGACATACCGGCTAACTGTCAACTTATCTTGTATATTCAGATTTCGTTATTTTTTATTGCTGAGGAACAGTAGACAGGCTGATGGCCTACTTAACAAGTTGATGCAGACTATGAAA
This sequence comes from Malacosoma neustria, assembly GCA_963693495.1. Lineage (NCBI taxonomy): Eukaryota > Metazoa > Arthropoda > Insecta > Lepidoptera > Lasiocampidae > Malacosoma > Malacosoma neustria. The sequence continues at coordinate 12,183,181 of OY856390.1, forward strand.
ACAAGAAAAGTTGTCTACCTCGGTCATGTCTCATTACGATGGGCAAAATTGCAAGAAAACGTCGAGTAGGCCGTCGGAAAAAGTCGTGGCTTCGAAACATCCGCAAGTGGACCGGAGTTAAGGGCGCCGTGGAACTGTTTCATCTCGCCAGGGACAAAGCGAGGTTTTCAGGGCTGATGTCGAACCTTCAGTAATTGGAGAGGAACACGAAGAAGAAGATGGATGTTAAGGTTTAAGATATTTATTTCTCTTATGAATTACAAATTTACTTACAGAGAAACATAAAAATAACAATTTTACAAACGTAATAACTATTTTAACTAGCTATTAGTTATTATTTATTAACATATCCCAATATTTTATTATATAAAACATAATGTAATAATAAATATAGGCAAACAGATCACCACAATAAAGGTAGGTGAACACTCATCGCAAACTACGTAAAAGAGGGTATTTTGTTTTAATTTTTTGTTTCTTATTTACATAGGCGAGTTTAGCTTGTGGTAATACTCGTATTAGCTTAGCGGAAGCGGGTTTCATAATTCGCTTTCGCGAGCGTTCTATAGAAATTAACTATATTTTATACATTATACTATCCTTCATGTTATATAATAGTCTAATATAATATTTAGTATAAGTATTTTGGTTTACAAGTTGATATTGTAAGTATATAGATGTGATATTTTATTTTGTAAGTATTAATTTAATAATATATGGTAGTATATTTAGTTTATTGTTTTAGATATATGTTTTTTTTTTATGAATTTAAACTTTTAATATATGTGTTCATATACGAACAGTGCTTTTCAATTGTTTTTTTTTTTAAGTTATTACAATTAATTAATATTACTTATTATTATTATTAAGAGTAGCAGCCCCGCACCCGATTAGATTGCCATGTAGTCGACACAGGTCTACAAAATAAGCTGCGCCTACGCACGTCTCCTCCGTCGGCTTTCCGTGGTCACTCAATTTTTCTCCATCAAGAATGTGTAGAAAATGTGGGTTTCTGTTCTTCTCAGTCTCATAGGGATATATCTACCCACTCCACCTTACTCCCCTTGAGTCCTTAGGAATGTAGTTCAATTCTTATTTTTAACTGAAACTACGTGGTTATTTTTCGTCATGCTTTGTTACGATAAATAAACCAAGATATAAATGTTTATTCAAAACTAATTAATTATAATTACTACATTATTTTACTTAAATATTAAATTTGAAAGATTTAGAACTAATTGCTGTTAATTTTATATGGTCTTGTATATTCCCATTGGAAAATACACAATTTGCAATATGCGTTCATGTTTGCGAAAAAGTAATAAATAATATTTATTAGGGATCTTGTTTAAGAATTTATATTGCTTACGTTTAATGAGAAAAAATGTTGTTTTAATTTTCTAAATGAACCATGAAATATTTTTCACTTTAAACTTGCCTTGAATAATGGAAGGACGAAATGAATTTACATCTTTAAGCAACGTGTCATAAACTATGAAATATTAACTTAGAGGCAACAGAAAGCAGAGGGGAATTAATCCAATAAAAGCTTGAATGATTTAATTTAATTTCGCTTAAGCTTTGTTTCATTTTCTTGGAATTATTAAAACCAATAACGAAAGGTATGAATGAAATGTATTTTACATGTGTTGTTTTCTATATTAACGTATATTATATACTGTACCATTATGATACATCCAAAGTTATCCTAATGAGAAAATTATAAGTGCCGTGTACTGATAGTGAATGGAACCATTTGTATCTTATTATTGTTATGGAATAGCACATAGTTAAACGGACCATCCGATAACAGGTGGTCACCGTTGTCTATGGAGGTTTGCGACACTAACAGTGCCAACGCATTCTCTCCCGTATAGAGGAACTGTGTTACTTATGTCGGAATACAACAGAAGGTTATTATGACTATATATAGGGTGACTTTGACAGACCCATCCAAATTTTTTTTACGCACTAAACATCATTTAAGGAACCCATTTTTGCAAAAAAAATTGTATGTCAAATTGTATGTCAAAAACCTGTTATTACCTGTCTCTGTCACACCCGCGTAAATGAGTAGTACGTATTAGCTCGCCCGGTTCAATGCCGCCGTCCTCGGCCTTTTACTAGGTCAGATGGAGAGGTAATTGACACTCTAGCGCCGTATTATGTAAATTGCGAGTTCTTTGAATGACTTTGTGATGCTGATTACTCAACATTTTTGTACTATGTGATACAAAACTAAAATACATGTTTCTCATAATTTTTTCTAAAGATTCTTGTGTGTGAATTTGGACGGGTTTGTCAAAGTCATCCTGTATAGAGACCACTGAGAGATACACCAGTGATTTTGGCCTGTAGGTTTCGTTACGTTTTTCGTCACCATCAATTTGTTTTGATCTTTACCTTGTGGTAATTCTCTTATGATATTTATCATTAGGGGAGAAAAATTTCTCCATACAGGACCGCAGTAAGAATACTGCCCGTACGGCCGGAGGCGGCCCGTCGTTCAAGTGTCTAAACAATTCTAGCCAGGTGGTAAGGCTCCAATCCCGTCTGGATGGTAAACACAAGTGTCTTAAAATATACCGCTATTATAACCTTGTGTTGTATTCCGGCATAAATGACCCAAGTTCCAGTTCCCCTAGGCGGACGGTAGCGAGCTAGCATAGGGGACGGTGTGTCGCAAACATCCATAGGCGACTGTAACTGTAACATGTTATCAATAGATGGCATTCATTGCTATGCAGATGATAGCACCGGTGATGCACGGTACACTGGTCGTGCAAACCTCTCTCCTGCGGTTTTGGAAGAAAGTCGGGTCAGACTTATGTCTGAATTAGAGAACTCTCTAGAGAGAGTCTCTGAATGGGGACGACAAAACCTTGTCCAGTTCAACCCCTCGAAGACGCAAGTCTGCGTATTCTCTACCAAGAAAACCCCATTCGCACCTGCGCCACAGTTCCAAGGAACCCCTCTTTCCATCGCAAGCAGTATTGGGATCCTTGGTGTCGACATCACGAATGATGTGCAGTTTAGGGGACAATTGGAGGGCAAAGCTAAACTTGCCTCCAAAAAGCTGGGTGTGCTAAACCGATCCAAGCAGTATTTCAGTCCAAGGCAACGGCTTGTGCTATACAAAGCACAGGTCAGACCGCATATGGAGTACTGCTCACATTTATGGGCTGGAGCACCTGCCTGTCAGCTCAATCCCCTAGACTCCATCCAACGGCGTGCAGTTCGTGTTGTAGACGATCCTATACTCACAGACGGTCTAGACACACTTGGACTTCGGAGAGACTTTGCGTCTCTTTGCGTATTCTACCGTCTGTACAACGGGGAGTGTTCATCATCATCATCTCTGCGTTAATTCCCGGTTGCAGCCCAAACTCTCGCTTCAGCGCCCGGGGTCCGCTTTCCGACTTTTTCTTCTCCACTTCGCACGGTCTTCAGCATCCCTGGTAGTGAGCCCATTGGCACGCATATCACCCTTTACGACGTCAAGCCAGCACTTTTTGGGTCTACCCCTCCTGCCGGGGCCCGGCGGAGGCGGCATGGCCAGACATTTGTTACCCACGTAAGCATCCGGTTGCCGTAAAACGTGGCCGTACCAACGGAGCCGACACTCTTGCAATTTATCCGCAATGTCACGGACATGAAGACTGCCGCGAATGCGGGAGTTCCTAACGCGGTCCTTCCGCGTCACTCCACACATCCACCGCAGCATATTCATCTCCGTGACACGCAGCTCCTGCTTGTGTCGCTCTAACACCGGCCACGCTTCACAGCCGTATAAAAGGACAGGCCTAATGATGGTTTTATAGACCTGTCCCTTCAACTTTACCGGCATCTTGGGGTCACAAATGACACCAGTCACCTCACGCCATTTGGCCCACGCGGCAGCAATGCGTGCCTTGACGTCACAATCGATGTCACCGGATGCATGAAACACAGATCCCAAGTATTTCACTCGGTCCGTGCGCTCGACCGTGTTGCCGTCTATGCGTACGGGTGTGGGATCTGTGGAGTTACAGGCCAAGTACTCGGTCTTCGCCACATTGATCTTCAGACCACCGTTCTCAAGCGACTCCTTCCACGCCTTCACGCATTGCACCAGCCTACCCCTGTCCGAATCTGCCAGCGCGATATCATCTGCATACATGAGCAACCACGGGGGCTGCTCATGTGAGTTTCTGATGCTGTCTGACAGAACGTCTAATACCACGCTAAACAGAAATGGACTAAGGACGGATCCTTGGTGCACCTCGACGGTGATGGGGAAAGGTTTTGTGTCGCCAACAGCGGTCCGAACTACGGAATCGGAGTCCCGGTACATGTCTCGGATGATGTCAATATAGGCCTCTGGAATCCCTTTGGACCGCAATGCCCACCAGATTATCGCGCGAGGAATACAGTCGAAGGCCTTCTGCAAGTCGAGAAGCAGGCAATGCAGAGGCGTATTCTTCGCCCTGTATTTCTCCGCGTCAGTCCTTAGGGCAAAAATAGGGTCCATTGTCCCGTGACCAGGGCGAAACCCATATTGACATTCCGAGACAGTGCAGGGGAGTGTTCTGAGGAGCTATTTAAAATGGTGCCCTCGTCGTCTTTTTACCATCGCACTGCCCGCAATCGGCTAGGTGTTCATCCCCATTTCTTGGAGCCTTTTCTTTCTTGTACGAAACGGTTCTCAAGAACGTTCGTGTTACGTACTCTCGGGATCTGGAATGAGCTTCTGGCTGAGGTTTTCTCAGCGCGGTACGATATGGGGTTCTTCAAAAAAGGCGTTATCAAATTTCTTCGAGGCCGGCAGCGTGTGTGTAATGCCTCTGGTGTTGCAGACGCCCATAGGCGACGGTGACCATCTGTTCGGGTGGGCCGTTTGCCTGTCTGCTGAACTTTAGCTATAAAAAAAAAACTACTTATTGTTGAATTGACCGTCAGCCTATCTGCTATTCCACATCAATAAAAAACTGCCTAAGAAGTACAAACCATCATAAGAATCGGGCCATGACTGGACCACACTCCGAGAATAACAGAGAGATTATATTAATCTATCCACAGTGTTATGCCAGAAACGCACAATCTATTTTGAACAAATAATCGAGAATCCTTTGCCAATAGCAAACGTGTTCCCAAAGTTGTCACGTCAAGTCTGAGCTAGGTCATATTACACGCGCTAACTTAAAACCTAACTTACTCGCAAGGTAAATTTAAAGTATACAAAATTACATGTACCTTGAAGAGTTTTCGTATCTTCATAGGATCTAATATTCAATTTCAAATTTTGCTGCTTGCTTAGAACTTATTGTAACTTTAAAATGAAGGTAAAGGAAAATATTGTCAAGAAACAAAGGTTATCGATGAGTGTTACCAGCGTAGCGATGCTCGAGCAAAGGCGTGGAGCGTAGCACATTTATTATTGTTATTTTATTTATTTCGGATACAAAATAGTGTAATGAGAATAATGTAGGTTCTTTCATGATAGTAGAAGTAGCAGTCTTAATTTATACTCAAGTCTTATAAAACAAGCGGCAGCATCCCACTTTCAAGGTTAGACTCCTCAGAGAGCTATATGCTCCATGTTTATAAAATGTATGTGAGGTTAGTAAACCTTGAGATATGCCTGCTGTGGCTTTTTTATTACTGAGTAATAACAGTAGACAGGCTGACGGCCTACGGATGTTTGCGATGCTAGAGGCACCGCGAGCACGCTACTGTTCGCATAGGTGTACAGAAACTTGGGTCACTAAGGCCAAGGTTATAACGACGTTTTACTTGCTTGCTCTATATCAGGGGTGTTCTCTATAGCTCTTTACCCTTGCTTTATGCTGGGATGGTCGCCATCCAGACGGGCTTCTTTTTACGACCGCCCAGCCTTGGCCACAGGGGTTATTATTTTTACTTCGCATCTTCACGGAATCAATACATACATATATTGTAACAGTTCATACAGCGTCATCTATTCTCAAAGTAAAGAGCAGAGCGCTAGTGTTATGGCGCTAGGTAATTAGTATATTTTTAGGAACCAGAAGTTAGGATTAATAAAAAAGAAACAAATAGGAGGTAGACTAACCTCAGTTCTATATTTTTCTCATTACAATTAAAAACTAAATAATTCACATCAAACGATTTTATAATTAGAAATATTATTACAGGTAATTCACTATGTACGTAACAGATCAACCGTAAAACAGTAATGGAATAGATTAAGGACTAAACTAACAACAAAATATGGCTGACGTATACCGCACGACCTATCAAGGACACGTCCTTGCCTAAGAATCGAACCGACAATAACGAAGTGAGAGGCAGACCGACAGCTTCCGCACGCGATGACGACCGGACGAAAAAGAGGAGCTGGCACCTACTTGCGGCGCATTATATAGAAGCGGTCGGCCCGTCCCTCACTCGTTCCCACTTCACACTCTAGAAGTGATTCTCTTTGGTTGTTTTAAATATCAGCCAGTGATAATTTTGAATGTTGTCTTTGATTGTTGTAGCCAACTTCACACGGATGGTATTTCCTTAGGAGTACATCTGATAATATCATATACTAGCAGACTCGACAAACGTAGTTCTGTGATGTTAACTATTTCTAGTGAATATTTTAGTTGTTAAATAACAAATAAATAAGGTTTAAGCGGAAGATCAGCGTTGGCCTTATTGACCAGCAAATGCTGAGCTTAACCCTATTTTAGGACAAGCACATTTTAGGACGCACATATTTTTATTGAATTTTTTTCTTTATCCTAATTTGTTGTTGTTTATATCTTAAGAAACTATTTTTGTAATTGTATAGCTTGTTCTGAAATAAAATATTTCTTTCTTCTTTCTTTCTAAATAACGAATGTATTATAATGTGAGGGGGCTGGGATTTATTTAGATATTGTTCACATAAAAATAATACGGGAACATTTGGGGTTATAGGGATTTTTAATGCCCAAAAAAAATGAAAAAATATAGATCAAAAAATTCTGGATAAGTACAACCGAATCACCATGAAATATAATTTACTACATATTCTGACACCTACCAAATATACATAGTAATATTATAAAAATCGAGTCCATAATAACCCTCGTAGGAGTTCCGGTGCGAAAACCGTTGCACATCGGAGCTTATCATAAAAGTCCTTTATTCATTTAATAAATCCACTGCATATTCCTGTTCTATTCTGAACGTTGCATTATTTCTCATTAAGCAGGGTTCAGCCATTTTTATTGTCACGCCTCGGGTTAATCGTCTAAGGATTATTACGGTTAATATCCTGGAGTCGACAAGATTCCGTCTATATTAAAAACGAGGTTAATAATAAAGCAGTTGTAATTATTCTATCGTGGTATAGACATCTCATTAGGTATGGTTATATAGATTTCACCGCTGCAATATTATATCATCATCACCCAAGTAATAAATTGAGATATCTTCAAAAAACCTGCACTATGAAGTCAAGTTACAAATACTCATGTACTAAACTTGTAACTCATGTACCAAAACTTCAGCGCTCCTTTGTCGATGCTTTTAAAATACCCTTTTTTCCTTATTAAGGTACAAAAAAACTCTGATGGGTATGGAGATTTGGTTTTTACGAAAATAAACTAAACCTGTTTTTAAAAGAAAAAGAAAAAAAAGAAAATCTATTTACAAATAAACACATATAGAGAGGCTGGGAATTGGTTAAAATATAAGTAGATAAATAAATAGTTAGCAAACTGTAATCTAATAAATATTAATAATGTAGTAAAAACATAAGAAAACAGAAATTAAATAGTTAGAAAAGTATATAAGAAATAAGGAAAAGAAAAGCAGAAAAAATTATGCTAAGGTAAAAAGAGACTGGAAAAAATTACTGGTAGAAAACCTACATTTTAAATATAAATATTAAAATTTGTTATATTAAATAGAGAGTAGCAGCCCTATATAAATAAAAAGTATGATCCATATGATAGCATCTGATGACAGTTTCTTATTTGACATCAAGATACCTTGGTTGCAAACATAAAGCCCGCAGACTTAAGAGACTTAATCTTCGACTTGATTATACTTAAATTAATTGAGGAAAACAAGTCTCAAAAAAGCGTACGTCCTTTGCAATTCTCATAAAAAAGCTAAAAGAGTTGTAAAATTTTGCAATTCCGTTCCTTTTATAAATTTGCAAACAATACACAAGCTTCATTTTAGGAAGGTTGAAAAAGAGGTTGCTATAAAAAAACGACCTTTGATCGCTATCTAATAATGCGGAAAATGGCAATCCTCCGGTAACCGTACCTATTATGTTGAACTTAATAATTACCTACATTGTTTGTTAGTTTAATTTAACCTACACGCGTATCGGCGGTAAGTTTAATTATATCTAACCAACGGCTTATAACTTTCGAATCTTGAGAAGATTTAATTGTAAACTTATACAATGATCAGTTTTTATTCATTATAATAGAGTTAATAATTTTATATCCAATATTTTATATCGGATCGCGGTTAAACGTTACGTTCTACGGCTTCGGTTCAATGCGATTGAAGGAAAAAAGTGATTTTTATGGGTATACTAATAGCGATGTGCATTTCGGCACGGGCGCATTGCACAGGAGTTCCACACTACCCTGCTGCATGTTATTCTCGAAGAACTTCATGGCGTGGGTTATGATCTTTATACCACGGTAGATACCATAGTCCTGTAGCGACTCCTTTGAAAACTGGTGTAATAATACTCAGCCTATATAAGTTGTGGATCATACCGATGAGGAATATCTGGCTAAAAAGACTGATTAGCATACTCACACCACAAGGACCGTCACCTAGACCTCTATGGGGATTCCATTGGTTCCGACATATTTCTGATTCTTCATGCAGCGAAGACAAAACTATACTTCTGCAGGCGTTACCGGTGACATTAGTACTTGATTAGAAAGGAAAAAGATCCAGTGACCGCAATTCTTTGTGCTGCTTGTTCAGCAGCTCGTGAAAATATAAGCAAAAAATACAATCTCTCAATCGCCACGAGGTCTTCTCATAGTATTTTTCCCCTAAGGTCATAGCAGTACACAGCTTTTTCCCTTTAGATGATTCCAACTTGTCGTATAACGTCTGTAAGTGATCTTATCTGATTCTGGCTACAGCTCTCTAGTGACGTGTTTAGTGACACTGTAAGCGTCACAAACTTTAAGAGATCTGGATGCTTGCCACTTCTTAAATAGTACTTTCTTCACCCAAGACTCCCTCTGGACTATGTCATTCCACCACTAAGTTTCCTTGTCACACTTGCGTCCACCCTCAGACATACCAAGTACCCTAATTTTTCGAACAAATATTAGGCCATTTTCTTGTCAAACAGTAAAACATTGAAAAAGCATCTTACGTTTCGCAACACAGGTTTAATATTAGTGCAAAGTTTTAGTGGCTCTATAATTGTATCAGTTAAGAACTTTTTTTGATTAAAACTGTAGGTTCAGTTTAATTTTTTGCTTTACATGCAGGATGTACACTTAATTTTTTTGTCTCGCGCTATCAATATACAACTTAACCACCATCTTGATAACCATTTTGAACCAAGCAGTGACTGTCAAATCCATATTTGTCTTATTAAGTTCAAAGATGTTGTAAATTCAAAAATATTTGACGTATCTCCCGATTCTTCTTCGAAGGGCAGGAGGAAAAAGTTCCTCCTGCCCTTATCCCATATTATATATGGGGTCGGCACAACAATGACATGTTACATGTTGTAATAGTTGTGGTTTAGTTTTTACAACTGGTCGCCTGCCCGACGTTAATCCCTTTTTGGGGAAAAATCTGTCATCCTTTTTATTTAAATTATTTTTCTCGTTTCACATTTAAAGTAGGACCCGAAATTTTGTTGTCACTCATCTTATATATCCTCAAGCGACACTTTTATTGCTTTCTTCTTGAGTATACAATATCGGTTTGGGTGTGCAGGGTGGCACTTTTGCCGGATCGGCGACTTTTACGGAGTCTGTGTACAATTCACATTCGACAGCTACGTCACGAGGGCTTCTTAATAGGAAATTCGCAGTGCCGAGCGTCTTCGAATGCTGTTGGTCCTGCATACCGTTGCACTTGAATGCAAACACAGGCAGATTGCGCACAATGCGTCCATCTTCATATATTTTGTTTGCGGCTCACAGTAATCTTCCTCCTGGCAAGTTAGAGGTCTTGAAACTCACAGCTTCTTTCACAACAATACACAACCTTCGGCGAAGGACGTCATGGCAAACAGGGATAGCACACAGGTGGGTCTTCACAGCACGTTGTTGGACAAGGGGCCACTAACATCGGACATACTGCCAATTGCTCACAGTCTCTAGGGTAAAAGCACGCCATTTTTATTTAAATTTTACTTCTTTTTCTTTTGTAAATTTTTATATTATATTAAATAAATTTCCTCTAGAATTTTGATAATTTTCCCCTGATTCTCCTTTGCGACCGTTCAAAGGGACGTATTTGTTATTCAAGGGTTATTTTTTGCTTATAGGCGTGAATGTTTTACATAATAAGAGCTTACAAATGTCCCTTTATACCAGTTATTTAAAAATGCCAGCCTTTAAAAAATATGATCTCGAAAGCATTATTGTCTTTGCATTTCTTCCTGTATTGGTGTCCGCATCGGTATTGGATTTGTCTAGGCGAGGAGGGAATTAAAGTGAAGAGTACTCTGATTTTTATGATCTCTCTGATCCAATGTACAAAACTTCACATCGATGATGGACGATTCTGACTTAGTACCTCTTCTAAACAGGGTTATGATATCGTACTTGTACCTCCTGATACATCATTTCGATCTATGTTTGAACATAAGAAGCAGTCATTTGAAGTGGGTAACATCTGAGTTCACCGTAGAAGACAATGCGAGAGAGTAAACAGTTACAAACTTTCCCGCAATGTTCCGATAGGCATTCAGTGTGAGAAGACTATGGTGGTCGAAGTTCTAAGCGTTTCACAATGGCTTGACCTGTGCCAGCTTGAGGTTAGGAGACTCGACGTATTCATCCGCTTCAACATCCTAATCAGGGTCAGGATGCATCAGTCCATGAGGGTGACGGCGTATTGGAGATGGTTTTCTAACGATTTCATAGTTTATCATTTCTACTAACTGGGGATCGGAATATTAAGGGCCATTGTCGTAAAATTTCGGGGTGCGATAACATGACGTCATAACATAGAAGTTTACACTGAAAACATGATCAAATTGAGCTTTTAATATATTATACATAAAATAATTATTCGAAATATTATTGTATCAAAATATTTTAATAACACGCTATCAAATAAAATTATATAATTTATATTAAATTTCATATTGAGGTCTCTGAAAGACTGACCTATTCATCCCTATTGTGTAGGGTTACTATTTCTCAGAAATATTATATTTCAGTTAAATTTTTTTGCGTTGAACTCGTTTTTTTAATAATCACGAATATTTATACAATATATATTGGTTTGGCGCTTTGCTGCGACCAGACGGGCTGATGGCCTACTAAGAATTCATCAGTTACCGTCGCCTATGAGTGTTAGCAATGCCAGTGGCATAGCGAACACGCTGTTGTCTCATAAGGGTACAAGAACTTGGGTCACTAATGCCGGAACACAACACAAATTTACTATTGCGGCATACTTAAGACCAAAGGTGAGCCCTACCACGTAGCTAGGGTGGGTTGTTTTGTCACCTATTACGATAGGCCGACCCCGGTCGCAGAGGTCAATATTCTTTTTCCGCCCCTGCACGGATAGTACGGATGTATACATTACATTTACTGTGCTTTAAGGCGGCATTACTTGGTCTCGTATGACAAAAGTATAATATTTAAATGTATGCCAATACAAAAAAAAATTAATTAATTAAAATTAACTAAAATTATTTTAGTAACTTTATTTTTGAAGGGTTATTTTTAAACAGCAATGACAAAACTCACCCGGATACTTATGTAGGGATCGTAATATATCCAATGCTACAAAGGTGAGGCAGACAGACATTGTTATTCTCTAATTTCTTCTACGGTACGGAATCCTGGACGATTAAGACAAACGACCGAAGGAGTTTTGATGCGTCTGAGATGTGGTGTTGGCGGCGTATGTTGCGTATCCCATGGATGGCCCATAGAACCAACATCTCAATCCTTACCCAGCTTAAGATCACGATCAGACTCTCTACTATCTGCTTTCCATGTATCCTCGGTTACTTTGGCCACATTGTTAAAAGAGATCCAGACAACCTCGAAAAGTTGATGGCGGTTGGTAGGGGTGACGGAAAGAAGCCACGCGGGCGATCTCCGTTGCGACGGACAGACCAAATACCGGCAAGCCAGGCCATGAGATCGGTAGAAAATAGAAGTACCTGGAACAATCTAATACTGCGAGTGTAGGCAACCCCTCCATACTAGACATGATCTTCAGTAAGTGAAGTAGGCGACTAGAAAGAGAAAGCAATTGATATGTAAAAAAAAAACATTATGTAAGCTAGTATTTATATGCTATGTTGGCCAAAATTTTGTAATCCTGGTACGTGAAAAGTGTCCGTCAAAACGCGTTAAATTAAGGTGGAAAATTTTGTATTGTGTCTTGAATACGGTCACACTGATTGCACATTTTTAATTTTGAGAGGTGGAGATATATTACGTACGTCCTACCGCGTGGGAACATGCAGCGGAATAGTGTGGGACTACTCGCACTATGCGCCTGTGCCCATCCGTCTTTTGCCTAGGAGACGCATGTCGCTGTCATACGCACTAAAACTACCCTAGTGTTCCTTCGTTCCCTTTGAGCGCCAAGGCAGCGAGACATGAAGATAGACAGGTACCGATTGGCTCACTCCCGAAGACCTCTTCAAGCCACAAGGTAGTGGGCTATGGGGGACTAGCATCTTTCTGACGCATGAATGATCTGGGCCCCGCACTCGTTACTCGTCTCTAAACACTCTCTATAAGTGATGGTCATATCCGTGGGTTAACGACTTTTGCAAGTCTGAATGTCTTCGGGACTCACAAATTCGATCCCTAAAAAGTACATCAGTTGTCTAGTATCCATAAAACAATCGTAGCTTACTTAGGGACTAGATAGCGTTGTGTGATTGGTCACGATATGTTTATTTCATATATATTTGAGATCACATTAACAAAGTAGAAGATTCATAACAAAATATAATATGCTAAGTTATATTTGTGACACAAACACTGATCCGATGAAAAATATATTACATAGACAGTTTCTATGTAAATCCCGTTTCCCATTTTTATAAATCCAAATATCTTACAAGGACAAGCCCTGCGTCGTAGGAGTTTTTGTGTAAAACTGTTTTATTGTATCAATTTGAATTAATTTTCCGCTCAAAATGAAAAGGAGGATATTACAATACGGTATGGAAATCAAATGAAGTTTTATTTGTTCGGGCACAAAATTTCCATAATAATTCAAAAGCTTCAGCGTTATAAGCGATATTGTTTTATAATACCTTATAATTGAATACTATTGATACTATAAAATTATGGGATAAGGGCAGGAAGAAAAAGATTTTTCAGTTTTGACGACCTCAGAGGCGGAACGCTTTTCGTATGTCCAAATGCCTGTGGTAGTCACGCGTTCAAAGTTTAGTTTATCTAGTACCTATCACACAAACGCTTTATTTTGGGAATAGATGGCATTCTGTGAATTGCCACAGTATTTTTTTATCGCTATCTCTATTTTGCTACTATGTCATTCAGTAGTCATTTTAACTGTCTAGGTAAAGTAAATGTTAAAACACTTCACGGGCAAAATTTTTTTTATTATTTAGAGCTATTAAAGCGAATATAGACACGCTGCAATAACTGAATTTTTTTTAAACATTTCAAAAATTCATATTTATTCTGAATGCATGCAGTAACGTGAGAGATTTTTTTAATTTGGAAAACAATCAAAACATTTAATCGATATAAATAAAAATGAATCGCAAAATATGTTGCTAAGCGCAAAATTCGAAGCTAGCTGGACCAATTCGAGTATTTTTTATTTATTCCTTGAACTCTGAGGAAGGACTTTATGGAGAGAAAAATTTGAAAAATTGCACGGCAAAACCTAAAAACAAGTTTTTCTGTAATTTTGAACGCAACTTCAAATTGCTATTAGCAACTTGAACGCATCCGAAAATGCACAAAATTTAAAAATGTGTGATGTCACATCAGGGGAGGGGGTTTTAAAATGTGACAACCTGTGACAGGAGGGATAAAAATTTCTAAAATCGTGTGACGTAATTTATGTATGGCCCTTTAGAGAAGGACATATGCTATTTTTTGTCGCGAAAGGAAACTTGAATAGGGTGAAATAGGGGTGAACGTAATTAAATTATATTTTTTTATTTATTTATATGGCAGAACAAAGTTCAGCTCAGCTAGTTAATAATAATTTCTTGAACTAACCAAAACAGTTCTCGCTATGAATCGTCAAATGAAAAATGATCAACAAAATGTTTTTTGCAACTCTTGCTAGTTGCAAAGGATTGCCCCGCGGACGGAAGCCGGGAGACTTAACATCCCGCTATTTTCCTATCGCCAAGTCCTTGGATTATAGGATAATTATACTGCTTTTTGATCTGTTAGAGACTAACTTATAATAATATATTTTTCTTGTAGATTTAAATTGCGATTGTACATATATCTGTCAACATTTCAATGTTTTCTAGTCGTAGTAATTATAGAGTTGTAATATTATATTATTTATTAAGAACGTCGACTAGGTGGTGGTGGCCAATTATTTTAAATTTCTTCTCTACTACCCTATATAATGTGAGGTACGATATCCAGGCCTAAGTAATGTGGTAAATACAGATTTAGGGCACCACCTGAGGTATTTCGATGCGTAATAAGCGTACTTAACGTCTCAGACATGCCTCTCAACAAATCTGCTATCCCTAAGTCTACTGAAGAGGTCCTTGCCTTGAGCTATTCGAGACGTGTGTTAGATGTAAGAATGATTTGGCTCTGTGGGTAATTATTTTCCACAAAGTATAGTATTATATATGAAAAATAAATTTCAAAATACTTCAAAAAGTCATAGCGTTTCCAAGAGGTGTCAAAAATCAAAGTGCTTTTGCTCTATTCTTTAATTCTATGGCGATCAAGTTTTCCATTTCTTATTTGCATTCCGTCATTTGTACATGGCATTCGAGCTATTAAGTTGGGTAGGTTTTAGCCAAGTAATTTTCTCCAGGCAGGAGCGGAGCAAGAACTCTGCGACCAGGGAACATTGGGAAAAATGTTTTAAAACGCTAAAATAGGAGAATGGATGAGAATAACAATGGCGGATAAAGAAAAATATGTGTAAGGACAGGGCCAAGTCAGGAAAACGACGTAATTAAATTTATGATAAGTAGTAAAAGTTTGTTAGGACAAAAAAAGAAAAAAAGAAAATTAGAAATCTCTTGCTTTTAAAAACAAGACATCACAAATGTTAATAAATAATATTAACGTGATTTAAACAATAACAAAGGTATTAAAGCGATTTGCCGGTACTTTACGCCACATAATTGTGACTTTTAGGTAAAAATGGTCACTTGGTGGTTATGTAACGTTTTACTAGGGTTGTACAGAAAAACGTTACGCGCTACGTTCAAGTATTACAAACGCGTTACGTAATACTTTAACGCTCCCTAAATACCCAGACGCAAGACGGGAATCGAAGCCGTGACCTCCGCAAGCGTACCGAAGTGCGTTATACGTTACGCCACAGAGGGTGTCGAATAATGAGTTAGTAATTTTTTATACAACATAATGACAGAGGAGCACATATATCTGTACTTTTTATCAAAGTTGTGAATGTGAAAGTTTAGCCAATATTGTTTAGTTTCAAAGAAAGCAGCAGAATAATTGTGACATGGATACTAGGCTACAGGTATGGTACTTACATATTTTTATTTTCTAAATAAATACATTTTATACATATCAAGATGTGGAGTGTGAATCGAACCCATGAGCTGAGAACCCATGAGGAGTTTCGATATGCGGTTACCCTAGCGCCACGGAGCTAGTCGAATAGCACACATGCATGTCTGAAAAATTTAAATTTTGATTACCTAATTAAATTTTTACATGAACAAAGTAGCAGAGAATCATCTATTATAAAAATGTGACTAAATAAGAAAAACATTGGATACATTAATAATAATAAATATTCAAGTAAATGAAACTTATATAAAGTATAATAGAATAATTTTACCTTCAAGAAAAACAATTCCGACCTCCAAAGCACATTTATCTCGCCTAATTGCGATCCTAAATTCCAGAACATGTCGAAGTAAACTGAGCTGAATTTCGTTACATTTTTCTGAATACAGCTTTTTGTGCCCCAAATTAGGGTTGATTCAAATAATAAGGTTAAGAATATATTATGATATCTGTAATATTTGCTAGAAAAGAACATGACCTGGATCCTTTATTGCGACACAAGTACATGGGATTGCTTCTAATTGTCCTTAACATATGTCACCTAATTGATGAAGAATATTTTATTTTTCCTTGTTAATATTTATTATCTAGTGAATAAACGTTTGCACGTTTACTCACAGTTCATTTGAAGCCTTAACTTTGCAATCTGATGTAAGCTATTGAGTAATGTAATAACTGCATTTTTTTTCATTGATGCTTACCTATAAGAAAACGGTGAAATGGTTTATTTCTTGATCAAAGCAATAGCATAGGATTAAGTCAAAACTTGATTTTTTTTTATTTGAGCGACTACAATCTAACCTGCTGAATGGGAGGGATGAAAGAATGCTGCCAAGATGCGAATGCTGAGATATGTGGATTAGGAAAATTGATAAATTTAGAATTAGAAAAATCTAGTTTATTTCATTCCTCTAATTTATCAGTTTGATAACATTATTTTATACAAAAGAATTTAATATAAAACCTGATTATGCAAACACTGTAAAAGAGAACGAAAGCACCAAAAACCCATTTGAAAGAATCGGCATTAGCAATGAAAACATCTATTGAGATAGGTACAAAATAATAGGGAACTTTGTGAATGAAATCAACCGGCGTTCGGAAGGCCATGAATTTGCATAACAAACCATTGTAACGATTCAATGTTGAATCAATAAAGAGCTGAATTTCAGTGGGGTTTGGGAATCGAAAGGAGTTTGTGTGCAAATTATACAGGATGTGAAACTAAAAATATTTAGAAAACTAAAATTCATTTATTGTAACTTAACTTTCTCGTTTAAATGGCGGTTGTATCCAAAGTTACATAACCTAGGGTTTACTTTTGGATATTTTCAATGGACGGATTTATAATATTTATAATTCATTTTCTTGAGCAAAAAAATATCGAGAAGATATAAAAATTAGATATGGTTAGGATAAGAAAATTATAAGGCTTTTCTAAAAATAAAAATTCACCCAGACATATACTACACTATCTGCATATATATATTTTATACTACGATCAGATCCATAAATTACACGTGTCGTGTGAATAAGCATATAGTAGCAATGATCTCTCGACACGGATATTCGCCGTTATGACCTGTTAAGTTCTAGTTTTTAGTGTGAATGGGCTTTATATATATATATATATATATATATATATATATATATATATATATATATATATATATATATATATATATATATATATATATATATATATATATATATATATATATATATATATATATATATATATATAATTGTCGTATGCTATTCCAAACTTTTGCAGTTATAACTCTAAATTAATTAATTTGATTATATGACCCTGCCCGAAAATAAATATATTATGATCTTAAAGTGATAAAAAATTTGACAAGGGAGTAGTTGTTAGTTCAAAGGCAGATTAAGTAACAATGTTCAGTTTCCGTTTTCAGAATTGGAGAATCAGACATATTTATATTTAAACTAAAGTCAGCTACATCTATTTTATCTTTGCTTAGAAAAGATGACGTTCAAAGATTGGCACTGACAAATAATAGACGAGATAACGTTTTCTGTCTCATCAGATTACAATCTCAGCAGCGTATTTTGAACGTCAAAATCCGAGTAACTTTTTAACTAACTCTTAAGGAAAATCAGATGAGTTTTTAACATTAAAATCAATACAGATCATAAAAATATTGAATAAAAACTGACAATATTTGGTTTTATCTTTTGAAATCGATCGAATTCTGGATTAAAATCAATCTTTCTCGACCATTTCTCAATTAAGACCTCGATCGCTGAGAGGTAAAAAGGCACTTAAAGTTTATATTTCGAATTTAACCGGGATGTAGCATAAAATCATATATTTCCTCTTCAATATTAGTATAGATAATGTTTTTCTTAACAATATCTGGTAATACAAAAGCAAGCTGGCACAGAAAGAATTACTGTCATATTCAAGCTGCGAAGTTTTCAATATCTGAATATTGCGAGGTGAAACGACTTACAGTTTGCATAAATATCATATTTTCAGTAGAATCCGATTCAATTTCAGTTTTTTGAAATGCGTATGTGTCATAGGTGTAATTATTGTGTTAAGATGTTTGAATCGTTATAATATGCAAAATGGAATAGTTTTTTATAGTTTGGAATAGGGAATTTCCGAAGAATTTTTTTTATTGCTGTGGGACAACAGACAGGCTGATGGCCCGCTTAGAATTCAGCAGTTACCGTCGCTTATGGGTTTTTGGAACGCCTGTGGCATCGCGAACAAGTTACTGTCCCGTAAGGGTACAGGAACTTGGGTTACTAATGCCGGAACACAACACAAGGTTATTATGGCGGCATACTTAAGACCAAAGGTGGTCGCCATCCAGACGGGTTTGAGGCCCTACCACGTAGCTAGGGTGGGTTGTTTTGTCGCCTTTTACGACAGGCCGACCCCGGCCACAGAGGTTAGTATTCTTTCTCCGCCCCTGCACGGATAAAAATGGATAAAATAAAATGTATGGATAATTGATTCAAAATCATTTCATGTTTTCAGCGCTATAACGCTGGAAAGGTTAATCCAACGTCAGGACCTGACAATTTGCGGGATCGCAATTAGAAATTGTCCGCTCAGGCAAATTCTTTTCCTAAGTTAGTTTGTAAATTTGATAAATGAGTTCTGAAGCAAAACAAAGCTATCAAAATTGTTAAATATTTTTATGATTTCTATTATGATATAATAATATGAGAATTATACTTATTTAAGACCCTGTTGGTGACATGGTGGCAATCTTATTAATTCTAATAATTTTTTGTTCATAGATAAGGACCTAACGGCTCACCGTTAGCTCTTTTGACGACCTTCTGCCTCAATGGTTAAAGCAATTCGGTACGCTTGCGGAGGGCACGGGTTCTATTCTCGTCTACTAGCATCTGGGTGTTTTTGTATCATATTTATTTATTTAGAAAAGAAAAGTATCTATGTAGTATATCAGTTGTCTAGTACTTACAACATAAGTGCTAATCAACCTACTTTGGGGCTAGATGGCGTTGTGTGAAATGTTCGAATATCTTTATTATTATTATATATATATATATATATATATATATATATATATATATATATATATATATATATATATATATATATATATATATATATATATATATATATATATATATATATATATATATATATATATATATATATATGTTATACGTCTCAACATATTATTTGTTATTTATTATTTTTTATATCATGAGAGTGTTTTTCAATAAAAATACATACATGATACACGACGTGTTTATCTTGCTTTTTTTATTGTTTCAGAAAACTTGTAGAAATTTTAATCTATAAAGCGTAGTTTTAACTGAACTAAAATATTGTAAATTGCATACGATTGACAACAGCTGTTCAGAAATAAGGTTTTCGTTTGCTTTATTTATTTATCATTTCCATTAATGTGGTACCTTCTTCGAAAAAGTTCACATAAATAAGCCAACCCTCTCATGTGGCGTGATACGAATAG
Organism: Malacosoma neustria; assembly: GCA_963693495.1. Classification (NCBI taxonomy): domain Eukaryota; kingdom Metazoa; phylum Arthropoda; class Insecta; order Lepidoptera; family Lasiocampidae; genus Malacosoma; species Malacosoma neustria. Next base: position 12,203,090 of record OY856390.1, read on the forward strand.
CTTATTAAGACATAGAACAAATATTTTCATAGCTACAGGCTGTACAAGTCTTTCTTAATAATCTTTGGTAATGTGGACTAGTGAAATTAATATTTAATCTGTAACCTTTACAACTCGACAATAAAGTGATAAGGTCACACAAAAAGTGCGTCAAAATTACACAAGTATTATAACCAGATCTAGTGCTGATAACAGAAGTACTTTGCTGCTTACTTTGGGACCAAATGGCACTTTAGAAGCGACACAGAAGAGAAGCGAATCAAAAAGCTCGTGCGCTTACCATATTAGCCATAAAAAATTACTTCGTAGGCATATTATATTTCTGATCTCTTTTATATTCTGTTACTGTTTGTTTATTGATATACGAAGTTTGTAAACGGAAAAAAACTATTTCTTTCGACTAATTGCTTTCATGTTGAGTTAGTCAGGTGATGTGTTGTGGGAATACCAATCAAAAGAAATTATTTCCAACTAATTAGTAATTTCTATGAATAACATTTATTATTTGAATTAGTTGTTTAACCATCTAATGATTGGGAAGCTTCCAACTGTCTAAAAATATATAAATTAAAGAAAAGATAGTATTTTAAGTACACAAAAGGTATCTTCTAGTTGGAGTCATTTCTATTGCCGTGATTATATTTACCTCAGCTAATTTTCTTCGCTTTCGTATAGTCTAAGAAGCACATGAGTATTGGCATGTTGAATTCACAACTCTTTTCGATTATTTGCTTTACATTTACAATTTGTTCTCTTGTGCGCCCGCTTGTTCACTAGGTATCTACAACTGAATAAAGGTTTGTAGTCTGCCGTTAATTACTTGAAGCATTATATTGCTCGCATGCGATATTAATGCCACTGTACGGTAGTTCCTACATGTCTTCGTCGACCCTTTTTTGTGTAGTGTAACTAGCAAGGACTCTATCCAATTGGTGATCCATCTGCATGTTCTGCAAACTTGGTTACATAGATCAAGTAGTAATTTAATTCTATAGTCATTTTCTACGGCCCATGTTCTTAGCTTTTTACTCAATACACATACTCAATCGTAATATTTTAAATTTTTCTGCGTTATATTCAATATCTTGACAGATGGAATTAAGGTAGTTATTCTAGTCCCTACGGCATAGCAGTTGAACTCATGCCGAGGCTTCGTGATACTCTGTATGGGAAGGCTCAACATTGCTTTTGAGTACTTCCTTTCGTTCTCTAATAGCCTTCCATGTCTCTTCTGTAATCCACTCTTTCTTCGGATTATCTGCAAGTGGCCTTTGAGACTCTTTGAGTGATGAGAGAATAATAGCCTTTAATCTTTTTCAGTTATCGTCAAGATCATTGTGTTTATTTATGGCCACGTTGAGTGCTTTAGTAGCGAAACATTCTTTGAAGATGGTTTGTTGCTCGCGGTCAGGCCTCCTTTGCGATGACTGAACTGCTCGCTGACACTTCTTTAATTTAAGACTGAAGCCATCTTTCACCTCTGTCATTTCTAATTCCAAGACCATACTTGCCAACTATTTCTTTAAGGTAATGATCTTTTAAAGTATCTCTTACTTTAGCATTAAGATCGCCCATCAATAGAGTAATGTCTCGTGTTGCGTACTTAGCGCAATCAATTTACCGCGAATATTTCTTAGTATCGAGTTGATCGTCTCTAAGCAAATGTATTGCCACCCCTCTTCTACGACGACGCTGCCATCTCTCCTCTCGATACATTTTCAAAAACATACGCTGCGGACGCGTCGCATCGATCTCCGTTGTTCTTTTCAATATTTCCATACATTAACTAGCGCAATCGAAAGAAGTTCGGGCCAGTGCTTCCTACAGTCTTAATAGAAGAGCTCCAGCAGCACGAAGACAAGAGGTAAGTGGTAGTGCATTTGTGGTGCTAAGATTCGCCTCCCGATACCGAACATATTTTTGGTCCATTCGAACCGGATTACGAATGAAATTGATTGTGCTAGTATTACAACTTTTCAATATTCATGTTCATTTATGCATATTTTCATAACTAATAGCTAATTAATTTATTTCAAATTGTACTAAGAACTATTTTTTCCAAAAACTACCTACTTCATAATTTCGTATCAATATCGTTCACGACGATTGCAAATTGCTCTGCACGGATAAAGGCGGTCGCACACAGCGCGAGGTGTTAAAAAAGAAATTCATTAAGAATATCAATAACGAATTATAATTAACGCTTTCCATTTAACCTTTCATATATATCTAATACACTCTTTAGTCAAAATCAATATTAAATAAAATATTAGTGTATTTACTCTTGTAAAAGTATATAAACATTGCAAATTTGCATTCTTTTTCTTATTCCGTTTTATTTAACATACAGTTTAATTTAGTTTTGTCAAATTTAAGCATGTTCCTTAATTTTATTTTCTTTTATTTTTAAAATTTAAACAATTGTCGACTGTTTAATAAAATTAGTTCAGTGTGCCCCTAACCTATTTTATAATTTAGTAGGTCACCGTCACTGTTTCTCATTATTTCTTAAACGTTTATTTTACATTATTTGCTTACTACTACATTACTATTTACTTACTTTTATATTCAAACTTACCTTTTTATATTATTTACTATTTAAAAAATGTCGCTTTCCGAGAAAGAGTACACAGAAAAAGAACAATTATTGTTCGAAAGAGAAATACGGATGGGCAACATTAAAAAAATGTTAGATTATTCCACAAAAAGTGAGGTTCAGTTTAGGTGCAGGCTTCGAGAGCTAGCTTCATGTAAGAAAGAATTCATTAAAGCTCAGACTAAACTAGAAAAATTGTTAGTGAAAGAAAAAACATTTAACAAAGATGAACAATACGCGATTCGCGAACAATTTGACGATATGTTTTATGAGGTTCAAGCCGCGTCGGACTTATTGAAGTCGCGGAGTCGACACAGTGAGCACAATATACACTCTCCTCTAACACGTTCTTCCCATTTCCGTATGTTACCGTTACCACCTTTGCAATTACCTTGTTTCGACGGAAATCCAACTGAATGGCACAGCTTTTATGATCTATTTAAGTCTTTAATTACTGACAACGAACAATTATCCGACGTAGAACGGTTTAGGTATTTATTATTATCTTTAAGAGATGAACCGTATAACTTAATCAAATCATTACCGGTCACTAATGAAAATTACGAAAATGCAATAAAAATCCTAATAAACCGCTACGACAACAAACGAATTGTGGCATCTAAACACTTGGATCGCATTATTGACCTCGAGCCATTGAACAGTAAGAAATTACATGATAGTTTGCGTAATTTAATCAACATATATTTCGAAAATGTAACCGCTCTTAAATCCTTAGGCTTTCCTATAAAACATTGGGATTTTTTTCTACTAAACATCTTACTACGGAAAATTACAGATGATATTAGAAGCCGTTTCGAAACATCACTTTCTTCGCCTAGTGATGTACCTTCCGTTGGCGAGTTACTCGATTTTCTTGAAAAGGAACTAACAGCCTTTGAAGTGATGTCCAGCGCCGGCAAAATACTCTCTCAACGAGAGACAACGCTTTCAATTCAGCCTCAATCGCGGCGTCGTTTTCCTCTTTCGCGTTCACTGACCGAGACTCCGCGTTTTACTTCTTCCACCCCTAAATCCTTTAATGTTCATGCCGCGACTGCTAATAAGCTGGAGTGCGATAACTCCTCCGTTGCAGGTCCTTCACAATTCTACAAACGTACTAGGAAATGTTTTTATTGTCAGTCAACGTCCCATCCCCTATACAGATGTGACAATTTTAACCAACTGGATTTAGAGGAACGTAAAAAAATCATTTCATCGAATAATATCTGTTTTAATTGCTTATCTGTGGGACATCGAGTGATAAATTGTAATTCTAAATTTTCATGTCGGAGTTGTGCACAGAGACATCATTCAACTTTACACGAAGATGACCCAAAGGTTACATTTCGAACTGCTTCTCCGGTAAATGCCAGTTGTAACAAAGTGTCTCTGGCGCCATCTGTCCGAAGTTCTCCAAATGATACTGTCCCCGATAAACAAGAAAATTGCACAGTCCTCTTAACTACAGCATTGGTCAAACTAAGACCAACCGGCAACGAACCCTATGTTCCACAAGCGATCCGTGCACTCATAGATCAGGGTAGTCAAGCCACTCTTATTTCCGAGTCGTGCGTCCAACGCTTAAGACTACCGAGATTTCATGTTAACCCTAGCATGTCCGTTTCAGGCATAAGCGATACCAAAGCAACTCCTCGTGGAAAGACGTTATGTGAAGTTACTCCTCACGATAGGCCTGATCCCAAACTTTATATAGAGGCTTTGATTATTCCTACAATAACAAATTACGTGCCCATTGTTCCCCATACTTTTGAAAGCATTTCTCATTTAAAGGATATTCCTTTGGCGGATCCAGAATTACGTTCTGCACGTCCTATTGAACTCCTCATAGGCTCAGATTATAGTGACAGAATATTGCTTCATGATAATATTATAGGCCCGCAAGGTACACCCGTGGCCATGAATAGCATTTTCGGCTATTTATTGAATGGTAAAATATCAAATTCTGGTCATCGTAATTTCTCCGTAAATTTAAGTACTTATAATTTGGATATGCAACTTCAGCGCTTTTGGGAAGTGGAAGCTATCTCTGAAGAAAGATCTCTTTCGAAGGAGGAGGAGATTTGCGAAACTATGTTTTCCAAATCATGTACACGAGACGACTCTGGCCAATACACGGTAGCTCTTCCTTTTAAAAATAGTGTTATTACTTTGGGTGAATCTAGAAATATTGCGCTTACTCGCTTGCTACAACTAGAAAAACGTTTCAAAATGAATCCTTCCTTGCATGCGGAATACTGTAGGTGTTTGCAAGAATATTTAGACTATGGACACATGGAACCGGTTTCGCCTGACGTGGCTAACAATTCCTATTATATTCCGCATCACGCTGTCATTAAATCTTCTAGTTTAACTACAAAGGTCAGAGTTGTTTTTAATGCCTCCTCCAAATCGGCGAATGGGGTTTCCTTAAATGACAATTTACTTACTGGTCCTAAATTGCATAAAGACCTCTGTGATGTTTTATTAAAATTTCGGCTTCACAAGATAGTATTCACAGCAGACATTAAAATGATGTATCGTTTTATCAAAATTCGTGCCGAGGATCGCGACTTTCAAAGAATCCTCTGGCGCTTTTCACCTGAGGAGCCTGTGCAGGATTTTCGTCTCTGTACTGTAACTTTTGGTGTAGCCTCTGCGCCATATCTTGCGCTACGTACACTTCGTCAACTTGCAATCGACGAAGCTTCAAAGTTTCCTCTCGCTTCAGAAGTTTTATTAAATGATGTGTATGTCGATGACATAATCACGGGTTCCGATAGTCTCGATGAGGCTGTTTTACTTCAAAAGCAGCTTCAAGAATTATGCCTTTCAGGTACTTTCCAACTACGCAAATGGTCGAGCAATAATTCTGCTTTTCTTAACACCATAAATGACAACAGTCCCACTGATGATGACACAATGATTCTATCCGCTCTAAATGAGGGTTTGTCTGTTAAGGTGTTGGGGTTACAGTGGAATCCTAAATACGATACTTTTCATTATGATTTCACGTCTCCAATTATAACTTGTTCCAAACGAAATATTCTTTCTGAAATTGCAAAGATATTTGATCCTTTGGGATTTCTTAGTCCTATTACAATTTTCGCTAAGCATTTGATTCAACTTTTATGGATTTCAGGCATAGATTGGGATGAGACTCCGCCTCAACCCATCTGTGATCAATGGGTTCAATTTGTTTCCGAATTACCATTACTTACAAATTTAAAACTTCCTCGGTATATTTTTGCTAACAAGACGAATGTTCAAATACATGGATTTGCAGATGCCTCCGAAAAGGCATACGCGGCCTCAGTTTACATTCGTGTTACTGATGAACTTGACCATGTATCCGTCAATCTGGTTTTCGCTAAAACTAAGGTTGCACCGTTAAAAAAGCTGTCCTTGCCGCGATTGGAGCTTTTGGCGGCCGCTCTTCTTACAAAATTACTAGACAAGGTTAATCTTCTTTACCAATCATACGTCCAAATTGAAAATATATACGCATGGAGTGATTCTTCGATTACATTGGCATGGATTCGCTCGTGCTCTCATGAGTGGAAAACATTTGTTTCTAATCGAGTCAGTTTGATCACTAGTACTATTCCCGCATCACACTGGAGACATATTCGTTCTGAAGACAATCCAGCTGATTGTGCATCTCGGGGTATTCTCCCATCAAAATTGGATCACGACGTATGGTTTCATGGTCCAGTTTGGTTGACTAAATGTGAAATGATGTGGCCGGTTTCAAAAGTCGATTTCACTACTGACGAGGAGCGACGTAAGATTGTACATGTGACACAAAAGTCCAATTCTGGGGATTTTTCATTTTTGGAAAAATTTTCTTCATTTCCCAAGGTCCTTCGAGTTATGTCGTATATCTTTAGATTTTATTTTAAATGTAAAAAGATTAAATTTTACGAGTCAAAAATCATAACAGTACCGGAGTTAAAATTTTGTCATGACAGATTAATTTTGGTTGTTCAACGTGAGAATTTTGCCGATATGATTAATCTGGTGAATTCAAATCGAAACTGCCCGAAAACAATGCAAAGACTACAGCCTTTCATTGATAGCAATGGCTTGCTTCGAGTCGGTGGCAGGATTCAAAGATCCAACATTTCTTACGATGCCAAGCATCAGATATTACTTCCTGCTAAACATCATTTAACAGATTTAATAATTGATTACAATCATAAAATTAATTTACACGTTGGTCCACAGACTCTTCAATACATACTTTCTCAAACTTATTGGATCCTATCAGCTCGGAAAGCGATCCGTTCCCGCACTTTTCGATGCATAAAATGTTTTCGTGCCCGTCCAATTGCTTCGCAGCCTTCAATGGCTCCGATGCCCGCGTCAAGAGTAATTGAAAGTCGTCCGTTTCTTCATGTCGGAGTAGATTTTGCAGGTCCTTTTGATACAAAGCGAGATTATCAAAGAAATGCAACGTATTTCAAATCTTACGTGTGTATATTTATATGTATGTCGACTAAAGCTATACATTTGGAGTTAGTTAAGGATTTGTCTACTGAGTCCTTTTTGAATGCCTTACGTAGATTCGTTTCTCGCCGTGGACTGTGTTCGGATATATATACAGACTGTGGACGTAATTTCGTTGGCTGTAATCGTTATTTGAGGGATTTATGCAATTTTCTAGAAAGTGAATCAGTCAAACTCAGTATACAGGATTTTTTTATCTCTAAACATATCAACTGGCATTTCAATCCTCCATATGCCAGTCATTTTGGCGGAATTTGGGAAGCAGCTGTGAAATCAATGAAATCACATCTATACAGAGTCATTGGCACTCGCCCTTTGACATATGACTAATTTCACACAATACTTTGTCAAATTGAATCTATTCTAAATTCTCGCCCTTTAAGTGCGCTTAGCGCTGATCCAAGTGATCCATTACCTTTAACACCAGCTCATTTTCTGGTAGGGTCTCCGCTGACGGCTATTCCAGAATATGACTATTTAATTGAGCTACCTAATCATTTAAAGCGCTGGCAAGTGATTCAACAAGCTGTTCAACATTTCTGGCAACGGTGGAGTGTTGAATATTTGTCTACACTGCAATCTCGTTCGAAATGGTTTCACAACAATAAATTGTCGCAAACGCCGGCACCCCTCACTGAGGGCTCTGTAGTTGTAGTGAAAAACGACAAACTTCCTCCCTTGCAGTGGCAACTTGCAATCGTACATAAACTGCACCCAGGTTTCGATAATATTACTCGCGTCGTTACTCTCCGTGTGGGCCAGTCTTTCTTCAAAAGACCAGTGATTAAAGTTTGCCCTTTACCAATTGCACAATAGCGTTCTTAATACAATTTTTTTCAAATTATCCATTTTATTTCAATTATTCAGTTAAAGTTGCTTCCTTATACAAAGTATTATTACAAATTAAATTTCGTTAGCATTTCTCCACATCTATCTTTGTTCAATATATTTTATTTTCTGTTTTAATTATTTTAGTTTCTAGTATTTTCCTATTATTTTCCTTTATAACCATAACCGGTTTTAACGCCGGCACTATGTTGCGTACTTAGCGCAATCAATTTACCGCGAATATTTCTTAGTATCGAGTTGATCGTCTCTAAGCAAATGTATTGCCACCCCTCTTCTACGACGACGCTGCCATCTCTCCTCTCGATACATTTTCAAAAACATACGCTGCGGACGCGTCGCATCGATCTCCGTTGTTCTTTTCAATATTTCCATACATTAACTAGCGCAATCGAAAGAAGTTCGGGCCAGTGCTTCCTACAGTCTTAATAGAAGAGCTCCAGCAGCACGAAGACAAGAGGTAAGTGGTAGTGCATTTGTGGTGCTAAGATTCGCCTCCCGATACCGAACATCTCGTTTGCCCTAATTTCTTAATGTATCGTCGACTTGATTATAGAATTCGTCAATATCAGTATCTGTTGACATTGAGGTGGGTGCATACACAACTAATGCATTGAGACGACAGGGTTTCGTGTTGATCCTCAACGTTAATATGCGGTCACTCACTGGGTTATAGCCTATCACCAAACTGTTGATTTCAGCCGCCACAGATAAAGCTAAACCATTCTGGCTTTCTTTTTTTGGGCCCGAAAAGTACACAGTATGGCCGTTTGGGGCATTGTAATTGCAAGCCTAATCCACGCATATGAGTTTCTGTTATCCCCAGGATCTTTAGATTATAGTGTTGTTGTTCTTTGTCGATGACCTCTTTTTTCCATGTCGGAGCATGCCTCGGACATTCCGGGTCCCTATTCTCACTTTCTTACGAAGTTTTGCTTGACGATCTACTGTTACGTCACCAGTAGCATTCTCTCCGCGCTGGATCTGGTGAGCCACGGCAGTGTGGCTAGTAGCATATTTACACCATGCGACCTGGACTCGACATGATGCCGGGTGGTAGCGGGATTCATTCGCATTCCATTCCTGGTTCATTTTCATTTCTTTCTTGGGAAGATTAGGAGGATTTCTTGAGAAGATAATGCAGTGGTTTCCTCTTGCCTTCTGCACCGCAGTGTGTTGATTAGGATAGCCTGATGCCGACGACTGACCTCTAGTGTAAAGTAGTTATTAATAATCTTACCTCCTTACTCCCGGCTGCTTGTTGACCTATTTTTCCAAGGGATTGGCTACCACAATCTCAACAATACGTTACTCAACGTAACAGAGTTCACCACGGGTAGGTGGGAGTGGAGATTGGTGTGGGGAGGATAAGTGGTTGTCCTTGATAGTCAACCATATATATATTGCGCATCACACATCCTTGAACCTTAAGTTGCGTATTTGGCTTACATAAATAACTTGTCTATTTTTAAAATCTTCTTGTTCCTATCTGCATATAGGGTGACGCAATGGAACGTGCAAAATTAAAAAAAAGATTAAAAAATAAATACAAAAGGTGCAGTTAAAATAAACCTGAGGCATTGTAAAGTAATAACTGATGATTATTTTTTAAAAATAACATCATCTAAATGATAACCCTCTCTACAACGGCAATCCTCTAACCGCAAACGGAAATAAATGAAAACTTTCTTCAGTAATGCTGGCGTAATTGCTGCCATTTCACCACGGATAATCCCCTTGAGCTGATCAATGATTCTCGGATTATTGCTGTAAACTTTGTTTTTGAGGTATCCCCACAAAAAAAGTCAGGAGGCGTCAAGTCTGGACTACGTTGGGGGCCATGGGATATCACCTCTTTTCGAAATCAGTCTGAATCATTTGATGTGTGACTGGTAGCTCCGTCATGTTGAAACCAAGTCCTAGAATTCACTGTTTTTGAATTTTTAAGAAAACATGTCAGATCCAGAAGGAGCCAAAAAACTTTCCAACATCGCAACATAGCGGTTGGTATGAACAGTGACGTTTTGCCCTCGAGCATTTTCAAAGAAAAAGGGACCTATTATTCCTCTGCCAGAGATTGCTGCCCATACGGTCACTTTACGACTATGCAGTGGTTTCTGGTGTTTGAGTTTGGGATTCTTACTGTTCCAGCAAGGACAATTTTGGCGGTTTATATATCCATTAATATGAAAATGGCCCTCATCAGAGAAAATGATATTGTTAAAATTGGAAAATCGATTAAACATTTCATTAGCATATGCGAGCATTGCTTGCATATAGCTATCCGTGCAGGGGCGGAGAAAGAATACTAACCTCTGTGGCCGGGGTCGGCCTGTCGTAAAAGGCGACAAAACAACCCACCCTAGCTACGTGGTAGGGCCTCAAGCCCGTCTGGATGGCGACCACCTTTGGTCTTAAGTATGCCGCCATAATAACCTTGTGTTGTGTTCCGGCATTAATGACCCAAGTTCCTGTGTACCCTTATGGGACAGCAGCGTGTTCGCGATGCGACTGGCGTTGCAAACACCTATAGGCGACGGTAACTGCTAAATTCTAAGCGGGCTGTCAGCCTGTCTGCTGTCCTACGCAATAAAAAAAAAAAAAAGCTTATATGGATACAGTTTAAAATCCAAATTTAAAATTCGTTGCAAACTTCGTCGCGATAAGTGTAAGACAGACGATCTCTTGCTCGTAGACATTTATGGATCTCCTCGTACCGACTGTTGAAGTTGAGATGTTCTTGGACGACCTTTTGCTTGTGGTTTAAACGTTAAACCGGTCTCTTCAAAACGCTTTACCATACCTTTACCATATTTTAATTAAATTAGCACTAGGAGCTTCACTAATTCGCCATAGACCATATTCAGAACAATAAAGTCGCCTAGTAACAATGTATGACCGAGAGTTCTCGTAAAATGCGCGCACGCAATATGCGCGACGCTTCCCGTCGAAGATACTCATAGTGACTAAAACTCCATGCCCGTCTAGTCTACCCAACGATGTAGGCTCCCCCGCCCGGGGGCTTTCGATCCCGCAAAAAAAGATGATGCAATATGCACGCTCTATTGCGCCACCCTGTATATATATCACATTATAATTTAGGGCCAGCACAACATGTTTTTTACCTCCATTCTTCTGTAGCACTTGTCTTAACATTCTCATCACTTTTCCGCCATATCTTTTATTACTGTCTACCTTTACTCCTTTCTGTATCTATCCTCTCTTCTTTCTAATACTTTTTTTTTGCAAATAATTTATTATTTGCTCTATATGACACTGTATACATACTTTTTTTAAATAATAGTTTATCTCCATTCGCTTTTATATTTCAAACGAATGTCAAAAAACTCTGAGACTCGTTTAAGACTATTTTTATTTTAATTACAATATATCTGGCTCAGATACAGATCTCTGGCTCTGGTCTTTTAAAGGATAATGAAGGTGGATTTTAAAAATATTCCCTTAGATAATTATTTAATTAACGAGATAGGAGAACAGAGAAATGCGAGACGTACTTAATAAGGAATGTTTCATACAAGATATTATTTTGATATCTTTATTGTATTATAATTATATATTTAAAGATAATTAATAAATTTATAACTCAATCAGAGACAAGAGCAAATTACGCGTATAAAATGGAAATTGACTTCATTATTTGTAACTAGTAATCTGTCCCAGTTTCGATCTAGTAGAAAATTATTTTATAAAATAGCTTATGTCACAAAGTAATATACTTATGTTAATCGTTAATAGAAGAATTTTCTGTTTATGATGATGCTTTGAAAATTCTAACGCAACATTATAATAAACAAAAACTAACTGAATGACATAAAAATTAGAATCACTAGTAGAAGAGAATAGGTTTAGGGATGGAGAGAAACTACTTGATCTTATTTATTTATTGGCGTATTCTTGTTAAATGATTATGGACGCGGTGTGCGTGTAAGTGACGCACATATCAGTCTACGGCGAAAGAACGAACGTGACTGATAGTCGGGTCCGCCCGAACTGTGGTCTGGGCCACATCGGGATCCATCGACTCTCCTGCGTATCTGTTTTGAGTGCAGGCCGATCGTAGTAATACCACCACAAAAGCATTATAACATATATCATTAAATTTTAAGAAGGAAAAATAAACACGTGTACAAAATAACCGAGAAATAGAATTTACAAGAATTAACAAAGAAGTATCGTTCATGGTGTTGTTATAAAATATTGTTCATGGGTTGGCTAACGCGCGGTCTTTCGTTTTGGCACTCGGCAAACGACAGCTGTGGCGAGTGATCCCGAGTGGGCTTCGTCACACAGCAGTGAGTGGCGGCTGCGCTGAATGGTACATTCGATCTCAGCCAATTACGATGATGAGCAGTAACGCCAATCAGTGTCACAAAGAAAAATCAGTTTATTAATTCAGAATTGTAAATCAGGAGTCATTGAAATAAGCATGCGTGTGTTATAGCAACTAGATAACTTAACAAATATACTTTTTTGGTGAATATAAACATAGACACTGGACGGGAATCAACTCTTGACACATCGCATTCTAATGTGCGAAAGTCATCACATTACGAATGTGCTGTCATCGATGTAATTTAATAAAGACTTCGGTGTAATTTAATTTGGGTTATTGATATTATATGCGTAACATTATACGGAAACATTATATAAGGCCAGAATATATAATATTAATTCACGAAATGAGTTTCCCGAAAATTTCAGAAAAGTTAATCTGATGAAAAAGCTGGAAAACTGTATGTTTTTGGATATTGAACTTTCTGTGTACATTTCGTATAATAAGGATATGAAATGTTAATACTGTGGGAGTATCAGGTTAATAACGTGCATGAATCTGAATCAAAGATCATTGCGAAATGGAATTTAAATGAAGTCATTAATTTCGTCATTCAATATTGACTGCAGGATTTTTATTGCTGTGAAACAGTAAACAAACGGCCAACTTAATAATAAGCTGTTACCGTTACCGACACCAGGATCATCGTTAACATGCTGCCATCCCCGCGGGGGACCTGGAACCTGGATTACTAATACCAGAACATAGCAAAAGGTTATCATGGCGGCATTTATAGAGTCCACAGGTGGCTGCCATTCGGACTGGCTTGGGGCACTATCACCTAGGTAGGGTTGTTTTGTCACAGGAATCAGTATTCTTACCATCTCTACATAGATATATTAGTTATCAGATTTAAGAAACTCAACGGATAGTAGACTCTCTTGACAGACTGCGAGGAAAGGCTAACCTTCAGGCAGTCTCGCAGATGAAGCGGCAGGTAAGCTCTTTACCCTTTAAGTTATTATTTAATATTTTAATGCAATAGGATGATATTCATAACTTTGTGTTTCGGTATAAAACATATCCAAGCCAATAAACACACGTTCGTTCCCTTTGATTATCTTTGCACCTAAATTCGATTCAACATCCATTACCGTGCGGTAATTGTTTAGAGATTTGGGATCCATCCCTGAGTTTACGCCACACAAATGCGGATAACCCGATTAATGTTATGTGGTTCTATTAAAACGAAGCACTTTATGTTGACTATATATAACAAGGATTATAATTTTATTGATATTGAATGTACTATATTTTAAAATAAACAATTAATTTTCTTGAAACTATTGTTTCAACCTGATTGCACAATAATAAAAGAGTTAGAAAGTTGTTTTTTTTTATTGCGGTCGGACAGCAGACAGGCTGACGGCCTATTTAGAATTTATCAGTTACCATCGCCTATTGGTGTTTGCAACGCCAGTGGTATCGCGAACACTCTACTGTGCCATAAGGGTACAGGATCTTGGGTCACTAATGCCGGAACACAACACAAGGTTATTATGGCGGCATACTTAAGACCAAAGGTGGTCGACATCCAAACGGGCTTGCGGCGCTGCCACGTAGGTAGGGTAGGTTGTTTTGTCTTCTTTTACGACAGGCCAACCCCGGCCGCAGAGGTCAGTATTATTTCTTTCTCCGCCCCTGAACAAAACTGCACGGAGTTAGCAGCGCCCCTGCCGTTGCAAATACCTGTAGACGACGGTAACTGTTCAATTCTAAATGGGCCGTCAGCCTCTCTGCTGTTCTACAACAATTAAAAAAATATATATGGGATACAAAATTATTTTATCAGATGAGACTGTTACACCCCTGGCTAAGAATATAAAAACGATAAAAAATACGCACTTATTTAACAAATACTTTAAGTAACTAAAGAAATCATCCTAAATTGTAAAAAATTATTCAACGGATCAAGATGACACTAATTTGATATTGACAGTGATGGAGTTGAATTAAAGAATTTTAATAGAATTACTAACTTTACGAACAACGTGAAAGTATTTTAAACGAATTTCTTCGAACAATGGATGATGTAAAACTTGAATATTCCTATAAGAACTCATTAGGGGTGTGATGTAGCCCATCTCCACGTGGTTACACCCTGGGTGCCACTAGACAGCTCGCTAGGTCTCATCCTGGCGTGCTGTCAAATGGTAGCAAAGAGGCTACCCCAAGTCAAGCTCTCAAGCGACCCGTGGTGAAGATATTATGCTGGCTATTATGGCATGGCTGGACGGATGTCCAGTTCCAAACGGAGCACCTCCAATAACGGGGCACCACGGAGGTTACTTATGCTCTTCTTCCAGTAAGCGGGGATCTGCCGGTAAGTGACTTTTACTTCCCTTGCTGATCGTGGGAACTTTATGAAAGACGAGCTAAATTCACTTATTAAAGTTCTGGGAGAAATCGCAACACTTTTGGGTGTTGTTTCATTATCAACCATGTTTTATCACTTGTCTATAATATACTGTTTGATCCCAGGACCCCATCTTATCTCAAAGAACGGTTTCAGTTCTTTCAACATAGTGATTCGAGACCTCAGAGAACATTACAGAATTTGCGATTGATGATTCCTTTAAACACAACCCAGTTCCTTGTAAAATCATTTTTTGTAAAATCTGTCGCTCTTTGGAATGCACTGCCATTAGAAATCAGATCTGCTAAGACAATCAATACACAGCTTCAACATCCTTTTAAAATACTTACTATTTATCATTTTAAACTAATTGTTATCTAATAAGACACCTATCTAATAGATTCATATATATTTGTTTGTATATCTTATGTATCTTGTATATGTATTACCTATGTGTTTTTTTAATCTATAATACTTAAAGATAATTTTTTGTTTGGTTTTTTTCTTATTTTTTTAAACTATATTATTATAAATCTTCTCCATCCAAAGATTGCCTGGAAGAGATTGCGTTTAGTAATAAGACCGCCCGTTGTACCTTAACGCCGTTTTAAATTGAATTGTATAGTGTAATTATAATGTGTACAATAAACAGTAATCTAATCTAATCTAACTCTCTAAGCGGTCCATACCATGGTGGTGATCAAGTATAGCATTACTTATAATTGAAACTAAAGGTTCAAAATTTGATTTTAAAGTCATGAATGAAAGAACATTCTGATACAAATAAACAATAATTCTATCTATAAATTATATAAATATTTTTTTTTTACTTTTCTAAAATTGTATATTTGACAATAAAAAAATATACAGTCTCGTTTAACGTTCTTGTTAAGTGTTAGATATCAAAGAACTAAATTGTTTGAATCATTACCATTGAAATATTTATTTTCTTCGAATCCTTTGAATGTTTTTATAAAAGCCTAAAAAGAAATTAAAATAAATTCTTTTCAAACGCTTTCGATTTTTATATTCGAATATTGAACTTTTTATTTTTATACCTATATCAATTACTTATACCAAGAGAGTCAAAGGAAAGAGGGTATTTGTAAAATGTCTTTATTCAAAAAAGTTTAAGTATTGAAGAATTAAAAGTAGAGGGATAATAAGCTTAATGAGGTCAGGCAACTAAGACTAGAAACTGGGAGGAAATGGGAGAGGATGGTGAATAAGAAAGAGGGTCATCGGAAATTATACGCAACGCTCACCACTTCACGCTGGTGAATTAAAGAGTAATATAATCAGTTGACTTAAACCATTAAACTGTAGTTAGAAAAATAGGCTTAAGTGTGACTATCATGTAAAAAACTATGCGAAACATGGTACAGCTATTCCTATTATATTCATACCTTTGGATTTGCCGATGTAACATAATTTTAAGACATCCCTAAATAAATAAATATACTGTAACAATTCACATAGCGCCATCTAGTTCCAAAGTAGGCATATCCCTTGTGTTATGGTTACTAGACAACTTAAATAATACTTATATACTTTAATTTTGTATAATTGTTTCAGTGTTTCAATATATATATATATATATATATATATATATATATATATATATATATATATATATATATATATATATATATATATATATATATATATATATATATATATATATATATATATATATATATATATATATAATTGGAATCTCGGAATCGGCTCCAACAATTTTCATGAAATTTAGTATACGGGCGGTTTCGGGGGCGATAAATCGATCTAGCTAGGAATCATTTCTAGAAAATGTCAAAAGGTGGCGTTTGAGTAGTCCCAATTTAAACTGAAAAATGACTCTTCCTGACATCTATCGGCGAATAATAATACTATTTTTTTTTAATTGATTTAACGACACAACAACACTAAAGCTATTCCAGCAGATGGCGTTGTTAAGTAACACGAAGTCAATGAGTGTTTGCTTTGAGGTTAGACTAAGAAAATCAATTGTTAATTTCCAAAAATAAAAAAAATACCGAGCAAAGCTCGGTCATCCGGATATTTTATATTAATATTAACTACATGTAAAAAAAATTAACTTAGCTAATGATATGTTGAAGTTTTACTTTATATTAAAGACTTCCTGGACAACATCTTGGAGTTACGGCTAACGCACGTCGGTACGCTTGCGAAGGTTACGAGTTCGATTCCCGTTAAAACAAAATTATATTTATACAGTTATCTAGTAATGCATAACACAAACTATGCAACTTAGTTTGGAACTAGATGGCGTTGTGTAAATATCCCAATATATTTATTTACTCTAAAGTTGGGGTATTATTGTATATTGTCAAAACTTTATATCGAAATTAGTGGTATGTGCAACCAGCCAAGCCTTGGACAAACGTGGTGGCTATACTGTCTGTTCCCTGAATGGGATGAATAGGAGGAAGGCCTGAACCCAGAATTGGGATGTTATGAACTATTATTTGAGACGTGCTTGAGATCTAACCAAAAATTCAAAATCATTATATTATTATCCGTGCAGGGGCGAAGAAGAATATTAACCTCTGCGGCCGGGGTCGGCCTGTCGTAAAAGGCGACAAAACAACCCACTCTAGCTACGTGGTAAGGCCTCAAGCCCATCTGGATGGCGACCACCTTTGGTTCTAAGTATGCCGCCATAATAACCTTTTGTTATGTTCCGGCATTTGTGACCCAAGTTCCTATACCCTTATGGAATAGCACTGTGTTCGCGATGCCGCTGGCGTTGCAAACACCCATAGGCGACGGTAACTGCTAAATTCTAAGCAGGCCATCAGCTTGTCTGCTGAAAAAAAATCAACCTCAGCTGACTTCTAAATAACGGTCGATACACTAAGCAGGATTTCCTTACGGATTCGGGAGGCAAGCGGTGGCTTCCATTAAAATTAATAAGCTACATCTATTTTCTCTACCTCTTTGTATGAGGGAAGGGAGTATCATAGCAACGCGTTGACGGACATTACTCAAACAGACGCCAGGGTAGAAGAGAGTGAACAGGTTTCTTACAGGCAAGCGTGCTACACCGCCGACCGCATCGTCACTTAACATCAGGTGAGATCGCGATCAAACGTACACCTATCTACAATAAAAAAAAGGTGAGTAAAAGTTGACATCTAATAAAGAAACTCTAAGAATAATCCAATTTTGTAAGTATAAAAATCCGCAGCATTTATACGAGATCATGTCGAAATTTTATGAATTCAAGTTGAAGGTTGTGCGTTGGAATTTTTCTCGGATCCCTTTTCCTTTTATACGTAATTGGATAAATATGGCGGCCACCAGTCGCCTCGTGGTTTATTTTATCCGAATTCAGCTTTATTAAGTTTGATGGAGAATGTTGATTTATAGAAATACTGGCTAGAGATGTATTATACAGCAATATATTGAATAGACGTTCAACCTTGTATCACTGCGTCCATTTTAATGAGCTTTTGTGATCGCCATAAATTTACAGGCCATTGAGAAAGCCTGTCTCGCTAATGTAACGAAGCAGTTTTTGTTAGAAGCTGCTCGTACCTCATCCAGTTCCAGTATATGCTTAAATATAATGAGGTTTCGTTTATGCATCAGGGGTCAGCATTAACACAGCAGGTGTAGAAGCGTTTCAGCTGCTTTATTACAGAATCTGCAGAATTACTATCCTTGATCTTCACGGTGCACAGTGCATAGTTGATTCCTATGGTAGTTCTTCAATCGTACACTTACGATTGTAAGCTTTTACTGACGGTTTAGAGTGGTTTATACCTAGAATTCTAGAAACATAATTCTAGGTTTAAACAACTGAATGATTGAAAACCAACACCGTGAATCTTCACCGGTGCATTGATCCCTGAAGGTAGTGAGTAAAAATTAACACATTAAAACACAATACAATAACTGATACAATACATCACATTAATTTCAAAATAAGAATAACAAGTAAATTCGGTAGTACGGATACCCATAAAAACATTAATAAAGTGTTGCCTTTGTAAATACATACATATATGTTACACATATATATATATATATATATATATATATATATATATATATATATATATATATATATATATATATATATATATATTTATGTGTATTATATATATATATATATATATATATATAATACACATAAATATTAATTAATGCGCCAAAGATGAATTCAAGTATTTTTAATGACATTTTTTCCCCCGATATGTATCAAGGCCAAAATAAGGTAATGACTAAAAAGATTAAACACGGTAAAGACTAAACACTTACATATAATTATTGCAGATAATTAATATTTCTATCCCGTTATATGTAAGTATGAGTCATATCTTCTTCTTCTCTGGCGTTACACTCTTGCCAGAGTGGTCGTGGCCGTCACGTTGAGGTTTTTGTAGCCTGTTTTACAATACGACGCCACTCTTCGCGAATTGCCGCTCTCCTTGTGCATTCGTGCAGAGGAACGTCGACGGCGCCTTTCACTTGGTCCGTCCACCTCATCGGTGATCTCCCGCGTGGTCGGGTGCCCTCAACCTTGCCCTGCACTACCAGGCATTCGATGGATTCGCCTCCGCGCCGTGATACGTGTCCAAAGAAAGTGAGAATGCGAGCCTGCACTGTGTTTGATAGCCTCTGATTGATGCCCAGCTCTCGAAGAATAGACTCGTTGGTTCGGAATTCCGTCCACGATATACCGAGCATTCTTCTCCAGCACCACATCTCAAGAGCATCAATCCGTTTTTTCTCACTTTCTCGTAGGGTCCATGTCTCCGCAGCGTAAAGAAATATGGGGAATATGAGAGCCCTGACAAGTCTGGTTTTGGTGGCTTTGGTGATGTTTCGATCCCTCCATATTTTCTTCAGATTATCCATAGCTGATTTGGAGATTGCCATGCGTCGCTTGATTTCGTCTATGCAGCCGCCACTATTCGATATCAATGCACTGAGGTATATATATGATTGCACCACCTCACAACCCGCTATTTGTGTAACCTGTGGCGAGTTGTTGTTTGCACGATCGACAATCATCATCTTAGTCTTGCGGAGATTTATTTTGAGACCAAAATCAAGGCTGACACGTTCCATTCTGTGTAGGAGCTCTTCCATGTGTTCAACACTACTCGCAAAAAGTGTGGTATCGTCTGCGTATCGTAGGTTTGATATTCGCTTACCTCCGATGGTGACACCGTCAGCCCAACCTTCAAGAGCAATTCTCATTATTGATTCTGTGTAGATGTTAAACAGTAACGGAGAAATTATACATCCTTGTCGTACTCCCGCACTGGGGTGAAAATCGCTGGACAGAACCTCGTCTGTTCTTACTGAGGCCGTCCCGTTTTCGTAAAGGTGTCTAAGTAGTGTCACCAGGTGTTTTGGAGTACCCATATCCAAGAGCGTGCCCCAGAGTCTCGGCCATTTCACCGAATCAAATGCCTTTGAAAAATCAACAAAACAGATGTAAATAGGTTTATTGAATTCCCGGGATTTCTCGATTATCTGGCGCACGTTTAGAATCTGCTCGCGGGTGCCCTTACCCTTCACAAAACCAGCCTGTTCAGGCGCTATTTCCTTAGACAGGTACGATTTCAAGCGCTCATTCACAATGTGCAGAAGTATTTTGCTCGCATGCGGTATCAGAGCGATTAAGCGATAGTTGCCGCAAGATTTTGTAGAGCCCTTCTTATGTAGAGGCACGAAGACAGTGTGTGCCCAATCCTGCGGCCAAACACAGGTCCGCCAAACGCTATTACATAGAGCGTGGAAAATTTGAACACCATACTCTCCTGACGCCTTGATGGTTTCTATTGGGATAGAGTCTCTCCCCACTGCCTTGCCATTTTTGAGATGTTTTATGGCTGCTCTAACTTCATCCTTTAATATGTCAGGCTCCATTTCGTCAGTTTCAGGATGTGTTGATGGAAAACATCGCGATTCTGAATCGTGAAACAAAGTTTGGCAATATTCCCTCCATGCCTCGGAGATGGCGTCGAGCTCCGTCATTGTCTCACCACGAGCGTTTTCTATAGCCCAAGTTCTAGCAGTGAGCGATTTGGTTATGGATCGGATCTTATGGTGAAGGTCTCTGGATTCATGCCTACCAGCGTGCGCTTCAACTTCCGCACATATTTTCTGGAGGTGAGTGTTCTTGTCTCGCCTGCACGCCTCCTGTATGCGTGCTGATTTTTCATTCAGAACTCTCACACTCGTTCCAGAAGCCTTTAACAACCTTCTCTCCTCAACAAGGGCAAGAGTACTATTGGTCATCCAGCGTTGGCGTTGACGTTTTCCCACAGGTAGTTTCGACTCTTTAACAGCTTCGCTTATAAGGGTTTTCGCCTGGCTCCACAGGACATCCGAGCTGTCCGCACTCACCGCTGTCCATTGACTCCAGTTTCGTTCCAACACGGCCACAAACTCTGGGACATCTCCTACAACCAATCTCCTTTGACTATCAGATTTTCTGATGAGTCATATATTTAAGTTAATATATAAGATAATATAACTCAAAAAAATATTAAAACCTCACTTAAAAATACTTTTTAGAGAATTTGTAACCTAATTTTAATTATTCATTTGAACGTGCGTAGACTTAAGTTGCGATTGCATTATACAAACCTTAGTGGTTTTTCGTGCTGTGAATTTAATAAATAAATTTAAAAAAAAAAAGTAATTCTAAAATAAGTTTATACTTGACTTCTGTTTTTTTATCAAATATATTCGCACTGAAAGATTTGATATTATAAAAACACGACTTGTCTGGTCAGTCTAGTAGATACATAGTCCATTTCGAGTTACTGCGGAACTGATTTTCTTCTTCTTCCTGCTCTTATCTCACATTATATGGGGCGAGCACAACATGATAGCCGTTATCTCAAAATTCGCACATGTTTTCGCCATATCATCTTTTACGTAATCTATCCAATTTTCTTTAGTCTACCTGTCCTCGTGTATCCATCCACTCTCAATTAAACCACGATTTTCTATTTTTGAATAATATAGTTCAATGAAAAATTGCGTTATTATATTGTATTGTAACTATTTCTTGTTTAGATTTAATTTTTTTATGTACACAAACGAATTCAAGTTCGCCCTTGTTTTATTACAAGTTCTTGTGCAAAAAAGAAGAAGCACAAAAAGAAAATGTTTAGATTTACAGAGGCAATAGTCCTCTGACCTTAAAAACCGAATAATATTTCCAATTTTGCAGTATCAAAGCAATTTGCTATCTATTATGAAAGTCTAGGGATGCATTGCGGTAGTCGTATTATTATTTCAGGCCGCCTGCCAACATCACGTGCAGTATTGGGCTCGATATCATTCGAGCGTAGCAATAGCCAGTGCTACGACATGACACACTTGTAACAGAGGTAGACTACCTCACATTTATGTATAACAATGGTATGTCATGCCACCGTAGAATTGGCTATTATTACGCTACCTACTACTATTACTTCTTATATGTGTAAGTGATATCCATATGCAAGCCCCAAGTTATTACTTCCTTCTGAAATAGGCATTACGAAGGCATTTATGTCATGATCCGGCAAACGTTTTTCTGTATTATAATATTTAAAAAAAAGATAGTCTACATCCTCCTCCAAAGTCCAATCTATCTTATATCGAAATTCATTAAAAATAAACCTACGCCTAAACCGATGAACCCAGCGGTTTAGGCGTGAAACAAACAGAGGTACATAGTGCGGTTGAAAGACCATAAAAAACGTTACGGCTTATATCTAAAAAAGATAGTAGTCACGATGCGGGAAACAAAGGTAGTGCGGGTTCGATAATAAACGTGGAAATGAAAGGAGACGGAAATACCCAGCAAATTAGAAAGAGCGGCGACTCATCTGTGGTTCTCCGATTTGCTACCTTCCACGGCTGGTTCTGCGGTTTTGAGTCTAGGTATTTTTAATTAATGGTTTAAAATAACACAAAGTCAAGAACACATATATAAAGACTCGTGTGGGGTGTTTAAATTGATGGTGCGTATTAGTGGCGCGGGTGCTAACTAAGACTGCGACGCGGCGATGTCTGAGTAGTTTTTCAAATCGCCGTCAGGCGCCGCGGCATCTAAACTAACTTGCAGGTAGACAGGGAAAAAAAGGATAGGATAAGGCGCCTAACCAGACATATTGAGTTACTTCCACATTTATAATATTAGTATGTATTAAAATTTTCTACGTGATAGGACTCCAAGCCCGTCTAGATGGCGACCACCTTCGGTCTTAAGTATGCCGCCATAATAACTTTGTGTTGTGTTCCGTCGTTAGTGACCCAAGTTTCTGTACCATTATGGGACAACAGCGTGTTCGCGATGCCACTGGAGCTGCAAACACCCATAGGCGACGGTAACTGCTAAATTCTAAGCGGCCCTTCAGACTGTCTGCTGTCCTACAGCAATAAAAAATGTATGTTAACATATGACTTCTTTTTAAAGAAATCTATTTTTAAATTGATTCATTTTATGACCGGTGTGATCCAAAACCAATGTACGTTGACTATGATTAAACTCAACTTTTTTATTGAAATACGTTCCTAGAACACTTTTTGAAAGACAAATAAGTATGTACAATCACTTCCTATTATATTTAACTGTTATAAGGAAAAGCGGCAAGAAATTTTCCAGCAACACATCTAATTTTAGTATATGTCTTTTAATGTATACAAATAAATAAAATGGGAGGGTCTGTTTGTAATATTAAAATAACCGCTTTTTACTAAGTGCATTCGGACGTATACACAGTACATATACCAAAACAATTTTTTTTACAATTTTTGTCAGTCTGTCTGGCTGGCTGCACCGATTTTGACGGGACTTTCACTGGCAGATAGCTGATGTATCAAGGAGTAACATAGGCTATTTTTATTTTAGAAAAAAAATGGATTTTGTTAAAAATGATAAGTTTCAGAAATTTTAAATTCTAATTTAAGTTGACCTCAGATTTATATCATCAATCATATGAAATAGGGTTCATTCAGCTTAGGCTGGAGGATTCTAGGTTGAATTTCCAATTTAAGTTAACCTCAGATTTATGTCATTAATCATATGAAATAGGGTTTAGCTTAGGATGGACTTTGTAGGTTCGAACGTACGTATTCCGTTCCGTTCCGTATACGTTTGTAATCCAAAATAAACCATAAGATATATTCAAAAAATTCTGCTCAAAGTCACTATTCCACACGGAAGGAGTCGCGGGCACAGCTAGTTTCATATGAATACTTTTTTAAATCACAATTTTTCTTTTTCTCTTTAAAGCCAGTGTCGATGAAAATATTTTTTTAATGCTGTAGGACAGCAGACAGGCTGACGGTCCGCTTAGAATTTAGCAGTTACCGTCGCCTATGGGTGTTTGCAACGCCAGTCGCGAACACGCAGCTGTCTCATAAGGGTACAGGAACCTGGGTCTCTAATGCCGGAACACAACTCAAGGTTATTATGGCGGCATACTTAAGACCAAAGGTGGTCGTCATCCAAACAGGCTTGAGGCCCTACCACGTGGCTAGGGTGGGTAGTTTTACCGCCTTTTACAACAGGCCGACCCCGGCCGCAGAAGTTAGTATTCTTTCTCCGCCCCTGCATGGATAAAATGCGGCAAATAGTGCGGAATTACCAAAATATAAAGATATATCCTACACCACGAAGCTCTTTGAGAAGTTTATTGGATCACAAATTCGATTGAAGTAATAATATAATGAAGTAATGTAACGTGGAAAAATAAATCGAAAAACCAATTCTTAGATCATGCTGGCGGCACTTATTGTGGACTAAATCCTAAAATTCCACTATAATTGGACTACTTCCAAAATAGAAAAATATTCTCTAGGGCATTTTATTTTTCGAGCAGTGTCCCTTCAGTTCCCACGAGTGTACTTTGTCGTTACTTTTGGCAAATTAACTTAATTAAGGTACTTAAATTGCTTATTTCATTCATAAAGAGTAAATGCGTACAATAATAAATTCGTCTTTTTTTAACTGACACGCTCTGCTGTGATCAAGATTATTATACTGCAATTTATGAACCTGAGCATTCCAAGCTTCTTATTTTTTCATTGCTGAGGAACAGCAGATATGCTGACATCCCGCTTACATACATATACATATAATAGCAGATAATTATTACATACATACATATAATCACGCGTCTTTCCCGTAGGGGTAGGCAGAGACCACTTCTTTCCACTTGCTACGATTCTTACATACTTGTTTCGCTTCGTCCACTTTCATTATTCCCTTCATACATGCCCTTCGGTTTAGGGTACTCTTGACCTGGCCTTTTTTCAAGACGTCCCTGATCTGGTCTCGAAACGTCCGCCTAGGTCTACCCCTTCCAACACTTCCATTCACACTCGCCTTATACACTTTTTTCGTCAATCGTTCTTCATTCATTCTCTCGACATCCCACTTAACAGTAAGCAGTTAACGTTGCCTATGAATGTTTGTAGAGCTAGGGGCACTGCGAACACGTTGCTGTCCACATAGGAGCAATGGCATTTGGTTCACTAATGTCGGAACGCAATTCAAGGTTATTATGGCGGTATACTTATAGACTAGAGGTGGTTGCTATCTACACGGGCTTGGAATCCACCTAGCTAGGGTTGTTTTGTCGCCTTTTACGACAGGCTGACCGTCCCCAGGGATTAGTAATCCGTCTCTGCACGGATATATAAATATTTGTGACATATTGACATGTTATTACCGGTATGATTTCGAACCAACAACGGTTGGCTATTATTAAACGCAAATTTATTATTCAAAGTAAGTTTCTAGCTAGAATATTATACATAAAGGAATATTAATGCTTATCGTATAGTGTTGATTTTTTCCTTAACGCTTCCTTTTTTCTACCATCAGAGTTTGCTTAGCTTAATGCCTTATGTATTTCCATTAAACCGCGTAGTGCCGGCTTTCGTTCGTCGAATCTTGTCGAGGGTTATTAATTAGATAAGTAGTATATTAATTGCCTACAATACAGTCGCTTTGCTGTTTAGTTTGGATTTAGATGATGCTGTGTGAACTATATATTATATACATTTGACTCGATTTTAGTTTCTGAATGTTCTACTGCAGCACTTTAATGCAGTAATCTGAAAGGAAGCTTAAATCAACCTGACAGCTTGTGTACTATATACGATATCTAGAGTCTAAACACTGTGAAATAAATTTCAGGAAATTTTAAAAACATATAAGTAATTATGAGATAGAATATGGCAAAAAATTTACGTCTTTTCAAAGAAATCATGTATGGTACTTGTATTATTTTAATACAGTAAATAAATATCCATTTTTTTAATTATCGTGATCTTTATTATGATGTGTTAAAAAGTATAGTCAGTTAACCTTTGAGCTAATAGAAATACCATTTTATTCAGGGCAGTTTACGGAAATAATATCATCCTCTTAGACTAAGTGGAAATACAATGCTAAAAACTTTACCTAAATAATATTCGACACTAAACTGTATAATATCAAAAAGTAATAAAGTCTGAGCCAACTAGTTTTCGAAATCATGCATCGATTACTCAAACATAACCCATTTGAAGTTCAAAATTAATTTAATATTTTCCAAGAACCTGTCAAACCTTTCGTAGTTTTAGATTGGTTTGAAACTATTAAGCCGCTTTAGCTAAGAATACAAATTCAAATGTTAAAATTTAATATCAAGAACTACAGAAACATTTGGCGTAATTTGATATGTAACAATTTTATATAGAATTATATAGAAATATTTTTTAAAGAAATAATATGATCTGCCATTTTGATAGCTCAGGTACAACAAATAAACGACATTAAGCGTTTTTTAATGAGATAGCTTTACCTCGTTTCTCTCCTATCATGGATGGGACGACGGCTTATTCTGTTGTTTTTTAGACAAGTAAAATGACTTTATCGCCTTTTTATTGCGATACGATATTCAAAATCAGCGATGTTTTGCGCTCTAAGTTTTGTTGCGGATGCCGTCTCTTGATCATTTTTGCTAGCATTATGGATTGGATACTCATATACCTAGTAAATATAAAAGTAGTAGTAGGAATAAATCGTTTCGCTGCTTTCTACACTGCATTCGTATTAGGACTGTTTAGGACTGACTATATACTTTAGGACTGAATATATACTTATAACGCGACACATTTGGCGAGAACCTGAATGACATGTGGTATTATTTCTGTTTTGTTAACTATACTGTATATATACGTACTTGTACGTGACACGTCAGGTACAAAATCGTCACTATAACTGTGCACTCAAATCTCCTTCTGCTGAAGGCTGAATACTTCGTCCAGCTTGTCTAAAGCAGATTGTCATGTTATAAACGATAGATTCTTGGTGATTCAAATGATGGTACTTGTGTCAGTTATGTTGTATTGAATTGTAGAAATAAACCAATTTTATCCAGATTTGTTCTTTTTGTTCATTAAGTTAGCAAAATAAAAAGAAATCGTATAAAGACATCAGTGTGTACTATAGTTTCCAATATTTATAATTTATGTTACTAAAATATATTAGCTATAATTAATATTACTATTGAAGTTCTAGGTAGATGCAGCGTAGGACTTGCCCCAGCCCGATGGACCGATAACCTACGCAAGGTTGCCGATCGGAGCTGAATGGGAAAAGCAAGCGAACGGGATTTGCGGCGCAAACTTGAGAAGGATTACGTCCAGCAGATAATAATTGGCCGATGACAACAATAAAAAAGGCAAAAAGTAATATGCCTTACATCTTATATCACATAATGGGATAATCAAGTAAACCGGCTACAAACTGGTTTTAAATATTGATAACCCCTGATTCTAGTAAAAAGCTACTAGATTACGTTGGTTCCTTGCATACTGACGAATAATCATCATATTATCGGCCAGTTGTATGCTAATCTACATTACAATTTGCACATATATATACTACTGAGTGTTTTCCCTAAGGAGAGCATCATTTATCTTCGTTATTTTCGGGCTCAGGAATATATCAGATATGGACGTCTTTACATTCGATTCCCTAAGGAACTGCCACTTTAGGCAAACGCTCTTAAAAAGTACGGTGAAATAGGTAAAGTCAAAACCTGAGTGAAAGTACATGATAATCCATCTTTATTCGCCGGCCTACGTGGCACAACTGTTTTCGCATCATAATAACTTCAGGGGGCACGATTTCGACCTGTCCCGAGGGTGATTGTTTATGTATATATAATACGTATTCATTTTAAATAGTTTGACAAACATACCATACGAGTAACACAAGCGCTTTTCAGGTTATTCTAGGACTATTTTTTATAGCTGAGGAACAGTAAGTAGGCTGATGGCTCATTTAAAAGTACCTAACTAGTTACCATCGTCTATAGGTGTTTGCGACGCTAGTCTAGAAGCACCGCGAATATGCTGCTGTCACATAAGGGTACGGAAGGGTAAGGCTGCGGAACAGAACAAGGTTATTATGGTGGTATACTGTGTGAAATGAACATACCAAATTAATCTCTGCAAATGATAAAACGATGATACAAGTTGAAGAATGATTATTTTTTAATAAAAACAGAAAATCAAGCAAACAGAAAGAAATAGGTAATAGAAACAGACAACGTCAAAAGCCAAGAATAAAAAACTACATCAGCTATCAAAATAGCAAAGAGTCCGCAACACTGTGTTTTGTACACTGTGTGTTGGTATTCTTACCACGCTCCCACAAAGAGGAAGGAACACATAAACAATATATTTCCCTCATCCTCCTTTGATCAATGTACGCAATACACCGCAAATACGAGTATAACAATTAATAATAAGATTTCAAATATAGCTCTTTTCTATAATGTTAATATTGAAATAATTAAATAACTTCAAAATAAACATTAAAATTACAATGCACTTATTTCCTGGCAACCTCTCGAGTGTTACCTGTCAAATTTAGCTGCATGTAATCTAGTTACTTTTGGCAATACAGAATCTTGCAGTGAAAACCTGTATTGCATCATCGCATGACACAACTCTGAACAGAATTAACTATTATGGTGAACGCACAATAACATACAATATTGTGTACTGTGTGAGTATCAAACTAGACAACCGTACTAAGTCACTAACACTTAATTCCGCCCCTTCTCGGTTCGGTTGAGATCTGCACAGGAAATGTAGCGCGGCACCAGCTATACTTCTCAATTCTGAACACTACGTAATATGGCCAATAAAAGAGAATGGAGCCTTTCTCCTCTCCTTCCTGTAATATTAAAGTATCTATTAGGCTTGTGCCACCAAGTATTCCAGGATTATCTTACTTATCCTATACCAGTTATCTTACTTATACAATAAGTAAGATAACTGTAAAAGTATAATCATATACTCATTATTTTGTGACCTTGATAAATACCTCCAGTTAATGTTATAATTATGTATTTGCGAGGTTTTCAAGGCTCCACTTAGTTACCTACTTATACACACATGAAAGCGCATCTTAGAGACACGTTTGACCAGAAGGTTGATCTCAAGAATCATCCTATCTATTTAGGCACTTGTAAGATCCTACCTATGTAGACACTTGTGAGGTTCTCAAGGTCTACCTATACGACAGCGAAATCTCATTTTGAGATCCTGTTCCATGGCCCGTTGCCATCACCACTCATGAGCGTTTTATGAGCCAGCCTGCGCTGAGGCGTAGGCCTGTCTGACCTGGTTAGTACCAAGTACCAGGCCCAACGCAACCTGTTAGCGTTTCTGGGTATTAAAATCGGTGAGCTCAGCTAACCAACGAGAACCGGTGCCGGCACGGTAATAGTTATCTGAACAAATTATCTTTTAGACGACACGTGTTCGTACTTGCTGCCGAGTTAGAATATAACTTAGCCTAGAATAACATACTTAGCTGGCACAGGAGCGCTCTCGCTGTGGCAACAGGCACGTAGATAACTGCAACAAGGGCACGTTATTCACTGGTATAACTAAGGTTTCACTAAGATTTCACTGCAGAGAACGTTCAAAATTTAGTTGTTCCTTTCGACTGATAAAATAATGGATAGAATGGCGCCGAATGCCTTTTTATAGTCTTTAGTGCTGCCAGTCATTGCAACTCTTTTCAGTGTAGAATTGTTGCTAGTTTTGAAACAAGTATTGCTAGTTTTCGAAACAAATGTTGCTAGTTATTATATTTACATAAGTATATGGAATATCGCCACTGCCCGTCGCGACAAAAAGAAAGCGTATAAAAACATTTTTGTATTGATATGAAACTGGTATATCTCTTGAGTATTATTTTTATAAAGCAAGATAATCACCACAATATCAATGCTTTTGTAATGTTTAATGGAAGTTGAATTTGCATTTTTCATTGAGGGTTTGTATGGCTAATCACCCCTGTAAAATAAAATTTAGCTGCTTAAGTTATTTACTGAACTTTAGTACAAGAAAGAGAATACACTTCGTATAATACACAAATAAAAAAAGCGTACCATTGAAATATTTATCTAAATTAAATATTTTTTTTAGTTTATATTCACTTTTTTTATCAGGTTTATGGCTTCAAGCTTTACCCTCGGCGAATTTAGGTACGCTTCTGGACAATAATTCGTTTAGAATTGTGGCGTTAATTTGACTGGGGGCAACAGCTGTAGTTCCTCATCTCTGTAGGTGAGGAAATAAACTCGGAGGCCTAGGGCTCCACAGTTTATCGTGTAGAGCTGGCCGATTACCACAACACGCTACATTAAGTGACATTATCCGTCGTTATCTTGTCACCGTCGGGGTGCCTTTCATTTTGGAACCGAATGGACTAAGTCGCGCTGATGGCAAGAGACCGGACGGGATGACATTGGTGCCCTGGAGAATGGGATGCCCTCTGGTATGGGACGCTACCTGCGTTGACACATTAGCGGCTTCCCATCTTTCAGATACAGCTCTGATAGCCGGTGCTGCTACTGCACAACAAGAGAACCTGAAACGCCGCAAAGATTCATCTTCAGCTTTCGGTGTTGAGACTCTGGGGCCGTGGAATCCACAAGTATAGAGCCTTTATCGAGACCTGTCAAAACGCTTGATAGAGGTCTCACGGGATCAAAAATCTGGTTTGTATTTAGGGCAAAGGATAAGTGTTGCCATCCAACGTTTCCAGCCGAAAGCGATTTGGAATCAATTTATTATTTATAGTTTTCGTGTTTTTGGTTTCTTTCTTTTTGTAATATAGTGTAGTTTTAAAATGAATTTAAGCATAATTAGTTTAAATACTAAAATTATCTATCATTTTAAGAAATTTAAATATAATATAAAAACTTTTAGATAGCGAAAAATAAATGTATTCGATGCCTTAAATAATATACAGCGACATTCATCCTGGCACTAAAACCTAATTCTCGGGATCAGCTCTCCAGGGGCTTACTCCAGATTTACAAAATTAAAAGTATGCGAGGATTAAATACTTTTAGTTAGTATGTTTACTTAAAAATAAAAACAAGTTTTTATCTTCACACTCAGTGCAATGAATGTTTGAAAGGTGTATCACTAAGATCTTGAATTAATTTCAGGAAATTGATCAGTCTTTCTGCTAGTAGCAAGATTAGTAACTGCGCTTTGTGGTAATACTCTACGACGTATAATAATGACAGCTCGTAGCATCCCACTGTTAAGCTTGGGCCTCCCCTAAAGGGGTTGCCACCCACCACGCTCGAGCAAGGCAAATTGGCTTGTTACACATACCAGTGATCTTGTTAAGAAGGTTTCCTCGCACTGTTTTCCTTTACCACCAGTACGTGATAATTTGTTATAGGCACTTTAGATCGTATATGCTGTATAATATGTTATGTACTTGGCTATTACTATTATTATTACTAAGCAAGTAATGCTCCTAGAAAGATAAGGAATAAGAAAATTTATTCTCCATACAAGGACGGAGTAAGATTACTAACCCTTGCGGAAGGGATCGACCTATCGTAAAAGGCGACAAAAGAACCCTAATTATGTGGCAGGACCTTAAGCCCGTTAGGCCATCCTACCATTAACCATTCTTGGTCTATAAGCATGCCGCCATATTAACCTTATATTGTGTTCCGGTATTAGTGACCCAAGTTCCTGTACCCCTACTCCTATGGGACAGCAGTGTGTTCGCAGTGCTGCTGGCGTCGCATACATTCATAGACGACGGTAACTGCTTCCTATTGGATGGGCCACCAGCCTGTCTGCTGATCCTCAGCAATAAAAACAGGACATAAAAAAACTTTACCCCGCTCCGACTTGGAGCGGCTGAGGATGCTACTTGACTACGGGACGTACCACGCGTGTTTATATATTCCTACGTTTTTTTATTGCTATAGGTCAGCAGATAGGCTGATGGCCCACTTAAAATTTAGCAGTTACCGTCGCCTTTTGCAATGCCAATGGCATCTTGAACACACTGCTGTCCACAAGGGTACGAGAGCTTGGGTCACTAATGCCGGAATACAAAACAAATTTATTATGCTAGCATACTTAAGATCAAAGGTGGTCGCCATCCAGACGGGATTGGGGCCCTACCAAGTAGCCTAGGATGGGTTGTTTTGTTGCCTTTTACGACAGGCCGACCTCGGTCGCAAAGATCAGTATAATTTCACCGCCCCCGCACGGATAATAATACATCCGATGTGATCGAGTGAGTGTTGTGATTACACATTATTCTGTAAGTATACAAAACATGAGTTAACGATCGATAGCAAATAATATAATTGTAAAACGTTTCTTCAATAAACGTAAAACAATTAACATACAACTTTACACGTCACGCACACAGTTTTGCGTGCTCAAAAATAATACATGTCTGTGTTATAGGTAAGTAGATTTTTGCTAAGAGCGATAAGGCCGCCTGTTGTTTATCATTGTTTAGTTATAATTTTCCTTAGATATTATGTAGTTTTTAAGTTAAACAATAAAGAGTTATCTATATATGTAATGAGTATCTATCTAAAACACTAATATATTGAACCAAAATAAGAAATGTCAACGCCAATCTTGTGACCCATAGAAGAGTGCGACGCGACTGTGGACGCTTCTCGCCGACCAAAACCGCACAGACGCTTTTGATTTCAATCAAGCCTCTGGACAGGCATACACGCCATGACCCCAAGAACTTAAAATCTATGAACTGTCAATGACTATAACGCGGACAGTAGTAACGTGGCTTTTGTATAGAGAGCTGATCAAGTGACCGGCATGCAAAACTCACAAAATTTTATCCAATTTATTTCAAAAGAGGAGTTCAAAGAGATACACTTTATCAAAACAACGAAAGCCTTGAACACCTTATCAATACAGCAAACGGCTTCTGAAGATGAAAGAAAATTATTGTAACAATTAAATTCACTTCACTTTGTTGGAAAATAAATTCATTTAATTGTAGGGCAAGATAAATTCAATACAAATTGGAGATCCCATTAAAGTGTAAAAGCGGAACAAGAAAATGACTGTATAATGAGATGGCAGCGTTGAAAGGTTTTGCCGGAATAATTCAATTAATTCGATTTTTTTATTGTTTTTTTTAATTATTATATTTCGAAACTTTTATAATTGAATTTTAGTCGTTATAATTTATATTATGAGTTTATATTCCTTACAATATACCTATTCATTACATCATTACACAGCGTCATCTAGTCTCAAAATCACCAGAGCGTTTGTGTTATGGGTACAATTCTGATTATTACTTATATTATTTTTATTTGGAAATGAATATTCTACGTGTTGTACTTAAAAATTTAGAGTAGAGACGGGAATGAACTCGTGATCCCCCTATACGTTCCGATGTATGAAAACTTTTGCGCTACAGAGGTTGTTATAGTAGAGTAGACAAAATACAAACGAATTATACTATTCTAGATTCTTTATATATTTTAGTTATTGACAAGTTCTTTTTACAACAATTATTTTAAAGAAAGTCTTGAATGGTGCTTGCTAAAATAGATGACACATCTGGTCTAGGGGCAAATGGGTTTTTATTTTCAGAAAACTACACTTTAACAGCATCTACTTGGAGATACGGGAGTCAGTCTGATGTTCGTCAGCAATAAAAAAAGAATTACACTAAAACCATCGTGCTATATGTAGATCTTTACGTAAGAACAAAACACGATGGAAGATCGCTAGTTTGGCAAACACTTCACCGAAACGACTCATTCCCATTCAGTGCGGACCAGTCCCGACAAAGTTTGAGCCTCGCTTGAATTTCAAGCACAATTTTATTACGGCAAGGTCAAAAATTATAATAAAATGCTGGCTTATATTCAACTTGATGAGGTCATGGGGATCGGGAATTTTATTTCTCATTCGAGGTCATATATGAATAAGGAATTTAGAACGTTCTCGATGTTTGTTAAGTTCCACATTTATTTTACCATTTTTATGTTAAAGCATCGTTTTCGCATTTAACAAAGTTGGTGATTGCCCAGTGGTTATAAATTGGAACATATTTTACTTATTTACGTTATTAAGGATGTATTGTCAAAGTTTATACCTTTATAATGACAGATTTCGACCACTCTTCACAGTTTAACCAGTGCGTGCTTGCATACATACGTGCATGTTTGTGTGCACGCGTATGTGTGTGCGTGCGTGCTATCCCCATTACATACTTAGGGAGTGAGAGCCAGAAAAGAAAAAGCGTCATTAAAAGAAAGATTAATTTATCACAAAAATGTCACAAAATGTTTACAAATGACGCGTTCTGAAACTAAGTTGGAATCAAATGTATTTTCTAAAAAAAACTGTATTATCTTTTAATACACGAATTTACTTTTCTTGTATTATTCCATTCACCTATTCTTTAACTGTCGGATCTTAAATGCTAACATAGTGAAACAAAGGAAAAATTCCAACCACGTAAATCAGTCTTGGAAACATTCTACCACATAATTCTTTACTTGTTACAACATTATACTTTAGACTTCACTACTTCTTCGATGGTTATTTAAAACATCTGTATTCAGTTATATGACCATATTTTTCTTATAAATGTAATGAAGTTATTGCCTGAGTAAAGTATTTCAGTATAAATCTCTTTTCTTTTCAATCTGACTTTTTATTATTTTCTAAATACTCTATATAAATCTACGGCTTAAAATATCCAATTATTGAGGTCTTATTTAATTTTCTTTTTAATTTATTTATCAAATTCACAGTTATTACATTGGCTTAATAAAATAATAGCACAAAAAACCACTATTAAAACCCCTGTAGTTATTTTTCAATAGATACATGGTTTTTTTGCTGTAGGACAGCAGACAGGCTGACGACCTACTTAGAATTTAGCAGTTACCATCGCCTATAGATGTTTGTAACGTCAGTGGCATCGCGGACACGCTTCTGTCCCATACGGGTACACTTGATACAGGAACTTGGGTCACTAAAGCCGGAACATAACAAAGGTTATTATGGCGGCATACTTAAGACCAAAGGTGGTCGCCATCTAGACGGGCTTGAGGCCCTACCATGTAGGTGGGTTGCTTTGTCGCCTTTTACGACAGGGCGACCCCGGCCGCAGAAGTCAGTATGCTTTCTCCACCTCTGTCCATACAGAGTATCCGTATACTTAGAAGTAAAAGAACCTGGGTCACTAATGCCATCGTGGTTGCCATCCAGATGGGCTTGAGGCCCTATCACGTAGCTTGGGTTATTTTTTCACCTTGTACGAGGCATGCCTTTTAAATTTTGTCGTTTGAAGAAATAACACAACTAGAACCTTATAGTACTTTTTATTGTTTTTCAAAATATTCACCACGTAGCTTAATATACTTTTCCATTCGCTCAAACTAGTTTTTATAACATTTATTCTACTCTAAAGTGGTGGTGTTCAAAATGGCTGACTTGAAAGCGTCGACTGCTTCTTCATCGGACTGGAACCTTTGACCACGAAGACTTTTCTTAATTTTAGGAAATGTAAAGAATTCGTTAGGGCTTAGGTCAGGACTGTAAGGAGGATGGTCAAGAATTTATACTGTTTCCTGCTTCAAATACTCAATCGTTTGACGAGCGCTGTATGAGCTTGCGTTGTCGTGGTGCAGGATGATGCGTCGCTTTGAGTTAGATTTTCGAAGTTTGTCGATAATTTGTGGTAAACAAACTGTGGTATACCACTCTGCGTTAATCGTTCTACGATCTTCAAGTGCAATAGTCGCAACATGGCCGGTTTTTCCAACGAACGTGGCCACCATCTTCTTCGAAGGGCTTCGAGAACGAACAACTTTAGTCGGCTTTGGCTCGTCTTGAAAGATCCAGATTGTTGATTGTTGTTTGAAATCAGGATCGTAGGCATAGATCTAATATTCGTCACCACTGATGATGTTGTAGAGGTGATTTGACTCTCCTTGGTTGAACATATGCAGAGTTTTCTTACACCATCTAACGCGGGCCACTTTTTGATCGTCGGAAAGCAGATGCGGTATCCAACGGCAAACTAGCTTTCTCACACCAAGTGCTTAATGAAAGATCTTCTGAATGGGTGTCCCTGAGATGCCTAATAGATCTTCTATCTCTGGATATGTCACTTGACGATCTTCGAGAATTAGTTGTCTCACAGCAATGATGTTACCTTCAGTTAAGGCCGATTTTGGGCGTCCTTCGCGAGATTTGTCAATAACACTAGTATGTCCACGCTAGAATTATAAATACCAGCGTTTGATAGTCCACAGACATGAGGCTTCATCACTGAACACAGATGTTAGCTCTTCAAAACACTGAAGCCGTGTCAGGCCTTTTCTAAAGTTGCAGAAAATTATTGCATGAACATTTTCCTTAGATAGATTCATTTTCGTACGTGACCTGACAGATTCCAATCGAAGCTGTGACTAAACAATAGCATTAATCCTAATACTTTCAACTGTTTTTAGATTCAAAATTTAAATACATTCGAATAAAGAACAGTTCCAAAAACAAAATTGCCGGAAAATATGGAAACAACAGAACTTAAAAGGTATGCCTAGTATGACTCGACCTCACCACCAGCCGGCCACAGGTTTAGTATTTTTACTACGCCCCTGCACGTAGAAAAAGTTGAAATATACCTACCAAAAGACTAAACATTTTTACAATTAAATTACGTTGAAAATAGGTATTGACAACAGCATTACCGTGAAATAGTATGTAGAATAATGTGTCACAATTCAATTTGTTGAAATTGGAGACTGTAAAGGGCATATGGGATGTGCCTTGAATATTTACAAAATGATAAGTTTATTTTAGACCTTTTCTGAAGTACATTTTCTTTTTTAAGCTGTTCTACGTAATCTTTGTTAAGATTCCGCTGAGAATTATTTGATATATATTTCTTGTGTGAGAAAATTTCATGTTTATATTTTAGAAGCTTTATAATAAATTGAGTAACACGTTGTTATTATTTATTTACTGCTGAGGAAAGAGCATAAACGTGGATCCCACTTAATAGTAAGCTATGTTTGTGATGCTAGGGGTACCGCAAACATGCTGTTGGACAGCATAGGGGTACTGAAACCTGGGTCACTAATGTCGAAACACAACATATCTGACAAAACTGTAAAACATCACGTTTCTAGATTCTACACCAGCCATGTTAAAATACAAACCCTTGCGGCCGGGGTTGGCCTATCGTAAAAGGCGACTAAACAACCCTAATTACGTGGTAGGGCCCCAAGCCCGTCTAGATGGCAAACACCCTTGGTCTATAAGTATGCCGACTTAATAAACTTGTGCTCCGGCATTAGTGACCTAGGTTCCTGTACTCTTATGGAACAGCTGCGTATTTGCGGTACCCCTAGCGTCTCAAGCATCCATTTTTTTTTGGTCTCGGGGAAAAACCTCTCTTGACGGGTTCCCCCGGCCCGGGGGGACCGAGGGATATGTGGGACTCCGGGAAAGATGATTGGCCATCCGACTACCCACTAAAAAACCCCGCTGTTCTCCTATCGCCTACGCCCGGGCCCACGGATATATGGCCTGCCGATCTCGTGGCCCGGGCCGGCGCCGGCCCGCCCTTTGTCTTGAGGCGGGCCCCTTCTAAAGTGTTGGCACCAGGGGGTCTGGGTTTCGTCCCCCCGGCGCTCTCCTAACAACTCTAGGAGTTGAGGGGGGCCGCGGAACAGCACGCAGCCCTCACCCTCGCGGCAATAGTGCGGGCGGCGGGTCCTCCCCCGAGGGGCCGCCCGCGGCCGCATTTTACGGCGGCCGGAGGTCGTTACTGGCCCTCCGGCGCCGCCGGCGTGGCCTGCGTTGGCGGGAGGGGAGTGTGGTGGTCGACTCCCGCTCCCGCTCCGCCGCCTCCTTTGCGGACATGACTGCCTCGCAGAAGGAGGCGACGGCCGTCCATCCAGGATCGCCCCCGACCATGGACAGAACCAGGGCCGGGAGCGACAGGTCTACGCCGATTGGGTCTCAAGCATCCATAGGCGTAACTGTAAGTAACTGTTTATTATTAAGTGGGCCGTCAGCCTATCTGTTATTCCTTAGTAATATTTTTTTTAGTATTTTATAGTATGATGTGAATTTACGGCTGGATAACAAATGTGCAAAAGACTTCTGACTAATTTAACAGTATAGAGAGAGCGTTAAATATACTAGAAGGAAAGAAATAACCATAGAATTAGATATTAGAAAAAGAAAACTACTTTTTATACGCGGTAGGGCATCAAGCCCGTCTGGATGGCAACCACCTTGGTGTATATACCACCATGATAACCTTTAGTAACCCATGTTCTTGTGGGACAGCAGCGTGTTCGCGGTGACCGACGCTTACTGTTTTCTATTCAGTGGATCGTCAGCTTCTCTGCTGTTTCTAAGCAATAAAAAAAGTCACCAACGTTTAGAGATTTTAACGTTAGTTTACTAAACTGCAACAATGAGCACTAAACGAGGTCAACTGCGAGGTACTGCGAGGAATCGTTTAGAACACACATAGGCACTTCATGAAACTAAATATGTATGCACAGATGTTTATTACATTTGCCATATCAGTACACTAAAAGTAACAATGGAATCTATGGTTATACGAGTATAGTGTATGGTAGTGGTATTTATGGTTTAGTGTTTTGGACAATTTTTTTGATTCTTGGGGTCATGACGTGTATGCCTCCTTGGTGGCTGCTTCGGAATCAGAACGCCAAGCGTAGTGGCCGATTATACTCTTCGGTCTTATGTATAATCTGCCGCGGCGTATGTATGTGGTCTATGGTGCCTTTTCGGGAACCGGAACTTTCAGCCTACCGAACACGGTAGGCTGGAAGTCATCAAGCCTACGTTCGAGACGATTCGTAATAACTCTTGAAAACCGCTTATAGACAAGGCTCAACAGTGCTATAGGCTTGTAGTCCTTTAACAGGGTTTTGTCACCCTTTTTAAAGAACAGGACCACAACATCACTGTTCCATGCCTCCGGCGTTCTCCTCTCTAGCAAAAAAAAAATTAAACAACTTGTGAAGAACTTTCAGTACCAGCGTTCCGCCCGCTTTCAGAAACTCTGAGGTAATTCTATCCTCGCCCGGCGCCTTGTTGTTCTTAAGCTTTTCTTGAATATCTGTCTTCTAGTGATCATGATGAAGTCAATCTCATTTTTCGTTACTCCGTCTGGACTCATCCAGGACCACTTCCTGTGAGGCGGCTTCTAGAAGAAATAATTCATCATATAGAGTCCTTTTTTTCTCCAGAAAATCGACCAGCCTCTATCCTATAGAGTTCCGGTGCCCATGTCCATATTTCCCCACTTTCAGCTCATCGTCATTGCTTCTACAGCCAAGCTTTGCATTGAAGTCTCCCATAAGAACAATAAAATGTATTTTAGAGCTATGTATGGCCTTACTAATGTCCTCATACATAGCTTCCACATCATCATTAGGGTGTATCGAGGTTGGTACATATACCTGTATGACCTTCAGCGAATACCGTTTGGTTATTCTGAGTATAAGGTACGCAATTCTATTTGATACACTGCTGAGAGGCATAATGTTGTTAATGAGAGACTTGTGGATGATAAACCCAACACCATCTTGGGATTTTTGGTCTCCCTCCCGGCAGTAGAACAAGTGGCCAAACTGTGAGGTTATCATATTCTCACCTTCTCTTCGGATCTTCGATAGATCAATAACGTCCCAGCGCAACTTGCTCATTTCTTCTTCCAGCTCAACGAGCTTTTCGTCCAACCGCAGATTGCGCCATTGTGTGTCACCAGGGTCAGTTATCGTTTACTAACATAATAAGGTTTAATAGGAATTAGGCTTATTATTATTAATTAATTACAACATAACTGTCACTTAAAATTTCACTTTGATTACCCTTCATAATAATAAATCATTAGAAAAAGCTTCAGTAGAAATCATTTAAAAAAGAAGCAAGTTAAAAATGGTGACAACGTTAGAACATGACATTTCCAACGTTTCAATGCACAATCATGTCCCTGTTTACCACTTTCCAGGCTTCTATTATTCATTTGACCATTCAGTTCACTATTCAACTGGGTTAGACACCGTCGGACGAGTTGATATCTATTTGAGAACAGAAACGTTGAAATTTCAAGGATTCTGTTTCATTGTATATAATGTTTTTTATTAAGAAGTTTGCGGTAATTTTAGCAGCGATATTTCCTCCAAATCTGAAATACTAAATAAAAACTAATATATACATAAATAGTGCTCCTCTATTATTTTCTGCAAGTTAGCTGGCAGAAACATTTGTTTTAGTTTATACTTATAGGGGTATAGGAATAATTGCGATATGAAGTAGCTCCAGATAAGGTGGCCTTAGGAACGAGATAAACTAAGTGTATCTACATGTCTTAAGGCATAATCATACCACTAATTAAAAATAAAAATGTAACAAATTTTATTATGATTAATGGAAGGGGTGCAACAGGGAAGCATTAGTAATTTAAAAGTAACTTTTAAGATACTTATAAGAGCCAATTTGATGTAGATTGAGCTTATTGTAACGTATATGCTAAGTAAGCACTGTCTTTTTAACACACTTTTATTAGTTTCACCTGTATGTTTGTTTGTTGGTTTGTTTGTAACGGACTCCTTTGAACTCGATTTTGACCCACTTTAAATGGTTAGATTTTATTTAAAAGTTGTAGATTTATCAAGGCCCAGTGACAATACAATAATTCGATAAAATTATATCATTGTCCTGATTAGGATCGCCAGGACTTAAAAAATGGTGACGTATTATATATTACGTCTGATTACTATTTTAAATAAAAATTTTATTACAATAAATATAATTAAAATAAAGAAAACGTTTTAGTATCAAAGTTAACTAAAGAGTGAAAAATAATTATTAATAACATAAAATAATGAACGAAAAATATTAGTATTATTGTGAAAAAAGCGTGTTAGTCTTGAAAATATTCGATCGGTACGATTAGTCCAAAATATGTCACAAAGCGCCGCACGCTTTTTTAACATTAATACTAATTTTAAGTTTATTATTCCTTATTTACCTTATATTTGGAATGTTTGTGATGGTAACTATCTAGATTACCGTCCCGAGCCTAAGTAGGCTGTTGTTGGTTCCAGTTTTCTTTCACGAACGGCAACATTGCCCTAGTTAACTGGTTACTATTTAAAGGGTGTTGTATTTAAAGCTTGCCTGCTGTTCAATAGCAATAAAAATGTATTTTACAAAACACATATTATATATATATATTTACAAAATACTCTCTAAATTATATAAGAATAATATCAGTTATCTAGTACCTATAATACAAGCACTCGTCATATTTTAGGATCGAATAGCGCAGTGCGAATTGTTCCAATATATTTTTATATCTATTTGCGTATTGTTGCGATTTGTTTATTTGAACACTAATTCATTTTTATTGTCAAAATAAAACGAAATAAAAATTAATATTATAACATAATAATTTTACCTTGATTTAAATAAACATGGAAATTTCCTATTCCGAGGAAGCGAAACCCGATCACAATGGACTTCGGGAACCAAAAAATCAACAAAGGATTATTTCAATATTAGGAACGTGGGTTTTATTGAATGCTTTTGAACCTTTGTTGATAGAAACATTCAGAGTACATATTTTACTGAACTAATCCCATTACGATTGAATATTTTCATGCACGTTCATACATTTTCCTTTCAATCATTTAAGTCGTGATTGCATCACAAGCTTTCATTTAGTAGCCCGGGGAATATGTATACAGTAATCCCCCTATAACATGGTAGAATGGTTTCGCGTTATAGGAAACGCGTTGTAGGAGTATTCTCGTATAACGTGCTTGTATGATCCGATATAACGCGTTATGTACAAATTATTCACGTTTAACTTTTCTCGTTAAAGGGGATTTAAATTGAATATTAAGAAAAAAACTATGTTATGAATGTAATATGTGCGTTTTGTTAAAATCAAACCGCGAACATTTTAGGCGAAATTAATTATGAACTGTACAAATCATTATTCATTTCACAGTACATACAGAAATATAACGTGTGAAATCGCCGCATTGTATTGGGGAATACCCGTGTTATACGCGGGACTGAAATCGCGTAATATGAAAATGCGGTATAAGAGTGCCGTGTTATAAAGGGGATTACTGTATATGGAATAAATATTTACCCGTTCCCCTAGGAAGTCCTAATGAGAAAAAATGTTCTTTATAAAAACACACCAAAACGTTCCACTCTTGGGCTCCGGCTCCCTATATTGAACTAATTGTTGGGTTACACAAACCGGTGATCACGGTATGTAAGTTTCATCACTACGTTTAACCCTTCACAATCGGTACATGTCTATTATAGTGTAATTTATACATTGCAACATAATTATGTTAAAAAACAATTGTTTATATGTGGTAGGATCCCGTCTGGATGGAAACCACCATTGGTTTGTTAGTACGCCCATATAGTAATATAAGGATATGTTCCGACATTAGAGTCAGGTACATACCTCTATGCACAGTGGCATGTTCGCAGTGCCTCTAGCGTCGTAAAAATCCATAGACAAAAACTGTTTAGTATTAAATAGGCTGTCAGCCTTTCTGCTGCTTCTAAAAAATAAAAGAAAACATTAGGCAAGGAAAGCTGCTTTGCGGTTCGATGGTATATTGAACTCAGGACCAGAAATTTATTTGTCTCCAAGTTTAATACAATTAAGGTAACTTACTCTCTGACTATTACTCCTTATATTTTTATAACTAATTTTGTGTAATAAATAAATGAAATAAATAACACATATTAACATTTAATGTTTTTGTATGTACGTGGATTAATCTAAGGCAATGGAAATTTGCCTTCTGAACAAAGTCACAAAAATAAGAGGCTATAAAATTCGCAAAAAACACATGTAGTTAATTTATTTACTTTTTTTAAATACTAATTTAAGAGGTTATGGTCATCAAACTATTATGCAATTTCATTATAGTGTTTTGTTCTTTGTATAAATAAAGGCCTAAAGAGTACCCTAAACCGAAGAGCATGTATGAAGGGAATAATGCAAGTGGACGAAGCGAAACAAGTATGTAAGAATCGTAGCAAGTGGAAAGAAGTGGTCTCTGCCTACCCCTACGGGAAAGAGGCGTGATTATATGTATGTATGTAAAATAAAGTACCAAATATAAATAAATAAATACGTTGGGACATTTCACACAACATTTATTTAGTCCCAAAGAAAATGGTATAGCAACAGTGTTGTAGGTACTAGGTAAATACCATACTAACTTATATATTTTCTTTTTTGAATAAATATACATAAATATCCAGACATGGGATGGGAATCGAATCCAAAGCGTTCGGACGTGTGTTAGCCATTACACTACAGAGGTCGTCATATGATATAGTGAACTAAATCTTGAATTAAATTTCAATGTTACCTATTGTAAGAACTGTGTTATATAAAAAATATAGAGGCATTTTAAAGTAGTTTAATCTTTTTAAATATATTTTCACCGCTAGAACTTTAGAAATTTCTCAACATCAATCTTAAAGAAAGACCTTAAGTTTTAGCCTTATCCTCATAGAATCAAGTTCCATATTGTCTAAGTAGCAATTTGGTGTGAAACGAGGGTATTTCGCTAAAATTTATTGGGAATTACGCCGATAGTGCCGCGATCAGGGACATTAAATCACTGCATGCTAAGGGCGTTATACGGTTTAAAATGATTTCATTCCAATTAAAGATAAACTATAATATTGTAGCAGTACCACAGTTCATATCTCTTCACTTCTTCAGGCACGCGAGACGAACAAGAGAGACAGAAAGTCACTTTACCTTATCTTCTGTTTCGCTCACTATTTTGTACTTATTTATCGTGTTTACATAGTATCTTCTTGTACACAATTTTTACATATAATAGCGTATTTTCTGAAATTAAATCATGGTGAGACGCTCCGCTGTCTTCGGTCGAAGCGGATGTTTCCACTCAGTTCATCGCACGCTGCTGACGGCCGGCCGTCGGATGTTGGCATCATCACTGAGGCGCCGCAACGCGCCATAATGACGCCATGATGGACGTCGAGGCTGAAGATGACCATCGTCGGGCAGCTGTCAATGCCTCGCTACAAGTATGCCCGCTACTTCAAGTATTTTCTTCTGATTTTACCCATCATTTTGTACTGTAGCATGGAGTAACAATGGAACCAACTTTTTACCAAAGAGTATTTATGCGGTAGAGTACACTTCATAAAACTAAGCTATAATGAAGCTGCGTTGACTGTAGCGAATACCTAACATGCAAATGGTGAGATAATGGGCCGACTGACAGCACATGAGTAACTGCCTCTAACCCCTTATCTCCCCCAAGGCAATATCTTTTGTAATAGAATGCTACATGCGTTACCTTTCATGAT
The DNA here is from genome assembly GCA_963693495.1 of Malacosoma neustria. Classification (NCBI taxonomy): domain Eukaryota; kingdom Metazoa; phylum Arthropoda; class Insecta; order Lepidoptera; family Lasiocampidae; genus Malacosoma; species Malacosoma neustria. The sequence continues at coordinate 12,247,517 of OY856390.1, forward strand.
ATGGAAATGTTATCAATCTATGATAGTTTTTTTTATCAACGAATGTTTGCCGTTGTTAATGTTAGTAGTAATACTCAAGTCGATAATAAATTATTATGAAACCCTCAAAAAATTGGAAAAATCAGTCGCTCTTTTTGTTGCTGATTAACAGCAGACAGACTGAAGGCCCACTTAATAATAAACAGTTACCGTCGCCTATGGATGTTTGCGACGCCAGGGACATCACGAACATGCTGCTGTCCACATATAGTTAGAGGAACCTGGGTCACTAATGCCGGAACACTATGCAAGTTTATTATGGCGGTACACCAGGGGTAGTTGCCATCGTAACGGGCTTGGGGCCTTACCACTTAGGGTTGCCATAGAGGTTTGTATTCTTACTCCGCCTCTGGAAAAAAATCTACGAAGGGGACAACTTTATAGACAGACGTAATAATTTTAAACATCAAAAAGTACTGAATAAAGATCCCCAATGTTTTTCGCATGTCGAAACACCGGCGAGAATAACGGGCTCGATTCCCGAATTTGTTGTTCATGTATAATGTATATTTATTTTCAAAAACAGAATATTTAAATTGTATGTACAGAATATGCATGAATTCAGTTTTACAAGAAATTAGTATGTGTCATAAAACTATGCTTAGGTAATAAGGGGGGTTCTGCACTCCCTGAGGTAACCAGGCCCAAACGGAAGAACAGCGCTGGTAGCTTCCAGCACATGCTGAGTTTGGAGCTTTTTTAGGGCAATTTTCGCTATTAGTCTATTTTATGTTATGTTTGTAAGTGCCTGTGTTTGTCCTAAATAAATGTATTTTCTTTCTTTCTTTCTTTCTTTCAAATTATATATCAAACTCAAACTCAATTTTTTTATCTATACAAATTAATAAAATTGGAGGGTCTGTTTGTAATATTAAAATAACTGCTTTTTACTAAGTGCATTTGGATGTATACACGGTACATATACCAAAACAACATTTTTTACAATTTTTGTCTGTCTGTCTGTTTGTTCCGGCTAATCTCTGAAACTGCTGGACCGATTTTGACGGGACTTTCACTGGCAAATAGCTGATGTAACAAGAAGTAACTTAGGCTACTTTTATTTTAGAAAAAAATGGTTTTAGTTACAAGTGATTAGTTTCGGATTTTTAAAAATCCAATTTAAGTTGACCTCAAATTTATATCAGCAATCATATAAAATAGGGTTTAGCTTAGGCTGGACTATGTAGGTTCGAACGTACGTATTCCGGAGGCGCATGGCGTAACGGTTGCATTCGATAATACTGACTGTTTGCATATTTCATTTATATTTTAGGGTTTATAGGGTTTGTAATCCAAAATAAACCATAAGATATCCAAAAAATTCTGCACAAAGTCACTATTCCACGCGGACTGAGTCGCGGGCACAGCTAGTAAATAATATTATAATATGAACTAAAAATTACCACCGCTTCACAACGTGTTTGGCTTTTTTTTATTTTGTATTTTTTTTTGTCTCGGAGATAACATCGCTTGATGGGTTCCCCCGGCCCGGGGGGAATGAGAGATATGTGGGACTCCGGGAAAGATGTTCAGCCATCCGAGTACCTACTAAAAAACCACGCTGTTTTCCTATCGCCTACGCCCGGGCCTACGGATATGTGGCCTGCCGATCTCGTGGCCCAGGCCGGCGCTGGCCCACCCTTTGTTTCAAGACGGGCCTCTTCTAAAGTGTTGGCGCCAGGGGGTCAGGGTTTCGTCTCCCCGGCGCTCTCCTGTATTGTAGGAGTTGAGGGGGGCCGCGGAACAGCACGCGGCCCTCTCCCTCGCGGCAATAATGCGGGCGGCGGATCCTCCCCCGAGGGGCCGCCCGCGGCCGCTTACAACGTGTTTGGCTGTTACAAGGAGAAGAAGCGGCAAGAAACTTCCCAGTTACACGTCTAATTTTACATATATTTTTTGTATTTTATTTCTTATTTTTTTCAAGTTTATTAAACATTGTACAAGCTTAAGCTCAGAATACATAGAAAAGAAAATAAATAAATTGTTACACTAACAAATCAAGATGGTCTTACAGCTGATGGTACATCTTCGATAAGCTTACAAGTATAAAATTGATGAAAGATTCCTGTAGCGTCCAATTATCTTCAATAAATTCGTTAATCGAATAATAAATATCCTTTCTTTAATAAGAAAATTTTGAGAGAGGACTTAAATTTAGTCAAGGACACATCAATAATATACTTCGGAAAGGAGGATGATACTTTTTTTAGCCTGAAGGATGATCAATAATGATATAACATAAACAATATTATGACTAATTTTGTGTAACTTGTTACATTTATTTATTAGGTATAACCGTGTAAGTCTTATCTAAAAACGCAATAAGAAATTTTGAGACAAAAATATTCCACATGCCGAAAAAGGAATAATTTACATCAAATTTATGTTTATTATTTATTATTAAACAAACAAATTTCCATTCAAAGAAACAAAAACATCTTTAAACGAAAATAATGCTAATGATCTAGAACCGTTTCCTCCTGATATATTTGCAAATGAAAATATTTATAGTATGTATATTATACATATATTTTATCTTAAAAATAAATTAAACTCATTCGTTAAGATAACAATTTTGGAAAAATAGGCGCTTGTTTCTGTTTATTTACAGTTATTAAATTTTCTCCGTGTAGGGGCGGAGTAGAAAAACTGGCCTGTCGCAAAAGGCGACAAAACAATCTTAAATAGGTGTTAGAGCTCTAACCTTGTCTGGATGGCAACCACCCCTGGTTTCTAGTTACCATAATAATCTTGTGTTGTGTTCTAGCATAAGTGAACCAGGGTCCAGTTTCCTTCGCAGACGGCATCGTGTTAGCGGCGCCGCTGGCGTCGCAAATATCCATTATGTGACACTACTGCTTATTTTTAAGTAGGCCGTCAGACTGTGTGCTTTTCCATAGAATTGTAAAAAAAATTATGAGCGTAAGTACGGGTGTTATGACGTATTCTCGGATATGTATAAGTTTGGATATAATCTATAACGTATGTCGTTGTAAGACATACTTACCATAACCTAATTTTCACAATATTTTGTGTGTGTGTGTGGTTATGGTAAGTATGTCTTACAACGACTTTTAGGGTACAATGGCACACAAAATATTTTTTTCAGTGGATATCTACTTCGGTAGATCTAGTGGATAAATCATAATGGTTTTCTGTGTTTAAGTTTCATATATTTTTACCAATGTACCATATTTATATAAATTTAAATTCAAGGCAGGTGTCACTTTTTTCTTTACCTTCAATAAAGTCGAATCTAGCAAGAAACACTCTTTTACACAGATCTTGTCTTGAATATAATAAATCTTACACCAGTGTAGACATTTTTTGCCCTAACATTATAAATTGAAAATAATCGAATTATGCAAATGACTAAAAAGTATTATGTTTAGATCTCTCAATTCTTTTTTAATGTATTTTGTAATTTTAATTTTATTACATCACTATTATTCTATTGGATGATGCAATTATGTGTATTACCTAGAAGTGGAAACTTTACTGATTTGTTAATTTTTATGTTTTCTTTATATTGTGATGTATTGTAATTGTTTGTTTCCCAAATAAATAAAAATAAAATAAATATTTTAACGCATCTTGTTGCAATCTAATCTAATTACGGTTGAGTTTTAAATTACTGAATACCTATGTCTTCTTCTCGGTCGAATTCTTTATTGCTGAAGGTGTCTTTGAAAATCTCGTCTGGTCCTCCGCTTCTCGAATAGCGGTTGCTACTGGGAGGCCAGTATGTCTGATGCACAATACTAATTGATTAATTGACTAACAAGGACAATCACTTTGCCACTCCACTCCAGTCTCCACTTCCACCTACCCGCGGTGAACCGTGTTACGCCGAGTATCCTACTGTTGAGATTGTGGTAATCAATCCCTTTGGAAACATAGGTCGTCACCAATAACTACTTTACACCGGAAGTCAGTTATCGGCAGCTGGGCGCACTAACTACCCCATTTGAAAGGCTTTTCAGGGTCCAAATTCCAACAAGAATGGAATGGACAAAGGGACCAGATCCACCGGAACATAATAGTCTGGTATGGTACACTGATGGATCCAAAATGGAATCAGGTACAGGAGCGGGATCCCTCCCGTATACTCCCGTATACGCAAAAGACTACAAATGTCGTAAAAGCTTGGGAAAAATGGCAAGTGTATTCCAGGCTGAAACATATGCCATAATAACCTGTGCTCAGGAGAACATAGATAGAGGCACCAAAGGCAAATCTATATATATTCTCAGTGACAGTCACGCTGCAATCAAGGCCATCGCCTCTTTCAAAGTTGACTCCGGACTTGTCCTGGATGCCATTCAAACTCTAAATAGGTTTGGAAGGCATAACAGGGTAAGATTAATGTAGGTCCCGGGACACGAAGGAATTCATGGCAATGAAATGGTAGATGAACTGGCTAGAGAGGGCTCAACTAATGATTTTATGGGTCCAGAACCATGTGTAGGCATTCCGACTAGCCTCGTGAAAGCCACATTCAGGGATTTTGCAGACCGCAGTCAACAACAACACTGGCTGACTAGAATCGGTCTGGAACACTTCAAAAAATTTTTGGGATCCACGTACAAAGCACGAGGATCCATCTGGAACATGAGCAGGGGGCAAATACGCTACTTGCTTGGGCCCTTTACTGGGCACTTTGGAACCAATAACATGCTCATGAAGATGGGTCTAACCGCGACACCCATGTGCAGGTTGTGTGGGGAACATACAGAACGCATGGAACACCTACTGTGTACATGCGATGCATTGGCCAGGAGGCGAATGAATCTTTTGGAGGTAGGATATCCGACACCGGAAGACTACAGGCTCCTATCTCCATATCTCATTGATTGTTTGGCTCATGAAGCAAATCTTCAAAGAGATTGGAGAGGAGTGATTGTTATCTAGGGGAACACAAAAGATCCCATTGGGTCGAAGTGTTCGAGATATTTCTCGGCCCCGAAACAGGATAGGATAGGAACTACCCCAAGCAACACACTGGGGTGCAGAAGGCAAAAAGAAGCTACTGCATTATCTTCCCAAGAAATCCTATGAGACGCTTATCTCAATACTATTTTAATTAATATTAAATGTTGATGTGGTATTCACAATTTCAGTATCTACCAATCGTATACGACTTCATACAATATTTGTTATATAGGATGGAAGCTTTAAAGGAATCTATTTCGAATAGTGAGAATTTCATCTCATGTCATTTTTGCATCTTCCAATTATTTTTAATCCCATAATTTTAAGGCAGACAAGAATCTTACATTTAATTTTAACGTATACCGAGGAAACTGTTTATCAGAAGGTAGCTCTAAAAAAGTATTCCTACTAGAACTATCATCCACTAGGCTGTGCTTGTTTTCTTTTACTTGTAAGAATATAATATTTTCACAATAAAATTGAATTATTAAATAATAAATAAGTGTATAACGTTTTTCATATAATTCGAGTAAATTAACAAAATAGGCAAAAAAAAAAAATAGAATATGTATAAGTGAAATTTTCGCTAGCTCTTGGTGTGAAAATAAAAGGACTGCTTTACATTCAGAATTTGACGTCAAATACAAGATCTGAATGCGTAATAATGGAAATATTTTTCGTATTATTTATTTTGAACAGGTTGTCGTTTTGAGGACTAAAATCCTTTGTAAAAGTTATCAAACGTGATTTTATTTTTTGTTATTTAGGATTTATAGACATATATACAAGAGGACTTATAAATTTGCGAGTTTGTAGACATTAGTGATAGTACACACATTTACAATCTTACTTCTGGTAACTTTTTTATCCGTACAGGGGCGGAGAAAGAATACTAACCTCTGTGGCTGAGGTCGGCATGTCGTAAAAGGCGACAAAACAACCCAATCTAGCTACGTGATAGAGCCTCAAGCCCGTCTGGATGGCGACCACCTTTGGTCTTAAGTATGTCGCCATAATAACCTTGTGTTGTGTTCCGGCATTAGTGACCCAAGTTCCTGTACCCTTATGGGACAGCAGCGTGTTTGCGATGCCACTGGCGTTGCAACTGCTAAATTCTAAGCGGGCTGTCTGCCTGTCTGCTGTCCTACGCAATAAAAAAAAACCTTAATGGTAACGTAAAGTAAAGAATCACTAGTGTTTTTTTTTATTGCTGTACGACAGCAAACAGGTTGACAACCCACAAAATAGTAAGAAACTACCCTCGCCCATGGTTGGTTGTGACGGTAGGGGCACCGCTAACGGCAGTTCGTCCGCGTAGGGGAACTGGAACCTGTCACTAATGCCAGAACACAACACCAGGCTATTAAGGCGGTATATTTAAGGCGGTAAACCTTGTGACCGAGATTCCGGTGGTTGTGCAATGTATACCAGCTCTACAGTAATACCAACAGAAGCATTGTATTATATACTTGCATATGAATCATAATCGTCATCATTCTAGCGTCAAATTAGCAATTCAAACTTCTGCTTCGGTGCCTGGGATCCGCTTTTTCCACTTTGCATGGTCTTTAGCATCCTTGATAGTGAGTCCATATGCGAGACGAAGATGCTTAATGTGGTAAGTGTATCACACTAAAAGTTTTAATTAGTGGGTTGGGTTGTTACGATTCCAACCCATGTCTTGATTACAATTAGTCGCTCAAGTGCACCCATCCAGTTGAGGATGATTTCCCAAACCTCATCCATCTTGACCGTCTTGGAGAAATCCCATTTGTCGTTTACACTTTTATTAGATTAAGAATATTATTGGACTTCGTGTAATAATAATTATTTTATAACACCATACTTACGTTCTCAATACATTATATATATATATATATATATATATATATATATATATATATATATATATATATATATATATATATATATATATATATATATATATATATATATATATATATATATATATATTAAGACTTTTATACTGATTTTAAATTATCATCATCATCGTGTCTTTTGAAGCTTTACTAATATGCTTCTGGTCTGAAATTTTTTAAAAGGTAACACGGGATAAGTAAGCTACGTAAAAAGAAACACGAAAACATCTAAAATATACAAATATTTTCTATTCAAATCAATCAAATGTAACTTAAAAGGTATTTTATTTCTATAATATGTTAATATAGGTATATGTATAATTTTTTATAATGTAAGTTTAATAAAAGCCAAAAAGTTCTCTAAAACGATGGCTAAAAAATAACTGGATACTACTACTAATGTAAGTACTATAAAACCATTATTTACTATAATACCATACTATAACAATCCTTTTCTTCCAAAACAGTATCCAGTGTATTCGGTAAACAGAACAGTGCGGTTCCAATATTTGCGTTAAAAATGTTGTAACACGTGTTTTTTCGTAGAGGGGGCGCGCGCGGGTGTTCCGCGTACCCAGCTCACACCTGCACGAGGAAGAAGATGCCGAGGCTCGTTACCCCCTCGGATTTGAAGAGGCCCGCAAAAGCGGGCAGGCGCCCGTCGGGGCCGCGGTCCGACTATTGCCGACTAACCCGTCGCATCCCGCGGCCTCGACACATAAGGCCTGTGAAGGAATACCATGGTTTTAGCGGGTATACCAGCATAGAGAAGGGGACGTACGGACGCATTGCACGGTGAGTCCCACACTACCCCGCCGCCCATTCTCACGCAGCGGGGTGCGCGTCATGCATAACGTGACCATACGTCCCGCTTTGGGCGGGATTTTCCCGCTTTCAGGGTGTCCGTCCCGCTGTCCCCAACGAGAACAAAAATGTCCCGCTTTTACGAATAAACCTTTATACCTACTTAATTACTTGCCTACATTAATATCGCGAAAGACGGCAGCGCAGCGTAGACGCGGGTTGACAGTCAGGAACAAGCGAGAGCGAGAGACTGACATGCAAGAACGGGATCGCGCGATCCTAGTAAGGATCATTATCCTTATACAAACTATACAGATTATTGCATTGTCAATATTCAAATATAAAGACAATCTTGACTTTTTACACGCTTTATATTAGCTTAGGAGGGAAAGAGACGTGCTGGGCGAAGAAAGAAGTCATGGCTCCGGAATATCCGGGAGTGGACCCGTATTGCCTCCGTCGAACAGCTGTTCCGGCTGGCTGCTGAAAGAAATGAATACAGGAAGCTAACGGCCAACCTTCAGGATTGAAGAGGCATTGGAAGAAGAAGAAGATATTAGCTTCACTTGTATGTGTGTTTGTTTGTATGTTTGTAACCGACTCCTTTGGGGGCGATTTTGACCCACTTTAAACGGTCAGATTTCGTTCAAACTTTGTAGATATATCGAGGGCCGATGACAATGCAATAATCTGTGTAGTTTGTATCATTATCCTTAACAGGATCCTCAGGATTAATGAATTTTCGGTTCTCATCCGATCACGAAAGTGAAGGAGCGTCAGGTGCGGTCAGTACTTGGATGGAGTGACCGTCTAGGAAAATCGCGTAACGGTGGATTTTTGTTCTTTTTTATTCTTTTTTATATGTTTTATATTAACTTGATCTATATATATAATGGAATTTTTCGGAATTCAACTCAATTTTCACTTACTTTGAACAATAAAATCAAAATTCTGCCGAAACGCCATCTGGAGCGTAATTAATAACATTGCCAGAAGATGGCGTTATATTAATAAAAATATTTACCGATTGGATATTGACAACAAATAATTCATGTTATCACGCTTTTATTTTATAGTTAATGAAACTAAAAAGTTAAAAATAAAATATAGTTAAAAAAAACTAAAAAAACACGCTTTTATAAAAATCAAACTAAAAAGTAAAAAATATTTTTATCAATAAATTTAAATTAAGGATAGGGGGATTAACAAAAAAGTAATTTTATTGTAGAAAAGCGTGGGGTGCTTTTTTAGATATTTTCAATAAAAGTCATATATATATATATATATATATATATATATATATATATATATATATATATATATATATATATATATATATATATATATATATATATATATATATATATATATACCTAGTCAGGTCATAAGTATTGTCACACAGTAAAAACTTTTCTTTTAGAATGCTGGCCACAAAAAAGTTTATTGAATTCGAATCTCGAATTGTTCATGAAAATAAAAATGTATACTTTTAGAATTTTACTCATTTTTTAAATATGGAGTGGACGCTTAAAGAAGACCGTGTTGCAGTTATTGCGTTGCATCGTTGCGGTTACGCGCCAATTCAAATTTTTAACATACTGAAAAATTTGAATATAACCAAAAGATTCATTTATCGTACCATCAAACGATACAATGAAGACTCTAGTGTAGATGACAGGTCAAGAAGTGGTCGCCCTCGGTCTGTTAGGACTCCAGCAGTGATAAAAGCTGTGAAGGCACGAATTCAAAGAAATCCCAAACGTAAGCAGAAACTGTTGGCCCTTCAGATGGGGTTAAGCAGAACCACGGTGAAAAGGGTGTTAAATGAAGACTTAGGGCTTCGGGCATATCGAAGAAAAACAGGACATCGTTTGAATGCTCGTCTAATGGACCTGAGACTGAAGAGATGCCGCGCTTTGTTGAAGCGGTACGCGGGAAAAAAATATCGGGAAATTCTTTTTTCGGATGAAAAAATGTTTACCGTAGAAGAGAGCTACAACAAACAAAATGATAAGGTGTACGCACACAGTAGTGAAGAAGCGAGCAACCGTATTCCGCGTGTCCAACGAGGTCATTTTCCATCCTCGCTCATGGTATGGTTGGGAGTTTCTTATTGGGGCTTAACAGAGGTACATTTTTGTGAGAAAGGTGTAAAAACGAATGCTGTTGTGTATCAAAATACAGTCCTGACGAACCTTGTGGAACCTGTTTCTCATACCATGTTCAATAACAGGCACTGGGTATTCCAACAAGATTCGGCGCCAGCTCATAGAGCGAAGAGCACACAAGACTGGCTGGCGGCGCGTGAAATCGACTTCATCCGGCACGAAGACTGGCCCTCCTCCAGTCCAGATTTGAATCCGTTAGATTACAAGATATGGCAACACTTGGAGGAAAAGGCGTGTTCAAAGCCTCATCCCAATTTGGAGTCACTCAAGACATCCTTGATTAAGGCAGCCGCCGATATTGACATGGACCTCGTTCGTGCTGCGATAGAGGACTGGCCGCGCAGATTGAAGGCTTGTATTCAAAATCACGGAGGTCATTTTGAATAAACTTTAATGTCATAAGAATCTATGTTTTGTTAAGTTCATTTTGGTATATAAATGTATATACCTAGTCAGGTCATAAATTCTGTCACATGTTTAATGTAAAATAATTGTAACAAGTTTATTCATTATGTAACCATTCATATACCAAAATGAACTTAACAAAACATAGATTCTTATGACATTAAAGTTTATTCAAAATGACCTCCGTGATTTTGAATACAGGCCTTCAATCTGCGCGGCCAGTCGTTTATCGCAGCACGAACGAGGTCCATGTCAATATCGGCGGCTGCCTTATTCAAGGATGTCTTGAGTGACTTCAAATTGGGATGAGGCTTTGAGCACGCCTTTTCCTCCAAGTGTTGCCATATCTTGTAATCTAACGGATTCAAATCTGGACTGGAGGAGGGCCAGTCTTCGTGCCGGATAAAGTCGATTTCACGCGCCGCCAGCCAGTCTTGTGTGCTCTTCGCTCTATGAGCTGGCGCCGAATCTTGTTGGAATACCCAGTGCCTGTTATTGAACATGGTATGAGAAACAGGTTCCACAAGGTTCGTCAGGACTGTATTTTGATACACAACAGCATTCGTTTTTACACCTTTCTCACAAAAATGTACCTCTGTTAAGCCCCAATAAGAAACTCCCAACCATACCATGAGCGAGGATGGAAAATGACCTCGTTGGACACGCGGAATACGGTTGCTCGCTTCTTCACTACTGTGTGCGTACACCTTATCATTTTGTTTGTTGTAGCTCTCTTCTACGGTAAACATTTTTTCATCCGAAAAAAGAATTTCCCGATATTTTTTTCCCGCGTACCGCTTCAACAAAGCGCGGCATCTCTTCAGTCTCAGGTCCATTAGACGAGCAATCAAACGATGTCCTGTTTTTCTTCGATATGCCCGAAGCCCAAGTCTTCATTTAACACCCTTTTCACCGTGGTTCTGCTTAACCCCATCTGAAGGGCCAACAGTTTCTGCTTACGTTTGGGATTTCTTTGAATTCGTGCCTTCACAGCTTTTATCACTGCTGGAGTCCTAACAGACCGAGGGCGACCACTTCTTGACCTGTCATCTACACTAGAGTCTTCATTGTATCGTTTGATGGTACGATAAACGAATCTTTTGGTTATATTCAAAGTTTTTCAGTATGTTAAAAATTTGAATTGGCGCGTAACTGCACGATGCAACGCAATAACTGCAACACGGTCTTCTTTAAGCGTCCACTCCATATTTAAAAATGAGTAAAATTTCAAAAAGTATACATTTTTATTTTCATGAACAATTCTAAATTCGAATTCAATAAACTTTTTTGTGGCCAGCATTCTAAAAGAAAAGTTTTTACTGTGTGACAATACTTATGACCTGACTAGGTATATATATATATATATATATATATATATATATATATATATATATATATATATATATATATATATATATATATATATATATACGAAACGGACGTCTCAAATTACTCCGTCACACGCCGCCACCCTCCACACACCGTCGCTGAGGCACCATACTGACGCCAGGATGGACCTAGGCTGAAGATGACCATCGTCGGCCGCCGTGATACCCCACCGTTCACATAGGTGCGCGTGCTCCGGCAGCCAACACCACACCGCCGGGGGGGTAGTCACTCCCTGAGTTGAAGCGTGGGTATAGACATTATATATATATATATATATATATATATATATATATATATATATATATATATATATATATATATATATATATATATATATATATATATATATATATATATATATATATATATATATATATATATATACCTAGTCAGGTCATAAGTATTGTTATATTAACATACTGAAAATTTTGAATATAACCAAAAGATTCGTTTATCGTACCATCAAACGATACAATGAAGACTCTAGTGTAGATGACAGGTCAAGAAGTGGTCGCCCTCGGTCTGTTAGGACTCCAGCAGTGATAAAAGCTGTGAAGGCACGAATTCAAAGAAATCCCAAACGTAAGCAGAAACTGTTGGCCCTTCAGATGGGATTAAGCAGAACCACGGTGAAAAGGGTGTTAAATGAAGACTTAGGGCTTCGGGCATATCGAAGAAAAACAGGACATCGTTTGAATGCTCGTCTAATGGACCTGAGACTGAAGAGATGCCGCGCTTTGTTGAAGCGGTACGCGGGAAAAAAATATCGGGAAATTCTTTTTTCGGATGAAAAAATGTTTACCGTAGAAGAGAGCTACAACAAACAAAATGATAAGGTGTACGCACACAGTAGTGAAGAAGCGAGCAACCGTATTCCGCGTGTCCAACGAGGTTATTTTCCATCCTCGCTCATGGTATGGTTGGGAGTTTCTTATTGGGGCTTAACAGAGGTACATTTTTGTGAGAAAGGTGTAAAAACGAATGCTGTTGTGTATCAAAATACAGTCCTGACGAACCTTGTGGAACCTGTTTCTCATACCATGTTCAATAACAGGCACTGGGTATTCCAACAAGATTCGGCGCCAGCTCATAGAGCGAAGAGCACACAAGACTGGCTGGCGGCGCGTGAAATCGACTTCATCCGGCACGAAGACTTGCCCTCCTCTAGTCCAGATTTGAATCCGTTAGATTACAAGATATGGCAACACTTGGAGGAAAAGGTGTGCTCAAAGCCTCATCCCAATTTGGAGTCACTCAAGACATCCTTGATTAAGGCAGCCGCCGATATTGACATGGACCTCGTTCGTGCTGCGATAGACAACTGGCCGCGCAGATTGAAGGCTTGTATTCAAAATCACGGAGGTCATTTTGAATAAACTTTAATGTCATAAGAATCTATGTTTTGTTAAGTTCATTTTGGTATATGAATGGTTACATAATGAATAAACTTGTTACAATTATTTTACATTAAACATGTGACAGAATTTATGACCTGACTAGGTATATATATATATATATATATATATATATATATATATATATATATATATATATATATATATATATATATATATATATATATATATATATATATATATATATATATTATATTTTATTATCGATTTTTATAACCCACATTTCGCAAATAAATGAATTTGATGGTATAATTTTATCTTCATGTCAACGACCACATATGTGTGATAGATTTTGTGCACTTGCTAGACAGGACAAGTCGAATAGATTTTTCCAAAACTACACAAAATGTCAAACTATGTCGTAAAACATTTTCTTGTTCTCGAATCCTATTAAAATTGAGAAAGAGGCACGACCACTAGTAAGTCATAATAAAATGTCATCTTCTTGCCATCACCACTTTTATTATGATTAAAGCATATTACGTAGCTGAACATTTGGACTGACATTACACCGAACTGTAATTTTATAAAAATATTATAAAAAATAAGTTACCTAAAACAATATAGGTATTTACACTAGCATTATGATCGCCTAAATGTTCAGGCCTTAAAATACAGTATATACAGTAGAAACTCGATAAGTTGAAAACCCCCTTTCAACCGCTTAAACCTCCGTTGCTTGAAATCTGAACCCTAATTATAAGTCAAAATAATTAGTGAGTCCGTATAAGCAATTTTTCTCCAATAATTAACATGCATCGACGATGATGGAAAACATAATGAATAAACACCTCCATGCCTAACAACTTGCTTTGGACCAGCCAGGCGGGTATACTACTAGGCTGTGGTTATAAATATGTATATAATAGTTTTATTAAAAAAAAAACAACTTTGTGTTACATAATAGTGTAACAGGTGGCCTTTTATTCTTATTTTGCCTCATTGTCTTGCTGTACACTGTAAACGTTGTAGACAAGTGAAAAATGTTCCCGTCGAGATTCCATACGCGACAATAAAGTTTGTAGATTACAATGTAGTATGAATTTACAATTTCAGTATGATTAAATTATAATATAAAGAATAAAAGGGGTTCTAACGGCTTTGTGTGAATATTTAGTTGTCATTATTATTAAATTTTCCCTTGAGGGATAGACGGTAGGCACCCTTGACTAGATCTACATCGATTGCCTAAAAACAAAAAGCGGAATTAAGTTGCCGCATATATGCGTGTAGAATTTTACCTTCTCATACTACTCAGTAAATATTGGGATCCGGAGTGCACATTTCCAAGTGTTGGATAAGCCATTATTATTATTATTTATTGTTGTGGAACAGCAGACAGGCCCACTTAACAGTAAGCACTTACCGTCGCCTATGGATGTTTACAACGTCAGGGATACTGCTTACCCGCGGCCGTCCACGTAGTGAAACTGAAACCTGGTTTTAATTATATTAATTACTAGCAGTGCCCGCGACTCCGTCCGCGTGGAATAGTGACTTTAGGCAGCATTTTTGGGATATTTGAGATCAATTTAAATTGGAAATTCAACCTACTAAGTCCAGCCTAAGCTGAACCCTATTTCATATGATCAATGATATAAATCTGCGGTGAACTTAAATTGGTAAATAAAATTTCCGAAACTTATCATTTTTAACAAAAACTAATTTTTTATCTAAAATAAAAATAGCCTAAGTTACTCCTTGATACATCAGCTATCTGCCAGTGAAAGTCCCGTCAAAATCGGTGCAGCCATTTCAGAGATTAGCCGGAACAAACAGACAGACAGACAAACAGACAGACAGACAAACAAAAATGGTAAAAAATGTTGTTTTGGTATATGTACCGTGTACACGTCCTAATGCACTTAGTAAAAAGTGGTTATTTTAATATTACAAACAGACCCTCCAATTTTATTTATTTGTATAGATTATGGAGATTATATGCTGAATGTAATAGGATATAATTTTTTTTTATTTTAAAAGTCGGATATGTATTCATAGACTTGCATAATAAATAGGCTGTAGCCAAAAATATATATGGCCCAACCGGTTAAAATAAAACATTGACTACTATTAGGAAAGACTAAGGAAGGACTTGAAACATGTATCAAAATATCGATGTCATTTTCAATGAATAGCTTAAAATAGAAAATTGAAACGTCTCAATAAAACGTCTAATCTTTTAAGTTCCTTGTTATATTCCATGTTTCGTATATTCTTTATATTGAATCATTTCTGACAGAACAATAAATTTAAATTATTTGTTCTACATAGTTAATTTCATTTGATAGTTTTGCCGGCCATTTTCAAAATCTACTTTTAAATGTTTCCAATATTTAAATACGGAATATAAATCAATGCGTGAAAATAAACGTTTCGACAAGTTTTATTTTATTGAAATGTGAAAGCGGTACGACAATAAATTTTGAAATTCGAATTTAAACAATAAATGTTGTCCAAACCGTACTAGCCGATACAGTAGAGAATTCTGAATCATGGTTAAATTTTAATACAGTTACCGGTACTCTAATCACTGTTGGCTTATTGCATTTGCTGTGTGAATTGGAAAATTATTCCCGCTGCAATCGCAATACTGTTTCGCTGTAGTGTATTGTAGAGTTATTATACGTTGTATTATGTGTAGTATACTTCATGCGAACCACGAATTGGAGGTGATTTGAGGATCATCATCATCATTTCAGCCGGAAGACGCCCACTGCTGGACAAAGGCCTCCCCCAAAGATCTCCACGATGATCGGTCCTGCGCTGCCCTCATCCAACCTAAACCGGCGATCTTGACCAGATCATCGGTCCATCTTGTGGGGGGCCTACCAACATTGCGTCTTCCGGTACGCGGTCGCCATTCGAGGACTTTTCTGCCCCAACGGCCATCAGTCCTTCGAGCTATGTGCCCAGCCCACTGCCACTTCAGTTTTGCAATCATCCGGACTATGTCCGGATTAGTTAAGGGTGGTATGTAGGTATGTTCTACCTGCCGCCACAAAGGTGGCCTTAGAGTTACAATAGTGACTTCGCCATAATCTTATGGGTCTCCGCCTGAAGTTCAGTGAGGTCTAAGGGCTGATAGTTCTATTATCTTAGAATATAAAAGCATATATTTCATTAAACATAAACACATTGTAAATGAATTCGTTCTGCACATCTATACTACTATTATAAAGAGGAAAGATTTGATTGTATGTTTGTTTGTTTGTTTGTTTGCATTGAATAGGCTCCGAAACTACTGACCCGATTTAAAAACTTCTTTCACTGTTGGGAAGCTACACTATCTCCGGGTGACATAGGCTATATTATATTTTCGAAAAAATTAGGGATCCTTACTAAAACTCCAATAATGTAACCCAAGGTGTAAAAAAATGACCTAAAATATTATTTAAATCGCGTGCGCTGCGAAAACTATTGATGATAGAATAAAATAATGTACTACGACTTTGCAGAACACATCATTATTTACAAAAAGTGTCGGGACAGCATATGTCTAACTATTATAGTTATGCCACAATAAGTGTTCTTTTATTTTAAAAATTTAATTGAAATGCCGCCCCTAGAAAAGGCTCTTTATTTGTATCTTGGTATTAATCCTTATCAAAATAAATTACTTCATATTCAAAACTGCTTCAATACCTTTATATAACTTTTTGAATTATTCAATTCGGATATTCCATTCGAAAGATATCACGAGTTTAAAAATGTAAGTATTAGAAAAATGTTGCGTGGTAGCTGCGCACCCTGTTCGGCTAGCTAGGCAGCACCTTATGCAATGTAGGCGTGCGTCACTGGGGTTTATACAAAAATATAAAAAAAAAAACTTATTAAAAAACAACGAAAAATAAATAAAAAATAATAACAAAAAAATCATTAAAATAAAATTTCATAGAAATAATAATATTCAAACTGTTTTTATAATTTTATTTTTTTAGTAACCTGACGCAAATAGAAGGGTTTGCCCTCAAGGGCGCTCCTCTGTCTGAGGAGTGCACGGGTGTGCGTACCCGAGGTGCCCGAGCATCCGTCGCTTTACTCCCCTCTCCGTCCGAGGCGACAGAGGCCTTCCTACCTTTCTTCCCGTCTACCTCCTACATCCTTTCCAACTTAGCTCTCTGTTTGTGGCGTGGTCCCCGGTGGGATGGTTGCGAATACTGATTGGGACCCCCAATGAATGGGATTGCCCTGGGCCCTGATTTGGTAGTCGAAACCATGCCTATTTCGACTTCGCCTGCACAGAGAGTGTTCCCAGGGCGGGAATTGCATCCTCGCTGTCGGTTGGTCTTGCTGGGCCGACTACAACGTCAGGCGACTCTCTGGTTTTTCTGGAGTGTCGTCTGGTAGTCGTACTCACGCCTGACTAGCACGCGACGGGGATGCGAGTCCCGTCCGGAATTGGCCGCGGACCTGTCGCTCCCGGCCCTGGTTCTGTCCATGGTCGGGGGCGATCCTGGAAGGACGGCCGTCACCTCCTTTTGCGAGGCAGTAGTGATGCACTCCACCACACCAAGGCCAGGCACAGGTGGAAGAACATTATAAAAGAGAAACTGGGTTCTTATAAGTGGAATCACGACCCTCAGTAATGAGGTACGCGACTCAAGGAGGAGGAGTGTCTGCAAGGGAGGTGGCGGAATGGGACCGGAAGTCCGCCACCGGACGTAGGCCGCGTCGTCGGCACCGGAGGGCGGGCAACGACCTCCGGCCACCGTAGAAAGCGGCTGCGGGCGACCCCTCGGGGGAGGATCCGCCGCCCGCACTTTTGCAGGGAGAGGGCCGCGTGCTGTTCCGCGGCCCCCCTCAACTCCTAGAGTTGTTAGGAGAGCGCCGGGGGGACGAAACCCTGACCCCCTGGCGCCAACACGTTAGAAGGGGCCCGCCTTAAGACAAAGGGCGGGCCGGCGCCGGCCCGGGCCACGAGATCGGCAGGCCTTATATCCGTGGGCCCGGGCGTAGGCAATAGGAGAATAGCGGGGTTTTTTAGTGGGTAATCGGATGGTCGAACATCTTTCCCGGGGTCCCACATATCCCTCGGTCCCCCCGGGTCGGGGGAACCCGTCAAGAGAGGTTTTTTCCCAAGACCGAAAAAAAATAGAAGGGTTTAGGTATGTGTGTGTATATAATTTTTAATTTTGAAATTTTTATTAAATACCCGTGCGAAGCTGGGGCGGGCTGCTAGTTAGTAATAATTACAAACTCCGAATTTAATAGAAGAATAGCCTAGACTTTTTCTGAAGTTTCAGCAAATAAATTAGCATCTTATGCATGGCTTTTCCTTTCGTATGTCATTTCTTTATTGTTGTTTGAATTATAACAGCCAGCAAAGAATGCGATGAAAAATATATCCCTGACATCTAAGCGTATTGAGCTAATATTTAAGAGTAAGCATTATGAGAAATTTTACATGACAGGTAAACTTCAACAGCTGGATAATCTTTTCTGAAAGAACAGAGTACTAGAAATAGAGTTGAAAGCTGTTTAGGATATGTTAGTTCTGAACCAAAATCAAGAATATATTTGAAGGATAGACAAGAAGCGTGGTTACGCTGAAAGGCTTCATATATTTGTCGCTCACCTATTTAATATTACTTAAGAATTTTTAAGGCAAACTAAAGTTTTCTTGCACAATATGTAATTATTTGCGGCCATGAAATAAATACTGAAAAAAATAACGAACGATTAGAAAAGCATAGATTAAAGTTCTATCTACTTTTCCAATAAAGCTTTGGAGTATTAAACTTTTATATCTTTGAAATATTGTACTCTGAAACATTTTCCTATTATTTTACCCTCAGGATGTAAGTTTTATCTTTACCCGCTTTATGGATAGGTTATTGAATTATGACGGTAGAAGAGTATCGATAAAACTTGTTATTCTTTTATTCTTTAAGTATCACAAACATTACAACACGTGTTTTAATTTTTGGTTTACGAAGCTGTATTTAATTAGAAACAAATCTATATATAAGTTAAAGAAACCTGTTGTTATATATTAAGTAACAACAACACAATAAGGTAGTTAAGTTTTTTTTAAATTAAGACTTAAAATAAAAATTATGTATAAACATCAGCAAGCAAATAGACTGAGCAAAACATTTTACGTAAGCCAATAAAAGAACCGCCTGGCTGGTGCAAAGACTCGGTCGTAATTAGTTGGTCGAATTCGATGCTAAGATGAAACAAATATGTTTAAGTACAACGACTCTTTCTCAGCTCTGGCTCTAATTATTGCTCTGAAAATATTATTTACAAATACACTCAGACTAGTTACTTGAACTTGAAGCTATTTGAATTCAACAAATATTTATCCTACGTGGGTATCGAACCACAATATAACCTTACCAGACTACTCTCTTAGCTACTGAGTCAGCCATGTCGATAAAATACTAAAATACGAATATTTAAAAAAGCACTAGGCAACTTAATATTAGTCACAATGACATTTTATTATGATGTGACAACTCACACAGTGCCATTTAGTCCCAAAGCAGCTGCGCGATTGTGTAATGGGTACTAGTCAACTGATATACAAGTATGTCAAATGTATTTGATTTAGTTCGAAATATAAAGAGATTTTCTGGGGAACTCATGATAACTTTAAATTATAGAGAGGTTCTTATTATCGCAGGTTTGAATTAACGAGAGTCGACTGTAATTTTATTTTGTAATTAATTATATTATTTACATATATATCCAGATTCTATGTAGCTAGTCATTAGCTATATTCAGTATAAAAAATAATAAGAGGCCATAACGTCCCACCACTGGGATTGAAGAGGGAAGTGTACCCGCCACGCTGGTCGAAGCTGAATTGACAGGTCTCACATAGCGGTGATTTCGGTATGCAGGTTTCATCTTGAAGTTTTCCTTCACCGTCGGTATGTGGCAATTATGCTATAATACGAACATTAGGTGAGGGAAACTGCCTAAGCTGTACATGCCACCGTGGGATTTGAACCAAAGACCTCTAGGTTGGTCTATATTTTGTATTATTTAGTATAGACCAAATATTAATCAAACATCATAAAGCATTTATTTATGTAACCAGAACAAACGATTCGACGAGCGACATCGCTCCATAAATATTTATTCAAGCTCTCCCCTGACAATCAAAACCCTGTAAATCACGAGTTTTATTTTTCGTTCACCTATGTCCCAGATTTTTCGGTCGTCGACAATTCTCGGTCATTGTAGCGAAGCCTTTCCTGTGAAATGCACTCAAAATTTCGAAATTGAATTTTTCGTCCACTTAAAACCCTTTTGCTTGCCTCTTTTAAATGCATTGTAATTGACTATGGATGTAACAACAATATTATTTAAGTTTAGAAGCAATTGATAATCTTCAATTTTAGTCAAGTATATTTTGTAAAAATACGTCAACATATTAATTTATATCAAAAAAATTTCTTTTGAATTTATAATTTCGTGTTTGAATAGAGGTTTGTTTGAAGAGTGTTTTATTTGTACTCCTCTCGATGTTGCATGTAACTTTTTTTATATCTGAAATCAGCAGATAGGCAAAGGGCTCATCCGATAGTCACCGTCACCTCTAGACACAACGCCACAGGTATTGCCAACACGCTGTTGGCGTTGAAGAGGAACTGGAACCTGGTTTGTTAATGCCGGAACACAACACAAAGTCATTATGAGAGTATGTTTTATAAAAATAAATTTGCTGATTGTCACTCCATGGAGTTTCGTATTAATTAGTAATTACATCTGAAGGAGCAAATTGCTGTTCTTTATTGTCAATAACTGCACGTCGCTATTGGTCACTAATGCCGGAACACAACACAAGTTTATTATGGCGGCATACTTAAAACGGTCGACATCCAGACGTGCTTGAAGCCCTACCACGTAGCTAGGGTTGTTTTATCGCCTTTTACCACAGGCCGACCCCGGCCGCAGAGCTTAGTATTCTTTCTCCGCCCCTGCACAGATAAGAAGCCGAGAAGCCGTCTGTTAAATTCCAGCAAAAAAAAAACCACAGCACTGAAAAGGGGACTAAGGGTTTATTTTCACTTTGGTAGTTTCGGATGCAAATGCTATAATCGTCAAAAACAACTCGTCAAAGAATATACACAAAGGTTTTGTGTGTCCCTTGAAAATAACCATTTTGCTTGAAATAAGGTTTGTCTCACTTTCATTAACTTTAGCATAAAACAGAATGACAGTTTAAAATGATTTAGTGTAGCTAAAATTGAGGAAAGGTTCGTCGGAAACAATATTAAAAAAGCCTTTTTCGTCTAAGGGCTTGTCAGAGTTCGTAATTGGAGTTTTTGTTCTTCACATTCTTTTAATATAAGATTTTAATATTAATCATTAAGATTTTGCTTAAATAAAAAAAATATATTAATTTATACTATTATACATTGTATATGATAGTTATTAATTCTTACTCTAATAAAATTAATTCTTACTCTAATAAAAAACAAATGCA
This sequence comes from Malacosoma neustria, assembly GCA_963693495.1. Classification (NCBI taxonomy): domain Eukaryota; kingdom Metazoa; phylum Arthropoda; class Insecta; order Lepidoptera; family Lasiocampidae; genus Malacosoma; species Malacosoma neustria. Next base: position 12,268,992 of record OY856390.1, read on the forward strand.
CTCAGGGTGGGTAGTCTTTTTTTTTGTATTGCTGTAGGACAACTGACAGGCTGACGGCCCGCGTAGAATTTAGTAGTTACCGTAGCCTATGGGTGTTTGCAACGCCAGTGGCATCGCGAACACGCTGCTGTCCCGTAAGGGTACAGGAACTTGGGTCACTAATGCCGGAACACAACACAAGGTTATTGTGACGGCATACTTAAGACTTTGGTGGTCGTCATCCAGACGGGCTTGAGGCCCTACCACGTAGCTGGGGTAGGTTATTTTGTCGCCTTTTACGACAGGCTGACCCCAGCCGCAGAGGTTAGTATTCTTTCTCTGCCCCTGCACGGATAAAAAGTCAAAATTTATGTAAAATGTTGGGCTTCTTTTTTGATAAATGGCATTGTTAATTAAAAAAGCAAAAATCTCACCACCACTTAGGGCATTTTTAAGTGCCAATCGAACGTTATTTTAAATGTAGAATCATTGTAATCAGTGCAGTGATTTGATGCTGCATGCTTATTTAAGTCGCGTCGTGCTCATCTAATATACAACATTGTACTGTGTTTGTAATTACAGTCGACTCTCGTTAATTCGAAACTCGAGGGACTCATAAAATACTACGAATTATCGAGTGTTTGAAATATCAAATGGTTCGAAATTTTTGAGAGAAAAGAAATAAAACTGAATTATTGTATGTTGATAATCAATTATGATAAAAATATTTATTAACCACTATTCTTTAACAATAACAACAAATGAAAAAGTTAAGAGTCTATTATAAGAGTAAAAGTAACTGAAACTTAACTAAACAAATTTTTTCGTTCGAATTACCAAGTGCATAAAAATATATTGATTTAGTTCGAAATATAAAGAGATTTTCTGGGGAACTTATGATAACTTTGAATTATAGAGAGGTTCGAATTATCGCAGGTTTGAATTAACGAGAGTCGACTGTATTTCCACGTATGTCGTAGGTCTGATGGGTAGTAGACATAATGAGTTCCAGTCAAACGTGATGAACTCCATGGGTCGATGACCTGCGCAAAGTCGCTGGTCGGGGCTGGATGGGATAAGTGAGAGACCGGTATTTGGGGTGCTTTAAAAAAGGCCTACGTTTCAAGTGGCTAAACAAGAAAACGAATACTCGTCCAAAAACATTTCAAATTTGTAACCTGGTATTTTCTTATAAAAATTAATTTAGCTTTTAGTAATAAAAGTTAGTGATTTATTTATCCACAAAATTTATATAAGAAACTAAAACTGTTACAAGATTTACATTGTAACTTAGGACATTAAATAAAAACTACTCTTTCGACACGCTGTTTGCTAACATTTTTCATTATATTTTAAGAACGAATGTTTTCTTATTTGTTATGTTCACCCACTGAAGTTATAACAACGCGTTTACATTGTTTTTCTTAGTTCTCGCTTGTTCAATTACACGTCTGCTTCGGTCCAGAGATTTATTTCCGGGCTATACCTGAACATAATCTCATATCTCTTCATCTCATGCGATATTTATTTGTATTATTTTGTAGGATACCTTTTGAGTGTGGTTGCCGGAATAATCGCTCTAAGCGATAAAGCCCTTTTGTCATGAATTTCTATAAAGTACAGATTTTGTAGTTTTTTTTATTGTTATAGGACAGCAGACAGGCTGACGACCCACTTAGAATTTAGCAGTTACAGTTACTTATGGGTGTCTCCAACGTCAGTGGCATCACGAACAGGCTTCTGTCCCATAAAGGTACATAATGGTACAATAGGGGTACAGGAACTTAGGTCACTAATGTTGGAACACAACACAAAGTTATTATGGCGGCATACTTAAGTCCAAAGATGGTCGCTATCCAGATGAGCTTGGGGCCTACCACGTAACTAGGGTGGGTTGTTTTGTCGCCTTTTACGACAGGCTGACCCCGGCCGCAGAGGTCAGTATTCTTTCTCTCTTTACGACTAAACGAACTAAATTCTTGGATATATACTTCAGTCACGATCCAGAGGCAGTATAATAGACATTTGTACCCCATGGTATTACAATATCTAACAATAGTTTAAATGTTAACTTCGTTAAATTTTAAGGAACACGGTCTATAAGACTTAAAATATATGTATAGTCAAATTTAATAAAGTTGATCGCAAATGACTGTCGGCGGAGTGCCCCTCGAAGTTGTTAGTGAATATACCTATCTTGGTCAAATTCTATGCCTTCTTAGAGAAAACTTTGAGAGGGAGGCCGCCTGGAGGATTCAGCTGGGTTGGGCAGTATTCGGGAAATTGCGTCAGGTCTTCTCGTCGCCTATACCACAATGCCTTAAGACAAAAGTCTTTAACCAATGCATCACCAGTAATGACGTTCGGAGCCAAGATGTGCACGCTCACGGTAGGGCTGGTCCATCAATTTAAAGTCGCTCAGCGAGCTATGGAGAGAGCTATGCTGGAAGTTTCTCTGAAGGATTGCTTTCGTAATGAAGTGATCCGTCAGAGAACCAAAGTCACCGATATCGCTTCTCGAATTGGCAAGCTGAAGTGGCAGTAAACGTGTTCTTGAGTAGAAAACTGTGACTCGGCAAACGTAGTGTAGGACGCCCAACGGCGAGGTGGAGCGATGATCTGCATAACATAACTGGCAAGGACTGGATGCAATGAGCCGGAGATAGGGCTCTGTGGCATGCCTTGGGAGAGGCCTACGTCCAGCAGTGGACTTCAATAGGCTGACGATGTTGATCGAAAAGAACCTAGGGTTGAAACAAGGCGTGAAAAATTTCCAAGCGCTTGTGACATCATTCAAGATTTATATTTCTCGGTTAGTCCCAATTGAATATTTAATTTAGTGTTTCTAATCATGCGCTGGTACTGAGTGTGTTTATAAACAAAACTTGTTTTAATCAAGACTTGAGATGACTTTCAGGATATATGTACAGACAACCTTTGCGGATTTAGATTTGCAAGAATTGATTTCTCGAAGCTAATGTCATTTGTTTCGTAATTTTTGTCTATCACTGCATGTCATCGACTGATTGTTCATCACCATTTCCTAAAGCATTTTCTTTCTTGTACGAACCGATTTTCAAGAACATTCAAGTTGCGTACTCTCCGAATTTGGAACATCCACCTAAGGGGTTCCCATCGCAGTACGATATGGCAGGCAGTGCGTTGGTAATGCCCCTGGTGTTGCTAACGTCTATAGGCAACGATGATCGCTTGCTATCGGGTAGGCCGTGTGCCGGTTTGCTAATCTTCAGCTATAAAAAATGCTTTGATTTTACATTGGAAATTTTTCTAGAATCGAATATTTACGAGAAACCCGTCAAGTTTATCTTGAGAAAATTATAGAATTTTAAAACTCAGTTTCTCTCTATGTGTTGTCGATGTCCATGTTTCACAATTATATTATGTTTAACATCCATATTAGGCGGGAAATACTGCTTATCGTGCAGCTACGATACCATAAGACTCTCGCCTTTTACGACTGGCCGATCCCGGCCGCAAAGATCAGTAAGTATTCTTTCTCCACCCCTGCACGGATAAAAATTTGTGATTTAAATAAGTTAAAACAAGTTTATCATCATCATCATCTTAGCGATGAATCCCGGTTGCAGCCCAAACTCTCGCTTCGGCGCCCGGGGTCCGCTTTCCAACTTTTTTTCTCCACTTCGCACGATCTTCGGCATCTCTGGTGGTCAGTCTATTGGCACGCATATCAACCCCTACGACGTCGAGCCAGCACTCTTTGGGTCTACCCCTCCTGCCGGGGCCCGGCGGTGACGGCATGGCCAGACATTTGTTTCCCACATAAGTAGCCGGTTGCCGTAAAACGTGGCCTTACCAGCGAAGGCGACACTCCTGCAATTTATCCGCTACATCACGGACATGAAGGCTGCCGCGAATGCGAGAGTTCTTAACGCGGTCCTTCCGCGTTACTCCACACATCCACCGCAGCATATTCATTTCCGTGACTCGCAGTGCCTGGTTAAATGTTAAAACAAGTGTATGCTTTAAATAAAATAACTTAAATTTCTTTATGGCATTTTAGAAGCAAGGTTTCTTCTTCTGAGCTTCTACCACAGAAACCATTAAATAATATAAAATACTATTAAAATGCCGCTAAGAAATCCTTTATTTTCCTTAGATTAATTAAACAGGTATCAGCCAGTATACACAAAAGTTAGCACATCCAGTGTTCTACTAAACTTATTTCTTTGTATAAAGTTAGCTCCTTTAACTAAGTTGGGGGTGAAGTTAAGAGGAATTTTAAGAGGGTGTCTTAGTCTCCGTACATTTGCGCACTTACAAGAATTCTGCGGCTTTTCACCCTCGTAAAAGATTCAACACTTCTTTAGATCAATGAATTTTGAACGTTTAAAAGTTTATGACTGTTGAAGATATTTTTAACAATGTCATTATGTTCGCTAAGCATCTCGATTTGCACTTCTTTGCATAGAATTCACATTTCTAGTTTCCACACCCTTCTCTAATCATAACTCTACTAGGTGGCATATATCTCTGTATATATAGGTAGGTACATTGTGAATCCAACAATGTGGTTTGCTCTTCTTATAGGAAAGGGCTTCTTTATCCGTGCAAGGACGGAGAAAGAATACTGACGTCTGTGGCTGGGGTCGGCTTGTCATAAAAGGCGACTAAACAACCCAAGCTAGGTGGAAGGGCTCCAAGCCCGTCTGGATGGTAACCACCCGTGGTTTTTAAATATGCCTACATAACAGCCTTGTGTTGTGTTCCGGTATAAGTAAAAAGGTTCCAGTACCACCACGCGGTTAGCAGCGTGTTAGCGATGTGGCCTTGCAAACATAGGACGGTAACGCTAAATAACAGCAATGAAAAAGAGGAGCCCTTTGAAAACGGCAGCGCTGTCATATGTTCCTCATGTAGTCAGCCAGTTGCTATTGTTTTAAAGTTAGCAATGGCATTAAGTTCATTCATCATATGGACCCTTTAAGTAACGGTCTGATTATTCTTCCCATTAAATATAACCTGGACTTGAAAATATAACTACCCTCACATATTTCATTTCTATTTGCAATTCGTATTTTGCTATAAATATCAAAACGTATCAAATTATTTACTGATCAGAAAAATTATTTACTGATAACCGAGTGATTATTACTCTAGAATTTGACATAATATTTAGCTTAATAGAAGAACCAAAAACTATGATTAAAATATAAACCATTCTAGCAGCGTCATATTGGTGAGTAATATTTTATATGATTATTTAACATTTGCGAGTACTAACTTACTATAATATTTACTCACGGAAAAATTATTTTTATTTATATTTCCAACGTGTTTGTAAATCGGCTGACACTAATTAAAACCATGATAGCAGTCATGGAGAATAAAAATGTGTCAAACATGTATTCTTTTTAGGCAGATCTCATTCAACAAAAAAAAGATGAATCCACATTAAGGTTAAATTCAATCCAAGGAATTAAAGGAGCCTGTAATATGTACATGTGCTAACTCTTCGCCGATTAGAACTTTCAAGAAGCAGCAATAAAATAAACGTCCCACTCCTGTCAGGCATGTCGATTGTGGGAACGGTATACCGTAATGGTATAATATTATATTCGCCACGCTTCTCCAAAGTGAATTATTCACCGATATGTGTAACACACATACCGGTGACCTCGGTGTATAGGTTTCCTCATGATGTTTTTTTCACCGCCAGTTCATTAGGCTAAAAACTGCCTACCTTCAAGGAATTTGAACGCGATCTTTAGATAGGTCTCCAAGAGTATTAATACCGGGCCAGGTACCCATAAGCAGCAAGCTGCCAATATATAAAGCTACTAGAAGTCGTTAGACAACCTAACATCATGTCATATGACCAGACTAAGGGGTCATCCTTGGTCTGTCGTAAAAAAACTACACTTAAAATACAATATTTTATTAAACAAATTTCTAAAAATCAGCATTTAAATCATTTTCTCTTCTTTTTGTTGTCCAATTTCACTGAGAGGGTAAATAACAATTTTATTCTTAAACAAACTTTATATATAACGAGTAATATTGCAATAATTAAAACTAGTAGATCCAGATATAGCTTTTGGTATAATGGTATATGTAATGCTGGTGATCTCAAATGAGGTGCTCCCTTTGTAAGAATTACGTGCTCTACCCAATGAAGTATTTCAACTCCAGGCGGTACTGCCCTGTGATGGTATATCAATGAGCGTTCTTGAACATTCTTCTTATATCTAAAATTTAAAAAAAATGTGTTGGTACATATACCAAAACTTATTTATTTGAATTTTCTCATAATTGCCTGTTGTTAAGATTAACAAAACTTTTAACTCCACATGTATTCTATCTTCAGATACAGATGTTAAATACATTATAATGAAAAAGGAACTAACTATACTATTTAAAAAAATGACCACAAATTGTTAGACTGAAAAATGATGACTTGAAAAAAAAAACAGCAATGAGAATGTATTATTTTTACTAAGTCTATTCAAAAATATCACATGCGCTTTATTTTGTTAATACAGACTTCATTAAGCAAATAATAAAATAAAAATTTAGTTGTGATGAACTGTGAACGTTACTCTTGCAGAGCATTAAGCATGTACTTTTGCGTAGCAATAACTTCCTTATAACATGTATATACATTTAATTATATATCGCACAAAAGAAATGAGAACTCCTTATTGTTTCACCATCATCATCATCTCAGCGTTATGCCCCGGTTGCAACCCAAACTTTCGTTTCGGTGCCCGGGGTCCGCTTTCCGACTTTTTCTACTCCACTTCGCACGGTCTTCAGCATCCCTGGTAGTGAGGCCATTGGCACGCATATCACCCCTTACGACGTCATGGCAGCACTTTTTGGGTCTACTCCTAGTTGCCGTGTGACCCCGGCTAGTGAAAAGAATAGGGTCACCCCAGGTCATTCCAAGGGAGTCGTAAAAGGCGACTGATGGACTACTCCTTTGCCAGCTGACATGTGGCAAGTGCATCTCTCAGTTTTCTTCTCGGTAGAAGAAAATTCTAGGGGTTGGGAGGTCGGACGGCAGTCGCTCCCATAAAAGCCAAAACTAGTCAAATTTTAATAGTCCTTATTGTTTCATCAAAAACACATAAAGTACTTAATAAAGATAATTCAAAAACATAAAAAGTGCAGAAAAATGAACGACTTTATCGTTTAAAGCAACCTCTTCCAGACAAAATCTATAAATACGTCAGTTGTCAAGTTACCATTTGGACAAAATTACTACCAAGAAAGTATTTACTTTCATACAACAGGTCATTATTACTTGATTATATATTTTAATACTTAGGACTACTTTGGGACTTTTATACAAATATACTATTTTATTATTACAAGACTTCCAACAATACCAGAACACACTATTTGCATCATAAAAATATTTCCGTATTCTGCCTTACACATGTGAGGCGGAATACATCTCGGACTCGAATCCCACCCCGAATCAATGTGTATAATATGCATAAATTAACAAAAGAAAATTAACATACATGTCAGAGATAATATTGTTTTCTGAACGTAAGTCATTTATTTAGTAGTAATAACACGGCAAATATCAATGTGAATATGGCAACATTAATATTAAGTTGTCAATGTCAATTTTCTTGACAGTCAGTAGTGCGTTTGTGCAAAAAGTGGGACATTATTACAATATTGACGATCAGTCCGTATTGAGACTGCGCCAGCGCTGGTTGGGCGCACTGATGGCTAAAAATAACGACATGGCGGATTCCGATCACGAGCACTAGTAGCAGTTGTCTTGTGCTCACAATACAAGCGCTATGCTGCTTACTTTGGAAATAGATGGCACTGTGTGAAATATCACAGTACAATTTATTATTCACCACTTTACATTGAAAATAGATAAGTAAGAGGAGATTTAAAAAGTAAAATTGTGTAAATTGTAGTTTACTTACACAGGATTTCTAAGAACTTCGTCAATAGCTTCTTTGAGCTTCGCAGGTGAATCGTAGCCTATATCCACTTTTTTAGCAAAGCCTTTGCTGACAGATCTTTGTATGTTTAAAAGCTGATCGCCGAAGATAGGAATCCCAATAATTGGTACTCCAAAGTGAAGAGCTTCCGTCGTAGACAAGAGACCACCGTGTGTTATGAAGAGAACACATTTTGGATGAGCTGTAATTTTTTACAAGATTTCAAAATGGTAATCAAAATTTAATGGCTTTGCATGTAAACTTGTTTTTAGCACTTTTGTTGCTTAATTAGAATACCAGATGTACCGGAAAGTCATTACCAGTTTTTCTAACATATGTTGCTAGGCTTAAGTATGCAATATTATGATTTGACACATATATTTTATTCTACTAACATCAAGATAATATAAAGTATACATTTTATGTTTTCTGAAAGTAACATCATCATAGATTTATAATACCTCTTTAAAAATGACAAGTTTCGTGCCTGAAAACGTGCATTTGCGGCACGCATTACTTTTCTTTATAATCAAAAGAAAAAAGCTGTTGGAAGTCATCGTTCGCGGATAGAAACTTACGGTGAGTATGCTCTAACCTTAAAAACATGTAAGGTGTGGTTTCGAAAATCAAAAGAGGTAGACCGAAAAAGTTTGAAGATGCAAAACTGCAGCAATAATTGGATCAAGACACAACCGAAACTCTAAAAAATTTGGCAAGAGCGTTAAATATGGCCCGAGAAACGATTACATAGCTACCAATTACGAGCAATAGGGAAAATTCAAAAGACGGGAAGATGGGTGCCACATCAATTGTATAACAGAAGAATCAAAAATCAATAAATCGTCTGTGAAATGCTGCTTCAAAGTTATGATTGAAAGTCATTTCTGCATTAAATAGTTACGGGTGGGGAAAAGTGGATTTATTTTGAAAACCCTAAGCGCAAACAATCATGGTTATGACCTTGCGAAGCCGGCCTCTAAGGCCAAATCGTTTTGGTTATCAGACAATGCTCTGTATTTGGTGGAACCGGAGTGGCGTGGTGTGTTACGAACTGTTGAAACCTGGTGAAACAGTTAACAGTGATCGCTACCGACAACAAATGACCAATTTGGACCATTCATTGATCAAAAACGTTCAAAATTAGCTCGAAGACACGGGAAAGTGTTTTTATAGCACGATACCGTACCATCTCTTATAGTGAAACCGGGCAAGGAAACGTCGAAAGCACTAGGATGGGACATATCATCGTACCCGCCGTACTCTCCAGATCTTGCCCCTCTGACTATTAACTTTTAGCATCAATGGGACTCGCGCTTGCAGAGCAGCACTTCGCCAAACACAACAACACAACAGTTCTTTTGGGATAGAATCCATAAATTACCAGAAAGATGAGCAAGATATATATAATCATATTAATCATATTCAATACTTATAATAAATAAATTTTTCCATTTTCTTGAAAATGTCGTAGGTCTTTTCCTAAAAAATGTTAATAACTTTCCAGTAAACCTGGTAATTTCAGCGAGACAAAATACAGATTTTTTTTATGCTGAGGAACAGTAGACAGGCGGACGACCCACTTAATTATGAGCAGTAACCGTCGCCTATGGATGTTTGCGGTGCCAAAGGCATCGCGAACACGCTGCTGTCCCATAGAGGTACAAGAACTTCGGTGGCTTATGCCGTAACACAACAATAGGTTATCGTGGAGGAATACTTAAGACTAAATGTGGTTGCCATCCAGACGGGCTTGGGGAATTACCACGTAGCTAGGGGTGTTTTATTGCCTTTTACGACAGGCCAATCCCGGCCGCAGGGGCTAGTATTGTTACTCCACCCCTGCACGGAGGTAATTGTTAATAATACTGCTTTTATTTGGCAGCTAAGTGACACAAGTCATTTAGAGACCAACCTGTAGATTACCTGTTAGATATGACAATGACAAACAATGACATACAACACAAGGCTAATTTTTCTTGAATAATGTGCATATATTAAGATAATTGCTATAGACTGACGGGGAAATAAAACCGAGGAAACCTAATTGAAACCAATCTGTCCACTAACCCGCTTCTCCATCTTGATTTAGCGTAGCGAATATACTGTCTGTTCCTTCCAAAAGGATACACCCAGTCGCAGCAGTGGATTATGAGTTATTACTTAATGCATTTATAGTAGAAAGTTAGACTAAACAAGCCAAAAATCCAATCAAATTTACCTAATATACTTTGTTGTGGTGCCCATTGCACAATATGGACATTTTTTGGTAAATTTTCCATCTTTTCCTCAAATTTCCATATCACAGTCTGTTTTAGTTTACTGAGAATATTCAAAAACTCATTTTTTATTTCATTTGGCAGTGTTTTGCTCTTCATCATTGTTCCCATACTAAAGTATATGACGCCATGTTGTGCTGTGTCCATTAAGTTTTGCAGGTCCTATAACATAATCAGACACAGTAGCAAACATGCAAACAGTGTTCGATTCTTGAATAAAAGGTACATGAGATTTTGTCCCCTGATTTTGATAACTACCCTAAATCTCGCATGACATAACCATCGTTAAAACGAGTGTGGGACGGGTTATAGTGTTAAGCTGTTACGTAACACGCGTGTTGATATTCGACCTCCCTGAGCATCACAATCTGCGCTGCGTGCATGTTCATGCTTGCTCCTCTGCAAGCAGACCTGAACCGGACCAAAGAGGGGTGAAATTAAGGTCAGTAGGGATTTCCTTTTCCCACTGCAAAGTATCGCATATATTTCAACTGAACTCCTCTTTAATCTCTCATTATCATATAGTCCACTGTTTTCTTTCTCCCACACTAATCGTACGGTATACTCTGTGTTCATGACCGGCGTCGTAAGAGTGCACCATTCTAAATAACTCCTCAGAACACTCCCCGTTGTACAGATGGTAGCATATGCAAAGAAACGCAAAGTCTCTCCGAAGTTCAAGCGTGTCTAAACCATCTGTGAGTATGGGATCGTCGAGAACACGAACTGTGCGCCTTTGGATGGAGTCTAGGGGATTGAGCTGACAGGTGGATGCTCCAGCTCGCAATACTCCCATATGCGGTTTGACCTGTACTTTACTATAGCACAAGCTGTTGCCTTTTAATTAAGAAATAAAAGGTAATTTTCTTAAAAATAAATTAAAAGTTGGTAATAAATTAGAGGTAGGTCGAGGTTCAAACATAGATCACCCCAATGCTCATCAATGTAACCACTGGCCTGTGTAGTAGATGTCCGGTAGATTCGGCGGCGAAGAAATTGCAGACTCTCAGCGGCCGGTAGATGGCACGTGCGGTTGCCGCTCACGATGGGCTGAAGACCCCCAACCGTGGGCACACGACGCGTGTCGCCGATATGACCTTAAATTGGGTTTTAGGAACCGTTCTAGGCCTGGATTGACCCGGATTCAGGGTACCAAGTACTCCGGTAATGTTCGGATTTTGCACAATCAGAACAAAATACAAAAATATTTTAAATAGAATTGATAGCGTGTCCGCATTAAGAGATGAGTAGGCTCGGAATGACGCAGCGAGTGGCGAGTGTCGTTCAAATGCACTCGTTCAATGATATTACGAACGTGAACGAGTGAACAGAGTGTTACAACATAACCATATCGGCTTTTCCCGGTCAAATGCTCTGTATAAATTATTGTAAACGTGTAACCTGTGTATACTTACGGCTGGCAAAGGTTCAACTTTGTTATCAATATGATAACCACCGACAGAAATATAGTTTTGTGGAAGCCGTGTAGCTAATCCGGTAGATATGTGCGAGTTGCCAAACATTAATGATCCATTGTACTTTACTTCGTGGAAAGGAGGTATTGATCTACCTCGTTTGGCCAAAGCAGGTCCGAAAGCCGCTTCGTAGGTTTCTATTTCCTTTTTAGCCATATTCCTAAAATTAATGTATAATAAAAAAAATATATATATATATATAAATAAATAAATTGTGCCAATAGATTTAATCATTATTTGAATCTGCTCTTATAGTAGCTTAATTATAATTAATTTAATCATAAACTTACCATTTTATGAGTTTGTATTCAATTACCCTCCATAATTCTTTAACTCTATCTAAAAATGAAAATGGCGGTTCGATAGGAGCCAAATGATCTGGATTATAAGCGGGGTTTGGTATTTCATCAATTAATTCCATTACCATAGGATGGGGTTCCATAGAAGAAGACCAGATATATGGACAATTGAACACGGTTGCAAAGCTGAAATCAAAAGCTTGCGATGTATAGATAGCTATCAACAATTGTAATTTAATATATATTTGTTACTTTAATAAAGAATAATTTATTAACTTAAATAAAGTATACTTTAATTGTCTACAACGCTTCAAAAAGGTTTTTATGGATAGAAAAATTGGAAAAATTGCACGGAAGAACCTAAAAACCAGTTTTCTTTTTCTGTAATTGTGAACGCAAGTTCATACACACACACACATATATTTTTTTTTTTGAAAGAAGAAAGAAATATTTTATTTCAAAACAAGCTGAACAATTACAAAAAGAGTTTCTTAAGTAGTAAAAATAACAATAACTATAACAAAGAAACAATAAAAATATGTGCTATCTATAATGTGCTTGTCCTAAAATAGGGTCAAGCTCAGCATATGCTGGCCAATAAGGCCAGCGCCGATCTTCCGCTTGAACCTTATTTAAATGATGTCACGGCAGACTATACACAGAGAATATGTATATGTAAAAATACACTTTCATTTTGTTACGAATATGATATATAATAATTTGTTAGTGACTGTGCCTAATATAATATAATAAGGACGAACCAATGAATGTAAAATAGGTAATAAAAAAAAAAAAAAATGAATATATACATATCGCTTATCGAAAATAAAATAAAATACAACAACAAAGTATTTCAAAAATAAATAAATTGTTTCAAGGTGCTGGAATTAAATAATACTGATATCGTTTCTTTGATTTGCTTGAAGTTTTTGACGAATAAATAAAAAATGTTTAAGTTTAACTCTGAACCCGTTAACAGAGGTCAAGTTTTTGATTGGTGGGGGAATGTTATTCCAGCACTTTGAAGCGGCATACTTAAAACTGCCTCTGAAAGCAGCTGAAAAATGATGATGTGCCGCTAACTGTAAAGCGCATTGTCTCGGTCCAGCGGACCTGCGACTTGCTATCCAAGAGAGCTTGTTGTATAGGTACATGGGCGCTTTGTCCTTGATGACTCCGAAAAGAAGACAAGCCAGGTGTAATTTACGTCTGTGCATCATTTTCAACATCCAGTGTTTATTAAGATATGGAGTAACACGTTCTCTCGGTGGGATATCGAAACAAAATCTAGCGCAAGCATTTTGTACTCGTTGAATGAGACGTTTTGTCCTTGATAACAGGCGGGGACAGAAAACAACGTCTGCATAATTCAAGCGAGACAAAACTAAAGATTCTACTAACATCATGCGCAAGTCTTCGCTTAAAAATGGTCTCATTTTATATAGTACTTTTAATTTGAAGAAACAGTTCTGCACTGAGCTTGCTACATGTTTTTCAAACCTCAAATCACAGTCGATATACAAACCTAAGTTACGAGCCTCGTAAACTCGTTCGATCGGTTCATCCATGATAGTAACTGGGACGGATAAATTGAGGTTTTGAAGTTGGTGCCTATTGCCAAAAATAATGTATTTTGTCTTTAAGGTGTTAAGCGACAATGAATGTTTTTGTGACCAAACAGAAATTCTAGCTAGGTCTTCGTTTAGTTTAATGATAGCTGATTCAATATCCGATGGCTTGCAGGAAATGTATATTTGTGTATCGTCTGCATATATATGATATTTGCAATGTTTAATTTGAGTCACTATATCAGCCGAATACAAAATAAATAGGATGGGCCCCAGAATTGATCCTTGTGGAACACCTCTGTTGATAGGTAACTCTCTAGAAATTATTTTCGATCCATTACTATGAGTCAAACAAACACATTGATAACGATTATTTAAATAACTTCTAAACCATTTTACTGCATGGGGATCAAAACCATAGTAGTTCAATTTAGAAATTAGTAGTTCTCTGTCTATAGAATCGAATGCTTTTGAGAAATCTAATAAAACTAGAACTGTACACATGCCTTTGTCTTGAGCACATATAATATTATCCGTGACATCCAGTAGGGCTGTCACAGTACTGCGTTTTTTTCTAAAACCTGACTGGAGTTCAGGTAGAATTTGGCTTCGTTCAAGATAATTTGTTAATTGAATGCAAATAACTCTTTCTAAAATTTTTGACAAGCATGGTAGAATACTAATAGGGCGCAAATCTTGTAGTCCTGAGGGTGTTGGCTTTTTTGGTAAAGGACGTATGACTGAATGTTTCCAAGCATCAGGAAAAATTGAAGTCTGGATTGATAAATTTATAATCGACAGTAAAACATTTAAACTATATGGCAGAGTCATTAAAAACATATGCAAGGTTATTCCATCCGAGCCCTCAGCATTCGATTTCAGACTACGGATAACTTTTAATAAGGAATCTAAATCAATTGTCTGAATATGAAACGTTGCATCACTAAACCTATTAATTTCATAAAACGTTATCAAAGATAGACTGGTATCAAAGGTGTTGGGTACATTTGAAAAGTGATTATTTAGAACATTGGCATCATTGAAAAATAATGGCAAATCCGTGGAAACTTTAGGTAAAAAATAGCTTTTAATATTTTTCCATACAACTTTGGGATCATTTATTTTATTGGCAATATTATGTTTAAAGAAAGCCGATTTTTCAGCAAAGAGAGCTCTCTTGACTAATAGTTTTAAGCTCTTAAAATAATCTTTTTTACTTAGTAATCCGGTTTTGTGATAATCAGATGCAGCCCTATCTCGCAATTTCATCATTGTCTTGATCGTGTCCGTAAGCCAAGGATGAGAATGAGTATTTTTGGCTACAAAAGACTTCACAGGAGCATGGAGATCAAACAAACTAAGAACGCATTGATTAAAAGCGGTAGTCATTTCGTTAACGTTATCATGATTCAACATTAAGTCCCAACTTACAGTCTGTAAATCGCTGTCAAAATTATCTAAAAGAATATCCTTAATCGGTCGATAGGATATAATTTGAGGTGAAGAGTTAATTTTTTTTATATAGAATTCACAGACTACAAGACAATGACCGTAAAGGGATCCCAATAGCTCAAGCGTAATATTCTTAGCTGGCAAATCAGAGCACACAACATCTATAAGTGTCTGAGATGTAGCAGTAAAGTGCGTTGGAGATGAAACTATTTGGCTTAAGTTAAAACAATTTAAAAATGTAATCAATTTCCCCGATTTCGTATCCAATGCATTATTGCAGTCAATGTTAAAGTCACCCAACAAAACTAATTTATCATAATTACTATAGCAGTTAATGGAATCAGTTATCGCATCGAAAAAAAGGTCCACGTCGAGCCAAGGAGGGCGATAAGCCGTGCCAATCAGCAGCTTCACCCCACCGAGAGACATGGTAATCCACATTTGTTCAATGGATGTATGACGCGGGTCCACGGGGTGATTCCAAGTACGAGCGTTAATATCCAGCTTAATAAAAAAACCGACACCGCCTCCGCGACTGCGAATATCTTTACGTCTAGGTATGTGGCGTAACTTGTACCCGGACAGAAGGGGGGCGCGACCCTCCTCGCCAGGCCTCAGCCAAGTTTCATTGATTGCCAGAATGTCCATGTCATGCCGTAATACTGATACTACAAAGTTGTCATGGTTCGTACCTAATGATCCAGCATTAATCAAACCAATTTTTATACATTTCTTAATCATTGAAACAGATAAAATAAAATATCAAAAAGCATATTATACAAAGTAAGGATATGTAGATTTTGAAACTTATGTATATTTTGTTATCAATTTTTAAATAGATCATTAGAGAAAAAGTATTTGCTTGGATATGTAGCACAATGTTCAAAAATATTCTTATATTAATATATATTACATATATTGTGTTTAGATAATTATTATTTGATTTAAAAGTAATCGGCCGTGATAAGGTCCTTAAACTAAAGCTTATTTTAAAATAATGATATAAAAAACACTTATACAATAAATATATAGAGGAATAAATCCTAACTAAGTAAAATGTAATAATAATGTTGAGTGCATGCGTAAAATAATTATTGTATGTAATAACATCAGATTGGTAAAGTTGGTAATATTGGTGAAGTCCCAAAAATACGTGATAAGTCGGTATCAGATCGAAACATATGCACCGGAGATCCGTCGTTTTGTCTGGCAAATACGCGTCCTTTCTTAGTCCACGAGTACTTCCAGTTCCTCCTCCGACATTCCTCTCGCACGCAACGAAACAAAATACGGTTGGTTTTCGTAAGTCGTTCATTAACGTATATACGTTCGGTAGGACCCGGCATGCCGATGTCGGTACTATTGAGAGTACGACGCACCCGAGCAGCTCGCAAAATCTCGTCGCGCAAGCTACGGCGCGTCAAGCGAACCACTATACGCCGTGGACGTCTGGGCGTATCCGATCGATTTGATGGTCCAGTACGTTCTGCGAACACAACATCACGCTCATCCAGGGAGACCCCCAGCTTTGTTGCCAGGACTAAAACCTGATGTACGACGTTTTCCCCTTTATCCTCAGGGAAACAGCCTATGTCTAAATCAGTTAACAATGCGTCCTGTTCGCGATCGCTCAGTTCGAGCTTCAGTCGTTCCACCGTATCTTCCAGCGCTAACAACTCCTTGTTTCCCGAATTCGAATCCCGCTTTTCCACCTCTTCAATTCTTTTCTCGAGGCTTTCAAGTCTCTGACCTATTCCAGTCAAGGACGATCTAAACTCTGCCATTTCCTCACGGAAGCTTCGTATTTCCGACATGTATCCGGCCAATTCATGACGCAATGCTCTCACTTCGCTATCATCACACGAGCTCGACTGAGTCTCGTAAGACGGGGATACATCGATACTAGACGTCAAAACCGCAGGAAATGGAGGAGACTCGATTTCGCCAACACTTTTTACCGGTGTGTTAGTATTATCAGTTTTCCTAATTTTCTTCTTGCATTCGGGGCAAATCCAGTTTTTAGGAACAATCCCGTTTTCTGGGATAGCAACACACATTTTGTGATACACGCAAGGACATTTGGTGCACGAAGCTACTCCCGCTTGAGAAATAAACCTTCCGCAGGCCGTGCACTTTGCCATTATGTATAGTTAAATTAGATTAACACTATATATCTTAGTAAAAAAACTTTGGTTTAAGTCTGTAGCAATATAAATTTAGTTTATTTATGTTTCATAAAATTATCAGTCTACCCGCAAGTTAATTGTTTAACACTTTCACAATAACAAATGTTGAAATTGAATTTACGACTGAGCCAGGTGATGGCTGTTGTTGCAAACACTCGTAGTAATTATTTACACACTGTTCAATATATTAACTTCACTATTACTACAAATTTTACAGTTTATGTATTTTATAAACAAAAAAATATAAGGAGACACAAGTTATGTAAAGCCGTCCGTGACGTCATCATATATATATATATATATATATATATATATATATATATATATATATATATATATATATATATATATATATATATAATATATATATATATATATATATATATATATATATATATATATATACATATATATATATATATATATATATATATATATATATATATATATATATATATATATATATATGTATATATATATATATATATATATATATATATATATATATATATATATATATATATATATATATATATATATATATATATATATTAAGAACGGATTTGACGAAAATCATAACCAAAATGTAATTTTCATCAATAATTTTTACGACTGTCTGCCGAGTCAGCCAGTACCTAGTCAGGTCATAAATTCTGTCACATGTTTAATGTAAAATAATTGTAACAAGTTTATTCATTATGTAACCATTTATATACCAAAATGAACTTAACAAAACATAGATTCTTATGACATTAAAGTTTATTCAAAATGACCTCCGTAATTTTGAATACAAGCCTTCAATCTGCGCGGCCAGTCCTCTATCGCAGCACGAACGAGGTCCATGTCAATATCGGCGGCTGCCTTAATCAAGGATGTCTTGAGTGACTTCAAATTGGGATGAGGCTTTGAACACGCCTTTTCCTCCAAGTGTTGCCATATCTTGTAATCTAACGGATTCAAATCTGGACTGGAGGAGGGCCAGTCTTCGTGCCGGATGAAGTCGATTTCACGCGCCGCCAGCCAGTCTTGTGTGCTCTTCGCTCTATGAGCTGGCGCCGAATCTTGTTGGAATACCCAGTGCCTGTTATTGAACATGGTATGAGAAACAGGTTCCACAAGGTTCGTCAGGACTGTATTTTGATACACAACAGCATTCGTTTTTACACCTTTCTCACAAAAATGTACCTCTGTTAAGCCCCAATAAGAAACTCCCAACCATACCATGAGCGAGGATGGAAAATGACCTCGTTGGACACGCGGAATACGGTTGCTCGCTTCTTCACTACTGTGTGCGTACACCTTATCATTTTGTTTGTTGTAGCTCTCTTCTACGGTAAACATTTTTTCATCCGAAAAAAGAATTTCCCGATATTTTTTTCCCGCGTACCGCTTCAACAAAGCGCGGCATCTCTTCAGTCTCAGGTCCATTAGACGAGCATTCAAACGATGTCCTGTTTTTCTTCGATATGCCCGAAGCCCTAAGTCTTCATTTAACACCCTTTTCACCGTGGTTCTGCTTAACCCCATCTGAAGGGCCAACAGTTTCTGCTTACGTTTGGGATTTCTTTGAATTCGTGCCTTCACAGCTTTAATCACTGCTGGAGTCCTAACAGACCGAGGGCGACCACTTCTTGACCTGTCATCTACACTAGAGTCTTCATTGTATCGTTTGATGGTACGATAAATGAATCTTTTGGTTATATTCAAATTTTACAGTATGTTAAAAATTTGAATTGGCGCGTAACCGCAACGATGCAAAGCAATAACTGCAACACGGTCTTCTTTAAGCGTCCACTCTATATTTAAAAAATGAGTAAAATTCTAAAAGTATACATTTTTATTTTCATGAACAATTCGAGATTCGAATTCAATAAACTTTTTTGTGGCCAGCATTCTAAAAGAAAAGTTTTTACTGTGTGACAATACTTATGACCTGACTAGGTATATATATTATATAAGACGAAGTTTTTGATACTAATAAATCCATGTGTAACAGTGGTAATAGCAGAAGTGAGGAGATGTACTTTATAAGATGTATTTTATAAGCGTTTTATGTTTGATGAATCCAATTATTACACTTCAGAGCCTCACGTTATTATGCTAACAGAGCTAAAATTTTGCACAACGATTTGCATAAGCGAATACAGAAGTATTTAAGGAATTCCTTTTCTTGAATAAGGGCGTAAAATGTTGAAAGGTTTTTTAACATTTTTAATGATATTTACTTAATAAATTTATTAATTTTAAGCTGAATTTAAAAAAGAATTGTTAAAACTACCTTTACCGTTACCTTTTAAGGTAGATTCACGTTTAGCTATTCTGAAATTATATTTCTGGAATTTTGCTGATCTGGGCTGATTATTCATGATAATCATTCGATTGTTAGCTAAGTTAATATTCAAAGCAAGGATACATTGTGTGTTTGTAGTGTAATTGAATATATTAAATGGTTTATTACGAATGCTATAAAAATAAACGTAGATGACAAAGACAAAGAATTATGCTTTGTCTCTAAGATTTTTTTATTGTTTTATTTTAAATAAATGAAATAACAAATTTTAATACGGATTTTAGTTCACGTTATCAAACGTAAAAAAACGTTAAGATAATTATTTATGATAAAACTAACTACGTAACCTTGCTCATTATAGATATTAATATCTTAGCATTAAACCGCAGTTACAATTCTATAGATTTAGTATCAGCTTACAGACTTTTTTCTACATCTAATTCACTTGACTCGAGTACTTCAACAATGAACATTTGTGTCCCGTCTCACTGTCATCGAATTTTTGAGTTGAAGCAATCCTCACATATCATATGCAAAATATTATTAAATTTCGTTAAGAGCACAACAGGTATTCAACTGAATTTGTCAATTTTAAGTATTTCATTATTGAAATTAATTTGTTTTTATTGATTACGTGAGGGTATATCAATATATAATTAATTGTCAATCAATGCTTCTATTGTGCTATTTACAAATGACTTCATAATTTTGACAGTAAAATTTTTTTTTTTTTAATTTGGTTGGAGCATGAAGTATAAAATCTGCTAAAAATTATAATTACACAATTTCAGATTTGATAGGACTTTTTTTATAATTATATACTCTTTAAATCCACTAAAGTATACAACAAAGGTATTTCAAAAAGGGAGATATGACATTTATTCGCGGATATCAGCGTGTTAGCGGCGTCCCTGACGTCGCAAACATTCATATGCTCCGGTAACACCTTACTGTTAAGTGAATTTAATTAGCAGCCTGTCTGGTGTTTCTCAAAAACAAAAAAAAACATGATATTTATATTATTTCATTAGATCCTTTTTAACTGTATTTCTGATCACCCAATCCAGAAAATACAATACTATAATCAGTACTTCGGTGTTTTAACAGGTTAGTTTTTCTAAGTTATCCAGGTTATGCCCCAAGGCGAAGTATACGAAATAAATTCCAAAATATTTTACCCGGAATAGAGATCCGTGTATAGCCATTCTCCAATCACAACATCATATTCATTTGATGTATCCAATAGAAATTTCTGGACATTTTTGTGCATCACGGCGTCTTTAGCTAGCTCGTGCATTACATCGTACATTTTCCACATATTTAATAGGTCATTTTTTTTCTCTAGTACCTTTTTAAAATCCAAGGCATTTTCTGCAAAATATCACAAATTTAATGCAAATGCAATTAAATTTTTTTACGTAAAGACGAAATTGTCAAATGTATTACAGATTTGCTCTAGTGTTGACGATATTATTACAATAACGGGGCGGAAAACACCACATATTAGCCGCGGCTACGCTTACTCTAAGTTTTCGCTGAAAGTAAATATAGGTGACAGTGTCGCAAAGGAATGACCAAAAATCCTTGATATCCCCACATAAAGCTTAGCATGGCGATCGAGGTTTTATAAAACGTGTATGGTCTAGTGCCTATACTTTAACCGAGCAAGAGGTCGTTCGGTTTTTATTATACATAGCCAGTAGACGATCTATGTGAATAACCCAATCCTAACAGAAGCGTTCATGCCTTTTAGATACTAGGTAGTTATATGCATCTAAGACGTAATTCTAGAATAGAAAGGGTGAATTACTAAAAAATTGCTATAAAGAACTTAAGTGTTTCTCCGCTCTGTTTATTTTAAATAATGTGTATTACTTACCAAGTGAGAATTCATTTGAAGAAACGTCGATCTGCCGCAAATTTGGATGAGCCGGTTTGTATCCTGCATGGTTAATGTATGTAACCTAAAATGTACTTGTTAGTGGAATTATTTAATTTCAGTTGCATCAAAATTCTTCTATATTAAGAAATAGATAATATTCTACAGGTCTATTTCAGATAGTTTTTTTTATGTTCCAGAACTATAACAACTCTTCCAGATGTTATGGTCTAAGTAAGTAACTTATATCTCGTCACTGGCCACCAATGACCCTGACATTCTCTGACCGAAAGATTACCCGCCGCTCGCCGCTCTAAGTACAAGCAAGGAAACGAAGAAAGAAATGGCCGCTGCCGCGCCCGTAATCAGGTTGCGTTTCCGCGGTTTCTCTTCTTTCTTTCTAAGATGTGGCTTAATTTGGTTTCTACAGGGGTGATTATCTTCCGGTCTCAAAAGGAACCTTTTTGTAGGTTATATTCTTATTTCCGGCCATGAAAATACAGCTTTTTTTCGACCCCTATATTTATTACCCTATGTTGTGATAATCTTCATTTTATGTTATATAGTTGCCTGGAAGAAATCACTAAATGTATCTCTAATAAGGCCACTGGTTGATATATTTGGTTCGTTTTGCACACTTATTTATTTTATGTGATGAAATATGAAGGTTTTCATTCAAATCCTTCAATAGGCTCACTACTGTGTGGCGCCTGCGTTTGATAAAAGATAAAACTCCTGCATATCTAATTTTCTGTCAATATTGTTCTGTGAGACTTTTTGTGCAAATGTTAGAAATACAAAAAAAAAATGCGGTATAAATAAATGTATTGTATTTAGTCGTTATAGGTGCAAAAATGCTAGAAATGAGAATGGATGGATACAAAAGGAGGAGTAGACCAAAGAAAATATGTATTGCGTAAAATATGATATGGCGTAAAAGGTGTTAATATTGAGATAGTAATTAATAGAGGAGAGTGGAAGGAGAGATCATATTGTACAGACTCCACATAGCTTAGGATAAGGGCAGGAAGAAGGAGGTAGAACAGCCGTTGTTTATGACATTGTCACTGTGGTCAAAATATATATGGATCCAAATATAATTGTAAAATGTTACAAAATAGAATTATTGATGGTTTTAATTTGTAAATATGAATAAAAGGATAAACAACTGTTCATACCCAAAAAGGTAGTAGACCTTCCTTTTGTGTTTATGAACTAGCAGGAGGAGTAAACCATGTTTTGCCTTTTACGACATGCTAACATTGCATACAGTAATGACAGATCTGTTTATATTATAAAACTAACTTTATACTGATATCAGCTATTGATCACTTGTTTGAAAAAATCTCCTAATCTACCTTGGACAAACATAGCGGGTATACTATCCATCTCCATATGGTGAGCCACAAACTCTGCTATTATTATTAACAAAAATTCTGATATTATGTTAGGAAAGTCAAATTACCTCGTGTCCAGCTTCCAATAGATGTCTAACATATCCATGACCCAATATTGCATGACTCTTCCCCGGGTATGGAAACACTACCAACAGCTTGTATGCACTACATAGCTCTAATAATAAATTAAATAATATAAATTTATTCATATTGTGGTCAAACGATACACGTCCAACTGTTATCGACCGACCTCGCACACAAGTAACAAGTAAGTATTATCAAGTGTTACAAGCGGCTTTGACCGGTGACCCAGTGTAGCGAGATCATGCAGAAAATGTACTCCCAGTATAGTCCGCGCGCGTCTCTCGCAGCACACAAGCGACCAACTGGGTATGTCGAAAAGCGTAAGCGACCAACCGCGTGACCAACTTTCGGCTTCTCGACACGCAAGATTGTTTGCTTATGTGTTGCTTATTTAAACTAGTTTTAAACCTATTTTTATTTATTTTTTGTTTAGATCAACGTTTTTATATTCGTAATATCTTTTGAATGTAATGACAGATTTGAATAATTAAAAAATATTCTACGGCTTAGTACAAAGTTACGGATAACATGGTTTAATTTTGGTTGCCATTTCTATAAACTTTTAAAATGTAAAATAGTAATTATAGTATTAAATAGTAATTGACATAACTACAAATAGTTGGACATATTGTATCGCATAGTTTTTGTACATATAAATATGCTCTTTAATAATATAGAACATATTTTTGTTCTATCAACAATAGGTTCCGCGTTACAAACATACAATAATATGGTGGAACAACGTTTGCCCAAACAGTTAGTAAATTCCTATAAATATAAAATATTTCGGCTATTATCTAAGAAGCTATTAATAAAACAAAATAACTTGTATTATAAAATCTATTCACACGTATATTTTCAAACACATCTCAGATAATTTTGTATTCTCAAAACAAAAATTATTTTTAGTAATATCATATATTTACATAATAATAACCAATTTTGTATCAACAGGAATTTCAAAAACTAATTTACTATAATTCTAATTATTTTTCTTCCTTATATCTGCATTATTTTTTGTTAAACACAAGAATTTAACAGTCCAAGCAATAACATGAATTATTCTTAATAAAACAAGTGCCATTAAATACATCTTCCGGCATCAGGGCACGTGGAGCGCGGGCGACCGAAGGTCGTATGTTAAAACTTTAAAGTCTTCTCGTAATAATGCAATTCCCTCCAATATGTCATATCATGCAAATTCTAACCCTAATAAAATCTATGCGGAACCGATTAGAATCCGCAATAAGGGCACGTGGAGGTAATACACCTTATTAAAACATAAATAAACCCTTGCATAAAGTTTGTGTCTATTGTTAAAACCAATTTTTTAATTAAACCAATTTTCCTTAAATTTCTGTTTTTATCTTCAAAAAAGTCTTAAGGTCCTTTCCAGTACACAAACTTAAACTTAAGGATATGACCCTACGCTGTTTTAAAATTAAAATTCACGAACCAATCTAGAGGTTTCAATTTAAATCTGTATAGAAATTGCATATTTATGTGGTTAAAATATTTATTTCAAAGTCGTCTATTACTTTAATGCAGTTTATGAGTCGTCAGTGTATATATATATATATATATATATATATATATATATATATATATATATATATATATATATATATATATATATATATATATATATATATATATATATATATATATATATATATATATATATATATATATATATATATATATATATTAATCTTAATTAGATGTTGAAAGTCTGGATGGTCCGATTTTTTTTTTTTCAATCAACCAAATTAGTTTCTCTGTAAAAGAGAGACTTATATTATTATTTATATTAATATTTACAATGCATATTCATATAAAAGTTACACGTTACATGTAAATGAGAAACGACAATTAAAGTTAACTATTCGTTTCTCTTTCACAACTCTTGCTTTTATATTTATTAGATCTCAGAAATCAAATCTTTGTAACGTAAATTATTTTTTTGTACGCGAATGTCCTGTGTCATACTTCTATGACACATGACAGTGCGCGGTCTTCAGTGAGTATCAATAAGCGAGTTAAATATAAAGAGATGATATTCTCTTTACACACACACACATACCTATATATATGTATATATATATATATATATATATATATATATATATATATATATATATATATATATATATATATATATATATATATATATATATATATATATATATATATATATATATATATATATATCGCTGACACACCACACTGACGCCAGGATGGACCTAGGCTAGGCTGAAAATGACCATCGTCGGCCGGCGTGATACCCCACCGTTCACACAGGTGCGCGTGCTCCGGCAGCCAACACCACACCGCCGGGGGGTAGTCACCCCCTGAGTTGAAGCGTGGGTATAGACGTTATGCCTCGAGGCCCCTATCTACCTCTGAATAAGGGGAAGAAGACCCACGACGAATGGCTCAGAGGCTCTCAAGGCATAAGCACGCGTACATTCGGCTTTGCTTTTGCACTGTATTCGGAATTAAAGTAAATGTTTGACATGTCCTTCACCGAGGATTCTATGACTTTTAGAAGTATTTGGAAACACAATAAACATTTTAGATGCATCACACAGACTTAATGATAACAAAATTAACAATAATAATAATAAATGCATTTTATTATTAAAGCTAGATAAAATTAAATTATAAATTTAATCTTAACAAAAAATTCTATTTATTAAAATAAATTGTTAATAAATGTATATTTTTAAGCAGTTCATAAAATATAGTATGAAATAATTTATACAAAACTAAGATAGTTTTCCAAGCAGAAAATGAACATCTCTGCATCTACGGTAATAAGTACAATAATGTTACATCAATTTTAAATCAGTTTATGAATGATGATGCAACAATATCAGTACTATACTGTACGGAATTAGTAACTAATAATATCTTGTCTAAAAATTGCAAGTAATGCTACCTATTTAACTCTGATAATGTAATGATAATTTATCTATGTTTACAAAACAAAATATAAGTATTCCTACGTGTCGTCTCAGTTATGTCCACTTTGAATTTGTATCCTACATTACACTCCCGAGTAACGTCATTAAATTTACGCGCTATTTTGCGCCAGTTATTGTTTCGGTAGATGCCAGAGAAAATAAACGGAATGCATTTGTCTTAAATTTTTTGAAAAAGTATTTTTACACTGATTAACTTGAAACATAGTTAACCAAGTTATATTGGACGCTAAGAAGTAAAACAATTGTACATCTAATTTTTTTTTATTGCTGACGAACAGCTAGTTTGCTCGATCCACTTAATAGTACGAGTAAGCAGCTTTCGTCGCCTATAGATGCTTACGACGCTAGGGGCACTCCGAACACGCTGCTGTCCCATAAGGATACAGGAACCTTGGTCACACAACACAACACAAGGTTATTATGGCGGCATACTTAAGACCAATGGTTGCCATCCAAACGGGCTTGATGCCCTATTACGTAGCTAAGGTTGTTTTGTAGCCTTTTACGACTGGTCGACCCAAGTCGCAAGTCGCATTCTTACTCTGCTCCTGAACGGAGAAAGTATACATATTTTGCATTTCGGTTTTTGTTATTTCTTACTACTATACGTAAATACTCCGAAACTGACTATTGAGTTTTTCACTACTACAGAGAAGGAAACAACACTACTTAACACTGCCTGCCATGCGGGACCGCAGCGGGTGCGTATGAGGACCATACCTATTAAAAATCCTCCCACAGGCTCTTATGTCTTTTTTTTTTTTTTTTTTTTTTGGTCTCGGGGAAAAACCTCTCTTGACGGGTTCCCCCGGCCCGAGGGGACCGAGGGATATGTGGGACTCCGGGATTTTTCCGACTACCCACTAAAAAACCCCGCTGTTCTCCTATCGCCTACGCCCGGGCCCACGGATATATGGCCTGCCGATCTCGTGGCCCGGGCCGGCGCCGGCCCGCCCTTTGTCTTGAGGCGGGCCCCTTCTAAAGTGTTGGCGCCAGGGGGTCAGGGTTTCGTCCCCCCGGCGCTCTCCTAACAACTCTAGGAGTTGAGGGGGGCCGCGGAACAGCACGCAGCCCTCACCCTCGCGGTAATAGTGCGGGCGGCGGGTCCTCCCCCGAGGGGCCGCCCGCGGCCGCTTTTTACGGCGGCCGGAGGTCGTTACTGGCCCTCCGGCGCCGCCGGCGTGGCCTGCGTTGGCGGGAGAGGAGTGTGGTGGTTGACTCCCGCTCCCGCTCCGCCGCCTCCTTTGCGGACATGACTGCCTCGCAGAAGGAGGCGACGGCCGTCCATCCAGGATAGGCTCTTATGTCTATAATAGCTTCATATAATTTATAATAATAACTATTATTTAATTTTTTCGCCCCTTTAAAATTAATTATATGTGATAAAAAAATTAAATATATTTGCAATAGTTTTCTGGATTTCTTTCATTTTCTTTCGTAATTTTTCAACAAATAGTAAATAGTAGTTAAACTAGCTGTGTAGTACTGGTTAGAAAAAAAATAACATTTCATTTTTGATCTAAGGAAAATAAATATTTATTTATAGTATGTATGTACAGCGAAACGTATAATAAAAATGCTGACAATATCGCGTAGGCAGATGCGGACAAGGGAAGGTTGGTGCGTTGAAGGCACTCCTTCAACGCACCAACGTTCTCAAGCCACTGCTTGAGAACGGTGGTCAGAAGCTCAATGTGGCGAAGACCAAGTACTTGGCCTGCAACTCTGTGCAGATGAAATACCTGGAATCTGTATTTCACCTGTCTAATGACATCCATCGCGACGCTAAGATTGGGATTGGTGTCACTTGTAATCCCAAGATGCCGGTTAAATTGAAGGGACAGGTCTATATGACCATTATTAGGCCTGTCCTTTTATACGGCTGTGAAACATGGCCGGTGTTAGAGCAACATAAGTAGAAACTGCGTGTCAAGGAGATGAATATGCTGCGGTTGACATGTAGAGTGACGCGTAAGGACTGTGTTAGGAATTCCCGCATCCGCAGCAGATATCCGTGACATGGCGGACAAATTGTAAGAGCGTCGCCTTCCTAGGTATGACCACGTTTTACGGCAACCAGATACTTGGAGAACAAATATCTAGCCATGTCGCCTCCGTCAAACTCCGGCAGAAGGGGTAGACCAAAAAGTGCTGGCTTGATGTCGTAAATAGACCCACTACCAGCGATGCTGAAGACCATGCGAAGTGAAGAATAAAAAGTCGGAAAGCGGACCCCGGGCACCGAAGCGAAAGTTTGAGGTACAACCGGGACTTACCGCTAGGATGATATTGATGTATAGCGGAATTTACATCACTTTTATATTAAAATTAAAAACTAGTATCGAATAATTTAATAGTGAAGTGTATTGACAACTGTTTATAACCGATAAAATGATTGAAGACAAACAACAATGACATCATTATTTGCTGCATCTGCTTTGAGAAATTATGCTGACGATGCAACAAATATATTAATATTACTAATAATCATATTACTGTTTGGTATTTCCAGTTTAAAGGAAACGTTTTTAATAAGTATCACATAAGATTATTTGTTGTTTATGATAGCGTCAAAGATAAACAACGAATTACGTTATTTGACGATAAAATATGTCTATGTTATTGATATGATACAATATAATGTATTAATAAATTAATTATTTTTCTTCGTAATACCTACTTTTTTCTTTATAGAGGAATAAACAAATTTTACAATTCTAATAATAATATAAACCAACAAAACAACGACAGCCATCAAATCCAGATACATCTTCTGATACCAGGGTACGTGGAGTGCGGGTGATTGGAGATCAGGAGCTCCCCTCGTGTGGATGACGTGTTCAACCCAATGGACCAGCTCTTCTCCAGGCTTCGCCAGCCGATGATGGTATACATAAGAAATTTCTTTGACCCGTTCTGTATACCTAATACATATTTAATAACAATTTATTAAAAATATTTTTTTGTTTCTAGGCTAAGAAACATTAGTAAGTAAATTAGTAAATCAGTAACGTTAAATTAAAAATAAAATATTATTAAATAAATAAAAATAACCATAAAAATTATTTTCACTAATTATTTTCAGTAGACAGGCAAACTGCCCACCTGATAGCCAGTGGTCGCCGTCACATATCAAGGGAATGGTATTTTCGGTTTGAAACTAATTTTATAAAGCCTTTAGTGTTTTGTAAGTTTCATACTTTTCTTTATAAGATGCCAATATTGTTAATACTCAAGTATTGTACAATATTTAAAACACGATATCTAATTCACGGTGAAATTACATTTAAAAATAAGACCGCCTAATGTTTTCCTTTCTAAAGTAAAAGGATTTGTTTTATAATATTTTATTCTATTATCAGTAGTTGTCAAATTACGTTTTTTTTTTTTGCATTTTACGTATTATCCTTTGATTTTTCAGATATTCAGATAGAAATTGAATGGAATGAATATAAGTAAATTAGATTTTTCTAGAGGTTACCGTTACCTAACATCCCAAGAGTCTAAAGAAGTACCTAGTATCTCACCAGTCCCCAGAGGCTAGCGAGGTTATATGAGATTCATCTATCTACATTACCGACAAAAACCCCAGATGTCCCAATCGGTCCCAATTACTTGGAGACCACAAGATCAGTCTTACAATTATTCACTGTTCTTAGGTTAACTAGATTTTTAAAAATAAGTTTTTAATCAATATAAAAGTAAATATGATATGAAAATTTAATTGATTTACCTGGGATTTGAGATCATTTCTTGAACGGCAGTCTTCAATGTTTGAGAAATATTTCCATCTAGTAATACTTCTAAACCAAAACCTTTTTGGACCGCCCTCTTGGTGTTAATGAATTGGTCGCCGAAGACTGGTATTCCGATGACCGGCATACCATAATGAACGGTTTCAATCATGGACAGAAGACCACCGTGAGTGATAAAGAGGATACAATTTTGATGAGCTGTCAAAAACAATGAAAAGCATCTAAATATGGTAATCTGCAAATTAGAAGACCAAATTTTATTGTGAATGAATTCTAAATATCTTAAGCCCTATAGGAATTGTTCGCCCACCATTTTAATTATGGTGTTATAGTGGAAGTTTAACGTTATTTTAGGTCAGTTTTAATAAAAAAGGTCAGTTTTAATAATAAAAACTATTATTAGTATCCACTGTGTTAAACGTGAGTGTCGAACATTCTAAAATATTTGGAAATGAATGTGCCTACCCCTCAACACAGATCAGTGTGTCACTTGTTCTGTCTTCTATTCTATCATCACTTTTTATTTTTTATTGTATTAATACTATTTTCTTTTTTATTTGAATTTATACTTAATATTTTCTAGATTGTTTTACACTAGTGGTATTGTTGTTGTTGTTGTGAGTGCCTCTCCTACAGGAGGTTAGCTGTCAGCTCTGAGAATATTTTCCTGTCCTGGGCCAAGCGAAACAGTTCTAGTGGTGTATTGTATTGTGGTGTATTCAGTATAATTTAAAGAACATAATAAGATAGCCAATCAAAATACTTTCTTATTATGTATAGTGTAAACTCAAAAAAAAAGGAGCAATACTTCAAATAGTTTTTCTTAAAAAATTTCTAATGGGGTTTATTTTTGTAATGACTTGATTAATTTGATGATTGTAAGAAACTCAAAGTTTACCTAAAATGCCTTGTTGTGGTGCCCAATCAAATATATGTACATTCTTTGGGAGATCAGATATTTTCTCACCAAACTTCCATATGACAGTTTGCTTCAAATTTCTGAATATTTCAATAATAGCTTGTTTTGTTTCATTCGGCAATTTATGTGCAGGAACGATTGATCCTAAACTAAAATATATTACACCATCTTTTGATTCGTTCATCAATTTCTGAAATTTCTGTAATAAAAAATATCAATGGCGTTAGTTATATTTATTTCGTGTATTCAATTCTTTTGATTTTGTTCGTCACTGACATTTTTCAGATTTTAATCTCTTTAGTTAGTTCATTAAGAACATTAGTGTCACTTCATGAATTATTATATTTATTGTTGTCGTAGAACTATTAATCTATTATTATTGAAGCTACCACTCTTCTTCACCTTTATCACATATTTTGTCACTTTTAGATGAAAACTTAATTTATGCAGGCTTAAACTTTAACTCATCTCTATTTCTCGATTTATCGAGAGAATGGTCTCTCGAGATGATAAATCGGAACAACAAAATAAATCGGAAACAACTTACTGAATAGGAATATAATTTGTTTGAGATTGAGATTATTTTCAATCCAAAAGTACTCTCATATTAGCTTTATTTGGAACAGTCATTCGAGAATGCATTGTATTTATCATCGTGCAGTTTTAAAATTAAAAATAATGTTCCATTGATATATATTCCTATCAATTTTCTGCTTGTTGTTCCATTATGCTTGAATGTTCCATAATTCAATTTTTATCTGTGCAGAGGCGGAGAAAGAATACTAACCTCTGCGGCAAGGGTCGGCCTGTCGTAAAAGGCGACAAAACAACCCACCCTAGCTACGTGGTAGGGCCCCAAGCCCATCTGGATGGCGACCACCTTTGGTCTTAAGTATGCCGCCATAATAATCTTGTGTTGTGTTCCGGCATTAGTGACCCAAGTTCCTATACCCTTATGCGACAGCAGCGTGTTCGCAATGCCACTGGTATTGCAAACACCCATGGACGACGGTAACTGCTAAATTCTAAGCAGGCCGTCAGCCTGTCTGATGTCCTACAGCAATAAAAAAAAATGCCACTGAACTAAACGCCTAAATAATTTTTAATTTACCTCTGAAAGTGGTGGAATCTCTTCATTAACATGATACCCAGATATAGCCTTATAACTCTGGGGCAACCGGATAGCCAGTCCTGTTGATACATGTGAGTTCCCCAACATCAACGAACCACTATATATGACCTCTTGATATGATGGAGGAATACGTCCTCGCTTAGTGATGGCTACAGCAAAATTATCTACGTATAATTTTTCCTCGAAATCTGATACATAGTACCTGTAGTGGTAAATGTATAAAAAAACATAAGACGCTTGTAAATATTAATAAGGTGAATTACTAATCGAGTAAGTAACTTAGTTTAGATAATAATTATAAATAAGGCTTGAATTAATTATGAATCCCAGCCGCAGGGGTTAGTATTCTTACTTCGCCCCTCCACGGAGGAAACTTTATACTGCGTTGTTCGTTATTTTTGTACACATCATAGTGTTAATGGCTTTAGTTACCATGATCTCTGCCTATATTTCAGGTATAATTTAATACCTTCATAATTAATCAATTCGGCTTGGGGCCCTACCACGTAGCTAGGGAGCTACGTGGTAGGGCCCCAAGCCGAATGGCAACCACCCTGGGTCTATAAGTCTATAAGTATGCCATAATGACCTTGTGTTGTGTTCCGGCATTTGTAACCCAGGTTCCTGACCCTTAGAGCTATGGGAGAGCAGCGTCTTCGCGGTGCCCCTAGCGTCACAAACATCCATAGGCGACGGTAACTGCTTACCATTAAGTGAGCCGTTAGCTTATCTGTTATTCCACAACAATAAAAAATAGTTCATGATGGTATAAAAGAAAAAAAATTGAGTGCCTTGACATGTGATATATATATATACCATTACCATGGCGTTGCCATCGAGGGGGAGGAGTTCGTGGGCAGGTTTGCACTGGGGCAGAGAAATACAAGGGGTCACACACTGGCAAGCTATCTCGCTCAACGTAAGCTGTATGCCATGAATACCTTTTTTCGTAAGAAGAACCAGAGACGATGGACATGGCAAAGCCCGGATGGAAAAACCATGAACCAGATAGACTTTATCCTCAGCAACAAGAAATACATCTTCAAGGACGTAGACGTCATCAATAGAGTTGGAGCGGGTAGTGATCACCGAATACTGCGGGGTCGACTAGTTTTCAACCTGAAGCTGGAGCGGAGATGGATGGTTGACACTACGCGCTCAGCAAATGACTTTCATTATATCACTGCCCAAAAAGAGTATTTTGAGGAGAAATTGGCAGAAAAACTAAATGCAACAGAGTCGTGACATGCAGATGCGATTAACAATCAACTGGTGGACTCTATAAATGAGATCGTAAGACAGATAAGACCTAAGTCAAAACCGAACTCTAATCCGCTGTCGTAGAAGATTAAACTGCTAACAGATGAACGTAGGAAAATAAAGGAAACGACAGATAAAAAAGAACTTTCCACAATCAACAAACGTATCAGAAACCTTATACGACAGCAGTTGCGACAGAGGAAGAACAAACTTATTTTGGAAACGATCGAGAAACATAGAGGGCCGAAAGTTTTCAGAAAACAGTTGAGGCGGGGTAGCCAGCAAATTCATAAGTTGTGTACAGAGGATAACTTGATCACAACTAACCATGAAGACGTAATGAAGGTTGTGGAAAAGTACTACTCCAATTTATACAGTTCCCGCACACCAGGGCCAGATTTGCGGCGGAGAGATCCCAGGGCGCCATAGGTTAGGCACAGAACTGAGGACTTGCCTGAGATAAGTCTGTACGAAATCAAGCATTCCCTCAAGCTCATGAAATCAGCAAAATCAGGCAAACCAGGCAAGGACAGGATAACGTAGGAATACCTGAAGTACGGAGGAAAGCCTGTGTTAAAACAACTCAAATTGCTTTTCAATAAGGTGTTGTTTGAGGGTGTAGTACCAGACATATGGAAGAATGCGGTTGTGATACTTCTACATAAAAGAAGGGATATAACCAAACTTGAAAACTACCGACCAATTTCTCTACTAAGCCATATGTATAAGCTTTTCACCAAAATGATCACCCTACGCTTGACCAATAGACTAGATTCTGCCCAGCCAGTGGAACAAGCAGGCTTTCGATGTGGGTTTTCGACTATTGATCATATTCACACTGTCAGGCAAGTTGTAGAGAAATTTATTGAATATAATCGACCTTTGGTAGTAGTCTTTATAGACTACGAAAAGGCGTTTGATACGGTGAAACACTGGGCCGTTATACAATCTCTGCAAAGATGCCAGGTCGACACGAGATATGTGGAAGCGATCAAAGCAGTCTACCAAAGTGCAACGTTACAAGTGAAACTCCACGAGCTCACGGAGCTGGTTACGGTCGAGAGAGGAGTTAGGCAAGGGGACACTATTTCGGCAAAACTATTTACCTCATATTTGGAAGACATCTTTAAGCTTCTTGACTGGTCAGACAGAGGTATTAACATCAATGGTGAGCGCCTTACTCATCTCCGATTTGCGGATGACATAGTCATTTTTGCGGAAAACTTGGAGCACTTATCAGCTATGATCGAAGAGCTTTATGATGCATCAGTGATTGTTGGACTAAATATGAACACATCGAAGACTAAAATAATGTGCAACAACTCCAATATAGACCACATTACTGTGCATGGGCATGCGATAGAAAGAGTTGAGGAATATGTCTACTTGGGAAAAACCTAGAACCTTGCCAAATTCGGACAAAATAACGAGCGCCGCATCCGCCTAGGGTAGGGTGTTTTTGGCAAACTGTCAGAAGTGTTCAAGAGCACAAGCATTCCCAATAACTTCAAGCGTCGGACCTTTGAACAATGCGTCCTACCAATCATGGTCTATGGAGCCGAGTCATGGACGCTGACAAAGCACCAAGTCACCCAAAGAGCCATGGAACGGGCTATGTTAGGTATCTCTCTACGTGATCGAATCAGGAACAAAGAGATCCGGAAGAGAACGAAATTGGTCGACATACCCCATGTGATCGCTAACAGAAAATGGAAGTGGGCGGGCCATATATGCCGTAGACAGGACAACAGGTGGGGTAGTCGGGTGCTTGAGTGGAGGCCTAGAATAGGGCATATAAATGTAGGCAGGCAACCGATGCGTTGGACCGACGACCTTGTTAGAGTGGCCAGTAAGGACTGGATGCGAAAGGCGCTAAACCGAGAAGAATGGCGTGCATTGGAAGAGACCTACACTCAGCATTGGGTGGTTAAAGGTTGAAAAAGAAGAAGAAGAAAGAAGAGATATATATTCCTCCTGCCCTTATCCCACATTATATGGGATCGGCACAACATGTTACATGTTGTAATAATTGTGGCTTAGTTTTTACAACCGGTCGCGTGCCTGACGTTAACCCCTTTTTGGAAAAATCTGCCATTTTTTTTATTTAAATTATTTTTCTCGTTTTACATTTAAAGTAGGGCTTGAAATTTCGTTGTCAACCGTCTAATATATACTCAAGCGACACTTTTATTGGTTTCTTCTTGAGTAAACAACATCCGAGTATCGGTTTGGGTGTGCAGGGTAGCACTTTTGCGGGGTCGCCGACTTTTATGGGGTCCGTGAACAATTCACATTCGACAACTACGTCACGAGGGCTTCTAAATAGAAAATTCACAGGGCCATCTTCGAAAGCTCTTGGTTCTGCATTCCGTTGCGCTTAAATGCAGACACAGGCAGCTTGTGCGGTTTCTTTTCACTACAATACATAAACTTCAGCGAACGACATCGTGGCAAGCAAGGATAGCACATAAAATGTATTAAAAAATATATTTTACAATTATATTTGAAAAAGTAATATATTGTATAATTCAAACTTACCATTTGATTAATCTAAACACAGGTACTGAAACTAGGTGTATAATTCTTTCAAAAAATGTGAACGGTGGTAAGGAATCTGTCATGATACCGGGGAAGTATGCTGAATTGGGCGCTTCGTCAATTAAAGATAGCACTAATGCATGAGGTTCCATTGAAGAGGACCATATTAACGGACAATTGAACACTGCTGCAAATCTGCAATAGATGTATTGATATATTCTAACACCGACATAATGTGACCACAAAGTGCTTGAGTTTATACGATGATTTGGTCTAAAATAGGTAAAAAGCGTAAGAAAGTAGATGCAATACATGTGGCCAATTTGTTTCCTACAATAATGACTTCCGTTTAACCTTTTGACTAGCAAATGCAACTGAAAACAAGCAAATGCAGTAATTTATTATTTACAACACTAGGATGTGAAGCCTTGTTCTTATTTCGGTTAGAGAATATCATCTTTTATCTAAATGTAATAGATGTGGTTAAATTTTTAGTCGGCAATTGCACCGTGGGGCTAAAATCGTAGTGAATGTAATATTAAATTAAGTTATATGCTTGCCATAAACCCACCTATTTAATATTAAACAAAAAAGTAACGTTTATACGTGAAGTCTCATTAATAGCAATATTAGATTTAAAATGTGTTGCATATACAAATAACGATGATGAACATTATCAAAGATCAAAAAACTTCTATTTCACATTAAGAGTCCGAGATCTGTTTAAGTTTATTCGGCTTCTCAATGATGTTTTGAGATGACTAAAATTATATATTCTTACCCAGAGAATAATTCCGAAAACAGCCATTCAACAATCACAGCCTCAAATTTTTCATTTGGATCGTATAACAATTTCTGCACTACTTCATTTTTTAAAGTATTGTTTAACGCTTTAACAAACATGTTTACACCATCATCAAGTAGCTGCCAGTTAAACTGTAAACCGGAGATATCTTTTCCATCTACTTTTTCCACTGCAACAAACACATATTTAAATTAGATGCAAACCGTTTTTATGTGATAATAGCATCGTATCTTCTAAACTGACTAAGCAAAAAATCAAAATCAGTTATAAACTTATTTCGTCCAAATATAACTTCGATGATTTGAGCCTTGACCACCACAGTGTTCTGACCAACTGCAGACAAATAATAAACAATACGCCTAGTTAGGTTCTTGAGAACCGTCTCTTACAAAAGAGAGAAAAGATCCAAGAAATGCGAATGGACAAAGAAAGCCGGTGGCGGGAAGGGCAGAATACGCAAAGACGCAGACATAAAGCACATAGATGTGCTACCTGGTCCGTGCAGTTAAATATTTTATTAATGTCACAATTTTATCTCATTCATTGCATTGTTAAGATTTTTTTCTGTCTTTTAATAAAAGTATAATCTATTTATATGATAACAATTGAGCAAAACTTACTGAATTTATCTAAAAATTTGAAGTTGGACGAAACGTCTATTTGTCGAAGATTTTTCGAAGAGTTCTTTATGGGTGCAACAGTGATATAGGTTATCTAAAAACAAACAAATAATTGAATTTGTATTTAAAATTAATTACGTGAATGAGGGCCCTGTAGTCCTAGCTTACATTTATAATGAAGTAATTCTATTTTATTCCTAGGCATTTTTAAATGTAATAAGTAAGTTACTACCTTTTCATATTTAGAAGCAGTTAAGTAAGGATACAAATAATTTTAATTTTCAGTGCTGAAAAGTTTGTGGGCCCTCTTGTAACATTAACATAATACAACCCCTGGGACATGGAACAGCAGCGTGTTTGCACCCAGAGGCACCCCTAGCGTCGCAAACATCCATAGGCGACGGTAACTGCTTACTATTAAGTGGTCTGTCAGCCTTTCTGCTGTTCCTGAACAATAATTATTCATATTAGCCACATTTATTTTATCCTTATTTTCATTCAACAAAAGGAATTATTACAGAAAATATTAGGACGCTAACTTATTGAGTCGTTCAGAAATATGACTCTGACCATATTTTTAAGCTAACTTACCATTATGAAATAAAGGATTTAATAAAACATCTAGAAATGAAAACCATAGTACTATATTATCATAAAAAGTTGTGCGACCCCTTAGATCGCACACCACAGTTTCAATTTATTATATTTATGTTTTTCGTTAAATAATAGATACTTTTTGGGTTATTTTTACTATGTTTATATGACCGAGTATTCAACATTATATTTGGATTTTACGAATATATCAAAATTTCAAAATGAATAACGAAGCACTACGCTGTTCTATCTTTTTAACTCAAGACTCCACTTAATAAACGTCAGCTACGAATTTTTTAAATTTATAGTGTTATACTCGTATCGTGGCGTAATTTGAAAAGTTCTGTTTTATAAATATTTTAGCACAAATACTTATGTGTAAATACGCAAGAAATATTAAGGTACAATAATAACATATATAGCGAAGTGTATTTTTTATTTACACATAACATAACTAGTAATTAGCGCATCGATCAACCACACTTCTTACATGATAAGTATTAAGACAACTTACCTCATGTCCAGCTTTGAGTAAATGTCTGACATATCCTTCACCGAGGATCCCATGACTTTTTGAAGGATTCGGAAATACTATCAATATTTTAGATGCACCACACAGACTCAACGCTAACGATATCAGAAATATTATTTTCATTTCTTTAATTTTAAACTGATAATATTAAATGAAAATTAATTTATCTATACGTACACAGTATCAAATTACTTCTATACAATGAAACATTTATTATCATTGCGTGTATAAGTGACTGAATATTTTATATTAATCTCGTGCTAGACAACAAATATAAAAACCTTACTCACTGATAATTGTTTATCATTCAACAAATTCATAGATTATGTTTTAAGATTAGAGGACACTGTTTGCCGATTCATGATGATGTGAATATTTGTATAATATAAGTTTTATCCGTGCAGGGGCGGAGAAAGAATACTAACCTCTGCACCCGGGATCGGCCTGTCGTAAAAGGCGACAAAACAACCCACCCTAGCTACGTGGTAGGGCCTCAAGCCCGTCTAGATGGCAACCACCTTTGGTCTTAAATATGCCGCCATAATAACTTTGTGTTGTGTTCCGGCATTAGTTACCCAAGTTTCTGTATCCTTATGGGACAGCAGCGTATTCGCGATGCCACTGGCGTTGCAATCACCCATAGGCGACGGTAACTGCTAAATTCTAAGCGGGCCGTCAGCCTGTCTGCTGTCCTACAGCATTAAAAAAAGTTTTAACATTTTTGTAAATATTAAAACAGGATCTAATATGTTAAATTTTCTTTTTAAAATTAAAATTAGAGAGATAGATAACATATCATTAATAATGGGGGGTGTAAGGGGCCCTACCAACGTCTTCGGGGCCCAAGTCAACCTCACCTGCAAGTCGGCGCACCCTGCTGTATAACGGACGAGGCCCTGACGATGGCTTTCCTTTTGGGGTTAGGGAGTCAGACGGCAGTCGGTCTCGTAAAAGCCACCACTAGCCAAATCAAATCATGGACAGGAATAGAATACGAGATCATGTAGAGCTAGGGCGCCACCGCATAACGGCGCGCAAAAGCATCGCCCGGCTCTTGTGAGAAGTGGACAAGGGCTACCGTGTCATGGGCAGGCACGGCTAACGACGTTAGCCCCAACTCACGCAGCCCAAACATCTCGGAAGATCCGCTTCGCAACATGGAACATAGGCATGTTAACTGGACGCGCGAAGGAGTTGGCCGATGTACTCTCCAGGTGGAGAGTGGCCGTGGCGTTCCTGCAGGAGACTCGGTGGAAGGCCAGCAGATCCCGGTTCATTGGGAATGGCTATAAGCTGATCTACACAGGTGCACTTGATGGGGAGAATGTGGTTGCTATAGTGCTCTCGGACGAATTCCAGAACGACATTTTGGAAGTGAAACGTCATAGCGACCGGCTTATGGTCGTTAGGGTGCTTATCGATGGGATAGTTACCCACTTGATAAATGCCTATGCGCCACAGGGCGGTTGTGACGACGCCGATAAAATAGCGTTTTGGAATCTACTCGGAGAAGTGCTCCGTGGAATCCCATTATCACAAGGGATCGTTTTGGGGGTTGATCTGAACGGTCATGTGGGTGATGACTGTGGTGAATTTGAGC
This sequence comes from Malacosoma neustria, assembly GCA_963693495.1. Taxonomy (NCBI): domain Eukaryota; kingdom Metazoa; phylum Arthropoda; class Insecta; order Lepidoptera; family Lasiocampidae; genus Malacosoma; species Malacosoma neustria. The sequence goes on from OY856390.1 coordinate 12,308,571, forward strand.
GTGTTCACGGTGGATTTGAGTAAGGTAGCCGCAACGCGGAAGGAGATGACATCAATACGTGTGCGACTGCCGACTTTGCCATCGTGAACACGTATTTCAAAAAGAGACGCGAGCATCTTATCACCTAAAAGAGCGGGAGGAATTCTACCCAAATCGACTTCCTACTCACTAGGAGACACCACATCAGCAAAGTGGCCAACTGCAAGGTCATACTAGGTGAGAGTCTCACTGCACAACATCGTCTTCTTGTCATGGACCTCTGCGCTAAGCCTAAATATACGCATACCTAGTGCGTTCAGCGCCGGATCAGGTGGTGGGTGCTTGAAGGTGGTGGCTGATGAAGTCACGTCCCAGGAGTTCGCCTTAGCCGTCGGTGACAAGTGCGCCGGTGGTATGGGCGAACCAGTTCAGGCATACTGGGACAAGATTCAGGCGGCTATCCTTGGGTCGTCGAAGGAGGTGCTTGGGGTGTCTAAGGGTGGTCGCAAGTGTGACAAGGAGACATGGTGGTGGAACGACACAGTCCAGAGGGAGACTAGAGCGAAGAAAGCCCTCTTTAAGAAGTGGAAAGGGTCCAGATCTCCTTAAGATCGCGACGCATACCGGGTGGCAAAGCGCGCCACTAAGACAGCTGTTGCCAGAGCCAGACGCGACCACTTACAACCACTTTACGATAAGTTGGAATCGTCTGAGGGGCAGAAGCTCATCTATAAGTTGGCTCGGTCCAGGGTCAAACAGGCACAGGACATTTCCAAGTGCCGCTGTGTAAAAGACCCTGTGGGAAACCTGCTATGCGAGTACATCGCGGTGAAGGAGAGATGGCGTTCATATTTCCACGAGCTGCTGAACACGCAACACAAAGAGGTGCATCCGCCAGATCTTGCTCTGAATCAAGGACTAGTGCCACTGGTAACGTCTGCAGAGGTCCAGCGGTCCAGGTGCGGCGAAGACAATTGTCTTCGCCGCATGAAGAATCGAAAAGCTGTTGGATCCGATGGAGTTCCCATCGAAGCCTGAAAGGCTCTCGTGGTGTGGGAGTCTTAACCGACCTTTTCAACCGGACACTCCTCATCGGTACGATCCCGAGCCAATGGAGACTGAGTATCTTTACTCCAGTCTTCAAAGGCAACGGGTCGGTGCAGGATTGCGGTAGGTTAAGGTCATGTCCCACACCATGAAGCTCTTCGAAAGGGTTATCGACTCTCGGATTCGACAGGAGTGAACTGTCTCGGAATGTCAATATGGATCACGGGACAATGGACCCTGTTTTTGCCCTAAGGACTGTCGCGGAGAAATACAGGACGAAGAATACGTATTCTAAATTGCCTGTTTCTCAACTTGCAGAAGGCCTTCGACTGAATCCCTCGCAATAATCTGATGGGCATTGCGGTCCAAAGGGATTCCAGAGGCCTATATTGACATCATCCGAGACATGTACCGTGACTCCGATTCCGTAGTTCAGACCGCAGTTGGCGACACAAAACCTTTCCCCATCACCGTCGGGGTACACCAAGGATCCGTCCTTAGTCCGTTTATGTTTAACGTGGTATTACAAGTATTGTCAAACAGCATCAGAAACTCACGTGAGCAGCCCCCGTGGCTCCTCGTGTATACTGATGATATCGCGCTGGCAGATTCAGACAGGGGTTGGTACGACGCGTGAAGGCGACGCGTGAAGGAAGAAGTCGCTTGAGAACGGTGGTTTGAAACTATTGAGTTGACACATTGGTGTCGAAGACCGAGTACTTGGCCTGTAATTCCACAGATCCCACACCCGTACGCATAGGCTGCGACACGGTTGAGCGCACGGACCAAGTGAAATACTTGGGATCTGTATTTCACGCGTCTGGTGAAATCGATTGCGACGTCAAGGCACGCATTGCTGCCACGTGGGCCAAATGGCGTGAGGTAACTGGTATTTATGACCCCAAGATGTCGGTAAAGTTGAAGGGACAGGACTATAAGACCATCATTAGGCCTGTCCTTTTATACGGCTGTGAAACGTGGCCGGTGTTGGAGCGACACAAGCAAGAACTGCTTGTCACGGAAATTAATATGCTACGGTGGATGTGTGGAGTGACGCAGAAGGACCGCGTTAGGAACTTCCGCATTCGCGGCAGTCTTCATGGCCGCGACATTGCGGATAAATTACAAGAGTTTCGGCTACGCTGGTACGGCCACGTTTTACGGCAACCGGATGCTTATGTGGGAAACAAATGTCTGGCCATGCCGCCTCCGCCGGGCCCGGACAGGAGGCATAGACCCAAGAAGTGCTGACTTGACGTCGTAAAGGGTGATATGCGTGCCAATGGGCTCACTACCAGGGATGCTAAAGACCGTGCGAAGTGGAGAAGAAAAAGTCGGAAAGCGGACCCCGGGCGCTGAAGCGAGAGTTTGGGCTGCAACCGGGATTTAACGTAAGGATGATGATGATTCCATTTCCTGCAACACCACATCAGCTACCAAGTTCATGCAAATGTCAGGATCTTCTGAAGAGAAACAAAGCCGCCGCCATAGGTAGGATGCAAAAAACATACGCAATCCATCCCACACTGCTGAACGATATTGCCACAATTTCCTTTTCTCAGTGGGGCGGGCCCTTTTGGGAACAGGAAGGGCCACTTCCGAAGAGACTAGACAGTGGTCGGAGGATCCTAAAGGAGCACCGACTGAAATTAGATAGTTCTCCGGGTTTGTTGTCAGTAGAAGGCCTAACAATGACAGTTTATGGTCCACTCTGTCCGGTATACGGGTAAACTCGGAGACCATCTGAGTGAAACCATATGTGAGAGCAATTCCAAGGGCTTTAGTTTCCGGCAGATTAGTCCTCGGAGAACCCGATCATTCAGAATGATGAGCGTTAAAATCTCCAACGACGATCACTTCCGCAGATAGACGTTGCCCGAAAACTCTGTCAGCTGCGTCATTAAAATGTCTAAAGAACTGAGCTGTCTCAGTCCCTACGCATCCCCTACTATGGGACGCGTGCTTATATACCGATATAAGCACGCGTAAATCCTTGTTAAACCACCACAATCCACGCGAATCCACATTATGGAGTGATTATTATCTTCTATCCAGCGAAAACGACTACAGCAAATGTCTCCCCGAATGTATGCACAGACCTCAGCCCTAGAAGTGAACTTATATTCAAGACTAGCCGGGGTACTGTAAATACGACGTGTTGGACGAAGAAGATATTTTTGCGTTTTCATCAAAAACATTAAGGCTGCTGATTGCAATGTTTCGAGATGGCATTGAACAGCATTTTAGTTAGCATGGATGCCCTTAACGTTGCAGAAGTCCAATTTGAATGTGGAGGAGGGATTCACTCATGTAAATTTGTTATTTTTCTTTCTTCGGCTCATAGTTGTAATATTAAAAAAGGAATCTGAGGAAGTACGTAGTACACTGTAGAGTGTCAGCGATAGAAATGGAAAAAATTAGAATCATGCATTTCACACCCACACCTGCAGGTTGTGTGTTGAGCTGATGTGGGGTATGAAGGGCCCCCGATCCCTCCTTGAGAACAGCGCCGGCACGTGAAGAGCAGAGTGCTTGTGTTATGGGTACTAGACACCTGATATACTATATTTAAACTTTTTTGAACGTGCCGTTGCACCACGGAGGTTATTTATATAGTTTTTACACTGTCGTTAAACATTATAATATAATTTTGTTCAACAAATATTTGTATATCGTCGGCTTATTGCAAGAACTCATTAACTGCAAGAAATCACTACATACGTTTTTATCTACATTGGGCTCATTTTTACATATTCTACAAAATGCAAAAACACGCTAATTTCTAGCTGGCCTATTTAGCCGTTACGTCTTTGGCTAATCAACATAACCACTAACAATTCCAACTAAAATGCTGTTTTCCCAAAATAATGCAATGTCACTTAATGACTTCTTGCAATAAGCCGACGATATAGTCTTTAGCAGAAATAACAAAAGGCTGATATAGAGTCACTGATATAGAGTCGTAAAGGCAATGAAAATATTCCTTTGTTACAGGCAACGAACGGCTTTCGAGTTGAAGGATGAAACGTAAGTAAAAAGTAAATTTTGCATCACGTTCTTTTTCTTTTGATCTTAATAACAAAGTTAAGAAGTATTACTATTTACCCAGAAAAATTGTACCTCACTAGTGCCGCGTCGGAATTCCTGTCCTTTTCTGCCCTATTCCTGCGATCATGCTTCTGGCTAGCAAAACATAGCCAGGGCAGTTGCAGTTGTATACTCACAAAAAACCCCAGTCGTCATCTAAAGCCAAAGCCACCAGAAGGGCTTTTGAGGGATCGCAGGATTGACTTGTTTTACAGCAGTCATATTTTACAGCCTAAGTAAATTTTTCTATCCGAGTGAAGCCAAGTCACTTTTTTAGTTTCCTTAAAGATTTAAATTAAGGAAATATTGATAAAATTTGATAACGGTATCAAAAATTTGATTTGTCATATATTCAATGACTGTAAAGTGTCGCTAATAATAAATATTTGCTTGTCATTATAGATTAAGTAATGTATATTTATTGCGAAGAAATTGTATTGGATTGCATCCGATTTTGTTTATTTATTTATTTAACAATAACCAAACTCCTCATTTCCGTGCAGGGGAGGAATACTGACCCCTGCAGACAAGACCGGCTTGTCATAAAGTACAACAAAACTACCACAACAAGCCCTTTCGGATGGCAACCATCCCTGGTCTATTAGCATGCTGACATAATAACTTTGTACTACGTTCCAGAATTGGTAACCCAGGTTCCAATTTAGTTATTAATGAAATTTAGTATTGAGAAGTATAAGGATGAAGGATATAAGGAAATATGTATTTATTGCCGTAAGGAATAAGGGATGAAGAAAAACTTCAATGTATTTTGTTATGACGATACATCTTATCATCTATGTATCCGAACATTATTATCGACATCTCCAATAGTTCTGTGAGCCTTTTTGTGTCTTTGCCTTTCATATACGTACACGCATACATGCACTTTTATACACATGCGCACGCACATGCACATATTATTCGTAAAGAAAACTGAAGAGTGGAAGCTAGAAAACCTTTTAACATAGATATTATATACTTACTAAGCCTATGAATTCTTAATCTAATAAATATATAGCAATCAAGTAAACTCAAAGGAGATGACTTACCGGTTTATAAAAAATTTCCTTGATGAGAGTATTAAAACACAAACTTAAAATTAAATACATAAAAGGTCTTTTAGCAAAATATTTCAAATGATACTAGAAAAGAGACATGTTTGGCTCAGTTTTATAAGCTTGTCTGATCATCCGACCTTGAAATAATATTCTAGAGGTGCCGTTTTGCTTTGTGAAGTAGCAAAAGTACCCCTTTGCGACTTATTAAGTGATATTGTGTCCCTATTTTTATTAGCTCACCCACTAACATGTAACAAAATAGCTGACGAAGCTTTTAATAAAGATTTTGTTTTGAGGGTCGAATTTTGAATGCTCTTCGTAAAACAAAATTTATATATATAAACGCAGAACATTTGGAAAGTTAGCCAAACCACTTCATTTATTTGATTCAAGATCTTAGCTGAGTAAGTCGTGTAAAATCAGTAGTCAAGCGAAACGAAAAAATATAAAATACAATTCATGCAAAGCTGAATCAAACTGTTGAAATATGAACGCATCCACATGTCAAATATTATCTGTGGTTGTTACAGCTGTCACTCTGCTCTGTCATTGTCATTGTACATAATTAATAAGGTCCGTAAATTGCCGAAAAGAGTCATCACTACCATCATTCGTATTAGAATCGGTCATTGTTGCTCACCTGTTTTCTTAGCCAAAATCAGAATCCGAGATCATTCTATATGCGAATGTGGTCTAGCTGAAGGAACCCTTCAACACATCTTCTTTGAATGCCCGAAAATTACCCACCCTCTTTATGATATCTTACCTAAAGACTTTCCTCGACCTATTAATGTAAATTTCCTTTTAACGCTAACTGATTCTATTTTTATATATATACTAAGTAAATTTTTGTTGTTAAATGATATAATTATGTTTATAATGTCAATTTATCATTTATATGTTAGATTGTCACCAGGTCTTCAGAATGCTTTTAGTTAAATTATTATACCTTTTATCCGTGCAGGGGCGGAGAAAGAATACTAACCTCTGCGGACGGGGTCGGCCTGTCGTAAAAGGCGACAAAACAAACCACCCTAGCTACGTGCTAGGGCCCCAAGCCCGTCTGGATGACGACCACCTTTGGTCTTAAGTATGCCGCCATAATAACTTTGTGTTGTGTTCCGGCATTAGTGACCCAAGTTCCTGTACCTTTATAGGACAGCAGTGTGTTCGCGATGCCACTGGCATTGCAAACACCTATAGGCGATGGTAACTGCTAAATTATAAGCGGGCCGTTAGCCTATCTGCTGTCCCACAGCAATAAAAAAAACCTATCCTTATTAACATTTGACTCGTAATTAACACTGGTCAAATCTTCTCTTACGCCGACATTGGCAAAATCAATGCCCAAAGCGTTGGAGTCAAAATTAATAAGAATAGAAAAGGTTAATAAATAAGTAAACATCCTTCTGTCTATTCTTTTAATTTTTCTCAATTTAGATCTAGCTAATCTATAAAATAATACTAGTTTTCATCATAAACAATAATCTTTGGAGTAGCTCTTTCACGTGATTTAGTAGTTAGGTATTATAATCAAGACTGAACACATATACACACATTGACTACAATGGCGGATGCAACAGAACGTAATTAATTAGTCGGTTAATTTGTTTTGTGTAACCTCCACAGTATGCGAATGCCGGACGAACTTTAGATCCTATACCGGCTTTTGAAGATTGGAATCTTTAAAATTAAGTTTCCATTCTTTAAAAGCATTTTTATTTTCTTTCAGAATCATCTGTACTTTCTTATTCCACCACCAAGATTCTTTCTCAATTTTACCTTTCTCTTTCGTTACTCTAGAACTTCCTTTGCCACACCTCTAATGCAATCCGCTATTTCATTCCAACATTCATTTACATATTTTCCAACCATATCATAAAATTTACTTGCATTCTCTTCCTTTTCTATAAAATGCCATTTAAAAAATATAGTATATGTATATTGTATAAAACGTCTTAATGTCTTGTATAAACTGAGTGAATGATATGAAATAGGCGTTTCATGCATTATTTAAAACTTCAATAGTACCAAAAATGAAAATGGTTGATGATAAGTATTCCCATCTTTTTAGGGAGTTCAAAAGGCCTGATATGCCTTGCCGTGTGGGGACAGAAAATACAAACGGAAAGCTTGTGTTGAGCTGTACTAAAACTGAAGATTAGCCTGCCCAGGAGACTGACATGACAGCCTTAAGACTGGTGAAATATGTGGTAGCGATAGATCTCATGCTATATCTTCTACATTTTTATTAAATAAAAAGCAATCTGAAGAAAAACGGAGGCTTGCTTGCTTCAATGTAGCTTAGATGAATAGACTCACCCACCAGCTTATATGCTTATGCTCAAAGTCCTTGGTGGTAATCCGCGACGTTATTCCACTACTCAATTGTATAAAGATCACGAAGTACTAACTGTTAGACAGTTATTCATACTGGCAGTAGTACTAAAAAAACATAAAGAACTGCCATATGATCCTTCTTATTTTAAACGGAGATCTGACCGTGTATGTAAATTTGAACCTAGGCGCACAGCTAAAGCATCCCGGCACTACCATCACCTTAGTTCCAAAATATATAATAAATGTAATAAAATCTTAAATATTTATCCGGTCACTTTGTATCAGTGCAGAGTTAAAATTATAACATGGTTACACTCCCTTGACTACAAGGAAATCGAGTCCATTGTAAAGGTTAATATATAATTAACAACCATAAGCATATACACACACACATGCACGCACGCATGCATGCGCGCGCACACACACGCACACACAAAATCTCCTATTTTCTATACGTGCTATAAAACCAATGTAGTTGTGATGAACGGAGGTGAACGTTGCTACTGCAGCACAGTATGTTTTTACTTTTGCGTAGCCACGATATCCCTGTATTTAAATTGTAAATTGTAAAAGAGACTGTATTTAATTTTTATAGTGCCAAAATTTTTTTTTTTTTTATTTGATTTATATGGATATAGTCGGTTTACTTTTTATTAATTTTGCCAATACTTGGGAAAGCCCAACTTTGATAAATCTCCAGATTTATTAAGGTTATTTTAAAGTTACATCTGAGGACTAAATTCTAATCCCCTCATATCTAATAATACCTACAATATTTCAGCAGACATAAAAACATACCCAACAAATCACACGACGTCTGACCTCACATGCTTTTGATCAATCACGTAACAAACTGAAAATATTATTCGCACTTCCTTTCTTCCTTATGAATAATTTAACCAATATCTGGAACAAATGAACCAAAATGTTTTCCTTAAGAGTATAAGTTGATTTAAGGTTTTTGGGAATATTTATTAGTATAAGAAGTCAAGTGGATGGATAGCAAAAGAATTTTCTTCAATGTATTTAATAGATCAATATTACAATTTAATACATTTTTTTATTGCTGAGAAATAGCAGACAGACTGACGGCCACTTAATAGCAGTTATCATCGCCTATGGATATTTGTGACACTAGGGGCACCGCGTACACGCTGTTGTCCCATATGCGTACAGAAATCTGGGTCACTCATGTCGGAACACAACACGAGGTTATTATGGCGGCATACTTATAGACAAAGGGTGGTTGCCATCCAGACGGGCTTATGACCCAACCACGTATCTAGGGTAGTTTTGTCTCCTTTTACGATAGGCTGACCCCAGCCGCATGGGTTAGTATTCTTACTCCGCCCCTGCACGAAGTTTTCTCCGTGCGGCGGCGTACGTTTGAGGCGTAATGCAGAGATTATATGTATATTCTATTTCTATACATAGCGTGCCTTTTTTAAATAATTTTTCTCACCAGTAATTTTTTTTATATTCATTTAAAATACTACGAGAAGAATTAATATAAAATGCTTCAAAGGAGACATTTTGTATTGGTTAGATTCGAATTGCCATTAAATTGCTCCTGGCTGTTGCAGTCAAAAGCGCTATCTACTCTTATGTTATAATTTGAATATTAACGACCTCTAAATATAAAATGTACGGTACAATTAAGGCCACAAATCCAATAGCACGTTAATGATCGTATTCGATTTTTGATTAAATAATGATGAATGACTGCGATAGTCGAGGTCCTTTATGTGTGCAAAATAATGTTTGTTATAGAAAAATGTCGTAAGTGCAACAAACCCGTCATTTTGTATGTAACAGCTTTCCAATACAATGCTTTGTATTGTAATTGCTAAGTGAAGAATACTATATAACAAGAAAAAGGATATACGAGTAAATAAGAATGGACGGATACAAGACGAAAGGTGTAGACTAAAGAAAAGATGAATGGATTACCTATAAGATGATATGGTGAAAATGGATGTGAATGTTGAGATGACGGTTAACAGAGGAGAGTGGATAGAGAGAATATGTTGTGCCGACTCCATTTATCCATATTATACGGCATAAGGGCAGGAATAAGAAGAAGAACAGCGTTGGAAAACATAGTTTCGCCTAGTCATGGTGCAGAGAACTTGTAAATGATCCATCATTTGCGCTAAGGGTTGAATCTTGTAATAAATTAAGATGTTTGTGAAATATGAAGTGGAGAATTTAATTTATGTTATCTCATCTCTACTCTAACATTAAAAATTTCAACGTACCTAATTAATTATGGCAACACCGAGCTCACACATAAGTTTTCAGCAGCGCCGGAACTTTGTTTGCATGGCGTAATGAATGCGACCGCGGACTTGTTCCGCTCGTACCTTATGCTTGAGGTAGGGTAAATATGATATTTGAAACTAAGAAGATATTCCATACAACACTACTGAAGATTCATTATCATATGTTAATCAGTAGTTACTATTTTGAGTTTTTTTCATTGCTGTAGGACAGCAGACAGACAGCAGAATTTAGCGGTTATCGTCGCCTATGGGTGTTTGCAACGCAAGTGGTATCGCAAACAAGCTGCTGTCCCATAAGGGTACAGGAACTTGGGTCACTAATGCTGGAACACAACACAAGGTTATTATGGCGGCATACTTAAGATCAAAGGTGGTCGCCATCCAGACGGGCTTGGGCTCTAACACGTAAGTGGGTGGTTTTGTTACCTTTTACAACAGGCTGACCCTGGCCGCTGAGGTAATTATTATTTCTCCGCCCCTGCACGGATAGTGTCTAATAATCTAATATTTAATGTCTTGAATGATTTTTTTTAAGAAAAAAATCGATTCCGTTCACAAATATTATTTCGGTGGCAACAGATGGAGCTCCCGCCATGGTCGGGCGATATTGTGGGATAATAAGCCATTTCAATAGAATTATACCAAAAGTAACTGCAATTTACTGTATTATCCACCGACAACACCTAGTAGTGAAAAATTTTAGTAGTAGATTACACCAATTGATTCAATTTGTGATTAATGCAGTTAACAAAATAAGAAGCAATGCGTTGGATACGCGTTTATTTGCACAATTGTTCGATGAAAATGATGAAGATTTCCATCGGTCGCTCTTACATACTGAAGTACGCTGGTTGTTGTAGGTGCAAGTTTAACAAGAATCACTTTTTGAATCAGTTTTAGGGTTTCGGGAAAATAAAGATCCAGATTTAAAAGAAAACCTGATCAATTTGAAAGCAGACATCGCGTATTTGACAGATTTGTTCAAAAAATTTAATGATATTAACTTACAATTACAAGGGATAGCCTCAATTTAATAAAAACAAAGGGTGTAATTTTAGCTTTTCTTGTAAAATTGAAATTTATGAAGTAAAATATTAGTCGTTGCCATGTTTTCAAACTTATCACAGGTAGAATGCCCTGGTGAGGATATTCAGACATACGTTAAACATTTAATTGCCCTGCATGATGACTTCAAAATCAGATTTGAAGATATTCTGATGATGGAAATACCACCATGGATCATAAATCCATTTGATGAAATGGAAGTGAAGAATGTGATATTACAAGAGGAGCTATTCGAGCTTAGCATTAATGAGGAGCTGAAGGTGAAATTTCAAAGAGGATATCAAACATTTTGGCTGAAGGCAAGTAATACCTGAAAAATATCCTGGAATGTGGAGAATTGCGAAAAAGCTTTTGATTGCGTTTTCCTCGTGATATCTTGTCGAAAAAAGTTTTGGTGTCGTTACAAACCTTTTAATAAAAAAGAGCAGATTGAATATCACGGGACAGGGAGATTTTCGGTTATCCCTTACGAAACTGAAGCCAAATAATAATCATTTGCTATCAATCCATCAATTACATCCCTCCCATTGAAATTATGACTATTTTGTGATTGTCATTGTAGAAGTTACGTAATGTTATTAATGTTTAATTTTAATTAATTGTGTAATAATTATATATTTTAATAAATACAACAACAATATACAATTTTTTTATTTTTACCATTCCGAATGGGGAGTTATCTAAATGAAATAAGTGAGAATTAATTAGTTCCTTGTGTTGTGAGTAGATGTCAAAAAAGTAAAGTTGGATGGAATCATTTTTTTGATTTACTTTACCTTTTTGACATCCACTCACAGCACAATCTATTTCTTAATTAACCAACAATTCTCACTTTTTTTTTTCGAAAACTATTAATTCGTGTTTGGAACTCAGCCGAGACGCAGATTTCCATAGTAAGATATAATATTCATATTTTTTGTCGCGTTTTGGGAATATGGTAGAAATGTAACTGCAGGGGGTCCACCGGAACCAGCTAAATTTTGAATCTGGTCTATGAGAAAAAAGTCTGGGCACCTCTGGTCTACATAAATATATATTTTTCTTAATGTTTTTAGAAATCTAGAATTTCCTCCAAAGGAGCTAAAAATATGATCAAACCTCTTAAATATATAAGTATTATCTTTATAATTTTCGATTTTGTGGTTACCTAAAAGGTGTTTCCCTAAATTGCGAAGTTTAATCGAGGCGTGAGCGTCGCTTTATTTTCAGGTTTATTTAGGCTTATTATTATTTGGTCTACCTACATTAAGTGTAATATGGAGTGATTAAAATTTATATTCCACCTGCTGAAGAATAATGTTGTTACTTCAAGATAGGAACTATTTAAGAAAAACGCGGTCATTGGCATCTTATTTGTGACTAAAAAGAATAAAGGATATCTATTTCATAACTCGTTTTTTATATCCTTCAAATATTTACAATAAAAATATGATAGTTAAGAAATCACTAAAGTGTATTATAGTACACGACTTGAATCCGTTATATAATAATCAAGTAAATATTTGGTTACAAGTATATTTAGAATCTGACTAGGATGTAATGCTAATTATGTATCCTCCTAGTAATCCTTGTTTCTTTGTTTTCCGCTTAAGATCTTGATAATATATTACTCGTCGTCGTCATCTACGCCTTCTCGAACGAGATTGAAGCTTTGAAGTGTACCTTTTTGTTCCGGCCTTAAATAAGACTAGAGTAAGGTGATCAACGTGGCAACACAGACCATATTTGCTTCTCTAATTCAGAAATTTGACGACAATGCCTTAATAAATAGATATTTAATGGGGTTTTTGTAGGTCTAGCGTAGGTAATTTTACAAATATTTATTTGAATGTTTAAATAGTACAGTGAACTTACAAATACAAATTACAAGTTAACAATAATTACAAACTATGAACATAGCCTTTTTGGTAAGCGGCGCGCACATACACTTCTTCTTATATTAATGGCGGGCACCGCGTCGAGAGGCGCTCGAGTGGGTTCGACGCGAGGTGAATCAGCGCTTCATATTGGCTGTATATAGCAGTCCGCGAATGCGCGGTGGGTACCGGTGTATGTCCGGTGTTGCCGCGTTACAATATACATAATTGTTCAGAAATACGTAAATATTTTACGATATAATAGACTTGCTATATTTGTGCAGGAGCAAAGTAAGAATACAGGACTACTAACCCCTGTGGCCTAGGGTGGCCTGTCGTAAAAGGCGACAAAACAACCATGCCTCGACGATAGCGCTCCACGCCATCACACCTGGTCTCTAAGTATGCGCCATATCGCCTTATCGCCATATAAATCTTGTGTTGTGTTCCGGCTTAAGCGGTGTCCCTGGCGTTGAAAGTATCCATAGACGACGGTAATTTCTTATAATTAAGTGGGGGCGTCAACCTGTATTTTGTTCACATCATTTAAAAAAAATCGACTGAAAATCTTAAAACATCATACACATCCTAAGTTATTCTTGTATTGTGATACAGCATCGAAAAGGTCGGCACAGTTAAGTTGCCGTTTTTGTTTAAAATAAACTAAATTTTATTTTGCAGCTCAGGCATGGATTCAGATCCATGTTGCGTAGTCTAAAAGCAAAAATAGAGCCTCTCTGAATAAAAATTAAGTTAATTGTCTCTGGTAGATTAGACGACAATAAAAATAAGCTGATCAAGCACCTGTAACGTTAATTATAGTCGTAACTTATATTGATAAATAAAATAATTCATATACTGCTATTTTCGAATTAATTTATGATATATTTCAAAAAGCTGCTATGGGCCAAAGATCTTAGTTATGTAATCCGGTTGAGCCTAAAATATTTACTTAAAGAAACTACTAATCTTTCGAATAGGTCTTAAGTTCTCTTGCCATACAAGTTTGAGTTAAACTTTCACTTCGGTGCCTGAAGTAATCTTGTCGACTTTTTTTTCTCTACTTTGCAAGATCTTCGGCATCACTTGTAGTGAATCCATTGGCACGCATATCACCTTCTTCATCTTCAATCCAGCACTGTTCAAGTCTACCCTCTAGCCAGGGCTTGGCGGAGGTGACATGGTTAGACATTTATTTTCCACGTAAGTAGCCCGTTGCCATAAAATGTGACTATACCAGAGAGGACGCTCCAGCAATTTATCCACAGTTCCATAGATCTTAAGGCTGGCTTGCTGTAATACGGAATTTCAGGTACTCTAATAGGCAGAGCTACCTAATCCATTGCCAAATCTACATTACTCCAGTCTTTAAAACTTGTATTTTTATAAGAGCTTCATTAAAATACTGAACGTAAATAAATATTGAATTCGTTTCCTATTTCATTTTACCTTGAATTTATGATTTAGATGGAATTCAGTGTAAAAACATGTATTGTACTGACATGAGTATATTTCGTTTCATTTCACACCCAACAGACATGTTCATAAAGAACGACCTAACACGTCATTTTCCTTTTACCATTCGCTTGTGTTGCTGACCGTACACGAGCCTAACAATATAAATAAATCGCACACGACATACTAGTATATTAATATTAATAACACCTAGTATTGTTTAATGTTTTATAATGTGGTAATTCTTCTTTCCAACACAACACTGCTTTTCATCAGTTGATCGTGCTTCTACATTACCTGGGGCATCTACTCGTTATCTGGAGAGGGGAATATTAGCCGAAAAATCTAGTCGTGCACACAAAATTTCCAAAACAATTATTTTGTCCACGTTAAACATATGGCTTCTAATTTTCACACTCAGCTGCGTCGTGGGTTATTTTAAAAGTACTTCATAAAATTATTTCAAACTGACATTGACGGTGTTACACACATCTCTTTTTTATAAAATTTGTTGTTGGGTCCCCACACTAGAAAGGCTCCAGGATTGTACACATTTTCTATCAGTAAAAATTACATATAACTTTTTATCAAGTTCAGTCGTCATTCTTCCTCCTTCCCTTGTCCCACATTACATGGGGTCGGCACAACATATTCTTTCCTTCCACTGTCCTTCCACATCTTTGACGCAATCCATCCCTCTTTTTTGGTCTACCTCTACTCTTGTATCCATCCACTCTCATTTCTATCATTTTCCTTGTTATACTCGTATGGCATTCATCTCTGCACATTATTATATGGCCAAACCACACTAGTCTGTTATTTTTAAGTTTTTCAATAACTGGCGCTACTTTGACACTTCCTCTAATATACTAATTTCTAATTTTATCCATTTTGGTAACTACACATATCCATCTCAGCATTTTTGCAACTTTGTGGCCTAACATTTCGATCCGTATAACACGACAGGCCTTGTTACGGATTTATAAATTTTAACTTCGAGTTTAAATGGTACTTTTGGGTCATAAATTGTTCCTGAGACCTGTCGCCATTTCATTCATCCTGCATTCACTCTGTTTTTCACATCTCGACCTATCTGACCGTCGTTCTGAATTTATGATTCTAGATACCGAAAGTTGGAACAAGTTGGCAGCGCCACACCTCCTAAGGTAATCGGGGCGAGATCGGATATTCTACCAATATCGCAAAAGAGATGTTCAGTTTTGGTAAAGTTAAATTCAGTAGTCATTATAAAATAAAATATTAATAAGGCACGTTCGTCATCCGTAAGCAGCCTAATAAAATACATTCCAATGAGCTCGACAATTCTGCCCTCGTCGCTTCATTAACTTCCTACATGTTATTCGAACACACACTTTATTTGCTGTACATTTGGATTTTTGACATGTTTTCTCATGTGCCCAATTTCGTACTATATTTTTTGTTAATCTAGCTGAAAGACAACAAAGAAACGCACTAATAATCTACCAAATTTATTTTAGAATGAGGTGGTCAGCTCTTGCATAAAAGTGTCAAAGAAAGATATCAACGTGAAAGGGCTTTTACCGCCCTCTTGAAAGCCTGCTTTTTTATAGATAATACTGTTTTTTATTTAATTTA
Organism: Malacosoma neustria; assembly: GCA_963693495.1. Lineage (NCBI taxonomy): Eukaryota > Metazoa > Arthropoda > Insecta > Lepidoptera > Lasiocampidae > Malacosoma > Malacosoma neustria. Next base: position 12,324,357 of record OY856390.1, read on the forward strand.
ATATAAGTAACCGTAATGCGGGTTATCACAGTTTCATTTAGCGTGTTATTTATTGTATTGTATGTAATTTACTGTATTGTTAACAAAAGTTACTGAAAAAAAAAGAAAAAAAAACCTGAAAGAAAGAAGTTACTGAAAGGTACTGTCAGATGTAAAGAAATTATTCCAATTTGAGTGAAGATAAGTACACTCGCGGGCGGAGCTGCGCGACGAGGTGCTCATGGTGGAAACTCATTTTCAAAAAAATCGGGCACCTTACAATCATTGGCTTTTCTATGGATGATATTAGTGTTTAGTATATCATAAGCTTAGATCTCTAGAAATTTCTTATTATCAAATAGAATATAGTTTTCAACACTGAAATCCGTGAATCGGTGTTTTAGTCAATGTATACAGAGAGCCATGTTAAAATGGACATTTTATGGGTGTAATTTATGTACCTTAAAATGGGTGGTTTAAATGTGACTATGTAGAGCATGTTATTAAAAACAGGAGGGCATGCGGTATCTCTGAAAATAAAGTTTATAAAATTATTCGAGAAAAAAAAGAAACCAACACATTGAAATACCCAATGAAAAAAGAGCTCGGTTACCCATGATTGATAAATTAAATAAATTATACAAATGTGCAATAAGAAGAAAATTTCATTCAATATATTTAAATAACGACTACCCGACATTAGATAAAATTATGAAACTTAAGAAGCTAATGAAGATATTCCCGATTTCAAACGGGATATTTCAACACTACATAAAATTTTACATGATATTAGATTCGATCATAATAAACGGGATAATAGATCATTGTTAGTAGAGAGAGAAGACATTATTTTATGCATAAAGCAAATAAAATCATATATTTTCTTGATCAAACGTGAGAAAACGCCAGATATGTTAAATCAAAAGCATGGTTGGACATCATTGTAAAAATTAATAGATAATCTTTTCTAGAAGGTTCATCTTAACTGGTAGTTTAAAAACTCAAGGAACGAAAAAGTTGATCGTCTTGCACATTGAAAGCGACAGAGGATTTGTGGAAGATGGTCTTATACTTTTTGAATCTAAATAAACTAAAGATTATCACGAGGATATGGACGGCGTAAAGTTTATCGAGTGGCTCAATCGCATTATGCCTAAACTTGAACCAGAAAGTGTTGTTATCATGGATAACGCTTCCTATCATTCCATCAAACTTGATAAAATTGCGTCAACCGCTTGGAATAAACAGCAAATACTAATATTTGCTGTTTATTCTTGGCTTAGCAGCCAGTCTAGATTGGCTGCTAAGCAAAGGGATATCCTTGGACATGAGTTATTTAAAAAATGAATTATTACTGAAATTCTCCATCTGTCACCGTACCATTGTAAACTAAATCCTATAGAGTGGGTGTGAGTCCCAATAAAAAATTATATTTGTGCCAATAACTCAACATTCAAGAACAGAGATGTAAAAAAATATTTTTGTAAAAAAATATGATGGAAGAAATGCTGCGATCACGTGATAGAAGAAGAAAAACTTTGTGGAATTTGGATCACGTCATGGAGAACGTGGGACAAAATACTTTCATAATAAATACAAATGAACATTCTTGTGATACTGATCAAAAATATTACAATTGACTTTATTTTTAAATTAATGATAGATTTTTATCCATTAAACTTAATCTTTTGAAATATATATTAATGATGATGTAATTTTATTGTGTGCTATAAAATGTTAAACAAATAAATTGTTTGAATTTACCCCACTATAAAAACACCTTTATCCTGCGGTTGCAATAATGACTCACTATTTTCTTAACGCGAATAGACTATAATTAAACACATGTTATTTTATTTTATAACATTCTTCCAGGCTATAATAGGTGTTAAAAATATCTTAAGCCAAAATTTAAAAGAATATAAACTACGGACTGCTGTTATTTGTGCCGGCAATTTACTAAACATTTTAGGACCCATTACATGTTGGACATCTCAAGGCGGCGCGGCATTGGGGCAATTCTATATCTATTACGAGTTGCATACTCATGCATGTCACAGTGCTTTGTATATGAGGCACTGTTCTCCCGTACGTATAGTGCGACCTGGTATATTAGTATACAAGGTAGGATGAGGATAGGCAGCGTTTAAAAGCGTGCCCTAGATGTTTCAATCCTAAATATGCCCATAATAGCACGCACGGCTCTCTTTTGCATGCGGAACACACGCTCTGAGTCAGCAGCCTGTGCCCATAGCTCGGTACCATATTGAACCATGGCGTGCACCATGGAAAAATAGCAAGTATCGTCAGATTGCCATAGATAAACATAAATTGCCATCGCCCATTGTAACTCAAGTAGATATTGATCGTGTAAACTTTATCCGTGCAGGGGCGGAGAAAGAATATTGACCTCTGCGGCCGGGGTCGGCCTGTCGTAAGAGCCGATAAAACAACCCACCCTAGCTACGTGGTAGGGCCTCAAGCCCGTCTGGATGGCGACCACCTTTGGTCTTAAGTATGCCGCCATAATAACCTTGTGTTGTGTTCCGGCATTAGTGACCCAAGTTCCAGTACCCTTATGGGACAGCAGCGTATTCCCGATGCCACTGGCATTGCAAATACCCATAGGCGACAGTAACTGCTAAATTCTAAGCGGGCCGTCAACCCGTCTGCTGTTCTACAGCAATAAAAAAAATCATTGTTTTTGTAAGTTATTTGGTTTACAATAAAGCGTTATCTATCTATCTATCGTAAGCTTGCAAATCAAGACTTTTTTTTGTAACCCATCAATCCGCCCTGGACAAGCATGACGGGCGTACTGTCCATTCAATCTAGGGGTACGTCCAAGCCCAGCAATGGGACGATAGGGATTGTTATTATGATTCAAACCTTATTTCAATATTTTTTAGCAAAGACTAAATATGGTACGGTTTACAAAAACAATGGACCACTTTAGTCAGTTGGTGATTGGAGTGTTAAAAGTAAAACAATTAATAACTAAATCGGGTTGCCTGGAAGAGATCGCTTTAAGCGATAAGGCCGCCCATTGTCATACAGCATTATATTTTTGTATACATATTTTAAGTTAGTTTTAAGTATCTGTATGCAATAAAGAGTTTTCATTCATTCATTCATTCATTCATTCACGCATTTAGAATGTAAAACGTAGCCTATATGATGAATAACAGTTGTGAAAAATCAATAAAATATTAAGCTAGAAATCTTAAGATATCATACTAAAGTGTTTGCGATGTCTTCAATGCAACATGAATAAAACTTTGTACTATAACTTATTTTAAAGTTTCAAACATATCCACTCTCGAGAAATCAGCTGAGTTTATTTTTGTTGTTAGATAGAAATAAATTGTATTTGCCTAATACAGTGTACTATTTTTACGTTCTGAAAGTTTTTTTATAAATGAATGAAAAACACTAAGACGATTTTGATAGTAAGTTACTACTTACTTACAGTGGCCAATCGCCACTACTACTGTAGTGGCGATTGGCCACTGCATGAATACTACTACTACATACGTGACGTAATGCCTTATGTAAATCGGAACGTCTTCGGAGATCGCGTGTGCGATTCCTTTCCTGACTGTTTATGTATCGATTTGCAAAAAATGTATGTAATGGATTTATCAGCTATCTAGTACCCTAGAATTGAGACTGGATGGATGGACAAAAGGATGGGTAAACCAAAGAAAAGATGGATGGATTATGTAAAAGATGTATGGCAAAAAAGTGTGAATGTTCAGATGACGACTAATAGAGGAGAGTGTAAGAAGAGAACAAGTTGTGCCGACCCCACATAGCTGAGATAAGGACAGGAAGAAGAGTTGTCTACTACCCATAAGTGCTCTGCTGCTTACCAGTATAACAGTATATTTATTATTTGCTTGAGGAGGAGCCGGTGGCAGGAGTGACACAAAAAGCCGTAAGTATATAAATTGCCCCTGGCTGCCGCGAGGTTTTCTCCTCCGGATAGCTGAGGCTTGTAACTTATGCAGGTCAAATGCTGTTTTGTATGGTAGCCGGCTAGCACTATTTTCAATCACCGCAGTGAACTGAGTATAGCTTTCCATTACTGGGCTTGGGCTTCCCACTGAAGGGAACCGAGAGTATACCCATGTCTAAGACGAATTGACTGGTTACACATACTAATGATTTCAGTATGTAGGTTTCTTCCCGATGTTTTCACTCACCACTAGGCGAAGAAAAGCTGTCTAAGCAGTCCATGCCATCGTGGGATTCGATCCCAAGTCCTCTTATCATCATCATCAGCATCGTATCCCGGTTGCAACCTAAACTTCCGTTTCGATGCCCGGTGTCCGCTTTTCGACTTTTTCTACTCCATTTCGCACGGTCTTCAGCATCCTTTAGAACGTCAAGCCAGGACTTTTTGGGTCTACCCCTCCTGCCGAGGCCCGGCGGAGGCGGCATGGCTAGACATTTGTTTCCCACGTAAGCATCCGGTTGCCGTAAAACGTGGCCTGAAATTTATCCGCAATGTCACGGACATGAAGACTGTCGCGAATGCGGGAGTTCCTAACGCGGTCTTTCCTCGTTACTCCAACATCAACCACAGCATATTCATCTCCGTGATACGCAGTTTTTGCTTGTGTCGCTCTAACACCGGCCATGCTTCACAGCCGTATAAAAGTATAAATAACCCAAGGTCGTCTAAATTAGTCTCTAATTGTAACACCACTGAGCTGCCACGTATCTGAAAGAAGAGTTTTTTTTAACATTTATAATGATTATAATAACATAGTGACTACAACAATATTTGGTTACATACTATCCCTATAAAAAGAAGATTAGACCCTAATACTTTTTAATATTTATCGTTAAAAAGGTTGTAAACGAGAACGCACAAAACGCGTTAATGGTCCATAATAAAAACGCATAAAAGAATTGGCAGGATTCAAAGGAAAACGTGTTTTGAAAGTCTTTCAACAACCGTTTGGGAACTGTTTGAAAAGTTTTTTATTACGAGCAAAAAGCGAGATTTTCTATACATTATGAAATGATAAATGACCTTTGGGGCTCAAGATACGAGACTGGTGCACACAACTGTGGGTAACTACCCAACAGATAAAATTCTGGCATAGGGTTTTCTGTGGTTTAAGGGTAGTGTGGTACGTAGCCAGGTGGTCCCGGAGGTCGACCTGAAGGTTATGGATTCGATTACCAAAATTCTACTGCTCAGAAGTTTTTCTCGTCAAAATTTTTTATTAACGCTATATAAATTTTTGTAAAAAAATATAAAGTTTATTCGGTGCCAGCAGCATAATAAAAATCTCATGTGATAAATAAATAAATATATTTGGACAATGGGAATCGAACCCATGCCCTCTGCAAGAGTACCGACATGAGTTACCCCACGGAGGTCGTCATAGTATGCTGTGATAGCATCTAATTACTTATTATTAGTGGACCTATTCCTATCTGCTATTCTCCATTATATGAAAAAATTGCAGTACCCTCATAGTTAGTTAATTTTTAAACATACTACTAACCATGATCTTCCGAATCGCCCTAATTCAATTTTCTTTCCCCGTACATTTTGTATATAACAAACCGTATCCGACATTTAGTTTGAAAATAAAATGCGGGAATATATGTCGGGACGGATTGCATATAACCCGACAGTCTTTTGGGATTTGCCCCTGCTTGGTTTTAAGAAAGGCGTTGCTCACACCGTGCTGTAAGCATTGTGTATCAAACATAATTAGACGTACTTATACGAATCTTTTAAAAATACACTCTAATTTTCTAAATAATACGGTTACTTTTTATGTAAAAATTATTTGTACCGCTTTTTAGTACAATAAAGAGTTGTCTATCTTTATATATATAATTCTTGTGTGTGTGTGTGTGTGTATGTCACTGAACTCCTTCTAAACGGGTGAACCGATTTTGATGAATTTTTTTGTGTGTGGATTCTGAATGGTTTAGATTCGTAATTGGATCAGGTAGGTGGCGCTGCGATCGAGTTCTGGGATTTTTATTTTTCGCATATAAGAACATAACCCAAAAATTTTAAACAGTCCATTTTCTTCGTTCAAAAGAATGTGCGCAAAAACATCATATTTTTGGATTTTCTGGTATGCAAAGTTTGTATTTAAAGGCAAAGAAAAATATAATATATAGAAAGAGACTAGTACCCATAACACAAGTGCTTATACAGTTATGTTAGTTAAGTAAGTTTACTTTGGGACGAGAGACGATATGTGAATTTTCCGTATATATTTATTATAATATTATTATTATTCAATTTGTTGATAATGTACTTTTATATGTTCTGAAAGCGAAAGAATTACATTAATGTAATAAAACTAAATCTGGTTTATCAGCGGTAACTGTCACTTTACAAATCCAAAAGGAAAACTAATTTAAGGTTTATAATTGAATGTATAATCTGGTTCTCATGTAATAATTAATTTTCCTTAGATTTTAAGTCATTTTTAAGTTTTTATTGACTTATTAGTTTTTGTTAACATATAGAATTATTCTCACATTATAAGGGGTCGGCACAACATGTTTGCTCCTTCCACTCTCCTCTGTTAACCTTCATCCCAACATTTACATATTTTTTTGCCATATCATCTTTTACGCAATCCATCCAACTTTTCTTTGTTCTACCTCTCCTTTTGCATTTATCCACTCTCATTTCTAGCATACGGTTACATTTTCTTGTTATATGACATTCTTCTCTGCGCATTATACGGCCATACCAGACTAGCCTATAACTTTTCAGCTTCTCAATCACTGGCGCTACTTTCAAACTCCCCTGATATATTCATAAGAACCACATCGTACTTCTGTATTTCTCGCACAGTTGGTGAAAAGTAAATATACCGTCCGTTGTCCCCCGTCCGGGCATGCAAACCAAATTGCACAATGCACCAAATTAATTCTAACCTATTTTGGTCTCCTCTCGTAGTCGTCTTGCAATCACTATCTCCACCTTCTTTCCTCTATTATTGTACATCACCCGTAGTAGATTTAAAAAACCTATACATCACTCTTATTCTTAAAAATGGGCAGTAATGTGCACCATTCATCAGGGATCGCCCTGTTTTACAACAACTTATTGAAGAACAAAGTTAGTTAATTTCATCTATCAGTTTTCGAGAACTTCCATACTTCCACAGGTATTTCGTCCGGTCCTACAGACTTACTATTTTTCATACAATCCACAGTCAATCTAACCTCATCGGTACTCACTTCTCTCACAACGCCCTTATTATAAACGGGTACCTTCTCTAACACTCCACTCCAGACATTCTATTCATTCATCAATTCACAGAAATAATTTTGCCACCTGCTCTTTTTATTTATTTATTGTCTGTTAAGATCCTTCTACTATCATCTTTTATACATTTCATGTGAGTTATATTCCTTGCATTCTTTACTCTATCATCCACCATTCTATAAAGATATTTCTGACCACCAGGGCTTCTCAAAAACTCATACAGCTTGGCTGTTCCCTGGCTTTGGATACAGCAACAGCTCTGTTTGCTCTCTTTTTATATTCCAAATATTATGTCTTCTTACTTTCCTTTATCAAAACATCCTCGTTCAAACTTTCCACTCTTTAAAAGCCTTTTTCTTTTCTTTCAGAATCTCCTGTATTTTTTCATTCCACCACCAGGATTCTCTCTTTATTTTACTTTCCCTTTCATCTCCAAAAAGTTCTGTTACTGCAATACATTCCGTTATTTCATTCCAACAGTCATTTACAGATTTTTCAACCATACCATTGATCTCTACCATTTTGTCTACTACTCTTTGTTTGAATTTACTCGCACACTCTTCTTTTTTTCGAAAAGTGCCTCTATCTTCCTCTATCCATCCATCCATATAATCACTATTGGGGGGTCTTGTTCTTCAGAAATATAGCAATAGTAAATAAGTATCTTTATGCGAAGATCTAACATTAAACATTTAAAGTAATGCCTAATATTTAGGTCATGCATAATAATGAGACGGTGTGACTGGCATTCCCTCGTTATCCGCATGTAAATAGAGGTTTCATATTGAAATTCTAAGAATTCCTCGGATGTAGGTAATTTCTTTTTGTAAGCGGCTTCTTTGTGGGCCCAACGTTGATCCAAAGTCCCATACCGTAGTAGATTTACTGGCAACGCTCGCACAAAAAACCTGGAATAAGTGGCAGTATGTTACAAGGTTAATTTAACAGATTTATTTTTCCTTCGCTGCGTATATGATGTAATAATGATTATACTTTTTTATTTGTTTTTTTATTGAACTTTTATAACCTCTTGAAGCAAGAAAGATAATATGGCATAGAAAAGTGTGAATGTTGATGACAAAAGAGAGTGGAAGGAAATAACATAATGTGCTGACTTAACATCAGATAAGGCAATAATGAAAAATAAGTTTATTTACGTATTATTACGTGTGCACAGTACAACAGAAGTTTAAATGATACAAAGGAAATTAATACTTATTTAATTTTATGGATGGATGGTATGGATGGATGTATATAAATCAATCACATTTTCTCGATCAATTTTTCACCGTGCAGGTAACTTCTTACTGACCCCCGCGGCCAGAGGCAGCCACTCTTAAAAGACGACGGCTCCAAGCTTGTTTAGATGACAATCATCCTTGGTCGTCATCCTGAAACTATACTTGGCTGTACGTATGCGTAACTCTAACTTTAAATGGATCAGGTGAAATAGATAGATTGATAACTCTTTATTGCTTACATTTATGATAAAAGTTATATCTAGGACAACAAAATAAAACTAGACAGTAAAATAAGTATGTAATAACAAAATAATAATAATGTAAAACAAAAGGCGATCTTATCGCTTAAAGGGAACTTTTCCAGATAACCCAGAGTAAAATCATCGGAAACGCTTAGTATATTTTATACGTTCTTTGAAAAGAAACTCCACTTTATTACCTTGGTAAATGGAACGATCCGTCAATATCGATGTTTCACGCAACGTTGCTCATTACTTAACTTGCTCCTTCGTCCCATAACGCACCCTTTTCCGGGTTGTTCGAGTTTTTATTTGTTTATATAAAAACAATATTATTTTAGGACCAATATTTATATTATTTTAATGATCATCTGACAACTTCCGTGGCATAATAGCTAACACAAGTACCGATTGCAAATACGCTTGCGAAGATCACGGGTTCAATTTCCGTCCCGCGTATGGCGTGTGTGTATAATTTTTCTCCGTATAGGGGCGGAGTAAGAATACTGAAACTTGTAGCTATGGAGGGCCTGTCATAGATGGCGCCAAAAATCCATAGCAAGGTGTTAGGGCTTCAGGGACCACCCCTGGTTTCGTGTTGTGTTCCGGCATAAGTGACCCAGATTCCAGTTCCCCTACGTAAACGACAACGTGTTAGCGGTGCCCCTGTGTTACGTTGTAACAAGAGTAGGATAATTAATTTTCTTTATATAATATTTAATCCTTAAATACTTAATAAAAATTTCGAATTAATCTCAACAATATATAATAATTAATCTTGAGGGTATTTAAACGGAACGAACCAGATAATAATTTCGATCGCGCACCTTAAAAGTAGGTAGATAAGAATTAAACGACGGCTGGGAAGAATCTTCGAGAAATCGTTCAGTTGAATAGCGTCCATCGATAAGTAAAAAGATGAATGAACGCGAATCATTCGATCGGTTACCGGTCATCGAAAATACTACAAATGAACGAAGAACGGGAACCAAGTGTCGTCAGGGCTTACGTCACAAATAATTCTTTGCCCCTCTGGCCTATAGCTCTGTCATTGTCTAAACGAGTAGCGGGTCCAAAGTACAGGTGCTACCCAGTACTTTTCCATGCCAAACCATTAGAAGCCAAATCTGGAACCTTCGAAAAAGTGGGCGGTGCCCTGACGGCCAGTATAAAAAGGCGAAGCTGCGATGGACGCCAAGATTCGCACACCCGAAAGACGCCTGCAAGTATCCGTCCTTCAACAGTTAAGTTTTTTAACGTGCGCGTGTTGTAAACATATTATAAAGTTGTAATATAAAGTTTTAGTGCATAACCCTCAGAGGAGAGGGTCCACCGTACGGGCCGAGAGCAGACGCCCCAGAACGGGTCCTTCAGAACAACTACCCGTAGCTGCCATCCTTCGCAGCGGTCGAGGCGGCCACCCTCAGTACGGGCGGGAGCTGCAGACCACTTCCAACGGCAGGGCACGTCAGGCCCCGTGAAAGGAAAGGACGTTGATGACCCTCCACGCGCAGGACGAGGCCTAAGCTAAGTCACCCTACACCCTTACGATTTAACGCCCGATATAAACCTCTTAGTGCTTGTACCCACGTCCCGGTTATATAATTATAAACCGAACTCTAAATTGTTAATTCATTCAGTACTTTATATTAGTAATAAACTTGTATATAATTTAAAATTGTTTAATTTCTTATCTATATTTGTCGACGACCGTCAGGTTGTCGTAACACCTGGTATCGTAAACATACATAGGCGACTGTAACTTCTATTAAGTTGGCCATCAGCCAAATGTTTTTCGCTGTCGTACAACAAAAAAAAATTACATAACATAAATAATATAAGTGCTACTTACTTCGGGATTAAATGATATTGAATGGAATATCCGTATATGTTTATCTATTATATTCCCTATTTATTTATTTATCTTAGCTTTAAATCCACGTTAACACTCAAAATTATTCTCACTAGAAGTCGGCACTGGCCTCCTCCTATCATATTTAACTTCATGACACGCTTTATCAGCTTACGAGTACATCGCTTCAGTACTGGCCACGCTTCACGATCGTATAAAAGTTCAGGTCTAAAATGCCTAATCCTTCAATTTAACTATCATTTAGGAGGAATTACTAAGTAGAATGAAATAGTTGAAATATAGATATAACTCACATACGTACAAAACCCACGCGCACATACATAAACATACAAACACACACACTATATATATATATATGCCATTCCAAGCAGCAGAAATCGTGCCTTGACGTTGTGATCGATATCACCAGATGCGTGAATTAGAGATCTCAGGTATTTAAACTAATCTGTACGCTTCGACGATTTATCGCTTATACAAGCGAATGTAGGATGATTAGAATTACATATTCAGTTTTATTATAATACAGGTAAGGTTGCAAATGCATTAATGCTATTAAGTTCACAAACTGCATTTTAAACCAAATTGTTATGCGATAAGAACAGTACATTACAGCCGTTACAGCATGGAAACATTTGTAGTGTGTATCAATCGATATTGTATCCCTGAGTATAAGGTAATTAGGAACTTGCAAATATTTACAAAATGAAGAGAATCATAAGCATTATTAAAAAAATTTCAATAAAACCTTTTACTTCGTTCACCGAGAAGCAATCTCCATTTATCAATTTGTTCATGGGTTCTATGATAGACGTGGTTGGCCTTCTGCCATTTTAGCTACATATTGGTTACTTTAGGTGTGCCTGTATTAGATGAGCATATATGTATCAGATATGCTCATTTATGGTTTATTCGTGAAAAATATCCATACTCCGCCTACAATGTCTGTTTTGACTACGTAAGTAATCACGTGAGAGATGCATTACTCGAAGATTTTCGTCAAAGATATAGCAAACATGCAACGCGTAATGTTACGTACACCGAGGCGTACCCGGCGGCTTCCGGAATCTCACTGAGGTGCGAGATGGGTTAAGAAACACACACAGCGGCTGACACAGAAGAGGCCGGCCAAGATAAAAACGGACGGTCTAGCCCACTCGGGCCGGAGGTGCACGCGAGAGCATATCCCCTGTGTGTCAAGCAGTAGAGGAATACTGTGGTGGTTTTAATGAGTAAATTAGCGATGTACGCAACTGTGCTCGCATAGGCGCATTTACTACCACATTGCGAGCCCCCAAACAGTGAGGTGTGCATAAAGAATTTCCACCTTAAGTATAAGAAAGGCACCTATGATGTCGATCGACGAAGAACCTGACAAATGTTCGTATAACTTTATAAATTCGCATAATTTTGCTGAATCTCTAACATATCTACATCTCGTTGAATTTGTTTGCTTATTTCTAACCGAAGTTTTAGTCCAAAGTATACCTCAGGAGTACGAGGTTCACAATAAATCTACTCAGCGTGTCGTGCTTATTCATATATAAATATAAAATCTTACATTAAGTTGTGTTGACTTTCACTTGCTCCAAGTTCGTACCGAGATCGACTCATGCAGGCAACCGCAGGGGTGTCGAGGAGTATGTGGAACTCTGTAAGACTAGCCACTAAAAATCGTCGCTGTTCTCTTATCGCCTGGTGCCTGGACAGACAAATAATAGGCTGGCTGATCTCGTGCCCGCCTCTTATGCCAGTGTGGGCTTCTATTACGGTTTGCACCAAGGGGTCAGGATTTTGATCCCTGGTGGTCTATTACGTTAAACAGTAGACAATGTCGATAACTTTTTTTATATATTTTATATGCGTAAGTATACAGGAATGTGATCTCATTTGATCACTCAATCAATATATATTTTTGTTCGATCGATAAAGGGTATCTGAAATCCCGCCTCCAGATTTTTGTTACCTTAATCTCGGTGAGGTAATTGGTAAAAACGAGGGTAGAAGGAAAATAATGGGTAGTATCACGTGAGCTTCTAAACGCGCAGGGTGGTCGACGTTCGATCTCTCTTCAGTTACTCCTAACTCTCATTGGCCGTGCCCTAAGATTGTGTGTTCAGTGTGCGTGAGATATATCTGGTGCCGTACAACACTTCCTCCGCCAGCGGACCTGAATCGAACCGGGAAGGGGTGGAATCAAGGTCAGTGTGAACTTCTTTGCCCACTGCAAGGTGTCGAGTATCTCTAGTCACCGCTTCTCTCTCCCTCCTCTCTCATATAGTCCACAACTCTTGAATTATCCTTCTCATCCCTGTACGGTGCAATTTCAGTCCGTGACCAGCACCGTACAATTTTAGTAAAATAAATACAACTTAAACGTATAAAACTCGCTCGCAATATAGGATAAAAAATACCTATTAAAATTGTTTACTCAAGAATAGGTATCAAATACCCAACCTTTACACAAATATTATTTGAAAACAACGTTTGATTACACGAAAAGTAAATACTATACAGTTATTTGTTTAGGATCCAAAAACGTTTCAATATGAATTTCACGAGAGATGTTATTATTTAGATATCTTATTTATTTTATTATGTTGAGGCGTACCGTCGGAAAAAACTAAATATTCGACAATTTTTATAACATTTCCTTGGTCAATATATGAGTTTAAAATTAATTTCAGTTGTAGATTAATGAAATGTACTTAGTTAAGACTAAGGCGTTAATTTTTGGATATTAGTTGCGCAGGTACAGAATAATATGGATAGTAGAAAATTTTCTTTCTATTTGGAAAGTGTCCGTCAAAATGCATTAAATTAAACTGGCGTCACAATAGATAGATACTTAATTTTTTATTGTCTACCACACAATTCTGTAAAAAAAAATATATTCTGAAAAAAAAAATAGTAATTGTACGATGCCAGTCACGGACCGAGAGGGCACCATACAATAGGATGAGAGGGATAACTCGAGAGCGGAAGTTAGAGATATGCGATGCCTTGCATCGCAAATGGGCAAAGAAATTCGCACTAACCTTGATTCCCCCCTTCCCGGTTCGGTTCAGGTCTGGTCACGGAGGAACTATTGCACGGCACCAGCTAAATGTCACAAACTAGACACTAAATACGTAACGCTATAGCAGGGCCAATTAAAGTTAGTAAGGAGTAACTGAAGCCAATTGCGCACGGCGCAGAGAGTAGTCTTCAGGGAGGTCGAACATCGACCGTCTCGCGCGTTAGAGGCTCACGCGTCACTACCCTCGTCCTACGCTCGCTTTCACCATTTGAGGCGTATAGTTGCAGAACCCGCTATAATGTTTTTTTGACATAATGACAATATATCGTTTTAAAACACTCTAAACTATCTACATAGCTATCAACTTTTTATTGCACTAATACCTCTATATTCTATATAATTAAATATTATATTCAACCTTTTATTTTGCATTTCGAATCAAATCCCACTGAATCAGCATGGGTTTAGTTCAATTTACGAGTTTCCAAAAATATTATTATAGCGGGTTTCGCAATTACACGCCTCATTTATGTCACCGAAAGTAAATAACAATAATCCGAAGTCGTGATTTCAAATACCATTTATGCAAGGATCGAACAGCAATAGTTTAACGTAGTGAACAAACCGCGGCCTTATCACTAAATAACGATCTCATCAGTGTAAGTTTCAGAGGAAAGCGCTTATAGTTATCAAATCATTAGATTGGGAACAAAATTTTTAAGTCAGCTAATTTCAATTCGTCACCTACAGTTGCATTCATAGCATACATTGTAATTTCACTAGCGCCGCACTCTGACAGATGTTTGTACTATATTTTACAGAGTACAGTTGGACACGTTTTCAACTTCTCCCCCTCCCCTATGATATGGTTCTACTTATTTCTACCCTCCATACAGTATAAGAAGAAATCAGGATTGCTTTGAATGGAATAAGTCATTGCACAAACAGAAACCTGTCACAGAAACAAATTTAATGATACTGTCAATCAAGTTAGTTTTTGTCTTAGATTCGAGTAGAATGGAGTTTGACGAATATGGAGAGTCTGAAACATGTTCTGTATACCGGGAAGCCCCTGTATAGAAGACACGAAGACTCTCTGATCTTATTTTATGTTCTTTAAATTCCTATCCATTTAAATCTACAAAATTTTACCAATATTATAAGTTTATTTGCAGAAAAAAATTCTCACATCTAACATTTCAATTTCGAGTAATATCATACTCAAACCAGAACCTGCCTAACATATGTTTAAAGCGAAATACTTATTCTCTTAAACTATACAATGTAAGTTAGATGGTTTTATCTAAAATACGTGTGTACTGATATCACCGGTGGGTAAACTGCTAATTCATTTTAAACAAAACTGGTGGTTGAACTATTTGTTTCCAGGAGAAAAAGAAATGCTTGCTTAATAGCGAGACGTTATGTATCATTATTATTATTACCTCAAATCAAGTTGATTATGTCTAGACAGATAAGAGTCTATATCTTATTGTGATAAAAGAATTACACACAAAATACAATGACGATGCATAATAAAAATGATGTCAGTTTTAAAACGTATCAGCTGTATCAATCTGATATTAGTTGATGATTTAATAACAATGCGTGATGTAAATTTTTGGTTGCCATAAATTTTGTAAATCCTTTTAGAGATTTAAATTAAAATTCTGACTTTTAATTTAACGTGTATCTATTCTAGATTTTTTAAGGAACCACGAATACGCTACTGTCCGCAAAGGGATACCGAAACCTGGGTCACTAACGTTGGAACAAAACACAAGATTAGATATTATGGCGGCATACTTATGAACCAGGGATGTTTGTCATCTAATAGGGCTTGGGGCCCTATCACTCAGCTAGGGTTGTTTTCTCATCTATTACGACTGGCCGACCCCATCCGCAAGAGTTAGTATGCTTAATCCAACGTCTGCACGGAGAAAAAGCGAGAGAGCGGAGAGACATACATTTAAGGGCAAAAATAAATGTTTTTAATTTGATATTTAATTATTTGTGTTAGAATTAAAATTATTTCTCTTAGACAATAAACATTTTGTAAAAAAAAAGTCTTCACGTAGTTAATTCTAAGTATAATTATTCAATCGTAGCATT
The DNA here is from genome assembly GCA_963693495.1 of Malacosoma neustria. Taxonomy (NCBI): domain Eukaryota; kingdom Metazoa; phylum Arthropoda; class Insecta; order Lepidoptera; family Lasiocampidae; genus Malacosoma; species Malacosoma neustria. The sequence continues at coordinate 12,340,078 of OY856390.1, forward strand.
AAATCGTGGCTACATCTCAAATTTCCGCTTCGATGTTAGAAACCCACTTTTCAGCTTTTTAGCGACAAAGTAGGCAGTGCGTGTATTGACACATATTTACCTTTAACAAAAAGGCAGTATTTTTTCTAATTTTACCTATAGGTAGGCGATATTGCGCCCTGTAGGTGCTATTTCTAAATATTTGTTCCCCAAGAATTTCATCGCTCACATTATGCCAAAGAAAGAGGCTTTCCTTTTAATCTGTGTTTTCTAATGACAAAAGAATTAATGTGGTAGGGCCTCAAGTCCATTTTGATGGCGACCACCTTTAGTCTTATGTATGCCGCCATAATAACCTTGTGTTGTGTTCCGGCATTAGTGACCCAAGTTCTAGTACCCTTACGGGAATGCAGCGTGTTCGCGATGCCACTGGCGTTGCAAACACCCATAGGCGATAGTAACTACTAAATTCTAAGCGGGCCGTCAGCCTGCTGCTGCCTAAAGCAATAAAAAAATGCAGTATGTTTCTGTGACAATTTTGCTCCTATCACTCTAGCGTTGTACATGTTTTACAGTCGTAAAACCGTAAGTTGAAGAACCGGGGTGAAAATTCTGTAGTGAAATACTACAACTCTATCCAGTTTACCAAAAAATAAAATGTAAACAAACAAACCAATGTTTCTCAAACAAAGCTAGAATAAAAACAACATGGCGGGTATAATCCGACCGTAACAATAAAACACTCCAAAATTAACTTTAAATAACACAAAAACCCAATATATTCTTTTTGCCAATACTGAAAAATCACTACCGTTTGATCATAACCTCAAAATTCAAATTCATAATTGTGGAAATATGCCAGATAATAATTTATGTGATTGTTATTATTTGAAAGTCACCAAAACAGTAAAGTATTTGGGTATCATGCTAGATGGAAAGTTAACGTGGCAACCTCACATTAATCAACTCTCAGAGAAAACTAGAAAACTGATTTACATTTTTAAAAAATTGCGTACAGTTGCCAATTATAAATTACTGAAAACTATATACTTAGCCTTAGCTCAATCGATTTTGTCTTATTGTATTACTTCTTGGGGAGGAGCTTGCAAGACACATCTAATAAAACTGGAAAGATCCCAACGTGCTCTTTTAAAGGTGATTAAACAAAAACCTTTTGGATATTCTACAGCTGAACTCTTTAAAGAGTGTGATGTTTTGTCCATTAGACAGATGTTTGTACTCCAAACTATCTTATGCCAACATAGTATATTACATTATAAAGATATAACAAATACACGTCGTAAACATCATGTATGTCCCATCTCATCTTTTCGGTCTGCCTTTATTAAAAAATTCCAAATGTATCTAGGTCCCCTTATTTACAATAAAATAAATAAAGTTGTAGAAATATATTCACAAAATAAAAGTAACTGCAAATTAATTGTGACAAAATGGCTAAAAACCAAAACGTATGAGGACATTGAAAATCTTTTTAAAATAATGGTCTAAAAATGGAACCTAACAAACTAAATGTTAAAAATGCATGTGATGTGTACAAAGTATTAATTTACTCATTTTCTATTTATTCTTCAATATGCATATTTATTTTAAACTATTTAATTTATAACTATATAATAATAAAATTTGTTGCTGTTTCAATTTATATCTATTAGTAATTTACTTTTGTATAATATAATATGAATGGGGTATTTATCGTATGTACTATATAGTATATATCATATCAAATATTAAAGGAAATCTTTGTTTAAAATTAACTCACTTCAAAATTATAAAATGTTAATTGTACATAAAATTTATTTGCTTAAGTCCTCACTTTATGTAACCAAACCATATCGATCGTGTCTTACTCATTTAATTTTATATAAGAAGGTAGTTGTAAAAATTTATAATCTATTATTATAACAATAATGTTGAAGTCACTGGAAGGAACTAATACCTAAGGGACAGGCCATGCCTAGTTTAGGTGTTAGTGCCAGAATAAGTTTTTAATTATGTAAAACATGTGTCAATAAAGAAATTTTTATTTATTTATTTATTATTATTACTCCTTTAAATCGACAATAGTACGTTGAACAATACACTTATAAAATTACCAGCATATAAAACCAATAAGAGATTTGGAAACATTGTTATTTTAGTTTCTTTAAAATGTAAGTTAGTTATTACAATTAATGTTGTAAATATGTAAATTTTATACGCATTATATTTATCATTCATAATTGTAAAAATAAAATTATTTTATGTTTTTTTTCTAAAACTAACGAATAGTAATATAAAAAAATAAGAATATAGGAGATATTTCTAATAAATAATTAAAAGTTGTTATGGTAATTTTTATATCACATTGGTTATTGTAAAATCGACATCTAAAAAACCCTTTTTACGATTTGTTTACATATTATTTTTTTATAAAACGGATAAGGTATTGTAAAATCGTTTGATATAAATAGTTTATACTCAGTAAGACATTCACGAGTGTTAAGAATAATACGCACGCACTCGGAATAATTTAATAGAATCGTGATTCACTCGTGTTCACACAGTGAACACACAGTGTTCTTGATTTATGGCATTAAATTATACTTATACTCGTATGATAATAGCGCACTAAATCGATTATGATTTCATTGGTAATTAAATATTGCTTAGTAGTGATCTGCAATTTGATAAATTTAATCAGTTTTGATTAATTTGCTATCACATCGTTATCGTCTGGTAAAACATTGGCGATAATCTGAAGCATAATTAATGTAATTATAAAAAGTAAACGATTTGCATTAATATAATTAAAATTTAAATTCAAATAATAATTTTATCATACCCATTTATTTTTATTTGAATGCCAACTTGACATATTTATTTTATTAAGCACAATCAAGTAAGCAAAAACAAAATTTTGAGCTACTCAAGTCTACATGTCAGAAATTATGTTGAATTCAATATGTTTTATTGCTGTAGGACAGCAGACAGGCTGACGGTCCGCTTAGAATTTAGCAGTTACCGTCGCCTATGGATGTTTGCAATGCCAGTGGCATCGCGAACACGCTGCTGTCTCATAAGAGTACAGGACCAATGAAAATGGTCTTAAGTATGCCGCCATAATAACCTTGTGTTATGTTCCGGCATTAGTGACCCAAGTTCCTGTACCCTTATGGGGCAACAGCGTGTTCGCGATGCCACTGGCTTTGCAAACACCCATAGGCGATGGTAACTGCTAAGTTTTAAGCGGGCCGTCAGCTTGTCTGCTGTCCAACAGCAATAAAAAACGCACGCGGGGTCACTGGTTTGATTTCCACCCCAACAAAATTATCTAGTAAGCGTAACATAATCGCTCTGCCGCTTACTTTGTTACTGTGTGAAATGTTATATTTATTTATCTATTATATACACACCAAGGCTCCAAATTAAAAGCATCTAATGAAACTCTCCGGAATGTAGAAAAATACTAAAGTGCTTCCAATTTCCTATAAATATTTTTAAGCTATTCTTGTAATAAGCTGAAATTTTCTTGTACTGAAATAGAAATTACCCACGTAGATCGGTCACACGCGTGACCTGGATCATTTTAAGGTAATACATTCTCTGACCTACATTTAGGTCTTTTTTTACTTAACATTTACTAATACAGATGTTCAGAGCTTTCGCTCTAGCTTTACAAAGCACTATATCTTTTTACTTTTTATATCTACTTTTTGATTTTGAGTAGTAATTAAAATGGAAATACGTTTTAAGAGTCACTTAAAACGAGTCAAATTTATTATTTCTCTTATTTTTTTTCACTTCTATTTAATTTTTATCTTATAATTGTATCTATATTTTCAGCCAATCACTGTCCATCGCGGGACGCAGGCTTTCCCAAGTTTGCGCTGCAAATCCCGGTTCCTTGCTCTTACCCTCCAGCCTTGGCTGGCAACCTTGCGCAACTTATAGACTTATCGGGCTGGGAAGCGTCATACAGTAGACCCGCCGTTTGCCAAGTGGTATCCACTCCACAACTCGTTTGCTCCAACGCTCATCGGCCTTGTGGCAGATGTGACTAGTGCCATTTCAGTAAGCATATTTTGCAACTATATCGCTAAGTTTGGTTCTCTTACGGGTGTCATCGTTTCAAGTTTAAGCTACTAAGGGAAACACCCAATATGGCCCGATACATAACCCGTTGAGTGACTTAAAATTTGTCTGCTCCGCCTTCAGTGTCTCGGGCCCGTAGATCATTAGTGGGATATATTAATCGAAGACTTGTCTTCAAACACTAGAGGATTGTAGGGGAGAATGGACATTCATATACGTATAATTTAATCCAAACTCCAATCTAAAGAGATGGTGTTAGTTGATTTCTTCTAGAAGTACATTGATAATCTGCCATGATACTTTTGCCTTTTAAACTGCTATTGTATTGCTCGTAAATTTGGTACATTGAATTAGTTTTCAAATAATAATAATAATATATATTGTTTATCATAATTGCGACCTCGTATGCAAAATCATTTTCATGAGTTACATAAATAAAAGTCTACCTCCGTGGTGCGACGGCTTTCGCACGTTGGAATGCTTATGTGACTTAACTGGCTTAGGCTAAGTATTTGTTTTCTTAATTGGACAACAAATAATATTAATAAAAATAAAAATAGTATAAAAATCATAATAATTTAATAAATAACCAATTTATTGTCCAATACCCATATACCAATCCCCGGTTTCTTGTTAAATCAAAATCAAATTAGTTCAATTGTTTGTTAGAAACATTTTATAAAAGGTAAGGTTAAACAGTAGAATATAGTACAATATTAATGTAAGCACGAAGTATATATACATAGAAGTACCACATATATTGGTACTAGCTGACCTCACAAACGTTGTTCAACCATATTAAAAAAAAACAGAAGTTAATAACATTCACCCTTATTTTACCCCTTTTAAGTTTCATTTTCGCAACAATATATATCCTATGTCCTATATACTGAAATTCATCAAAATTGGTTTAGCGGTATAGGCGTGAAAACGTATCAGACAGACGGCAGACAGGCAGAGTTCTTTCACATTTTTAAAATTAGTATCTTTTGCTGGTAATATAACACCATCAAAAATTTCCGTTTTATCTTTCGTAAATACTAGACGTAGTTTTTGTCACGTCAGTAAATGCTAGCCACGCAACTCGTGAACGGTGGACCGGAAGCGTCAGGCTATCGAAGGGACATTTTGGCGGGAAAACGTCAAGTCACGACGGGCAAATTTGCCGATAAACGCCATCGGCCATTTAATGGACAACTGGCGATAATAGGCTCATCGACTTTTATATTCTTGCTTGATATAGATGCTTGGAGCTTAACTTTTACTCAAAATAAGATATTGTATTTAATATTACGACGTTAACACTTTAGTGTCCTAGCTCATATAGCATGTGTCAGGTTACAGAAATAAAGAGTATATTATCATAGAGTTAAAGTTTATTAAGATACCTAGTAGCCCAGTGGTGGTGGCCTAATGTGCATTTTATAGCATAATTACCATGTACGGACGATGAATTAAAACATCCTGAAGAAAACTACTTATCCAAATCATAGGTTAACCGTCAAACCACCTTTTACAAGTATGGCGGGTATACTGTACTCAAGGGACCCCAGCAGTTGGATGCTATAAGATATTATTATATTTTATTAGGTATATATAAATATCTAATGTAATTGTACCACCTTTTCTGCGGATTACAGATCACATTGTTTGTCGATGGTGAGCGCGCTGGTGATGTCAAAACTCGAATGCACATGCCTAATTCCTCAACAACAATTTTCATAAAAAAATCTAAACATAACCACGGAAGTACGAAGCCTTTCCTACTTGCATTCTCCACACATTGTTACAGCGAATGCATGATCAAAAACCATGATGAAGAAAATAAGTTATATTGGAGTAAAGGTTACTTATTTAAAGTTGGAGCCTAATCTAACTCTGTGTGTTTTAGATTTGGATTTATGATGGGGTTGCCAAATGATAACCATGAAGAACTTATTTTATTTAGCAAGCTATAGATGACTGTAAATACAAAATATATCATTGCTTATTAAACAAAAGCAACAGTTCATCTCATAAGTTCCACAAAAGTTTATAGTCACATAGCCACTCGCCACATAAACACATTATACTAAGATTAAAAGTACACTATACTAATAAAAAGAAAACAAGATGTTTATAAATAATATATAGATACCAAATCGATTTCAACCACAAACGTTCCCAAAACGCTGACTGCATTACCGCGATGCGTGGCTTATCTTTTGCAGTGACTTTTATAGTCAATTTTCATTTAAATCTAAGTTTTATAGTTAAAAATCATTTTTAGCGAGAATATAACTCCAGAATTATTTCAGCATTCATATGGATTTATAATATATTTTAAGATTTAATTATAGTTATTGACTAAACTACTCAATTAAAGGTCATCGCCCTCAATGTAAAAAAGATAATAACATTCCTTAGTAATTAATTCGAAACAAAATGTAACCATACAGATTAGGTCTGAAAGTTACAAACATTTCCTGAAAAACGCCAAGATCGTATCGAAATCATTTAGGAATGAACGCAACGGGCGTAAGAAAATTAGAAATTTATCAGGCAATCAGCGTTATAACTAGAAATGATGAAATTAATATGAAAATTACTTTTTTTTTATTAATAGTATAAAAGCAGCCTACAGAAAGTCAAGCGGTTAAAGTCGGATATGGGCATCTGTTTTAACAAATTGAAAACATGCTGCTAGCTATAAAACAATGCAAGCAATTTTTTTAATGCTGTAGGACAGCAGACAGGCTGACGGCCCGCTTAGAATTTAGCAGTTACCGTCGCCTATGGGTGTTTGCAATGCCAGTGGCATCGCGAACACGCTACTGTCCCATAAAGGTACAGGAACTTTGGTCACTAATGCCGGAACACAACACAAGGTTATTATGGCGGCATACTTAAGACCAAAGGTGGTCGACATCCAGACGGGCTTGAGGCCCTACCACGTAGCTAGGATGGGTTGTTTTGTCGCCTTTTACGACAGGCTGACCCCAGTCGGCCGGTTAGTATTCTTTCTCCGCCCCTGCACGGATAAAAAATAATCTTGACCCAAATTAAGCAGCACAGTGCGTGTTCTGGGTACTTGACAAATTATATTTTCTTTTGTAATAAATATGTAGTATACATAAACACCTGGACTCTGGGCGGGAATCGAACCGGTGAACCCCTCAGGCAATCCGACGAGTAAAAATCCTTGTTCAGGTTAAAAATCCTTGCGTTTCAGGTTTTTACCAACGACAATATTTATTACTAATATCACTTTAACTATTTTCAATTCATACGGACACTACATATTTATTACTATATTATTTGAAGTTACAATAATGAATCCACCAAACTGCGAACCCTCAAAGGATGGATTCAATAATGACGTCACATCCACTTTCCAGTATTCTTCACAATAAGCTCTTTTCTTTCCGTATCTGTCCCATAATGGCATTCCATTGGAATGGTAATATTGTCCCGATAATCGACCTATAATGCGGTGAACGACAAGCTCACTGAATTCACTCATCTATAAGGAGGTGCTTACGTTTGTTCACTTGCTATGGCTTTGGAAGACACTGTTTCATATAAGACGCGACATTTACTTCAGTCAAATCTTTTCAATCTAAAGACTCGTTCATTGATCAATCTTCCCACAAGAACTTTTTTGGTTTCCTCGCGATGATTTTGTTTAACGGTTTGTACATGCCCATTATCCCATTATGTTATAATATGCATATTAGGCAAGAAATTCTGCCTAAAGGGTGAACGCCTGATGCCAGTTACGGACCAAGATTGCACCGTACAGATATGAGAAGGATAGCTCGAAAGCAGTGGACTATTAGAGAGGAGGGGGAGAGGGGCGGTAGTAAAAGAAACACGATACCTTCAGAAACTGTTGCACGGCACCAGCTAAATTGACGCACACTGAACACACAATTAATTATGGCACGGCCAATGAGAGTTTGAAGTAACTGAAGAGAGGTTGAACGTCAAGCGTCCCGCGCGTTTAGAAGCTCACGCGTTACTACCTATATTATTTGCGTCCCAACCACGCTTTTTCCATTTACCTCACTGAGAGTTAGGGTAGGTAACAAAAATCAGGAGGCCGGGATTACATTTCCATTTTGCAAGGATCGAACACTTATACAGGGTGACTTTGACAAACCCGTCCAAATTCACACAGAAAAATCTTTAGTGAAAGTTATGAGAAACATGTATTTTAGTTTTGTATCACATAGTACAAAAACGTTGAGTAATCAGCATCACAAAGTCATTCAAAAAACTCGCAATTTACATAATACGGCGCTAGAGTGTCAATGATCTCTCCATCTGACTTAGTAAAAGGCCGAGGATGGCGGCATTGCACCGGGCGAGCGAATACGCACTACTCATTTACGCGGGAGACACAGACAGGTAATAACAGGTTAATGTACGAAGGTTGCGCCATAGCACTATTCTGTACGATTGAATTAATGATCATATATGAAATATTTTATGATGAAAATTTGACATACAATTTTTTTTGTAAAAATGGGTTCCTTAAATGATGTTTAGTGCGTAAAAAAAATTGGATGGGTTTGTCAAAGTCACCCTGTATAAGATCCAAACCCATAAACTTCCAAGTTTCACACACACTCAGAGATCAATCTGGATTGGTCTGGATTGGTCTGCGATTTGGGTTAATTCGTTTTTTTCATGCGACGATTGCCGTTAAAACAATCCAGAGAAAAAACCTAGCGTTAGCGCCTCGACATGTATTTACTAATTAAGATGACTAGAGCCCTACCACCTAGGGTTTTGGTGTCTTTATCGACAGGCCACCTACAGCCTAAGGAGACAGTACTCTTAGTCCGCCACTGCACAGAGAAAACGAAAACATCTGACTCAATACCATAAAACTTCCATTAGCTCATAAATAAATGTAAATGACATAATTATATTCCCTCCGCCTATTTAATTATCATTAAGTACTTAATAGCCATTTGAAGAACCATTAGAAATGCAAATGGGGGTTTAATAAAATGTTATTGAAGTACCCTTATGAAAACAGTCCCGTCTTTCCTGATTGAAATGAGGAGATTAAGGAAAACTTAAACTTTTACGCATCATTTTTATATGTGGATTTTAGCAGACAGCCACCGTTGCCTATGGACGTTGGCAACACCAGAGATATTAACAACGCACTGCCGCTGAAGAAATATTACAACGCCTTTTTTATAAAAACTCTATATCGTACTTCGATGGAAAAACCTCAGACGGAAGCTCATTCCAAATCCGGGTAGTACGCAATATGAAAGTTCTTGAGATCCGTTTCATATAAAAAAGAAGAGGCTCCAGGAAATATTGATATACACCCAACCGGGCAGTGTGGTTTCTCAGAATAGTCACCGTTGTACAGATGGTTGAATACACAAAAACACGCAGTCTCTCCGAAGACCAAATGTGTGTAGATCATCTGTGAGTATGGGATCATCGACCAGAAGAACTGCCGGTGTACCTTTAGATCTGGTTCACGTAAGCAACTAGTAATATCTAATACAAGTTTGTAGACCTTAAATTAAACACCGAGAGAATTATACAATATGTTCATAGAAATGAAAAGGCTGCAATGTTTAAAATATTTATCGCCTATATAGTGTAACATGTATATATAGTGTAACATTAAAGTATGTTAATTATATCTAATATTTTACAAAAAGGTTTTACCAAATGCTCTTCGATAATAAGACAAAAATAAATATTACTCGTCCGATTTGACGTACATTGTCATCTATAAGTCAAAATTAGTTATTGCTTTAATTATTTAAATAAGTATATTTCTATATTTATTATAAGTATAAAATGTACGAACTACTTAAGCATCCAAATGAGCTGCCAACCTACAGCCTCTAACTAAATATTAGGGAAAATAGTTCTTTGGGAACAGATGTAATGAATCTTTTAAAGAGTCTAATTGATTAGGCCAATCCAGCCGTGTTGTCCATTTTGTGGGTGCGTTCAATAAAATTGTAATCAAATTTAAAAATATCTTTTTACTGTTCACTCTCATTTAATATCCTTGTCATAAATTCTTTGTAAAGATCAAACGTGATTTTATAATTAAATTTTTCATTTTATAAACAACTTTATAATGAAATCATGTTTTCATAAAACAACAGACCATTTTCCCTTAAATTAAAGTAGAAAAATGCTTATTTAGAGCAAAAAAAAATAATACTTTCTAGTAAAATAGTGATAAAAATATAAATGCCCCAAAAAGTACATACCTAATACAACACTATCACATTTCATTCAACGACCGCCTGGCACGGCTAACGCATGTCTGTACGCTTGCGAAGGTCACAGGTCCGAATCCCGTCCAGCGTCTGGGTGTTTATGTATAATATGTAAGGTATTTATTTACAAAAGAAAATGTGTTTTGTTCCGGCATTAGTGACCCAAGTTCCTGTACCCTTATGGGACAGCAGCGTGTTTGCGATACCACTGGCGTTGCAAACATCTATAGGCGACGGTAACTGCTAAATTCTAAGCGGGCCGTCAGCCTATCTGCTGTCCTACATAACACAAGTGCTATGCAACTTAGTTTGGGACTAGATGGCGCTGTGTAATTTTCCCAGTATATTTATTTATTTCTTTATTTTTTAATTAAAATAAATTATACTTATAGGTTCCACGAATATCTGATCCCGTGTCATTTATATCAGAGAAAGCGCCAAAAAGAACCCAGAACTTAGGTTTCACAGAGATTACTTTTGACAATGCTTTACCATACAGATCGTTAAACAAGGTAAAATAGTTATTATTTACTAATTTAGCAAATTTATAGATTGGAGATTTCATTCTTTTAAAGTTTCTCTTAATTCCTCTTTCAAGATTTTCAACCACATAGACTTGGATTCCAATTCTAGTTGTTTATCTATACAAATAAATAAAATTGGAGGGTCTGTTTGATATATTTAAATAACCGCTTTTTACTAAGTGTTTTAGGACGTATACACGGTACATATACCAAAACAACACTTTTGATTGAAATAGCTGTACCGATTTTGACGAAACTTTCACTGGCAGATAGCTGATGTATCAAGGAGTAAACTTAAGCTATTTTTATTTTAGAAAAAAAAAAACTTTTTGTTAAAAATCATAAGTTTCGGAAATTTTATATTCCAATTTAAGTTGACCGCATATCATCAACCATATGAAATAGGGTTTAGCTTAGGCTGGTATTTGTAGGTTCGAACGTACGTATTCCGGAGGCGCATGGCGTAACAGTCGCATTCGATAATACTGACTGTTTTCATATTTCATTTATATTTTAGGGTTTGTAGGGTTTGTAATCCAAAATAAACCATAAGATACATCCAAAAAATTTTGCCCAAAGTCACTATTCCACGCGGACGGAGTCGCGGGCACAGCTAGTGTATAATATAAATATGTTAAAGAAAATATGAAAGTAGTATATCAGTTGTAAAGTACTTATAACATAAATGCTTTGCTGTTTACTTTGTGACTGGATGGCGCTGTGTTAATAATGGTCATAATATATATTAGACTAGCTGACCCGGCAAACGTTGTTCTACCATATAAATAATAAAATGTCAAAAAATTAAAAAAAAAATTTTGGGGGTGGGTCACCCCTAACATTTAGGGGGATGAAAAATAGATGTTGGCCGATTCTCATAGATACCGGATAAGCACAAAAAATTTCATCAAAATCGGTCAAGCCGTTTCGGAGGAGTATGGCAACGAAAACTGTGACACGAGAATTTTACCTATATATATTAGATTTACAAGACGTATTCTACTGCATCCGATACTTCAGAGCCCTTCGTAGCCAAAGGTACATCACGAAATATTGTCACAGAGCTTCGACATGTGTATTTACGTAAATAGGACAGGTACCTTAGAAAACGGAAAGATATTAGTTTGAATGATCATAAACACTTTTTTAGTCACAAAAAGCATCATTGGAACCTAAATGCTTAATTAGTCATCAACTAAAAGCGTCATCGGGTCATCGATTATAATTCTTTTTAGTCACCGATAAAAAGCATCATTAGATCACCGATCACAAACGATTTTTTTGTCGGCGACCAAAAGCGACTGTTATAAAATGTTCTTATAGGCAACTACATAAAGCGCTATTAGGTTATTATAAACGCTTTTTAATCATCTACAATATATGCCATTGGATCGTCACTGGACCATAAAAATTTATTTGGTCATCGACATAAAATATCATAGGGTCATCATGGACATTTATGGTCATTTATGATCATAAATGCAAAAGCATAGAGAAAAATCTCTATCTGTCGGTCTTTCAAGACTGAAGATTTACACAAGAACTAACGAAATCTCTCCAGCGGTTTGATTAGCATCCTAACTACATAATGCTATAGTCACTGACAAAAAGCATTATTGGGCACTATAAACGTTATTAAAATTTAACAAGGTCAAAGAGTTCGTTCAAACTGATTTATTGGACAAGTCGACTGAACATGTTACAATCAGCTGACGTAGCTAATTTTGTACGATAGATTTATTACTTCAGCTCAAAACTTTGAGTATTCTTAAATAGAGGCATTCTCATATATATATTACTGATGTGTTTTTTACCCTTAATGGCAATGGGTGTTATAATAATAGATCTTTATGTCTGAAGATATCAACACTTTATTATTTAGTGCATTTCTGCTTCCGAGTGAAACTTATAAATGTAATATGTACTAGTATAAATTTTTTATCACTTAATTTTTTCTATAGCACAGTAAAGTAACTTGCAATTTGGTTTTCTTAAAACAAAAAAATTAAACCGCCGAAAAAACTGAAAAGCAAAAAATAGTAAACCTTCTTTTTATTAACCTTAATAACTAAGTTCTTAAACTAATTTAAGTATACCTAAGCAATTTTGAGTCTAACTACTATGTTTAAATAAATCAATTCCTTCAAAAGTTATGCGTGGTCATAGATATAATCAGTGAGTGAACAATCAATCATTCTCTATTTTCGTACCCTTAGAGTTGGAAATTTTTTTCTAAATTTATATGGAACCAACTTAGGAGTATACCCTTTCCAATAAAAAATAATTTTTAAAATCGAACTACTCTGTAAATAGTTATGCGTGGTCATACATAAATATAAATTCCGCAACCTACCTATAAACGTATGGGTATATTATATAAACACGTACACATACTCATAGAAACACACTGACATTCATATACAAACCCTCACATACAATACTCATACATACATATATTATTATATTTATTATACATTATTCAAAGACACACAAATATAATAATATATGTATGTATGAGTATTGTATGTGAGGGTTTGTATATGAATGTCAGTGTGTTTCTATGAGTATGTGTACGTGTTTATATAATATACCCATAAACGTAAGCCCAAGGAGGTACTATTACCATTTGTGAGCTAATAGAGGATCAATTTGTGTAACGATTTGTCTAACGCAGCAAATAGCGCTGGATAGGCCTCGCTCTTCGGAGAGATTCCAATAATATACCGAGACAATCTCTAGACTGGAACTTCCAACGAAAACGACGGCCAATCATTGTTGAAATTAAGGCCAATTACTGGAAGTGATCAAAAGTGACGTTCAGGACCGTTCAAGATAGAGATGCACTATGAAGATGTACCATCTGCCCCATCTAGAGGCCATAGGACTATAATGATCATCATGATGATGATGAGTACTCGTTTTACTTCAATAATTTACAAAAATAAACATGAAAAGATAAGTATGCGTTATACTGTGCAATGTTTTTGTTTGTAACGTAATTTTGTGCCTTAACCTATGTATGTGAGGGTAGTTGTAAATATCGGATGGGATTTTCTTGCTGTAACACATTTTTTAACTAGTGCAGAGGATAAATCATGTCATGTAGCAGAAACATTCTTAAAGCAATTTTTTTATTTTTAAACTATTACATAGCTTTTATCGCGGGCTTGGAGCGCGGCGACCGAATCAAGAAATTCCGCAACGAAAAAAAACCTAACACCCCCCACTCCGCCTACCATGTAGTTCGGCCGAGCGTTCGCTTTACGTGTATGTATATGGTATTACAACTATCGATGTTTTTTTCTAAAGTATCGATGTTTTCTATCAATATTTTTTGGACAAGATATATCGATACTCGATAATAAAAACATCGATATTGTAACATCGATAGTTTTTTTAATTAATGTAACTAGCTGCTGCCGTTTTGATTAATATAAATAAATGTCTGTTTCATGTTATAAAAAATCAAGTTTTTTGTTGTTATAGAACAGTAAACAGGCTAACGGCCCATTTAGAATTATTATTTAGTAGTTACCGTCGCTTATTGGAATTTGCAACGCCAGTGGCATCGCGAACACGCTGCTGTCCTCTATGGGTACAGGAACGTGGGTCACTAATGCCGTAACACAACACAAAGTTATTATGGTAGCATACTTAAGACCGAAGATGGTCGCCATCCAGACGGGCTTAGGGCCCTACGGTACCACCCTACCGTAGCCAGGGTGGGTGGTTTTATCGCCTTTTACGACAGACCGACCCCGGCCGCAGAGGTCAGTTTTCTTTCTCCTCCTCTGAAAGTATACTCTATACTACTGTAAAATTATTAGTAAATATGTATGTTTTGGTTTCTTGTTGTTAGTTTGTAAATAAATAAATCCATTTACTGTGCAATCTGTCCATGTTTAGAACACATTACCCGTTGATTTCAAAAAAGCTAAATTCATCACAACCTTAAAATATGATCAAAAAACCTGTCCGTATATAGTTTGTCGCATGTGTGTTATAACATTATTATTTTATTATATGACATCTTGTTAAGTATTATTCATATACTATATTATAAATGGGACGTAAGTAAAATTTACAGGAAGCAACGAAACAATGAGAAGCAAGGAAGTTTCTTTAGCGGTAAGACTTATAATTACTTTTATAATTTCATACGTAATTTATATCTACTTGAGTATTTATCAGCCACTCCAAATAGTGGAGTGCTCCAAGTGGGAAACGTGAAAGTGCCCTCTAATAATTAATAACATAAATATAAGTTTAAATATGGAATTCTGATTTGAATTCTCAACAGTTATAATTTATATTTGCTTCGCTTGTAATTTTAGGATTAATACGGTATGACCGTATGTTTAGAGTTCGAAATAAAACAAACACTAGTAAATGTTATCCAAACGGTTTGTCTTTACAATTGTATATGTAGATTTAATCTAATATATAAAATTCTCGTGTCACAGTTTTCGTTGCCATACTCCTTCGAAACGGCTTGACCGATTTTGATGAAATTTTTTGTGCTTATCCGGTATCTATGAGAATCGGCCAACATCTATTTTTCATCCCCCTAAATGATAAGGGTGACCCACCCCCAAATTTTTTTTTTTTAATTTTTTGACATTTTATTTTTTATATGGCAGAACAACGTTTGCCGGGTCAGCTAGTCATTTATATTATCGATAAATGGAATTATAGATCTGATTGCTGGTATGAGAGGGAATCTTTTGGAACTTTTGGTACATCAAATCAAAAACCTGCTGCAATGCACCCTATTGAACAACCTTCTTGTGCAAGCTTTCCTTTTCAGAGTTTGTGTCAAACAAGATTTATAAATATAAAAATAAATTTACCAAATGTATTCCTTTTCTTTATTTCAAGCTATGTCGGCATTTTAATAGTACATAACTCATGGCTCTATAAGCCGCTTAAAGCTTTAAAAATGAGTGTTAAACTTTTCAAACTTTGAGTAACACTGGCAATGATGAAGTACTGCATTTTAACTTTAACAAAGCGGGGCTATATTTTCCACTTAATGAAGCGAATTATCTTTTCCTTTATAATAAAATTAAAAACTTAAGAAGAGATGTTATTGTAATATAAAAAGATTATAGTCATTCAAGTGGTTTATTTGGGTTATTTTATTTGTTATTATTTAATATAAATATTATTTGTATCTTTTGAAAGGTACAAAAGTAGAAATAAAAAAAAGGTTTATGTTACACTATCCCGAGAACAGTTCACCGAAGCGAGCTGCGGGCGCATACTCTGTTTACGATTGAAAATGTAGGACCAACGCAGGTGTGCGCTCTCCTTTACGTCGAATGTTCATCATCATCATCTTGGTGTTGAATCCCGGTTGCAACGCAAACTCTCGCTTCAGCGCCCGGGGTCCGCTTTCCGACTTTTTCCTCTCCACTTCGTACGACCTTCTTTCATCTTTGGTGGTCAGTCCATTGGCACGCGTATCAACTCTTACGACGTCAAGCCAGGACTTTTTAGGTCTACCCCTCCTGCCGGGGCCGGTGGCGGCAGACATTTGTTCCCCACGTAAGTAGACATAAAAGGTGGCCATACCAGCAAAGGCGACACTAGTGCAATTTATCCGTAAAGTCACGGACATGAAGGCTGCTGCGAATTCGAGAGTTCCTAACGCGGTCCTTCCGCGTAACTCCACACATCCACCGCAGCATATTCATCTTCATGACATGCAGTGCCTGCTTGTATCGCTCCAGCACCGGCCACGATTCACATCCGTACAAAAGGTTTACGTCGAATGATGAATGAGTAGTATAGTACTGTTTTTAATGATATAGTTATTTTTCCAACATCTGCACATCAATTCCAATCAAAGGTTAGCGAGGTTCTCAACGGTGGGCCACCTGCTGCACAGCAAGCAGCATATTGCTTACTTTTGAATATCGATTCCATTGCTCTCTTGTATTTATCTGTTCTATTTTATGTATATGCTGTTTTTTTACTATTATTCTGTCTAGTGTTTGTTCTATATTTATTTTTTACCTTTTTATAAATATGTTTAATTATTAATTTTATCACTCTAAGTGGTACATTAGTACTTAGACCTAGTATGCATTGTATGGAAGTTTATTTCCTAAATAAAAAAAAAAAATGCTTTTCACACAACTCGCCACTTGAGGATTACGTGGCTAGAGAATATGGTGCACCTTGGTTTGTTGGTTCAGAGACACAATACGCTGGTATACCCAACCTGGTATAATAACCCACTATGGTGTTCTTTCGTTCGCCTTAAGCGCAAGGACCAAGGAACGTGACGCTAGGCTGGCTGCAGCCCCAAGTTCTTGTTCGTTTTCAGGGTCATTGAGTAAGGCTTTGAAAAGTCAAAACCAGGGGATGATGAGCCTCCAGCATCTTCGTTCTCGTGTAGGGTGATGTTCCATTCCAAACCTTTCCTCGGTTCAGAGTATACGAGCCTTTATATAGGACTGTGCCCACGATCAAACTACAGTGGCAGCATTTATATAATAATATAACATAATACTCGACAGTGTTTATCGGATTTGAAAAAAAAGAGAAGATGAGACTAAAAGCAGCTATTCTAGTTTTTGTTTTTATTTTGATCTTATACAAATGAAACAAAACATTTTTGTTTTCCATTTATTTTATTAAAAACCTTACTTTTTATCACATCATTGCACATTTATTTGACATTGTTACATTATCATTAAACTATGTACTAAAATAACAGTCAACAGAAGCACCGATATGTTAAAACATTTTTAAACAATATTCAATCTCTTCACAAATATTTGATCAATTATAATTAAAATTTTAAATTAATAATCATTTATATATTAAAAGAACATATGTGTTTATGAATTTAATTATAATATAAAATATGTACAGGACATTTTCAATAAAATAGATATGCGTTTGGCAGCGCTCATTTCATCATCATCATCATTTCAGCCGGGAGACGCCCACTGCTGGACAAAGGCCTCCCCCAAAGATCTCCACGATAATCGGTCCTGCGCTGCCCTCATCCAACCTATTCCGGCGATCTTGACCAGATCATCGGTCCATCTTGTGGGGGGCCTACCAACATTGCGTCTTCCGGTACGCGGTCGCCATTCGAGGACTTTTCTGCCCCAACGGCCATCAGTCCTTCGAGCTATGTGCCCAGCCCACTGCCACTTCAGTTTTGCAATCATCCGGGCTATGTCGGTGACTTTGGTTCGCGCTCATTTTGTCTTATTGTAATAAAGTACTTCGTAATTTTGTAGGTAAGTATTTAAATAAAAATAATAAGTAAGTATTTCATAAAATGCAAATAATTTAATTTTTTTTTCAGTTTATTTTATTGGTATTTTGAAGGCTTTATATGTGCTTTATTTTAAACATTACTTTTTCTGACTTCTTACACCTAACAAAGGGCGATTGTGCACTACAAGGAATTTTACTGTCCGGTAGCCCGATTTTTTACGGACCGATATGGCACGATTGGCTATGTATAATATACTCGTTTGTGCACTATACGTAATTTTAACGTCCGACATTTTACTTTTCCCCATTCCGGACGTTCTAAGAAACTTATTGTTCCTAGCGTAATTACGCGTGCGTGGCGTGTAGTTTCAAAAAGAGTTACGCTAAACTGCGCCGCACCGATCCGAGTAAAGACAGACAAGTGCACAAGCCAATCATCCGTTTCTGTCATGCCATATCGGAACGTAAAAAATCGGGCTGCCGGACAGTAAAATTCCTTGTAGTGCACAATCGCCCAATGGGATTTCGAATTCGAATTTTAGTTTCAAGGTTTGGCTTTATTTATCGCTTCTGGAAAAAGTTAATCACGTATTGTTTCTATTGTCTGCACAAAAGCAGCAAATTTCACAGAAGAACATCGATGATAATTATGATGATGAAGCTATTAATATCTTGTTCTGTAGAAATACTCAAAAATGGATTAGAAACCCAGTTAGACTCGACACCAAAACGCTCACAACAAAAGTTTCTACTTAAATGGAATGTATGAATATAACATACCAAATATACGAAATTAATTACTTGATATTGAAAGATTACAACTTCTTACCATGTTACTATTTTAATTACATTATAGTCAACTAAATTACAAACAAATTGAATATGTCGATAGCTAGAAATAATTATAGTGTATTTAGATTTTAATTAAGTGCAAATAGTTATAAATAATATATATTTACAAGAGAAGTGCATTAAACATGAAAGTTGTACACAAAAAGTACAGTTTAATTGTTCCGCTACAACATTCAAGTATCAATTATTATCCATTAGGTGATAAGGTAGATTTACACCTTCCGGCGCGTAATATGTAACGGTTACTAGTTAACAGGGAGCAATTCTGTTAAGTTTCCTTCTAATAGCTGATAATATGAAGTTAAAACATGCCACTATTATTGAATGCAGTAGTCACTGTAATAAAATCAACATTGGCTGTAATTTCTTTGCACATGAAAAATAAATGTTATTTTAAGGCATCTCTGATGAAAACGTAAAGTAAATTTTACTCTGTGAGAATACTCTAGAGTGGACTTATGCAAGTCAAAACATAAATTATGAGTGGGATTTCATTTGACTTTAAAAACAACCCGTTGATAAATGCCGAAAGATGTAAATCGCACTGAACAAATCACATATATTTTAATATCATCATAAAAGTGATATTGAAATTAGTTTTTAAAAATTATATTTAATTGATAATTATATTGTTATTTCGATATGTATAATTAAATATTACTAAACAATTATTTCACATTTCAACAAAATAATATTTCTATACTTTTTATAATATGATATACTAATGTGATATGGTATAAGATATAAGTGATATGTGGATATTTTTTTAATATGTAATCCAATAATGTATAATTAAACCAGTATTTTTATCCGTGCAGGGCAGAGAAAAAACTCTGACCTCTGTGGCCAGAGTCGGCCTGTTGTAAAAGGCGACCAAACAACCCATTGCTCTTAAGTATGCCGCCATAATAACTTTGTGTTGTGTTCCGATATTAGTGACCCAAGTTCCTGTACCCTTATGGGAAAGCAGCGTGTTCGCAATACCACTGGTGTTGCAAACACACATAGGCGACGGTAACTGCTAAATTCTAAGTGGGCCGTCAGCCTGTCTGCTGTTCTACAGCAATAAATAAATAAAAAATATTTAATACATTTTGTACAATACACATATTTAACGACTAAATAAATCAAGATCCTTGGACGGTTCGTATTCTTTTAAGGATCTTCAATGGTACATTTATGGATATAGAATAAAATTAATGTTTATTTAATTAGTCACAATTATATATAAATATTTATATGTTTTTAAGAAGATAATCGTCCTGTCTCGCATTATGTGGCTGACTCCACATTATGTGGGGTCAGTAAAACATTTCTCAGTAAAGAAGTGCCTTTTTTGTTAGGTTATCAATTTTCAGACTATTTATGATCACCACCTTTCAAGAAATTGGTTTTCTTTAGCCCGTCTCTAGTGTCTAATCATTCCTAACATTTATTTATTAACTTTTTAAACTGACATGCATGTAAAGTTTCGTGATTGTAGGTTTATTAGTCGGTGAAAGCGTAATAAACAATGGGCACGTCATTGTTATTATCCACGCTTTTCAAATTGAAATAAATGGCAGAATGTACACAAATATACACTGTGCGGGGTGTAAGATCCTAATTTGGTCATCTTATATCGAAAAAGGTTTTTCCCATTACTATGACCATAGAAGTTAGTAGAAGACTGAAGTAACTGGTAGTAGTTTTGACCCCGCTTTGAAGTTCTGCAAGACTGGAACCTGTGGACAACATTTTTTTATTATACATGTATATATTGAAAAATAAGTTATAAATCAATTGAATGTAGCGACAAAGGTTTTTTTTTTTTGGGAAATAAACAGCCATACAATACATATAATTTTGCATATACATAAGTACCGTTGTTTACATGTATGAACAACAACATTTCCACGTATTAATTTTCTAGGATATAAAACTAGGTCTAAGTGGTACACGAGTGATAAAAGAAGTAATTACAAAATTATTCAAAAAATAACCAAACGAAAAAGTGAAAAGAAAACTATGGAACAAATACTAGACAAAATAATATTAAAACAAATAATCAGCAGTTTTTTTTTATTGCGTAGGACAGCAGACAGGCTGACAGCCCGCTTAGAATTTAGCAGTTACCGTCGCCTATAGGTGTTTGCAACGCCAGTGGCATCGCAAATACGCTGCTGTCCCATAAGGGTACAGGAACTTGGGTTACTAATGCCGGAATGCAACACAAGGTTATTATGGCGGCGTACTTAAGACCAAAGGTGGTCGCCATCCAGACGGGCTTGAGGCCCTACCACGTAGCTAGGTTGGGTTGTTTTGTCGCCTTTTACGACAGGCCGACCCCGGCCACAGAGGTTAGTATTCTTTCTCCGCCCCTGTACGGAGCAGTTTCAAAGACTTAAAAGAGTTTAGCCCTTTGAAGTGTTTTCAGACTGTCAATGCTGGTAGTCTTCAAGAAACACTCTCTCTCTCCATTTTTTGTAACAATCTTTTTTTATTGCTGTAAGACAGCAGACAGCCTGACGGCCTCCTTAAAATTTAGCAGTTACCGTCAACCATCAGTGTTTGCAACGCCAGTGGCATCGGGAACACGTTGCTGTCCCATAAGGGTACAGGAACTTGAGTTACTAATGCCGGAACACAACACAAGGTTATTATGGCGGCATACTTAAGACTAAAGGTGGTTGCCATCCAGACGGGCTTGGGGCCCTACTACTGGGTTGTTTTGTCACCTTTTACGACAGGCCGACCCCGGCCGCAGAGGTCTATATTCTTTCTCCGCCCCAGCGCGGATAAAAATTCTGAGACATTGCTTTTAATATTTCTTATTTTACTTTGGTTTGTGTAGTTCTAGTTAGAAGTAGCAAAAGTACTAGAATTGAATTTGAGTCACAGCCAAACAAACGTGACATGCCGCAGCGCTGACGTTGAAGGCGAACGAAGAAACACATACGTGGTTTTAGTGGGTATACCAGCCACATGCGTCTCCTAACCAAGATGCTGAGTGCATAGGCACTTTACACGAATAGTCCTATACTACTCTGCCAGACGTTCCCACGTAAAGGGTTGTTGTAATGCAGTTTTACCACAAAACTGGGAGCAAAATGAAATTTTTATGAAACCACCATTAATAGCATTGATAAATCAGCTAATATGTAAAATTATGACAGGAAATACTCGAAAAAAGATTTTTGCGAGAGGAATCAATTGCAAAAATGGAAAAAGGATCTCCTGAAGATAGTTTCCAGAAACAACAATTTTTGTGACATCTATATGTAGATATGATACTTCTCATGAAAAAGTGAGGATAATAAAGGGTACAGAAAATCAGCTACGCGAATTCCGTCTAGATATTTAGCAGTATGGCTCACCAACTTTCTGCACACTACAAATCAAAGATCTATTAGAACCGAAAAAATATGGTTTATAACGACCATTTATTAGATACGTGGTGGCCAAGTGATATCTCATCCGGATTCAAATTTCACAATAACATGCCCCGGTAGTTTTTGAAGAAGAAAACACCGTGAGGCAATCCACCTAGTCGCCTTAGACAAGCGTGGCGGGTAAATTGTCCATTCACTCTAGAGAAAAGTCAGAGCCCAGTAGTGAGACGGGCTGTTATTATAATTATTTAAATTAATGTAAACAACACAACAAAACAAATACAGTCTAAACTCTATATAACGACACACAACGGACTGTGCAATTTTAGCGTTATAGAGAGTGGTCGTTAAATGAAGGGAAATATTAAAAAAAAATTTACTATTCTATAATAATATGTATGTGTTTACAAATATAGTACACATTTTATACATGAACATTATTATTCATACAAATAACACTTATTGCGTATAGTCTGTTATCTTAGTCTGATGTTTTCCGCTGCTCCAATATTTTAATTGGATTTTCTTATGTATTTTACTCACATCTTGAGATACTACCGGATCGACTTAATTACATAAAAAAGTAATTTTCTAATAGATTCTGTAATTGCTTGATTGATGCTTGGTGGAGGGACAAGATAGTTTGTTCCATCTTCTTCATCCACTTGTTGTTCCTCAGTGTGAATTTTAATGCCTTAATTTTGTCGTTAAATAGAGAGAGCGTAACGCTATATAGAGTGTATTATTGTATGGAAAACAAAGTAAACCAACCAGTTAAGCTATTTCGACATTTTAAGGAGGTTTTCGTTAAACTGAGTGACATTATAAAGAGTTTACACTGTATATGCTTAAGCATTATATGGACAGGATATACTGTTTAATAAACTTCTCGGCAACTTTGTCCCGTGTTATGTTCCTTACATGTAATTTGAGCTTTTAACTCTCCAGTTATATAATAAGTTTGAACTTCAACACGACAGCTCCGGACAGTCTTGTGTGCATTGCATACAGAACATTAAGCTTGTTATGATGATTTTATATATTTTATAGTCAGCTATAAAGTTAAAGTGCAGTAAACATTGCGCATCTGAGCAGGTGGTCACAATCACCTATAGACGTTTGCTATATCAGAAGTATTGCCAACGCGATATAGAACTCAAAGAAATATCGTATAATGTAAGACATAATTTCATAATTATCTTACATTACTACTAATTATCTACTTCTTTCTTTTTAAATTCATTTACTAGTTGAAGTTGTTCTGTCGTCTTTTACGACAGGCCGTCTTCGGCCGCAGGGGTCAATATCTTTAGTCCGCCTCAGCACGAAGAAAAATTGTGCAACGAATCACTGTAATATACGCTACTTCTGTACTAGTAAGGCGTGTAATCTGTAATTGCAACGCAATATCTGCGTGTATTTTGTCTGGTGTATATTTATGTTGAAAACATTGTTCAAATAAATTATTTCAAACAAATATTATATTTACTCTTTTTGCTAGCAAGTCTCCAGCTGTTAACGTCGTAGGAAAACTTTATTTTTCATAGTGCTTTGTATGTTATAATAACTTCTCAGAAAATAATTGTTTCTCAATGTTTATTTTGCCTCGTTATTTACTGACAGTAAAATATTAAATGTACATAATAAACGTTTTTCAGTGTTTTCAGATAAAAAAAGAAAACAACTGCTGTATACCTGCTAAAACTTTAACTATGATTAAACATAAAATATATGTTTAAAATCCGAAAATTGTAGTTTTAATTTTGAGATTTATTAGTTTACCATTAATCTTAAATGTCAAAAGTCTTACTAAGACATTTAAGGATAAGTATCCTTTACGTGGGCATTTAACTGGGCATGGACCGCAACAAGAGGAGGGAGACGGTCGGGAAGTTGTGGCAACGGAGTCACGATCCTCAGCTATGATGGACCGACTGAAGAGAGAGAAACCCTTTAATTGCTGCTCTGATGCAGCCGATGCTGCAGATGGAAGAGCATTAGGGGCAGATTTTTTTTTTAAGATGAGAGACGGCAGTCGTACATGAACACTTTATTTTTATACACTCTTTTAAAAATTTAAAATGCTGGGATAATTTTATTTTGTATACAAAGGACGTGTGCCCCTTTGTCAACTCTATGGTGAGGCCCCAAGCTCGTCTGGATTGTATTCTTGGTCTGTAAACTTGCTGCCCTAATAACTTTGTATTGTGTTGCGGCATTATTGATCTAGATTCGCAGGACCTCTAACGGCGCAAACATCCATAGCCGACGGTAACTCTTTACTATTAAGTGGGTCTTCAGCCTGACTGCAGTTCCTCAGCAAAAAAAAGACTGGGAGCAAATAGACGTATTCCCATTCCTCGATGTGCATATTATAACATAACTGCCGCGAACTAACGATGAATTTTTTTATTGCTGTAGGACAGCATACAGGCTGATGATGATGATGATGGCCCACTTAATAGTAAGGAGTTACCATTGCCTATGGATATTTGCAACGCTAGTGGTGTTGCGAACACGCTGCTGTCCTGTAAGGGTACAGGAACTTGAGTAACTAATGCCTAAATACAACACAAGGTTATTATGGCGGCATACTTAATACAAAAGGTGGTCGCCAATCAGACGCTTGGGGCGCTACCACGAAGTCCACGTAGCGTACCACGCAGAGGTCAGTATTCTTTGAAATTATCTGAGAACCGCCCCTGCACGGATAATAATTACAGATGTGCGAAAAAATTATAAACAGTCGGAAAAAATATACTGCAAGGTATTAAAACAATAACAGAACAATGATTCTGGTGATGCCAGAAGAAAAAAAAACAGCCCAAAACAAAAAAAGGATGATGAACAATAATATCCATTTCTTCTAAGGAGAGGCCCAAGCCCAGTCGTGGGGCGTTATAGAATTTTATTATTATTGCCCTGCTATAGTTAGACATTTAGAGCAAGAACTTTATGTTGAATAAAACAATCACACACCAAAGCTAAAATATAAATAAAAAACAAATTGAAAGGGCACACAAAATCAACAAGACACGAGTCAAAATAAACATTGGGAATCGTGTTTTGTTAAATGTATCGCTAAAACGGCGCCCAGAAAAGGGGAAAATATGAAAGCATTCGATAAAAAATATCTCTACGATAACATACGGATGTGCCATGCGAAAACGTTATGGCTGGATTTGCTGACTCGCTTTTCTCGCGTAAATCTGATATACATATTTCTAGAGGAAAATTGCAGCGACAAAATGTGAATTAAATTCTTAGAAATATTCATGTTTAAGTTTTTAGGCTTTGATTTTCAATAGTGACGACAAACATTGAGTTTTAATATTTTTTAAATATGTATTTTGTTTTTTCATTGTTTGGATCCGGGTTTTTTTTCTTTTGTTTGAAAGTTACACATATAAATATATGTTTTAAGAATATTTTGACAGCGCCATCTAGTCCCAAGAAAGTATTGCTTATCTTATGGGTATTAAACAATTAATATATTACTTATATATAATATATTGTGTCTTGTAAATAACTACATATTTTTTAGAAAAGTTTATTAGGAATCAGCGGTTTAAAACCAAATTTGACTACGCTTATTTTTAAGGTATTTTGCACAAGAAAACTATGTCTCGAAAGAACACTGAAAAGATCGCCCATGCGAAGACCGCGTTAGATAATTTATGATGAGGAATAAAGCACTTAATACCTTGTAAAACATGCACCCTGGTCACAGCTCTTATTTGCAGAGGGGCTTCTAGTGCACACGTGTAGTTGCCTGCATCATCCACTTTAAGTCTCGCCACCTGTGTATAATAAAGACAAATTATAGTGGACTTTTGAAGTCAATGATTAAATGGATTTAAATGAGAGAGAAAGTCCGCGCTTTCTTATTTATTTTTATAGTAGTGGATAGATTGAGTTCTTATGGATAGAAAACAATAATTTATGTATAAGTATTCTATATAATTCTGTTATATAAAGTTATATTATCTCACTACATTGTTTCTAAATGTTGATTGGGCCACAAAGGATGAAATAATGTTACAAGATGATGAGGATGTTGAGATGGATATATGGCCTTTTGAAAATGGATAATATTAGTAAATAATATATGAAAGAAAATTATATAATAGCGTCAGACACTGCTACAGATAAGGTTGTATGGATACCAGAGCGGTAGAAGATATGGCGAATGTTGAGATAATAGTTGACAGAGTAGAGTATCAACGTGGGAACGCGTGTCCCCCACAATGTGGGACAAGGGTAAACAAATTCTTTAACACTTATTTTGAAAGATAAGTTTCCTTCAGAGCGTTACTTGCTTACTGCGACGCCATGTTAAATTTTTTCGTCGCTTACCCTAGCGGTATCGCGGGACATAGCTGACAAAGTAATATTGAACTACTACTACAATATACGGATTAGGCAACAAGCTTACTACTGAGAGATTAACTGAATTTCACAATTTAAAATAAACCTTCAAACATTGATACCAAGGCTTTATTTTTGACGTCAGAGAAATTATCAAGATTTATTATTATATTTTTAACTAAAACTAACTAAGATAAACTTATTAAATTACTAGGAGTGTTCAATTAAAAGTGATAATGAGTATGAAGCAATTATCTTTTATTAAATGTTATTTTATTTTACGACGTAGTCACCTTTCAGGTTTATATACTTTGTATATCTTTTCTCTAAAGCTTAAATTACCTTATTTAAGAAATTTCTTTCTGATCCCTTATAAAATCATGTACCGCGGTAACTACTGCGTTATCATCTTTAAATTTATGGCCCCTGAGATGTTCTCTTAACCGCGGAAATAGGTATAAATCACTAGGAGCTAGGTCCGGTGAATATGGAAGATGTTCCATCAATTCGAAGCCATTGCATTTTGAATGGCAGTCATTGCAAATCTGGACTTGTGCGTAGGAGCGTTATCTTGGTGAAACAAAACAACTTTAGCGATTTTGCCCCGCCGTTGCTTGCGTATTTCCTAACGCAACTTTGTTATTTGTCCTGCGTGCAAAGTCCTCGTAATAATAGCTCCATGACTTAAGTATTCGATCATTACCACCTCTTGAATGTCCCAAAAAAAAAGGCATGGTTTTACCGGCAGATGGAATCGCCTTAAATTTCTTCGGAGTTGGAGATGACAGTCTCTTCCAAGTCATGGACTGTTTTTTCGTTTCATATCATCATTTCGAGTCATAATGGTGAAGTCATGTTTCGTCCATAGTTACAAAGCGAGTCAAAAATCGGTCAAGATCTTGTTGTACCAAACCCAAACAGCTTTGTCAAATTCTCAGTCTCATTTGTTTCATACCCAAATGGTTGTGTATAATATTATGGAAACTTCCTATAGAAGTCTTCATTTCTTCTGCTATAAAACAAATAGTAACAGAACAATCCGCCAAGACAATGTTTTCAACTTGTTTAATAATTTATTCAGTCACTACTAATGTAGGGCGTCCCATGTGGGGGTCGTCGTTAATGGAAGTTCTTCCTCGCTTGAACTCAGCATACCAACAAGCAACCGTAGAATATGGAGGAACATTAATCCCTAATGTTACTCTCAAGTCTTGATTTACCAGCTCCGTAGTAAAAATGTTCAAGCAGAGATATACCGCGCGAACTTCAATTTTATCCATTTTTAGGAACACGTTACGACACGACGCAAACAAATGACTTCTATTTTTAAAAAACAAAACAGAACTGATTTTTTTTAATTATTATTATTATATTTTAATATCTGGGTTATGCCTGCCACTATTTATTTTTTTTCTTTCCAAAGAGAATGTATCGCATTATCACTAATTATTGAACACCTCTCGTATATTTCAGGCACACGAATATGATCTCCCCAACTCGTGTATAAAACAATTAAGACGATTCATCGACAAAAGGATTGCTGAAATTCTAGTCGTTTTTTTCTTTCAAATATTAAATCCCAATTGCATTTGAAACTTACTCGACCATGATGGTCGGTATGGTATTTTTGTACTTTTCTTATAAGTATTATTAGATACTTCTAGCACATTACTACTGTAGTGTGAAGTAGTAGTATTTGAGTTTTTTAGTACCCATAAAACAATATTTGTATTTTTACTACTCGTTATAAGATTTTTCATTCTATGTCACTTAACCCTTTTAGTGCTAAGCTAGTTTTCAAATATTTAATAAGATACTTTTTTCTAAAATCCTAAATTGTGAAAGGATTTTAGAAAAAAGTATCTTATTAAATATTTTCCTCAAATGTAGATGGATTCTCGTAATTCTTTCTGTTATGTATAAAGGATATACGTTAAATGGTTATTTATAAATGTTATTAACTTATTATAAACGTTATAATGTCGCGCTAAATGCGCGCTTTGACACGTCCGAGAGTCGATTTATGGACAGTTCGCGCTCTAAGAGTTAAAACGTAAAAAAAAACGGTTATAATATCATTCAGTTAGCATGTATGAAACGCATTAATATATCTATATTGTAAGGCATAATATAAATTTAGTTGAATGAAAAGTATCACCACCGTAAGATAACAATCATTCAACAACCACGCAACGTCACACGTTTTAATTTAAAAAGCTTTTACTTTTTATTTCCTGGTATACTCGCTCTTTCATATAGGGTTATCACATTTAATAAAAAACAATCAAACTAGGAATGGCATATTATAAAATTATTATCTACTTGTTTAAAAATAGATAACGCTTTATTTATCACCAAAGTTAGTAGCTACAACACAAGTATACAATAAATTGATGGTGAAAAATCGGCGGCTTTATTGCTTAGAGCGATCTCTTTCAGGTAACCAAACTCCTAAAGAATTTAAATCATAAAAATGGCGAGAAGATGCTGCTATAAAAATGATAGTAGTTAAATGTGTTCATAATTAAAATAATAAATATATATCCCAGAAATACATGCATATACATATGAAATAAATACAAACACAAAATAAATAAGTAATTATGAACATGATATAACAGATTTTAGAGGATGAATGATAAAATATTTATTTAAAACATGTACAATTGTGTGATTTAATAAATATTGCAAGTGCTCTATTAGGCAGCCAAAATGTGTAGATATGATATGATAAATGTGTACATAGATGAAGAACTAAACAATTCAAGACAGATTAACCGTTGCCCTCACGCTAGATCAGTCTGTGTTGTGGGGACCCAATACGATCAACAGAAGTAGCAGGCTCGGTTATTTTCTAAGTTAGTATATTTAGTATTAGTAGTTAAAATTTGTCACGGGAAACCTTTAGATGTAATTTTGTATATTGTATAGATTTAATTTTGATTAAAAAAGTTAATTGTTTAGATTTAAAAGATAAAAATAGAAATACACAAATGAAATAAATTATTCATGTAAATATATAAAAATTAGTTTAAAAAATATATACGTAAATTAGAGCATATAATAATATTTATATATAGAGCATAAAATAAACATAATTATACCAGTAGATTTTCAGTTGCTTGATACGAAAGTATTTTTAGCCAATTCGTAAATACATTTCTTACTTTCGGGAGATGTTTGATGTCACATTTTTAATAACTCTATTATAAATATGAGTTGATAAGAGAGGGATAAACCGTTTGGCAAAATATCATCATATCGAATCATAAATCTTGCTATTAATAATAAATTTATTAGTATCGAGGCAAACATTTAATATGAAAAGTTATCGAAAGGTCAAAACACCGTTTTCTTGGTATAATTCTACTGTGGGGTGGCAACGTGGTTTTGACAACATAGTTTTAAAAATAATTTATGGAGTATAATATATGGAGGCATTTCACGTGAAGCGGACAACGAAAACAAGCGAGGTCCTGAAATTAGTTCATATTTGGCATAATTGTACTTTTTGAGTATATGTTTATACATTTTTTTATTTGAGGTTTAGTTGTGAATATAATTATGGAATTCTATAAAATTCATTTAATTGACGGTTTTTCTTTTAAAGTTTAGTTTCACATGGAATCGAATTATAATAAAATAATGAATGTAATGTTTTAATCATCTATGATAGTCGTAGAAAATGTGTAGCAAAACAGTGAGTCAGCTGAAGGACTTTGACGAGTTGTGTAGTGAAACGAAAATTTAATGATAAATGGAGACTATTGAAGCAGTATTTTAGACGTTTTAAAAATAGTGAAATAAAATGTTGTGAGGTCAAATAAAATATTTTAGTATTGTGCGATGCCGGTCACGGACCGAGACTGCACCATACAGGGATGAGAAGGATAGCTCGAGAGTAGTGGACTGTATGAGAGAGGAAGGGAGAGGAGCGGTCGGTGGTTAGCGAACGCGATGCCTTGCAGTGGGTAAAGAAATTCGCA
The DNA here is from genome assembly GCA_963693495.1 of Malacosoma neustria. NCBI lineage: Eukaryota > Metazoa > Arthropoda > Insecta > Lepidoptera > Lasiocampidae > Malacosoma > Malacosoma neustria. Next base: position 12,370,740 of record OY856390.1, read on the forward strand.
CTGACCTTGATTCCACCCCTTCCCGGTTCAGTTCAGGTCACGGAAGAACTGTTGCATGGCATCAGTTAAATGTCACGCACTGAACACACAATTTTATGGCACGGCCAGTGAGAGTTTGGAGCAACTATCAGGGAGGTCGAACGTCGATCATCCCGTGCGTTTAGAAACTTGCGCGTTACTACGTCTTTAGGGATGTCGAACGTTAACCATCCCGCGCGTTTAGAAGCTCACACGTTACTGCTTATATTACATTCGTCTCACCCTCGCTTTTACCATTTACCTCACCGAGAATGAGGGTAGGTAACAAAAATGAGGAGGCGGGATTTCAAATGCCATTTATGCAAGGATCCAAGAAGTATAATTGACAACCCTGTTTTCAACGCGTAATTTTTTAAGGATATAACGACGAAGCGAGGGTAGGGGCCTATCCCACACGGCTCGAATAACTATGTCAGTAAACGTTTATAGCGGAAAGATCGTTATGACATTTGTATGGCACCAATAAGAACGCCGGACATTTACGTGGTTTCAAGGTCATTTGCCACAGAACAATGTTTCTATTCCCATCTTGAGTCTAAGTGTTTATTTATGATACTTATGTATTTATTAATAAAAAAGTACCTATATATAACGGCTGAAAGGCGTTTGTCAGACATAAGTCAAGAAACACAACCAAAAAATGGACTAAAGCAATCACCGATTGGTAGTGTGTGTCTGTGTGTGTGTGTGTTTCATAATTTGCTGATCTTTTTAGTCTAAACATAAGAATAATATGGTATTTTGGCGCTGTTATAAACATATGGATATTACATTAATAAAAATGAACAGCACGGCTAAACATTTGAACATGTCAAATATTTAGGTAACAGGTACACATTTTTGTACATCCATTTTTATGAATAAAAGGGTCTTTATGCTCGATATAATTTATTTTCTATGTAATGTTTGAAGGCATCCTCACGAATGATATAATTTGTTTGAGCGTAGCGGAAAAAACATTTTAGATTTGTGCACGTATATTTAGGATCAAAGAGAAATTATGTGTTTCATTTGTTTCAATTACGGTCGGAAAAGTTTAACAGGCTTATGAAGGCATTGATGATCAGGGTGATATTTTATATGTCGGAAAGTGAAATTGAGTCCTATTTTCTTTGTTTTAGGCCTACAAAACAAAATACAGAAAACAGAATATATATTAACATTTTCTATGCTATGTTTTTGACCAAAGATCATGATTCTGCAAATATTTTATCATATTTCCTACACAGAATTTTGAACACTGCAATAGTATTACTTTGTTTCTTAGTTCATAGAATATAATTTAAAAAATAAACTTTGTTGGTTCCGGATAAAGGAGCTATTTGATAGTGCAGCGGGGTCCGAAAGAGGTTTACAATGGTAATGGTATGTGTTTAGCTGAAGATCTTGGAGACCTTAAACTAGGCTGGACAATGCAGATATCCACTCGCATTTAAGGGAATCACCACTTGCGGTTATGAGTCCACAAGGATCTAATTTCAGGTCAGTGCAAATATCGACTGGACACAGGTGCTTCAGTAAAAATGTGCACTACATTTCAAGGCATGTACAAGTACGGCCTACTAAGCAGAGTCATCAACCACTTATTGTCCACTGCTGGAGGTAGGGCTACCCATGTTTGGGCCACAAATCCGGGTCTCTTACTTTAGAACTCTACTTTAGGTCTCTTACTATTGAGCCCTGGATGGAAACCTTGCGCAGGTTATCGCTCCATCGGGCTCGCGGGCGTCTTACGCTACCATTGCCTAGATGCGATCTGCTAAGGTCTGCTAAGCATGCGGTACCTCAACTGATACTGTAGAACATACAGTATCGGAATATGCAACATCGGAACCCGGAAGAAAGGTTTTGGCGTCAGTGGTTGGATCAGAGCTCTCTTTGCGGATTTTATTCATGCAATAACCCCGTAGTGACATTAACATACGTACCGCCATTTGTATTGTAAAACATTATATAAGTACTAATAAATGTTTCTGCACTTAGTAATGACTCATTAACATTCCAGACCTTCGAGACAAACTGCAAGAAACTTTTTTTTGGTCTTCGGGGAAAAACCTCTCTTGACGGGTTCCCCTGGCCCGGGGACTCCGGGAAAGATGTTCGTCAATCCAATTACCCACTAAAAAAACCCCGCTGTTCTCCTATCGCCTACGCCCGGGCCCACGGATATATGGCCTGCCGATCTCGTAGCCCGGGCCGGCGCCGGCCCGCCCTTTGTCTTAAAGCGGGCCCCTTCTAAATTGTTGGCGCCAGGGGGTCAGGATTGCGGCTCCCAGCACTCTCCTGAATCAACAGTTGAGGGGGGCCGCAGAACAGCACGTGGCCCTCTCCCTCGCGGCAATAGTGCGGGCGGCGGATCCTCCCCCGAGGGGCCGCACGCGGTCGCTTTTTACGGCGGCCGGAGGTCGTTACTTGCCCTCCAGCGTCGCCAGCGTGGCCTGCGTTGGCGGGAGGGGAGTGTGGTGGTCGACTCCCGCTCCCGCTCCGCCGCCTCCTTTGCGGACATGACTGCCTCGCCGAAGGAGGCGACAGCCGTCCATCCAGGATCGCTCCCGACCATGGACAGAACAAGGTCCGGGAGCGACAGATCCACGCCGATTCTGCTCAAACCGATAAAACTTTCTTTTATTCTGGTTATTCTTATTTTACATTATAAAAAACATTTCGAAGTCGTATGAATTATATTATTTTCTATTTGGTCAAGTCTGTGAGACTGAGAGTGTTCCTATGTTAAAATTATTTAAAAACAGGATATTAATCCTGTTTTCTAAAAACTTATGTCATATGTATTATATCAACACATTAATAATCAGAACAGTGTATCATTAAAAATAAATTCCAGGAATTAGAGTGCGTGTTTTATTGCATACCTGTTGTTTGCTATTAGTTGCGCCACGCCTCGTTGGCCGTCAAGGCCCCAATTCTCCCTACATTTAGGGTAATTTACCGCAATATATTTTAGGAGTAAAGTGCGAGGTACAAGTTATATTCTACCGCACTTTGAACTATAAACATGTTTGGATGAACTATGAACATGTTTGGATGAACTATGAACATTTGCAACAAAAAATAAAATGGGTGCTTGGATGAAAGCTGGATAACGAATAGACGTGCAGGTGATTCTTATGATAGTTGATTTGGATACACTAGCTAGTAGAAAATGTTTCCTTGAGTCATAAGGCCTCGCGTTTCCAAAATAAAGGTTCGGTGTGACATATTAAAATACGCTAACCAATCGTTGTCCAATAATGGACGTAGGCATCTCCAAGTTTCCCGCCTAATATTCCGGTTTCATGCCTATTCCATCCATCCTGAACCATATTGCGTAGCTCCTCAACCCATTGGGTGGGTGTCCTACAATATTCATTTTTCCAGTTTTCTACTCCAGAATTCGTTTTTCCACCGGCCATCGTTCTTGCCACAGATGTGACCGGCTTTTCTATATTCAAGTATTGTAAAGTATATTATGTGTACAATGTACATAATTGAATTATTACCTGTAAATGACTAGTTAAGGTGAGGTGGTCAGTTTCAATCAAAACACCCCCCCGAACCTCATCCAACGGCATACTACTGTTCCCCTTATACCAATGCATTTCTGGCACACTGTCTCCAGGATGCAAATGTATTACCGAGCACTTTAACGAAAGTGTCTCACCACTTTCGAGAAATGTTTCCTTACTCATTTTCATAGATGGAGCTGAAAGAAATTGCACTTTTTACTCTTTATTGTAGTCTTTGTGGCTTTAATGCTGAATGTCGAAATTTAATTGCAACTTTTACAGTGGTTTTATCTTTAGATGAAAGTTAATGGTTTGCGTCAATTTAAATGTCTTTGTTACAATTCTTAGATTTAAGAACATTTTAATAGCTTCTTAACTTACAGCACAATCATAGTAAATTTTTATTCAAAAGCTTTAAATAATTGGTGAAAATGCTGCTGAAAGTGGAAAAATAAATACTGTCTGAAATTGACAAAAGAGTAGTTTTAATGATAGCTACATTAGATGATTGGTATGACTGCTGACCTCTCCAAACTGGGAATGAGAATAAAAATCGTACAATAATCGTACAAATATAAAAATAAGACTTATAAAGCTCCAGTCCTGGACTCGGGCCTACTTCTAAAAGAAATTGACAGCAGGCCACGCTAAACAAAGTACGCTAGCGGGCTACGTTCTTTTACGGGTTTCAACACAATCAAGATTTTTTTTTTTTATTTTCTTCGAATGTTAGTTTAATAAAAATTTACTTTGTCACACACGCTTAAGTGTGCTCATAACGATGTAAATTTTCACTGGAAAGCGCAAACTAATTAGTATAATAAAACTGGATGTGATAGACGTTAATCATCTTAGAATTTGAATAAGAATCTTCCACTATGAGAAGCTCAACAGAGAAAATAAACAATGATATAAATAGTGATTCTTACCATGAACTGTCAACTTAAATCTTCGCAACATGGGAGGATGTGTTGAAACATGACAGCAGTACACTCCAGAATCTTGGACCTTTGCATCTGCGAGGGCTAACTTCCAGTTTTCTCCAGCAAGATCTACCCTGTACCTAATGATATTAGAATGTTAGTATTGTATTTTTATACTATTAAATCACAAAAATGTAAATACCAGTTCAGACTTTTTTACAGCCATACAGTAACACATGTATAGGTATACATCTTCTTCTTTTTTTTTTTGTTTTTATGATACATTATATAAGGTTTCTACACCATATTCTCTCTTTTCACTTTTCTTCAAACTGTAATCTCAACATTTTGATTCTTCTTCGCCATATCACATTTTATGTAATGTATTCATCTTTTCTTTCGTTTCTTCTTTTATATCTACTCTCATTTCTAGCTTCTTTTTTGTTACATGGCATTATTCCCTTCGCATTGCCGTACTAAGCTAGTCTGCTACTTTTTAGTTTTGCAACCATTGGCGCTTCGTTCTCCTTTTCCCTGATATACTTTATTCCAATTTCATCTATTTTATTGTCAGCATACAGAAATAAGCATGTAACATATCTTTATTTTATATCTTTATTCATATATACTCGTACATATCGTCATAAAATATAAATATAATATATTATGAAATGATAATTTAAGGTTTTACATTACTAAGGGTTTCCATACCTCGCATCAGCGGCATGTGTATCCAAGTCCACAGTAAGCAGTTCTATGTTTTCATCCTCAGAATATCTAAGCCAAGATACCTGCAGCAAATATGCCACGTTATAGCGAAATCAATTAAGCTGTGCAACGATCTTATTGCATACGTAATAGCTGAATTAAAATAAGATTTGCATAGTATATAACACTTGGGACGTTCTTTTTTTGAGATTATTAATTTATATATTTATATATCTTATGAAGTAACACTAAAAGAGTATCCAGAGATACGGCCTCTTGGTTTAGGGAAGTTTTGGGATCGCATTTTGATATTTGGAACGTGAAATTTTACTATATGTATAAGAGAGATACTTATTTTGGCTAATTGATACACACGTTACACCAGAGGTTCTCATACTTTTTTCTCACAGACCACTTTTAACCTTACCCCCTGCGAGCCCATGCAGCTATATTTGTAACATATTCCCAAAACTCGACAAAAAACGTGAAAATTAGATCTTACTACAGAAATTTGCGTCGCAGTTGATTGTGCTGTGAGTGGATGCCAAAAAAGTACTCTTCACTTTTTTGACATCTACTCAGCACAAGGAACCAATCAATTCTCACTTATTTCATTTCAAACTCCCCATTCGGAGTGGAAAAATAAAAAAAAATTAGTATATTTTTTCTGTTATACTATTTATTCAAATATGTAATTATTACATTATTAATTATTATTGTTACCGTAATTAATCGTAAATGCCACAATATAATTAGATGATATAATGAGAGATGTATTTGATGGATTGAAAGTAAATAATTAATATTTGGCTTCAGTTTTGTTAGGAATAACCACAAATCTCCCCGTTTCGTGTCAAGGAATATAATAAGGCAAGTCATTAATATAAATCAAAAACAGAACAGGACAGTAAATAGATCCTTGTGGGACACCCATACTAACAGGGGGTCCCGGGTCATCTCTTACCATTAACATCCACAGTTTAAGTTCTGTTTTTAGCCCCTTCGTAGTGGTGTAATTTTCTGAGTAATGTTTCATGATGGACGCAGTAAAATCAAGATAGATCACAAAAAATATCTAATTTATTCGAATTGATTTTTATGCAATAAGTTATTTATATTGAAATACCTGAGAACCTGGTCTAAAATTATCATTTTCAAATATCTTACTAAATGTGGGCAGAACCGAAATAAGTCTAATTATCGAGGTCTGCTGCATTACCAGATTTAAAAAGCAGTATAATTTTGCTGAATTTCATTATATAAGGAAACACGCCTTGTTTTATACAATCATTGAATATAGCTAAATATGGTGAGACTATGTCTATAACCAAACATAATATTTAGAGCGATAATCCCCACCTTAGCTGAATAAACTGCAAGAGAAGCCTGTGCTGGCATAATCAATATGATGTGCCAGGACTGGCAATTATCCTTCCTATATAGAACTATATAACTAAAGTGTTACACGTGGCACAAATATACACATCAAAAGAGTCTAAGTAACATGGATGATATTACAAATTTACCATTTATACTAATTAATTTCTAAGTCTTTACTCACTCAAAGTGCGTAGGTATGTAAACTTTTTTGTTATTGCTGACATACTGACTGATTGTAAAAAAAAAATCGATAATGTTTTGTTTTTTTTTCATAAAATTAAATGAAAGGGAATTTGTTTGAATTTATGTGCGTTTTTATTGCTACATTTAGTCTTGATTTTATAATTTTACCAACCATTTATATAAAGTTAGCGACAAAATTGAATCGTTAGATATTCTTTACGTCATGGAGCGACGTCATTTGACGGCAAATGAAATGCAAGGAGCTGTAGGGATGTTGCAAGCGGGAAGTAATCAATCTCAGGTATATCGGCATTTTGGCATTCATAGAAGTGTTATTTGTCGTCTTTAGCAGCGCTACAATAATACAAGGGAACTCGCTGAACTGCATCCAGGCCGTAAAAGCAGTACAACCACTCGGCAAGACCGGTACATACAACTGACTGCAAGACGCCAGCCGATGTTAACCGCTCGAGAGATAAGTTTGAGGCTACAAAATTCAAGTGGTGTTGATGTAAGTCCCCAAACTGTACGAAATCGACTGCCTACGAGCTCGGCACCCAATTAGGCGCCCACCGATACGTCACGGGAATCGCGCTCGTCGAAATGAATGGTGTAGAGAACGCAGAACATGGGATAAAATAATGTTTTCCGATGAGTCGCGATTCGGGTTTAGGCTTGATACAAGAAGGGTACGAATGTACCGTCGGCCCGGAAATACTGAAAGGCTCAGGTGCATTCAGGAAGTTCATCCATACAGCGGCTTAACAGTTATTGTATGGGCGGGTATTATGAAGAACAAGCGAACTGAGCTCGTTTTTGTAAATGGAAACATGAACGCTGAAAATTACGTTGAGGATATTCTCAGACCTTATGTCCATCCATTTGCACAAACCTTTGAATCTGATTTTACGTTAATGCATGACAATGCGCGTTCACATACAGCTCAGCAAACCAGTCAATACTTGGCAACGGAGAACATCCGGGTATTGCCCTGGCCTGCACAATCGCCAGACTTCAACCCCATCGAGCACGCATGGGACATGCTCCAGAGACGTGTTTTGAAGGACTTGGACAGAGTGACAACAACCTAACAGCTGAAAGATTTGCTACAATTCCATTGGGAGCGAATACCGCAAGATGACATAAACAGTCTCATTAATTCAATGAATAATCGTTGCCGACAAGTTCTGAATAGCAGAGGAGGCCATACTTTGTATTATATTATCCTATTCTTTCACAATAAATTCAGTTTCTTTAGAAATTTCATTTTGTAAAAAAAAATGTTTAGTTGCTTATGTACCTTAGTTTCTACAGTATATTCTAATATTGTTAATTTCTGTTATTAAAAGAACTTATAAAGACAACAGCTGGTATTTTTACATCATAGGACCCTAAAAGTATTATTTTAAAAATAAAATACAAAAACAATTATTGGTCCTCTCAGGTTTAACACTGCTATTTTTTCTGTATTTTTTTTTCTGTATTTTATGCTTGTATATAAAGTATATTATTTATTTATTCATGCTCTAAATCTTTCTTATTATTTATTGTCTTCACCGCCACTGTCTTTTTTCAATATTTTCCCTAGTTTAGGGGTTGCCTGGAAGAGATCGCTTTAAGCGATAAGGCCGCCCTTTGTTCAACAATTATTGTACCTAGTTTTTAAGAACATAGTTTTAATTTGGTGAACAATAAAGTGTTTTCATTCATTCATTAATTCATTCATACAAGGTTATAATGTGAAAAACCATCCTAAAATTGTAATTAGTACATGTTGCTTAGACTTTTTTGATGTGTGTATTTTAACATTACAAAAATAGAAACATAAATTGGGGAAAAAATAAGAAAACGGACTCTACAAGCGAAGTTTGAGATGCAATTAAGATATTTTAATATCCCGATAAAGATAGCTTTAGACATCTTACATTAAAAATATACTTCATAAGAAGACTTTAGACGTTTGTCTTCCATTTAAGTATACAATTTTACTATCAGTGCAGAGGCAGAGAAAGAATACTAACCTCTGCGGCCGGGGTCGGCCTGTCGTAAACGGCGACAAAACAACCCACCCTAGCCACGTGGCAGGGCCCCAAGCCCGTCGATGGCGACCACCTTTTGGTCTTAAGTATGCCGCCATAATAACCTTGTGTTGTGTTCCGGCATTAGGGACCCAAGTTCCTGTACCCTTATGGGACAGCAGCGTGTTCGCGATGCCACTGGCGTTGCAAACACCCATAGATGACGGTAACTGCTAAATTCTAAGCGGGCCGTCAGCCTGTCTGCTGTCCTACAGCAATAAAAAAATACAAAAAAACTTACAGTTTTGTCCCTAAGCGCTGTAACTCTGCATTCAAATAGCACAGTAGATCCCGTATCTGCATCGATTATTGTATCTTCTGATGCCATGTCGCCTTCAAAAGATGGTGGTCGAAATCTGAAATAATAGCTAGTATTGAGTTTATTGGTTATTACCATTATTATGGGTTACGTTTATAATACCTAAGATTTTATGATTTAATATATTTTGTATGAGAATCTTATATATAAAATTCTCGTGTCACAATGTTCGTTCCCGTACTCCTCCGAACCGGCTGGACCGATTTATATGAAATTTTGTGTGCATATAGGGTAAGTCTGAGAATCGGCCAACATCTAATTTTCATACCCCTAAATGATAAGGTGACCCACACCAAAAAATTTTTTTTAAATTTTTTGACATTTTAATATTTATATGGCAGAACAACGTTTGCCGGGTCAGCTAGTATCATATAAAACAGTAAGGAAGCTTAACACAGAGCACAGACACAAATAGAGACTGTATTGAAAATAACTGATAGTTAACAAAATATACACTGGAACGCTAGTGGTTCAATCACCATCTAGATCACAGAGCCCAGTGATGAAGAATGACAAAATTAAATAATGCCCTGGAGTTGATTATGATGATAAACTATAATTTGGAAATTTGGCTAAATTAGTTTTGATGAGGACAAACGATGTCTAACCTCTCACTACTGAAAATAAACTTTATTGTTGCTTCATTTGGTGTCTTTGATATGATAAATTGAGTAATCCTTATATCAGCTTTGTAGACTAGTCAAGTCTTGTTTCGAGTTAAGGACTTTGGGTGTTTCGTGTAATAAAATAATTATAAAAATTTCAACACATGAAGTATAGATCCATTAATATGGATTTCAATAATACTCGTATTTATTGTAATAAACATTGTTGAAATCCATACTAATATTTTAAATGTGAAAATAACTCTGTCTGTCTATCTATCTGTTACCTTTACGCGCCTAAATCATTGAACCAATTTTGATGAATTTCAGTATAGAGATAGATTGTACCTTATAGAAAACCATAGACTACTTTTTATGATAGAACAATATTTACCGGATCAGCAACAAGGGGTGTTCAATAAATAGTGATAATGCGATAGCTTCTATGTAGAAAGAAAATAAATAAATACTGGTAAGCATAGCCCAAACATTAGATATAATAATAAAAAACAATCAAATGTCTTTTGTTTTTAAAAATAGAAGTTATTTGTTTGTGTCGTGTCGGAACATGTTCTTAAAAATGGATGAACTTGATGTTCAAGGGGCAATAAAATGTCTTTACTTGAAAAGAAATTACTAAGGAGCTGGTAAATCAAGACTTGAGAGCAACATTAGGGGTTCTTGCTCCTGCATATTCTACTGTTGCGCGTTGATGTGCTGAGTTCAAGGGAGGAAGAACTTCCATTAACGATGACCCCCGCTCGGGACGTCCTACATTGGTAGTGACTGAACAAAGTGTTTGTTTTATAACAGAAGAAATTAAAAGTTTTATAGGAAGTGTGCATAATATACATAACCATTTGGGTATGAAAAAAGTATCAGCGCGCTGGGTGCCCAGAATGCTTTCTGACGCGCAGAAACAAACGAGACTAAGAATTTGACGAAGCTGTTTGGGTTTGTTACAACAAGATCTTGACCGATTTTTGTCTCGATTCATAATTATGGACAAAACATGACTTCACCATTATGACCCGAAAACAAAAAAACATTCCATGACTTGGAAGAGACCTTCATCTCCAACTCCGAAGAAATTTAAGGCGATTTCATCCGCCGGTAAGAACATGGGCTGTTTTTTCTGGGACAGCCAAAGGGTGGTCATGAACGAATACCTTAATCATGGAGCCACTATTACGGAGATTTTGGATGTAGGACAAATAATAAAGTTGCGTGAGGAAATACGCAAGCAACGGCGTGGCAAACTCGCTAAAGTTGTTTTGTTTCAAGGTTACGCCCTCGCGTGCAAGTCCAGAGTTGCGATGGCTGCTATTCAAGACGATGGCTTCGAATTGATGGAACATCCTTCATATTCACCGGACCTAGCTCCTAGTAATTTCTACCTATTGCCGCGGTTAAAGGAACATCTAAGGGGCCATAAATTTGAAGATGATGACGCAGTAGTCGCCGCGGTACACGGTTTTTGAAGGGATCATGAAGAATATACTTTTAATAAGGGAATTTTAGCTTTAGTAAAAAGATATACGAAATGTATAAACCTGAAAGGTCGCTGACAAGTAAAATAACATTTAATAAAAGATAATTGGGTCATACTCATGATCACTTTTTATTGAACACCCCTAGTAGTTTTATATAATCATAAACATGCAACTAAATAATCAAATGCTAACAAGATCCATAGTCACAGACACATTATCTCAGCACGTATAAAGGAGTATTACGATATGCAAGATCTTAATAAAATAACCCGTAAATGATTGATTCAATTGTCTTTAGTCCTCAAAGCAATAATTGAATTGCAAAATAACATATATAACACACTGAGTTAATTTTCACTCACACAATTACTGAGTTACTTGAATAACTGGCACATAACAGTACAAACTAAATACACCCCTCGCACAATTTAATCTTAGGTCAGACCTAACCTAATAAAGTAGTGGCACGTCTGAAGGTTTTCCAAACAGTATTAATTAAGATTTCTCTTTGTGAAACAAAATTATAAGTATCATTTCAAAAGGGTTCCCTTATAGGTAATTTGATTGAATTTATTATTTTGTAGGCAAATTTCATTTCAATAATCCTTAGTATAAATTACAGCAAATTATTAATGAAGCGTAAGTGGTCCCACCAAGGCCTTCGGGGCCAAACTCAGTCCAATCTACTTGTGATATGTCAAATGAAGATCTAACGCAAGGTTTTCCTTGACGGACTGGGTATAAGACAGCACTAGTTCTAGAAAAAATAGAGTTTAGCTTATGATACCTAAATGCGTTGAATAAATTTGTATTTCATCTTAACAAAAATAGAAGTACATCAATCAAGCAAATGACTAGATTTGGCTCCACAATGAAAGATATTTTTTTTCCGTGCAGGGGCGGAGAAACAATACTAACCTCTGCGGTTAGTAAAAGTTAGTTAGTGTTGTAAAAGCCAACAAAACAACCTACTTTAGCTACGTGGTAGGGTCTTAACCCCGTCTGGATGGCGACCACCTTTGGTTTTAAGTATGCTGCCATAATAACCTTGTATTGTATTCCGGCATTAGTGACCCAAGGTCCTGTACCCTTATGGGATAGCAGCGTGGTCGCGATGCCACTGAAGTTGCAAACACCCATAGGCGACGGTAATTGCTAAATTCTAAGCGGACCGTCAGCCTGTATGCTGTCCTACAGCAAATTAAAAAACGTAAATATAGACTCAGATTTTATTACGTAGACGTAGAAGCAATGAAATAACATTTACAAATAGTAGTCATGACTCAGTGATTTATGATGAAACTGAAAGCTGATGAGTGTTCAGGCTTTTCTCAAGATGATTTAGTTATTACTATGATACTACCATTGGTTCCCCTATTCACAAAGAACAAATGAAATGTGTCTTTTTCCTCCTGACTATAAACCAGCAAAATTGCCTTTTATTTCTGTGCCTGTGTAACAAGTCAGTGGAAGACCAATGAAAACTTGCTTCTAACACAACTCTTTGAACGTAATTGAATTACTTAACGTTATACTATGTACAGAGCTCTTGAGCATTTATTTTTTATTCATACCTTCCCGAAGTCCAACACACGTTTCAGGTCTCAACGCTCGGTATGCCAATCTACGGAGGAACTGTACAATGCTACTCTGTGCAATTTTCTATTAACGGCTCCAAGTTATACACTAAAGTACTCATAGTACATTAATGTATAGCCACCACATAATGCGTTCACCCTTCCTGTATGTAAAGATGTACACACACACTCACACGTAAGCATGCACGTAATTAACGCGCTTTCATATTAACTTGACTATGTGTATGTGTATCGAAATTTTTGGACTCGATTTTCACCTAATTTGAACGATCAAACAAATTCAAAATTTTGCACACTTGTAAAAACCTGATGACAATACAAAAATTTAATATTTCTGTCTCATAGTCCTTATCAGGATCATCAGGATTAACGTTTTTTATTCTTTTTGCCAACACGTAAATTATAGTTAAAAAACAGGCTTTTATATTTAATCAAATTAAAAAATAATATTATAGGAAGAGAAAATGAATCTCACTCTTCTGATAGCGTGGAATGTTCGATATCAATTGTTATAATTTTTTACTTTTATAGTTTATTCCGAAATGCAGATTTGGTTTAAAAATATCGTACAAAGCTTCGTGAAAAAATATCGGTTTTGTAAAAATATTCCCAAAATATATATTTATATGTAAAAAACTCCCTAATAAAATAAACTAAAAAGTAACAAATAATTCTTAAGATAAGAATAAAATCACTGACGAGAATATTAATGTCACTGTTCTAAAAATTATCTCAATGACGACTATTAGAGGAGAGTGGAAAAAGAAAATATGTTGTGCTGACCCCAAATAATTTGGAATAAGGATAAGAAGAAAAAAGATTGGATAAGACGAAAAAAAGTATATATTGTCAATATTTCTAACTGGCCGGTTCTAAAAATATTCAGAGTACTACCTAGGTATCGTAATAAAAGCAAGCTTCTGTTATTTTAGGAAATTTCCTTGGAATTATAAGTTATTAACTTCTGTTTGGGTCAATCTAGAAATACCTCAGAATTGTTTAATCTTCAAACTATGATTAAGTATTTTATTTTTATCTGTAGTAATATCATTATTTGAGGAATTGTCGTGTCAAAAACAAACCTAGATATATTTTCAGAGAAACTTGCGAGAATAGTATATTGCCAGTAAAAAATAAAGAAAGTACGAAGAATAGCAAAATGAGAAATAAGATGAAACTGTATGTAAAAAGAAAATGATAATATTATTCCAACTCTAATTTACGGAGAGAATATGCTGGAAGAATTACATTTTTATTCAACGAATAAAGAGCTAACATAATATATCAGATATTATGATTAAAAATGATTTGGCTTGGTTTTTGAGTATTGTAGGAGGTCAAATACAGGAAGACAACAGAAAGAATAAACTTAAAGCAGTACAAAATTGAGCAATGAAAATGAATTGAAAAGTTTACTTTCCAGAGACCAACACTTTATTTTACTGTATAATGGTATTTTTGATTATTTTTTAAATTTAAATTGAAAAGTACATTGGTTTATATATTTATCTGCTAATGACATGAAAATTAAGTATTTTTCATAAACACGTTATGAAATGTTCTTTGGGACAATTCACACAGCACCATCATCAGATCACTATCATCAAAGTTAGCAGGCAGTTTGTTATTATTATAGATAACTGGTATGCTACTAATGTAATTTTCTTCTATACAAATAAATAAAATTGGAGGGTCTGTTTGTAATATTAAAATAACCGCTTTTTACTAAGTGCATTCGGACGTATACACGGTACATATACCAAAACAACATTTTTTACAATTTTTGTCTGTCTATCTGTTTGTTCCGGTTAATCTCTGAAATGGCTGCACCGATTTTGACAGGACTTTCACTGGCAGATAGCTGTTGTAACAAGGAGTAACTTAGGTTGTTTTTATTTTACAAAAAAAATAGTTTTTGTTAAAAATGATAAGTTTCGGAAGTTTTATAATTAAATTTAAGTTGACCTAAGATTTATATCATCACTCATATGATATAGGGTTCAGCTTAGGCTGGACCTAGTAGGTTGAATTTCCAATTTAAGTTAACCTCAGATTTATGTCATCAATCATATGAAATAGGGTTTAGCTTAGGCTGGATTTTGTAGGTTCGAATGTACTTATTCGCATGGCGTAACAGTTTTCGATAATACAGTCAGTATTAGTCCGCATATTTCATTTAAATTTTAGGGTTTATAGGGTTTGAAATCCAAAATAAACCATAAGATATCCAAAAAATTCTGCCCAAAGTCATTATTCCACGCGGACGAAGTCGCGGGCACAGCTAGTTTATAAATAAATTTATACAGCACTTAAACATCAAGAATCAAGACAGGAATCTAAGCCATTGAAGCTGTGATCTAATCTAATTGATTTCAAATCGTTTTCTATAATAGATGAATCAGTGAGGCGGTTAAAGATTTTAACTAGTTCATTCATAGTAATAAGAGATTATAACTCCTATTGTCCTACGGCTGGGCTCGTGCCGTAGAGAAAACTGACAAGATATTCATAGCGATTGTAACACACACTTATTGTGCAGGTTTTCTAACGATATTTTCCTTTGGCATCGATATACAATAATAATATAAAAAATTCTGCCTAAGAGGTGCACGTTTACTTGGGAATCGAACCTTATATTGTCTTTGAGTGTATTACGAGTACCACTTAGCTATGATAATATTAATCAATTAGCACGGAGAATTTTTTTATTCAGAAAAAATAACGTTAAAACCCGTATTGATCCATTGATTTCCCTTCAAACCCAAATCAGCGTACAAGGAAGCCATTAAGGGCTTCCGTTTTCCCCTTTTTGATAGCGAACCCTAAAAGTATGAGCCAAAGTCTCATTTTATTCAAACTGGTAAACGTGACACGGTTTCGAATCGAATAGCCGCCTATTACACGGTAGTGTAACGAGCATACATTTTCAACTTAATCGCGCTGGAAAGTTTTTCCATTTGAAAATCGGAATCTCGTTTTCTAATCTAAAATACGTTAAGATTTCTTTAGTACCTCTCTTACATATTACCTGAAAATAGGTGTATCGGGGATTCCCCCGAGCATTCGCTTTTTTCCCCTTTTTCCTTCCAATTGGGTACACATACAAGAATAATTGCATACATATAGAAAAACAGTAAAAAAAATTATTTTTAATGTTTTGAAATATAAGACTTCCATAAATATAAAAAAGGGAGAGTGATGCAATATACGTAGATACTTTAGATATAGCAGTTTTAGCCAATGCAGCTGCTGTACAACAGGAGAATCTGAAACGCTGTCAGTATGCGACTATTGAGGGCGGAATATTTGTAGCTTTCGCTGTTGAGACTCTGATGCTATGGAATCCAGAAGCTAAGTCTTTCTTCTTTTTAAGCTATTGTATAGCTTTTATGGCGGGCTTTGAGCGCGGCGACCGAATCAAGAAATTCCGTAACGAAAAAAACCTAACACCCCCCACTCCGCCTACCAAGTGGCTCGGCCGAGCGTTCGCTTAACGTGTATGTATATGGTATTTCAACTATCGATGTTTTTAGGACAAGATATATCGATACTCGATAATAAAAACATCGATACCGTAACATCGATATTTTTAGTTTTTTATTATCGAGTATCGATATATCTTGTCCAAAAAATATCGATAGAAAACATCGATACTTTAGAAAAAAAATAATTACTGCATAAATAAAAAATAAATACTTTTAATTGCAAAAGTTGATTAAAATGCTATGCAATAGCTTTACCGCGGCAGTCCTCGAGTGCCACAATAGGTTTTTTTCTTCGTGGTCTTCATTACTGAAGGTCGTGCCCGTCTTGAAACGCTTTGATGGAATCGGTGACGAGCTGGTTCCGCATCACTCTGTCTTTGGTTTTCTTTAGGGTAGTGGAAACAATATTTTTACCCGTTTATCAATTTAATTTGATCAGACCAACGGGTAGGTGATCGCCCACGTAGTCTATTGCCATCTACTTTCGCAACTACAACCAATTTACCAAAATTATCTGGCTACCTACGGCCTATGTGACCCAAATAAATTAGGACTCGTTGATAACAAATTGTGGAGAGTCTAAGTGTTAATGTTCAGTTGATCAAGAATGGACGTGTTGGTGCGTTTCGCAGTCCACGGTATGCGCAACATTCTCCTCCAATACCAGCTAAGTATTTATCGAAACCCAAAGTTACAGTTTGCTTGTCTGTTATTCCACGGCTATAAAAACTTAAAAAAAGTTATTTTGTTAGTAGTTTCTCCATGTGATATCCAAAACAAATAATGTATCTTATGATGCTCGTACAGTTAATGATTTTTTTAGTAGATGACCACTTATTGCTTGTAGTCAGCAATGAGTGGATGACTATAAATGTAAAATAAGAATCTATATTTTCTTTGGTTTAATTTTTTTCATTTGAAAGAAAGAAAGAATAACAACATTTATTTGCCAAATAAAACGACACTAAATCAAAGACACCATTACATAAAAACCTTAATATAAAATCAATGCCGCAATCCTGACAAACGAGGTTGGCCACTCAGCGTTTTGCTGCATCGAAATTGTTCCGATTTTTATTTAATTTAAATTTTTTTTAATGCTGAGGTTTTCTTAGCGCGGTACGATATGGGGTTCTTAAAAAAGGCGTTATAAAATTTCTTCGAGCCCGGCAGCGCGTTGGTAATGCCTCTGGTGTTGCAAATGTCCATAGGCGACGGTGACCATCTGCCAGGGCCGTTTGCCTGTCTGCTGAACTCTAGCTATATATTTTTTTATTAAATCAGTTTAATTAAAAGTTGTAACGGGGTGTTTGAATTCGGGCCTCGAGTTTAGGCGCCAATTGTAACGGGCGATGTTTGAATTCAGGCCTCGTGTTTAGGCGCCAGTTTTAACTGGACGGTGAGCGAAGATTAAAAAACAAAGTTCTTGAGTATGTACAAAATGTATTGCACAATATACAGTACAAATACAAACTAGTAACTAGACTATGGCAATCTACCTGACACGGGGCGCAGGGCGCCTAGTTACGTTGCGACACTTCTAATGACACCGACAACAATGCCGTCCCAATAGGGATGGAAGCGGTTGTTCGGCGGAGCCGTTAGTTGTGAAATCCTAAGAGTTTTCAAAATGCCTGTCCCAACGAGGGCTGAAACAGGATCTTTGCCACTCTAAGGCCCTAAGTAAGCTAACTCGACGGACGTTGCGAAGTACGGGAGGTTATTTGGCAGCCGGAGGAACTTGCCACCGCTATGTAGTAATTCCCTCACGCTATCTAGTGATGGCATGAGTAAAACACCGTGTTAGAAAGTTACATATATTTTTATATTTTAAAGCGCTTATTGTCAAAAAGTAGGCAAAGGTTCCGTCGGCGAATCAGAATACAGGCCTCCGATATACTGTGGAAACTCAAACACCATAGCAAAGTTTTCATTGTAAACTTTGTAAATTTTTCCTCATTGTTATTTATGTCTCTAATATAAAGTTTTGTATGTTTGTAACTTTTTTAGAATATTCAGTATAATTATAATAACAACTTTTTTCCATTTTGTGCAAATAAAACAGAATATTTATTGTATTTAAATGCCTTTTTGCTTAATTGGTTAGGGTACGGTTCCAAATGTAGTACCTGGTGGTGCTAATATCGATTCCTGGCAAATATTTACTTTTCTACGCAAGAGTGTAGAAGACTTATTAAATTAGACTGTAGTCTCGGACTAAACTAAAAGTGTAGGGTAAACCGTACAAGGAGTTCAGTAATCACATCGGCCTCGCCGGCTAAGTGATTTATATCCTGTTAAACAAGAGTTAAAGTTCCGACGCAAGGTTTTACTTAGAAATTGGGGGAGGTTTATAATTTTCATGTGGGTGTCTCACTCGCCCGACAGTGTCAACTTATGTATGTGATATCTGTATGTCACCCACACTGGCGGTGGCTTTCGTGTCTTGACAGTGACAGTGACACGAGACTGCGAAGGTATGCTATAAATGCATACCATAGACAGATCAGACAGTAGTATTTCCTGAAAAAAATAAATTTAGTCAATCCTGTATTCTCTTTCTTCTTATACTGATTGTCTAGAAAATAATTCAGTATACTTCATTGGAGGTTTTTTTATTGCTGTAGAATAGCAGACAGGCTGACGGCCCGCTTCGTATTTAGCAACCGTCGCCTATGGGTGTCTGCAACACCAGTGGCATCGCGAACACGATGCTGTCGCATAAGGATACAGGAACTTAGGTCACTAATGCCGGAACACAACACAAGGTTATTATGGCGGCATACTCAAGACCAAAGGTGGTCGCCATCCAGACGGGCTTGGGGCCCTACCACGTAGCTAGGGTGGGTTATTTTGTCGCCTTTTACGACAGGCCGACTCCGGTCGCAGAGGTTAGTATTCTTTCTCCGCCTCTGCACGGATACTGCACGTAATGATAACTGGACTACTTGACTAGTAGAACCATTCATATACTCGTATAACTAAGAATAAAGTGTGTGCAATTCAGACACGGCAGAAGCGAAACATTCAAAAAGTAGCCTGCGACAGAACACTGTATTCTATCTCATCCTATTTATAAATGTGTTTCTCTATTTGATGTCGCTTTTTCGTTTCTTCGAATTGTTAAATCACGACGGTTCTAATAAATTTTCACTTCAAACACTAAGTGTCATGGTTAGACACTGATGAAAAATTATAGGTAAAATAAGTACTTCAGTTATTTCCGAGTGAACGAACTCGAATATTAATCCGGACTTAGGGAGAATTAAGGATCTAAACTTCAATCCTAAAATTTTATTATTTAATCATAGCGTACAAATTATAGTTTGCCTAAGCAGTCGTTGGTCGTAAAAAACACAATGAAAACGCTTGTAAGTTCCCTCTGCCTATAAACATGATGGCTGCATCACAATAAATGTTATCAAGAACGTTTCGTTTTTATTGCGTTTGTTACTTCTGAGATATTGAATATGATTTTGGAGTGTGATTACCTACCGTTGTCTATAAAAGTGTGGCTTTGCTTACGTACTGACTACTGTTTCATATTGTTTCAAATGAAACACGATACAAAGAGCGCTGCTCGCCCCAAACAATTTCAAAACTTACGAGGTTTCACGTCATCATCATCATCATCCCAGCGTTATGTCCCGGTTACAACCCAAACTTTCGTTTCGGTACCCGGGGTCCGCTTTCCGACTTTTTCTACTCCACTTCGCGCGATCTTCAGCATCCTTGGTAGTGAGCCTATTGGCACGCATATCACCTCTTACGACGTCAAGCCAGCATTTTTTGGGTCTACCCCTCCTGCCGGGGCCCGGCGGAGGCGGCATGGCCAGACGTTTGTTTTCCACGTAAGCATCCGGTTGCCGCAAAACATGGCCGTACCAACGGAGCCGACACTCCTGCAATTTATCTGCAATGTCACGGACATGAAGACTACCGCGAATGCGGGAGTTCCTAACGCGGTCTTCCCGCGTTGCTCGTTACTCGTTACGAGATTTAACGTCAATTGCCTACCAATTTGAAAATATGAAACCTACCTTCTATAGTATAGACACTGTAAGTACTTAACCTTAAGATGATCGTGATAGGCAATCACCATCGAATAATCCTTCTTATATATCTATGTAAGAAGGATTATTCGATGGTTTAAATGGGTTAATAAAGGGGAAGATGAACTAAACTATTAGGTATTTTAAGGTAGATTCGATATGGAATATGAATATAAATTCTAAGAAGTCTAAGTACTCTAAGCAGTCTTTGATTAAATACTCGAAAGACTAGAAAATTATAGAACATATTGGTATTACACTAACTAAAGTTTGGTTAACTATTTACGGTACATAAATACGTGACTGAAAATATCAACGGTCGTCATTATACACGACGCTAAATATTGTATGTACCAAAAAATTAATGAGCAAATAATAGACGCTTAACGCTGAAATGAGAATTTAATAAAAAAAAATACATCCAGATAATTGTGGTAGATACAAAAACCAGTCAAAAAAGAAAGGATACTCTTGTGATAGAACAAAAAGTATTTATAGGTATAAAAATATTTTCATCTGAAAATAACAAAGAAAAATTTCGTTACAAATGCACTTCATAACAGTGTAACATTCATTAAGACTCCAAAGGCGTGTATTGAAAAGACATCTCTCAAGATACGCCTTTGTGAGATATTAAAACATTTAAAATGGGGTAGTTTCCTTATTTAGTATATTTCTAGATATTTTCAAAATTATAGAACAGAATCAACTTAAGTTCACTAGTGTAGACTGCTTCCCAGAAAATGTGTTTACGTCTATTTACTTTGTACTTTAAACTCTTAAGCTCGGACTATTACATAATGTCGAGTTTATAAGAAGCTAACACAAATGTATTGTATTTATATTATTTGCGATAAACCATTTGCATGTATGTAAAATAGGTAGGTAGATTTCTGGAATGTAAAATAGAATATTCATTTATGTTTTGTACATGATCCGATATATTTTTATTATTACTATTTTTAAGTATTGTTTTTAGATTCTATTTGGATTCATATAAATATGTGAAAAACTTGTACATCACCTTCTCTTAAAGGTTTGAACTTTAAATAAAATTATTCATTACTACCTTGAAAAAAACATTTTATCCGTGCAGGGGCGGAGAAAGAATAATAACCTCTGTGGCCGGGGACGGCCTGTCGTAAAAGGCGACAAAATAACCCATCGTAGCTACGTGGGAGGGCCTCTAGCCCGTCTGGATGGCGACAACCTTTGGTCTTAAGTATACCGCCATAATAACCTTGTGTTGTGTTCCGGATTAGTAACCCAAGTTCCTGTACCCTTATGGGACAGCAGCGTGTTCGCGATGCCACTGGCATTACAAACACCTATAGGCGACGGTAACTGCTAAATTCTAAGCGGGCCGTCAGCCTGTCTGCTGTCCTACAGCATTAAAAAAACCTTTTTTTAAATTGAAACTTCAACGAATTTATATCCGCAACGTTGCTTAATGGACTCATTGTGCGAAAAATGCATGTAGAAGTTTATAGTGCTACTGATATTCCCTGAGTTTTTCTCCGCCCCTGTACGGATAAAGTATAGTAAAAACGTAACTTACTTATCATGAAAGTGTTTATTGCTTGTTGCGTAAGAGTCAAATATGTAGTTTAGCATCGGTGAATCCATCTTCCCTAGGCTCATTCCAGGCCTTCTTGGTTTCGTCGTGACTCGAAGGTTACGGAAGACTGTCGGTGGAGCTGTCATGGTTGATATGTCGCTGGACTCAGTTGCTAAGAACACTACGGAAAGTAAAACAAAAATGTAAAATTGAGTTAAAATACGGATCGATTTTACAGTCAATATATTTTGAGCGTTAATGAAATTTAATGACGTCTATAAAGGCTACGACTTATCCGTTTTTTGACTGTAGTATAACCGATGTATTTATTATATCTTCTTCTGTCATGTTCTGATGATCTTTAAAGTAGAAGTTTTATAGACCATCAGAAAATGACCAATGGGCAATACCTATTAATTATAAGCGAATGTTCAAAAATAATATTTATCTCTTTATAACAACAGACATCAGTAGATGATGTCATTTCTATTGTATTCCTTTTCTGTAATAAACTAACTATTTATAGATAGGTAATATTCATATGAATTTATAATACTTTCAATCACATTTTATATTTACTTTTAAGTCGTCTAAACGTGTTAGTACGTTGTGAGAATTAAGGCCTTAGAAAACTAAGCAGAACCCTCTAAGTTTAAGTGATTTGAATAAATAAAGCAAGATTTATTCCCATTCTTGTTCAAAAAGAGAATCGAAATATTTCATTAAGCTGAATTCATTAAAACTTAACGAGTTTTCGCAGTATACTGTTACAAAGTGCATCGAGTTTTTGAATAAACGAATTGCTATAATTAGTTACGCAGTCTGTTTTCAATACTTTTTCATTCGTTTTTCAACTTTATTGTGAATCAACTTATGTGCTTAAAAATGAATATGGATGGAATATTATTTCTGTTGCATAATTTACTCAAGTTTAAATAATTTATTAATAATACATAATATGCTGACGGTATATAAAATAAGAAGCTTAGTTTATATAGGTTTAAAGCAATGACATTAATTTAATTTTTTATTTTCTTATTGAATTATATGTAAAGGGAATTAATATCAATTGAAATTCTATGTTATATTTTTCTTTACAAATGCCATAAAATTCCGTTTGACTTCCAAGATATTGATTTTGCATTATTTCCTTACTCCTCCTTTTATATACATGCTTGTTCTCTACATATTCCTTAACCATTGATTAAATTGTGATGACATTTTAGGATGGTGTTTTTGAAAGACCTGGTCAAGAAAACTAGCCCCAAAATATTATACTAATATAAAATGCATTCACTTTTTCACGTTATCTGATATAACAACATATGGCGAGTACACTGTACATACATGTCACATTATTTTAGCATTGTTACGTAAATATTGGGAAATGTTTGCTGTTCTAGCGGGCGAATTTGCGATCGATGCGATAGCCGCGTATGTACTGCTCCGGCTGTTCTTTAAAGAAGTTATACTATACAGCCCGATGAAAAAGACGTTTCAAATTTACTTATTCATATCACATGTTTCGTAACTCTACTCACGTATTCAATAAAATATATTTACCTGTATAATTGTTGTATGGGGCGACAGCCCTGCAGAGCACCGCCATAAGGAGCACGAATCGGTGCATGCCGCATCCTACCCCGCAAACAGGCTTACTGCACAATGGAAAATATTCAAAATCAAATTTGGAAGAATATGAATCGTGAAGGAATGTTTGGGGTTTAAATATGAATTGCACGAGACGGGGATTCAGAAATGCTTTACCGTGAATTTCAAATACGTAAATTGGTTTAAGTAAAAAGAATGTATTTTATTTTATATAGTAGTATTTTTTGTATGCAATCTAGTCTTATAGTATTCATTCTTACATTCCTACGCTGTATCGACGCACTACTACATTATAAACAGTGTCAAGATGTCTCTGTCAAGCATATATTGACAGTGACAGTGATTTATCCACTGGCGAGGGTTAGCTACATACAGGACACATTCATTATTGATGACCCAGTGAAGCATCCATAGGAACAGTATATATATACAGTATATATTATTTGGTTATAGGTAGAACTGTGATATTAACAGAGATAAAGATATGTTTATATAAGCTTTTCAACTATATTTACGAAATTTAAAATATAATCTTCTACAAAGATTGTCTTATGAATTATGCCGTTTTTATTATTATTATCATACGAGTCTTTAATTTATCCCTCAAATACGTTATTGTTTCATTGTTTCTTAAATACTCATAATAAATGGCGAACTCAATAAATCAAAGTTAATTTTCTTATCTTGATCCAAAACTTCATATCCCAGAGTGTAAATTGGTTTACACGCACGAAAGTTTTGTTTGTCTATCTCACTTTCCGACACGAGGTTCGTTAAAGTTATCTAATTATTTGAATTATGTATATATAATATATTTATTATAAATTTTATCAAAATTCATATCAGTTAGATCAGCCCGCCTTGTTCTTACAGTATCCTAAAAAAATGGAAAGAATTTCTTCCTTCCTTCATTTTTTTTGTCATCATGCCGTTTCAAATTCGAAAGGCCAAATCAATATCAAGCATATAAAAAACATTCTAAATATCTATGGAACGTATTTTCATGTAGAAACTTATTATTATTGGATTAGAAAACGAAATGCCATGAAAAGAATTATCGCAAAAAGATGCAAAGTAACTGTGAAACAATATAGAACACAGTACTTTCGTCGCTAAGTCAACGCTAGGAGTGTGTTGCTGAATATTGTTAGTGACAAAACTCCTAATTTTATATATTAATGTTGTTTTGTGACACTTTTTCTTTTTTGTGCTAGAAGCTAAAATAATTTTGTTGAGATAAATATACATTTCCTCAATATGGGCGATTGTGTTTATAATATCTCAACCTCATCATCCTAGTGCTAAATTTCAATTTTTGGAATTGCAATATAAACTTCTGCTTCGGTACCCGTGGTCCGCTTTTGACATTTTCTTCTCCACATTATACGGTCTTCGGCATCCCTTGTCCATTGGCAACTATATCACCCTTTACGATGTCAAGCCAGCATTTTTTAGTTCTACCCCTCTGGTTGAGGCTTGGTGGTAGCTAGACAATGGTTTCCTACGTAAGTAGTTGGTTTTATTAAAACGTACTCATGTCAGCGTTGCTGACACTCCTGCATTTTATCCGCAATTTCACTGACATGAAGGCTACCTCAAATGCGGGAGTTCGTACCACGGTCCTTTCGCGTTACTACACACATTCACCAGCATATTAATTTCCGATACACGCAGTTCCTGCTTATGCCGCTCTAGCACACATCATTATAAATGAACAGCCCTGATGATGGTCTTTTAGACCCGTCCCCTCAACTTAACCGGCATTTTGGAGTTGCCAATAACACCAGTTATCTCAATCTACAGGAGTACGTGCCTTGACGTCACAATTCATGTTACCAGACGATGAATTTATAATATCAATGATACGAGAAATCTATCAGACATTAGTAGCTCCTCTAAGGCCTTCGGAATCTTCTACTTCAGCAGGTTAGTATAATATTTTAAACAACAAATATGGGTTTTCTTTTTTGAAGAATCTTTTGGCTGTTACTATTAATTAAACCGATTTTATCTTAATCTAATATGAAATGAAATTGGATCAAAAATATAATCCGTAATCCTAATTATGTTATCCAAAGACAAGATAGACCGATGGGTATCGACGAAAACGATATGTATGTATTGATTTCACTTTTTCAAGGTAGAAATTCTTTATGCACAACACGGCGCGTTAGCGTGTAGTGAGATAGTGTGCGACTCCCCGTATAATGGACCCCCGTATCTTAGGAGGCACACTTCCCTACATATCTACTAAAACCACGGCGGTATTCCATCGTTCGCCACTAATGTGGGAGCCGTGGGATGTGACGTTATTCTTACCTCGATTGGAAAGGCACCAGCCCGAGACCTCTTCAAAATTGGTTTCACTCTTTGGTAGTAAGCTTAAGTCTTAAATCAATGGGATTGAATAATATACTTAGACGATGAATATCACGATATATAATATACTCAAATTAATTCTATGTTATTAAAATTAAGAAAATTTAATATTGTCTTTGTTATTATTATAAGGTTTTGGTCGAGTAGAAGCGAATTGGATCTGAAAATTGGATCAAATGAAAACGTCTGCGAGTTAATGAAGATTTGATTAATGTTTTCTTTCGACTTAGAATTGAGAGACTCTTCATTTGAGATGTATTCATGACTTGACACTGGCAATTTATTAGCAAAACAACTGATGACGCCATATTTTAATCCTTTAAAGTTATGAAGTATTTTATTAGAATTATTCAGAACAGATGCTGGAACACTTGATACGACACGACGATCAAATGAAAACCATCATAGAAGGTAAGAGCTGTAACGAAACGGAATAGAGGGAGACCAAGAAGATCATTTATGGAGGAGATAAAGGAAAGACTGGATGCCGTGTCGTATCAAGAAGTCAAGGTAAGGTGTGCGTTTTGTAGAGAGGACTGGAAGAGGCTTCACCGACAAGAGCGGTAGCTTTTAAATAAATGATGATAATGTATCTCAACTAAATATATGTATGGTGAACTGATTTTCATTAAGGTTAATATCTGCTACATACTAGTATATATTTAACAGCTGTGTTTTGTGTAGAGACAACAAAAGAGTGATGGGCAACGACCTGAATAAAGATAGTGGTCTCATTTTCGCGAATTGAGCTGCTCATATGCATGCTTCCGTCATATTGCTGCGTTTATAATTCATTATGCACTAGTTGACCCGGCAAACGTTATGCTGCCATTTAAATTTAAAAAAAAAGTAGTTTTTATCCGTGCAGGGGCGGAGAAAGAATACTAACCTCTGCGGCCGGGGTCGGTCTGTGCGTAAAAGGCGACAAAACAACCCACCCATGACATGACAGCAGACAGGCTGATGGCCCGCTTATAATTTAGCAGTTACCGTCACCTATGGATGTTTGCAACCCCAGTGGCATTGAGAACATGCTGCTGTCCCATAAGGGTACAGGAACTTGGGTCACTAATGCCGGAACACAACACAAGGTCATTATGGCGGCATACTTAAGACCAAAGGTGGTCGCCATCCAGACGGGCTTGAGGCCCTACCACGTAGCTAGCGTTGTTTTGTCGCCTTTTACGACAGGCCGACCGGGCCGCAGAGGTTAGTATTCTTTCTCCGCCCCTGCACGGATATAATTTTTTATAAAAAGTAAATTGATTTTCAGAATGTTAATAAAAAAACAAACATTGATGTTTTATAAATCAGGTACGAACATTTTGGCAGTAATTTAAAATAATCTTTATAAAAGGGATTATAAAGAAAGTATTAGCAAGCGACATGTTATAATATTTATATATTTTCTCATTCATAATATCCCAGCTTCAATAAAATTATAAAATATAATTAAAAGAGCCAGATAAAGGTAATTCGAATTTGGATGAAGAAATTTAATGCTCATTCTCAAACCTCAAAGTTCCGTTAACCGCCATCCTTGTTTTCAACGATGTCGGATGAATCTACAATTAATTTAAAAAGCTTAACTCATTCTAAACAAACGAGTATCAAAAACGTAATTAATATTCTTTACAACTGTCAAAACCATTTAACAACACATTTCAACCGTCCTTCTTCTAATAAACATCGAAATTATATTACAATTTATGGAATAATATTCCAACTGTATAAACTGTCTACAGTATAAAATTCGTAAAGTATACATGTTTACATGAAAATAAGCAGCCGAATCAGGCATGAATAAATACTTATGTTAATGTATGGATTTATTATTATTAATTATTTAACCTATTCATCATCATCATCGTCAGCCTACTGAAGTCCACTGCTGAGGCAAGGCATACCACAGAGCCCTATGCGGCTCGTTGCATCCAGTCCTTGCCAGCTATTTTACGCAGATCGTCACCCCACTTCGCCGCTGGGCGTCCTACGCTTCGTTTTCCGAGTCATGCTCTCCACTCAAGAACTCGTTTACCCCCAGTTATCGGTTCTGCGACAGATATGGCCGGCCCACTGCCACTTCAGCATGCCGATTCGTGAAGTGATATCGGTGACTTTGATTCTCTGACGGATCACTTCAAATGCGATCCTTCAGAGAAACTCCAAGCATGGCTCTCTCTCCATGCTTGCTGAGTCACTTTAAATTTTACCCATTGTATGATCCAAAAATATTCATCATTCATATCGATCGTTCGTTTAGTATCGACTGTATACTGAGTCATTATTTTAGGAACTTTAGATATACTGTTTGGTGTTTTTAAAGGGCGATATTATTGCGGATCTTGTATTGTTTGTGACTTTACACGTCTTTGGGCTGACATACCATAATCACAACTAGAAAATAAATATAATTAATTTAAGTAAATTTGAAAAAAAAAAAACAGTATAACCTTCACAAACTTAAAACATAGCCTTTTCATATTCAAAACCTTTTAGAAAGATTAATAATTTATTTGACGCCTTTTAAACCACGAGAAGGAAACTGGGCCGGTCTAATTTTATTTGTGGTTCTTGCATGTACAAAATAAGGTTTATTGTCAATAATTATTAGAATCTGGGTGGATATAACAATAAATCTGAGTTTCTCCTGTAAAAATAGTAATTTAATTTACTGTAAAGATAACTATTAAACAAATATTTACATCTTATCATATTAAACTCACTTGTACAAGAGAAACGACATTAAATATCAATTATTCACTATGCCTTTTCTCCAAATACAAATTTTAACAATTTATGAGAACTGTAAATAATAATGTTACTGCTTACGTTGCGCAAGCGCGTGGGATATTTCAAAAAGTACAATGTACTGTACATATATTATAATTCAATCTAGTATACTGAATTGGGGATTACAGCTCTCATCTAGAATGCCAAATATTGTAGTTAATGAATAAAAAATTCTCAAAAAAATACTTTCAATATCAGTTGCTAAACGTGATAAAGGGGCTTTTACACGCGCATAAGAAGAACAATGACTTGTATAGAAGGCATTGTGATGCTGATAAGTATGCAACTAGTTCAGGGAAAGGTTTTCCCCATCGCCATGATGTCTTGAGAAGTTTAAAAGACTGACGCAAATCATAGGTTCTAAAATATTTAATAAATTACAGAAACAGGAGCAGTAGTTTATATTCATATAAATTTCGGCTCAAGGAATAGCTTATCGTGCATACCTTTTATAGCCTGGAAGAATTTATTAAATTTCGTATCATGTATCCTAACATTTAGTAATCAAATAAATTAGATGTACGGATTTCATGGAATATAACGTGTAAAAATGCGTTATCAATAAATGGGTTTTTAAGTTCAGTTTAGCCTGTTTGTGTATACATCTTTATATACTGTATTAACCATTACTGTGGCTTCATAGTCCATAATTCATTTCCATTATTACTCCGAAGATCTTTATGGTGCGGTTATATAATAAATTTTCATTCATCCAACTTGGTTTCATTTCGTACTTGAAGGTGTTGGCGGGAACTGGATGGTGACTTCTTATCGCGTTGCTTGAAAACATTGTCGACATATTTGAAATACTTTTGCGAATTACACTTACAAATATGCGATTTGTACTGCTACTGTTGATGATGATGATTGGGAAAAGATTACACTGCGTACAGTGCGCATAAGATACGTAAAAATAGCATACCGAGTTGTTACAGCAATTAAAATCATCGACAACAAATCGTATATTCCCAAATTAAGGCAATATAATATTATGGGAAAAATACACTGAGAATTCTCTGAAGCCCAGAAAAAAATGAATGCTGAAGAGGTTCCAAATGAGTTGTTGAGACAATGATTTAATTACCTGTAGTTTTATTCATGCAGGGACGGAGAAAGTATACTGATCTCTGCATCCGGGGTCGGCCTAGCGTAAAAGGCGACAAAACAACCCTAGCTACGTGGTAGTTAAGCCCGTCTGGATGGTGACTACCTTTGGTCTTAAGTTTGTCGCAATAATAACCTTGCGTTCCGGCATTAGTGACCCATGTTCATGTACCCTTATGGGACAGCAGGGTGTTCGCGATGCTAGTGGCCTTGCAAACATCCATAGGCGACGGTAACTGCTAAATTCTAAGCGGGCCGTTAGCCTGTCTGCTGTCCTACAGCGATAAAAACAGTTTTGACTAATAATAAAATAACAAATGTAAATCTACTCGAATATATTTTAAGAAAATACTTTTTAATCTGCCACTTCTAGTCTCTGGCTGATGATACATCTAACACGATCTTATATACTGGCCTTGGTAACAAGAGTATGGTTGTCTTAGCCTCCACTGATACTAGAAATGGTAAAATATTTAAGTTTTAAGCCCAGGCATGATTGGTTTTGGTCTGTAAGTCTTGTTGGGTCGTATGTATCTTATCAATGTATAACAAAATAAAAAAGCCGGTTCTAAATAATTCGAAAGGTACGCATTGCGTCTCCATTTTAAATAAATAACGCGTCGCTGGGGCTCGAAGTTAAAAGGCCCTTTATAGACATCTGCAACCCAAGTGTCCGCAGATGTGTGAACCTCGAAACACTTTCCCCGTTTAAGAATTTAATATTAAATAAGCCGGTGAAGGATTTTGTGGTAATATAAATGGTATATTTAAATCGTTAATATTAAATTTTTAGCATGTTTATTAGCAAAAACGGGGAATTAATAATTCGATTGAAGCTCCAGGTTTAGGTAACATTAATTCAGTAAAGGTAAAGTAGTATTTGTAAACTTTTGTCCAAAACAATATTTATAAAACTTGACATAAATATAATGAAGTCAGAATAATACTTCGGACACTAAAATGAATGAAGACGGGATTTAATGCTCAAACGACGATAAAGACATAGAATATCCCAAAATGTGGATTTGTTTAGCAAAATTTTTAATTAATTTAGTTTAAATAAATTTATTTCTCAATAACATCAATATAAAATTCATTACAATAAGAATTTTAATTTCAAATGTAATTAGTTATGTTTGTTTTTCTTATATAGCTGGAGTTCAGCAGATGAATATGATATACTATAGTTGTAAAATTAAAAAAAGGCGCTTTGTTAATTTTTTGTTCAGTTACACTAGTTGACACAAATTGACTGTTCAGATTGGCGCTTGGCAAGAAGAGATTCAAGGAGCTGACTGCCGACCTTCAGTGATGGAGAGGCACTTAAAGAAAGAAAAGAACAAAAAGACACTATTTGAAACGTTGACATTAGATCTTAGTAAAAATTTTCAGTCATCATAATATCTCTGTTGCATCCGAAGCACTTTGGAGTCCGTCAGATATTGCTGAGTACTGCCACAGAGATAAAATAAACATATTATTATGTCTACACATATCATAATTATCTGAGACACTTCTATTGTGTCGAGATAATTAGAACAAAAATTTGTTGGACCAGATTTAGCTGACTTGGGTAAACATCCAATTATAAATATACCGGTTTATAAATAGAAACGCGATACCGCCCGACACTCCACTTTTAAAAGGGAACAGCACCAAAGCCTCCGTTGGACATAAAACCCCAAATTAGATGTCCCAAATAACTTAAGTGTCTATAAATATAAATAGACCGGTATCCGATTCTAAAACTACATTCGCATATAAATAATACCTTTGGTCACTCCCTTTACCAAATACCTTTGGTACTACCACTATAGAACACAAATATGTCATACTAGTTGACCTGCCAAACGTTGTTCTGTCATAGGAATTAAAAAAACTAGCCTATGTCCTTCTCCAAGGTCCAATCTATGACTATACCTAAATTTATCAAAATTGGTTCAGCGGTTCAGGCGTGAAAGCGTAACAAACAAACAGACTTTCGCATTTTTATTATATATTACCAGAAGCGATAAAAGTATTTATTTTGATATAAGGATGAGTTTGTTACTGTCAAATATGCATTAGAAATAAATTATCAATTTTTGTTGTATTTATGGTTCAGTATTTTGGCAATAATGGCTTACTCATAAAATAATATTTAAGATAAACATTTCCATTATACATTATACACGTGTAACTCATAACGGTTTTTGCAGCGCACGCGAGAATAGCTCGCAGATGGCCGAATTATTTCCTACTTACTTGACACTTATCTTTATATTTTGGATAATTCATACAATGTCCTATTATTGTAAAATTACATTGAAATCCATTCAGTAGTTTTAGGTGAAAGAGTAACAACATCCATACTTTCGCGTTTATAATATTAGTAATGATTATACTTTTGTCAACGTAATAAAGCCAAGATGTTAATGACCTATGAATCTCTCTGATTCATGTAAACTTTGTGTAAACCATGGCCAATTGTTTCAACTTTTGAGTAATATTTAAGCATCAAGTTTGTTTAAAGTTTGATTGAGCAACAACCTATATTGTCCCACTGCCGGGGTTGGACCTCCCCTATAGGGAAAGAACAGTACGAGTATAACCGCTAGGCCTGTGCAAGGCGGATTGGCAGGTCTCACATACTTGTGATCTCTGTATGCAGAAATCTCTAGTCACTATTTTTTACGCTATAATATTATGTGATAATAAATAATAAACCATGCACGGTTGTGTACAACTTCTTTTGGCCATGTAGTCCACAAATAATAGCATTATTAATATTATTATCCTAGGAATATTAAACTAATAACAATAAATAAACAACTTGTGACAATTCATACGAAGCTCCCTAGTCCCTATGAAATCAAATGATAGCTAGTGATAATACTAGCTATCTTTTGATTTCATAGGGATCAAATCAAAATTGTCTAGTAACACTAACTCATAAGTCAATTGATGTGCTTTGTATATATTTTTATTGTAAAGAGATAAATAAACACTCAGACTCGGGACGTGAATCAAACCCGTAGCCACAGAGACGTTTTAATGTACCAAAGCTATGCCACGAAGGACGACAATAATGAACATTTTATAGTCACAAACAAAGGTTTTTTTTATGTACGTAGAATTTTATTTAATTCGCTTGAATGTAAGAAAACTTATTTAAATGAATAACTAATAGTCGCATTTCCATTAAAAGTGAACAATACGGTTGTTGGACAATCATCCGACCTAGACTGCTGATAGGCCTATTTCAAATTATGTAAGCTTGGAGTAAATTTTATGGTTCCATTAATAAATAAGAAGGAGGATATCTATGTCGATAATAAATAATTACACTCCCTTCATCTTGCACCTTCTAATATCATCATTATCCTAAAAGTATGCGATGTAGTCTATGGTATGATTTCACACTATCCCTTCGCAGTCCCATGTGTCTATGAATAGTTGTCAAGATGTCACTGTCACTATCAAGACACAAGGCACGGTCGAGTATGAGCGACATATAGGGGTACTTTTGAGATATACCTAGTCATTGACGAGTCAATGATGTACCCTTAGAAATACTATAGTATATTTATATTCCATTGAATCACTAATTTTCGCTTTCTAGAAATATAAGAATTTTTTTCCAAAGCAAACTTTTAATTTGAACTGAGTAAGTAACGGCAGACAGGCTAGCGGCCCACTTAACAGTAAGCAGTTACCATCGCCTATGGATATTTGCGACGCTAGGGCCACTGCGAACACGCTGCTACCCCATAGGGGTACAGGAACCTAGGTCACTAATGCCGGAACACGAGGTTATCATGTCAGCATACTTAAGACCAAGGGTGTTTACTATCTAAACAGGCTTGGGGCTCTACCACGTAGTTAGGGTGATTTTGTCTCCTTTTACGACAAGCCAACCCCGGCCGCAGGGGTTACACCGTCCCTGCACAGACAAACATATATAGAAATTATTTCAAATAGAAAGTCATTTTAAACCCACTAAATTTTATCTTAAACTCTTTCCTAGATTCTAGATTTTAGCAAAAGAATTCCTAATAGTGGTCCCCATAAATAATTTCCACATTGGAGTAACGTAAATATTTTATTCAGGTGAATTGGGATTCTTGTTGCTGTCACGACAAAATTTTAATTTAGATAACATTCTTTGGACATTTCGACGAAAATGCACGTTAACGTTAATAGTGATGAGACAATACTTGTCTTGAAGACTTACTTTATTTTATTAATGGATAGTTTTCATTTGGTCTCTAAGTCTCGATTTGACTTTTATTGTGTTATCTAACTTTGTTTTTTTTTTCATTTACCCAGTGATGAATCGAAACTTGTTATGGTTAAAAACTGACAATGTTAAATATATAACATTACATGATGAATCATATCACTACATAGTATAAAACAAAGTCCCGCTGTCTGTCTGTCCCTGTGTATGTTTATATCTTTAAAAACTTTGCTACGGATTTTGATGTGGTTTTTTTTAATACATAGTGATTTAAGTGGAAGGTTTGTATGTATAACACATGCATAATATAGTAGAGAAATACTGATAATTTAAAGGTCTCTAATGTGATGTCGTAAATAAACACATTTTTTGCGCTTACATAGCAAACGCTGGCTGAACCCTACGAGATAGATCAAAATAATGTAATGTACACTATATTGTAGACCTTTTTAAGGTGTACATAAAATGTGTATATAAAAATTCCGCGATGGTATATATCTATCTCTTATGGGATAGCCCACAATAACCATTTTTTATTCTTTACTTTTTACGAGAAATAATTGCTTATTTACGAAGCGATTTTAAGCAATACAGAATTAATCCTTATCCAATTGAGTAACTTAAATACATTGTGCATTTAATATAGATTAATATGGCCCTGTACAGCATATAATTTAAATGAATATTTTCGAAGATATTACAGATTTAAAATGCACATAGTGGCTGCGGTGATACCGGCCGGGGGGCCAGCGGCGCGTGCCTATAAATTTACTACTATTACTCGATGATTAATCAATATATTTATGTAAGAAGTCTTTTACGATAAATTTATAAATATCGAGACCAAAGCTAGGGTCTCGAGTTTACACAACACTACTAAGTATAACGTGACCAACTTTGGTTCCCTGAGGAGCCGAACCCTTTTAACTTTATTTATCCGAAATGGAACTCCCCAAACTCGGGGAAAACTTATTTTTGCATGACACTACGTTTTTTTCCGCGAAGGAAATGTTGACATTTGTGGATGTACTATTTCATTCAAGGAAAACCAGCAAAGTTTTTGAATGTAACAACATTTTGTAGCACTGAAGACATTCTCTAACTTTTAGTAAACATCAGACATTTTGACAATGGTATGAAATTTTACTTTTACATTTTTTTCTTTTTTCAAGGCTTGTAGAGGCAAAAAGATTAGAAGTTTAGATTAAAATTCGTTACATTAATATTTCATTGTAACTTCTTTATTATCACTAAAGATAATAATGGATTATGTTGCTAATTATATAGGATTATCTAATCCTATAGAACAAACTACAAAACTTAGACAAAATAACTTTACTAATTAAATAAATTCCTGAAGTTCTTTAAACAATTGAAATTGAGTATACATTTACTAATAAACAATTTACCATATAAATATTAAATTCAATTAATTCAAAATCAAATCAAATTACTTATCTAATAAATGAGAATAATAATTGGTGGGAATATATTGTGAAATAATTAATTATAATTTTATAATCCCGTTGTTAGGTATTCATTTGCTAGGTGCTAGGGTCAATTACGTCTGGATGACAACAGCCTCTGGCCTCTAAATATACCATCATAATACCCTTGTGTTCCGGCATAAATTAATCAGGTTCCAGATTTTCTACGCGGCCGCAGCGTAGGCGCTTTGCACCTGGCATCGCAAACATCATAGACGATGTTAACTGCTTACTATTATGTGGGCCGTCAGGCTATCTGCAGTTCAACGGCAATAAAAAAGTGCGTGAAATATTATTATTTTATATCTTTTTAAACAAAACTCAACTGTATTTTATTGCAATAAAATCGCAATTCGAATAGATGTGTATAGCAATCATTTTAAAATTACATTATAGAACACTTCAATAATCATTATGTCATTATTAATAAGGTTGGTATTACTAGAGCAAAAAAAAATTCAAGTGTATTTCATTGTAATAAATTCGAATAGATATGTATAAGTAATGCAATCATTTAAAAATTACATTATAGAATAAGCCTTAAGCTATTATTATTAATAAGGTAGTATTACTGGAGCAAATAAAAAAACGTTTCACATATTCGTGACGCTAATAATGCGTTTCATCCGTAAAAATTTTACCCTCATGCGCGCAAAGAAGGTTCACTTCAACAAAGTTAGAAATTTTTTATTTTAAGTTAACTGATACAAAAACTTTTTCACGACCTATCCATACGTTTCATTAGATTATCACATGATAAGAGAACTTATACCTTACCTTATACCTTACTTAGGCTTATACCTTGCACATGCACATGCACAACCATGCATATAAACATCCAGATAAAGACAGCCAATTATTCTTAACTATAGTTTAAAGCCTACGTTTTATTTATTATTATTATTTTCTTTATACTAATTTAGTTTAAACATTGTTCATTAAAGCATAAATTCTCCGACAAGCAAATGCATAATTTACACTACATTTTCACAAAGCTATAAAAATACCTAATCATAAAAGTAGACCATAAAATAATTAGATAAAAAATTATGAGCAAACTTTAATTAAAACTCCTTAATAATTATCAACAAGAAAATCGCGGACGGCAATATCAATTAATCTAAGTCAGAATGACTCCGCTTATTTCGTGTTACATGAAAATTATTTGAAACAATTATATTGTCAAGTGAAAGTGGTAAGGAACCGCGCAATTTACTAATCAGAAGGGTGACTCACAACAAAGCCTTAAATTGATGACGTGCAAGAAAAACTAGATGTGGCAACTTTTTCATACAAAAATGTATTATAGTAATTAGCCGCGAATGTTATACGGTAATTATAAGTGCGATATAACTTTTTATTACATAATAAAATTAGATTACTTTGAACTTTTATTTCACATAAATTTTCTAAATAACACAGAAACCTACGTTTAAAATAAGCAAAAGTTTTATATCTACTGTTTAACAGAGTGATTAAAATATGCGCGAACCGTGAAACCCTGACAGTTGTCGGAACTAGGGACGGGGCACGTGTGTCGATTGTGTATAACTAGTACTGTACCGCCCTCGTGTAGCAATCGATTAACTCCTTATCACTACTTATGATGCAATCATGATATAACATCCAAGCAACGTCCAGTGTGTGCAATAATGACATTAAACAATCTACTTATTAGTTACGTCTAGAAGTAAGAATAATTATCCCCATTTTATCACCATCAAATTGTAAAAGGAGACTAGTGGAATATTTTGCTGTTTTATATAAAGGAAGAGCATCGTTCAGTTTGGGGTTTAGTAGTCAAGCGACAGTTCCTGTAATATCTAATCAAAATCATTTATTTCTCTCTACTCAAGAAATGGCAGTGTCATGGACAGACATCGATGTAAACGTATGGTTTAGCCTTATGGCGATATTCAACGTCGTTCGCTTCAGGTAACACAACGGTTTGAATACAACTACGATAAATCAGTAAATTGGGGATTTCAAGTCTCCTTAATAGTAACATCTGGTAACGGCAGATTAACTGGCAAGAGAGGGCTCAACTAATGATTTTATGGGTCCAGAACAATATGAAGGCATTCCGACTAGCCTCGTGAAAGCCACATTCAGGGATTTTGCAGACCACAGTCAACAACAATACTGGCTAGATATTCTTGAAAAATTTTCCGGTTGATATCCGGGTGTTCCTAGCCTTGAAACTGATATTTAGATTCTAAGAGGGTGAATTTGTAAATTATCTGTGTACCTATAAATAACACTACTTTACAAAAATATTTATTTTGTTTCCCTGGATATCTCTACGAATTTCTATGTTTTCAACTGCGCAATTTACGAACATAATCATGAAAATAATGAATATACTCTAGTTTTTTATAATTTCAGCGTATCCTTTTAAAGAATTAAAACTTAGACTATGAGGAAACAGAAAGATTTTTGAGTGTATGAATTATTAACACACGCACACGTACGCGCGCGTACACACACACACACACACACACACACACACACGCGCGCACACGCACGCACGCACGCACGCACGCACGCGCACACACACACACACACACACACTCTCTCTCTCACACATGCATGCACCTTTAGAATAAGAACATAGAAATAAGAAATAAGCTTAGTTTTACGTAAATTCATAGATTATATTGTATCAATCGGAATCGGGTCCCCAAGATACAGGTCAACCTAGTTTGGGGACCAATGATGTTATGGATTGTTATGGATTTTTATATATGTCAATAAACAATTTATTTATTT
Source organism: Malacosoma neustria (assembly GCA_963693495.1). Taxonomy (NCBI): domain Eukaryota; kingdom Metazoa; phylum Arthropoda; class Insecta; order Lepidoptera; family Lasiocampidae; genus Malacosoma; species Malacosoma neustria. The sequence goes on from OY856390.1 coordinate 12,409,026, forward strand.
ATTTATTTAATTAAACGAAAATTATTAACTTTTTACTTGGTCAAAAAAGTGAATACAAAATACCGTTGGGCAGCAGCAAATACTTTGTCTGTGGGACAATAGAGCAAAGCAACTTCATCCACATAATATCTTGTTCCCACAAGATGTGTGGATGTGGCCTTTGAAAAAGTCCTTAACTATCGGTAAAGGCCACGTAATAAAGAAACTAATATTAAAAGTATAATCAAACAATTTGTTTGATAGACAAGGAGGGCGATTGTTTCAAGTATATTTACAGTAAATTTTCTAAGTTTGATAGGGAAAAATTTAAAGTATTTGATATCAAATTAAAAATATTTTTCAAATTCGGCAATTGATGAAAGATGCAATTATTATCACAGATAAAGGTGGTTAAGACAATTCCCGAAAGTGAAGCTTAGAAGAGTTTTGTATTTATAGTAGAAAATTTTCTGGGTAACCATAAACCATCAAATTATAAAGAAATTGTGCAAAAAATGTTGATAAGCTTTTAGAATTCAGGAGCAAATATGAGTATAAAGCTGCATTTTCTCCACAGTCATCCGGATATATTTTCTGATAATTTAGGAAATTATATTGAGGAATAAGGCGAGCATTTCCACCAGGATCTAAAAGTAATGGAGAAAAGGTATCAAGGTAGACAAAAATACATTATAATTATTTTGTGTTATTTTTTTTATTCAGATTTTTTTAATGTAAAATTAAAATCAAGATTAAAAAACTAGAGCAAATCTTCCAAAATCATTTACAGTTTCATGAACTGTCACCATAAATATATCAGAAATCAATCTTATATCAAGGGCAACAAAACCACTGTTGACCAGTGTAATTCATAGTTTGTCATTATTTTACTATCTTATAGCCCCTTCACGTAGCTTTATTTCCGTGTAAAACTGCGACGCCATTGTTAACAAAAGATATAAACTGCCAACGATTCCAGAACCGACCACAAATCAGCCGAACAAAGCCGTTCAATACTGAATTTTCTACTCAGTTTCATTTAAAGGCAAGTCTTCAACTTTTAAACTTCGGCCATTTTAACAATGAGACTGTATTTAACCATTGTCACAAGCTTGGTTGTAAAAGTTTTGAATTCAGAAAGTTGATTGCATTGAAGTTTGAGTCACGATATTCTAACTTTTTACAGAGTATGTACACTGAGAATATATAGATTTGATAAATCAAGCATGAAAACATCTCACAAATATAATAATACATGGTGGATATAACTACAGTAGCAATCAAAAAGACCCGATTAAATCTCAAGTATGGCAGGCTTTTTAACCAAGCACATAATTGTCACTTACTAGGAAAATATTTTATAAAAATTTGTTTCTGAGCTCGAGCTAGGGCCACGGATGTGGGCAATATATGTACTTAAAAAATGGAGGATATGTTAACTTCTGGGCTATTATTATAACAAACCATACTACATCAAAGCAAAATACGACATGATCACTCGTAATTATGTCTGTGTGCATAAATCCGTGCGTGCGTGAGAGCGCGCGCACGTGTGTTTGTGTGTGTGTGTGTGTGTGTGTGTGTGCGTGTGTGCGTGTGTGCGTGTGTGCGTGTGTGCGTGTGGTGTGTGTAAGTGCGCGCGCGTGCGTGCGTGCACGTGTATGTATGTATTACTTCAGGTGAAACATTGTAAAAAAATTAATATTTCAGAAAAGCATCAAAAATCTTTTCTTTGCATTACGATGTCGGTATTCTAAAACAGTGTTATAAGATCCCTTTGAATCTAGCAGCATCTTGGGGTTTCTTGAGATTTTGTAAACAACCACTGATGCCAGTAATTGATGATAATTAAGTGGAATATCTGCTTCTTTTACGGATCACAAAAATATACAATATTATATTCACTATAAAACGCTTCAGTTGCAATGCAGTTATATTATTTTTCTCCCTTCTTTATTAGGTCAGCCTTAACAATATACATCTCTGATCTAATAATAATTAATATGTCTAATACAAGTCAGCATTACTTGTTCTCTTCTTCTATCAGATGATATTGATATTCTGATATGAAAAACTTTTTATAAAGAAGCGAAAGTTTAGTTTAAAAATGTATAGTTGCACAACTTTTTAAACCAACCCACAAATTTACTAAGAAAATACTACCTCACTTAAATTAATTCCCTAATCCTATTAATACAATTTTGCGGTGTAACTGCGTTGAATATTTCAAGTTAATTATACATCGTACAAGGAATTTAGGCTGAAATTAATACCACACATCATATTCGGGTTAGGTACATTAAATTCCGCAATAACAGTGGTTTCCAAATTATTTTATCATAAGTTCAGTTAGGCTTATGCATGAAATTTTACAAATTCATCGTTATTTCGTATTATAGAAGTAAGTATATTTTGCATCTTAAGCTTTAATTACGAAGCTTCGGCTCCATCGTTAAATTCCACTCTTAAACTCTACTAAGTCTACATTTTAACGATGTATACATTACATATGTTACTCTGCTACTACTTTTTTATTTACCGTCGTTACTGTTTAATCGTTAAATATTTCTAAGCAATGTTCATGCAATTAAGATATAATAATAACAACAGCTCATAGCGTTGCACTGCTAAGCTCAGACCTCACTATAATATGTACAGGGCATTATGTATGCACTCGAAGACAGCCCACTTTTATTTACTAATAAATCCTCTCAAGAAGTTGTCCGGAAGAAATCGCTCACAGCGATAAGACCACCGATTGTACTTTATTTGTCTATATTTTCTTGTTGTAAAGTTGATCACAATGAGTGCAATAAAGTATATTCTTATTATAGGGAACGGACAGCAAACCTACCACGGTTATCCAAAGCGAATTGGTCAGTTGTAGATAACAGTGATTTTGGTATGCTGGTTTCATTGCGATGTTTTCCTTTACCGTCAGTAGATGGCAATTATTCTATAACATGTGCATTAGATGAGGAAAAGCTGCCTAAGCGGTGCATGCCATCGTGGTATTCGAACGCGGGGCCTCTAATTTGGCACTGAGCTGCCAGGTACCTGCAATTAAGATATATCGGCCTAATTCTGCTTTGGTATTATTCTAACATCTGACATTATTTTTGTCTTGAGCATTATTCCCTCTATATTACATATCTATACTACAATAATCAAATAAATTATAATAATATCCATGAATAACTTTTATAATCATTTAATCACAGCCACTAAAAAGCCTTTGAAGTATTTGAGACGATAAAGAAGCTAGAAGTCATCGTAGCGTTACGACATGGCCAGGCAACAGCATCCCATCTGAATTAGCTCTCGATCATCGCTCAAATAATGGCCGGAAGCGAAAGTTTAGTCAGATAATCGAGTCTTAGTGCTCCGAAGCCTATACAAGATATCCTCGTCGCCAGCATCTTGTACCATATGAAAACACATAGATATCGTCCAAAACCGTTCCCCTGTATCACATGGAACGATATAATGCCCTGGCTCCTGACAAGGTAGGTGTCCCGCTAAGACGGTGTTTACGTCTGCACTTGAAATGCGTGCGCTTGAACGTAAGGTCAGATTGGAACTTTGGGAAACGCTGGTACAGGGCGTAGTTTCATTGGGTGTGTCAAATAGCTCACAGCCACGCAACGTGTCATTGTCACAATTAAAATAGTTTTTAGTTGATGTTATGATGTGAAAACGTTACGTTTTGTGAATGTTGATTTAAGATAATTGGTAACTGACGAAATGATTTTAATAGCAGTTATGAATTGAATATGAAATGTTATGGAACAGGAAACTCGTATACTTTGTTTTTAGTTATTATAAACGGTGGTTATTTTGATTGTAAATGAAAGATAATTCAAATATCAGCTAAAATAAATAAATGAGATGTAAAAAGTTTTTCTTTTAATTTTACAAGACTTTATATATGTACATACTATATATTTAATCATATTTTTTTAACCTAAGGTACGTTTTGAGTAATTCAAATACGTATTAATTTTGATTATTGTTAAAATTTCAGCTATTTTGATTGTAATAAATTAGTTATAATTTTATTTATTAATTTTAATAAACAGTGTAAATCATCAGCAAAAGGATAACTCTTTCCTTAAAAGTAAGAAACAAAGTTTAAATTTGTTGGAAAATGTGTTTGTGATGTGAAATATAAACAGTTAATGCCTAAACAAAATCTTGTGATTACGATTTAACTAGCTACAAAATATTACTATAACTATCAAGTAACCTGGATAATATTTATTTAAACGATCCTCATGAGCGAAAATAATTGCATATTGCCGTAATTTGGTGGAGTGCGTCCGTAACAACGGACGCACTCCACCAAGCTGCAGAACGGGATCGATGGAGACAGCTAGTTGACGGAATCAAACGGAGTCACGATCCTCAGCAATGAGGGACTGATTGAAGAAAGAGAGATTGCCGTAACTTTACGTAAATTTTAATGAAAATCAAACGATAATAAAACCACTGTTTAAGAAAGAAAATAAATGACATAAATTGTTATCGTCTCTAGGCCGAATATTTTCAAGTTTTTTTGAATTTTGAAGAAAGAATTTACGGAGCACAATTTCAAACATGTTCTTTGTACACCTACCCACAAACCTAGAATATTTTATATTTCAAATCAAATTTAGGATAAATGATCAGTAATCCTGTACCCTCCATGGTTTATTAATATTCTATTTTTCTTCTTGGTATTGATAAAATTTCTGTTCAAGTGGTTAAGGCATTGCTCCAAGATGTTAAAATGGTTTTGATTTAAAAAAAATCCCTATACTAAATAATAAAAGCAAATTTAATATTAACATTTGGTGTGATGATATGACAATGATTATGCTATTATTGTCATCCTCAGTTAACCCTATCTATCAGCCAATATTCTCTTTCACTCTTTTTTTTACACTAATCTAATCTAAGTTTACATGAACACAGTCTTCAATCAAGAATTCCTTTACCCTGTCGTTTATCAGTTGAAAACAGACCATTAGTAAATCAGCTTGCAGATTAAAGAAAAGATCTAAGTGATTATCTGTAACAGACTACATTAAGACCATGCATTATGTTAAATTTTATAAAAGACCACAAATAAAATCAGTACTGACACTCAGAACGTAATAAATTATTTGCATATCATTTAAACATTTTCTGATATGTAGCATAACTGTCGATCCATGATCATGGATCCTCCTAACTCCTCCTCCTAATACCTGATGCCCTCGTATTATAATGAATTTAAATCAACTTTACATTACTTTTTTATTGCTGAGGAACAGTAGACGGAACTAAACAGTTACCGTCGTCTATAGATATTTGCGACGCTTGGGGTACCGCGAACACGCTGCTGCTCCATAGGAGTACAAGAACCTAGACCACTAATGCTGAAACACATCTTAGGGTTATTATGGTGGCATACTTATAAACCAAGGATGGTTGCCATCCAGACGGACTTGAGGCCCTACTACGTAGCTGGGGTTGTTTTGTCGCCTTTTACGACAGGCCAACTCCGGCCGCAGGAGCTAATATTCTTAATGCTCCCCTGCACGGAGAATTACTTGATATTAGTCAAACATATTAATACTTCCATAAAAATATACCAAATGAAAATATTATTTTTCCAAACGAAGCGAGAAAATCGTAACGCGAATATGTTGTCATTTATATTACTTAAGGAAAATGGGTCCTGTTATTGGGAGATTGCGACCACAATTATGAGTGTTACGTTTGTCCACTTTAGTAATAGATAGTTGTTGTCTAAGAATGTCAAGTGGGTGTAAGAGGTTCTGACAATATTTTGACGAAATGTGCAAGATTTAATGGCAAGCTTTCAGAACTGGTGAGTGAGGTAAAAATAAGTATGATGGAACAATTCACACAACGTCAACTAGTTACGAAGTATAGCTTACATGTGTTATGGGTACTAGACAACTAATATACTACTTATATAAATAAATACATATATAATAATAAGCCTTTTTATTTCAATTTTAATACATTACTGTTAGTAGTTTGAGTTTTATTTATTATGATATGAAATTTACAAAAGAAAAAGAAGTAGAATCTAAATAAAAATAGCATGATTTTACCCTGAAGACTGTGAGCAATTTGCAGTATGTCCGATGTCAGGGGCCACTACCCCTTGTCCAACAACGTGCTGTGAAGACCACCTGTGTGCTATCCCTGCTTGCCACTATATCCTTCTCCGAAGGTTATGTATTGTTGTGAAAGAAGCCGCGAGTATCAAGGCCTCTAACTTGCTAAGAGGAAGATTGCTGTGAACCACCACCAAAATATACGAAGATGGACGCATTGTGCGCAAGCTGCCTGTGTCTGCATTAAAGCGCAACGGAATGCAGGACCGAGAGCATTCAAAGACGCTGGTCACTGCAAATTTCCTATGTAGAAACTCTTGTGACGTAGTTGTTTAATGTGAATGTAATAATGGATGTTGTTTACTCAAGAAGAAACCAATAAAAGTGTCGCTTGAGGATATATTAGATGATTGACAACGTAATTTCGTGTCCAACTTTCAATGTGAAACGAGAAAAATAATTTAAAGGATGACAGATTTTTCCCCAAAAAGGGGTTAATGTCAGGCAGGGGCCGGTTATAAAAACTAAGCCACGACCATTACAACATGTAACTTATTGTGCTGACCCCGTATAATGTGGGATAAGAGCAGGAGGAAGATTTTTAGTAGTTTTAGTTAATAGTAGTAGTTGTTTAATCTAAGTTTTAGTAATTAAGATAGTTACATATTTATAAGGACCCCTTTCGGGTAAAAGCCATCTCTAACTCTTTCCATCTTTTTCTGTTTCTCCCTAAATTCATCTAGTGTCTCCCTGCTATTTTGCAAATATCATCAGTCCACCGACTGCATGGTCTTCCCACATTTCTCTTGCTCTGTGGACCTCTCCATGATGTGGTTCTTATAGTCCACCTGTCATCTATGAGACGTGGTATATGTCCTGCCCATTGCTATTTCATTTTCAAAGCTTGTTCTAAAACGTTTGTGAGCTTTGTTTCTTTACGGGTCTGATCACTTCTTATTTTGTGAATTTTGCATAATTTTAGCATGCTACGCTCAATAGCTCTTTGGCATGATCTAATTTTGAGTATAACCTTATTTGTATAAACCCACGTCTGGTATTCTTAAAGTAAGCAGGACAATAAGCATGTTTCAACTACCGTCTTATTCAGCTCCAAATTGTAATTTCCCTTTAGAATTTCTTTCTGTGACCAATAATACTTCTTCCAGGTTAAATTATTTCTCCTTTCCACTTCTTCTTGATTACTGCTATTGTTTACAGATATTTGTTTGCCTAAGTAGGTAGGTAGTATAGCGTGGGCTTCATGATAAATGAGAATTGAAGGTTGGTGAATTAGGTGCTACGTATCGGAGGTCGTCTGAATGGCTGTTGGTTTTGTAAAAACCGATTTAAGACACATTTACTAGTTTCCAAATTTAAACCTAGATGAATCCATGTTAAACATTTTAAATGTGAAGGTAAGTAATATTCAAGTGGCATCACACTGACATCAAAATAGAGGTCACGAGTTCGATTCTCATGATGACACACATACTTTAGATAGTTTTTCTTACCTATTGTAAATATTATAATTAAATAATATAAATAAATATTTTGTGATAATTTACACAGCGCCATCTAGTTCCAAATTAAGTAGCATAGCACTTGTGTTATGGGTACTAGACAAATGATATACTACTTATATACTTTTTTGTAAATAAGTTACATAATAAATACATATTATACATAAACACCTAGACGCGAGACGGGAATCGAACCCGTGACCTCTGCAAGCGTACCGAAGTGCATTATCCGTTGCGCCACAGGTCATCAAATTTGCCACAACAAAATAAAATTACGAAAAAGTAATTAGAATATTGCCCTCTGCGGCCGGGGTCGGCCTGTCGTAAAAGGAGACAAAACAACCCACCCTAGCTACGTGGTAGGGCCCCACGCCCGTCTGGATGGCGACCACCTTTGGTCTTAAATATACCGACATTTTTTTTATTGTTGTAGGACAGCAGACAGGCTGACGGCCCGCTTAGAATTTAGCAGTTACCGTTGCCTATGGGTGTTTGCAATGCCAGTGGCATCGCGAACACGCTGCTGTCCCATAAGAGTACAGGAACTTGGGTCACTAATGCCGGAACACAACACAAGGTTTTTATGGCGGCATACTTAAGACCAAAGGTGGTCGCCATCCAGACGGGCTTTGAGGCCCTACCACGTAGGATATACCACATAATAACTTTGTGTTGTATTCCGGCATTAATGACCCAAGTTCCTGTACCCTTATGGAGCATACTCAATGAATATGTTATTTTTTGTATTGTTTTTATATAATATATAATTTGTTTGAAAATATAAGAAAATTAACTTGGCGATATCCGTGATTGTACAGATTTTTAACAATAAAAACTTGATAATGTTCTTTCAAACTTAAAATTTTAATTAATTATGATATAATTGCGACTACTGGGCGATCATTAATATTACTAATTATATCTATATATACTCAATATAATAATATATGTGTACTTAAAATTATTTATTTTGTATCCTCACTGACTAAAAATACAATATTAAAAATATTCCGCTTACATTCAAAGTTTGGAGTATGGTGTACAGTACCTAGTCAGGTCATAAGTATTGTCACACAGTAAAAACTTTTCTTTTAGAATGCTGGCCACAAAAAAGTTTATTGAATTCGAATTTCGAATTGTTCATGAAAATAAAAATGTATAACTTTTAGAATTTTACTCATTTTTAAATATGGAGTGGACGCTTAAAGAAGACCGTGTTGCAGTTATTGCGTTGCATCGTTGCGGTTACGCGCCAATTCAAATTTTTAACATACTGAAAAATTTGAATATAACCAAAAGATTCGTTTATCGTACCATCAAACGATACAATGAAGACTCTAGTGTAGATGACAGGTCAAGAAGTGGTCGCCCTCGGTCTGTTAGGACTCCAGCAGTGATAAAAGCTGTGAAGGCACGAATTCAAAGAAATCCCAAACGTAAGCAGAAACTGTTGGCCCTTCAGATGGGGTTAAGCAGAACCACGGTGAAAAGGGTGTTAAATGAAGACTTAGTGCTTCGGGCATATCAAAGAAAAACAGGACATCGTTTGAATGCTCGTCTAATGGACCTGAGACTGAAGAGATGCCGCGCTTTGTTGAAGCGGTACGCGGGAAAAAAATATCGGGAAATTCTTTTTTCGGATGAAAAAATGTTTACCGTAGAAGAGAGCTACAACAAACAAAATGATAAGGTGTACGCACACAGTAGTGAAGAAGCGAGCAACCGTATTCCGCGTGTCCAACGAGGTCATTTTCCATCCTCGCTCATGGTATGGTTGGGAGTTTCTTATTGGGGCTTAACAGAGGTACATTTTTGTGAGAAAGGTGTAAAAACGAATGCTGTTGTGTATCAAAATACAGTCTTGACGAACCTTGTGGAACCTGTTTCTCATACCATGTTCAATAACAGGCACTGGGTATTCCAACAAGATTCGGCGCCAGCTCATAGAGCGAAGAGCACACAAGACTGGCTGGCGGCGCGTGAAATCGACTTCATCCGGCACGAAGACTGGCCCTCCTCCAGTCCAGATTTAAATCCGTTAGATTACAAGATATGGTAACACTTGGAGGAAAAGGCGTGCTCAAAGCCTCATCCCAATTTGGAGTCACTCAAGACATCCTTGATTAAGGCAGCCGCCGATATTGACATGGACCTCGTTCGTGCTGCGATAGACAACTGGCCGCGCAGATTGAAGGCTTGTATTCAAAATCACGGAGGTCATTTTGAATAAACTTTAATGTCATAAGAATCTATGTTTTGTTAAGTTCATTTTGGTATATGAATGGTTACATAATTAATAAACTTGTTACAATTATTTTACATTAAACATGTGACAGAATTTATGACCTGACTAGGTATATGCATCTGTTCAGGTCTAAGCCTTGATACACAAGAAAATAGAGGGACTAGTTGTAGCTGAATTTGGATTATACAAAAGGTATATTGCGTTAAAAAAATTTTTTACAATGACCTTGGAATGTAATGGGATAACCCTAATCTATTCGTCGGATGGACACACATGTTAATGAACATCTCCATAATATATATTACCATTCATAAAAATTATTATTATGACTTGTCTCCGTACGGAGGCTGAGTAAGAATACTAACCACTGCGTCCGGCGTCGACCTGTCGTAAAAGGTGACAAAAACACCCTAGCTAGATGGTAGGGTCCTCAGCTAGCCTGGATGGCTACCACCTTTGGTATATAAGTATGCCGCAATAACCATGTATTGTGTTCCGGATACTATACGATGTTTGCAACGCTAAGGAGCCAGCGTTCATACTGCTGTCTGCATAGAGGTACTGAAACTTGGGTCATTAATTCCGGAATACAACACAAGGTTGTGGTGCTCTGCCTCCTAGCTAACACGAGTTTGGTGCTCTGCCTCCTAGCTAGAGGCCTATATCTATTTATTTTTCAACCCTTAATTTCACGAGTCCTAAATAAATTACAGTCGTTCACCAATTTATTATGTTTTTTACTACCCCTACAGTATCCCGCATAACAAGATGCAATAAAAATGTTATTGTTCCCTAGAATACGGCTACAACATAAAATGTTTGGGGAGAACACCGATACATTTCATTAGGCGCAGGCAAGTATTCGATTTCGTTAGAGATAACAAAAATGTAATTTAAATATTCCTTCTGAATTCTAATCAATAGCATGTATAATTTTTCTTGTCTGATATTTAATTTTTTAAATTAAGTGCCACGTAACGTACTAACCGTGAAAGAAACCGTCAATAGTGTAAGTATCTCTTCAATACGCCAACTGAAACTCAATTCAGCAGAGAGTTATGGAGATACCTATAATACTAGCCGTCCCCACCCGCTTAGAGCAAATATAATATAAAAGAGAAAACAATATCCCAAAAAAAAATAAGAAAAGGTCAACGGAATCCAAAAAGTAAGTTGCTTTGAATCGTCGATTAGTCGCAGTCTTAACCCAATGTGTTTAGTAGTTTTGAAGCTATGATGTGTCATAAAATCCTTTTTTTTTTCATTTTATATATTTTAAAGATTTATTTAAATGAACTAATTTTCCATTTTCATTTTAACAATTTTCGTGGCGTAATGCTGTTTTTACGCCTAAATACCTACATTAGATTCGAATCCCTAGTTGGGTATTTGCTTGTAATATTCAAAAATAAGTTTTTTATATAATACATATATTTTCCACTCCATCATGTACTAAAGTGGAAACGACCCGCAAGTAATGTAGGTGACCCTAGTTTCTATAGCTCACAATCATACGTTTTAAGGTAAGGCTTCTACGTTGGACCATGTTTCAATGAGGTTGAATCCTTCTAATCTGAGGTTTTATCCGTGCAGGACGAAGAAAGCATACTACTTCTGCGGCCGGGGTCAGCCTGTCGTAAAAGGCGATTAAATAACCCAAGTTAGGTGGTAGGGCTCCGAGCCCATCTGGATGGCAACCACCCCTGGTTCTTATATGCCACCATAATAACCTTGTTTTGTTAGCGATGCCTCTGGCGTTACAAGCACCCATAGGCGACAGTAACTGCTAACTACTAGGCTGTCAACTTGTTTGCTGTCCTACACCAATAAAAAAATGTACCTAGTCCTTTGTAATATTTAATTGGACTGATAGTAAATTTATTTACCTAATTTGCTTGATTAATTAGTTTGCGGAAGAGGATCTCGCTAGTTAAACATTTACGGATCCCTAAGTATTAAAGTTAACGCGCGCAACCCAAATAAAATTAGATTTAAGTATATTAGTAATTAACACTGACTTTGTATGCTTGGTTACTCAGGGATTATTCAAACAAACTCAATCTGTTAAATTGGAACTATTTATTCAAAGCAAGTTTGTTACCTGGTTATTTGCTTAGGCACTTATTACTCGCTTAAGTTGCATTTTTAACCGACTTCAAAAAAGGAGGAGATTATCAATTCGTCTGTATTTTTTATGTTTGTTACCTTAGAACTTTCGACTGGGTAAACCGATTTTGATGATTCTTTTTTTGTATGAAAGCTAGTGCTTGCCGTGTAGTCCCATTTTAATTTGGTCTAGTTCTGACAATGGAATCCATGAGAAAACCATATAAGTCTTAAATTTGCATTAAGTATGTGCGCAACAAACGGACGAATAACAATTATAATATCACGCCAACCGATTTCGATGATTCATTTTTTATTAGAAAGGATGTACTTCAAAGGTAGTTTGATGGGAGTTTGGTTAGGTTCTGATCTATGACATATCTATCTGATCTATGACACCGACTCCAAAATTCGTACCTACATATTAATGAGTAGAAAAAGTAACTTATTAAGTTATAGAAGAATATGCAATTATTTTTTTACTTTTTAGTGCATATTAATTTGTTTTGGAATAGTTTTTTTTAATGAAGGCGGTTTTTTTTTGTTAAAATTTTTGTTTATATATAGTAGCATTATTGCCATGCATTCTCCGTGCAGTGGTGAAATAAGAATACTGACCTCTACGGCCAGGGTCGGCCTGCCGTACAAAATGACAAAACAACCCTAGCGTCCCAAGTCCGTCTGGAAGCCAACCACCATTGGTCTATAAGTATGCCGCCATAATAACCTTGTGTTGTGTTCCGATATTAGTGACCAAGTTTATTGTACCCTTATGGGCCGCCAGCCCGTCTGCTGTTCCTCAAAAGTACCGACCGGGAGGAAACCAAGATCACTGGTAATGTATGTGTAGCCCAATCCTCCTTCGACAAGCGCTTATGCTATCCGTTCCCTGTAGGGGATGGAAGGCCCGAGCCCAGAAATGAAACGCCATGGGCCGTTATACTATATACCATAAGTTTGTTATCATCATTTCAGCCGGAAGACGCCCACTGCTGGACAAAGGCCTCCCCCAAAGATCTCCACGATGATCGGTCCTGCGCTGCCCTCATCCAACCTATCCCGGCGATCTTGACCAGATCATCGGTCCATCTTGTGGGGGGCCTACCAACACTGCGTCTTCCGGTACGCGGTCGCCATTCGAGGACTTTTCTGCCCCAACGCCCATCAGTCCTTCGAGCTATGTGCCCAGCCCACTGCCACTTCAGTTTTGCAATCATCCGGGCTATGTCGGTTACTTTGGTTCTCCTGCGAATCTCCTCATTTCTGATTCGATCTCGCAGGGAAACTCCGAGCATAGCCCTCTCCATTGCTCTCTGAGCGACCATGAGCTTTCTCATAAGGCCCATAGTTAGCGACCACGTCTGCGTTCCGTATGTCATCACTGGCAACACACATTGGTTAAAAACCTTCGTCTTGAGACACTGCGGTATTTGGGACGAAAAGATTTTACGGAGCTTCCCGAACGCTGCCCATCCGAGTTGGATTCGACGAGTGACCTCTTTCGCGAAATTGGACCTGCCTAACTGGATCGTTTGACCCAAGTAGACGTATTCGTCAACAATTTCGAAAGTACAGTTCCCAACTGTTACGGGGGTAGGTGCGACATGGACATTAGACATGATCTTCGTCTTGTCCATGTTCATTTTGAGACCTACTCCTTGGGAAGCTGTATTGAGGCCATCAAGCATATGGCTTAAGTCTTCCATGGTTTCAGCCATGATTACGATATCATCTGCGAATCTAAGGTGAGTGATGTACTCACCGTTAATGTTGATGCCCAGTCCGTTCCAGTCCAGAAGCTTGAAGACATCTTCCAACGCAGCAGTGAACAGCATCGGCGATATGACATCGCCTTGTCTGACTCCCCGCTGCAGTCGGATAGGCTTCGAGTTCTGATCCTGGAGACGGACTGACATGGTGGCGTTTTCATACAAACACTTCAACGCTTTGATGTATCGATAATCAATGTGGCACCTCTGGAGAGACTGAAGCACCGCCCAGGTCTCGATCGAATCAAAGGCTTTCTCATAGTCCACGAACGCCAAGCATAGTGGCTGGTTATACTCCTCCGTCTTCTGTATAACCTGCCGCAGCGTATGTATGTGGTCTATGGTGCTAAAACCTTTTCGGAATCCGGCTTGTTCGGGAGGCTGGAAGTCGTCAAATCTGCGCGCGAGACGATTCGTGATGACCCTTGAAAACAGCTTGTAAACATGGCTCAGAAGTGATATCGGTCTAAAGTTCTTCAAAAGGGTTTTGTCGCCCTTTTTGAAGAACAGCACCACTATACTTCCGTGCCAGGCCTGCGGCGTTTTGCCATCGAGGATGACGGAATTAAATAGCTTCTGGAGGATTTTAAGCACAGGAGTACCACCAGCTCTCAGAAGCTCGGCTGTAATTCCATCATCACCCGGCGCCTTGTTGTTTTTAAGCTGTTTAAGGGCCACACTAATCTCGTACAGACTGACGTCTGGGATATCTACGGTGTAGTGTCGGGTTAATTTGGCTCTTGGGTCTTTAGCCTTGTTGTTAACAGGTGCCCGTGTGGTCGTGTATAGCTGTCCGTAGAACTTCTCGACTTCCCTCAAAAGTTCGGGTTTAGACGAAACGACCCTGCCGTCGTCGGTCTTCAGCTTCGTCAGTTGGCTCTGCCCAATAGACAAGTCTCGTGCGAATACTTTAGAGCCCTTGTTACGCTCTATAGCCGCCTTTACACAGTCTGTGTTATGGCGGCGGATATCGCGAGTCAAGGACTTGGAGATCTGTCTATTTAGCTGCCTATACTGGGAAGCATCGTCCGGGGACTGAAGGGTCATTTGACGTCTCACATCCATCAATTTGAGAGTAGAATCTGAGATTTTTCCAGTTCTTTTTGAACGGCTGGCCTTGAAGAATTTAGACCCGGCTGTTTGAACAGCTTCCACGAACCTGTTATTATACTCGTCCACGTCAACGCAGTCACCGAGGCATTCGAAGCGGTTTTGCAATTCGAGTTGAAAGTTTACCGGGTTTTGGATCTGTATGGGTGCAGGTCGGAGCGTAGACTTCACCAGTCGAGACCTCTCCAATTTTGGATTGATATTCAATGTGCCTCTTACTAAGCGGTGATCACTCCCAGTTTTCACCGAATTGATCACAGAGACATCATTGAATATCTGTCTTTTGGTCGACATAATGAAGTCAATCTCATTTTTGGTGGCACCATCGGGACTAATCCAAGTCCATTTGCGTTGTTCTGGCTTCATGAAGAAGGAGTTCATCATATACAGGTCCTCCTTCTCCATGAAGTCGGCCAGCATCTGGCCTCGGGTGTTCCGATTTCCGAACCCAAATTGCCCCACTCTCAACTCATCGCCGCTACGTTTCCCCAATTTTGCGTTGAAGTCTCCCATGACAACGTTAAAGTGGGTTTTAGAAGTGTGGATGGCTGTTGAGATGTCCTCATACATGGCTTCCACCTCCTCGTCAGGATGTGTCGAAGTCGGAGCGTAAACCTGAATGACCTTCAACGAATACCGTTTGGTAATTTTGAGTATTAGGTACGCTACCCTAGTCGAAACACTCCCCACCTCAGTAACGTTGTTCACAAGAGACTTGTGAACGAGAAACCCGACACCACCTTGGGACAGTTGGTCGCCCTCCCGGAAGTAGAGCAGATTTCCGGAATTTAGGATTATTGAGTCCTCTCCCTGTCTTCGGACTTCAGATAACCTCACAACATCCCATCGCAGTCTGCTCAAAACTTCCTCCAGTTCCTCCAACTTCTCGTTGGTCCGCAGTGTCTTGACATTGTATGTTGCCAGGGCCAAAGGTCGTCGTTCTTGGTAGCGAATCCGAACCCGGGGATTCTTCGCACCCCCTGCCCCGTCGCTTATGTGGCTGCTACCGTGACCACCACGAACGGGGCCGCCGGGGACTAGGGGCCGGGGCCTGTGTGTATCTGTCATTTTAGGGGGGGGTTTTGCCATAATCGCCACGCTTGGCAGGCGGGTTGGCGATCGCAGTATTCGCAGTTGGTGATGCTCTCACGGAAAGATGCTGCTGCCCATCCTCCGTTCTTTCTATCCCTTAGTCGTCTCTTACGACACCCACGGGAGGAGATGGGGTGGTGCTATTCTGGTGCGACACCACACACTACAACAGTGACAATAAAAGGTAGTAATTAATGGGCAACTACAACATAGTTTACAAAGTATTCCAATTTCACACAACTATTTTTAAACTCTACACATATATATGAGCGACACCAATAAAAAATTCCAATAAACTAAAATAAACGATAATGATCCATTATAATACATGATAATGACAGTTTGATTTGTATTATCTTTATAAACACTATTATTAATGGAGTATGTTTTATAATAACTTATCTAAATTGTAGTATAGTCTTGAAATGGGTTATATTTTCAGATTTCAAACGTTCAATCACACATAATTATTAAAATAAGTAGTAAACGATGCGCTAGTTTTTTATATATAGCATAAAGATAAGATCTGCTGATCTCCATTTATGAAAATCTTCTTCCTCCTGCCCTTATCCTACATTATATAGGGTCAGCACAACATGTTGCATGTTGCAATAGTTATGGCTTAGTTTTTACAACCGCCCGCTTGCCTGACGTTAAGCCCTTTTTGGGGAAAAAAAATCAGTCATCCTTTTTATTTAAATTATTTTCTGGTTTCACATTGAAAGTAGGAAACGAAATTTCGTTGTTAGTCATCTAACATATCCTCAAGCTACACTTTTATTGGTTTCTTCTTGAACAAACAACATCCGAGTGTTGGTTTGGATGTGCAGGGTGACACTTTTGCTGGGTCGCCGACTTTTACGGGGTCCGTGCACAATCACATTCGACAACTATGTCACGAGAGCTTCTAAATAGGAAATTCGCAGTTTGTTAGCTGGCCGAAAATTGTTTTTGACGAGTTTTGATTTAAAAGTACGGTGTAGGTTGATTCTTTATCTTCCTTGACTATAATAGTCAGTAGACTATAACAATAATTGTTGCAGAAAGCTTTATAAGGCCAGAGAAAACCCGTGGTAACAGGCTCGGAAATTAAAAAATGTGATGAGACGTTTATTAAATAAACTAGCAGCCCGTCCCAGCTTCGCATGGGTATTTAACAAAAAATTAAAAATTAAACCCTTCTATTTTTTTTTCGGTCTCGGGGAAAAACCTCTCTTGACGGGTTATCCCGGCCCGGGGGGACCGAGGGATATAAGGGACTCCGGAAAAGATGTTCAACCTACTAAAAAACCCCGCTGTTCTCCTATCGTCTACGCCCGGGCCCACGGATATATGGCCTGCCGATCTCGTGGCCCGGGCCGGCGCCGGCCCACGCTTTGTCTTAAAGCGGGCCCCTTCTAAAGTACTGGCGCCAGGGGGTCAGGGTTTCGTCCCCCCGGCGCTCTCTTGTAACAACTCTAGGAGTTGAGGGGGGCTGTGGAACAGCACGCGGCCTTCTCCCTCGCGGCAATAGTGCGGGCGGCGGATCCTCCCCCGAGGGGCCGGCCGCGGCCGTTTTCTACGTCGGCCGGAGATCGTTGCCCGCCCTCCGGCGCCGACGACGCGGCCTACGTTGGCGGGAGGGGAGTGCGGTGGCGGACTCCCGCTCCCGTTCCGCCGCCTCCCTTGCAGACACTACTGCCTCGCAAAAGGAGGCGACGGCCGTCCATCCAGGATCGCCCCCGACCATGGACAAAACCAGGGCCGGGAGTGACAGGTCCGCGGCCAATTCCGGACGGGACTCGCATCCCCGTCGCGTGCTAGTCAGGCGTGGGTACGACTACCAGACGACACTCCAGAAAAAGCAGAGTCGCCTGACGTCGTAGCCGGCCCAGCAAGACCAACCGACAGCGAGGATGCAATTCCCGCCCCATGAACACTCTGTGCAGGCGCAGTCGAAATAGGCATGATTTCGACTACCAAATCAGGTCCCAGGGTAGAACCCGGGACCCCAATCAGTATTCGCAATCATCCCAACGGGGACCACGCCACAAACAGAGAGCTAAGTTGGAAAGGATGTAAGAGGTAGACGGAAAGAAAGGTAGGACTCTGTCGCCTCGAACGAAGAGGGGAGTGAAGCGACGGATGCTCGGGCACCTCGGGTACGCACACCCGTGCACTCCTCGGACAGAGGAGCGCCCCTGAGGGCAAACCCTTCTATTTGCGTCAGGTTACTAAAAAAATAAAATTATAAAGAAAGTTTGAATATTATTATTTCTATGAGCTTTTATTTTAATGATTTTTTTTGTTATTACTTTTTATTTATTTTTCGTTATTTTTTAATAAGTATTCTAATTTTTGTAAAAACCCCAGTGACGCACGCCTACATTGCATAAGGTGCTGCCTAGCTAGCCGAACAGAGTGAGCGGCTACCACGCAACATTTTTCTAATACTTACATTTTTAAACTCGTGATATCTTTCGAATGGAATATCCGAATTGAATAATTCAAAAAGTTATATAAAGGTATTGAAACAGTTTTGAATATGAAGTAATTTATTTTGATAAGGATTAATACCAAGATCCAAATAAAGAGTCTTTTCTAGGGGCGGCATTTCAATTAAATTTTTAAAATAAAAGAACACTTATTGTGGCATAACTATAATAGTTAGACATATGCTGTCGCGACACTTTTTGTAAATAATGATGTGTTCTGCAAAGTTGTTGTACATTATTTTATTCTATCATCAATAGCTTTCGCAACGCACGCGATTTAAATAATATTTTAGGTAATTTTTTACACTTTGGGTTACATTATTGGAGTTTTAGTAAGGATCCCTAATTTTTTTGAAAATATAATATAGCCTATGTCACCCGGGGATAGTGTAGCTTCCCAACAATGAAAGAATTTTTTAAATCGGGTCAGTAGTTTCGGAGCCTATTCAAAGCAAACAAACAAACAAACAAACAAACAATCAAATCTTTCCTCTTTATAATAGTAGTATAGATATAGATAAATAAATATATTGGGACAATTCACACAACGCCGTCTAGTCCCAAACTAAGTAGCATAGCACTTGTGTCATGGGTACTATACAACTAATATATACATATGTTAGGAATATCGAACTCAAAACTATCTTATTGGCAACACTGACTAATATTTAAAACAACTAAAGAGAGTTTCCATCACTTCCGGCACAAGCGGTCGGATGTGGCAGCGGCCGGATGTGGCGGCGGCCATTGGCGGATGTCGTGTTATTTGGCGGCTGCACCGGATGTAACGGCAGCCATATTATTTAACAGCTGCGAGAGACGGCGTCTGGGAGGGCGCTAGTGCACAGAGTTCGCCCCACCTTCGCCTTTATAAGGAGCCGCGCTGTTGAGCCGGCACGCATTTCAAACGAATGCGTCTTGGTGCACGGATCACTGTCTCTCGACAGTCAGTACTGCCCAGCTATTGGACGTGGAACGTTGTCTCAGGCAATTAGTACTGTCCTTATTGCGGTGGGTGCGTGGAACCCTGTCTCTGACAGTCAGTACAACCCTAGGTGACCGCCCTCACTGTCACATGACTAGTTATTTAATTTGTATATTGCCATATCTGAGTTGTCCCTCTGATGTCTGGGCCATAACCGGACAACATCAGAAGTGGGATACGATACACCGCGAAGCTGTGCTCGTTGCTGTCTCTGTTGGTGTTTTAAAATATTTCTTTTTATTTTTGTGTTGTAAAGTTCTACTACTAATTTTTTTTTTTGATTTTAAACTCGGTGTGTATTACAAACCGTAAGTAAACTTTAATTTTATAATGTCGGGATGTTAGCCAAGGTCAGGTACGGCCGAGCGCTAGAAGGGTACAAGCTTTGTTGAAATTGAAGCATTGTGCGCTTGCCTCTCGGTGGTTACCTATGACGTATGCTAAATCATTTAGAATCCACGAACGCTTCCGTCATAGCAGCTACCTATGACATGTGATTTTTTTTTTTACTTGAGTTGTCACGTGCGCTTGCTCTATGGCAGCTACCTAAGGCGTGACCTAAATTTCTCAAGGGAGGTTACATACCACGCAGCCACATGCGCTTGCCTCCGGGCAGCTACTTATGATGCGTACTGGCAGTCTAATGACTGGCAAAGTTTTGTTATGAAGAACGTTCCATTTGTTATAATTTCTAAATACTCTTCTCTGATTAAATATTAATGCTCGTGCACCAGTTGAGACTGTTTGAGTACACGCTTACAGTTGTAGTTGTTGTACTGTTATCACAAACCATGTTACAGGGTAATTTGTTTTAGGTGTTATAAGGATGTCTAGCCTTGATTTGAAGCTGGACCTTGTGTGTCATGTCTAGACCTTGTGTGTCATGTCTAGACCTTGTGTGTCATGTCTAGACCTTGTGTGTCATGTCTAGACCTTGTGTGTCATGTCTAGACCTTGTGTGTCATGTCTAGACCTTGTGTGTCATGTCTAGACCTTGTGTGTCATGTCTAGACCTTGTGTGTCATGTCTAGACCTTGTGTGTTATGTCTAGGACCTTGTGTGTTATGTCTGGACCTTGTGTGTTATGTCTAGTCTTGTGTGAAGCTAGACCTTGTGTGTTATGTCTAGCCTTGATTGGAAACTAGACCTTGTGTGAAACTAGACCTTGATCTTGTGCGATATGTCTAGTCTTGATTTGAAACTAGACCTTGTATGTTATGTCTAGCCTTATGTGAACGTAATAGTGACTGATTGTTTGAAATCTTGAGCAGATTATAAACAAACCTTCACTCTTTTCCTGTGGGTTACCTTTCCTTGACATCTTTCATTTCCTAACACTAACTAGATGAACATTTCATGTGCAGACCAATTGGACGAGACGATGACTTTAGTAGATGATGAAACTATGTCCGAGGTACTAAAACTCCCGCCTTGCACGATGATGAGGAAGCTGGGCTATCTACACCTGCCGAGGACGTCAGGATGTCAGGAGAGGCCGTGTTAGGAATATCGAACTCAAAACTATCTTATTGGCAACACTGACTAATATTTAAAACAACTAAAGAGAGTTTCCATCACTTCCGGCACAAGCGGTCGGATGTGGCAGCGGCCGGATGTGGCGGCGGCCATTGGCGGATGTCGTGTTATTTGGCGGCTGCACCGGATGTAACGGCAGCCATATTATTTAACAGCTGCGAGAGACGGCGTCTGGGAGGGCGCTAGTGCACAGAGTTCGCCCCACCTTCGCCTTTATAAGGAGCCGCGCTATTGAGCCGGCACGCATTTCAAACGAATGCGTCTTGGTGCACTGATCACTGTCTCTCGACAGTCAGTACTGCCCAGCTATTGGACGTGGAACGTTGTCTCAGGCAATTAGTACTGTCCTTATTGCGGTGGGTGCGTGGAACCCTGTCTCTGACAGTCAGTACAACCCTAGGTGACCGCCCTCACTGTCACATGACTAGTTATTTAATTTGTATATTGCCATATCTGAGTTGTCCCTCTGATGTCTGGGCCATAACCGGACAACATCAGAAGTGGGATACGATACACCGCGAAGCTGTGCTCGTTGCTGTCTCTGTTGGTGTTTTAAAATATTTCTTTTTATTTTTGTGTTGTAAAGTTCTACTACTAATTTTTTTTTGATTTTAAACTCAGTGTGTATTACAAACCGTAAGTAAACTTTAATTTTATAATGTCGGGATGTTAGCCAAGGTCAGGTACGGCCGAGCGCTAGAAGGGTACAAGCTTTGTTGAAATTGAAGCATTGTGCGCTTGCCTCTCGGTGGTTACCTATGACGTATGCTAAATCATTTAGAATCCACGAACGCTTCCGTCATAGCAGCTACCTATGACATGTGATTTTTTTTTTTACTTGAGTTGTCACGTGCGCTTGCTCTATGGCAGCTACCTAAGGCGTGACCTGAATTTCTCAAGGGAGGTTACATACCACGCAGCCACATGCGCTTGCCTCCGGGCAGCTACTTATGATGCGTACTGGCAGTCTAATGACTGGCAAAGTTTTGTTATGAAGAACGTTCCATTTGTTATAATTTCTAAATACTCTTCTCTGATTAAATATTAATGCTCGTGCACCAGTTGAGACTGTTTGAGTACACGCTTACAGTTGTAGTTGTTGTACTGTTATCACAAACCATGTTACAGGGTAATTTGTTTTAGGTGTTATAAGGATGTCTAGCCTTGATTTGAAGCTGGACCTTGTGTGTCATGTCTAGACCTTGTGTGTCATGTCTAGACCTTGTGTGTCATGTCTAGACCTTGTGTGTCATGTCTAGACCTTGTGTGTCATGTCTAGACCTTGTGTGTCATGTCTAGACCTTGTGTGTCATGTCTAGACCTTGTGTGTCATGTCTAGACCTTGTGTGTCATGTCTAGACCTTGTGTGTTATGTCTAAACCTTGTGTGTTATGTCTGGACCTTGTGTGTTATGTCTAGTCTTGTGTGAAGCTAGACCTTGTGTGTTATGTCTAGCCTTGATTGGAAACTAGACCTTGTGTGAAACTAGACCTTGATCTTGTGCGATATGTCTAGTCTTGATTTGAAACTAGACCTTGTATGTTATGTCTAGCCTTATGTGAACGTAATAGTGACTGATTGTTTGAAATCTTGAGCAGATTATAAACAAACCTTCACTCTTTTCCTGTGGGTTACCTTTCCTTGACATCTTTCATTTCCTAACACTAACTAGATGAACATTTCATGTGCAGACCAATTGGACGAGACGATGACTTTAGTAGATGATGAAACTATGTCCGAGGTACTAAAACTCCCGCCTTGCACGATGATGAGGAAGCTGGGCTATCTACACCTGCCGAGGACGTCAGGATGTCAGGAGAGGCCGTGTTAGGAATATCGAACTCAAAACTATCTTATTGGCAACACTGACTAATATTTAAAACAACTAAAGAGAGTTTCCATCACTTCCGGCACAAGCGGTCGGATGTGGCAGCGGCCGGATGTGGCGGCGGCCATTGGCGGATGTCGTGTTATTTGGCGGCTGCACCGGATGTAACGGCAGCCATATTATTTAACAGCTGCGAGAGACGGCGTCTGGGAGGGCGCTAGTGCACAGAGTTCGCCCCACCTTCGCCTTTATAAGGAGCCGCGCTGTTGGGCCGGCACGCATTTCAAACGAATGCGTCTTGGTGCACGGATCACTGTCTCTCGACAGTCAGTACTGCCCAGCTATTGGACGTGGAACGTTGTCTCAGGCAATTAGTACTGTCCTTATTGCGGTGGGTGCGTGGAACCCTGTCTCTGACAGTCAGTACAACCCTAGGTGACCGCCCTCACTGTCACATGACTAGTTATTTAATTTGTATATTGCCATATCTGAGTTGTTTCTCTGATGTCTGATCATAATCCGACAACACATATATATTTTTCTTTTGATTGTTATTGATTATTATTTATAAACACCCAGACAGGAATCGAACCCGTGCCCTCCGCAAGCGCCCCTAATTACGTTAGCCGTTACGCTACGGAGGTCTATTGTCTGTAAGATCGCAGAAGGAAAAGAATATTTATCATCATTGCACCTGGAGTGACATAGAGCAGTCAATCTTCACAGGTTTTCTAAAAGTGAGTCTCCACGTTGGCTGAGACCGCACGCTCAAAAATCTGAATATCTAAAATACATAAAAATATCATACCCCTATTTTTGGTCGTGAGTTAAAATGGGACGCTTACATGAAAAATTCATTTTTAATCTAAAATTTCACAAAGTTTGCCTCTGTTTAAATATTCTAATAGTCCTGAAAAGAAACCCTAAAATTTAAATTTATTAATTCTTATTTTTTTAGTATAATTGTTAAAAAAAACGGTAATTCGATTTTAATTACTCAACTCGGATTCTGAAACATAAGCCTTAAAAGTGTTTCAATTTTGGTCTTGAACAATTTTTTATTATCATTATCCTAGCTTTAAATCCCGGTTGTAACCCAAACTTTCACTTTGGCACCCACGGTCCACTCTCCGACTTTACTACTTCGCACGATTTTTAGCATCCCTGGTAGAGGTCTACCCTTTCTGCTGGGGCCTGGCTGAGACGGCAAAGTTAGACATTGTTCCCCAATAAGTTGCCGTAAAATATGGCCATATACATAGTTACGGCTACATTCCTGTAATTTAGAAAAATGCAATACAATGTCAAGTCATGTTATTAAAATATATATCGCATCTGAAAAAATCCGTGTGTTCTTAATTCCGATCAAGTCGAAATCTTATAAAAAATCCATCTAACAAAAAAATAGAATATATTTTCATCCCTTTAATAGGGGAATGAGTTCGAACAAATTCTATTTGACGCTTCGTCATAAATATTTAGATGCCTTCAAGTTTTATGCGGCTGAAATATGAGGGAGCTCAAGGACGAAATGATGAGATCCTTACGCTGTATTAAAGTGGATTGCTCGGTTAGGACATGCTTATAATTTCGCGGATACAGAATTATAAGCATATAAGGGGTTGTCACTTTGAGATATGTATTCTTTATTTTGACGATATTTTAATTTTAGGAAGTACTCAATATTTTATATTAAGGACTTTCATTGCGGCTGTCGCATGTTGGAACGCTTGCGGTGTTGCCGAGTTAAATTGTAGTCCCGTTAATTAATATTTACCATATTTACAAAAAAAAAAAAGTCGTGTATAAATTGTCTAGTCATCATCATCATCATTTCAGCCGGAAGACGCCCACTGCTGGACAAAGGCCTCCCCCAAAGATCTCCACGATGATCGGTCCTGCGCTGCCCTCATCCAACCTATCCCGGCGATCTTGACCAGATCATCGGTCCATCTTGTGGGGGGCCTACCAACACTGCGTCTTCCGGTACGCGGTCGCCATTCGAGGACTTTTCTGCCCCAACGGCCATCAGTCCTTCGAGCTATGTGCCCAGCCCACTGCCACTTCAGTTTTGCAATCATCCGGGCTATGTCGGTTACTTTGGTTCTCCTGCGAATCTCCTCATTTCTGATTCGATCTCGCAGGGAAACTCCGAGCATAGCCCTCTCCATTGCTCTCTGAGCGACCATGAGCTTTCTCATAAGGCCCATAGTTAGCGACCACGTCTGCGTTCCGTATGTCATCACTGGCAACACACATTGGTTAAAAACCTTCGTCTTGAGACACTGCGGTATTTGGGACGAAAAGATTTTACGGAGCTTCCCGAACGCTGCCCATCCGAGTTGGATTCGACGAGTGACCTCTTTCGCGAAATTGGACCTGCCTAACTGGATCGTTTGACCCAAGTAGACGTATTCGTCAACAATTTCGAAAGTACAGTTCCCAACTGTTACGGGGGTAGGTGCGACATGGACATTAGACATGATTTTCGTCTTGTCCATGTTCATTTTGAGACCTACTCCTTGGGAAGCTGTATTGAGGCCATCAAGCATATGGCTTAAGTCTTCCATGGTTTCAGCCATGATTACGATATCATCTGCGAATCTAAGGTGAGTGATGTACTCACCGTTAATGTTGATGCCCAGTCCGTTCCAGTCCAGAAGCTTGAAGACATCTTCCAACGCAGCAGTGAACAGCATCGGCGATATGACATCGCCTTGTCTGACTCCCCGCTGCAGTCGGATAGGCTTCGAGTTCTGATCCTGGAGACGGACTGACATGGTGGCGTTTTCATACAAACACTTCAACGCTTTGATGTATCGATAATCAATGTGGCACCTCTGGAGAGACTGAAGCACCGCCCAGGTCTCGATCGAATCAAAGGCTTTCTCATAGTCCACGAACGCCAAGCATAGTGGCTGGTTATACTCCTCCGTCTTCTGTATAACCTGCCGCAGCGTATGTATGTGGTCTATGGTGCTAAAACCTTTTCGGAATCCGGCTTGTTCGGGAGGCTGGAAGTCGTCAAATCTGCGCGCGAGACGATTCGTGATGACCCTTGAAAACAGCTTGTAAACATGGCTCAGAAGTGATATCGGTCTAAAGTTCTTCAAAAGGGTTTTGTCGCCCTTTTTGAAGAACAGCACCACTATACTTCCGTGCCAGGCCTGCGGCGTTTTGCCATCGAGGATGACGGAATTAAATAGCTTCTGGAGGATTTTAAGCACAGGAGTACCACCAGCTCTCAGAAGCTCGGCTGTAATTCCATCATCACCCGGCGCCTTGTTGTTTTTAAGCTGTTTAAGGGCCACACTAATCTCGTACAGACTGACGTCTGGGATATCTACGGTGTAGTGTCGGGTTAATTTGGCTCTTGGGTCTTTAGCCTTGTTGTTAACAGGTGCCCGTGTGGTCGTGTATAGCTGTCCGTAGAACTTCTCGACTTCCCTCAAAAGTTCGGGTTTAGACGAAACGATCCTGCCGTCGTCGGTCTTCAGCTTCGTCAGTTGGCTCTGCCCAATAGACAAGTCTCGTGCGAATACTTTAGAGCCCTTGTTACGCTCTATAGCCGCCTTTAATTGTCTAGTACCCGTAACAAATGCTTTGTTATTTATTTTGGGACTAAATGGCGCTGTGTGTACTTATCTGAGGACCATAGTGAGAATATTAACAATTATCACGTCAAACGAGATAAAGCTTGTAAAAAACATACTGTATAACAATGTGTTTTCGTTGTAAGTTAAAAAGACATGGAACAGCAAACCTTTTAATTAATATTCGACCAGAAAAACAGATACATACAATCTATATTTGTTTTGGAAGAAAACCTTTATAAAAAAGCATTTTAAAAACTTATATAAATAATTCTCAAAAAGTAAGTAAAACACGCTATCTAATTTTTATAATATTACGCCAAGAGTTATTTTAAAAAGTTGATTTTTGTGTATTTTTAACAAAAGATTAGCAATAATGGGCGGGTATAAAACTGTTTGCTCATTCAACTTAGTACATCAAGCGAAAATATTTAAAACGCAAAAAAGTATACATTTATAATTTTTATTTCAAAGAAATAAAATACAGTCTTAGAATTATTCTAAGAATACAGTATTATTTGCGATAGTAAATAAGATACTAAACACCAACTGGATTTTGTGCTTCTGACTGATCCAAGAGTTTTAGTCATGGCTTGTCAGCGTGCGGAGTCGCAATACCGCGGGCCTAGGACGGGGAGCGCAGTATCCAGCTCCTCTGTAAGGCAGCTGGCGTAATGTAAGGCAGATGGCCAAGACAAAAACTCCCGCCCAGCACACTATGCTGGAGAAACACGCGAAACTTCGCCCGGGTGTCCGGCTCTAGAAGAGATTGGAGTGATATCCTTGAGTATACCAGCTTTATACGTCCTCTTATCAACTGTGGGGGCGAACGAGCTCATTACATAGAAGTCTAAGCAAAGGAGTGTACTGAAAAAACTTTCTATCTCTTAAAAAACAGTTTGCCTCACTCTTGTGGAAACTGGAAAAGACTAGAAGATCCAAAATACACACGTTAGTTTTCATCACTGTACTTCAAGACACTGTACTGTAATCATATATTGACAAAACTTACTTCTTTATTATTATAAATTAATAATATCCTTCTAAATTTTAAAGCAACTTATCAAGAGTAACCAAAACCAATATTTCCCAAGTGGATTTAGATAATTTTTATGGTATGATAACTTCAAATGAGATAAATAAGACGTAATAGTAGGCATGTTTAAATAAAATCGACAAATTGGGATAATTTTATAAATAATACGCACTCACTGGAGCGTGAAGATATTCGGAAAGTAATTTCATTAACAATATTCTTGATTCTACAGTACAATGTAGCAAGTGATTATGGACAACTTGTTATTTTCTGAAACGCTTCAATCCGGTTGACTATTTTCACTTTACACGAATATTAAAAAAAATACTTTTTTATTGGCTATTATAAATACTATAATTGCAAATTATTTTCTTTTGTGTCCCTTCACAAGAATTGCAAGTGACATAAAGGGCACAGATGGGATCAGTTGGAAATAAATTTTACTCTGTGACAGTGATGAAAGAATACAATCGTTAACTCTTTAACAAGAACTTTTCACCCGTGCAGGGGCGGAGAAAGAATACTAACCTCTGCGGCCTTGGTCGGCCTATCGTAAAAGCTGACAAAACAACCCACCCTAGCTACGTGGTAGGGCCTCAAGCCCGTCTGGATGGCGACCACATTTGGTCTTAAGTATGCCGCCATAATAACCTTGTGTTGTGTTCCAGCATTAGTGACCCAAGTTCCTGTACCCTTATGGGACAGCAGCGTGTTCGCGATGCCACTGGCGTTGCAAACACTCAAAGGCGACGGTAACTGTTTCTAAGCGTAATTCTAAGCGGGCCATCAGCCTGTCTGCTGTCCTAGTGCAATGAAAAAAAGAAACTAACTAAGAAAACAGCGTGGGGGGTCCGAGCGTCACCTGTAGGCGATTTGTCGCTGCTGGCCGTAGTGCGGAGGATGGTCGGTAGCGCAGAGTCATGGGACGTGGTGGTGTCCTTCTGCGAGGACGTGATATCGCAGAAGGACACTGTGGCACGGGAGAGGGAGATTTCGACTCCCTTCCCCGGCCGCAGAAGGCGCACCGGGCGCAGGAAAAGGGCGGACAACGTCCTTTTCCGGCCCCCATGAATGGGTCCAGGGGCGAGGGACTTGGGGAAATCCCCGCCCCCTATACGATGGACCCAAGGTGGAGGCGCGCGCCGGTGTCGGCGCGCGCCTCTGAGGCGATGCACGGGGTAGTTGAACACCTCACTACCCCGTGCAGGAGACGAGGCCCGGACGGACCAGGCCAGCACTAGTGTGGGGCTGCGGAAGAATTTGGATTCCTGCGGCCCCACGCGCATTTGTGAGGAGACACCGGGGTGGTTTTAGCCGGTAAGGGTCCGGCACACCCCTCCGCCTTTCCCCAAGCGGAGGTAGTCCATGAGGATTTCCCCCCGTAAAAAAAAGTGAAATTGAGATGGATGGATTTTTGAGATCGCGTATATCTTCTTAATCTAAAAAGCAATTAAATTGTCATAATTTTCTTCTACGCCATCAAATTAACCAGTCAAAATAAGCGCTGATTCCAACTGAATTTAGTACATACATTATTTTTATGAACTCTACCTTTTATTTTACTTAATTATAATCAAAAAATACCACGTAGGGTATTATACAACATCGTCATGTCAGGAGCGATATGAAAAGATCTTTTGGCAAGTGCTAACGAGACATCCAATTCGAGCTACCGCTTTGTTGACGAAGGGAAGAACCGTCTCAGAGGGATTTTATAATGAGTTGGCAGAGATAATACAATTGAAAGGTAACTAAGCATACACTGCTAATCAGTATAGCGTCGAGAACAGTAATTGATATAATTAAAGCGAACAAAAACGATATACAAATTTATTTTACGCACTAAACAATGATGCAAAAATAGGTTCCTTATATGAATAAGGAACCTATTTTTGCAAAAAAAATTGTATGTCAAATTTTCACCATAAAATATTTCATTCCAAGGAAAATATTGTCACTAATTCAATCGTACAAAATAGTCATATGGTGCAAACATTCGTACGTTAACCTGTTATTACCTATCTCTGTCACTCTCGCGTAAATATCGTAAGTGAGTAGTGCGTATTCGCTCGCACAGATGCAATGACCGCCGTCCTCGGCCTCGTACTAGGTTATTATACCTAACAGTTTTTTGCGGTACTGATGGAGAGGTCATTGACACTTGCGCGCCGTATTATGTAAATTGCGAGTTCTTTGGATGACTTTGTGATGCTGATTACTTAACATTTTTATATTTATTATTTTTCATTACTGTGGAATAGCAGAGAAGGTGACAACTCACCTAATAGTAAGCAGTTATCGTTACCTATGGATGTTTACAACGCGAAAGGCACAGCTATTACGCTGGCGTCCGCGTAGGGACTGGAACCTGGGTCACTTATGCACTTATAGAACACAACACAAGGTTATTATGGTGGAATATTTAGAGCCCAGGGGTGGAAGCTACCTCCATCCAGAAGGGATTGGTTATATTTTTCTAATTTAATTTAGTAAAACTTCATCACTTCAACTTCACTTAGCTGGGGTCAAATATACTATTAAACGATGAAGTAAGTTTGCCTTCGTACACAGAAGTGACATTTAATGAAAGTTGATAGAATTTTTTAGCTAAATAAGGATTTTACAGCAGTGACTGCCTTCGAATCCCTCTTCTCCCCAAATGATGTAATAAAAACTGTATGAAGAGCCTCGCATGGTTTTGAGTAGGGCGCCCCCTTTTTAAGTTGAAAAACCCTTAAGGCACAACTCGTCTCTTAGAAGCTGGCGGCAAGGTGGGGTAGGACACCCATGCAATGCATCCGTGCATCCCCACAGTTCCCTAAGGGCCGTATGTCGCTGGTATATTATTTAAATTAACTCCAGTGTTCCTCTACAGCTACGCATCGCTCCGAATCGGGCCTTGTGACGCGTGTGCTACCGGTCCGAGCAAGGTTTGTGGCTCCTAAGAACATAGTACTTTAATCTCCTAAGAACATAGCCTTGCACTCCGAAATGAAAATACTATTTTATTGTTGTTAGTCTAGCAAACAATACCTACCAACAAACTTATACGAGACTTCAATTAATTAGATTGGGGTCAACCGCAAAAGGCAGATAAACATATTTGCCTCAATCCAGGCCTTCATACTGTTTACCAGTTGAATTATTTTGTTCTAGATTCCGTAACCCCGGTGATCAAAGGTCAAAAGTATTTTTATATAACATACGGCATAGTTTAGGACAAATAAAAACCTATGACATTGGTCATAGTGCAGTTTTATTTATATTGATAGCTTGGTAAGTTTTTATTGCGGAATTTGACGTTATACTGAGTACGAGTTCACGAATACTTGCATTTACGTAATCCTTTGTTTTCATGTGAAAACATCAGAAATCTGTTCGTTTTATTTTCTTTTGGTGACAGTCACCTGGCTCCGGAGCGAAACAAAATATGCAATCAATACATGATTCCTTTTGCTCAACTATCCGTCCTTAGCTAACAAAAACGTACTTTTATTTAAAAAGATCAGTTATAGCAAACTCAGAAACGTACAAGTTTTTAAAGCCATGTTACAGTCATATTAAAACTGTATTTCTAAATAGTATCTTGCATAAGTAAAAGCCTGAATTGCAGGTCTTACAAACATGCAATTTTGACGGACATATACACCTAGATCATAACAAATTATGTCATATAAATAGAAATATTTACGGACGAAGGTCCTATATGGGAATTGAAACTGTAAACAACACGACTGTACCAGTTGCTTAGCGACTAAGTGAGCTGTGTCCTCAAAACGTTCAGAAATTGATCATATAGAAGAAAATATTTATTTTTAGAATATATTTTAAAGAATATATGCAGTAAATTTAAATATGAAAACACGCTAGCGCCTGTAGTGGCATTTTCTAACGCGATAGCCTTAATTGACACGGGACAACGACGTTAGTGTTTTGATTAAATTTTGTAGCAATTACATTACATTTACTAACGCAGAGAGAATTTAATATACGAAGCTACGGGCACAGCTAGCATTCTATATTGACAACTGAAAGCACAAATTAACTTTTCACGAGTTTGTTATTGAGAAGAAAGAAGATCAATTTGTTTCTGTTTGACTTTTCGATTTAAGTTTTCGAATTCCGATTGAATGTTTATTTTGTTTGGCAAATTTTATATGTTTTAAAAACTATGGAGCAGTAGACAGACTGACCCGTCCGCGAACTGATACCTGGGTCGGTCCTAACGGGTCAGTTATGCTGAAACACAACGCAAAGTTATTATGACGGTATATTCATAAAAAAGAGGGGTAGTTGACATTCAGACTAGCTTTTTTTATTGCTGTAGGATAGCAGACCGGCTGACGGCCCACTTAGAGTTTAGCAATTACCGTCGCCTATAGGTGTTTGTAATACCAGTGGCATCGCGAACACGCTGCTATCCCATAAAGGTATAGGAACTTGGGTCACTAATACCGAAACGTGGTCGCCATCCAGACAGGCTTGGGGCCTTACCACGTAGCTAAGGTGGCTTGTTTTATCGCCTTTTACTACAGGCTGACCCCGGTCGCAGAGGTCAGTATTCTTTCTCGCCCATGCACGGATACAAGCTTGGAAATCTACCATCTGGCTAGTGTTGTTTTGTCGGCTTTTGCGACATAAGGCATATGTAACCAGGTTCCAATATCCTACATGGAGGGCAGCGTGATGGCGGTGGCCCTAGCGCCGCCAACATTCATAGGCACGGTAACTGCTTACTATGCCTGTCAGCCTGCTGTCCTACAGTAATAAAAAAACAATAGTTATAAATATAACATAAACATATTTTCCCCGATTAAATAATCATTAAATACACTGTGACAATTCACACAAGTCCTTTTATACGGATGTGAAGCGTGGCCAGTGTTAGAGCGACACAAGCAAGAGCTGCGTGTCACGGAGATGAAAATGCTGCGGTGGATGTGTGGAGTGACGTGGAAGGACCGTGTTAGGAACTCCCGCATTCGCGGCAGTCTTCATGTCCGTGACATTGCAGACAAATTACAAGAGTGTCGGCTCCGTTGGTAGGGCCACGTTTTACGGCAACCGGATGCTGACGTGGGAAACAAATGTCTGGGCATGCCCCCTCCGCCGGGCCTCGGCAGGAGGGGTAGACCCAAAAAGTACTGGCTTGACGTCGTAAAGGATAATGTGCTGGGCTCACTACCAGGGATGCTGAAGACCGTGCGAAGTGGAAAAGAAAAAGTCGGAAAGCGGACCCCGGGCGCCGAAGCGAGAGTTTGGGCTGCAACCGGGATTTAACGCAAAGATGATGATGATGACACTGTGACGATTCACCATCATTCAGCGCCATCTAGTTCCGAAGTAAGCAGCAGAACTTTTTTTAAACACAATAACATATTATACATACAGACAATCTAGGGACGGGGTTTATTATCCGTAAACGCGCCAATTTGCGAAAGCATTAATGCCATGGAGGCTCTCAAAGATTTCAGTTCGGACTCTAATGTTAAACATTGACTTAACTTCATTTTCTAACAGGCACGAGAAGATAAATGGATAAAGTGTGGCCAAATGTGATTTTTGCAAGGGCGACTGTCTTCTTTGGATGATTCTCTTCATTTGCCAGGTAAACTACCAAAAAAGGAAATAATTTAGTTCCTTCTTGTTTAACTCAGATTTTGTTATTGGAATTTATACTTTTTTTTTCTCTATATATAAAATTTGATTATATATAATGTTTAAGTACATTACATATACGAGTAATCATTTGCTATGTTATTCATATATTATATTCCTTAATATAAACCGGTTCCCAAGATACAGGCTGTGCCTAGTTTGGTGCAGAGTAGATAATGTTTTAATTTGTAACTGTTCATAAATAAGTTACATTTAATTTGATTTTTGATTTAGACAGAGTAGCCTGGAAGGTGTAGAAAATACCTATATTTACAAATAAGTATATTCTCACCGTAAAATATTTGTTTCAAGAGATTTCTTGGAATAAGTAATATGTATATTGGAATAAGTAATATATATATTGTAAAATTTATGTATTAAGTGCAAAAATGTACTGTGTACAGAATAAAATTTCGAAAATCACCGCCAAAAAGTCAAACCATTTCTTAAAGTGTATCAAAATGAACTAGATATTATTAACCCTTGTCACGCTTACGTCACGTAGTATAACAATATATTATCGTGTGTCGTGAATACTCATGAATTTATGACCTTAAGTGACTTACTGATAAATTCAGGTTAAATTTCCACGAAAGTAAGATTGAACCGTTCAATGAAGCCTGTAAAATTAGTAACATTTTTGCGTTAAGTGTATTATTTCGAAAAATAGCTATGCTAGTATAGTCAACCTAGTATCACTGCATTTTTAATGAACTATTGTGAACGCCGCACAATTACTACTCGTTGACAAAGTCTGCCTCATTAATATAATGAAGCAGTTTTTTGACTGGAGCTGCTCGTACCTCATCCGGTTCCAGCATATGCTCTTTTTGAATGAGGCTTCATTTATTCATCAGGGGATAGCAATAACATAACACATGTAGAGGCTTTTCATCTGCATATTTACAGAATCTGCAGACTTTGATATTCCTAATACTTACGATGTTAAGGTGCTTGTTTAGGCAGCAATGCCCGGTTAGCGCTCTTGTTAAGATGCATAGCTGATTCCTGCTAGTGCTTCGACCGTTAACTTACGGTTGTAAGCTTTTATTAGCACTTTAGAGGTTTAAACCTGGAATTGGCGTTTGGTGTGACCTTACACCTAGCTGGTACCTACTAATACATTCACCCAGAATGTTTTCACTTATCATGTGATGTAAGCTGTTCTTATAATTGATATGTAACTGATTCTCATATCAGTTAAAGTCAGATAATAAATAATTTAATCATTAAATCCCATACCAGATCACTGAAACGCTCACAGGGGCACCGTTAACACGCTGCCGACCGTGCAGTGGAATTTTAACCTGGATTGATTCTGAAGACATTACGCCACGGAGATCATAAATAAATATTTCTTGAAGGAACCAGGAAGAAATAAAATATCTTCCTCTATTCGATAGTTATTATACGAGTAATATATATTTCGCTAAAGATTCAACCGAAACTCATCTACAGTAAATACGCCAATTTGTCTGCCAGATTAATGTACCAGACCTTAGCTAGTCAATGTTGACGTACCATACTATCCGGTCGATTAAATCCACATAGTTCTCATCAAAATTTAGTACAGGCGAATTGTTTTAGGCCTGTAAAATCCAGCTATTGAATTGTCTTCAATGAAACTAGCTTTCGAATAAGTTTAATTTACCTTTTGTAAATAAAAACAGAAGGCAACCTTCAACATATTATGCATTTTTTAGTGATTAATATCAGCATGTAATAATAACAGGTGACTAACAACTCGTGAAATCGTTGAAAGGTTGAATTTATCGAATTCAACCATTCATGACCACTTGAATATCCACTGCCATATCCATCATTATTTCCAGATCTGGCACCCTCAGATTATTATTTGTTCCGGTTTCTACAAATTATTAGACGGTAAAACCTTCACTTCAAATGAGGAGATAAAAAATCACGTGGACCAATTCTTTGCCAGAAAATACCAAAAGTTTTATGAGCGTGGAATCCTATTACCACGGAAAAGCTATTGCCAGAAAGATGGCAGGCGGTAATGGACCAGAATGGACAAAATATAATTAAATAAAATATTTGTCACTTATGCAAAAAATGTGTTTTATTTTCACGAAAAAAAAAAACGAAATTAGATAGACAGATAAATAGATAATACGTTATTGTAAACCAAATAATTTACAAAAACAATGAAAATTATTTACATAATCAATATCTACTTGACTTACAATGGGCGACCTGGCCTTATCGCTACAGAGCGATCTCTTCCAGGCAACCCGGGCTATAGGACATTATTCCTTTTATATTGATGAAATTACTTTCCAAATAACCCAATATATTTTAATAAGTTGTCAATAAATATTCTATATTTCCGCAGGCGTTCCAACGTGTAAAAGATATTGCGCCATGGTCGTCAAATAAACTTATATAATACTAGCTGTGCCCGCGACTCCGTCCGCGTGGATTAGTGACTTTGGGCAGCATTTTTTGGATATATCTTTTGGTTTATTATGGATTACAAACCTTATAAACCCTAAAATATAAATAAATGAAATATACAAACTGCGTTCGAACCTACAGCGCCAGCCTAAGCTGAACCCTATTTCATATGATTGATGATATAAATTTGAAGTCAACATAAATTGGAAATTAAAATTTCCGAAACTTATCATTTTTAACTAAAACTATTTTTTAGTAGCCTAAGTTACTCCTTGATACATCAGCTATCTGCCAGTGAAAGTCCCGTCAAAATCGGTTCAGTCATTTCAGAGATTAGCCGGAACAAACAGACAGACAGACAGACAGACAAAAATTGTAATAAATGTTGTTATGGTATATGTACCGTGTATACGTCCGAATGCACTTAGTAATAAGCGGTTATTTTAATATTACAAACAGACCCTCCAATTTTATTTATTTGTATAGATGGGGACTATTTTACACATCGCCCTTTTGTCCCAAAATAAGCTTCTTAACATGTTCTCTCCTTCCACTCTCCTCTGTTAGCTGTCATCTTCGCAACCTTTTCTACCATATCATCTTTTACGCAATACATCCATCTTTTCTTTAGTCTCCTCTCCTCCTGTATCCATCCAGTCTCATTTCTATCATTTTCCTTTTTATTCGACATAATGATACAGAATAAAATAAATTAACGTAGAAAATAATTATTTGATTAAAACTCCCGCTAACGGAATATGTTAGTTGGAATCTAATTTGCTAAATTATATTCAAGACAGACTCGACTAATTGTTGGCTCGTTGGATTGTTTTCTTTGGTATCTGTTTTGTTTCTTGCTTGGAATGAGGAGAGTAATTGACTTGTCTGGGGACTTCGAGTCGAATAGACCTTGTTGAAGCTAGCCCCAATCTAGATTTATGTTAGTTACTCAGTTTTTAATAGATTTTTAAGAGCTCCGTGCGATTGGTGAAAATCTATAAGTCACTTACTGTATTACTTTTTTTATAAACTTACATATCGCATGCTTAATTATGAACTGACCTAACTCAAAAAACCTGTTTTTTGGGAAATAGCAAAAAACGTTTTATCATTTACTACTTATCCCATATATTGACATAACTAAATAGTGGTAACTCAGTGTGGGAAAGAGATATCGAAATAAATCTTAGTTTGGCCGATAGAGGGCATCGAGACAATGCTGCTGGTTATATTAACTCACTTTAGACCTAAATCGTAATCGGTCAGTTTATGATTAAGCGTGCGATATAATACATAGTTTTACAGCTAATAAACATTTGAATGCCGCAGTGCTATATAATGAATACCTGTAATTAGGATATAATTAATACTGTTCTAATTCTTTAATCATATATGACTAAGTTTTGTAATTGGTCCGTACAGGGATAGAGTACCACTGCGACTTGTCGTAAAAAATGACAAACCAGCCCTAGCTACGAGGTAGGGCCCCATGCGTGTCTGGTTAGCGACCACCCTAGGTTACTACCTACACCATAATAACCTTACGTTGTGTTTCGGCATTAGTGAACCAGGTTCCAGTACCCTTAATCAGATAGTTGTGTATTCGCGGTGCCCCTAGCGTCGCAAACATCATATAAGGAAAATGGGGTTCCTTTGACGCACCATTACAACAAAACTACTGAACATATCGGGATAGGACTACTACCATTCGAATGTTTCGTAGATGGTTATAGGCTATTTATTTTTTGGATTCCACATACCCTTTCTCATTTTATTTTCGCTGCCTGTTATTCGCCTAGATGAGCGAGGTTTCTAACTATATTATCACTGTCCAGGTAGTAGAGCTTTCCTTTAGTAGCATGGCATGTATGGTTTGGTCCCGGTTTTGAGAAACCTTATGCTTTGGTAGCAAATAATTGAAATAAATATGCTGTGACTATTCACAGAACACCATCTAATCCTAAAATACGCAGCAGAATGCTTGTGTTATGGGTACTGGACAACAGATGCTCTTTATATTATACTATCCTTT
Organism: Malacosoma neustria; assembly: GCA_963693495.1. Lineage (NCBI taxonomy): Eukaryota > Metazoa > Arthropoda > Insecta > Lepidoptera > Lasiocampidae > Malacosoma > Malacosoma neustria. The sequence goes on from OY856390.1 coordinate 12,446,514, forward strand.
TGCTAATACGTATTATACATAAATATTCGCTGCAGAGCTGGATCGATCCCGTGACCTCCCTCAGGCATTCAGACTTCCGACTTTTGGATGTATATTTATTAATTTATGTCATTTGAATCTTGTGGAACAGCAGACGACGACCAGACAGACTGACGGTCCACTGTATAGTTAGCAGTTACCGTTGCCCATGAATAATTGCGATGCGAGGGGTGCCGGCAACACGCAGCATAGGGTTACTGAAATCTGGTCACTAATGCCGGATCACAAGGTTATTATTGTGGCATATTTAGAAACTAGGAATGGCAGCCAGTCAGACGGGCATGGAGCTCTACCATCTAGCTAGGGTTGTTTAGTCGCCTTTTACGATATGTCAGCCCCGGCCGCAGAAGTTAGTTATTCTTACACCGCCCCTGCACGGAGAGAAATACATTTTGTTCACTTTTTAATGTATGTTTATTGAACTTAATTATTAAAATAATTATACAATATCAACATTAAATAGTTACAAGATTAATTTATTTTCGAAATGATTTATTTGCATTCCGCCATTGATATTCAGTTCACTCGCTCAAATCGTTAAAATTAATGGAGAATGGCATTAATTAATAATACAGTTTAAATGGGTAAGTATTTTAATAGTTAATGCAGATGATTATTAGCTATCAATTCACTATTTCAACGTATAGTAACTTAAATTAAAAATTCAATTTCTAAGTAATACTTTTTTAGGTATATGAAATAGCGTTCACGGGGAATAATATTCAGTTAAATCCAAATATAGTGGAACAACATCCTGTGCAAATAAGCCTTATAAAGACTGCAGTGCGCTCTTGTAACTAGCTTTTTAATATAAGGACTTATTTCTAGTCATACCTTCTGCATACGTGGATAACATCATTTTTGTCTACTATAATTCTTTGGTTACAGTTGATGTATGTGCCTATATCTATTTATTTATATTTTGGAAATTGAACAGCCTATTAAAACACTGGTAGAATGTTCGGATATGCCACTTATTGATGCTATTTTCACAGCTCCCTTAAAATACTAAAATAGTATACATGTTAATAGTCAAAGAGCTTGGCCACTTGATCAGTGGTTTGACTCAATTATCTTAAGCATAACCAAGATTAGAAAGTGTCCTAAGCTTAGTATTTTGATTCGAAATTATAATATTAATTATTAATTAAGTTAGAATATTATTTGGTTTTTATTCAGCATTGAGAATTGTGAAATTTTGGAGAGATGTTTCTTAACTGAATTGTATGAAATTTGTCACACATTCAGAAATACAACGTAGGCCACTAGTTATCTAGTATAAAAAACCCGGAAATATCACGGATAAAAATACTAGTATACTGTATAGCAGAAATGAATTTCTGAAGCACATTAATTTTTACAATAAACATTTTTTATTGCTATAGTACAGCAGACAGGCTCACATCCATAGAACCTTTGTTTATGAATGTTTGCGATACCAGGGGAATCGCTAACATGCTGCTGTCTACGTAAGGGAGTCGGAACCGAAAATGCGACAAAATCCTAGGTTGTAGGGCTCCAGATCAGGGACGTCTTGAAAAAAGGCCAGGTCAAGAGTACCCTAAACCGAAGGTCATGTATGAAGGGAATAATGAAAGTGGACGAAGCGAAACAAGTATGTAAGGATCGTAGCAAGTGGAAAGAAGTGGTCTCTGCCTACCCCTACAGGAAAGAGGCGTGATTATATGCATGTATGTATGTAGGGTTCCAAGCCCAATCACCCCTAGTCAATACCTAAATAAGCTACCATAATAATGTGTGTTCCAGCATAAGTGATTCAGGTTTCAGTTCGCTTACGTGCATGACAGCGGTGCCCCTGGAGAACATCTAGGTGAGTGTAACTGCTTATTATTAAGTGGACCATCAGCCTGTCTGCTGTTTGATAGCAGTTTAAAAAAAATTGTGATGATGTTGACTTTATAACCGAAATGAGAAATTCATGACGAAATATCGTCAGTCATAGCCGGTCAAGTGTAGATGGAAGAGTAAGGAAGAGTATTCTACTCAACATAGTGGGGTAGTTATGAAATTCACTACTAAAATGATAATAATCCTGGTTAAAAAAGTGTGAAATCCTGTAGTTTTTGTTTTAAATCTGTAGTCTCCGATGTAGGCTAAATTATTTTTTAAGTTCACTTGCATATTATCTCAAGTGAATCACAGTACCATTAATTATGTATATGTATCTAAATAGGCCCAAAATCATTTGTTAAGAAACTACTCAGGATAAAATCCATGACATCTAAAGAGATGTTATGGATCTTAGGCCTAAGCCTAAGCTACAACGAATGTTTAATTCTGCGATAGATTATCAAAAATCCTATAAAACTCCATTATTATATTGGCGTCGAATTCCGGGTACGTTCTGCGACATTTTTTCTTCCACTTTGCACGTACATCCCTGGTAGAGAGTCCACTGGTACGCATATCATTCTTTACGACGCATTGCATATTTTTGCATCCAGCCTAGCAATCATATAGAATTGCGCTGCTGAATAATTTTTATTAAAAAATATGAAACTGATTTTTATAATAATATTATCATAATAATATTACCTAAATAGAGAAACTCTGAATCGGTATCTTCCAGAATAAATAACTTTTTAACATACATCACTATATTAATATTGTCTGTTTTCTTTACAAAAACACCAGTCAATTTTCACTACACCACTCTTTTTAAACTTGTCCACTGTACAACGAAACGTATTTTCGAAAGTTTGCGTGACAAAATCGCCTATTCACTACATACATCTGCCCAGCGTCAGAGCTGAACGCTTACTAAATGCAGGCTTCACCCTAAAGCCTTCAGCGATGATAGGACCGCCCACCCTGTTTAAGATAAAGGCTCCTTTTGCATGTAGCGAGAAACGATTACTTCTAACTTATTGTATTATTTTTCTAACTTTTGTGATAAGAATTTTTTTTTACCTTTATACATTAGATGGCAGGGTCAAGATCATTTTCCTTTTCTTACACTATTTTTTATTGAAGCACAACCGTTCAACGTATAGTGTTTAGGCCGTTAATACTATTAAAGGTTCGCTTGATATATGTAGTCATGCGAGGACGCCTTATGCGCCATCTTCCTCACACCTGTACATCCTATGACACTACCCTAATACCCATTTCTCACCAAGAGATGGCGTGCTGCCGTGACGTCTATCAGTGTGTGTGAAAAACCGTCAAGGATCGATTGTGCCTGTACGCGCGCGTCTTTTCCTATAATTAAAGAACAATTCAAGTTATTTGATATCTGTGTTATTACGGTAATTTTATTGTGTACCACGCTAGTAATAAGGTTATAAAGGTGGACAACGGCAGTACAGAAAGAAGACCCTTGAGTTCGGTGAGTCCTTTTCAATCCCGTCCTCTATCAATAGGGGGTTTTCGTATGACTACAGAGTTCAAAAATTACCTGAACCAGCGCCTACATATAGCAACTATTTTACTTTTTCCTATGTTGTTTGTTGATGCCTTGAAATAAAAAGAAAAGTATTGTATCTTTAGTTAATTAACTAACAAAGAAATGGCCAATGAACGAATATTTTATTTCTTTTTCTTTTAAATTCATATTACCGAATGTTTTTTTTTATTTGTGAATATTGTTTTTTATTTTGTTTTTTATATAATTGTATTATGCAAAATTATGCTATGAATAAGTGTATGTGCACTGATTATTCACGGATTTATGATAATGAACATCAGTGTATAGTATGTTTTACTTTTACTATGTGCCAATATTGTTTAGGTCATGAATGATTTTTCACTGTCGGGGTTGACATTAAAAATCAGTGCTGTGTTGATTTATTTTGTTACACCGATTCACTCTGAAGCTGTTGACCTCGTTTGGTGCTAATTGCTGTAGTTTAGTATAATAATGTTTAAATATTTAGAGCTGTTAATCACAAACTAAATACTTTTTCATTGTTACTTTCTTAGATAAACATCATGATGGGGCAAGGCTAAGCTTTGACCCTATTATTGGGGTCATCACAATATGTCTATTTCTTCCATTTTATTCTATCCAGACATTCTTCATCTGCAACTTATCATATCATGCATCACACGTTCTTTCCATTGCTTTTTAGGTTCTACCTCTGCCTTTGTACCCATCTACTTTCAGGTTCAACATTCTTGTGTTCATTCTTTTATGGCTGGCATCCCTTCTCATTACATGCATAACTTAGAAAAAGAATGTGACTTTACGTACGTAATAGGGGAACTCACTTCGAGCAAGAACTTTAATTAGGCTAAATTACAAAATGTCTTAATTGTTACTTATTATTAATTATAAATTGTGATTACTATTAAACTGTTACTGGTTTTAAATTTTATTTGAAATGCGTATTGTTTGTTTTATTTACATTGGGTATTGTTTTTTATTAATTTTATGGAAATTTTAATGAACGACCTTAAGTTTAGTTCGAATACGAATTTCCACCTGCTTCCTTTGTGATCATTGTTTTTTTAAGTTTTTTTGAAATAAGTTCCTAGTTGTTATGCATTGCTAGAGAGCTAAAAAAACGGTTACGTTTTTAAATAATCTGCAAGCCAAGTTTAATAACGATTTTTTTATAATGCATTGTAGTGGAAAAAAATCTCAATAAACTATTGAAATATTGTCGTTTCTCGTCTCGCATTTTTAAATTTGGACGGATAGTTCTTTTTTTAATATTGATAAATAATCAGTGCTTAGTCGTTTTTATAATCAGAAGAAAAAATGAGATATAAATTGATACTTTTTTAAAATAAATTTTTGATGTGTACATGTACAACATTTTACCTATTTTGGAAAAAGCTAAAAAACATGATAACTCAAAAATGGTTCACTTTTGCATAATGCATATGGGGGTTAAAATGATTGCAAATAGTCAACCCCTATCACCTCCTAACGGGAATACGTCGAATTACCAACAACCCTGTATATTGTAGGTAACATTTTAATACTATAATTAAAGTGTAAGTTCGCTCGTACCAAAGTGATAGTAAACATTAATGCAAATTTCAACAACTTTTACACGTTTCAATACCTTAACACAAAATTTAGGTAACGTTTCCATTGAGTCTACAAGGCAGAAAATGAACTGGCAATTTTCCGATTCATTAACTTTTATTTTAACTTTTATATTCTGATAGGGAAAAGTTGTATTTTATTCAAGTTTTGTTTAATTTTTATCAAGCATAACATTCAAAATCGATTATTTTATTTCAGAATAATTTATCGATGATTACGGCACGTAAAAAATGTATTAAGATGTAAATTTACATTTTAGTCGCTTGCTGGAGTATGGCCACGTTTTACGGCATCCGTGGAAAATGTCTAGATAATGTAGTCTTGGAAGAGTTCCAGTGTGAGTAGACCCAAGAATAATAAACACATTTATACATGTATATGACAATTCAAATGGTGTCATCTATGGTTAAAGTAAGCAAATGCCGTTATGTTATGGGTACTAAACAACTGATATGGGGCGTGTAGTTGTGAAACCCGTTAAAAGGTTTTTTGAGAAAATTTTTATTGAACAAATGCCTCTATTTCTATATATTCAAATATTCTAACTTTCTATTTTGCGAATCATTTCCCACTAAATACACGCCTCATATACTACTTATTTATAATATTCAGAAACAGAGAATTGAACCCTTAACCTCCGCAGGTTTACCGAAGTGTGAAAGCCGTTATGCCACCGGAGCATATTATATAACAAAGTAAGCCTATTATAAAAAATAATAAAGAAAATGTACTTTCCTGAAAGGTTTTAATTTTTGTACTCTATGATACTTTATACAAATAAATAAAATTGGAGTCTGTTTGTAATATTAAAATAACCGCTTTTTACTAAGTACATTCGGATGTATACACGGTACATATACCAAAACAACATTTTGTACAATTTTTGTCTGTCTGTCTGTTTGTTCCGGCTAATCTCTGAAAAGGCTGAACCGATTTTGACGGGATTTTCACTGGCAGATAGCTGATGTAACAAGGAGTAACTTAGGCTACTATTATTTTAGAAAAAAAAGTTTTCGTTAAAAATTATCAGTTTTTTTATATTCCAATTTTAGTTGACCTCAGATTTATATCATCAACCATATGAAATAGGGTTTAGCTTAGGCTGGACTTTTTAAGATCGAACGCACGTATTTCAGAGACGCATGGCGGAACAGTTGCATTCTATAACGCTGACTGTTTGCATATTTCATTTATTTATATTTTAGTTAGGTTTAGAAAGTGAACTGAAGTATGTTAACCGTTACACCACGGAGGTCGTCAATAAAAATACACACATAAGCATAATTAGTATGATACTGCATGACGACCTGATATCATACGTTTGCCGAGGTCTTGTTTCCGATACCGAGCCTGAGTGGTTTATATATAAGATGTATTTTTTTTTACCAAAAATATATTATTAGTATATCAGGCGATCTTCTTATTTTGGGACAAGTGACACTGACTCAGCAAACGCAGTCCTGCCATATAAATAAAAAATATGTAAATTTTCTGATTTCATCCCCTTAAGTTTCACTTTCACGACAAAAAGTAGCCTAAATCCTTCTCTAAGGTCCAATCTATCTCAATACGGCAGTTCGTAAAAATTGTTTTAGCGGTTTAGGCGCGATAACATAACAGACAGAGTTAATTTCATGTTTATATTAGTACGGATTTCAGTTCTCTAGTACCTATAATACAAGCGCTCTATTGCTTACTTTCTAGATGGCACCACGTGAATTGTGCTCATATATTTATAAAAACAGTCATCTATTTTTAATCTAATATTATACATGTTTATTCTATAAAAAAACAGGAGAACTATTTATCTAATACCCTGTATTAAAACAATATCAAGAAGGAAAACTGAACAATCCGGTACAACAAACAATTTTATCCGTGCAGGGGCAGAGAAAGGATACTGACTTCTGCGGCCGGGGTCGGCCTGTCTTAAAAGGCGACAAATTAACCCACCCTAACTATGTGGTAGGGCTCCAACCCCGTCTGGGTGGCAACCACCTTTGATCTTAAGTATGTCGCCATAATAACTTTGTGTTGTGTTCCGACGTTAGTGACCCAAGTTCCTGGCGTTGAAAACACTAATAAGCAACGGAAACTGCTAAATCCTAAGTGAGCCGTCAGCCTGTCTGCTATCCTAAAGCAATAAAAAAAGCAATGCGAAAATGTAAACATCTTTAAGCAGAAGTGCAACCGATCCTAATGTTTTTAATCCCGAAAGTGGAGTAATTCGGTGAGAGAGTAATAAATGTACGAATTTACGACCCACCTAGGTACTAGTACAATTGATTCGGGGTGAAGTAATAGACCTTTGGCCCTGCTTTGCATAAGTTCTTGTAACAAAACAATTTGGAAGACATTGTTATTTCCACTCTGAAGTTTCAGACAACATTTATTTTAGCCAATAATTTTTTTTTCTGCTAATATGAATATCGTGCAAAAATATGAATTTTTTTTTAGCTGAAATTCAGCAGACAGGCAAACCTTAGTAGGTGGTTACCAACGCACTGCCGGCCTCGAAGAAATTTTATAACCTCTTTTTTTGGACAACTCCATATCGTACTGCGTTGGGAACACTTTAGCCGGAAGCTTATTCCAAATCCGGAGAGTACGTAACATGAACGATCTAGAGAACCGTTTCGAACAAGACAGAAGAGGCTGCAGGAAATGGAAATAAACAACCAGCCGATGATATGGTATGGCGGGCAGTACGGTGGTAGAAAGACGACGAAGGCACCATTCTAAATAGTGTTTTACATTCTGTATAACCAGGAGTGTTCTGAGGAATATAGAAATAATAGAAATACAATACACTATGTAGAATACGCAAAGATACGCAGTCTCTTCGAAGGCCAAGCGTGTTTAGACCGTCTGTTAGTGTGTGATCATCGACAACACGAACTGCATCCCAGAAGATGGAGTCCAAAATTTTAACACCACTGTTTGGAATGCGATAAATACATAAAACTGTCCAATTGATTGAAGGAAATGTATACTATATATGTATAGTATGTATACACGTATATGGATATACCGCATAGTTTAAATTTTGTTTCGAATGTTACAGATACTGGGATATTATTCGACGTGTTACATGCTGTCGAATTTTGTACAAAATTATCATTGACTAAAATTATAAGCTAATCAAAAAAGTTGAACATGTCAAACTCCCAGATTGTCTACTGCTGTGAAACAGCAAATAAGCAATTACCGTCACCTATAGATGTTTGCGACGCCAGATTCACAGCTAACACGCTGTCGTCCTTGTAGAGTAACTGGAACCTGAGTCACACTGAGACAAGGGTGTTGCCATCCAGACGAGCTTGGAGCTCTACCACCTAGTTAGGGTTGTTATGTTGCCTTTTACGACAGGCCGTCCCGGCCCCAGGGATTAGTATTCTCTGCCTCTGCATGGAGAAAAATACCATAATATCCGGTCAAATTACCGCTTTTGTAAATGTAATTTTAATGTTTACGCAGTTTTTATTATTGCTGTAGGACAGCAGCTATTAACAGCAATAGGCTGACGGTCCGTACCGTCGCCTATGGGTGTTTGCAACGCCAGTGGTATCGCGAACACGCTGCTGTCGCATAAGGGTACAGGAACTTGGGTCACTAATGCCGGAACACAACACAAGGTTATTATGGTGGCATACTTAATACCAAAAGTGGTCGCCATCCAGATGTGCTTGGGGCCCTACCACGTATTTAGGGTGGGTTATTTTGTCGCCTTTTACGACAGCCCGAACCCGGCCGCAGAGGTTAGTATTCTTTCTCCTCCTCTGCACGGATAAAAATTGCAGTTTGCAATTATTCGTATAATTAAAAAGTAGAAAACTAGTCATATAAGAACGCTTAATATATCATCTTCCTCACATCTATACATCTTAAGACACAATCGTCCTACCCCTTATCTCTCCACGAGGTGTTGCCTTAGCCGAGACCCATTTCAATGTGAAGCGCGAGCGCTTCTCAATAAATAGACAAAAACAATGCATTATAAAGTCAGGATTATCTTTTAATTGAGTTGTATATCATACGCGAGTGTCACAAGAAAGAAAAGTGGACAACGGCAGTACATAAGAGAAAAACCCCTCAAGTTCAGTGAGTCCCGTCTATTCCCGTCGTATCTCAATAGGCTGTTCTTCACGTACCTACAACATAGAGGAATCCTGAAAATTCAGACCAGCACCTTCAGTTATGGTAATATAATTTTTTTTATTGCATATTAGCAATATGCGGAAAATAACTGAAAACTTAATTATATATTAATTGTATATTAAGTACTTTTAAGTTCAATAGCCAAAAGCCACGCAGACGAAACCGCGAGCTAAGCCAGTGTTATGAAATAGTTACCATTAAAATTAATTTGCCTTTATCCCGTTTAAAATTTGTATGTTAATGCCAAATGTCAATATAAATAGTCTTTCAATATAAAAAGTTAACGTTTTTTTTAAATGGCCAGTTTGAATACATATCAGCCAGTTGTATACAGTGACATTTCAAAATAATATTATATACGTACAGTTTGATAAAGTCTATTTGTTGTCACTGAGCGTCTCGAATGTTCTCGTAGAAAATCGAAAACGACTTCAGAATTTTATATTATCTTTCTGATCATAAAAATGCTATTTGATTCATACACATGTGTAACGCTTCATCGCATTGCAACACATTTCAATAATGTCGATTCCAATGCAACTTATTATTTGTTCAAAAAGGTTTTAGTTGCAGACTAATATACTTTTTATCGACTGGCTGGAAATATTTTGTGAACGATAAAAGAAGAGAATTCGCTGGCATCAGCTGTCAATAATTTTCACATAATTTCTCATTTGAATCGGATTTGAAATATTTGTATTTTTTCCTTATTATAGTCTTGTTGTTTAAAATTAGATATTTTGTAGGAATAATATGAAAATAAATTGAAGTGCCTTTTGTTGGCTAGGTCGCTTTCGTTTAAAGTTGATTAGTATTTCACTTTTGTATGTGTATTTATTTTTAACAGGGTTCCCAGTAATTTTATTGTTGCGTTGATGATCATCTAATCGTTTCATGCTGATTCCAAGCTTACATTTCAATTCTGTTGAGTATAATCTCAGGGTGAGCTGTTAAGCGTTTTTTGAGTCATGTGGGATGATTTTTAGGGTTTGATTTGTTGATAAAGATGTAATTTTGATATAAAAGTTTTTTTTATGATTTTGTATATATAATGGAAATATCTATTTTATGGATATAATATAATGGATGGTAGACATCTAGTTAATAGTGGGTGTTCTGTCTGTCCAGTTCATTCTGCGTAAGAACGAAGATTGAAAGAGCGATCCAGTAAAAAGGTATATTTTGTAGATAATTTGTATAATCAAGAATTATTCGACTAAAATTTAAGACATCAATATTATTTACAGTAACTAACTGACATTTATGACGCGTGTTCAATTCTAATTTTCTATATATTTTATTGTCAAATCAAGTTGGCCATGATAATTATGTTCGTATTATAAAGAAAGGTTTTTTGCAGTGATACAAAATATTCGATACATCCATAAGGGGGCATCACTCCGCAATCGTGAATCTTGGCTGTGGGTAAACTAATGTCACGAACAAAGAAACATCGAGGTGATTTTTATAGAATCTGAGTCGCATACAGCGTTGCAGTTTAGGAAGTAATTCTTTGCAAATAATTAAAACTAGTTAGAATGTCTTCTTCTTGTCGCCTTTATCGTCGTTTATTGTCGGCACAACATGTTCTTTCCACTCTCCTTTAATAGTCACTATCTCAAAATTCACATCTTTTTTGCCATAATAATATTACGTTTAATACAATTAATCAATATTTTCTTTGGTTTACCCCTCCTATGGTATCCAACCATTCTTCTTTCTAGTATTTTACATGTTACATGACGTTCTTCTGAGAATGTATCTAATTAAAGCAGCTTTTAGTGGGTAGATCAATGATGTCTGCCTCGTAATCAAGAAACGGAAGCACTCGGGCACATTGTTCTGGGGGCAAACGGTAGAAGTGAAACTTTAGAAAAGTAGGTAATAATACCTTCGTACGTACACACAACACACTTAATACTTGTATACTTGTATTCTATCTTATTCTTTTGCAGGTTAATCTTAATTATGAATGATTGTCTCTTATTGGGGTCGCTTTTTCGTTTCATCGAATTTAACTTCAAAAAGGTTTTGTTGTATTTTAGTTTCTGCAAGTTACGTGTCGTCATGTAAGTCTACGCTGTCGTTTTAAAAACAAAATCTGGAGACAGTCAAGGTGCTCAATAAGATAGGATGACGAAGAGCAGATAAACCTAACCCCTAAAACTCACGTATTATCAATGATTTAAAAACAATAAAATATATAATATACAATGATTCTCTTTGAATGTTTGAGAATTGAAATATGTTTTTTCAATTTCCCACGCTTTGAGTGATCACTCTCTATTATTGTAGGAATCAATTGTAAAATGTTGTCTACTCGAACATTTCCAACACTCGTTAGTAATGGATGCTTTAAATGTCGATTTATTTTAACTAATCCATTTATATTGATATTGTTGCACTGTCTTATATTCAATTATTTTCATCGAAAATATAACTTGGCATATTTTCACATATTCACACTATTGTTGTGCTGTTTACAATATGCTGTATATACACTGTTTTGTCTGATTTTTTGTATTATACTACATAGGTAAATGATAACATTTTGCACTGTAGGGTAGTTTCAAATTTTATACAAAAGTGTAACAACGAGGAGTATAAGTCAATAATAATAATACAGTTTTAATTACAAGAATAAACGATATTTTGTTATGTAATCAATTTGAATATATATTTAATAATTTTTATTATTAAGTCATTATTATATTTAAATAATAAATTTAATTGGTCTTCCTACATATTCAAAATTATAGATTTTGTACTATGTATGGTAATTTAAAATATTAAGTATAAAATATTGTGTTTTATAACATGTTTTTGTAAGATGTTTAAATATATAATGTTACTTTGTGTAAGTTCATGAGAAGATGGCAGACTTATCGACTGTAACAGACGTTTATTCTGCATATTGTGAACTTGTTTTGTACTAAAGTCGTGTGTGTATTAGGTGCCAGAAGTTGTAGCGTTTATGATTACTAAACTTATTTCGGGTTAGATCTGTTTAGTTTCTGATAGTAAACATATTTCTTATGATGTTACGTTTTGTTGGTTCGAGCTTTTGTAGAATAAAGTTTTTGGCTAGCTTAGGAAATTTTTCTTTCATTTTTGTATGTATTTTTTATTTATTTCTTAAGCTCATTTGTTTTTAATAACGAAATGTTTTGTCTGGCACGAGATTCGTCGCGATCTCTCAAATCATTTAGTGGTTAGACAAGTTCTTAATACAAGATCGTATGTGTGAATTTAATTCTCACTGAAGACAAAATATGTGCATGATGTAAATAGTTTGTTCTGGTCTGGTCCCATAATTGTATTTTTGTAAAAAAGCCCTGCAGGTTTTCTTATAGTTCAGGAAACTGTTTTAAAAATATATATATCTAAATTTATAATATTTTTTTCTTGTATACCAGCCAAAGGCTGAACGTTCAACCTCAATTCCTAAAAGCCGATTGTTGTTTTTCACATTGGTGTCTCATAAGTCTGTTTTCCAGACATCTGATATTTGGTCTGCATAAGCCGTCTATTTGTCTATCATATTAACGTTGAATCTTCTCTGGCGTTACACTCTTGCCAGAGTGGTCGTGGCCGTCACGTTGAGGTTTTTGTAGCCTGTTTTACAATACGACGCCACTCTTCGCGAATTGCCGCTCTCCTTGTGCATTCGTGTAGAGGAACGTCGACGGCGCCTTTCACTTGGTCCGTCCACCTCATCGGTGATCTCCCGCGTGGTCGGGTGCCCTCAACCTTGCCCTGCACTACCAGGCATTCGATGGATTCGCCTCCGCGCCGTGATACATGTCTAAAGAAAGTGAGAATGCGAGCCTGCACTGTGTTTGATAGTCTCTGATTGATGCCCAGCTCTCGAAGAATAGACTCGTTGGTTCTGAATTCCGTCCACGATATACCGAGCATTCTTCTCCAGCACCACGTCTCAAGAGCATCAATCCGTTTTTTCTCACTTTCTCGTAGGGTCCATGTCTCCGCAGCGTAAAGAAATATGGGGAATATGAGAGCCCTGACAAGTCTGGTTTTGGTGGCTTTGGTGATGTTTCGAATTAACGTTGAATACCTATATGTAAATTAATATTGGCCACAACAATTTTCGAGTTTATATATTTATTTACAAATTAAAACATAAGTACTACTTGTGTATCATTAGCGCCGTATAGTATATCAGACTATATGACGCTTTATGAATCGTTACAGTATATTTATTCTGAAAATCACGTATTCTTAAAAAAAGCTCACAGAGGCCCTAAATGCACGAGATCTTTGAAAGAAAATAATATATTTGAAGCAAAAACTATATTGTTAATACTGTTGTACAGTACAATGAACAAAATAATGTTAGGTTGATCAAATGAGGTTAGCACTATTTCGTCCTTTAATGTCTAATTATTCGTTTTTCATTTATGTTGAAACATATTAGTGGTTTTAATAAAACATAGCAAATTGATATTGGATTTCAGCAAATCCCATTGATTCGATTGACAATACGGAACAAAACGTATGCGGTTAGATTCAGCTATTGAACATAATTATTATAGTCTATTATACTAGTGTTTCGTTTGCCTGTCGTATGTTTAAAAACATACAACAAAAAATTTATCCAGTATTTGTACTGGAGAAACTTTTAAAACCTTAAAGGAACATACTCGTAAGAAGGAAAGGGAACATACTCGTAGGTTGGTATTTATCCCCTAATTACCATATTAGTTGTTGAGTTGATGCAAATGAACGCGAGACTTGCGGAGTCTCGGCGGTCCGCTGGCAACGTTAATAGTAGTCGACTCCGCCGATGTGCATTATGCCCAATGAAACACGTTTCACTATACTTGTATATTGGATATTATTTACAAAAATCACAATGGTGGACACGTTATAAATTGACAAAATTGTGAGAAGATCGCGGAGTCTCGAGCCAGAAGGGCGAGATTCGTCGTCTTTTTGTTTAATTTGGGATTTTGAATATAATTTCGAAATTTCGTTGGCAATAACCATATGGAGTAAAAAAACTATTTGTTGAACAACCGAAAGTATAAATTAAAAGTAAATTAAAATAATATGTTGTGCGATCTGAGGGGTCGCTACAGGTCTAAAGTGTGTTACCATTTTGACGACTACTCTCACAGTAAGGTACGGAATTATTAATATAAATAGAAATTCTGTATATCAAGTCTATTTTTATGAGATAAAAATATTTTAAAGTCATACTAATGTTTTTATTCAAAATAAGTTATATCTACCTAGAACATTTTTTGAAGTGAAATGTGTATTCTGTAACTATTATTTATAATATTAATTAAAATGACCACCGATACACAGTGTTTGACTTTTACAAGGAAAAGAAGCGATAAGAAACTTCCCAGCTACATGTATAATTTTTAATATATTTTGTTGTTATTGTATATAAATACTTTTTTCAATCTCACAACAATATTGTTGTACTTGGTACTATATTCATTAAAAATATTGTATAAGCTTGTATATACAAGCTTAAGCTTAAGCTCAGAACAAATGAAAAATAAATAAATTTAATTGAAATACTATATATTATATAGCTATAAAAATAAAAAATATTTTAAATTTTACCAGCTATTATTATTAGTACCCACTGAGGTAATTTCAAATCAAAGACCATCGCATCCTTCGATTTAAATTTTTTTAATGTCTGGAAACCCACTATGTATGTACATGATAAAATTTATGAAAATTTGCTTCAAATTTTGGTCTACATAGTCTGCGGATACTCATCATTGTCCTGTGCAATTTTTAAATATATGTTTGTCTTTAGATTCTTAGGCCTGAAATTTGTTCTATTCAATTAACTAAAACATATTTATTTAGACCTATACCTATAAACATAGGTACAATATGTATGGGTTGGTATTATGTAATATGAATTAAAAATTTATTACGTATATGAATTAAACTGGATATAATAAATCCGTTTGCACTGCATCAGCGAGTCCCTAAATACAAACGCATTCAAATTTGATCTCATAATCTAGATAACTGTCAGTTTAAATGGATTACAATTCAATACTATTGTTTTAACATTTACACTTTATTGTTATTTACACATAAACAAATTTGTATGTTTAGGTAGATAGATTATTGTAAACTAAATAACTTACAAAAACAATGAAAATTACTTACACACTCAATATCTACAACCCGGATTGATAATATGAAATTAAACATTATTTGTAAAGTTCGCTAAGCTCATTTTTTCCCTGCTAATTCAATCTACTTTGACCCGGATCACTTGTTTTGTATTTGCAATACTCTGTGAGCTCAAATACTTGGTAAATAGAAAGTAATTGAATGCTCTGACTGACTCTGAGTCTGAAAATTTATTTCTATTTTAACGATATTATGCCTTGTAGCAATACGAACAGTTTCAGTTTTGTGTTCTGCTTTACAATTGTAGTGTTTGGTGATAAGAAGAACAGGTACTATAAAATATAGAACGTGTGTATGTTGCTTTCACTGTTGATGTTATTGACTTTTATATCATATTACCCCCTTTTTACATCTTGGGGAAACCAATTGACCATATCATTTAACCCTAATAAAATTCCTGTTTTGACTACAGGTGGGCCATATATTTCTCTACCTTAGAATATTTAGATGTGAGGCAGATTGTACTCGTATAAGACTCAAAGTCTTAATATAATTCCTCATTTACTAACTTAAAGAAGCATTGTGAGAATATATTAATTGTTTTTTTACCTCCAGCTGAAAATTTTTGCATTTCATGAATCAGTTTTATAGAAAAATTATAATTACACGAATGACTTTGATTTTGTTCTGAACTTGTTCAATAGTATTTAAAAACTCATGATAATGGTAACATTTGTACTCTGTGTCAATCTCAAAAGCTTTCGAACTCTCTCCCTTCTTTGCTTGCAGCAAGCTATATTTATTCGTCTTTTTTCTAATATGTCTCTTATTTTTTCTTCCTCTTCCAGTATTCGTACCTGCAGGTATACTTTAAGATTCGTCTCATATACATTTAATTTTTTTTTTCAAAAAAAATTAGTTGTCCGAAATGTTGTAGTTTGTTTTTTAAAAACTGGACGCTTGTCTGACGTTAACCTCTTTTTGGGAAGGTATTCAAAATATATCTTTATTTTAGTAATTAGTTAATTTACGCTCTGAGTAGCAGCCCTAATTTTTTTTTTAATAATAATAATTTATTCTGCAACAACAAAATATTGACAATATAATTGTTAGTTGTGTGTTGATATAATCGGACGGTTAGGTTCAGTGAGTTAATGGTTACGTTGTCAATGATAGTCGATTTCGCCGATGTGAATCACGTCCAATGAAACACACTATACTTGTATATCGTTGCACTTTAATATTTCTTACGTATTTAAAAGACGTTACACAAAATATTAAGTTACAAATTACATACACACGTCAAAACTCATTATTAATATATAAAATTTACAAAAGAAAAAGAGTAAAATCTAAATAAAAATGGCGCGCTTTTACCCTAAATACTGCGAGCAATTTGCAGTATGTCCGATGTTAGGTGGCCCCTTGTCCCACAACGTGCTGTGAAGATCCACCTATGTGCTATCCATGCTTGCCACAATGTCCTTTGCCGAAGGTTATATATTGTTGTGAAAAGAAGCCGCGAGTTTCAAGGCCTCTAACTTGCCAAGAGGAAGATTGCTGTGCGCACCACTACCAAAATATATAAAGATGGACGCATTCTGCACATGTGTCTGCATTCAAGCGCAACGGAATGCACGATCAAGAACTTTCAAAGACGCTCGGCACTGCGAATTTCCTATTTAGAAACCCTCGTGACGTAGCTGTCGAATGTGAATCGTGAACGGACCCCGTAAAAGTCGGCAAACCGGCAAAAGTGCCACCCTGCACACTGACTTCAAAAGAGGAGGTTAACAATTCGACTACCTTTTTTTTATCTATGTATTTATTATGTGCTGCCGGCGCCTTGATTTTGCTGCGAAGTTATTTTAAAACTGCGATATCTTCTAATATACACATTGAAATCAAATGATGTGCAGGGCAAATTTCTTTAAAATTAAATACTTGTAATGAATAACGTATTTATTTGGATAAGGATTAAAATCATCTTTATAAAAACACCTTCACAAATAATGAAAAAAAAAACTGTTACTGTAACGTGCACAATGCACATAATACTTAAATTGATACAATATTTTTTAAAATAAACAATTTTAAAGTATTATAAATAAAAAAGTTAAATTTGCTTATTTAACTTTATCAGTTGTCAACGCCATATGCTTTGCTATTCTATTGAAACCGTAACAAAACACTAGTAAGGGAGCAAGTAACAATATCTTTAGTGAGATAATAGCGACAACTAACTAGTTCAAAATTGTTTCCAAAGCTCTTTGTGTCATCACAGTCTGTGTTTCATGATGAATAAGTTTACCAGTGTTTGTGCAGTTAATAATGAAAGAGACGCATTTACGTACATGATAATGAAGAAGAAAACATAGAGATTCTCGCTATATCTGGAAATGATAAACTTGGAATTAAGTAGCATATTTTATGCATTCATTTGTAAATATACTTTTAATTATTAGTTAGAGTATTTTGATTTAATTTAATTTATTTTGTTATTAGATTATTAAATATTATCTAGTCCATCATTTCAGAAAAAATGAGAGAAATGTGAAAGAAAGAAATAAATGTTTTATTTGTGACATAATTAACACATAACGATATATACCTAGTCAGGTCATAAGTATTGTCACACAGTAAAAACTTTTCTTTTAGAATGCTGGCCACAAAAAAGTTTATTGAATTCGAATTTCGAATTGTTCATGAAAATAAAAAAGGTATACTTTTAGAATTTTACTCATTTTTAAATATGGAGTGGACGCTTAAGGAAGACCGTGTTGCAGTTATTGCGTTGCATCGTTGCAGTTACGCGCCAATTCAAATTTTTAACATACTGAAAAATTTGAATATAACCAAAAGATTCGTTTATCGTACCATCAAACGATACAATGAAGACTCTAGTGTAGATAACAGGTCAAGAAGTGGTCGCCCTCGGTCTGTTAGGACTCCAGCAGTGATAAAAGCTGTGAAGGCACGAATTCAAAGAAATCCCAAACGTAAGCAGAAACTGTTGGCCCTTCAGATGGGGTTAAGCAGAACCACGGTAAAAAGGGTGTTAAATGAAGACTTAGGGCTTCGGGCATATCGAAGAAAAACAGGACATCGTTTGAATGCTCGTCTAATGGACCTGAGACTGAAGAGATGCCGCGCTTTGTTGAAGCGGTACGCGAGAAAAAAATATCGGGAAATTCTTTTTTCGGATGAAAAAATGTTTACCGTAGAAGAGAGCTACAACAAACAAAATGATAAGGTGTACGCACACAGTAGTGAAGAAGCGGGCAACCGTATTCCGCGTGTCCAACGAGGTCATTTTCCATCCTCGCTCATGGTATGGTTGGGAGTTTCTTATTGGGGCTTAACAGAGGTACATTTTTGTGAGAAAGGTGTAAAAACGAATGCTGTTGTGTATCAAAATACAGTCCTGACGAACCTTGTGGAACCTGTTTCTCATACCATGTTCAATAACAGGCACTGGTTATTCCAACAAGATTCGGCGCCAGCTCATAGAGCGAAGAGCACACAAGACTGGCTGGCGGCGCGTGAAATCGACTTCATCCGGCACGAAGACTGGCCCTCCTCCAGTCCAGATTTGAATCCGTTAGATTACAAGATATGGCAACACTTGGAGGAAAAGGCGTGCTCAAAGCCTCATCCCAATTTGGAGTCACTCAAGACATCCTTGATTAAGGCAGCCGCCGATATTGACATGGACCTCGTTCGTGCTGCGATAGACGACTGGCCGCGCAGATTGAAGGCCTGTATTCAAAATCACGGAGGTCATTTTGAATAAACTTTAATGTCATAAGAATCTATGTTTTGTTAAGTTCATTTTGGTATATGAATGGTTACATAATGAATAAACTTGTTACAATTATTTTACATTAAACATGTGACAGAATTTATGACCTGACTAGGTACATTCAGTACGTCTCAAACTCAGTATTCCAGGTAGGAGTAGTAGGATTCAAGCTCATCGTGCCAGCTAACTCTAACCGGTGCTATTCTTTCGCCTGGTATAATAATATATACATAAATTCAAGCCGGTATATAACTAACCAAGTAAATAAATAAATATCTATAAGCAAAATTCTTATTCATTGTTGAGGACGTAACTTTTTGATGTAAGTAAACCCTTCTATTTTTTTCGGTCTCGGGGAAAAACCTCTCTTGACGGGTTCCCCGGTCCGGGGGGACCGAGGGATATAAGGGAATCCAGAAAAGATGTTCGACCATCCAACTACCCACTAAAAAACCCCGCTGTTCTCCTATCGCCTACGCCCGGGCCCACGGATATATGGCCTGCCGATCTCGTGGCCCGGGCCGGCGCCGACCCACGCTTTGTCTTAAAGCGGGCCCCTTCTAAAGTGCTGGCGCCAGGGGGTCAGGGTTTCGTCCCCCCGGCGCTCTCAAACATACAAATAACGGCCTTGAACAATCCAACCAAAAGTGGTTTCTACAGCAACTGAGTTGCTGACGCGCTCCAATCGACCAGTCAAAGAGAAACCTAAAACACCAAATCCTATTAATGAACTAATATATCTGTAAAAAAATCAGCATAATCAGTAAATAATACTCCTATGGGGTGCTGTGTACCATCAACTGGTTGCCAAATTAATGAAACAAGGATTTTTGACTATTATTATCATAACGAATACGTTAAAATAAAATCAAATACATATAAAAAATGATTGTATTTTCTCAATCCCTACTGTTATTCTGATTGAAAAATATTTGGCAGATTATGAAAAGAAAATATATAATATTTTTCATTGCCAGTGTGGTCATACCTTTTTTTTGCTCTCGGGAAATAATCTCCTCTTGGCGGATTCTCCCGGCCCGGGGGGAGCAAAGGATATGTTAGACTCCGGGAAAGATTTTCGGCCATCCGACTACCAACAAGAAAACCCCGCTGTTACGCCCGGGCCCACGGATATGTGGCCGATCTCGTGGCCCGGGTCGGCGCCGGCCCGCCCTTTGTCTCAGAGCAGGCCTCTTCCAAATTGTTGGCGTCAGGGGGTCAGGACTTCATCCCCCCCGGCGCTCTCTTGAATCAATTTTAGGAGTTGAGGGGGGCCGCGGAACAGCACGCGCCCCTCACCCTCGCGGCAATAGTGCGGGCGGCGGGTCCTCCCCCGAGTGGCCGCCCTCGGGAGATTTCTACGACAGCAGCGTATCAGAGGTACCCCTGGCTTCCAGACGTGACGTCATCCATAGGTGACGGTAACTACTTCTTATTTAGTGGGTCGCTAACCAGTCTGCCATTCCACCTCTATAAAATTAACAGCATCTTTGAGAAATTCATAGAGGGTAGCCAAATCCAAACATTTTAAATCGAAATATTTCAATTAAATTTTAAATCTGCTTGTGTAAAAGTAACATTACTCTCTAAGATTCTATTCAAATTTTGTAGAATATTTTCTATACTTATAAAATAAATAAATACAATACTAGTGATAATTTATTTTTTAATACCATTCAAACAGACAGTAGAAAACTCAACTTTAAGTTAGCGTATGGGTTCCATTAAATTTTTATTTAGAGTCTCCGTCGAAGTGAAATAAAATTAAAAAAAAAAAAAAAGTGAGATTGTGAACGGCGTAACTCAGGATGGTTATGCCCTAAGGTTAATTTACTTTGCCACCCGTAACTTTGATAATGTTGTAAATTGTTTTGCTATTTAAATAGTTTCCACTACTAAACGAGTAAGTACATTTAATAATGATAATAGTAATAAAGCCATTTATTCCAAATCTCTCTTTCGATGCTTATTCCTATATTACAATATTTGTTAGTAAGTTATTTAAATTTAAGAAGGTTACTTATAATTAATGTTAGTATTATTAATATGAGATTTGGACCCCTGTTTGAGTAAAGGCCTCCTCCATCCTTTTCCATAACTCCCTGTCCTTGCCTGACTTTATCCAGTCATTTCCTGCGACGTGTGTTATGTCATCAGCCCACCGTCTAATTGTCGACCAACACTCCTTTTCCCCATTGGTCCTTTCCATCGTGTGGCTTCGATGGTCCATCTTTTGTCTGGGTATCGTGAGATGTGGCCGGCCCATGTCCATTTAAGTGATAACGCGTACCCTCCACCAACGAGTACATTTAGGGTGATTTAATTTTTATAATCATTTTTTTTCTAATTCATACTAGTGACATATACTCTTCTCTTTATCTTGGCATTATGTTTTTTTACCACGCTTTTGAAGTAGAGTTCCTTCCTCTATTTCATAGATTTATTTCTTAAATAAACTATTATCATATGAAACTAGCGTTATTACAAATGTATGAAAAGCCATTGGATTAACCAAAGAAGACGCTAAAATCACTATTATAATCAAACTTCTATCACCTTTTCATTAAAATCTTAAGAACATATAAATAAAAGCGATACGTATAATTGTTGTGAATGATGGGACCCCCGAGTTGCTCATATTTTCTCTTTGAATTGAAAATTGGAACTGGTCTGTTCATGTATTTGGGCTAGTGCCAATGCTTAATTTTCTAGAAAATTTACACTTAAGGTTTCAACCCTGAAAACAATTAATTTATGTCCTTTACCATTTTACTTCTTTATTATGTAATTTAATTTATTTTCAAGTGTTAGAGTTTTCATCAAGATATTAGCGTGTATTACCTTGGACTGCAAAACAAACCAATGAATCGATCCTGACTCAACTCTGAATAAAAACTCGCTTATCCACCACATCAACAACGCATTCTTTCATATTTCGGCATCACAATGTGCAGAGGCGATGAGAATTTGGAAAACTGATTGTTGTTGGGAACACCGAAGATAAAAGTTCTCGTGATCGTTCACCAACAAGATGGACCGATCAAGTGAAAGACTCGTCGTCATTCAAATGTTTCACGGACGTAGGAGATGCGCTGAACAGAAACCGGTGGAGACAAATTATCCGCTCCAGATGCAAATTTAGGGCTGCCCACGATCCTCAGGCATGAGGAACTGACCCCAGAGAGAAAGAAAGAGAGAGAGGGAGAGAGATCAGAGTATTAGCTTCAATTTTAGATAGCCGTAGTTAAAACTTTAAAGAATATATCAAATAAAATTCTAAGCTTACAGTCATCAAAAATAATTTAAATAGTTTGCTTTGCTACCACTCAAAGTATTAAATCGTTTGAAACAAAGTACCGTCTTGTTTAAAATGCTAAACTTCTCATGGGTCGATTGAAAGAATCATTAACAGTAAGCCCGGTATTATAGGAACTTGCACAAAGTTGAACAAAACAGTTTAAATTCAAATGATATCGACTACGGCTCACTTTGCTAAATATTGGAATATTATTATTTGTGGAATGTTAAAGTTTAACAAAGTTCTGAAAATGGCTGTCTGTGACTGTAAAATTCGTTTGACTTCAGATATTTGAAATATTCTCTTAAAAAAGAATTCTTTGCCATGGATTAATTTAATTGCTTATTCATATTTTAAATAGAAAATACGTTCATATATTTCTTGGAAGAAGTAAACACAGAAATATCCATGTAGTCTTATCTAGCAAAAAGGTTTTAAAAGCGTCGTAAAAGGAGAAAATGGATTACTCTAGGGAGCTCGTAGATAGTAGAAGGATAAAGGTAGGTTTTCGATGGCAGACAGAATCAGTAAACGTTAGAAAAATTAAATTTCTTTGTATCATCTATCCTAAGTGTCACAAAATATTACCGAAACCAAAATTCGCGTAGAAAGCCTTGTAGATACTACAGTGTACGTGAAATTTAATGAAATTAATGCTTCAGATGCAACTTAAGTTACTAGGATATAATATTCTTAATACTGTCTTATTGTATACAAAATACTATAATCACTTCAAGTTTTTCTTGGTTATCATTTCATTTTTAGGTATGAAGGAATCACTTGAACAGCTGCGCTCCAAATAGGATGCGACAACAGCGTGTTCGGTCACCCTAGCGTCGTAACATCCATAGGCGACTAAGCAGTTACCCCCTAGCAGTTGTTAGTTAGAATAGCCACTTAATAAGCATTATTAAGTAGCCCATCAGCCTATCTCCTGTTCCACAGCAATAAAAAGAAATACATTTGCTTTAATATGACCCGTATCTTCCTACAGACAATGTACAATATAAGTAATATAAACGATACAATATCACATTTTTATCCGTTTTAAATAACCTAACAAACCAGATTTTAAAATTTGCATACAACCATATGAATTACAAATCGCATCCAACTGGGGATTAACTGCGATACTATGTGAATGTATAAATCAATGTGGTTTCAAGCCATGTCACGTTTAAAACAAAATTTCAAAAACTTTTACGAACTTTTGTGGTTGTAATATAAGGGAGCTTAGATTTTTAGCTGAAGTTTAATCACTCTCAATAGAGTTTATTATAATTTAAAAAAACTCTTCATTAAATTTACAATAACAGAGCCCCTGCTGTCACAAATGTCTATAACGTTGTCTATTTGCTCGGTTTGTCTGCATCTGTCTGCTATATCACAGTTATAAAAAATTTTAGTAAATTTTTATTCTATACACAACAAGTGCAGTCTAATAAAGCTCTCATTCTTAAAAATTAATATGGTGATATTTGTACCAACAGATGTAAAATCAGAGAATGAAAATGGTGGAGTTTTTTTAGAATCAACTGGAATTTAATTATGTAATGCTGGTAATCTGGTATACGTATGAGTGATTATTATTTATTTGAAAATCATAAATAATTTCAAAATAATTTATTGACTCATTATTTGTTCTTATCTTATATCTTTAAACGAGCAATTCTTGTGTGTATATATATATATATATATATATATATATATATATATATATATATATATATATATATATATATATATATATATATATATATATATATATATATATATATATATATATATATATATATATATATATATAATTGGAATCTCGGAATCGGCTCCAACAATTTTCATGAAATTTAGTATACGGGGGGTTTCGGGGGCGATAAATCGATCTAGCTAGGAATCATTTCTAGAAAATGTCATTTTATTCCCTTTTTTTATAGGAAGAAAAATAACAAAAAGGTGGCGTTTGAGTAGTCCCAATTTAAACTGAAAAATGACTCTTCCCGACATCTATCGGCGAATAATAATACTATTTTTTTTAAATTGCTTTAACGACACAACAACACTAAAGTTATTCCAGCAGATGGCGTTGTAAGTAACACGAAGTCAATGAGTGTTTGCTTTGAGGTTAGACTAAGAAAATCAATTGTTTATTTATATTATTTGTGTCTTCTTAATGCACGTGTTCACTTAAAAATGCCTAAACGATCTTGGAAAAAAAACGCTTATAAACAATCTAACTTCACTTATAGACAATCTAACTTCACGAAGCCGAAAAATACCGAGCAAAGCTCGGTCATCCAGCTGGTTTCTTCTTGAAACAATTATTCAGCTATAGACTATGGAATAATTCTTATTTATTCAATTAGTATTTCTTCAGCCATTAATTTATACAACCAATCCCGCTTACAGTATAATATCACTCCTTGTGTTATATTGTCTTGTATTTATCTACAGAATATGGGACTTATTATAACACAATATATAAATAAAGGTAATAATATAATATTTATATTCTTTTGTTTTGTAAATAAATAACCGTGTCGTCAATTTAGTCAATAATAAATTTATAGATTACATATATTTAGTATAAAACTTTCTCCTTCGTCATGCTCTTATCCCACCCACACTAGGTGGAGTCGGCACAATATTTTCTCTACACAAAACACATTATATAAATAAAAATTAAATAAATAACGCACACCACTATCAAATATTTTCTGTGCCCTTTCTCCCTTGTTTGATTTCCAATCATTAATCGTATATACAGCTAGTTAACAGCGAATAAAAAGAGCTGCTTATTTATCCTTTAGACATTTTGAGGGTCAAACGGCAGATCTTCTATCAAAAATAGATTAAAGGTCTATTCCATTTTTTTTTGGTTCTTTATTGACCAAGAAAGAGGAAGATCACGCAGGGAACGACTTAATAAACACGCGCTAAACTATTTTCTGATATACAATAAAGTTATTGGCTGCCTTTTAAGTTAAAACCAAAAATAAAATTGGTAGTAAACGCTTAAAATAGAGATGTCTTCAATATGTTAAATTAGAACACACATTGTCGGTATAGTACAACTACATCGCCGAGAATAGACAATTGCAATCCACCCACAAAATCCAGGCTAAATGCTTGAATCTGCAGAAGATGCGCGAACGGCATTAAACACACCCCCCACGTCGAAGTCTAACAATCTTACTTGGAACAGCTTGCTTGCATCTGACATCCGTCGATCTCAAATGTGTGGTACAAGTCTAAAGACGTATGCTTTTTAAAATCTAACATTCATATTCAAACTAAACGAGCTAACAAATTATTATTACAAGATTCTTTTATGTTTGAATGATTATACAAATTTTTACATATCTCTTTTCTGCTCTTGTGTTTAGCATATGCGCGCATATGTTTAGCATTATGTACGGTCGGCAAAACATTTTCTCTCCTTCCACTCTCTTTTATTAACCGACGAAAAACGTAGGAGATTCTCAATTCAACGCGTATATGTTTTCTTTTTTTTATGTATGACTACGCATAACTTTTTACACAGTAGTCCGATTTTAAAAATTATTTTTTTATTGGAAAGGGAATACCCCAAAGTTGGTCCCATATAAATTTGGGAAAAAAATTCCACCCCTAAGGCTACGAAAACGGAGAATGATTGATTGTTCATTCACTGATTATATCTATGACCACGCATAACTTTTGACATAATTGATTTATTTAAGCATGTAGTAATTAATACATTATAGCTACAAACATTATAAAATAATAAAACTTTAACAAAAAAATTATTAGTGATGAAATCAATATTCACATCTTTTTTCGCCAATTGTATATATATATATATATATATATATATATATATATATATATATATATATATATATATATATATATATATATATATATATATATATATATATATATATATATATATATATATATATTTTTTACACAATATATCTTTTCTTTTGTCTGTCCCTCCTTTTTGAAATTCAAATTATTACATATTTATACATGATAAAATTATGTATCACAAACAATTTTGTAACAATAAAATATATCGTGTTTCATATTACAAAACTAATTAATTTTTTTCGTTCATACAAAGGAATCGTGCTCAGACATTGTGGAGTTATGTGCAAAGCGTACCAATTTAAAGGTAAGCTTCTTCAGCATAAATGCTAGTCTATTTATTGTAGCTGTAGTTAAAATATTAGATTACACGTGAGCCTTTAGTTCATATATTGGTTTCTTATATTAGGAGGGGACATAGATAATCTAAGTATCAGTTGCACCTTTCGATGTACATCAGCCTGCTTCAGTTTGCCTTTATACCACCACCCATGAAGCAATTGAACTAAAATAATGAAGCTGATTGCAGCAGCTTTACCTTGATTAAAGGCGGGATTAACATTAGCTGACTAGACCTGTGCTATCTAAGATTTAACGAGCTATCTACATGAAACTAACTTGATTGATGTTTAATGAGAATACATCAAAGAGTTATAGGTTCAAGAACACCAAGGGGTGTTTAATAAAAAGTGATAATGAGTGTGATGCAATTATTTTTTATTAAGTGTTATTTTATTTTTCGACGTAGGCACCTTTCAGTACACATTGCACAAATTCCATATACATTTACACATTGTATATCTTTTTTCTAACGCTAAAATTCACTCTTTAAAAAATCTTGTACCGCGGCGAGTACTGCGTCATCATCTTCAAATTTATAGCCCCTGAGATGCTCTTTTAACCGCGGAAATAGGTAAAGAAGTTTAGAAATCACTAGAACCTAGTCCCGGTGAATACGGAGGATGTTTCATTAATTGGAAGCCAGCTTTTTGAAATGGCAGCCATCGCAACTCTGGACTTGTGCGTGGGGGCGCTATCTTGATCAAACAAAACAACTTTAGCGAGTTTGCAACGCCGTTGCTGGCATAAATCCTCACGCTACTTTGTTATTTGTCCAGCCTACGATCATTACTACCCCTTGGATGCCCCAGAAAAAATCCATGATCTTACCGGTGGATGGAGTCGCCTTAAATTTTACGGAATTAGAGATGACGGTCTCTTCCAAGTCATGGACTGTATTTTCGTTTCTGGGTCATAATGGCGAAGCCATATTTCGTCCATAGTTATGAATAGAGCCAAAAATCAGTTAAGATCTTGTTGTAACAAACCCAAAATGCTTTGTGGAGTTCTCAGCTCATTTGTTTCTGCGCCTCAGAAAGCATTCTGGGCACCCAGTGCACTGACGCTTTTTTATACCTAAATGGTTGTGTATAATATTATGGACACTTCCTATAGGAATCTTCATTTCTTCTGCTATAAAACAAATAGTAACACAACGATCCACCAAGACAATGTTTTTAACTTTTTAAATCATTTGTTCAGTTACTACCGAATGTAGAAGGCGTCCCTTGCGGGGGTCGTCGTTAATGGAAGTTCTTCCTCGCTTAAACTCAGCACACCAAAGCTCAACCGTAGAATATGGAGGAGCATGAAACCCTAATGTTGCACTAAAGTCTTAATTTATCAGCTCCTTGGTAAAAAATTTCAAGTAGAGATATTTTATTACCCCGCGAACTTCAATTTTATCCATTTTTAAGACATTTTCCGGCATGACGGAATAAAACATTTCTATTTAAAAAAAACAATAGAGAATTGTTTGTTTTTTTTATCATTATTATATCTAATATTTGAGTTAGAGCCTGCCAGTATTTATGTTTTTTCTTTCCAAGGACAACATTATCACTATTAATTAACCTTAAAGCTACATTTGAGCAAACCAGAAGGACTTTGGTTTCTGATTGGTAAATAGGAATTTAAGTATTTTATTTTTATCCTCAGTATTAAGTTTTTAAATTTGGTAACATTCAAAGAACGTCCTCTGATGTTGGCTTATTTGTTTACAATTACGAGGCGAAAAGTGTGTTTAGAGATGTTTATTAGATAGTTAAAAAAGTATTCGGAAATTAGGTTTGTAATAATCGTAAAAGTTCCTAAACTATTTTTTGTACTTTGTTTACAAACTTGCTGACCTATTTTGTCGCTTCTTTTTTATTCAAACTATATACTAAAATTAATATAGTGTATTTGACTTTAGAAAAACAACTGCCGTGTGATCCCGCAAAAATCCTTGACCACAAAACCTATCCACAGACTTCGATTAATATAAATTAAGTATTCACATATAGTGATATTGCATAGGTCTTAGTGAAGCCAACTTCCGCAGTCTGCACAGACATTTAATTTCCTTGATTTCATTAAAGGAAAGCGAACCACCTTGAATTACTTGATGTTGCCAGGAGTTCGTGCTAATACAAGCAGGACATAATTTCTGCGTTCGTTTTGTAGGATCTTTTTTAATAAATATTATTACTTTTTCTGATTTTTTAAATTAAATTGGAGTCGCTTTATCCCCTGCACCCACTTCCTAACGTATTTCGTTTTCTTACCAGCATGATTTGATTCTATTGAATAACATGCAACTCTATTATTGTATACAGTAACAGAGTTGCTTAAGTTATTTTATCTTATAATTTGACTTAATGACATAGCACTACAGGGTTATTTATTGTATTAAAATTGTTACATTATATTTTGAATAACTAATTGAATGAATATTTGACGTTATTATTATTATTAGAATCCTTGACATATTGAAAATAATTTTATTTAATCCAACTGATTTGTATGCCAATAATGGCGAAACATGTTTCACACAAATAAATGATTTGATTTTGATTTGCTTTGATTTTACACATGATAATTTAATTGACAGGTTTAATTGACATATTACAGATGTTGCGATTTATTTCTATTCGGTGCATCTTCAGTGAGATTGATATATAGTTTCTGTTATAATACAAAAAATTGTTTCAAAGTCAATTTTTTATTCATTATTTTTATTATTTCAGATTCATGCTTATTGTTTTCAGAGTTTATCAGAAGAATTTTTGTACTTGTCTCACAATAATGATAAAGATTGTTTTTGTTATTTAATTACTTTTTTAGTAAACCGTATTTTCTACATTTTATTTATTCCAAATTTAGTAAACTAAACATATTTTTGAGACGTAAAAATTAACATATTTTTAACACTTTATTTTGACATTTAACATATTTGAGATTTAAGAACGTCAAGACTTGGACTTGGCTAATCAACGGATGAGGTTCTACCACGAAAATTTTTCGTTCCTTTGGAACCTGCAATCGTTCCATCTTTTTTATTTTCTATATTACCTATCACAGACATAATTAACACCCGACCTCGGCATTGAAAGTGTAAGTTTTGTACGCAATTGAAAAATGCATCATCATCACCATTTCAGCCGGAAGACGCCCACTGCTGGACAAAGGCCTCCCCCAAAGATCTCCACGATGATCAGTCCTGCGCTGCCCTCATCCAACCTATTCCGGCTATCTTGACCAGATCATCGGTCCATCTTGTGGGGGGCCTACCAACATTGCGTCTTCCGGTACGCGGTCGCCATTCGAGGACTTTTCTGCCCCATCGGCCATCAGTCCTTCGAGCTATGTGCCCAGCCCACTGCCACTTCAGTTTTGCAATCATCCGGGCTATGTCGGTGACTTTGGTTCTCCTTCGAATCTCCTCATTTCTGATTCGAGTCAAAACTTTTTCCCAGCATATATTTTTTATGTATTTAATCATTAACTAATTTTCTCTCCGTGTAGAGGTGGAGTGTGAATACTGACTCCTACGGCTGAGGTCGGCCTGTCGTAAAAAACGACAAAACAAAGGGTTGTTTTGACGTTTTCTACGACAGGGAGCTAGGTAGTAGGGCCCCAAGCCCGATAACCACCCTTGGTCTTTTCTGTGTATTTATTTATTACTAGCAGCGAAACCCGGCGTTACTCGAGTCAAAATACGTGACACACGTAATGGTTATAAAATCAGTTTTTCTATATTATATATGTACTCAAATCTTTGTATTTTACTTTCTTATACTCTAGAACATTCCGGAAAAAATTGAATTATTGTAGAAAAGTTCTCGATATTTTTACGTACTAACGTAATTTACGCCATTCAACACACTCCCTAGCTAAGTCGTACAATATGTTAGAAAATGATAGAAGTATCTCATTGTACATTTTTACCACTCACTTCCACCTACAGCAACCAAACTCCCTTACTTGCAAATTCACACGTGGGACCACTGCAACCACAAGTGGGTGGTTATGGACATACCCACTAACACTCTCCTTTTATATATAATGTATTTTATGTATAGTGTCATTTGTTTATTTCTACTTTATATTAGGTTTTGTTATTATTATTAGGTAATTTAACCTAATATTATTATTGGGTTTTAAATAATAACTTGGCAACACTGCTAATGCCCAGTGCTGGTTTTGGTACGACGGCAGCATACACTAGTGCGCCGTTGCTAACGAGTTTTGCATTCAAGCTATACAAATTAAGCTTTTGACTGCGAAATTTTTCGTGGTATTTAGGCCTCCATGAATGCGTTGGGCTCTAAACATAACGCTATTTTGGCTTTGAAATGGGATGAAGTTGGTAAAGGAACTGTTTTGGTTAACGCTTGCCGAAAATTTTCTCTTTGAAGTACGGTTTGCATATGTCTATGATTTTTTTAGATTTTTTTTTATTCTAATTTAGAAATATGACGTGTATAAATTAATGAGTATTAGTATACACTTTAGTTTTTGTTATATATCTTGAATAGTAGATGTGGCTTTTTTTTTTTTTTTTTTTTTTGGTCTCGGGGAAAAACCTCTCTTGACGGGTTCCCCCGGCCCGGGGGGACCGAGGGATATGTGGGACTCCGGGAAAGATGTTCGGCCATCCGACTACCCACTAAAAAACCCCGCTGTTCTCCTATCGCCTACGCCCGGGCCCACGGATATATGGCCTGCCGATCTCGTGGCCCGGGCCGGCGCCGGCCCGCCCTTTGTCTTGAGGCGGGCCCCTTCTAAAGTGTTGGCGCCAGGGGGTCAGGGTTTCGTCCCCCCGGCGCTCTCCTAACAACTCTAGGAGTTGAGGGGGGCCGCGGAACAGCACGCAGCCCTCACCCTCGCGGCAATAGTGCGGGCGGCGGGTCCTCCCCCGAGGGGCCGCCCGCGGCCGCTTTTTACGGCGGCCGGAGGTCGTTACTGGCCCTCCGGCGCCGCCGGCGTGGCCTGCGTTGGCGGGAGGGGAGTGTGGTGGTCGACTCCCGCTCCCGCTCCGCCGCCTCCTTTGCGGACATGACTGCCTCGCAGAAGGAGGCGACGGCCGTCCATCCAGGATCGCCCCCGACCATGGACAGAACCAGGGCCGGGAGCGACAGGTCCACGCCGATTTGGGCGACGAGGGCGCGGCGCTCCTCGCGCCACGCAGGGCACACGGCGACAGTGTGGTTCACCGTGTCCTCCTCGTCGCCCGTGCCACAGTGGTGGCACCCTGACGTCATCTCCCGCCCTATGCGACACAGGTACCTCCCGAAGCAACCGTGCCCCGAGAGGACCTGCGTCAGGCGGAAGGTCAGGGCGCCGTGGCGCCTTTCCACCCATTCGGCCAGGACGGGCCTCACCGCTTCGATGGTGGCGAGGCCCGCGCTAGGGTGCGCGAGGCGCTCCTTCCACTCCACCATGAGTACCTCATCGCGCAGCTCCGCCCGCTTTACCTCCACCTCGCGAGGCGCGGGGCGAGAGCCACGCTCGGCCGCATCCCGGCGCCACTGGTACAATAGCGCCAGGACTCGAGCCTCGAGGTCCCATGGTGGGGATCCGGCCAGCAGGGAGGCCGCTTCGAAGGACACCGTGCGGTATCCCCTTATCGCCCTGACGGCCAGGACGCGCTGCGGCCTGTGAAGCAGCGCCGTCGTTTTGGCCGTCAGGCGATCCGCCCATATCGGGGCCCCGTAAAGGGCCATCGACCGCACGGTTCCCTCAAAGAGCCTGCGGCACACTGCGCCCGGCCCGCCGATATTCGGCAGCAGACGGGAGAGTCCCGCCGCCGCCCGAACTAACCTCGGCGCCAGGCGCTCGAAGTGCGCCGCAAAGTCCCATCGCCCGTCGAGCACCAGTCCGAGATAATTCATGGACGGCCCGACGGCGATGCGGACGCCTCCCATCGTTATGCTCAGGCCCGGTGGCGGCCTCTGGCGGGGCCCGTAGAATATAAGGGCCTCCGTCTTGTTTAAGGCCACCTCCAGGCCTAGTAGCCGGATTCTAGCCACCGTTTGCGCCACCCCAGCCGTGCCCAGAAGGCACGCCTGGCGGGGGCTCCTCCCGCGCGCTATGACGAGCGTGTCGTCGGCGTAGCATATGACGCCAACGCCCGGGAGGAGCGCCCCCCTCAGGACCCAGTCGTATGCGATGTTCCACAGCAGGGGGCCCAGGACCGACCCCTGCGGAACACCGCACACGACGTCTCGCCGACTTTGCCCGCCCTGGACCGGGTAGACGACGGCACGATCGTCCAAATATGCCCCGACTATGCGACGCAGGTAGGGAGGCACCCGATGGTACTTGAGCGCCTCCCGCACGCAGCTCCACGGCAGGGTGTTGAAGGCGTTGGCGATGTCGAGTGACACCGCCAATAGCACCCTGCCTCGAGCCACCGCGTCCTCCGCCTGGCTCCTCAGACGCGTGATCGCGTCAATGGTGGAGCGCCCCTTTCGGAACCCGAACTGTTCGTCCGCCAGGTTCGGCCCCTCCGTCTCTAGATGCCGGACGAGGCGGTCTGCGAGGATCCTTTCGAAGATCTTCCCCACCTCGTCCAGCAGCACGATGGGCCGATAGGCGGACGGTGAGTCCGCCGGGCGCCCCTCCTTCGCGATCAGGACGAGCCTCCCCGTCTTCCATCTGCGGGGAAACCGGCCCGATCGCAGACACGCGTCGAAGAGCCTCAGTAGTCGGGGCTCCAGGACGTCGTGGGACAGAACCCACGCACGCCCCGGTATGCCGTCCAGGCCGGGGGCGGTGTTCTTGGCCTTCAGCCGCAACATCGCTGCCCCCAGCTCTGCCCGGTCCACGTCGGGCACGGGGTCGTCGTCCACGCTGGGGTCCCTCTCATCCCAATGAGGCGGGACCATGGCGGGAGGCGAGTGCTCAGCCCTCGTGGGGAACAGAGCGCCGACAAAACCATCCACCTGGCGCGGGGGGAGACTCTCGGTCAGCGGGGGCGCCCACGGGCGGAGCTTGCCCCGCACCGTTTTGTAGGGTCGCCCCCAGGGATCTTGATCTAAGCTGGCCAAGAGTTCCCCCCACGCCGCCGCCTTCGCCTCGCGGATAGCGAGGTGGAGGTCGTTTCTAGCGCTCCGGTACTCCCCGTAGAGCCGAGCCTCCGCGGCCACTCTGTCCGCGTCACGGCGACTCCGTCTTCGGAGCCTGGTGTACTGGCGGTGGGCGCAGTTGCACGCCCTGCGGAGCCGCTCAAGCTCCGCATTCCACCAGTACACCCGGCGCGGGGGCTGGTGTGGCCCCCGCCTCGGCATCGCCGCGTCGCAGACGTCGGTCATGAGCGACCGCAGGTTCTCCGCCTCCTCGTCGACGTCATCGGGAGGTACGTCGCCCGGCCCTGACCACGTAGCAACGGTCAAGGCCTCGCGGAAAACCTCCCGATTCATCTTCCCAAGTGTCCAGCGCGGACAGTCACCAAATGGGGTCATCTGGGCTGGAGGCTCCCGCTGACGGGCGGAAACGCTGAACCGGATGTAACGATGATCCGACAGCGTCTCAACGCCCGCGAGCACCCTCCAGCCTCGCACACGGCGGGCCAGGAGGGCCGACGCGAACGACACGTCGACGATCGACCCCCCCAACTGCCTCACGCACGTGTGCACGCTACCCCGGTTTAGGATCTCCAGACCCCTTTCCACGGCCCAGTCCTCAACCAGCTCACCCCGCGCGTCAGTCCGCGGGGAACCCCAAGCCTGAGATTTGGCGTTGAGGTCCCCGAGGACGAGCACGGGGCGCGGGAGGAACCGCTGGACCACGTTGCCCAACTCTTCCATGTACCCTTCAAAGTCGGCGAGACTCCTGTTCGGGGAGAAGTAGCCGCCCACGACCACTATCTCCCCGAATCTGGCCGCGGCGAAACCCCTGCCCCTCACCATTTCCGTGGGGAGCGGGGTACCCGCGGCGGTCCTGGAATGCAAGGCCACCGTGCCGTCCAGGTCCCCGACCCAATCGCCTTGGGTGGGGACGTGGTACGGCTCGGCGGCTACGGCGATGTTGATATTCCACTGCGCCAAGCTCTGAACCATGAGATTCTGAGCATTGGCGCAGTGGTTGAGATTCGCTTGGAGGAGATGGATATCCATTATTTGGTTGAGATATCCATCTCCTCAGTCCTCCGTGCCTGCGCCTGAGGGGGGGCGATGTCCCCCGCGGCAGCTTCGGCACGACGGCGCTTTCTTCTTTCCTTTTCCCGCCGCTTCTTGGCCTGTCTTTTGGCCACGAAGCGGCTGGTCCTTTCTTCTTCCTTTTGTGCCACTTTCGCGCTCGCCGGTCGGCCAGTGCGGCGGCAGGTACAAAGAGGCGAACCACCCCCGACCCTATGGTTGGCCGGTCTGCTGGCCGCCGCGCAGACCACGCAATGTGGCGTGGCCTTACACGTGACGGCCCAGTGCCCCGGCTGGCCGCAGCGGTAACACGCGTCGCTGCGGCTCACGGGACACTTGCAGTTCACCGCTAGGTGGCCCGGCGCCAGGCACCTAAAGCACCTCGGCTCTCTCTTGTCTAAGACCTCGACGAGAGCCGAGGCCCAGTCGACCGGGATGTGGCCAAGCTTCTTCAATTCGTTGGCGGCTGCCACTGGGACAAGCACGTTTGTTGTGCCCGTCCTATCGCGCCCCACGCGTACCCCGCCAGATGTGACTTTTTCCTTGGGGCAACCCGCGGCGCGAGCTATGGCAGCCGCCACGTCACACGCCGTCGTGCAGTCGTCGAGGCCCGAGATGCGCACCTTGACGCACTTCTCGGGCCTTGCGATTTTTACGTCCTCCTCGGGGAGGGCATCCCTTAACCGCGCAGCGAGGGCATCGGCCATCGCCCCCTGGTCAGAGCCAGGTACTAACATCATGCGGGCTCCCGTCCGGGTGGTCTTCATTTTAAGGCCACCCTTAATCCCAAGGGCAGCGATGTCCACTTTACTTTTCGCCTCCGCCAGGAGGCCCCCGTAATTGACGCCCCTCTCCGTTGCTTCGGGGCGGATGGTCAGCGTGACCGCAGCGGTTTTGGGGACCCTGAATTTTTTGGGACCCCTCCTCCTCCGTTTCTTCTCAATATTCGGAGGCGGCTGCTTCGATCCAGATGGTATGGCCGATACCACCTGCCTGGCCACGGGAGGCTTAGGACCGGTCTTCGCTCTCCTCTTCTTCTTTGTGACGACCGTCCACCCATCCTCCAGAGGAGGTGGCGGAGGCACTGCTGTCCTTCCGGAAGCCACTGGTTGCACTCCCTTTGAGGGCGCGGCTGCAGCCGTTGTCTTGCCCTTCTTCGGGGTGGGGAGCGGCGGGTAATCCTTTTCGGATAAGTCAGTCCGGGTGACCGCCCTTGTCTGCCGCACCTCATGGGCCAGTGGTGGCCGGTAGCGAGGAGCTGGCAGCAGGCGGTCCTTCAGCCCCTCCAACTTGGCGTCGATCATGGTCCCCACTTGGACCATGACGCCGCGCATGAAGAGCTGGTATTCGTCCGACTCAACATGCGCTGCTGGAGAAGACTGAGATATTTTCTTCTTGGATGTAGTGGCGACGGGAGCGGGCCGGCTGGGCTTATCCACTAACGCCGTGAGACGAGCCACCTCTTGCCGGAGATCGGCCACCTCGGCCTTCATCCGGCGGTTGGCGGCTGCCAGCCGTCCCACCTCTTCCGTTTCGGTGCGGCACGCGAGCTCGGAGAGCACCTCCCGCACCGTCTTAACAGAATTCTTAAGGGCCTTCTGGCAGGTGCCCTTAAGCCCTTTCGATACCCTGGCCACCTCTGTGACAGCGGC
Organism: Malacosoma neustria; assembly: GCA_963693495.1. NCBI lineage: Eukaryota > Metazoa > Arthropoda > Insecta > Lepidoptera > Lasiocampidae > Malacosoma > Malacosoma neustria. The sequence continues at coordinate 12,482,923 of OY856390.1, forward strand.
CAGGGCCCCCTCTACGCAATCTTGGAGGTCGACTACTGTTTTTGTAGCGACCTCTAGTTGCTCCTCTTTTCTTCGAACGTCCTCTCGTGCCGTACTACGTGGACGTGAGGAATTTCGAGACTCATCGGAGAGCTCGGAGCGGACCCGGTTTTCTATCTCCTTCTTGCGGAGTTGGTGGCGGAGCTCACTCTCATACTTGGCGAGCTCTCTCTCCTCCTGCCGGGCCACTTGCAGCTCTCTCCGAGCCCTCCCGAATCCGACATATTGCCCTGTGGACGTTGGGCGGCCTCGCCCACGTTTAGACGGTCCGCTTTTACTAACGGACCCGTCCACAGAAGCATCGTCTTCTGATGTTGAGGTTCCGGGGTCATTTTCCCTCACGGAACTCCCCCTAGACCTAGACCCCCTCTTGCGCTTGCCCAGGACGGATCCCGGACCAGCACAAGAGGGAGTGTTCACTCGAGGGCTCGTGCCGCTCGGAATCGTCCGGAAGGACACCTCCGAGCGGACCGAACCGTCCGAGTCTCCATCTCCCACCACAATGACTCCGCCCTTCACGGGCAACCTCTCTAGAATCACCAGAGGTGACCTATCTCGCGGAATGTGGGCCCCCCCAGAATACGCTGGGCCCGTGCCTACACCCGAAGGCGTAGGGGAGGATTCTCCACCTTGTTGGGTGGTACCTCCCTGGGGTAGTTCTTTTCCATTCGGCGACTGCATTTTCATCTTGTTATATGGTGTGGCGCTCGGGACCAGGTTTTCCCCCCTGGCCATGCAGCCCATCGGCACGCCACGGAACCTTAGGCTTCGGGTGGGCTGTTATAGGTCCCCCAGCCCCAGCCCACAAAGCTGGGGGATTCCGGACGGGACTCGCATCCCCGTCGCGTGCTAGTCAGGCGTGGGTACGACTACCAGACGACACTCCAGAAAAACCAGGGAGTCGCCTAACGTCGTAGCCGGCCCAGCAAGACCAACCGACAGCGAGGATGCGATTCCCGCCCCGGGAACACTCTCTGTGCAGGCGCAGTCGAAATGGGCATGGTTTCGACTACCAAATCAAGGCCCGGGGCAAAACCCGGGACCCCAACCATAGTAGATGTGGCTAATGGGATCACTTTCAAACCAAAAAGACACTTAAGGACTGATTAGAAAACTATTTATTTTAACTTAAATATTTTGAATTTATTTTTGATGAAACGTAATCATTATGAATTTTATATAAAATACAAAAGTTATGTCAAATAACTAGACATGTTACTTCTTCAAGCGATTTTCACGGAATAAACAAATCTGACACAATTCAATCTGAATAAATAAAACTGACATTCCAAATTTAAAGTAATTCAAACATAATACATAAACCAATCAGATTACCAATCAACAATATATTATGTTAAAGTAAATTCATACTACGATACGATACTAAAAATAACATATTTTATTATTTTAGACTCATATTTATATTTACTAATATTATAGAGAAAACATATTTTACTATTATTCTACAAACAAGACCTATTTTCTATTTCGTCAGAAACCTTCTGTTGTTACTTAAATTCTAAATTTATAATATGACATTTCAGTAAAAAAGGATAGGGCAAGAGAAAAAGTTCTAACATGACATGGACGAGTACAATCCAGTGTAATTTACAATCTAAAATACAGTAAATTTGGCATCTAAAATATATTTTCTTATCACCTGAAAATATGTGCTGGATTAGCGACAAATAAGAACAATTAACTAAATTAATTACTATTTTAAATTAATTATAGATGAAGATATTGATAACCTTGCCGCTCAAAATGATCTCTTTCAGACAAACTTTAACGGACAAATGTTAAATGTATTATTTTTAAAACCTACTTGGGTGTCGAGATTTTGATATAAATATTAAATTTTCAATTATATAACTTATCTGAACAGATTTCAAGCTTGAGACCGTAAACTTCAAAACTTTGGACAAACAGTAGTAATTTTTTGATTGCTCAAATCTATTCATTTTGTTTAGTTATATATATTTTTTAAGATTTTCGCTTTTTATACGGGTCAAATATCGTTGGTTTGGTAAAAATACATTTAAGAGCTTGTCAAAACATGTTTTACGTGGTAAATGGCTCGCTATTTTTTACCGTGTCGTGTAACCCACACTGCACTCGTATGGCGGGTGAGCCATAAAGCTTCGATAGCATAGAAATTAAACCAGATACTTTACGCTCTCAAGGAATCCATACTAAGTTCGCATAAATTTAAAGACTGATAAATTTAAAAAATAGACAGCATAATTAAATTTATAACAAACTGATTATCCAATAACATACCGAAAAATAATTTAAAGCTGTAATATGGTAAATTAAACACTCATCAGCTAACTGCGATTAGCAGCTTCGCTGATAGGGTATTTTGAAATGTTAGGGTTACAAACCTCTCTGCAAATAATATGATCTGATCACAGTGGCAAGACAAAAAATTCCAGCGTTCGAAAAATAATTGAACACTTTGTTTCAACTGTACAATTTAACTGTCGTTTTGAGTCAGTAAAAATTTTGACATTAGCGCGTTTAGTTAACTCTCTATTTGTATTTTTAAAAAGGTTTTAATTTAATTAAATGTTTTATGAGTTACTTGTAGGAATAATATTTTATTTATTGATCATTTTCAAAATTAGAAATACAATATGTTTGATTTGTTCACAAACATATTCGCCGACGCACGGAAATAACATTTTATAATTAAAGAAATTTATTTGAATGACTTTTAATTAAATAATCAAATAAATTGTATTTTTAATAATAATTACGGTTATTCAACCCTAATTAAGTTTGATACTTTCCTTACAAGTACTCCAATTAAGGGGACCGTTGCTCTTATCCTTGAATATATTAAGTGTGTGAGAGAAATCTGTCGAGTCTTCTGACAGAGCCACTTCAGTGGGTTATTAAATGTAAGTACTGCGTCAAAATATACAGTAATGCAGACTGAAGCAACGGTTACAACGGAAGGGGGACATTGATCTTCCAACTTCACAAGTAAGAGCAAGTCTTTTTTTTTTTTTGGTCTCGGGGAAAAATCCTCTCTTGACGGGGTTCCCCGGCCCGGGAGGACGGAGAGATATGTGGGCCACCGGGAAAGATGTTTGGCCATCCGACTACCTACTAAAAAATCCCGCTGTTCTCCTATCGCCTACGCCGGGCCTACGGATATGTGGCCTGCTGATCTCGTGGCCCGGGCTGGCATCGGCCCGCACTTTGTCTCAAGGCGGGCCTCTTCTAAAGTGTTGACGCCAGGGGGTCAGGGTTTCGTCCCCCCGGCGCTCTCCTGTATAGACTCTAGGAGTTGGGGTCGCAGAACAGCACGCAGCCCTCCCTCGTGGCAATAGTGTGGGCGGCGGATCCTCCCCCGAGGGGCCGCCCGCGGCCGCTTTCTACGGTGGCCGGAGGTTGTAAATAAGAGCAAGTATTAGCATTTTATTTGTTGATCATTTTCAAAATCTGCAGGATTATTTGTCAAATATTATATTTGTACTATTAAATAATTATTTTGTATTCTGATTATGTTTGTTACTTCAAATATGGTTTTTAGTTACCAGTTATAATTTTAATGTATTGAGATATTATTAAGAACTATGAAGCAATTAAATAATTCAATGTATGTTTTAATTTTACCACCATTGAACTTTTCGATGGTAGATAAAATTGTAGCTATTTTTCTTCATTTTTATGGTGTTCTTGTTATACCATATGTATAAATGTTTTATATGTTTAAAATAACTATTCAAATATTTCATTTATTTAAATAAATAAACTATTTTGACAGCTTATTTTAATTTATGTATGATAAATACATAATTTACAAATAAACAAGTTTTTAGAAATATTAGGAAGAAGCACATATATAACAAAACAATGTTAGCACAGGATATATTTACAAGTTAACACAAAAATATACAACTATAAAGTATTAAGAAAACAATTTCATGACAACATGAACCATTCTAAAAATTGAGAGATGAGAGTATGTTGTGTCGCGCAACGGTTCACGCCGCTCGCCATCATATTCGAACGGGAACATACCGTTAGGCGCGAACGCCGCCCTCTGCTGCCAGGGAAAGCTCGGATCTGTGTGATCGGATCGAAGCTGTGCGATCGGACACGACAGTCAGTGATCCACCGCGCGCCAAGACGGGATGGGTAATGGATATACCATTGAAATATTTTTATATTAACCAATATGTCGTAATGTAACACGGTGCTTACTCACGCCACCACTAGATGGCGCTAGGCGTTGAGTTAGATCGCGGTGGTAAGATCCTCCGGCTGTCAAGTAAACCCCCGTACCTCGTTACCTACTTAGGGACCAAGGGTGGTAAAGATCCTGCTCCACCTACGTTGGAACTTGGAACATGCATTTTGAAAACTCTTAAGACTTCACGGCTAACGGCTCTGCCGTACGACCGCTTGCACCCGCTGTTGGGACGGTATCGTTATCGGTGTCGTAGCGTTTCCCCGTAACTTAAGCGCCTCGCGCCCGTGTCCGGAAGATTGCCTAAGTTTAATTATTATTTATTTATTTATTTCTACAAACAACATTATTTACATACACACAACATATTACATGAAGTAAAGAATACTTTTTAATTTATGTGTTTTAGCACTACACTACAAATACAGATTGAGCATATAAAAATGTATGCATGTACAACATTATCATCTATAAAAATACTATCACATAAACTAGGCCGAGCCTGTATCGTAGGTGAGAGTACCTTCCTTATGTGACGAAGAAATTTTTTTTTTGTGTCAGGGTAGTTGAGCGTTTTTACGGACTCAAACTGGTTAGACACAATAATATGCGGACATGTTAAAATTTTCAAAGTTAATTTTTTTATGATTTTTTAGTATATTTATAAATTTTAAAGTTAGTTTTTAGTGTATTTTGTAATTAGTTGTGTTACTAAAGTTTTTTTTTTAATAATTTCAATTTGATTTTATTTTTTATTAGATTGTACTATCTATTGTATATGGTTGCAATAGATTTTTTCTTAAGATCTTCGCGTTTGTATCTTCGCCAATCATCCCGTTACTGCACTTAAAATAAATTGATTATACCTTTGATATGTATATAATTTAATTATAGAAAGCCAGTATATCTAAACTCACTTTAGCTTTAAAACAAATTGTAAACAGTGTGTAACTGGCTCATTAATATTAACTAACTCAGTCGTCGCTCATATCTTATTCATACAAACTGAATCCACTTTATCTTTTAAGGGTTCGCGTGTTGTGACAAGCTTTATTTGTTCTACATTTGTGTTTGCCTGGTACAACTTGCCTAATATGATCAAAGAAAAACATGCCTAAATTGCAAACAGGTTTGAAGGTGTCTCCTGCAATCGAGACTTGAGTAATAATTACACAGCATTTCGTATTTATTTTATTTAACAATTGATACTGCTACTGCAAAATTGTATTAGTGGCTAGTACTACAATTACAGTTGTTGTGTAAATGGCTACTTATAAGACTTTGTACAGTTAGGTTGTAGGCCTACACGTCCATCGGATGGCCACCACGTCTGTTCTCTAAATTTGCCGCCATAGTAACCTTGTGTTCTGTTCCGGCATAAGTGACCCAGGTTCCAGTTCCAAGACAGGCCGTCAACCTGTCTGCTGTTCCACACCAATAAAAAAGAAACGGCGTATCTGTGGACTTTATATCCTCAAAAGATTATAACAGTTTCTGAATTAATATTTACAGCTATGATGCCAAATTCTGATAATGACGTCGATGTTTCGTTTTTTTTATTATTAATAATGTTTATCATATTCGATTACTGGAAGATTACAGGATGCAAGAATACAGCATATAAATTCAACAAAAGTCATTTTAAAGATATATCACCTCAATTTTCCAAATTCTCTAATTTTCATGATCCTGGGTGATTTTTTGCATAAACAAATTACATAATATTTTGAGCCGCGTTTTAATTAATTTATGGTCATACATATGATCCGTATAATGGGGATTTTAAAATTAAATTAATATCTTCCATTAATTTTGTGGACTCCTGTCTCGTATATAGAGCTCATAATAATAATTAATAAGAATGACCTAATTTGCGGATGTATGCTTTAAAACTGCTACGAAGTTGATTTATGTAAGGTGGTAGATTATTGGAAAGAATGGAACGTTACGTGAATAAGTGAATGAGAGATATACATACATACATACATACATATAATCACGCCTCTTTCCTGTAGGGGTAGGCAGAGACCACTTCTTTCCACTTGCTACGATCCTTACATACTTGTTTCGCTTCGTCCACTTTCATTATTCCCTTCATACATGCCCTTTGGTTTAGGGTACTCTTGACCTGGTCTTTTTTCAAGACGTCCCTGATCTGGTCTCGAAACGTCCGCCTTTTTTTTTTGGTCTCGGGGAAAAACCTTTCTCGACGGGTTCCCCCGGCCCGGGGGGACCGAGGGATATGTGGGACTCCGGGATTTTTCCGACTACCCACTAAAAAACCCCGCTGTTCTCCTATCGCCTACGCCCGGGCCCACGGATATATGGCCTGCCGATCTCGTGGCCCGGGCCGGCGCCGGCCCGCCCTTTGTCTTAAGGCGGGCCCCTTCTAAAGTGTAGGCGCCAGGGGGTCAGGGTTTCGTCCCCCCGGCGCTCTCCTGTAATAACTCCAGGAGTTGAGGGGGCCGCGGAATAGCACGCAGCCCTCACCCTCGCGGCAATAGTGCGGGCGGCGGGTCCTCCCCCGAGGGGCCGCCCGCGGCCGCTTTCGAAACGTCCGCCTAGGTCTACCCCTTTTTTTTTATTGCTGTAGGACAGCAGACAGGCTGACGGCCCACTTAGAATTTAGCAGTTACCATCGCCTATGGATGTTTGCAACACCAGTGGCATCGCGAACACGCTGCTGTCCCATAAAAGTACTGGAACTTGGGTCACTAATGCCAGAACACAACACAAGGTTATTATGGCGGCATACTTAAGACTAAAGGTGGTCGCCATCCAGACGGGCTTGAAGCCCTACCACGTAGCTAGGGTGGGTTGTTTAGTCGCCTTTTACGACAGGCCGACCCCGGCCGCAGAGGTTAGTATTCTTTCTCCGCCCCTGCACGGATAAAAGACTTCCCTTTCCAACACTTCCATTCACACTCGCCTTATACACTTTTTTCGTCAATCGTTCGTCATTCATCAGCATACCTTTCTCAATTTTCGTCACTACATCTTCTTTCAGACCACAACGTTTCCTTATCTCACTATTTTCGTGAATGAGAGATATAAAGGTGTGAAAGAGATACGAAGGATGACGTAAGAGAGGAGTTGTAAAAGATGGCGTCTGAACAAAAGACGCGCTCGTGCTTTATTAGTTTTTATATAAAAAACAGTTAAATGAGGTTTCAAGTAATACGTTTTTTTTTTTGCAATAATTTATACGAATTTGTGGCTCGACCTGTTTAATTGCATACTCCCTATATTTTTGAGCAAAGTCTGGGTATTTATTTTTTGCATTAGTCGATTATTTATATCATAAGTCCATATAATATGGTTGGGATCTGCTGCAAGCTGGAGCCCGTTTTTTATCCGTGCAGGGGCGGAGAAAGAATACTAACCCCTGTGACCGGGGTCGGCCTGTCATAAAAGGTGACAAAACAACCCACCCTAGCTACGTGGTAGGGCCCCAAGCCCGTCTGGATGGCGACCACCTTTGGTCTTAAGTATGCCGCCATAATAACCTTGTGTTGTGTTCCGGCATTAGTGACCTAAGTTATGGGACAGCAGCGTGTCCGCGATGCCACTGGCGTTGCAAGCACCTATAGGCGACGGTAACTGCTAAATCCTAAGCAGACCGTTAGCCAGTCTGCTGTCCTACAGCAATAAAAAAAGCCCTCGTCTAATCAACTTCTCACTTTACACTTACTTACGGCTTTACTTACAGGCCGAATAAAGTTCACTCTTGTTACAGTTGTCATAAATCATTTATATTCACTGAATGAAGGAATTTGAAAATTAAATATTAAATTTTTTTATTAAAAAAATTACAAAGTATTCATATGATTCTGATTTTATAAGAAGGCTAAATGAAGCAAAATTATGGATTTTCCAATATTTAATGGCTTCTAACACTGGTCATTTTATGTCCATGCAGAGGCAGAGAAAGAATAACCTAACCTCTGCGGCCGGATCGGCCTATCGTAAAAGGCGATATTAGTGATGAGTATTTGTGTCTATATTTGACAAAAGAAGAAAACTTTTTGCACCGTGTGCGAAGTTTGAGTGACTCATATTTATTGACTCTTTATATTATTGGCCGTGCCAAACCTAAATCCTTATACAACAAAAAAGTTCAATGTAGTTAAAAAAGAATTTGCAACGAAGACTGGTGCCGTGGGTGATTCCACTGCTAGCTCCACCTAAACCGATCCAGACGGGGTAGTCATAAGGTTGATGGAGCTTCTTTCTAGTGTGAGGACCGATTCACAATTATTAATACAGCCCACTAATATTAACGCATTTACTCGTCAAACTGGGCGACCTTTGGTCTTTCCAAGGCATGAAGTTATTTTAAAAGAGAGCCATATACTTGTTACGAAGCATGTTGATGATGTTTCGGGCATCGCAAGCATTCATTAATGACGGTAGCCGCTTCCTATTGAACCGTAAGCCAGTTTACAGCAATAAAAACATAAAACTACAATCTATGAGATAAGTTAGAAGTGAACCTAAGTTTGCTGATACTTAGTATCAAAAACATAACTTTAACTTAATTGCATCTTAATTACAATGTAAATTAGCAAATTTTGCTCATCTATTTAAACATTTGCAGCCGGTGTGCAATTTTGGTGTAAACTGGGGAAATTAACCGAGGAGAAACCGCCTCGAGTTTCCAAAGATCAACTGCAAACTAAGATTGATGAAACTTTGCCAATGTTCGTTTGAAATACTACTGTTAACGTATGGTTGTATTAATATACAACCATACGTTGGGTGAACAACTAATGGTCACACTATGTACTTGCTTCCAGAAATAAGGGTAGGGCATTTTCATTAATTACTTAAAGGTTAAAAGGTCTACTTCTTTGATAGTCTACAGTATAGGAAGGACGTTCGGTTTTTGGAGTAGAAGTACTGGTAAAAACCAGTCAAGAAGAAACACCGAGATGGACGCAAAATAACACGCTGAAGTTTTATTTTTTGTTTGTACTAAAGATAGTCTCTATTCTCCAAAAGTTTGGCTGCAAGCAACTTGACATAATTATACCTTTTTTTAGTATGTGTGTGTGCTTTGAATACTCTTTTTTGAGCGGAAATGCACTACGCACACCCCGCGATATGCGAATGTGTAGAAGAATATATTAGGATAGTTTGTTGACCCCTTGTGCATAGAGCCCATGATCCTCCGTCTCTGGATTAGGAGGTGAAGAAACTAATGTGCTCAGTCCTCGCCCATATGTATGCTGGCTGCGAGTGTGTGTGTGTTTGAAGTTGCACACACTATCAAAATAATATTGCCACGATTGTATTGGTTGAGACCACCATCTTAGAATCAATTTTTAATTAAAAAAGAGATAAATTCCATACGCTTATATAACCATTTGTGTAAATATTTCCATCAACTATGTTATTTCAAAGTGAGTCGCGAACTTTCTATTTCAGTTTGATCCCAAATTAACTTTTAACGCGATGATAACGTATTTTTTTATTGCTGTAGGACAGCAGATAGGCTGACGGTCCGCTTAGAATTTAGCAGTTACCGTCGCCTATGTGTGTTTGCAATATCAGTGGCATCGCGAACACGCTGCTGTCCCATAAGGAACAGAACAGGAACTTGGGTCACCATTGTCGGAACACAACACAAGGTTATTATGGAGGCATACTTAAGACTAACAACGAATAGTATATTTATGAGTATACTAATTAAAATCATTTAATTTGTTTATCATTTTATGAACAGTATCGGATTTGGTTGTTATATTAATTTAATTGTGAGTTTTTAAGTTCCATTTTGTCATATTTGGATGTAAACGTAGTCGTATTTTTTAATACCGCACTCTGGCAGTGTTTTAAATTAACATCCGTAGTTTTTCTCATTCCAATATCAAGAAGGAAATATTTTTAAAAATAAATCTTGCTACATTAAGAAATTGAAACGTTTCTCAGAAGAAATCCAGACTTAAAAGATTTAATTAATTTTTCTCGTGCCAGTAACAGTTGGAACTCGTTCACTGTCTCTTGAAGTCTTTGTAAGGTTATAAAAATTAAGCTTTTTATTGAGCTTTCATCTAACCCAAAACCCTGTGCTGTGGCTTTGTGTTTTTTGTTGTTGTTAATATTAACAGAAAATATTTGTTTGCTCCATATAAACACAAAAACTAATAAACTGTTTTTCAAAAATTGAAAGTTTTACTAATCACGTTTTTATTATCAGAGCAAAGCCTGGCTTAGGAATTTAGGTTTTAAATATCATTTAGGCGGATTGCTTGTCTTCAAATGATTAAAGTAGCTATAAATTTAGTGGTTTGGTTTGGAAGAAAAATAAAAAAGACATCATCACTCACTAAGTGGTTCTAAAGATGACTAATAAATAAGTTCTTTTAACTTTTCATAGAAATTAAAGCAAGAGAACCATTCGGTTGGGTTACATGACCAAGTTTTGTCTGATTATAAAATAAATATTAAGGATTGTAAGTTTTAATACGTTTTTGGATTAGTCATATGTATCATAAAAATAATTTTATTTACATTGCACTGAATCTATCACTTAATTTTAAAGCATTTTATTTTATATCAAAAAAGGTTTTATTATACAATAAAAAGGAAGTTTTGCCTTCAAACACCTTCGTCAAATTTATTATTGCAACTTTTTTAAGACATCCATTAACCGAGCTTGCTCTTCATTAACTCTTTGAATTTTTCTATACCCGGAACATTTCCTTTTATGTAGAAATCTTGTTTGGAACAGCTATTCGACCAAGCTGACAGCTTTGGATATCTGTAACAAAGTATAATAATTTCTTATTCTTTACTGTATAGCTGCAGCTATTGTGTATTTTCTGCTTCATCTGAGATATGTATAGATAGAAAAATATGTTTATTTTTCTATCTATATATATCTCTTCCCGTTTTCCTCTGATCATATGTTTATGATCAGAGGAAAACGGGAAAGTAACATTTAGGAAATCCCTATAAATGTGTTTACAGGGTTTTCTAAATTGCTGGAGTAATTTTATTCAACTCTTGCTTTTATGAGGACAGAAACACATACGCGCGCACACACACGCGTGCGCACGCACGCACGCACGCACACACATACACACATCAGGAAGTTCTCATATAACAAATCTTATTCACATAAAGAAATCTGTACATATTCGGAAGACAATACGTGCAGGGTACACCAAGAACTAGAAATTTGTGCTTCTAAAATTAATTTGTAGGGTCCTTGTTTATAAATATTCTCCAAGTGTCTTCTTTTTTGCTTGTTTTACTTCTAACATTTGTGCTTAAGCCTTTAATCATATACATTAAACTTACAAATTCTGATCAATTGGCAAGACCTCATTTATTGAGCTCAAGCTTGATACGCAACATATGTCTGCCACAGTCAGCTGGTCTCCAGCAAGCCATTCTGATGACGACAGGAACTTTTCCATGATTCCATACGCAGAAGTCAGTCTGGCTAAGTTCTCAGGTCGGTATGTCTTTTCACCGTGGTATATTACAGGCTCCTAAAAGAAAAAAATTATTCGTGAAATTATTACTTGAAACCATAAATATGTTTTTTAAAATAACATCTGAAAGATAAATTACAAATTATTTCGTTTAATGAATTGGTATAAATTATTTATTATTTCTATAAGTTCGAAGGCTTTACGAAAAGCTGATATATAATGTAATGCGTGTAAAAAAGCGACTGCATTATGGATAAAGTAGTGATCAAATACAATTTGAATTAAATGTGTACAAGCAATATTTATTTCAACATTATGTTTGGGATAACTGTGAAATAAACATTTAACGTCAAGTATTCAAAATTTAAAATGTAATATTTTTTTTTAAATTTAGTCTATTTTATGAAGAGTTAAATTACTTTCGTATTGATCATTGTTGTAACGTGTAGTTTCATATAAACTCTTATTACTTTTTTTTTTTTTTTTTTATTGCGTAGGACAGCAGACAGGCTGACAGCCCGCTTAGAATTTAGCAGTTACCGTCGCCTATAGGTGTTTGCAACGCCAGTGGCATCGCGAACACGCTGCTGTCCCATAAGGGTACAGGAACTTGGATCACTAATGCCGGAACACAACACAAGGTTATTATGGCGGCATACTTAAGACCAAAGGTGGTCGCCATCCAGACGGGCTTGAGGCCCTACCACGTAGCTAGGGTGGGTTATTTTGTCGCCTTTTACGACAGGCCGACCCCGGCCACAGAGGTTAGTATTCTTTCTCCGCCCCTGCACGGATAGAAATACTTACAACAGTAGCGCGCAGCGAAGCAAACAAGATACTGCTATCAAAATGCAATCGCTGATCTATGATTGCTCTCTTCTTTGGATCCTTTGGATAAAGAGAGTCGTCTTTTCCATAGACTGTGATCAAATAGGTTGCGATGGCATGGCTATAAAAATTTTAAATATGTATATTGTCTTTAGTGTGTATATTGTCTTTAGTACAATGATATAGTGCACGAAATTTCACATTATGGTAGGGATTATTTTCCACTGCCGGGCTCAAGCCTCTCCCGCTCCCTCTCACAGATGGTGTTGCGTACCCACCATACTTATCCACATCGTTGTAGTAAGTTAGATTACCGGTGATTTCCGTGAGGTTTCTTCATAATGTTTTTCTTTACCTAAGCGTATGACAATTATGTTAAAATATGCACATAAGGTGAATAAGAATTACCTAAATCTTGAATGGTAGATGTGGCTAATGGGATCACTTTCAAACCAAAAAGACACTTAAGGACTGATTAGAAAACTATTTATTTTAACTTAAACATTTTAAATTTATTTTTGATAAAACGTAATAATTATGAAATTTATATAAAATACAAAAATTATGTCAAATAACTAGACATGTTACTTCTTCAAGCGATTTTCACGGAATAAACAAATATGACACAATTCAATCTGAACAAATAAAACTGACATTCCAAATTTAAAGTAATTCAAACATAATACATAAACCAAACAGATCAGAGTTGACATTAAAAGAGTATGTATAATCTGGAATTACCAATCAACACTAAATACCATTTTAACATTGTCTAACGTATGGCCACTGAGTTCAGCTTCGAATTGCTACTAGACTACCACGTATTGCGTACGTAAAGTCTTAGCTCAAAATTGTGTATCCAAACCCAAAACTGGGTTAGCTCAAAAATTAAATGTTATATCCGGTTTTATATTATATTCCATGGTTAATTTTTTTTTACCTGTCCCATATGATGAAGCCATCGTCGATTAGTGTCGGAACGGTATGTTGAGGATTAATCTGCAATTGATACGTCAAGTTTCGTTACAAAACAAAAATATAAAAAGGATAGCTTTTTGTGTTTTTAAAATAATTAGTGGACATATCGTCTGACCATGTAATGCGAAGGAAAGAATATATATAACTAGGAAACTAATAGAAATGAGGATGGACGGATACAGGAAGATAGGTAGATCAAAGAACATATGGATTGCGTAAAAGATGATATGGTGAAAAAGGGTGTCAATGTTGAGATGACGGCTAACAGAGGAGAGTGGAAGGAGAGAACATGTTTTGCCGACAACATATAATGTGGAATAAGGGCACAAAAAAGAAGATATACTCGTATATTTACAGGGAATTATGACACTTCGGTATTGATATTTTTTGTATTGCTGCAGGGCAGGCAGGAGACAGGCTGATGGCCCGCTTAGAATTTAGCAGTTACAGTCGCCTATGGGTGTTTGCATCGCCAGTGGCATCGCGAACACGATGCGGTCCCAAAAGCATACAGGAACTTCGATCACTAATGCCTGAACACAAAACAAAGTTACTATGGCGGCATACTTAAGACCAAAGGTGGTCGCCATCCAGACGGGCTTGGGGCCCTACCACGTAGATTCTACACTTCTGTCTTTTTTTCTACTACAAAGTATCTACCTCAGTTGCCAGTCTTACTAACTGACCATATTTGGCTGATAGAAGTTTAGTCGATAGGCTATTCATCATTATAAAGATGGTTTAGTGGCGTTTTTATGAGTGTATGACATACCTTGTATCTGTAGCAAAAATTGGTTGCTTAGTATCATGGTGGTCAGACGACCGGATATATGGATTAGTGCAATGATGTAGAAGTACGTGCGGAACTATTGTCAATTATAGCAATATATCAAACAGACTGGCGATCCACTTGAAAGTAAGTAATCATCGTCGCTAAGATTATTGCTATATGTTTGCGACGCCAAGGGTACCACTAAAACGCCGTCGTCGGCATAGACGCACTGGAAGCTGGGTCACTTATGCTGCAGCACAACACAAGGTCATTATGGTGACATATTTAAATCCTAGCCCTACTTGCCATCCAGATTCCGACAACAGAGGTCAATATTCTTCTTTCCAACTAACCTTTAAGTATTCTTCCTTGAGGTGTTCTTTTTCTGGTAAATTCACGTCTATTAGTTTCACATCATTTATTCCCAAAGCGAAAAGCACCATCCTTACAGACCTGCATGGGGGGCTCGAGTCCTTCTTGTACAGTGTAAGCAGCATCTTACCTTAAACAGGATAAGGTATTTTTTGTTAGATAGAGCAGATTGAATTATTTTCATTGATATGAATGATGAATAAACACGTCAAAGAACATTCGTGTCAGGAAATAGTCTATAACAATTTACAGATTTCCTTCAACGCTACCTTTGTATAAGGTAGTTTGGCGGTTGTCACGCACCGATCGCATCGATATGCTAGTTTCTATGGAAAATGCCTACACATTTAGTCAGTAAGGTCTGTCAGTAAGTTGCATAACATAATGAAAAAATGCTACTGTACGATAAATAAATATTTTTTGACATTTTACGAAGCACTATCTACCCAAATATATAAATAAACATAAATTATACATAAACACCTTAACTCTGGACGGGAACTGACTGACTCCGAATGTGTTCTGACGTAAGGAAGCCGTAGCACCATGGAGGTCGCCAATATTATTGTTACAATGTGTAAACTAACAATTTAAGGTCAAATGTTAAAATATTTTTTATTTTTATATATCATATAAATTAGTCTATCTCATATACGTATAAGTAATCATAGTAAAATAACAACCAAGTTATTTCGAAACCATTTAAACACTAATATTTACTTTGATCGCTTTAATAAATATAACTCGGATATTCGCTCAAATATGTCAATACTAAAGGTTATACATATAAATAAAATGACCTTTACATAGTCCGAACTCTGCTTGATATTATTTTTATATTGATGAGCGTATAGGTAACATATATTAAATAAACTTACCTGGATAAAACACGAGTAAACAGTGTGCTGGCAAGTGTTGGACTATGCCATTTCAAACTTTATTATAGCAGCTTCTAACAAACCTGTCCTCTTATTGTTTATTCATATCTTTATGTAAATGCTTGTTCGTATCCATATTATATAATATTATAATAAAACTCCAGGTAAAGTATTTCATTATTGTATTTTATAATTCAACAGGTTTTTCCTTTATAAAAGTTATTATTCGCGTGATATGCATTCTTATTTCATCCAAGCATATTGCTGTTATGTTAGAGCTTTAAATAGGAAATATATGTATCTCCGGCGAGCTTCATGCACGTAACAGTCTCCAACTCTCATCTATCTGACATTCCAACAATAAGTGCTGCACTATTTCTGGTGCTTGGTCAGACACGTAGTTGGAGTTATCCTTTAATTAACCTTACATTCGACATTCCAACTACATATTCGACATTTTTTTATTTTTACTCAAGAGTTATATTGTATAGACATATATGGACATTGTGGGTAGGTGTGAAAATAAATAACACACAGTTAAAGTGCTCTTTGTATTTGTTATACAAATTCATTAATTTATCAAAAAAATCTTATGTAAATGTGAAAAAGCTGGCCTAATCAGTATACCCAACTCTTTTTCTCCTATTGTAATCTAGTTTCCGTTCCTTCAGCCAAACACTGATAAGCCGCGTCTGTGTGACACTATGGAAGCCAATCAAAAGGCTTTTCTATAGCTGACGTCTGTTTTCATTAAATGAATGGACGCATTTGAAGGTGAGCTAAAAAACTCATTTCCAGCGAATAATAATATGGCCATCCTAGCTGCTGACTTTTTGTCTTTCAAGAACTTTATATTAACGACACTAACGGCTCTCCAAAACCAAATGGCCCTAGTCTCAAGGTCAGTGGACAACTTGTAAATGAGGAATAGACGAAAATTCCTACTTCTACATGGTATGCCCAAAGCGAAGCATGAAGATGTAACTTCTGTAGTAAAATATATAATTTGTGAAAAGTTAAAGCTCAGAATGGGCAATGTAACGTCTTCTAAGCTGCGACCAATTCTAATCAAGTTTGCAGATCCTGTTGTTCGCACAAAGATTTGGGCTGCTAAAACACATCTAAAAGGACATTACATTATCAGAATTTCTTACTAAATATCGACACAAATAAATTATGAAAGCGAGTAATATATTTGGTATTTCCAAGTATTAGACACAAAATGGGATGGTGTTTATATTAGCCCTGATGGGTCCCAACATGGCATTAGTAAAGAGTCAAATTTGACAGACATTTCCACCCAAATCACAGTCACAGAAAATCACAAGTACCCCAAGCACTTGCTTCAATGGAACATTCCAAATCTTGGCGCAATACAACAAAGAAATAATAGGTATATAAATTCTGTAGATCCTTTTTAGGTAATAAGTTTTATATTATAATATAAGATTAAATTGTTACGTAATAAATTACCAACGTAATATCCACTTGTTAATTCTATCTTAATGGGAATGATAAAATATCTACATAGATAATAATAGGTCTTTACCTATGAAATTGCCGTTCTGCAGTACTGGCCATTTCAAACCAAAATAATTTTTGTTTGACTGAGAATTCTAATTTCAAATTAATTTTATTTTAAAAACATGGAATTCTTTTTCCAAAAGTAGTCATTTGTTCATTGATTAGTGTTACATTTTCATCGCATTTCAATCTTTTTCATCATGGATACGTTAAAAATTCGAAAAATTATGGAATATGAGTACTGTCGTCGCAGCAACGCAGCACAAGCGGCACGCAACATCAACGACGTTTACGGAGCTAATACTACAAACCAACGCACCACCTGTTATTGATTTGCTCGCTTCCGTTCTGGGAATTTCGACCTGAAAAATGAACCTAGCGGTTGTCCGAAGACTTTGGCCGACAATGACGAATTAAAGGCGATTGTAGAAGCTGATGATACACAATCTACGGCTGAATTAGCAGCAGCTTTCGACGTTACCTTCAAAACAATATTGGTCCATTTGCGTCAAATTGGCAAGGTAAAACAGCTTGACAAATGGGTGCCCCACGAACTCAATGATCGCCAGCGCGAAGTACGCGTCGAGACGTGCCTTGCACTGCTCAACAGACACACAAATGAAGGAATTTTGAACCACATTGTTACCTGTGATGAAATATGGATTTTGTTTGATAACCGCAAGCGCTCAGCAAGTTGGTTGGATACTGGTTCAGCACCTAAACAATGCCCTAAACGAAAACTTACCCCTAGAAAACTGATGGTCACTGTTTGATGGTCTAGCGCCGGTGTGATTCATCACAGCTTCTAACCAAACGGGGTGAGCATTACTGCAGATGTGTACTGTAAAGAACTGAACACAATGGTGGAGAAGCTGGCACATCTCCAACCAGCATTGGTCAATCGCTCGTCTCCGCTGCTCCTGCACGACCTCATACTGCACAGCAGACGGTCTCCAAGTTGCAAGAACTGGGGTTGGAAGTTCTCCGTCATCCGCCCTACTCACCAGACCTTGCGCCTACAGACTACTACTTTTTCCAGAATTTAGATAACTTCTTGGCGGGAAAAAAAATTCAATACCCGAGAGGCAGTACAAAATGCCTTTGAAGAATTTAATTTTGTTGCCTCCCGTCCAGTTGATTTCTTTAAGAAGGGCATCAATAAACTGCCACTGCGTTGGCAAAGATGCATTAATTGCATGAGTGATTATTTCGACTAATACAAATAAAAAATACATGAAAAAAATTCGTTTAAATTATTTCATACAAAACGGCAATTTCATAGGTAAAGACCTAATATACCTATATAATCATTTTGTTTTTAACAAGTTCAAATAGTTTTCTTTTTTATTCTGGAAACAGTTGTATTTAAAAATATTTCTATCCTGTTAGTAGTTCTTACCAAGTACTGATATTATAAAATGGCAGTTAAAATTACTACTGAGGCACACAACATAATGATTATTGATGTACTTTTTTATTTCTTTACTAATAATTACTGTGGAATAAAAAACATTGTGAAACATGAAGCTACGTGTGTATTAAAATTGTTTTTTGCCTTTCATTAATAATAATAAAAACCTTATTAAAATATGTCACTTACTTGTACTGACGATATTTAAAGAAAAAGTAAGAAATTAATTAACCAGTGCATGATGAACTGGGTACTGAACACATAACTGATAACATTTTTGAATTGTAACAGTTCTTAATATTTTCAGTTTAGTATTACTTTTATGTTAGTGTACATTGATTTTTAGAAATGTGGTGTTAGAGACGAATGCTGTTAATATCATGGACAGAATTTCGGACCAATGCGACTCCATCCGTGAATAACTCCGCATCAAGCAGCATCTGTCCGCTTTGGTCCAGTTACGTATTCTCAAAATTTTCGGCCACGTTTCAAGGCGAAACAATGACTCCTTATAGCGTCTCGTTGTCCAGGGCAAAGTGGAGGGAACCAGATCACGTGGAAGATCACCCATGCGATGGACCGACCAGATCAAATCGGCTGTGGGCGGACCTTTGCATGAGTGCACCAGAATGTCTGTAAATCGCGAGAGATGACGTAAAATCATACAGCGAACAATATCTGCCTCTAATAGTACTCTACTACCAGTTGATCACGACCGCTCTGTAAAGAGTGAAACAACTAAGAAGAAGATATTGATTTGATGATTTTTCCATTCTTGTTTTTTCCTATGAAAATTTGTCATTTACCGGCGTTGTGCGTCCCTAATCACTCTATTACAGCAATTGCGTAACATTTTTGATTGAAGCTAGGTTTCCTCTGTTGGTTTCAGTTTATATTTGTATATAGCTCGGGTTTTAGCAAGATTATTTTTTTAATGTCATCAGTTAGCCATGGAGGTGGGAGATACTTAATTTTGACATTTCTTAAAGGAGCATAAGAATCGTAAAGCATTCATATTTTTTTATTAAATAGGCTAACTTTTTCATAAATGAAAATGGACATGCCTATTCATTATAATATTTTACTTTAAAGTTGCACCTAAATATTAATAGTATTTATCAGTGATGTCCTTGTTCATTAATTTATTATTACTTATAAATAAGCAAGCCATCATTGGCATTTTAGTAAATAAATAATGTTTAATAAAAAAATATATCATGGTAATAACTTTCCGGTATACCTAGTTTATATAAAGTTCGCTCGCCAAAACCTAAACATAAAGTCATACTGCAGCGTAATTTTGGTGGAATAGATACGTCTTTGTCATCTGATGTCTTCAACACAACCACTATTGATGAAAATGTGTGCTTATTTAATAAAAAAAATATTAACGCTATACGATTCTCACGCTCCTTTAAGAAATATCAAAACTAATCATCTCACAGCTCCATGGCTTACCGATGACATAAAAAAAATAATTCTTGCTAAAACCCGAGCTATATCCAAATATAAACTGAAACAAACAGAGGAAAACAAGCTTCATCTAAAAGTGTTACGCAATTGCTGTAATAGAGTGTGTAGGGACGCACAACGCCGGTATATTCACAATTCCATAGAAAAAAATAATCCATCAAAAGCTTGGAAATTTCTAAAAACACTAGGAGTTGGAAAACCTGTTCAGAACTGCCTATCTAACAACTTCAACAAGGATAACTTAAATGAGCACTTCTTGACCATAACGCATCTCTACCAAGTAACTAGGTCAAGAACATTTAAGACTCTTTCTTCATTCCCAGCTCCTTCTCATCCAAGTTTCTTTCTCAGTCCATTATCTGAATCTAATGTTGGGAGTGCAGTAAAATCTATCACATCAAACGCTATTGGTAGTGATGACATCAGTCGCCATATGATAATCCTTATTTTAGATATCCTTATACCTGTCCTTACCCACAACCTTAACTTCTTAATATCCTATGGTACGCTACACACGTCCCTAAGTCGTTCCCTAAACGAAAAATCGGCCCTAAATCGTGGGTTCGCCCGAGTCGATCTCAGAGTTAAGGGAATAATAATTATGCAGGACGCTCCTTACCACTTCCCCAATATTGCCCCTGATTTAGGTACGTGTGTAAGTCTCTAAAATGGCAGTCATCAGTGAGCAACATAGCGTCGGACGATCTGTCTATCTATGTAATCAGTAATGTATCTTGTCTCCAAATTTTTTAGGATGTATTAGAAATTAAAATATATAATTGTAAAAATAAAAATATTTATAATATTAAAAAAAAACATTTATTTTCAGAATACAGGTAGTTAAAATTTTACTATTTTCATATATTGTTTGAGTTATACTAAATTCTTACCTCTAAGGCGAGAAATATTTTATTTCAAGGGCGCTACAGAATTTTAAGGTTAGTATAACAATACTGTGTGCTCATAGTGATAAAATAATCTATATCTTATGCCTATCATATGTCAGTTTGTCGACTTGTGAACTTTAACCCAGCTTGCTCTTTACGATATCACGAAACTGAGTATTGCCGGGTTCGTTTCCTTCCTTGAAGATATCAAGTTGTGAGCAGCGGTTGAGCCAGCCCGATAAGTTTGGGTATCTGTAAGTTTAAAGTTACTAATGTTAAAAAATTTGTAAAATGTTTGTAAAATAACTTTTTTCTATATAATACAATTTTAGTGTATCTCATAGTCATGTAATAGATATATAATATCCCACTGTTGGGTTTGGGCGACAACTTACAGGGGAGAAATAGTATACCTTGGTTGCTCAAGGCGGATTAGTGGCAATCTCGATATATATGTATGTTTTTTAAGGATGTTTCTTATAACGTCGGTTACAACGTCTAGCTATAATTTGGTCTCCAAGTGTACCATAACATTCGTCTATAGTCTTTGAGACCTCCTTAAAATTGATTATGCCGCTTAGATGTATGTATTTATGTGTGACTGTCATATATAGTACCGTAGCAATTATTATTTTCCAAAAAAATTTATATCTGAAGATTCCACTAAAAAAACTGTCACTTAAATTTCAATTTTAATGATTATCATATGCACTTATTTAAAACTAACTAGTAGAAAGATAAATTAAACTTAATGATAATTAATATCCATGTATACATGGAATGTAACTTTCTGCATTTGGTGACATCGATTGCGACGTCAAGGCACGCGTTGCTGCCACGTGGGCCAAATGGCGTGAGGTAACTGGTGTCATTTGTGACCCCAAGATGCCGGTAAAGTTGAAGGGATAGGTCTATAAGACCATCATTAGGCCTGTCCTTTTATACGGCTGTGAATCGTGGCCGGTGTTTGAGCGACACAAGCAAGAACTGCGTGTCACGGAGAAGATTATGCTGTGGTGGATGTGTGGAGTGACGCGGAAGGACCGCGTTAGGAACTCTTGCATTCGCGGCAGCCTTCATATCCGTGACATAGCGGATAAATTGCTGGAGTGTCGGCTCCGATAATACGGCCACGTTTTACGTCAACCGGATACAAATGTCTGGCCATGCCGCCTTCGCCGGGCCCCGGCAGGAGGGGTAGACCCAAAAAATGCTGTCTTGACGTCGTAAAGGGTGATATGCGTTCCAATGGGCTCATTATCAGGGATGCTGAAGACCGTGCTAAGTGGACTAGAAAAAGTCGGAAAAGGGACCCCGGGCACAGAAACGGAAGTTAGGTTGCAACCGAGATACAACGCTGGGATGATTATGATGATGACATGGAATGTAACTTTCTCCACTCATAATCAAACTATCAAAAGTTAAAATATTGTTCTTTTTTTATTGCTGTGGGACAGCAGACAGGCTAATGGTCTACTTAGATTTTAGCAGTTACTGTAGCCTATGGGTGTTTGTAACGCCAATGGTATCGCGAACACGCTGCTGTCCTATAAGGGTACAGGAACTTGGGTCTCTAATACCGGAACACAACACAAAAACAAATGTGGTCGCCATCCAGATGGAATTGGGACCTTACTACGTAGCTAGGATGGGTTTTTTTGTCGCCTTTTACGACAGGTTTTCATTATTTCTCCGCCCCTGCACGGATAAAATAATTATACATTACTCTGATTCTTTATTTCTCTTTAATTGCAGTTTTTCTTGCTGTCGTTGTAAATAAAAGAAGTGATTCTTTAACACACAAAAGTTTTCCGAAATTTTAATCTACCTTAGTCTCTTGCTTTAAGTTGAGAAATTTTATTCAATTTGTCAAAGAACAAACCTCGTTTAAATTATAAGTTGTTTCGCTAAAAGTTTGACTAAGTTCAGGGAAGTTAGTACTTAGGCTAGATACAGGGACACTTGGGAGGTTGTAATTAAGATTTAATAATGTGGAACATTTAAGTGCCGTAAATTTATTTTCATTCTTGATTTATTTATTGAGTATTACAATTTTGCTTTTAATGACGTTGAATATATGTATGAATGATTGTTTTTTTTTTTCATAGAATTTGAGGACAAATTAAAAGTAAAATAGTTTTTAATTTCAAATAGGATCTTGAAATGTTGCTGAATTCAAACATATGTGTTGAAGTCTCGTGAATATTTATAAATGTTGGTTTACTTAAAGCTGATTTAAACAAAACACGAATAGCATCTAAATTACTATCACCCACAAAGTAACTAAAATTGTTAAAACGTTTTTTGCACTATTGTCATGTCAATAGTGCAAAAAACGAGTCGTAGTTGTGAATTTCTAATCGTAAGTCTAATATTATGGAATTTCTAATAACTTTCCTAATATAAAAATTTGTAAGAAAATTTCACAAAAATTAATAACAAGCTATAAAATATTTTAAGACAAAACTAATCGTACATAAAATTTAGATTTGAAAAAAGTCTAGAATTATAAATAGCTGACAAAGCAAAGATGTTTACTTGTTAGCATCAATCGGCAAGATGTGATTCAAGGAGCTAATGCTCGCTACACAACAGATATCTGCCACGGTGAAGTCGTCTCCAGCCATCCATTGTGATGTAAGAAATTTCTCGGAGAATTCATAAGCTTTTGCGATCTTCTCAAATTTTCTCGGATCAATTTCATTTTCACCCCAAAATAGTATAGGTTCCTACAACAGTGGAGAACTTTTTAATATTGAACAAGAAACGGTTTATGAATAATCAATTTAAATAAAAACTTCCATAGGTATTTTGAAAATTGTATTTGTAGTCAAGGAAACAGTAAAATTTAGTTTATATTAGCATATTTTATTATTGATAATCTGTTATAAAAAATCTGTAAAAAATTTATGCGACGATGTGGAAAGAAATTCTCTTTCTCCACATCGTCGCATAAATTTTACAAGCATAATTTTTATAGTTCGTGCAGGAGCTCATCATCAACTTTCATCAACAAGAAAACGTGGTTTACCATCCCACTGATAGTAAGCAGAATGGATAGCATAATATTGTTTTAACATTTCTGTAGAATAGTATTCGATATACAGTTTTTAAAAACGAAAATGATTTAAAATCTTTCAAAAGTTCAATCCAAATTTGCGTCCAGTAAAACAGTAAAGATATTACATTCCTTATAGAACGAATAGTTACCAACGAAACATTTAAATAAAGTTAGAAATTAAGCAAAGTAAGTTATTCTATCTAAAATATTCAAATTTGCTAGAAACATGTAGAGTTCAACATTACAAACTGAATACTTACAACCAAGTTCCGAATAGCTGGAAACAATATCCCGCTGTCAAAGTGAAGCCTTTGGTCGACGATTGCTCTCTTTCTTATATCTTTTGGGTAGAGACTGTCGTCTTTTCCATATTTTGATATAAGATACGTTGCTATTGCGTGACTAGAAATTAAAATTAAAATAAACATAAATATGGAAGAAACCTTATGAGTTTGTTTTATCTTCTAACCACGCAAATGTTTGGTGCCCGTTAGGAATAAATTTAATTATCAAATCATCGAATTTTGCCTGGTGTTCTATGTCCATAGCAATAGTTCCAACATTACATAAGTCATTTCAATCATGTGTTTGTTAGTCAACTATTTATTTATTTATTTATTTTTTATCGCGTAGAACAGCAGACAGGCTAACGGCCCGCTTAGAATTTAGCAGTTACCATCGCCTATGGATGTTTGCAATACCAGTGGCATCGCGAACACGCTGCTGTCCCATAAGGGTACAGGAACTTGGGTCACTAATGCCGGAACACAACACAAGGTTATTATGGCGGCATACTTAAGACCAAAGGTGGTCGCCATCCAGACGGGCTTGAGGCCCTACCACGTAGCTAGGGTGGGTTGTTTAGTCGCCTTTTACGACAGGCCGACCCCGGCCGCAGAGGTTAGTATTCTTTCTCCGCCCCTGCACGGATAAATTATTGCATTCAATAGTTACTTTGCATACTCGTTTAAATTCTGTAATATTTGAAAGTCCTTAAGAATTTAGCTCAATTTTCGGAATGAATTATTATAATGGGTACATTAGAATGCTGATTAGCTTATAATAATAAATTTTCATATTTTTGGAAAATTACTATTAAAGTGGTAATTCCAATTGCTTCCAAAGTGGAGCTGGGGTCTACTGCTTATATGAGTCCTTAAAGCGAAAACTGGTGTATCATTTTACGGCTTAAGTCTTGCCAAAAAAGAACATTAAGAGAAGAAACCAAGAAGTCAGAAGCAAAAAGCAGTGACAAATGGGTTAAATTTTATTTTTACAGGAACGTGCCTTCTGAGCTGAGAGGGTACCCCCAAAAGTAGAAACGAAACAATATCCTCTTTTCTTGCACCTATACTATTTGTGAACTAACAAAATTAATCCATTAGTCGCTTTTATGACTCCGTTAGAAAGGAATATAGTACTAATTTATCATTCAAAATATTTTGTATTAAAGTTATATTTTATGTCTTATTTACCTATCCCAAACCACGACATCGTCGTCTTTTATCACTGGTACGGTGTGCTGGGGGTTTATCTGAAAAAAGACGTACTCACAATCATTATATTGAATATAATATGCAATTTTTACTCTCGTTGGGCACAATAAATAATTTTTGAAAACTTTAATATAACATTTATTACATATTACTGGTAATCATTAAACTACTTTTTTTAAATTATTATAATTACAAAAATCTAGATTGCTAAGTCGAAACAAAACTGTCAAACTCTAATTGTTCAAGTCTAAAATTTTCCATGCCAACTTATTTAAAAGCATCAAGTATTTAATACATATTTAAGTGACTCTGATAAAGAGACAGGACATTTAATATGGAGAGGTCAAACAACGAAATCAACAAGCATATAATAAATAAATCGTACGATAAAATTTTACCCAAAGGTCTCTGTTCCCTATTTTCCTTAATTATATTCTTAATCAGCCAATCTTGGTATGCTGCCGGATGTAGGTCTCTTCAAGTTGCGTCCTATATCCCAGTCTCTTTCCTTACACGTCTGGCCCTTACGTTGATCGCCGAGTCATCGGATGACACTTCTGTGTTACATTCACTCCGAACTCGTTCGCTCAAACAAATGTTTGGTAGTATCTCTCGTCAATCGTGAGACAACAATTTCAGAATGTTTGTTTGCTAGGTTGATTAAGTTAATTCCTCCTTGGTATTTGAATATCATCATAGTAATCATCCTTGTAATATTTAAATATTTAGTAGAAAATAAAATTGAGCTTACCTTTAAGTATTCTTCTGTCATTTGAGCTCCTTCTAAGAGATTGACATCAATGTATTCCACGTTAGGTATTTCGAGCGCTTTGATAACCATGTATACAGCACGCACTGGGGGGCTAGCGTCCAGTTTGTATAGCGTTAGTACCATTGTTATATCTGTAATAATATAGTTACCAATGATATGTGTGGTTTGGGCTATAAATAATAATATACTGTCACAATTTACTCAGTTATCTTATATAGTCGCAAAATAATTGTAGATTGCTTGTTTAAGGGACTAAACACTGCTTTTTTTATATCTGATTTTTAGCAGACAGGCAAACGGCCTACCCTAAGGCAGGTGGTCGCCGCCACCTGTGAGTGTTTACAACACCAAAAGTATTACCAATGCAATGCTGGCCTCAAAGAAATTTTATAACGCCTTTTTAAAAAATCCGTATATCGTACTGCGATGGGATGACCTCAGCCGGAAGGTCATTCTAAATCCGGAGAGTATGCAACATGAACGTTATTTCGAACCGTCTCGAACAAGAAAGAAGAGACTCCAAGATGTGAATACGCAGCCGATAGAGAGCATTGCGGTGATAGAGCGTGTCTAAGCCATCTGTGAGTATTTTGAGCATAGGATCGTTGACAATAAGAACAATAAGAACTGCGCGCCGTTGAATGAAGTCCAGGGAATTGCTGACAAGCAGGTGTCCCAGCTCATAAATGTGAGCAGTACGCCAAAATTAAATGCGGCGTGACTTATGCTTTACATAACACAAACCTTGGAGTGAGACACTGCTTGGACTGGCGTAGCACACCCAGCTTTGCCTTCCAGTTGTCTCCTAAACTACACGTCTTCATGACGTCAACACCCAGGACCCCAATACTATTTGAGAAAATAAGAGGAGTTCCTTGGAACTGAAGCGTAGGTGCTAATGAGGCTTTCTTGGTAGAGAATACGCAGACTTTAGTCTCCAAGTTGTTGAATTAGACAAGGAAGCTTGATTGCTTGTATACTTTTTTCTGTAAAAAATGTATTAAATGTGCGTTTTTGCTGTTTGCGAGGTTGCAGATTTTTACCCTCGGAATCAGGGACTCGGGATGGGAATCGAGCCCAAGATGTCATGTCCAAAGTAAACAATTCTATTTTTTTTCTTGTGCAAAAAGGTACGAAAAATGTGACTATCATTTGACCCTGGATGGGAAAACCAAATGCAAATTGTTTTGTTGACTCAATAGCAAAAAAATAGTAAATACACCAATAATAATTGCGATCATAGACAATTAAATCTCACATTAAATAACCGAGTGCTTGTGTTTCAAACACTAACATCTTAAATACTAGAAGTCTGGCCACGCCAACTCTGCAGAAGTAAGAAAATTATGGAATTTGAAAAGCTATAGATGGTAACACCGTCTATACTACGAAAAACTAATTTGATACTAATTGTTTTTTTTATTTTAGCCAAGTTATTTTGTTTATCTTCTGATTTTTTCTTGGTAAAGAATAATCATGACTTCAGCACGATAAATTCTAAATAGGAACACCCAAAGACGGGATGGGAATTGATCCCGAATCCCAAAACCGTTCCAACTAGCAAAGCTACGTGGGTCGACAATTTTAGGTCTTAGCATCTAATTTTGACATATTCGTATACAACTGAGATTAAATATATAAAAAAATAACAATTAGAGGAGAGAACGGAATTAAATTCAAATAATTATTATTCAGAGCGCATTCTAAACATTTTCTTGAAAAATAAGAAGCTTGATTGAAAAGTAAAACAGTTTAAACTTGTGCGAAATAAAACTCCGGACAAGTATTTTTTCATTCATTAGAAAGGCACTCTAAAATAAAATCTACGAATAATTTTATAACGTAATAACAGTTTAAGGCGTCTGACTATTGTGCTCGACCCTTATGCTACCGGCACGCTATGACGACCGTTTTGACGTTTGTCCACTCCATGAAGTTTCGTATTAATTAGTAATTACATTTGAAGGAGCAAATTGCTGTTTTTATTGTCAATAACTGCACGTCGTTATTCCACCAGACTGATCGAAGGAGATCTTGGCACATCATCTATCATCTATATTCTGTTTAAATCAGAGTTTATCGTGTGAAATGCTTTAAATATAAATATATCGAAAACAGAAGCTTGTAATTATTCGCTTGAAAAATTCCTGACGTTAAAATTACAAATTATTTTTAGTTTTGAACTTCAAAAACTTATTAAGTATTCATTTCTGGAGTACTAGAATGGGGCACAGAGTCAGAACATACGCCTTTACAGTAACAATATTAAATTAATAAAACACAACTTACATGTTATTCTCCACCGGTTGTTGACAGTCGAATACGATCATACGAATACGATGCACGTCACGTTTCACAACATGACCAGTTTGTACAACATTCAATCACTAAGCTTGGATGTGGCATTAGACTTAAGTTTCGATGGCATTGTACAAACCTTAGTGGTTTTTTGTGCTGTTATTTTATTAATCCAATGTAATAACTGTGAATTTGATAAATAAATTTAAAAAAAATTATGAACAATAAATTAACATACGATATTTTTGACATTATAAAGAAAAAAAACTCCATGTCCAGGGATTTGTCCCTAAAATTTTTTTAATTTCTAACACAATGGCTATGAACGATACCAACAGACTATTGTGATCCCATTATCAGGGTCGTTGTTCTCCAACTTACGTAGCAAAGATAATTTAATTATAGCTCCAACTTGACCTTGAAATTGAAGAGACCCGAGTAAGCTAGTTGTAACTAGTAAGAAAGGAAAGTAAAAAAGTATGATCTAATTATTTCAAACAACATCAACAGTGCTAACATATTTATATAATATGTATATTAAAATAAATTCATACTCACGTTCCGAAATTAATAATTCAACATATTACAACCTTTTAAGTCAGATGATGTGAATCAAACTCACATTGATCACATCAAATTATATTTTCTCCATGCAGCTAAACAACCCCAGCTAGATGGGAGGGCTCCAAGATCGTCTGGAGAGCAACTCGGGTCTCTAAATATTTTGCCATAATAACCTTAGTTTCCAGTTCCCCTATGTAGACGGAAGTGGTGCACCTGACGTCGCAAACACAACAATTACCATAAGTGACGGTAACTGCTTACTACTAAATGAGCCGTCTATCTGTATCCTGTTCCACAACAATTAAAAAACCATGATAAAATAATTTACTTTCCGGACCTGTATGCTTTCTTACATCCATGTATATAAACTCGAAGCTAGTTCATGTGACAACATAAACACTATTCTACCAAGGACTTCGTGTAATTTAGAAACAGAAAAACGTCAACATGGCATTACGGACTTTGTATAATTCAAACACACATTTTCAATGAAAAGTGGCTAGAAATAATTCAAAGATTGATTGTTTTCTTTTTACCGAACATATTAGGTACTACATGTTTTACGCTGAAAAACGTGAACTTTCTATTGCATAATTATTTAACTTTCTTCAATTTATTTAAAGTATGCACATAAGTGTAAGATACTGAAAGCTATAGGATTTGCTACTTGAGGAGACGATTTAAATAAAACAAATCTGGCTGCGTACTCTATTGTAATGGTGAAATAGATTAAGTCTACCTACAGTTAAAATTATTCCAATAGGGATTGATTGTTATTTATTCTGTGGGTACCTACATATGTTATAGATACGTGGTATTCAACTCAACCTAGAAGTGGTGGAGAAAGAAATAATAATGCTATTACGTTTACAGCCCTATTCTTTTAAACTTGTGTACAAGACGGGGAAGTTTTTGTTTATATACACTATTGCGTGTAGTTGCACCGACATTGCTCCTCAGGTGTGTGCGCTGCAGGGAACCAATTGACCAACATCTACACCCGGGCTTGATTTCACGATGGCATGCACCACTCAGACAGTTTTTATAGCCGAGTGAACTTTTTAGGTAGCCACATAATTTTGAAAAGCTGGTTGTAGTTGGGAAACTAGATGGCAAAAGATCACGTGGGCGATCACCTACCCGTTGATTTGATTAAATTGAATTGATAATCGGGCTTACTGTTTCCACTGCTCTGATGAAAGCCGAAGACAGAGTGATGTGGATGCGGCTCGTCACCGATTCCGTTAAAGCGTTTCAAGACGGGCACGACCTTCAGTAATGAAGACCACGAATAAGAAGAAGAACAAATTAGAACATGGTTGCTACGTCCCGTGAAGCCAAATATCGTGAGGAAACCTGTATACTTAGATCACGGGAATTTCGACGAGCGTGACGGGCTTACTGTCCGTTCCATCTAAGGCTCGCTTTCCAACCTAGTGGTGGAACGTCATGAGCTATTTGTACATTTGTTTTGTTTTATATAGTATGGTTTTGAAGTATTTTTAAATAAAAGTCAATTAAATATTACCAGTGTATGCGCCGGGCGGTGAGCATGCACCGGGCTTCTCCTTTCCGCTCCTAAACCCGCTTCCGCAACCCGCTCCCGCTCCCGCACTCTGCTTCTACACCCTGCTTACTAAATCATCCATCCCTTTCCAACACACCCGCTATGAAAGGTACGGATACCATGCCGCTGGCGAGGAGAGCGGCCCGGCTCTCGCGGCGATCGTCCCCCCGCGGCACAGTCCACTTCGAACAGCGCGTAGATACAACCGCTGCCCCCCGACCTTTACCAAAATCAAAATAGGGAGCAAAATCCCGTAGTGCCCGCTTCCGATACGAACCAGTGCACGGGTCCCAGTGGCAGGCAGGATTACTCGCCCGAGTATTCCTTATTTAAAACACCTTGAAAACTTTCATTAGTTTTTTGGGAAATTTGTCTTATTGCATTTCATTATTTACAATTATTATTTACAATGTAAAGCAATAGGACAGTGTAAAGTTTACACAGTTGTGTACACAGTGAATAAATGCAATTTATTATCAACAAAATTAATTTTAGCATCAAATGTTCATATTGTCTTTTGAGGATACAGAATGTTTTCTTTACTCTCATCAAATATTCCCGTACAAGTTTTTCATAGAGAATCGCTCCCAGTTCGTTTCTTTTTTGTACCAATCGTAGTTTGAGCAGCAGGCCAACCAGACTGTAATATTTGGATACCTATAAAAATGACATGATTTTGTTATTTTTATTGTGGTTTACGAACATGGTAGAGCGAAGGCAATATTCTAATATATAATATTATGTCTTTCATGGGTAATATATGAAATAAAATCAGCTTTTATCAGTTTATCAGCTAAGTATTTATGTTGCAAATTATTAGCGCATTTAAAAGTAACTTTCCGGTCAACAACGCTGATAAAGATTTGGAATGTAGTATACAATACATAATAAATTATTCTTATTAAAATTTGCTTTAAATATTTAGGCAGGCGTGCAGTGGCGGATTTGCATCTTGGCCGCTCTAGGCCCTAGGCCATGTAGTAAGTACCAGTATAAGTGTTAGTTGACATGGGTTATCAGTACTATGAACAACAGCAGTAATTTATACGCTATAAGTATAATTGCTGCAGTTTTAAATGTCAATGCCTAATATTGTGTAACAGAACGTTTGTTTAACCTACGAACGCACAAGCGAGTGTTTTTCAAGGATCTCGCGTACAACAATATTCTTCCTAAATCACTTATATATACGAAATAACTTATACGTACATTTTATATGAACGAAATAATTAGTTCACATTACATTATCTATATTTTATTTATAAAAAGTACAAAAGTGATTTAGGAAGATTATTGTCATACGATGCGGTGCAGTGCGGCCCACCATAATGTGCGCGAGCCTTTAGAATATTTACGTACTTTGAGTTATTTCTTGTTATCATCAGTGAAATTTTTGTCACGATTGGCTGCCCCTAGGCCCGGGCCTCCTGGGCCTTAGGGCAAATCCGCCACTGCAGGCGTGATATGTAATGTCACCATTTTAGGATAATGAGATAATCTTATCAAATTATTGTAATATCATCGATCCTTGATAAGCTTACGTTTAAATGAAATCTGACCGTTTGTCAAAGTGGGTCGAAACCGAGTTCAAAGGTAACAAAAACACAGGTGAAATTAATAAAAGCTTTTTAAATAATTATGACCAAAAAAAATTTTTTTTAATACATAATATAGAGATATATTTTTTTTCATTGCGCTTTTGTGAATTATCGTCAATACACTTGTAATGTGTATAATGAATTAAATAATCATGCTAAGCTAGCGCTCCTAGCGGCTAGCTATATCGTTACTTTCTGGGTAGGCTTTTTATTTATTATTTTCTCTTTCTACATGATTTATCTGTTACGCAATCTTCATATTATCTTTATCCTTATATTCTTACAAAACATATATTTAATATCGATTCGTTTGTATCTGTAATAGGCACCATCTAGGTACAAAGAAGAAAAACCTCACGGTGGTTTGTCATTCGTGGTTTATACAACGAATCATTTAAGTTGGGATAAACTTTGCACAACATGAACCTTGGTTAAGCGCTATTTCTACTCGACAATAGATGGCAGTGTATGTTTGAAGTCATCTACTCAAAAGTGAATTACAAATGTATATTAAAACAGCCTTTTTTTGTGTTGGGGAAAAACCCTCTCTTGACGGGTTTCCCCGGCCCGGGGGGCCGAGGGATATGTGGGACTCCGGGAAAGATGTTCGGCCATCCGACTACCCTTTAAAAACCCCGCTGTTCTCCTATCGCCTACACCCGGGCCCACGGATATATGACCTGCCGATCTCGTGGCCCGGGCCGGCGCCGGCCCGCCCTTTGTCTTAAGGCGGGCCGCTTCTAAATTGTTGGCGCCAGGGGGTCAGGATTTCGCCCCCGGCGCTCTTCTGAATCAACATGAGTTGAGGGGGACCGCAGAACAGCACGTGGCCCTCTCCCTCGCGGCAATAGTGCGGGCGGCGGATCCTCCCCCGAGAGGCCGCCCGCGGCCGCTTTTTACGGCGGCCGGAGTTACTTGCCCTCCGGCGCCGCCGGCGTGGCCTGCGTTGGCGGGAGGGAAGTGTGGCGGTCAACTCCCGCTCCCGCTCCGCCGCCTACTTTGCGGACGGGCGGAACTTGCATCCCCGTCGCATGCCAGTCAGGCGTGGGTACGACTACCAGACGACACTCCAGAAAACCAGAGAGTCGCTTAACGCCGTAGCCAGCCCAGCTAGACTGACGGACAGCGGAGATGCCGTTCCCGCCCCAGGAACGCTCTAAACTGCGCTGCTTTTATTTATAATAAGGGGCTGGTTTTTATCCCTGGCTCTATACTGGGGATAGGAATTTTAATATTTTTTTTCACAGATTTTAATTTTTTTTAAATATTTTTACACATATTATTTTTTATAAAAACGATTTTAGATTATTATTTCTATAAAAACATAATAGATGAGTATAAAATATTTAAAAAAAAATATCATAAATCGTATTCCACCGGCACCAGGTCAGGTTAAGGAGTCAGGAACCTTCTCACAATGCGTGCCGTGTCCAAGATCCTTCTGCATTCAACCCTTCAGCCAGGGACCAAGCGAGAGCCTTTCGAGATGTTGATCAAGTCATCACTCCGTTCACTGACAATTATCGGTACCATGATTGTACTATCCAATCTCCACGTGGATGTAATCTCGTGCGCAATGTATTTCAATTATTTATCTTTCTCGACACCAACAAGATTACCATCGACACCAACGAGGTCTCGCAGCTCGATCCACTATCACGATATCAGGCTTATTGGCAGCAATATTCCTGTCCGTTATAATCGATCGATCCCAGTAGAGCAGATATGAAACATTATTATAAACTGACTCTGGACTATATTGATAATAAGGCACCTCCAATGTGAGGAGACCATATCTAAAAGCAAGTTGCTGGTGAATAATCTTGTCGTTGCCGTTCTTCAGAATGTACTTCCTGTAGTTGTTCGTCTTGATAAAAAGACTTCGACAAAATCCTCGGGTTCTTCTACAAGAGCCACCGAAACGTAACCAGATTACCGACGACAGCAGGTCTTTAACAGCTCCTGTTAAAGCCTGGCAAAACTACCCTCTATTTCCTTGCTCTTCCATATGTACGCACGTTCGGAGGCGCTCATAACCTTAGGTTTTTTTCCAGTTCTGGGTCGCTAAGGATAGCGGGGTCATTTTTGAGAAAATAATTCTCTTAGATCGTATACCTCACGGTTATGGAGGTCTTTTAGAAGGTAGGCATTTAGAAAACCTCTACCGTCACATTTCTGTCAAATATATTATCTCATTACTAATGACCGTAGATGATTAATACGATACGCTATCGGTAGATAACGAACACGGTTGTCTATTGAATCCGGGACAGTGCAAATAAATACATATGCAAAAAAATATTATACCATCGGTGGTATGACCCAGCTATTATTCGTACCTTATTTCCACCCGAAAGCAGGCTTTTCAGCACCTTTTTCAGACGAGAAAAGAAACGTTTCTTTATCAACTGTTTTCATTTAGTATATCATTATTTGGTTTCATACCATCATTTAGTATCAATGACTCTGAGATACCAAGATATTTATAGGTCTTATCTTCGGAGAGAGATTTAAGAGTTATATTCTCGGATAATTGCAAATTATCTGAATTAACAAATTTCCCCCAAGGAACATGAATGCCTTATGACACTTATCTACATTTTAAGCAACTCTAATAGGTGTTTTAATTTTCGATGCGAATAATTTAATAACTTAAAAGTAACTGACTAGCGTATTTTGGCCATGTAATGCGTAGGGAAGAATGTCATATTACAAAGAAAATGATAGAAATGAAAGTGGATGGATACAGGAGTAGAGGTAGACCAAAAAAAGATGAATGGATCGCGTAAAAGATGATATGGCAAAAAGGGTGTGAATGTTGGGATGACTGTTAACAGAAGCGAGCCGGAAGAACAAAACATGTGGTGCCGACCCCATATAATGTGGGATAAGGGAAGAAGCATAATTTCTTGAATTTATGGATTTTGACGTAGTATTTACATATGGCTGGCTGATCCCAAAAAAGGATTTTTAAATTAGATTTTGTTAGGTCGAATTTATTTGCTATTAAAATTTTACAGCGCCAGAAAAATAATAAAAATCAGCGTTTCCGACAGTCATTATTACGGTAATCATCATCATCATCATCATCATCCTAGCGTTAGTCCCGGTTGCCACCCAAACTTTCGTTTCGGTGCCCGGGGTCCGCTTTCCGACTTTTTCTACTCCACTTCGCGCGATCTTCAGCATCCCTGGTAGTGAGCCCATTGGCACGCATATCACCCTTTATGATGTCAAGCCAGCACTTTTTGGGTCTACCCCTCCTGCCGGGGCCCGGCGGAGGCGGCATGGCCAGACATTTGTTTCCCACGTAAGCATCCGGTTGCCGTAAAACATGGCCATACCAACGGAGCCGACACTCCTGCAATTTATCTGCAATGTCACGGACACGAAGGCTACCGCGAATGCGGGAGTTCCTAACGCGGTCCTTCCGCGTCACTCCACACATCCACCGCAGCATATTCATCTCCGTGACACGCAGTTCTTGCTTGTGTCGCTCTAACACCGGCCACGCTTCACAGCCGTATAAAAGGACAGGCCTAATGATGGTCTTATAGACCTGTCCCTTCAACTTTACCGGCATCTTGGGGTCACAAATGACACCAGTTACCTCACGCCATTTGGCCCACGCGGCAGCAATGCGTGCCTTGACGTCGCAATCGATGTCACCAGACGCATGAAACACAGATCCCAGGTATTTCACATGGTCCGTGCGCTCGACCGTGTTGCCGTCTATGCGTACGGGTGTGGGATCTGTGGAGTTACAGGCCAAGTACTCGGTCTTCGCCACATTGAGCTTCAGACCACCGTTCTCAAGCGACTCCTTCCACACCTTCACACGTCGCACCAGCCTACCCCTGTCCAAATCTGCCAGCGCGATATCATCAGCATACATGAGCAGCCACGGGGGCTGCTCATGTGAGTTTCTGATGCTGTCTGACAATACGTCTAATACCACGCTAAACAGAAACGGACTAAGGACGGATCCTTGGTGCACACCGACGGTGATGGGGAAAGGTTTTGTGTCGCCAACAGCGGTCCGAACTACGGAATCGGAATCACGGTACATGTCTCGGATGATCCCAATATAGGCCTCTGGAATCCCTTTGGACCGCAATGCCCACCAGATTATCGCGCGAGGAACACAGTCGAAGGCCTTCTGCAAGTCAAGAAACAGACAATGCAGAGGCGTATTCTTCGCCCTGTATTTCTCCGCGACAGTCCTTAGGGCGAAAATAGGGTCCATTGTCCCGTGACCAGGGTGAAACCCATATTGACATTCCGAGACAGTGCACTCCTGTCGAATCCGAGAGTCGATAACCCTCTCGAAGAGCTTCATGGTGTGGGACATGACCTTTATACCGCGGTAGCTACCGCACTCCTGCACCGATCCCTTGCCTTTGTAGACTGGAGTAATGATACTCAGCCTCCATTGGTTCGGGACCGTACCGGTGAGGAGTGTCCGGTTAAAAAGGTCGGTTAAAGTGCCCACACCACGAGAGCCCATCGCCTTCCAGGCTTCGATGGGGACTCCATCGGATCCAACAGCTTTCCGATTCTTCATGCGGCGAAGACAATTCTGGACCTCTGCAGGCGTTATCAGTGGCACTAGTCCTTGGTTCGGAGGAAGATCTGGCGGCTGCACCTCTTTATGCTGCTTGTTCAGCAGCTCGTGGAAATATGAGCGCCATCTCTCCTTCACCGCGAGGTCCTCGCATAACAAGTTGCCCCCGGGGTCTTTTACACAGCGGCACTTGGAGATATCCTGTGCCGCTTTGACCCTAGAGCGCGCCAACTTATATATGAGCTTCTGCCCCTCAGACGAGTCCAACTTATCGTAAAGTGGTTGTAAGTGGTCTCGTCTGGCTCTGGCTACAGCTTTCTTGGTGGCGCGTTTGGCATCTTTATATGCGTCGCGATCTTCAGGAGATCTGGACGCTTGCCACTTCTTAAAGAGGGCTTTTTTCGCCCTGGTCTCCCTCTGGACTGAGTCGTTCCACCACCAAGTCTCCTTGTCACACTTGCGTCCGCCCTTAGACACGCCAAGCACCTCTCTCGCCGACCCAAGGATAGCCGCCTGAATCCTGTCCCAGTAAGCTTGAACCGGTTCGCCCTCACCACCAGCGCACTTGTCGCCGATGGCAGAGGCGAACTCCTGGGACTTGACTTCATCAAGCAGCCACCACCTGATTCGGCGTTGAAGGCGGTCGACACATTTGCCTTTGAGCTTTACGCAGAGGTCCATGACAAGAAGACGGTGTTGTGCAGTGAGACTCTCACCGGGTATGACCTTGCAGTTGGCTACTTTGCTGATGTGGTGTCTCCTAGTGAGTAGGAAGTCGATTTGGGTAGCATTCCTCCCGCTCTTGTAGGTGATGAGATGCTCGGGTCTCTTTTTGAAATACGTGTTCACGATGGCAAGGTCGGCAGCCGCACACGTATTGAGGATGTCCTCCCCTTCCGCGTTGCGGCTACCGTACCCAAATCCACCGTGAACACGCTCAAATTCCCCACATTCATCACCCACATGACCGTTCAGATCACCCCCCAAAACGATCCCTTGTGATAATGGGATTCCACGGAGCACTTCTCCGAGTTGATTCCAAAACGCTATTTTATCGGCGTCGTCACAACCGGCCTGTGGCGCATAGGCACTTATCAAGTGGGTAACTACCCCATCGATAAGCACCCTAACGACCATAAGCCGGTCGCTATGACGTTTCACTTCCAAAATGTCGTTCTGGAACTCCTCCGAGAGCACTATGGCAACCCCATTCTCCCCACCAGGTG
The DNA here is from genome assembly GCA_963693495.1 of Malacosoma neustria. NCBI lineage: Eukaryota > Metazoa > Arthropoda > Insecta > Lepidoptera > Lasiocampidae > Malacosoma > Malacosoma neustria. The sequence goes on from OY856390.1 coordinate 12,520,874, forward strand.
CACCTGTGTAGATCAGCTTGTAGCCATTCCCAATCAACCGGGATCTGCTGACCTTCCACCGAGTCTGCTGCAGGAACGCCACGTTCACCCTCCGCCTGGAGAGCACATCGGCCAACTCTCTCGCGCGTCCGGTTAGCGTGCCAATATTCCACGTTGCGAAGCGGAGTTTCCTTTTGGATGGGGCTAGTGTCTTTAGCCGTGCTCGCCCACGGCACGGCAGCCCTAGTCCACTTGTCACAGGAGTCGGGCGAAGTTCCTGCGCGTCGTTTTGCGGCGACGCCCTATCCGTGACAATACCTTTCCGTGTCCGTACCATTTTTGTTTGGCTTGTTTTGGTTTTTACGGGAGCGACTGCCGTCCGACCTCCCAACCTCTAAAGGGAAACCTAGAGGTGTCCTTCCCTCGCCGCATGCAAGCTGGCAGAGGGAGTGACCCATCAGTCGGCTTTTACGACTCCCTTGGGATGATTTGGGGTGGCCCTATTCTTTCTTCGGCCGGGACCACACGGCACAAGTCATTATTACGGTAATAATATCATTAAATATTTTGGATACAAACTAATAACAAAAAATTAGAGCCACTTCAAAAATATATTAATGAAAATATGTTTGTGAAATAACAAGCCAGGCGTATTCAATCTAAATAATGTACCCACAGCCACCGACTGGTCTTCAGCAGATGAGGTTGAGTTGTATTATATTGATCCTAAACAGACGATGCCTGTATATACGCATTCGATTCAACCCATCAGCTAATAAAACCGCAAATTCACGTGGGCCGAATGTGGCACTTCACCACCTCGGCACACATTTTCCCTAAATATATATTTATACTCGTATATAAACACATCAAAAAAAATCTATGCAACATACCATGATATTATAAATTTACCATTTACATTAATTAATTTCTAAGTCTTTACTCACTCAAAGTGCGTAGGTATGTAAACTTTTTTGTTATTGATGACATACTGACTGGTTGTAAAAAAAATCGATTGTTTTGTTTCTTTCATAAAATTAAATGAAAGGGAATTTGTTTGAATTTAAGTGCACGGCGAGATTCTATATACATAAATTATAATATTTGTTTGATTGAATTAATTTTAAGTATTTTTAGGTAGTACTTCCGTAATTCAGACTCCATACAGTTAAGTAGTTACAAAATAAAAAACAAACGGAAATATAAATCACTTTAGCACCATTCCTCCCTTAAATATTTCCCGCGTCCACTAAGTGGATCCATTCAATTACGTATGTACGGTGATAAGAGTGCTATCGGCCCCCGACACGGTTCTGGTAGATGTGGCAATAAATGGATTTAAAGCTTTTAACACATTTTAGGCAACACAATTGGAGGAAATTGAGTTTTCACGTCGATTTGTTTTGTATATTATATTTTATAAGTATCTGTTTAAACATTTAAAATATTGCTTCAGAAAATTATTCATTCAGCTATTTAAGTCTAGAATATTACAATCTCAACGGCTAACGCACGTCGGTTGGCTGTGGAGGTTACGGGTTCAATCATACAGTTTGGGTGTTTATGTATACTGCTTATTAACAACAAAACCTATGACACAAGCTCTCGGATATTTACTTTGGAACTAAATGGTGTTCGGGAAATTAGTATATCAGTATATTTATTTAAATTTTTATCCGTTCAGGGACAGAAAGAATACTAACCTCTGCGGCCGGGTTCGGCCTGTCATAAAAGGCGACAAAACAACCCACCCTAGCTACGTGGTAGGGCCTCAAGCCCGTCTGGATGACGACCACCTTTGGTCGTAGTTTCTGTACCCTAATGGGACAGCAGCGTGTTCGCGATGCCACTGGCGTTGCAAACACCCATAGGCGACGGTAACTGCTAAATTCTAAGAAGGCCGTCAGCCTGTCTGTTGTCCTACAACAATTACAAAAACCATTTATTCTATTTTCTTTATTAGTGTGTATGGTAAAAAGGGTATTAATAATGTTATATGTACCTAATATTACTTTATGGTAGACACTATGATTAATAAAGGTAAAATTATCGTTGGTCTAATTTGCAGCGCTAAGCGTTACTGTTGGTCTAAAAAAATGGGAGCCAGATAAAAATCAGAAATATTTTGACAGAAAAAGGAAGTGAGGAAGCTAAAATCACGGTTCAAAGTACTGTTGGTTAACTATGAAATAAAGAACTTTATTGGAGGTGAGAATGCATTATGCATAAACCAACGCGTGGAAACGTACGGCGGGGTAGTGTGACACTGCAATACGCTTATGAATTTTCATCTCTTTTCTATGGGACGCACGTCGCTGGTATACCCCAGTGCATGCATGCATTCCACCGATTCCCAGCATTCAACCGTTTTTGACCGTTAACGACTTCTCTACACATACGGTTGGAAAAGTTAAGAGTGATGTTAGAATTAGTGAAGAAGATGATAGCTGTGTGATTGGTTGAGATGTGTCCGTGATAAACCATAAACATTGTTAAAACTGGTACATTTATTGATATTTATGCATCCTGGTGCTCTACGTTGATTACATCGCCCGACATCAAATAAACGGTTGTTTGTTACCGTAATTACAGTCAGGTTAAATCGCCCGGAAAGGAAAAGCTTGCACCAGTTATTAATTAATTTACATTTTTCATATATTCAAGCTTCAAATTCAAGCAACCATAAATCAGAGCGAGGAGGAAATTGTTTATAAATCATAGTTAGAACGATTTATTTGTAATTATAATTTTATTAGTACAAAGTTAGAACTTTCTTATTTAAATATGAAATTATAATATTTATTAACACGTGTCTGTAGTATGTATATTTGAATTTTTAAATGCATACCGTTTTATATGTTTCATAATCCTGTCCATTGTCAGGTTGTCAGGCAGAAATCGCTATAAGCAATAAGATCACCTCTTAGCATATAAATAAATGTATACTTTAGTTCTGAACTAATTGTGTAAATACAAGAAAGTATTTTTGATACATTACTTGTTTCAAAATTTTGATTGATTACCCTAGTTAGCAAAATTTCTCCCTAATGGTTTCTCTTCATTACATACATACATACATATAATCATGCCTCTTTCCCGTAAGGGTAGGCAGAGACCACTTCCTTCCACTTGCTACGATCCTTACATACTTGTTTCGCTTCGTCCATTTTCATTATTCCCTTCATACATGCCCTTCAGTTTAGGGTACTCTTGACCTTTTTCAAGACGTCTCTGATCTGGTCTCGAAACGTCCGCCTTTTTTTTTTGGTCTTGGGGAAAAACCTCTCTTGACGGGTTCCCCCGGCCCGGGGGGACCGAGGGATATGTGGGACTCCGGGAAAGATGATTGGCCATCCGACTACCCACTAAAAAACCCCGCTGTTCTCCTATCGCCTACACCCGGGCCCACGGATATATGGCCTGCCGATCTCGTGGCCCGGGCCGGCGCCGGCCCGCCCTTTGTCTTGAGGCGGGCCCCTTCTAAAGTGTTGGCGCCAGGGGGTCAGGGTTTCGTCCCCCCGGCGCTCTCCTAACAACTCTAGGAGTTGAAGGGGGCCGCGGAACAGCACGCAGCCCTCACCCTCACGGCAATAGTGCGGGTGGCGGGTCCTCCCCCGAGGGGCCGCCCGCGGCCACTTTTTACGGCGGCCGGAGGTCGTTAGTGGCCCTCCGGCGCCGCCGGCGTGGCCTGCGTTAGCGGGAGGGGAGTGTGGTGGTCGAAGGTCTACCCCTTCTAACGCTTCCATTCAGGCTCGCCTTATTTCTCTTCATTAATAATATTTAATTCGTATTTCGTTCATTGATTTCATCTTCATTCTTTTATTGCGGAGGAACAGCAGCCAAGCTGACGGCCCACTAAGCAGTAAGCAATTATCGTTGCATATGGATGTTTATGACGCTAGGAGCACCGCGCACGCTGCTGCCCCATAAAGCTACGTCCCATAGGGAATATGTTAATAGTTATCTCATACAAATATCAAATACTGATTATACATTTTTAAAAGAAAGTAAATTTCCAACTTACTTTTAAAAGTGAGAATTTAAATTAATTAATTATATAATCGAAACTAATTAACCATCTCGAAATGGTTAAGACTGTTTCAAGACGAATATGTGCTAAAGAGCCTGGCTACGTACTTTTGTGGAAGAAAAAATGCTTTCTAATGTAATGTATTAAATTAAGTAATTAAATTTCTTTTCGATTAATTTCGTTGGCAATGATTGACTCAAGGCCGCTAATAATACTAGTATAATAGTAACAATAACATCATATTTTGATGTTATGGTCCGCAATCAGTATTTTAACACTACCAAGATCGCTCAAATGGTAACAAATCAAGAAGTGGACTTACATAACGAAGCTTTGTAGGAATTGTAGTACATATTATACTTCAATTTTAATTCCGCCGTATTATAATTCACACACAAATTGGTACACCTCGACGGTCTGAAACGCAATAAGCAATTTAATAAATTTAGCAGCAATTTCCAAGACATTTTGAGAGAATATTTTATAATGCTGTCATAATTTGAGGGTAGGTTCATTTGAACAATTGCTGATAGTAGGTTTCTGATATGGCACTAATAAGGAGATTTAGTAGGAATATACATAATATATAAAAAGGGCGACATAAGTTCTTAACAAAGTTTGAAATCAAGGTTAATTAAGCTTTGAAGATTTACCCACTTTCACTGGAAGTCAAAGAAAAAGCCTTAATAGATAACAGTATTGGTGAAGATTCCAGCTTTCTCCTTCACGGTACATTAAATAATTTGCTCATTTTCCTTACGACTGAAATTAATTATTCATTTGCGTACATTTTTCTCAAATCAAAGAAAACAGAAGCGCTTTGATTTATTCATTAAAATTAAAAATGCTCTAAATTGAAATATAAATCAATGGTAAATAAATTTTTCATTCTAATGTGTACTTTTTTTTATTCATGTAGGACAGCAGAAAGGCTCAGAATTTAGCAGTTACCGTCGCCTATGGGTGTTTGCGACGATAGTGGCATCGCGAACACGGTGCTGTTCTATAAGGATTCAGGAAGTTGGTTAACTTATGCCGGGAATACAACACAAAGTTATTATGGCAGCATACTTAAGACCAAAGGTGGTCGCCATCCAGACGAGCTTGAGGCCCTACCACTAGCTAAGGTGGGTAGTTCTGTCGTCTTTTACGACAGGCCAAACCCGGCCGCAGAGGTTTGCATTCTTTCTCCGCCCCTGCTCGGATGATATCCAGATAATTCATGGTCAGTTGAAGAACAGCATCAGGCGCATGTTAAACTTGGGTCCTATTTATCACCACCAGGAGATATATAATCATGAGATATATATCTATGTTTTTCTATATAATCATTTCATTTTTGTTTTTGTATGTGTGTGTGTATATCGTCATGTGAAATAAGTAAATAAATGTTTATTTTTTTCTGAAATCAACGTACTTGTGTAGTATTCTATAAAATATGAACTTCTCCTTTTTTTTTCCTGCCATTGTCTCACTATGTGGGGTCGACACAATATGTTCTCTTTCTACTCTCCTCTGTTAGTCGTCAGTTGAACATTCACAGCATTTTTTACCAAAGCATCTTTTATGCAATCTATCTATTTTTTCTTTGGTCTACCTTGTTTCCTTATTATATGAAATTATTTCCTTCGTATTATATACCATATATAAAAACTAGCTGACCCGGCGAACTTCGTACCGCCATATTTTATTTCTCTAATCGCAACTGAGGAAATAAAACTCTTCCGGTAAAATCGAATTAGCTGAATTTACCTAGTCAGGTCATAAATTCTGTCACATGTTTAATGTAAAATAATTGTAACAAGTTTATTCATTATGTAACCATTCATATACCAAAATGAACTTAACAAAACATAGATTCTTATGACAATAAAGTTTATTCAAAATGACCTCCGTGATTTTGAATGCAGGCCTTCAATCTGCGCGGCCAGTCGTCTATCGCAGCACGAACGAGGTCCATGTCAATATCGGCGGCTGCCTTAATCAAGGATGTCTTGAGTGACTCCAAATTGGGATGAGGCTTTGAGCACGCCTTTTCCTCCAAGTGTTGCCATATCTTGTAATCTAACGGATTCAAATCTGGACTGGAGGAGGGCCAGTCTTCGTGCCGGATGAAGTCGATTTCACGCGCCGCCAGCCAGTCTTGTGTGCTCTTCGCTCTATGAGCTGGCGCCGAATCTTGTTGGAATACCCAGTGCCTGTTATTGAACATGGTATGAGAAACAGGTTCCACAAGGTTTATCAGGACTGTATTTTGATACACAACAGCATTCGTTTTTACACCTTTCTCACAAAAATGTACCTTTTTTTTTTTTTTTAGGTCTCGGGAAAAAACCTCTCTTGACGGGTTCCCCCGGCCCGGGGGGACCGAGGGATATGTGGGACTCCGGGAAAGATGTATGGCCATCCGACTACCCACTAAAAAACCCCGCTGTTCTCCTATCGCCTACGCCCGGGCCCACGGATATATGGCCTGCCGATCTCGTGGCCCGGGCCGGCGCCGGCCCGCCCTTTGTCTTGAGGCGGGCCCCTTCTAAAGTGTTGGCGCCAGGGGGCCAGGGTTTCGTCCCCCCGGCGCTCTCCCAACAACTCTAGGAGTTGAGGGGGGCCGCGGAACAGCACGCAGCCCTCACTCTCGCGGCAATAGTGCGGGCGGCGGATCCTCCCCCGAGGGGCCGCCCGCGGCCGCTTTTACGGCGGCCGGAGGTCGTTATTTGCCCTCCGGCGCCGCCGACGTGGCCTGCGTTGGCGGGAGGGGAGTGTGGTGGTCGACTCCCGCTCCCGCTCCGCCGCCTCCTTTGCGGACATGACTGCCTCGCAGAAGGAGGCGACGGCCGTCCATCCAGGATCGCCCCCGACCATGGCCAGAACCAGGGCCGGGAGCGACAGGTCCACGCCGATTTGGGCGACGAGGGCGCGGCGCTCCTCGCGCCACGCGGGGCACACGGCGACAGTGTGGTTCACCGTGTCCTCCTCGTCGCCCGCGCCACAGTGGTGGCACCCTGACGTCATCTCCCGCCCTATGCGACACAGGTACCTCCCGAAGCAACCGTGCCCCGAGAGGACCTGCGTCAGGCGGAAGGTCTGGGCGCCGTGGCGCCTTTCCAGCCATTCAGCCAGGACGGGCCTCACCGCTTCGATGGTGGCGAAGCCCGCGCTGGGGTGCGCGAGGCGCTCCTTCCATTCCACCATGAGCACCTCGTCGCGCAGCTCCGCCCGCTTTACCTCCACTTCGCGAGGCGCGGGTCGAGAGCCACGCTCGGCCGCATCCCGGCGTCACTGGTATAATAGCGCCAGGACTCGGGCCTCGAGGTCCCATGGTGGGGATCCGGCCAGCAGGGAGGCCGCTTCGAAGGACACCGTGCGGTATCCCCTTATCGCCCTGACGGCCAGGACGCGCTGCGGCCTGCGAAGCAGCGCTGTCGTTTTGGCCGTCAGGCGATCCGCCCAGATTGGGGCCCCGTAAAGGGCCATCGACCGCACGGTTCCCTCGAAGAGCCTGCGGCACACTGCGCCCGGCCCACCGATATTTGGCAGCAGACGGGAAAGTCCCGCCGCCGTCCGAACTAGCCTCGGTGCCAGGCGCTCGAAATGCGCCGCAAAGTCCCATCGCCCGTCGAGCACTAGTCCAAGATAATTCATGGATGGCCCGACAGCCATGCGGACGCCTCCTACCATTATGCTCAGGCCCGGTGGCGGCCTCTGGCGGGGCCCGTAGAATATTACGGCCTCCGTCTTGTTCAAGGCCACCTCCAGGCCTAGTCGCCGGATTCTTGCAACCGTGTGCGCCACCCCAGCCGTGCCCAGAAGGCACGCCTGGCGGGGGCTCCTCCCGCGCGCTGTGACGAGCGTGTCGTCGGCGTAGCAGATAACGCCGACGCCGGGGAGGAGAGCCCCTCTCAGGACCCAGTCGTATGCGATGTTCCACAGCAGGGGGCCCAGGACCGACCCCTGTGGAACACCACACACGACGTCTCGCTGACTTTGCCCACCCTGGACCGGGTAGACGACGGCACGATCGTCCAAATATGCCCCGACTATGTAACGGAGGTAAGGAGGCACTCGATGGACAAAAATGTACCTCTGTTAAGCCCCAATAAGAAACTCCCAACCATACCATGAGCGAGGATGGAAAATGACCTCGTTGGACACGCGGAATACGGTTGCTCGCTTCTTCACTACTGTGTGCGTAAACCTTATCATTTTGTTTGTTGTAGCTCTCTTCTACGGTAAATATTTTTTCATCCGAAAAAAGAATTTCCCGATATTTATTCCCGCGTACCGCTTCAACAAAGCGCGGCATCTCTTCAGTCTCAGGTCCATTAGACGAGCATTCAAACGATGTCCTGTTTTTCTTCGATATGTCCGAAGCCCTAAGTCTTCATTTAACACCCTTTTCACCGTGGTTCTGCTTAACCCCATCTGAAGGGCCAACAGTTTCTGCTTACGTTTGGGATTTCTTTGAATTCGTGCCTTCACAGCTTTTATCACTGCTGGAGTCCTAACAGACCGAGGGCGACCACTTCTTGACCTGTAATCTACACTAGAGTCTTCATTGTATCGTTTGATGGTACGATAAACGAATCTTTTGGTTATATTCAAATTTTTCAGTATGTTAAAAATTTGAATTGGCGCGTAACTGCAACGATGCAACGCAATAACTGCAACACGGTCTTCTTAAAGCGTCTACTCCATGTTTAAAAATGAGTAAAATTCTAAAAGTATACATTTTTATATTCATGAACAATTCGAAATTCGAATTCAATAAACTTTTTTGTGGCCAGCATTCTAAAAGAAAAGTTTTTACTGTGTGACAATACTTATGACCTGACTAGGTATATTCTAAGAAACAGAACACAGCGCCATCTATTGGGTGTATTTGCAACCTAGATGTTAAACAATATTGAAGAATTTTATCGATGAATCAACGTACACCGCCATCTATGAGAACTTCATAAAACTAAACAGTAAATAAACACTTGCTTAGGAAACAATTAATTGATACATTTTATTCGTTTACATTCACGACATAATCGAATAATTGAGATGATAACTATCCTATCCAGTAAGTTAGACCAAAATACGGGTACATGTGAAATTTGATTGAAATCGGTTCAGTAGTTTTGGAGTTTATTGGCAACATACATCGTGACACAAGATTTTTATATTCATATAAGATGAACAATGAGTACAGTACATGAATTTATTTACACACCACTAAAAAAGGTATGTATGCCCCTAAGTATAAACCCTATAAAGATTTATGAGACAGAGAAGCGACAAGAAAATATTACTTTTCCAAGTGACGTGACATAATAGGGGGAACTAGAGGGAAATGGACGTCAAATTCTCTGAGCGGTTTACGGTTATTATTTAAGTGAATTATCTAAAAGTTATATCTCGTGAAGACTAAGTTATGACGTAACGAATGATTATTGATAGGGTTCAGAATACAGAAGCAACGGACCGGAGTTGGTTTCTGTCTTGAGTTTGATTAAATTATTTTATAGTCTCAAGATAGAAGAAAATAAACATAAGGGTGACACACCATTGTATACACTTCACCTGGACCATATGACCACAGAAATCCGTAAGCAGTATAATTATATAGTGACTATTGTTGACACATTCACCAAATTTGTATGGTTGTTCCCTAAAAAGAGTACATCTACTCAAGAAGTGTTGAATAAGCTGGAAATACACCAACAAGTGCTTAGTAACCCTACAGGGATTATTTCAACAGAGGCAGTGCATTTACGAGTAATGATTTTACACAGTACTGTAAACAGGAAGAAATTGAGCATAGTGTTTAATTAATCTGAAGTATACAGAATTAAACGCACACGTCCGCTTCAACCCAAAAACTTGTTTTAACTCTGCGAAAACCGGCATCTCACAAAAATTGGAGGTAAATTTATATTGATGGGATCGCTGGCGCAACGGCTTCACATATTTGAACGCTTTTTTATTATAAGCAGTTACCGTAGCCTATGGATGTTTGAAACAAGATACTGCTATCAAAATGAAATCACTGGTGTAGGTCAATCGTAGGATTGCTCTCTTCTTCTTCTTTGGATCCTTAAGATAAAGATAATCGTCTTTTCCATAGACTGTGATCAAATACGTTGCGATGGCTTGGCTATAAAGTTTGTTAATAGTGCTAGTAGAATATTATGCACTTAAGGTGCGTCTATGTGTGAGATCTTTTTTATTACTGAGGAACAGCAAATAGGCTGACGGCCTACTTAGGAAGCAGTAACCGTCGTCTATGTTTTCGACGCTATGGGCATTACGAACACGCTGCTGTCCCATAGGGGTACAGGAATCTGGGTTATTAACACCGGAACACAACAAAAGATAATTATAGCCGCATACTTATAGATCATGGTTAGTTGCCATCCAGGGCTAGGAATCATCCTCCTACGTAGCTGGGGTTCCATTGTCGCATTTTATGACAGGATGTCCCTTGGCACAGGGGTTGGTATTCTTACTCCACTCCTGCACGGAGAGATTTCGGATGTACATGACGTTTTCGGTATCTGTGTCCCAGGTCTGGATAGAAGCAAGGTATATGAGGAATATTTCAATTGCCTAGTAGCCATAATACGAGTTCTGCTCTCTTCCCTGGAACTAGACAGTGTTGAGGGAATTGTCACACCATATTTATATATAAAAAATATTTACTATAATTTAGCTTAAAAATATAAATGTGAAATTAATATAAATAGGTACATTCAAATATTCAACTTTTTGAAGTGAAACTTCTTTGGGCGCATGGGTAAAATTTTTACGGATAATAACATCACTATTGCAAATACATTTTACAATTACAATAATTCTGTATTAAATGTGTGCTAACTCATACGTAGTGTATATCTAACAATATTATGTATATCCATAACTTGTACCAACTAATAACTGAATAGACTAATGTAACAAAGTAACAATATATATTTAAGAATTTAATCCATACTAATATTATAAATGCGAAAGTAACTCTGTCTGTCTGTCTGTCTGTCTGTCTGTTCCTCTTTCACGCCTAAACGGCTGAACGGATTTTGATGAAATTTGGTATGGTGATAGATGATAACCTAGAAATGGTCATAGGCTATAAATAATCACGCCATCGTTCTTAGGGGGTAGGCAGTAGGCAGATAACTAAATTGAGTTAGTGATTTTTTGTGCTTATCCGGTATCTATGAGAATCGGCCAACATCTATTTTTCATCCCCCTAAATGTTAGGGGTGACCCACCCCCAAAAAATTTTTTTTAATTTTTTGACATTTTATTATTTATATGGCAGAACAACGTTTGCCGGGTCAGCTAGTAGCACATAAAACAGAAGTACCACATCAAAATAGGTGAAAAATATAACAGGACATTCATCTACAACATTTTCTCTTAACAAGATTAGCATCAAATCATTATCAGATTTTATTAAAATTGCTTCTTGTCCATCAATTTTACGAGCAAAAATGCGTCCATTCCTGATTAGTTTTAGTAAGCCGCTCGTTTATTTATATACGGAGTGAATTAGTTGGAGCAGCTAATGCCATATACAAATTCAAAAAGTCACGCTGCAGATGTGCCGTACGTAAAATATCATCACGCTGTTGTCGACGTGCTAACCGTGCAATAATGCGACGTGGTTGCATTTTTTCATTGGTTTCGCTCGTTAAGCGTCCGACTCACTCAATGAAAACGATATCACGCTCCTCAATTCTAGTCCCCAATTTAGATGCTAAATCAATCACGATCTGATACAAGTTTTCGTTTTTATCTTCAGGGTAACAGCTAATATCCAGGTCGCAGGCTAAAGCTTTCTGATCCCGCTCATTTAAATCCATTTTAAGCTGCACTATAGTTTTTTCTATCTCATCCGTTTTTCTGGATACATCTACTATTTCCTTTTGTTCCAGCTTATCCAGCCTCTATGCTATCTAAACGCTGTCCTACACCAGTAATGCACATTCTAAAATCAACCATTTCACTACGAAATTCTCGCATTTCTTTCATAAAATTACCAATGTCTCTTATCATGGCCCTCATATCGTCCTCGTCCTCCTTCAAAGGAGTAACATGGGGATAAGAAGATAAAAAAGCTTTACTTGTTGTTTAGGCCGTTAATACTAATAATAATATACTAATATTAAGTAGTCATGCGAGAACGCCTTATGCGCCATCTTCCTCACACCTGTATATTCTATGACATTACCCTAATACCCATTTCTCACCAAGAGATGGCGTGCTGCCGTGACGTCTATTCAGTGTGTGTGAAAAACCGAAAAGGATAGATTGTGCCTGTGCACGCGCAACTTTTCCTATAATTATTAAAGAACAGTTTCAAGTTATTTGGGATCCGTGTTATTACGATAATTCTATTGTGTACCACGCTAATAATAAGAAGATAAAGGTGGACAGCGGCAGTACGGAAAGAAGACCCTCGAGTTCGGTGAGTCCTTTCAAATTCCCGTCCTCGATCAATAGGGGGTTTTCGTATGACTACAGGGTTCAAAAGTTACCTGAACCAGCGCCTACATATTTCTTGGTCACTTCTAACCGCGGATTACGTGTATTATTAACATTTATTCGTACACGTCGCGTCCACCATTTTTAATCTGTGACTTAGCCTTTGTTCGTGGTCCGTTAATAATTTAAATTTAAATATATTAAAATGCCTAAATTACACTCTAATAAGGGAGATGAAAGTGAATCTATTGAAACTGAGATTGATCGGGAAGCCAATAGGTTACAATTAAAATTAAATTCATTGTTTTCTTACATTCAACGGGTATATGATAATAGTGCATCCTTAAATGATCAAATTAGTATTGATAAATTCTTGGCTAGCGCGTGCATAGTTGATACAATTCGTGATAATTTTAATGCCACAATAGAGGAACGTAATAAATTGCTAGTATGCAATCCCAGTGCGGGTAAGCCTAGTTACGACGCAATTATTGCATTTGATGAAGTTTTTTCCCAGATTAAGTTTAAGTACAATCAAATTATGTCAAATAATCGACCCGTGACGGTAATGGACAATAAAAATAATAATTACAGTGCCAAATTACCGCCACTAGAACTTCATTCCTTTAATGGCGACTTAGAATCGTGGCCGTTATTTTATGAAACATTTCGGACGGTAATCCACGAAAACACCACTCTTACCGACGGTGAAAGGATTCACTATTTAATTAGTAAATTAACCGGGAAGGCAAAGGAATTATGCCAAGGGATATTACCTACCGCGAATAATTACAAGGTTTTATGGAACGTATTGGTCAGTAAATATAACGATCAGCGGGTATTGGCGTCTATGTATTTAGATAAATTATTCAACATTCTCTGTGTAGAAGAGTCAGCTCCAGCCAGTTTAGAAAATTTTATCGATAAATTTTCATCATTAATTTCGGCATTGAAGCAATTGCATACGGGTAATTTAGAAGATCTAATATTTATACATATTGGATCGCAGCGCTCCCGCGCATACGGTTGCATCGTTGCAGTTCGTCCCTACTACACAATCACATACCGCTGTGTCGCTATGCGCTCTCGATGAGAATGCTCCTATGTATGCCGACTTAATACAGTGCTCGACTGTGTTGCTTGGCACAGCGCTGTGCTACGTTATCGACGATTCGGATACTGTCATCAATACTGTACGAATATTGGTAGACAGCGGCGCGCAAAGGGATTTAATTGCGATAGATTGTTGCAAATTATTGAATTTACCGATACAACCATCCCAGACGAAATATGTCTCTGGGGTTGGTGACGTCACAAATGCGATTGAAGGTGTGACTCGTCTTACTATACGCTCGCGAATAAATAAAAACGTTCAATTTACATTACAACCTTATGTGGTAAACAGTATAACGACTGATTTGCCTACAGCTACGATCGACGTTCAGAAGTTAGATTACTTACGCAATGAAAGTATTGTTTTGGCGGATTGCTATTATTATAAACCGTCAAAAATTGATCTTATTGTTTCGGCAAACGTTTTCGCGCGTATTTTAAGGTCTCATAAGATATCTCGTTTGGAAAATGAACCTGTGGCTATTGAAACCTCATTAGGTTATTTGGTTATGGGCCAGGCTCCAGTTGTAAATTATAAAAATAAGCACTTGGTGAATACTTTTCATAATCATGAACTCGAAAATAATTTGACTAAATTTTTCGAGATTGAAGATGTTCCTAACATTAAAATACCTCTAGATCCTATGGATCAACAGTGCGAAGATATCTATAACTAGCAGCCCGTCCCAGCTTCGCACGGGTATTTAACAAAAAATTAAAAATTAAACCCTTCTATTTTTTTCGGTCTCGGGGAAAAACCTCTCTTGACGGGGGGACCGAGGAATATAAGGGACTCCGGAAAAGATGTTCCACCATCCGACTACCCACTAAAAAACCCCGCTGTTCTCCTATCGCCTACGCCCGGGCCCACGGATATATGGCCTGCCGATCTCGTGGCCCGGGCCGGCGCCGGCCCACGCTTTATCTTAAAGCGGGCCCCTTCTAAAGTGCTGGCGCCAGGGGGTCAGGGTTTCGTCCCCCCAGCGCTCTCTTGTAACAACTCTAGGAGTTGAGGGGGGCTGCGGAACAGCACGCGGCCTTCTCCCTCGCGGCAATAGTGCGGGCGGTGGATCCTCCCCCGAGGGGCCGCCCGCGGCCGCTTTCTACGGCGGCCGGAGATCGTTGCCCGCCCTCCGGCGCCGACGACGCGGTCTACGTTGGCGGGAGGGGAGTGCGGTGGCGGACTCCCGCTCCCGTTCCGCCGCCTCCCTTGCAGACACTACTGCCTCGCAAAAGGAGGCGACGGCCGTCCATCCAGGATCGCCTCCGACCATGGACAGAACCAGGGCCGGGAGCGACAGGTCCGCGGCCAATTCCGGACGGGACTCGCATCCCCGTTGCGTGCTAGTCAGGCGTGGGTACGACTACCAGACGATACTCCAGAAAAAGCAGAGTCGCCTGACGTCGTAGCCGGCCCAGCAAGACCAACCGACAGCGAGGATGCAATTCCCGCCCCGGGAACACTCTCTGTGCAGGCGCAGTCGAAATAGGCATGGTTTCGACTACCAAATCAGGTCCCAGGGTAGAACCCGGGACCCCAATCAGTATTCGCAACCATCCCACCGGGGACCACGCCACGAACAGAGAACTAAGTTGGAAAGGATGTAAGAGGTAGACGGAAAGAAAGATAGGACTCTGTCGCCTCGAACGGAGAGGGGAGTGAAGCGACGGATGCTCGGGCACCTCGGGTACGCACACCCGTGCACTCCTCGGACAGAGGAGCGCCCCTGAGGGCAAACCCTTCTATTTGCGTCAGGTTACTAAAAAAATAAAATTATAAAGAAAGTTTGAATATTATTATTTCTATGAGTTTTTATTTTAATGATTTTTTTGTTATTACTTTTTATTTATTTTCGTTATTTTTTAATAAGTATTCTAATTTTTGTAAAAACCCCAGTGACGCACGCCTACATTGCATAAGGTGCTGCCTAGCTAGCCGAACAGGGTGAGCGGCTACCACGCAACATTTTTCTAATACTTACATTTTTAAACTCGTGATATCTTTCGAATGGAATATCCGAATTGAATAATTCAAAAAGTTATATAAAGGTATTGAAACAGTTTTGAATATGAAGTAATTTATTTTGATAAGGATTAATACCAAGATCCAATTAAAGAGCCTTTTCTAGGGGCGGCATTTCAATTAAATTTTTAAAATAAAAAAACACTTATTGTGGCATAACTATAATAGTTAGACATATGCTGTCGCGACACTTTTTGTAAATAATGATGTGTTCTGCAAAGTTGTAGTACATTATTTTATTCTATCATCAATAGTTTTCGCAACGCACGCGATTTAAATAATATTTTAGGTAATTTTTTTACACTTTGAGTTACATTATTGGAGTTTTAGTAAGGATCCCTAATTTTTTTGAAAATATAATATAGCCTATGTCACCCGGGGATAGTGTAGCTTCCCAACAATGAAAGAATTTTTTAAATCGGGTCAGTAGTTTCGGAGCCTATTCAAAGCAAACAAACAAACAAACAAACAAACAAACAAACAATCAAATCTTTCCTCTTTATAATATTAGTATAGATGATAGCACATTTCGCGATTCGAACGGTCGGTACACTGTAGCCCTACCGTTCAAGGGTGACAAATGCTCCTTAGGAGATTCGATGCAGTTGTCACTTCGTAGATATTTATCTTTGGAGCGGAAATTGCTGTCGAGTGCCACAATGAAACAGGAGTACGATGATATATTTCGGGATTATTTGAGTAAGGGATTTTTAGAACCGGTTAGTGATACTACCAACACTGGATCAGGACTTGAATATATAATACCGCATCATGCTGTTATCCGTCAAGACAAATCAACGACCAAAATCCGTGTTGTAATGGATGCCAGCATGAAGTCGTCTTCTGGCGTATCACTTAATGATCTGTTACATACTGGACCAAACTTACAAACCGATTTATTTAAAATTATTTTGAACTTTCGCCTTTTTAGAGTTGCGTTGAGTGCGGACATATTATGTCAAATGTATTTGCAAATTATTGTTGATGAGAATTACCGTAACTTTCAAAGAGTTTTATATCGATTTGACCCTAATGATAAAATACAAGTTTATCAATTAACCAGAGTGTTATTCGGACTTTGTTGCAGTCCTTTTCTTACAATGTGGACCGTACGTCAACTTGCAAAGGATGAATGGGATCGTTACCCTCTAGTCGCGGCCTTAGTGAGTAGGGATATTTACATGGACGACCTAGCCACGTCATGTTCTACGCCTTCCGAGAGCATTAAGTTGGCCAAAGAAGCCATTGCCGTGTTTCGCGCTGGAGGTTTCAACTTAGTGAAATTCTCCAGCTACTTTCCTGAGGTTATGAATGCAATTCCTGCCTCACATTGGATTTGCGATGTCGTGGAAATAAATCCCGAAAGCCACCTGAAAATACTAGGTATGCACTGGCTGCCGACTGAGGATTCATTTACTTTTTCGGTAAATCAACAAGTACGTGAATGTACAAAGCGCAATATCTTATCAACAATCGCTCCTTTCTGGGATTTAATAGGGTTCGCAAGTCCTGTGACCTTGTACGCTAAATTGTTTGTCAAGTCGCTTTGGCAAGTAAAACTAGATTGGGGTGAGATTCTTCCTAAAACCATAGTGGAACTCTGGCAACAATATAAATCAGAGTTACCTTTATTGGAAAACATTAAATTGCCTCGTCATTTGGGAGTCGCTCAAAATTCCATAATAACTATTTTAGGATTCGCGGACGCATCTGAGCAGGCATATGGAGGCGTAATCTACACTCATGTTTTACTGTCTGATAATAATTATATCATAAATCTTGTATGCTCTAAGTCAAGGGTAGCCCCACTTCGAAATGTATTGTTGCCGCGACTGGAATGATGTGCTAATTCAACACTAGCGGGTCTCATGCGCGTTGACGTAGTACTCGATACCTATTTTCGACGATGTCGAATTTATAACTTAATTGGTTTTACTAACAGTTCTGTCACTTTGGCATGTATTCATTCGCCCCCTTCTAGGTGGCAAGCGTTCGTGGCCAATCGAGTTACGACAATACTGGACTTGATTGAGCATCGGTACTTCTTCCACATACCTAGTGGTGATAATCTATCTCAGAGTCTCAAGCCTAGAGAGGTATTCAATTATTACTTATTGTTTAACAGTTGTGCCTTTGCACACTGGCGTAGAAATATGTGGCCTTTAGGACAGTTTGATTTCCATGTATTTCGCGATGCACATGAGATACGCTCACAGTTAGTGGTAACTTTAACGTTAAAGCAATTGAAAATCATTATATATGCTTATATATTAATTAATAAGCTATAAGCTTTGTGACCCCAAGATGCCGGTAAAGTTGAAGGGACAGGTTTATAAGACCATCATTAGACCTGTCCTTTTATACGGTTGTGAAGCGTGGCCGGTGTTAGAGCGACACAAGCAAGAACTGCGTGTCACGGAGATGAATATGCTGCGGTGGATGTGTGGAGTGACGCGGAAGGACCGCGTTAGGAACTCCCGCATTCGCGGCAGCCTTCATGTCCGTGACATTGCGGATAAATTGCAGGAGTGTCGGCTCCGATGGTACGGCCACGTTTTACGGCAACCGGATGCTTACGTGGGAAACAAATGTCTGGCCATGCCGCTTCCGCCGGGCCCCGGCAGGAGGGGTAGACCCAAAAAGTGCTGGCTTGACGTCGTAAAGGGTGATATGCGTGCCAATGGTCTCACTACCAGGGATGCTGAAGACCGTGCGAAGTGGAGAAGAAAAAGTCGGAAAGCGGACCCCGGGCGCCGAAGCGAGAGTTTGGGCTGCAACCGGGATTCATCGCTGAGATGATGATGATGATGATATATTAATTAATAAAATAAAAACTAAATATAAAATTAAATGAATCGCATTAGTTGAAATATTCATTAATAGGGACTTGCAGTATATTTATTTTGCGAATGAATATAAGAGATTGAAAGCGGGTAAAAAATTATCTCCTGCCTTTCAACTCAAATTTCGATGTAAATGGGTAATTTGGGTAAGCGGTCAATTTCCAAATTGTGATTTAAACCTTAACGCCCGATGCCTGAACTTTCTCGTGAAAATCGTCCATCTCATTCAACTAGTTATGATAAGGTGGAAGAACGAATATTTTAACTGTTTGCCTTTTCGACTAAAGGTGTCAAATTCTAATGAACTTATCAATAAATAAATAAATAAAGTTATTATTTTAAATTTCGACAATAATGCCTTACTATATTGGCCTGTCGATATTATTACAAACATTTTATCCAGAAAATACAGAATTAGTAGGATGGCAAAGGTTCGCTTTAAAACTGATATTTACTGTATGCCTGGAGTCAATATTGACCTCTTGCATATGCAATAATAATGATAATTATACAGTCCACTTACATTTATAAACTTAAACATTATTATTTATTAATTAATTAATTTACTAAATTACTTATTTTTTTCAATATTGTATAGTTGTATCGTAATTTGGCTTATTAGCACTGCGATAGTTGTAAATCTATAAATTTCCTTTGTAAGATGTAAGTTGTAAATAAATAATTTTTTAGCGTAATAAGCTTATTTGCTCAATGCGATTATATATAGTATAAATGTCACGGAAGTGGGATAGGTCACAGATTACAGGTGGTACTTAGTTATTTCTTCATATTTGAAGGACTGGGTCCTGTCAAGCTGGGGGGGATGTTTAGGCCGTTAATACTAATAATAATATACTAATATTAAGTAGTCATGCGAGAACGCCTTATGCGCCATCTTCCTCACACCTGTATATCCTATGACATTACCCTAATACCCATTTCTCACCAAGAGATGGCGTGCTGCCGTGACGTCTATTCAGTGTGTGTGAAAAACCGAAAAGGATAGATTGTGCCTGTGCACGCGCAACTTTTCCGATAATTATTAAAGAACAGTTTCAAGTTATTTGGGATCCGTGTTATTACGATAATTCTATTGTGTACCACGCTAATAATAAGAAGATAAAGGTGGACAGCGGCAGTACGGAAAGAAGACCCTCGAGTTCGGTGAGTCCTTTCAAATTCCCGTCCTCGATCAATAGGGGGTTTTCGTATGACTACAGGGTTCAAAAGTTACCTGAACCAGCGCCTACACTTGTTGTTTCCAGTGGCGGATCATGTCCACAAAAGTCCGTAGCAGGTGTCATATTTTTACTGGCCTTGTATACTTTCTTCTTTGAACATTTTGCCATATTTATTTTATAAATAACAATGTGCAGTATATAATAAGAATTATGAAATAGCAAATATCAATAAATATTACTCAAATAATATTTTTAGTTTTCAACAATGTGATGTTTATTTTTCTATCTACCCGATATGAAATTAATCGTTCTAGTTTCTGGCAGTACTGCTTGAAAATAGCATAAATAAAATAAAATTAAAATAAAAAAAACATTTATTTCTTGCAGAAAATTCTAGTTCACAAGTTAATTAGTTTTGTTAGTATCAAAATTTTTTATGGCTTAATATTTAATGATTAGTAGTTTCTGTTTAATATAAATAATTATTTTATATTATTTATTATTATCGTAGTTATAGTATATAAATATTAATAAAATTATTCTCTAAGAACCCCTCTGCAGGTAAAGGCCTCCTCCAAATTGAGCCAGTTTTCTCTGGATTGTGCTGTTTGTGTCCAGTTTGGACCCGCTATATGTTTTATTTCGTCGTCCCATCTGATAGAAGGTCTCCCTTTCTTTCTTTTACCCACTGACCCCCTCCATTCTGTCTGAAAATAGCATAAATATGTTTATTTTACAAAACAAACACTCCCACAGTTTATCGTGAAAATGTTGCACTAAATGAAAACTTAGCCTTTATTAAGAACTATTTACTATTTTTTTTTATAACTTCAGTAAGCGCGAGCCGTATTACCCGTGTCACTGTCCGTGACGTCACACCGAGTGACAGCGGAATCGAAGTCAGCGGACAATCACAGTCAGCTTCTTTCTTCAAATTTACATTCAAAAGGAGTCGCGTTCACTACTCATGCGCCAAAATCGTCCAAACAGTCTAACTACATGTTATTTAATGATTTTAAATTAAATATAGATTTACAATTGCTTAAAGGCAAATAGTGAAATTCAATATATTTCAAAATATAAAGAAGATTTCGTGTCTAAATTAATTTAATACAGGCTCCAATGCTAAGTTAAATTAAATTTTGACTTGTAAATTTGTGAGATACAAGTTTGGATTTCGCGAGGGAATTGTGGTATTGGTTACTTCTCAAGCGAGGCGTATTAAGTTAATCAAATAATTCATCAAACTTGTGCATGTTTGTGCACTAAATTCAACCATCTTACAAGGGTTTCCAACCGGTAACCGACATCAACTTTAGTGAAAGCTGTTTACATTAATTCATATTGCTGTTTGACCCTGGTGAGAAAATCAGGGTCAGTCGAAAAAGGTGACCGATTTAGTACTCTTTCTGCCAGCTTGTATATGGTAAGGGAAAGGCATTTGTTATTTCCTTTAGAGGTTAGGAGAAAAGACGGCAGTCACTTCAGATACAAATACCGAAAAACAAAATATTTGCATCGTATAAATATTTTATCATCAGTATCAATTTAACCCACAGAAATACCTATAACAAACCACTCTATCCACTGAATCATTACAATTGCATTTTAATCATAATCTAGAAGTCCTGAAATATATATATACTTTAGCACGCAGCTTTTAGCCAGATTTTCTCGCCTAATTTGTATAAAATAATATATTTGCCACGCAAAACATAAAAAAACCAGCTCGTCGAGTTCACCGGTATATCACCGGCGACCTTTAATCCGTCTTGGATGGACGTGGCATGAATATATTGTACATTGATTCTAAGAGGCCCAAAACTTAGGGTTAATAGTGTAGGCTGTTTTAACACAATTTAAGAAGAAAGAAATATACTATTCTTAACGATCTTATTAATCATCAAATAATTATTTAAAAACTAGCTCACCAGGGAAACGTAGTTCTGCCATATAAATTACAAAAAAATGTAATGGATCAAATTGTGAATCCATACCATTCTTGGATCCACTTGAATACAGACAAATAATTCAGGAAAATCAATCCAGCCGTTAGATTATTAATTATAAATATAAAGATACTGTCACAATCGATATTACGCCATATATCCACGAAGTAAGCAGCAGATCTTGTGTTATGGATACGATTGATATATATCAACACTAGCTGGACCCGGCAAACGTTGTTCTGCCATATAAATAATAAAATGTCAAAAAATTAAAAAAAAATTTTTTGGGGGTGGGTCACCCCTAACATTTAGGGGGATGAAAAATAGATGTTGGCCGATTCTCATAGATACCGGATAAGCACAAAAAATCACTAACTCAATTTAGTTATCTGCCTACTGCCTACCCCCTAAGAACGATGGCGTGATTATTTATAGCCTATGACCATTTCTAGGTTATCATCTATCACCATACCAAATTTCATCAAAATCCGTTCAGCCGTTTAGGCGTGAAAGAGGAACAGACAGACAGACAGACAGACAGACAGAGTTACTTTCGCATTTATAATATTAGTATGGATAAGCTTACATAACACAAGCTCTGCTACAACTACTGATACTACTTATACATTTGCTAAAAATACATAGACTATTTAGTGTACTTGTGATCTCCATAAGCGTTTCAACGTGGGAGAGATATTTTTCGTTGCAAAGGACATCATGCTTTATAAATGCTCAGAGGATAATAATATTCCAGCTGCATTCAGAACTTATGATGCTGGTGTCTGTGGATTAATATTTATGCAAATGTTGTTTAAGCAAAATGCAAAATACATATACATTTAAATTTTAATTTAACATAAGTATTATTAGCATTTTAGACTACTAATTAGTTGGTAATGCGACCCTTTGTGTTAGCGTAGACGCTACTTTAGAGTTTATATTACATACTGCGGTTCACGAACACTTCAGTTCTGCGACAGAGAATTACAAAGTTTATATATTACCTACAATATGTTCAATATTATAAAATACTAGCGGCCCGTCCCAGCTTCGCACGGGTATTTAACAAAAAATTAAAAATTAAACCCTTCTATTTTTTTCGGTCTCGGGGAAAAACCTCTCTTAACGGGTTCTCCCGGCCCGGGGGGACCGAGAGATATAAGGGACTCCGGAAAAGATGTTTGACCATCCGACTACCCACTAAAAAACCCCGCTGTTCTCCTATCGCCTACGCCCGGGCCCACGGATATATGGCCTGCCAATCTCGTGGCCCGTGGCGGCGCCGGCCCACGCTTTGTCTTAAAGCGGGCCCCTTCTGAAGTGCTGGCGCCAGGCGGTCAGGGTTTCGTCCCCCCGGCGCTCTCTTGTAACAATTCTAGGAGTTGAGAGGGGCTGCGGAACAGCACGCGGCCTTCTCCCTCGCGGCAATAGTGCGGGTGGTGGATCCTCCCTCGAGGGGCCCTCCCGCGGCCGCTTTCTACGGCGGCCGGAGATCTTTGCCCGCCCTCCTGTGCTGACGACGCGGCCTACGTTGGCGGGAGGGGAGTGCGGTGGCGGACTCCCGCTCCCGTTCCGCCGCCTCTCTTGCAGACACTACTGCCTCGCAAAAGGAGGCGACGGCCGTCCATCCAGGATTGCCCCCGACCATGGACAGAACCAGGGCCGGGAGCGACAGGTCCGCGGCCAATTCCGGACGGGACTCACATCCCCGTCGCGTGCTAGTCAGGCGTGGGTACGACTACCAGACGACACTCCAGAAAAAGCAGAGTCGCCTGACGTCGTAGCAGGCCCAGCAAGACCAACCGACAGCGAGGATGCAATTCCCGCCCCGGGAACACTCTCTGTGCAGGCGCAGTCGAAATAGGAATGGTTTCGACTACCAAATCAGGTCCCAGAGTAGAACCCGGGACCCCAATCAGTATTCGCAACCATCCCACCGGGGACCACGCCACGAACAGAGAGCTAAGTTGGAAAGGATGTAAGAGGTAGACGGAAAGAAAGGTAGGAGGACTCTGTCGCCTCGAACGGAGAGGGGAGTGAAGCGACGGATGCTCGGGCACCTCGGGTACACACACCCGTGCACTCCTCGGACAGAGGAGCGCCCCTGAGGGCAAACCCTTCTATTTGCGTCAGGTTACTAAAAAAATAAAATTATAAAGAAAGTTTGAATATTATTATTTCTATGAGCTTTTATTTTAATGATTTTTTTGTTATTACTTTTTATTTATTTTTCGTTATTTTTTAATAAGTATTCAAATTTTTGTAAAAACCCCAGTGACGCATGCCTACATTGCATAAGGTGCTGCCTAGCTAGCCGAACAGGGTGAGCGGCTACCACGCAACATTTTTCTAATACTTACATTTTTAAACTTGTGATATCTTTCGAATGGAATATCCGAATTGAATAATTCAAAAAGTTATATAAAGGTATTGAAACAGTTTTGAATATGAAGTAATTTATTTTGATAAGGATTAATACCAAGATCCAAATAAAGAGCCTTTTCTAGGGGCGGCATTTCAATTAAATTTTTAAAATAAAAAAACACTTATTGTGGCATAACTATAATAGTTAGACATATGCTGTCGCGACACTTTTTGTAAATAATGATGTATTCTGCAAAGTTGTAGTACATTATTTTATTCTATCATCAATAGTTTTCGCAACGCACGCGATTTAAATAATATTTTATGTAATTTTTTTACACTTTGGGTTACATTATTGGAGTTTTAGTAAGGATCCCTAATTTTTTTGAAAATATAATATAGCCTATGTCACCCGGGGATAGTGTAGCTTCCCAACAATGAAAGAATTTTTTAAATCGGGTCAGTAGTTTCGGAGCCTTTTCAAAGCAAACAAACAATCAAATCTTTCCTCTTTATAATAGTAGTATAGACTCGTAATAGATTAGCCTAGTATGGCTATATAATGTGAAGAGAGGAGTGTCATTTAACAAGGAGGATGACAGAAATGAAAGTGGATGGATACAAGAAGAGGGGTAGACCAAAGAAACAATGGATGGATTGTGTAAAAGATGATATTATGGTTAAAAAAGGTGTGAATGTTCAGATGACGGCTAATAGATAGTTTGGGATAAGGGCAGGAAGAAGAAGAAGTAGATGTTCAATATTATGTTTAACAGTTGTTTTAATATAAACATCCTTAACAAATGTTACTATTGATATTTATGTAATGAAAATCGATGACGTGGATAATGTGGCATACTGTTTACTTGTGCTATCCACTGTCTTCTTCCTGCCCTTATCCGAGCCATGTGGGGTCTCTATCAGCCGTCATCTAAACATTCACACTTTATTTGCCTTTTTGTGCTATCCACTGTGTGGCATATTAATCAAGACTTTTGTTTAGTGAGTGTTGAGCTACTTTGGAAATGTATGAACAATATATTCCAAACAGTTTCGTGCACAATCGAATTCAAGAAACAAACTGCGAATCGTCGAAAATTTAAAATATTGCACTTATAAAACAAATAAATTTCACTTCTCACTTTCACACAATAAGACTCAGATTTCTTCACAAAGACCTAAAGTTTAAGCAAGGTCATTCTACTAGTAGCATTTGAAGCAGCATGAAACGAATAAAAGACCCTTGACGCTCTCTTATGGATGAAAATAGGCTGCACTTGGTCTGAAAAACTTGCAAGGAATTCTCAAATTTTCTAGGGCCAGTTTGGGATTTTAAAATTACTTTTCTTTAGATTATTTTTAACATAGACTTCCCATGAGGGGATTGTTATATAATCCAAAGATATAGAATAACCGTAACATCGGGCACGCTCATCGGAAGTATATTTTAAAAAGAATCTAAAGAACCTCTTTATTAAGTGACGCCTTAAGTTAAATATTTAATGTCTTAATGAGAATATTTATAAATTTTAAGTATTTTATCCCTTTCGTGGTCCATCAGCTTTTAACAACAAAAACTGTTTTGTCAATTTGATATAGTAAAAAGGCTATGAAAGTCCAACATTTTTATTCATCCAAGTTGCACTCAAAGCTTGTATTTCGGATTCCAAGATACTATCTAATGTTTACAGAGTTAAACAGATGAACTATATAGCTGACTTTGTTTCTTTCATGTGCAACTACGGTCTACTTTTTTTTATTGCTCTAGGACAGCAGACAGGCTGATGGCTCGCTTAGAATTTAGCAGTTACCGTCGCCTATCAATGTTTGCAATGCCATGCTGTACCATAAGGGTACAGGAACTTGGGGTCACTAATGCCGGAACACAACACAAGGTTATTGTGGCGGAACACTTAAGACCAAAGGTGGTAGCCATCCAGACGGGCTTGGGGCCCTACCAAGTAGCTAGTTTGGGTTGTTTTGTCACCTTTTACGACAGGCCAACCCCGGCCGCAGAGGTCAGAGGTAAGATTCGTTGCATTAACTTAGATATTATATCTACATAATTACAATTACGGCTTAGTTGTAATGTAATATGATTGTAGTTGAAATGAACAAACCAAGTTAATCTCTGTAAATGATAAAACGATGATACAAATTGAAGAATGATTATTTTTAAATAAAAACAGAAAATCAAGCAAACAAAAAGAAATAGGTAATAGAACAGACAACGTCAAAAAAAGCCAAGAATAAAAAACTACATCAGCTATCAAAATAGCAAAGAGGTCCGCAACATCCTCCCCCTCGTGCAGCTAAACACAAACTGGTTATGCAAACCAAGGTAAGTCGAGGCCTTAGGTGGAGAGCCTGACCAGCTATCGCATGGGTCGGCGTAGCGTTCCCCCTGCTGTTGCAACGTCCACTACCCTTATCACGCCATCTTTCCCAGGGTTCACTTTCGGAACACGTCCTCGTGGCCATGTTCCGCGGGGTAAGTTAAAATTAGCAATAATTACTACGTCACCCTCTTGAAGAGCTGTTGAACTGCGGTTGCCTCTTGATTGCTCACGTGGTTGTAGGGTCGGGAGAACCTTGCGCATCCAACGCGACCAAAAATGATCCGGTAGCCTCAATGCTTTCCTCCATTCGGAACGGCTGACCAAATCGTGATCATTCAAGGCAGTAGGAAGGGTCTGCATGGACGAAGAACCGATTAAGAAATGAAATGGTGTGAGTGTTGTCGGGTCGTCAAGGTCTGTAGATACATGAGTTAATGGACGTGAATTGACAATGGCTTCTGCCTCGGCTAGTAAACTGCTCAGGGTTTCTTCTTTTGGAGCTCGTTCGGTTAATGTTGCGTTCAGAGCCACCTTTACTGATCGCACCAAGCGCTCCCAACATCCTAAAAAATTAGTTGCCGCAGGTGGGGTGAACTTCCAGAGTATTCCTTGAGTGCTTGTGAAATCTTCGACATTTTCGCCGAGAACTCTCTGAGAATGCGATTGGCACCAAGAAAGCAGGTTCCGTTGTCCGAGAAAATATTGTTTGGAGGGCCTCGTCTTGCAATGAATCTTCATAGCCATGATAGCAGAGTCAGTCGATAGACTATGTACCATCTCTAGGTAAAGGGCTCTGACAGTTAAACAGGTGAAAAGGGCCACATAACGTTTTTCATGCCTGCGCCCGATAGTGACGCTTACGGGGCCGAAGTAGTCCAGGCCCGTAAAAGTAAAGGGCCGTCGATGGTGAGCTAATCTTTCAGGTGGCAGATATATTTTTTTTTATTGCGTAAGACAGCAGACAGGCTGACAGCCCGCTTAGAATTTAGCAGTTACCGTCGTCTATAGGTGTTTGCAACGCCAGTGGCATCGCGAACACGCTGCTGTCCCATAAGGGTACAGGAACTTGGGTCACTAATGCCGGAACACAACACAAGGTTATTATGGCGGCATACTTAAGACCAAAGGTGGTGGCCATCCAGACGGGCTTGAGGCCCTACCACGTAGCTAGGGTGGGTTGTTTTGTCGCCTTTTACGAGAGGCCGACCCCGGCCACAGAGGTTAGTATTCTTTCTCCGCCCCTGCACGGATAAAGATCTCCTGTTTTCGGGTTCACCGGCAAGGACTTTCTGATTCTGCAGAGTAGACGATGATTTGCTACTGTTCTCACTGTGTTCCTCAGCCTTAACAACCAGAATTTTTGTCTTAATTCGTTCACGACTTAATTGACAGTTATGTGACAGGTTAGTTAGGTGACAGTTTTCTGAGACGACTGTTCGGAGGAATAAGCTTCGAGTTCAGGATATGAAGAAATTCTATGGAAAAGCTCTCGAGCTGTGTTCGTTTCAGAATTTGCTTTTCAGCGGCCTTTATTAAATCCGCACTAAGAGGTGGTAGAGTAGTGGACGCTGAAGGATGGCGGGCACAAACAACTTCGCCTTTCAATTTAGAATTTCTAATAGAAGCCAAAATTACACCAAACTTTGCTGCAGCTTGAAGTACCCGGGCTGTGGCACGTAATAAGCGCTGCCAATTACTAAAATTTGCAAAAATGGCTGTGACCGGAGTCGGTAACTCTTCGACAAAGGAAGGTAGTCCGACCAACTCATAACTAATGGTCTTAAGTTTTTCGTTGTTTGGTGAGGCATGCCTTAGCTCAGTTGGCCAGTCCTCAACGGATTTAAAAAGAAAAGATGGACCGCGAAACCATCTGTGGGACGTATTGAGGTTAATTGATCGCGTTCTGGTAGCGTCATCGGCAACATTCAAGTCTGTTGGTACCCATCGCCAGTCTCTGACGCAAGAGTTTTCAATAATTTCACCTAAACGATGGGCAACATAAGGCTTAAAAGAGCGCGCGTCACTACATAATCACTGAAGAACTGTCATAGAATCGGTCCAAAAGAAGTTGTTGTGTTACATTACATTTAAACTGTTTCGTGAAATTCATACATTCTGTATAAATAAACTAATATCTATACAATATAATCTAATATATTCTCTTCTACGATCTATTTAAATTACTTACACTAAAATCTAATGTTGGTACTATAATAATATGTGAATTTTAGAGGGTTGTGGGAGCGGCCACACACCTCGCAAAAGGTCTTTGTTAAAATGACATTACAAAGTTACTTCAGGCTGCCATAACAAAGTGAGTGGTGCGCAAAAGCTCATTAACTTTCCTCTCGAAAATTCAAAGAAATAATATTCGTGTAATTTTACACCGCACGCACTTGAAACAGTAGAACCTTTGTGTTAATGAGATTTTTGGGACATATTTTCGTAAATTGAGTTTGCTGAGTTAATATTTGATAAAAGGTTACTCATGAGTTTGTGTAAACTTTACTGGGAGATAAATAATGAATTACTTTAGCATAATAGCGACCTCCCTTCCTAATAGTTTAGCGTTTACCTTGGTCTTTGAATGTTTGTATTTTTGTCATCATAATAAATAAATATTTAACCAAGAAGAAGGGAAATATAAAAAGAAAGGAGAAGAAAAAGAAGAAGAAATGCTTTAGAAAATGTGCCACTTTCCACTAATTTGTGATATTATGTGATTAATACCCCTATGAGACAGCAGCGTGTTCACCGAGCCCCTAGCATGCAAACATCTATAGCTAACTGCTTCTATTAAGTGAATTGTGGGCCTGTCTGATGTTCCTCAGCAATAAAAAAAATATTTTAAAGAAAAATATATTCAAATGCAAGTCACTACCAAGTATCTACAGTAATGTACTATATATTGTCAAATCACTACAAACTCGATATAACATCGCACTTAACATACCTATTGTATAAGCAAGACAATAAAAGTTTCACCTTACTAATGTCTGCTAAAATAGGTCTCTCAGTACGTGAGTTATGATAATGTTTTATAATTAATTTACCACAAACAATTTGCGTTCCCTTCTCAAAATTAAGCTCTTTATTCAAATAAACAAGTACTTTGTAATAATTTCTATAGATATGTAAGTGTTATAACGGTTGATATTAGTGGTCATTAGTTAGGATACTATTTATAAATAAATCATTTACTAGGGGTTTATAAATACTATTTTCTTTCGTATTCATACCTATTTTGAACGTTAAGATAATTTGTTTAATAAGCAACATTTTAAGATAGTAAACGTATGGCGTGTGAGGGTCTATTCGATGTTTTCATATGATAGAAAGTAAACGGGCTCTCGCCTCCTGATTTTGTAAACTACCCTCGGTGTCGTGTGAGGTGATAGTGAATGCGATCTGTTTAAATTATGATCTGACTCATAGCATGAGCGACAATATTATCTCTGTAACATGTCAGACGAGTGGACATTCGATCTCTCTGAGGACCAAACTCTGTGCCTTCTATATATCTAAATAGCGCACTATTTAGATATTATAATGCTCTTTTATTCGCTAGTCACTAGTGGCGTATGGCCAATATCGTTTGCTATTTTTTTTCGGCACTTTTACTTTTTCGCCCTGCCGTCCTTTTTTCCCTGTTTTCTTCTCTTTTTATTTTATTTATTTAATGTTCTTTTCTTTTAAACTATTATTTCTACTTACACTGTTCTTGTAGTTTTCTAATTGCCATTGTGTAGTAATAAATACTTTGAATTGACATAAAACCTACATGATGTGAGGTTTTCGATTGAAATTTTTTCACATGATACCTATGAGGTATTTCTTTTAAAAAATGTGCAAATCTCGATTTTAGACTTTTAATTGCTTTTTTTATTCAAGACCTGAAAGATGGATACTTCGAAAATCCGAGTCATTTTTGTATATGAGTCCTGACGCGGTACTAACGCGGCAGAAACGGCTCGCAATGTCAACGCTGCGTTTGAAAAGGAGGCTGCTAATGAACGCATCGTAGGTTTTTGGTTTAAACGGTTTTGTAATGGAAACTTTGACTTGAAAAATGAACCACGTGGAAGACCACCCACACAGGTGATTAACGCTGAATTAAAGGAGATGGTGAAAGCCGATCCGAGTCAAACTACTCAGGAATTAGCGGTATGGTTTAACGTAACTCTATTGACCTGATGCCTATAATATTGACTCATTTGCATCAAATCAATAAGATAAAAACATAAGAAAAATGTGTGACTTACGATTTGACTGATCTGCAGAAAGAAATGCGTGTTGAAACTTGTGTTGCCTTGTTGAATGGGTACAGAAATGACGGGAGATGACATCAGGGTGCCATCACTGTAGTGCGGTGGACCACACTGTCGTCGTGTGCCCTGCATGGCGCGAAGAGCGCCGCGCCTTGGTTCTGTCCATGGTTGGGGGCGATCCTTCTGCGAGGAAGTCATGTCCGCAAAGGAGGCGGCAGAGCAGGAGTGGGAGTCAACTACCATACTCCCCTCCCGCCAACGCAGATCACGTCGTCGACGCCGGAGGACAAGCAACAACCTCCGGCAGAAATAAAGGAATATAGAATTGAATTGTGACATGTGACCAAAAGTGGATTATTCACGATAACCGTAAGCGCAAAATGCAATGGCTGACCCAAATGGCTGATCAGACGCCGCATTACCATTACATGTAATTCACTATAGCTTTCTCAAGTCTTGTCAAGCAATAACAGCAGATGTTTACTGTACCCGGCAATATCAGTGCCGCATCTACCTTTGTACACGGTCCGGTGACATTAGACGATCTTCTGCGCAAAACCCCGCTGTACAACGTTTAGGGTCTTTCGCGCGGAGATCTTCTCAGCGGCCTTGGCCCAGAAGCTGGCGCCGTACATAATGATGGACTAAATCAACGTGACGTATATTGTCCTAACAATCCCCACTTCACCTTTCACATCGTCAACAGCCTCCTATAAATGCGAAGTGCCTACGACACACACAGGAAAGATGTTGGTTAATGTCTCCATCGTGATGCTAACCCCAATCATTCGCACCTCTGGGGTGTAGCGCTTAAGTTTCCTAGTAACCATTATAGTCCGGATCTTCTCTGCTGAAAAATGTAGCTTGTTCTATGCCAAAATGTTGTATAGGGTTCAGTTTTGTAAAGTATTGCTGCTGCCGTCTCTCTATGCAGATGAACTGAACTGAACTGGAACAGGATAGAATCAAAGTAGTCAAAATCAAAGCAAATTTATTTGTACACTGCAATGCATTTGTAGCTAATATTCTTATAATATTAGACTAAAACCATTATTATTGCTCTGATACCTCTTCACTAAACTGTATAAAACTACCCTAATTTACAGCTAAATACAAAAGCCGTGTATCATACATTTATAAACGCCCCATTTGCTGCTAATTGAGTCGATTAGCACGAATATATTTTAGGGATCCGTGCTCCTAAATAAAAGGTGGGAATTTTATACTCGTAATTTTTAAATCTTGGGTTTGTTGTTTTTTTTACATCTTAAGTATTTTTAAGAATGTAAAAGTGAATATTTGAACTATTAGTAAAATGACCTATGGTTCATATCTTTCAAAGCTATTCGATACACGAAAATTTGTTTTTTGAGTACGTTTTTATATACGAAACTTCATGCCTTGAGCAAATCTGACAGTTAACATATTATATAACTTCTAAATACATGTTGGTAGTTTTAATTTATTGGGAGAAAAGCCGTTTCCGCCCGCTTCGGTGATCGAATAACGGAAAAAAAGTTTTCGTACGCATGCGCGCTACACTGCTTGCCTGACTTCTCCGTGGCAAGAAAACGCACATCACTGAACACGTAATGCTTATAAAAATCGATGTTTCTTAAAACTTTATCAACTTTATATTAAATGAAGATATCGCAATATCATTTTTTAGATAAGGGCCGAGTATCTAAAAAATCTAAAAATTAAAACTTTAAAAATTAATTGAAATATATCCAGTAGTTATGCCGTGATGCCTATCCGGTAGATTTGCCGTGATGCGCGCGTAACTGCAGATCTCTATCATTATTATTTAGATTATTTTTCGATTATTTAGGATATCTGGTCTTATAAAAATAAAATAAAATAAGCCTTTATTGCTGTATCCTAATCCTAAATATATCAAAACTTAGATGTGTAAAAATTAGACGTGCTTAAAACTACATTAATATTAATATAAATCTAATTTAAAATTAATTCTAACTTAAGCTAACATCTGCCACTGGTTTTTCTTTTACAGCTTGTCCTTCGACAAAGGCCTCCTCTAAAGCTTTCCATTTGGTCCTGTCTTTGGCAGTGCGTGGCCATTCCGACCCTGCCATCCTTTTCATATCATCTTCCCAACGTTTAAACTGTCTACCTCTGTTTCTTTTTCCATCCCGTGGGTACCATTCTGTCACAATTCTTGTCCACTTTTCTTCCTTTTCTCTTAACATAATATGTCCCGTCCATCTTCATTTTAAGCGTTTGTAGACGGTACATATATCTTTAAATTTAGTTTTTTCCTTGATAAGTTATAGTCTCACCTTGTCTCTTCTTCTAACTCCAATGACAATTCAATAAATCTGGTCTTATATCTGTAGTTTAATTGTTTCACAATTAGATAACTTGCTAGATTTCTTCACGCAAACTTATCGTGAAGCTACGTCAATTATCGAATGCATTGCAAACAAATAATATAAACCGGCCTATTTTTAAAACAAATATTAAAAATTTTATCCGTGCACGGGCGGAAAAATCAAAAAGGGGTTGGTTAGATGTTCCCAGTTACAATATTTTTTTTATTGCTGTAGGACAGCAGACAGTCTGACGGCCCGCTTAGAATTTAGCAGTTACCCTCGCCTATAAGTGTATGGAACACGTCCCATAAGGGTACAGGAACTTATTGTTACTAAAATAAAATGTTAATACGATAAGTCAAAGATAATTTAAGAATATAAAAATAAATCAATGAGTGAACAAAGACACGCGTCTAGGTGTTTATGTAATTTGAGAAGCTGAAAAGTAACAGGTTAGGCTGGTATAGCCATATAATGTGAAGAGGAGCGTCATATAACAAGGAGGATGCTAGAAATTAAAGTGGATGGATAGAAAAGGAGAAGTAGACCAAAGAATAGATGGTCAAAAAAGTGTGAATGTTCAGATGACGGCTACTAGAAGAGAGTGGAAGGAGAGAACATGTTGTGCCGACCCCACATAGCTTGGGATAAGAGCAGGAAGAAGAAGAAGAAGTCTTGGTGTCTATGTATTTATTTACAGAAAAAGTATATAAGCTGTCTAGTATCCATAACACATTGTTCTGTTTAGCGAGTAAATGTTCGTGTGTAAGTTCTCATATTATACTTATTCATTGTAATATATTAGACGTACGTACATTTTTTTGACAATTTTGAATGGCTAATGGAATGGAATGGTAAATCATCACCAGGAATAATCAATTAATTTCAAATGCTTTATACAATTAGTGTTGCATAATATAATATGTTTTATACATCTAATATACATTTATTTCACGAAGAACAGTTATTATTTTATTTAACTATTAAACACTTGTCACAACACTATAAATTGCTACAAACATGTCGATGAATATGTTAGTAAAAAAATTGCGAAGCCCTGAAAAATTGAAGTATATAAAACGTTATTTTCATACACTCCACCGTAAAGTAAAACCATGGTCGTAAAAAAAGTTATTTCACTCACCAAGAACTTGGAAGACCCTAAAAACCCCGTGTTAGGGCCAACTATAAAGGGTTTATACATATTCGGACTTTGGCAAACAGGGACTAAATTCCGCAAGCTAATTTACAAAATGTTTCACTTCTCAACCTTCCTTTTTGTTATCAGCCAGTTTGTTGACATTTATTTATCCAGACACGATCTTAATAAGGTTCTGAATAATATGTCTTTATCAGTGTTAAGCTTTATTTGTGTGGCAAAGTGTTACTCCTACGTGTTCTGGCAGAAGCAATGGCAAGAACTCGTTGCTGGGATTTCAAAGGAAGAACTTATACAGATCAAAAAGAAAGATAGAACGATAAAGAAATTAATGAAGAAGTACACACGGTACACAAGAATGATTACGTATTCCTTCTGGATGTTGGTGTTTGTGACGAATTTGCTGCTGTTGTTATCACCATTGCTAAGATATTTGTCATCGAAAAAGTATAGAATTGATGTACATCAAGGAATTGAGCCAATGCCTCAGATAATGTGCTCGTGGTTTCCTTTTGATAATGAAAACATGCCTGGTTACATGGGAGCTGTGATATTACATATAATAATGGGTAGCCAGGGTTCAGGAGTTATAGCAGTGTATGATATGAACGCTGTAGCCATTATGTCTTACCTTAAGGGACAAATGAGTATTCTGAGAGAAAAATGCAAGGCAATATTCGATGGAGGGGAAGTTAAAGACGTGTTAAATCGGATAAGCGAGTGTCATAGACACCATAATGTTTTGATTCAGTAAGTTTTATGGTCTTTATTGCTTGATTTATTTATAATACTTAATAGTTTAAAAATTGTAAAATATTAACATATATAATCTCTATTGAAAGTCTTTTAGTGAGCTCTTCAAAGAGGTTCAAGGCTCACCTTGATCTCGTCGCTCTTTTGATCAAATACTCATAGAACGAGTATACGACTTTGGGTAATAGTTGAAGTTCGGACTATATTTATTCATGGTAGATGAAATTCATCTAGTATCTTATTTGTTCTATTTATCTAGCATGTTATTTTAATTTTATTTACAAAATGTATATTTTGTAAATTATCAACTCCAACTTATATATGTCCAGCCGGTCGTTTTTGACAACTTTTTTTTTATTGCTGTGGAACAGCGGGCATGCTGACTACCCACTTAATAGTAGGTGTACTTACCATCGCCTATGTAGGTTTACGACGCCAGGGGCACCGCTAACATGGTGTCGTCCCCATAGAAGTACTGAAACCTGGATCACTGATTCCGAAACACAGCACAAGATTATTATGGCGGTATATTTAAAGAACAGTTGTGGCAACATCCTGACTACCTTTGAGCCCTAATACGTAGCTGTGGTTACGTAGCCTTTTACGACAGGCCACTTCCGACCCTGCACGGAGAAAACGATGACTACAGATAAAGTATTCGATTCTCTTTTTAATTTTGATCAGTAATAATAATAAGTATAAGATATCAAATAATGTATTTTATCTGTTTTATCCTGGTGATTTTCTAGACAAAAACTAGAAATATCTCATAATCATCATATCTACTTAAGCATTATAAATAAATAAATATTTTGTGATAATTTACACAGCGCCATCCCCAGTCCTACACTAACATAGCACTTGTGTTATGGGTACTAAACGACTGATATACTGATTATACACTTTTTTTTAAATATATACATATTATACTTAAACACCCAGACGCGAGACGGGAATCGATCCCATGACCTCCGCAATTGTGTTGGAGGTAAGCATAAGTAAGTACAAGTAAGCATACTTTTACTACGAGCATGTTGACAATCGAACGTGTAGCCTTTAAGTTACGTTACCACTTGGTTTCATATTAAAAACAAGAAAAAAATGAAGTGGCCAATTTATTTCTTGGTGCATCGAATGAATATTTTATTGTAGATTTCCTTGATAGATTTTATACCGTTAAATATCTTTTTTTTAGTTTTTAAGAACAGCATGTGAAGATTCAGGTACATAAAAAAATATACTTTTGTGTGTTTCTTCTTTTCAGACATTACAAGATGTTTAATGCCCTTCTATCGCCGACAATGTTTTTATACGTACTTATCTGTTCGATAACAATATGCTGTGGTGTTGTACAGTTTAATTCTGTGAGTAAAACACCGTTTTTTTTATAATTTATTAGTGCTGTTATAAAAAAAAGCAGAACTTAATTACGTTCACCCCTATTTTAGCCCCTTTCAGTTTCATTTTCATAACAAAAAGTATGCCTGTGTCCTTCTCCAAGATACAATCTATCTCTCTGCCGAAATTCATCAAAATTGGTTCAGCGGCTTAGGCGTGAAAACGTGACAGATATACAGAGTTACTTTCATATTTTAATATTAGTAGGGATAGCTTGAATAACTTCAAGCAAAGCAATATGCTGAATAATTAACTTTATCGACAGTTCATTATTGTTTATGTGTTATTGCTGTGTCAATTGAGTTTCTTTCTTTCTATTTAATATGATTTTACAGAAAGAAGCGACCACCTGGCACAAGTTGTGGGTCATTCAATATACCGTGGGTCTCGTTTCACAACTCTTTTTGTATTGCTGGCACAGCAATGAAGTTGTTATTGAGGTAAAATTATTCACCATGTTAATATAGGTAAACATATTATTTAAATAGTTCAATATTTCAGGGAAAATATTTTTTGTTATAAAAATATTTTAGAGTATTGGAAATAAGAGCAGTTATGTGTAATATTATTTTTTGAAATTAAAAGGAGATGAAGAATTATTTAAAAGACTAGTTATGATAAAAAAAGTAGATACATAGATAACTCTTTATTGCTTAATAACTCAAAGCTAGTTATCGTCTAGGGAAAATAAAAGTAAATAAACTATAATAAACAATAGGTGGTCTTATCGCTCAAAGCGATCTTTTCCGGACAACCTATTTACTTTTTTTTATTGTTTTAGGACAGCAGACAGGCTGACGGTCCACTTAAAATTTTGCAGTTACCGACGCCTATGGGTGTTTGCAACGCCAGTGGCAACGCGAACACGCTGTTATCCCATAAGAGCACAGGAACTTGGGTCCACTAATGCCGGAACACAAAACAAGGTTATTATGGCAGCATACTTAAGTATGCTATAGTATTTGGTCTTAAGACCAAAAGTGGTCGCCATACAGACGGGCTTTGAGGCCCTACCACGTAGCAAGGGTGGGTTATTTTGTCGCCTTTTACAACAGGCCGACCCTGACCGCAGAGGTTAGTATTCTTTCTCTGCCCCTGCACGGATAAAAATTATCATCTAAAGTAAGATGGCGCTTTGTAAATAATCCCAGTACTTATATTATAATATGCACCTTAGGAGGGAAAAACTGCCTAAGTGATGCCGTTATGAGATTCAAATCCGCTATACGTCGAGTCTAATACCACTCGATTACCACGCATCATGACAATGGTGCCGAGATAATCAGAATCGATTTGGATAAATCTGTTTTTTATGGACTGCAATCTAAAATGTACCTTAATACCTGTTTTTAAAGTAAATAGTAGAGCAATATGAAATAAACGCTTTGTACTTCGCAGCTGAATGTGTAGCCGACTTGAACGTTGCGTACTTAAAATTACCAGTTAAAGATATTTAAAATCGCTACGTCTATGTTTTTTTTTTATATTTTGATTTACTCGTTTTTATTACAATTACTTGGTGACCAATCTAAAGATTCGATGTTTGTGACATGTGAGGGAAGTTGGCAGACGACGAATGGGCATTTATTCTTCTTTATAACAATGTAGTCAACTGATGAACGTAAATGAACGTAATTCAAATTCCACGCTAGTATGCATCACTTAGGCAGTTTTTCGCCTAATGTACGTATTATTTTACTTTTATTGCCGAGATCATTGCTATGAATAACCCGCCAACCCGCCTTGGATAAGCGTGGCGAATATGCGGGCCGTTTCCTATCTTGCGAGGCCCAAGCCCAGTTGTGGGACGTTTTAAGCTGTTATTATATCCTGTATCGTATTGCATATCTTGAATCGTACATCCAGACCAGAACTATTATTTAGTTATTCATCATCATCATTTCAGCCGGAAGACGCCCACTGCTGGACAAAGGCCTCCCCCAAAGATCTCCACATTTAGTTATTATATTATAAAAATTATTTTGTCTTTCGCGGCGATCGAACCCACAGACACCACCGTACCAGACTACTTGCGTAGCAACTGAGCTGCTCTACTAATTTTTTTATTGTTGAGGTACAGCAGACAGGCTGACGACCCACTTCATATTAAGCACTTAACCTAGCCTATGGATGTTTGCGACGCCAGGTGCACCGCTAATACGCTGCGTCTGCGTTAGGCTACTGGAACCCGAGTCACCTATGCCGCTGGAATATAGCACAAAATTATTATAGCTTCATACTTATAGATCAGGGATTGCCATCCAGATGTGCTTGCGGCCCTACCACATATCTAGGGTTGTTTTATCGCATTTTACGACTGGTCCACCCAGACTGCATCAATCAATATTAATTATCCACCCCTGCATGGAGAAAAATTCATTAAACATAATTAGAAAAGGGTAGGGTCGATACAAATGCAAAACATTTATCCGTGCACGGGCGGAGAAATAATACTAACCTCTGCGGCCGGGGTCGGCCTGTCGTAAAAGGCGACGAAACAACCCACCCTAGCTACGTGGTAGGGCCTCAAGCCCGTCTGGGTGGCGACCACCTTTGGTCTTAAGTATGCCGCCATAATAACCTTGTGTTGTGTTCCGGCATTAGTGACCCAAGTTCTTGTACCCTTATGGAACAACAGCGTATTCGTGATGCCAGTGGCGTTCCAAACACTCATAGGCGACGGTAACTGCTAAATTCTAAGCGGGCCATCAGCCTGTCTGCTGTCCTACAGCAATAAAAAAAAGAAACAATACTCGTATGTCTTTGTAAGAGTTTTTTTTTTTTTGTCTGGGTGTAGAATTTGGCTGGGTGCTGCGTGAATTTATGTTTTGGAAGGAAAAAAACTTGCAATACATGTCTGTGAATAATATGAAAAAATGTATAAATAAAAATTCGTTCTCTTCAGAGCTTTGAACTCGATCGTGGTATATACGAAAGTGAATGGTGGAAAGGAGACGCTCGTGTTCGCAAACAAGTGTTATTGTTGGCCGCGAAATTTACTTTTCCTTTTATATTGAACGCCGGCCCTTACACGACGTTGTCTGTACCAACATTTATTGATGTAAGTACCGTGTTTCCTTCTTAGAAACCTTTCACTTCGGATGAATTCGAACTTTCGAAATGGGAAGTTCACTGTATCCGTGTATGTTTATCCGTGCAGGGGCGGAGAAAGAATACTAACCTCTGCGGCCGGGGTCGGCCTATCGTAAAAGGCGACGAAACAACCCACCCTAGCTACGTGGTAGGACCTCAAGCCCGTCTGGATGGCGACCACCTTTGGTCTTAAGTATGCCGCCATAATAACCTTGTGTTGTGTTCCGGCATTAGTGACTCAAGTTCCTGTACCCTTATGGGACAGCAGCGTATACGCGATGCCACTGACGTTGCAAATATCCATAGGCGACGGTAACTGCTAAATTCTAAGCGGGCCGTCAGCCTGTCTGCTGTCCCACAGCAATAAAAAAAATGTCAAGCTTCTTCGCATCCATTTTTAATAAAATAGCTGTCACAATTCACATAGTATCATTTGGTACAGAAGTAACCAGCAAAGTGAGATATGGGTACTAATTTTATACTTTTTTATTTTAAATAAATACATACTATACATTAATATCCTGACTTGGCACGGGAATAGATGATCTTCTCAAGCGTCGTACGTAAAGGATATGATATTGTTTGAGTAAGCAATTTTACATTATGCGAGTCAATGGTCTATGTGCAGTGACATGTCGCGCTCGCTGGCACAAATAAATGTAATAAAATCTGTACTGAGTATCATTTATTAGTAGGCCACTCATCCTGAAGGTGAAGTATTACGCCCAACATCTTCACCTTCACAGTGTTATGACATGCGCATTAGGTTAGAAAAGTAGCCTACGAGATGCATGCTATCGTGGGACTTAAAGCGACCTCTAGATTAGTCCGCAAGTGTACCATTAACTGCTTCACCTTAATTTACCATTTTTTTATTAGCGGAGAACAGACAGCTACCGCCCCTTATGGATTTTTGTGACGCCAGAGGTACCAATAACATGCGCCATATTTAGAGTTCAATGGTGGTTGCCGTCCAGATAGGCTCGGAGGCTTGCCACGTAGCTAGGGTGTTTTTTTTCCGCCTTTTACGACATGTCGCCCTCAGCCGGAGGGTTCAATATTCTTACCCCACACTTGCACACACATCTTTATTATTATATAAAAAAAATCTTTGTATGCAATTTTGGGCAGTTGCTTTAAGTTGTAAAATATGTGATAATCTTAAAAACAATTTTATTTCAGATCATGAAAGGTTCTTACAGTTTTTATACTATATTCTCGCAAGTGCAAGATAGTTAAATAATAATGAGCGTAGAATTAATTACATGATATATATTTGAAAAGACTTCATTATGAAAATTATTAACTAAGCAATTATTTTAGAACCTAAGAATAGATTAGATAAAAATATTGTTGAATAATTTATGTTGAGCTATAGAATGATATAGTAACTTAGAAACTATGAACGAAAAAAAAGATACGATCAAGAAACAGCCACGTGATCTGCAGGTCAATCTATCCGTTGCCCCAGACTCTAGGCGATAGAAGGACAGCGGAGTCTTTTAGTGGGTAGTCGGATGTTCGCTATCTTTTCCGTAGATAGACAAATGCGAATATTTTTCAAAAATAAAAAAGCTTAGAAACGATAATACGGTGTGCATGGAAGACAAATTTTGCGTACGTAATCATATACCTTTATGTAATATGATGATTATGTATTTATGGGCAGTGAATTAGCGTTGTCAACCAACGTGGTAATTTGGTCAGCGTTATGAGAATGTTACCAGCTGACAGTGATGGGGTATCTAATTTTTATTTGTAGAAATTGTAAATAATGATTACATATTATTCTTAATATTGATTGTTTGTGTATGTGATTATTTTACCAATAAATAGAATTAACAAGTTTTATGTTATTTTCATTATATCTGTTTTTTTTTTTTTTGTAAATCAACTAGAAAGCAAGCAACATCGTTTCCAGTACAAAATGCTCGACGACGACGAAAAAACTTTGCGAGATTTTTTCCCATTTTTTACTCAATCTAATTCATTACCTTTTTTGGAAGACGGAAATGCCTGATACACACCTCGCCGCGTGGGAACAGGCGGGTAA
Source organism: Malacosoma neustria (assembly GCA_963693495.1). Taxonomy (NCBI): domain Eukaryota; kingdom Metazoa; phylum Arthropoda; class Insecta; order Lepidoptera; family Lasiocampidae; genus Malacosoma; species Malacosoma neustria. Next base: position 12,562,221 of record OY856390.1, read on the forward strand.
TGTTAGACTCCTTGTGCAATGCCCTATACGTCCCCTATTCCAAGTTGGGAGACGCACCCTGATTTATCGTTTAACCTGTATGTATAGAATATTTCTGGCCAGGACCGTACATTATTGTATAAAATGAGTACCTTGTTGCTACATTTACACCAAAAGTAGATATATTTCTACTGTAACGTAGGCCTATATAGACCTTCAATAGTTTCAGCCCGTTAGCATGTAAAGCTTCTTTGCGGACCAAGATATGAGTATTAAATAAATATAGTATTACAATTCATATGGCGTCATCTAGTCTCAAAGTAAATATCAGAGCGCTTGTGTTACGCGTAATAGACAACTGAAATACAACTTAATACTTTTGTGAACGATTACAGGTTAATATAAACACACAGATTCCATACGGGAATCAAAGCCGTAATCCCTGTAGGCTATTACAAAAGCCGTAGTAATACAGAGGTTAGCATGGATTATTGTTACAGGTATAAACTTATAGATGTCTGATAGTATTGATGTCTTTCTTTTCCTTGAAAAAGATTCACTAGGAAATAGATGTAAATACACTTTGGGTATAATAATGACAGTTATGGCTTCCCATCGCTGCGCTTGGATCTCCCTTTACCGGGACCGGGATAGATGGGAGTATACGTGCCACATTTGTCTAAGGTGGATAGGCGGGTTCCAAATACTGTAGATCTCAGAATGCAGGTATCACAATGTTTTTTTCACCATCCGTACGTAACACAATATGAAATTTAAGATAGGACTGCTTAAGTCGTGCATACCAATGCAAGAAACCTCTTGACCTCTATTGACTTCTAGTAGTCTCCAAATTTGACACCATTTATCTAGCTAATAATTATTATGTATGGGTAACCAAACCTCATTCATTTACCTATACCATTCACGTGACGTCAAGAGAACTAATTAATTAAATGCATTTGAAACAGATTATTCACAACAATTCTGTGACTGACACTATAAAATGATAAAGTACAGCGCAGCTATTATATAAATCCAAACATGTCGCTTTGAAGTAATTTATTGTGACAAATGTCCGCCCAACATGTTTTTGCTGTGCCAGATTTTACATAAATATACAACTACTTAACAGGAAGCTTGTATGTGAATTTTGTATTATTTTAATTGAAACAAATACGAGTTATATATTTTTATTGTATATTTATATTTCTTATCTTTTCAAGCTACTTTGATTCCGTGGTTAGGTTAATTGAAGCTGACTAAGTAATAGTACTATCACGGAGACTGACTCACTTTACATCCCGCGGCACGACGCTTCAAGCGTACGAACGAACACCAGAGTGATTTTAATTCATGTACTAACAACATACGTCTACTTGTCACGACTGAACTTCCCGAATTTCCCCAAGCGGCGGGACATGTATTTTCAACAACATAACATAAACTTTTGGAAACGTCGAAAACAAATGGCTCTTAATTTCACTTTTGTTAGAATGTGTCAGGAGGACCACATCTAAGAAAAACTGTTGTTGTTAATATTGTCTGTAATATGTGATTAAAATTAATATTGCATACCGTTTTGCAATGAATTTGGATTTTACAAAGGCGATTGCAAGCAGCTTTTTAGTCACAAAATAAAATTCAAATATGTTAGAAAAGGAGTATTATTGTTAATTTTGTTTTTATTTCTCTTAATTTCAACAACAAGACAGGAAAGAAAAATTAGATACCACATCTTAGATTATCCGATAAAAATGTAATAGTGTTTTATTATGTTCACAGTCTTAACTAACACAATATTTAGAAAGTAGACAATGATGGGTACTAACATTAGTATTGCAAAAATATAAATAAATAAAATAATAATAATAAGAAAATCAAAATTACAACAAAAAGGAAAAACAAAACCACAGTAATAAAAAGATGAAATCAACAAAGAATATCAATAAAGAAACACCAACAACAATGAAAACAAGCAGAAGAAGAGACAGAAAATAATTTAAGTTAATTGTACAAAATTGTAATAATCTAAGGGAAAATATATTAAAAATAAGGAATAAAACAATGTAATAGTAAATAAGACCAAATTGTAAACGATAAAGAAAAATGACCAAATTGTATTAGATTTAAGAATGATTGTAAAACGATAAAAGTAACATAAACAAAAGAACGAAATATTCCCGGAAAAAATTGCCGCGGGCAAATAAAACATGAGCGGAAAAAATAGCCGGATGAACAAATAAAGATACCATTAATATCTAGCCATGCTAGACAAAACCGAGTAGTCCTGCAATATATTTAAAAAAAAAATTAGTATTGCAACAATCAACTTCGAATATTTTATTTCTTTAATAAGAGGCTGTCAAATACAAACTTACGTTCTACTTAATACTTGGTATATAAGAAATATTGGTTTTTAGTGGGATTTGAGTATTAACCGTGTTATGATTTAAATAACTCAATTTTTCTATCCAAAATGAAAATGTTGTTTCGATTAGAGGATCCAGTAAATCCTCTTTTAGGACCAACATTAAAAGGACTCCAAACATGGGGTCTTTGGAAGCCAAAATTGAAACATAAAATTCTACATTTCATCGCCTTCACTTTTGTTATAACTCAATACATTGAACTGTGGCTCATCAGGTCCAACCTTGAACTGGCTTTACGGAATCTCTCGGTCACCATGCTTAGCACGGTTTGCGTTGTGAAAGCTAGTACTTTTGTTTTTTGGCAACGATATTGGCGTGATATTATTGAATACGTTGCAGATTTGGAGAAGTCTCAAATTTCTAAAAAGGATAAAGTTACCAATGCTGTTATAGACAAGTATACTAAGTATTCTAGAAGAGTTACTTATTTCTATTGGACTTTGGTTACTGCTACAGTCTTTACTGTAATATTAACACCCCTGATAAACTTTACGACTTGCACAAATAAAATTTTAATAAAGAATGGCTCGATGCCTTATCCAGAAATAATGAGTTCCTGGGTCCCCTTTGATAGATCGCGAGGAATTGGTTATTGGTTTGCAGCCATAGTACATACTCTGATCTGCGTCTACGGAGGAGGAGTTGTAGCGAATTACGACTCTAACATTGTTGTTTTAATGTCCTTTTTTACTGGGCAGTTGAAATTAATTTCATTGAACTGCAAGAGATTATTTGGGGATGGTAAAGGCATTTGTCACGCGGAATCATTGGAAAGGATTAAGGAATGCCATCAGCATCATGTACTTTTGGTGAAGTATGTCGAATTTTCAATCCCTTTATATAAGGGAGCTTTACACTTACTAAATTGTTTTGTCGTTTCAGATTTTCTAATATATTGAATTATATACTGTCGCCAGTCATGTTTTTGTATGTAATTATATGTTCTTTGATGATATGTGCCAGTGCAATACAACTAACAATGGTAAATACTTTAAAATTATCGTAATTGCCCATATCCTTCTTACTTGCAAATTTATTGCACAATATTACAATAGCACAAAGAAGTACCTAATGCCTTACTTAAATTATATACTATATATATATATATATATATATATATATATATATATATATATATATATATATATATATATATATATATATATATATATATATATATATATATATAAACTGACGAACTCATAAACTGCATCAAAGTTCTGGATTACTTTGAAATGATTTTTTTTAATAAGTATGCAAACTTTCTATACAGATTTAAATTGAAACCTCTAGATTGGTTCGTGAACTTTAAAACAGCGTAGCATATCCTTAAGTTTAAGTTTGTGTACTGGAAAGGACCTTAAGACTTTTGAAGAAAAAACAGAAATTTAAGGAAAATTGATTTAATAAAAAAATTTGTTTTAACAATAGACACAAACTTTATGCAAGGGTTTATTTATGTTTTAATAAGGTGTATTACCTCCACGTGCCCTTATTACGGATTCTAATCAGTTCCACATACATTTTATTAGGGTTACTAAAAATTCTTGCGGAATATTGTCCCATTCTTCTGGAAGTGCTGATCTTAGTGCTGCCACTGTCGTGGGCAAAGGGTTTCTCGCATATACAGCTCTTTTTAAATTGTGTCAAACATGCACCTCGTATCATTTTTAAAAGTTCGGTAATCCAAGCGTACCATCTAATGGTAGAACTTTTGTAGAAAACAAAAACAAATGTTGCAACATAAGAAATGAATGAATTTCACAAAATGTAAAGATGGCAATACAAAAGACAGTGTAAAATTTTGCCCATCAGGGGCAGAATATGTCACAATATGTTCATTGTCACAGTTGAAAGGTTCAAAGTGAATCTTTGAATGATAACTTTCTAAACTTAATAAACTAAGTTCTTAAATTCTAAACTTAATTTCACTGAGGTATAGAAATATGTCATGTAGTTATGATTAAATTTGCAATACATATTTATTCTAGGAAGGCACTGGGAATATGCAGCGGCTGTGGATTGCTGAATACCTGCTGGCGCTTATTGCTCAACTTTTTCTTTATTGCTGGCATAGCAATGACGTTTTGTATACGGTAATGTTACAAAAATTATTTTTAAAATGCTTAATTTTTTTATTAGCTAGAGCTTTAGATCTCGTTGACTGTCTTGCTACCATTGTTATATACTTTGAGTACTAATAATTTATAGAATTTTGTAATTTTCTTAGTAAATAAATTTTTACTTGTATTTGTTATTGTTAACGCCGTTTAGCTATAATGGGTCTAGGTGACGACGCTATATCCTTCTATATCTCTACGCTATATCTCTTTTCCTCTTACCTAATATTCGCTCTCCGTCCTTGTCAAAACAAGTGCGACCAACTTAAAATTATCATAACGTTTATGACCGTACGGTGATTGTCGGTTCCGTCTTACTTAATATAAAATCGAATAATTTATTAATAATCGAGTGTAAATAAAGTGTAAATAATATAAATAGCTGTGTGTGTTTTGAATACTCTGAAGAGTGTAACAACAGTGGGCCCACGCGAAATATGGACGAGTAACGAGAATTGTGAATACCATTCATATTCATTTCCTTGCTCTTTCTTCTCTTTTCTTCCTTATTCTTTCTTGCTCTTCGCCTAGCCATACCCAACACCCGCTCGAATAGTTCTGATTATTAACGTTCGACTTATTTGATATTTAAAGATTTAATGTTAAACAACTGCACCTATAATTGGCATACATATATGAACGTTATTATTGTAAATATTATATAAATATAATTTTATGTATGTTGTTGGTGTACCATGATGAAAATAAATAATAAATTAAATAGTAATATTTAACTGAGTTAATTTATATTAAAAACTAGCTAATAATAAACAATATCAAGAAGACTAAAGACTAAACGCGTTATTGTCGAGCTGTTTAAATTGGGGTTTTGAAGATTTTTTTGTCACAAATGGAATGCTCATATATAAATTTTATAACAAAACTATTTTTATTTTTTTTTTGGTATAATTAAAAAGTTAAATTATATAAATAAATAAGTCAAATTAAAAATAAAATTTTGAATCCAGTACTGAAAACACGTCGACAGTTCCCGAATAAACACGAGCGCGTGTGATAACAATGTTAATTTCTATTCATTCTACCACACAGCTAACACAGTGTTTTGACTTTTTATCGATTATATATTGTTATTATCGTCAATATATTGATAAAAATATAAAAAAAATTTTGAACCTTAAAATTTATCGTACTTCGTACCATTATGTACGAATACTACGAAAGCAACTCCCGAAGAAATGCTTATAAATGTTCCTCAAGATGTTAAGCGTCGAAACAAATTGTTCCAAGCCGACGTAAGATACTTTTGAAAGTTTAAGTGAACAATTTGGAATGAGTGTCAGATTTAGCGAATCTCAAAAATTCATCAACTTGCAAATCAGAACTTTGATTAAATTCAAAAATCAGCTGATGCAATGTTAAATCATATATTCTTTTGGAGTCTCACAAAATTCAATTGTCCAATTTGAGAATTGATTTGTTGATTTTTTGCAAATTGAATCACTTCTTGTAAAAACGTACATCTGGCAACATTTCATTTGAGACTAAAGATATTAGATATTAGACTAAAGATATATTTTGTCAGTTTTTCAGCTTCGATATATTTTATAATATTGCCAACGCCTGATAATCGAGACTTTTTCCAATAGCTCGCAACTTCAGTAGGTGTTGGACCTTCACTACTCCGATGAGCCCATATAAGTAATACTAATGCTTGTTTGCAAACGTGATTATTTTTATAATTTTATTAATTTTCAATTGTTTATAATTAATTGAAAAAAAATTAAGATATTTTCGTAACGACTACTAATATAAATTATGTTAAAGTTTTAAAATAAATAAAAAAATTATTACTTTTCAAAAACCCAATTGTGTTTGTTCTCAGGCAATTCAAGTTTGAGTTTTCGGGCATATTCTGTTGTGAGCAAGTATTTAAGGTACTTAAATTAGTACTGTGTATAAAACTCGCATTATCTCTCTGATACAGGACCTTTCTACATTTATTAAATAACTTTTTTAGATTTTGATGTTTTGTGTTTTCTCTTGAAGTGGTCCAGAATCTCGGGTAAAGCTAGACTTAGTTGTATTAACAAAAAATAAATAAACATTTCAGTGATTATAAAATGAAGTTATACATCATATCACGTTATTAGTTAAATTATATTTTGTATATGTATTTGAAACAATTAAGAGCTTCACCACATTGTAGAAGCCGCAGCAGCTGAAAGTTCTCTCATATTAAGTTCGCATTAAACATGTTAACTAACGCAAACTTTCACTTCGCTAGCAAAGGTCTACATTCCTAATTTGTATCTTCCGTGGTTTTAAAAGTTATTAGTTTAGCTAAAAGAACATTTTAGGAAGTCAAACTAGTCCAATTGGGTCTAGCCGGCTCAGCAAAAGCGACATGATTAGGCATTAAATGTCCATGATGGAAAAAATAAGGAAACCATTAATACTACCGCTGATATGAATACTACCATGAATGCTACCTCGAAGCTAATACAATTTTGTATTTTCTGCCTTTACGTGCCTGCCACGCTGATTTAAAGGATTCTATATGTTGATATTATTTTTATATAGTAGATATTGCTTCACAAATAGAGGTATTTTTTTGATGAAAATAATAAAAATGTGTGTTATAGAGCAACAAAGTCGAAGAAGGTGTTTACTCCAGTGCGTGGTGGTCCCAAAACGTATGCATACGCCACAACGTCATTTTGTTAGGTGGACAGCTGCGCAAGGAAATTGTGTTCTCTGCTGGACCATTCACAAAGCTTACGGTTTCCACTTTTGTTGCGGTGAGTTGACCACAATGACAGAGAGCAGCATTTAATCAGTAAATCCTATACATAATGTATAATACGCAGACGTAAGCAGTAAAAGTTAGGCTAGACCTACTTAAAGCCACTCAAAGAACTATGGAGAGCGTCTTTTATTTTTTTAAACATCTTTACCGTGTTTCCCCACTACTTAAAGGTAGATTTATATTTGTCAGGCGTGTCGTGTCGTGACGCATCAGAAGCATATGGTTTCATACATTTAGGACAGACGACAGAACGCGTCACGACATACAAACGTGTCCCTAACCATATTAAATGTATGAAACCGATATACTTCTGACGCGTCACGACACGACATGTCAGACAAATATAAATCAACCTTAACTCATGCACTCTATTATCCTTAAGTGCAAGTCCGTTAAATTTAGATGACTTAACGAGCAATTAAGACCTCTCATGGCTTTTTCTGAGCATTAGTCGTGAAGATCTGGCTAGACTTGGTTGGTTGATAAGCTTTGTTTAGTTTTATTTCTGACGATAAATACATTTTTTCTTCACGGAACTTACTGACTTACTTATGGTGTCGCTAAAAAAGTAACTGTCTTTTTTTATTGCTGTAGCCAGTAGACAGGCTGACGGCCCGTTTATAATTTAACAGTTACCGTCGCCTATGGGTGTTTGCAACGCCAGTGGCATCGCGAACACGCTGCTGTCCCATAAGGGTACAGGAACTTGGGTCACTAATGCCTGAACACAACACAAGGTTATTATGGCGACATACTATACTTAAGACCAAAGGTGGTCGCCATCCAGACGGGCTTGGGGCCCTACCACGTAGCTAGGGTTGTTTCGTCGTCTTTTACAACAAGCTGACCCCGGCCGCAGAGGTTCTTTCTCCGCCCCTGCACGGATATATACATATAATAAAACCAATAACCAATGAACCAAATGACAGGCCTTTGGGAACTTTTTCTAGATTACTAGAAATTACACAGTATTACGAACTTGTAGAGGATGAACTTCTTACTATTTTATATTTACTTATATTTTGTTACAGATTCTCAAAGGATCATACAGTTATTATACTTTACTGAGTAAAAACGAAGACTAGATCATGATGTATCTCGTTGTTTATTTAATACACATTTATATTCTTATATTAATAAATATTTGTCATCAATAACATCGTCTTTGGGCTCAAAGATGAATAAAAATAAACAACTATTTAAATTAATAAATTTATATTACCAAAAAAATTATTTATATGTCAGAGTTGAGAAATGTTGATCATAATGACGTCTGAGTTTATACATAATGATGCAAACGGATAGGGGTGTAAACTCCTGATTTTGGGGAAAAACAAATTCGGTGGGATTTATTAGGCAGTCGATTTAGATGCCTTATAGCTATAATATAGGGGTGTTTATAGAGATTTATTGGCTGTTTATTTTTTTCCCATTTTTTATTTCTTATTATAATGTTTTTGATTTAAAAAAATAAAAGGGATAAAGTATGAAATTGCCGTTGTATAGTAATAGATACTTTGTATTGACATAAAACCTTCATGGTGTGTGATTTTCGAATGAATTTTTTTTCACATAATACCTATGAGGTTCTTCTTTCAAAAAATGTGTAATATTCGATTTTCAACTTTTTTTATATCCAACTTAGACCTGAAAGATGGATACTTCAAAAATCTAAGGCATTTTTGAAAACGAGTTCTGACGCGGAACTAACGAGGCAGAAACAGCTCAAAATATTAACGCTACCTTTGGAGATAACACTGTTAATGAACGCACCGTGCGATTTTAGTTTAAACGCTATAGTGGGAATTTCGACTTGAAAAACAAGCCACGTGGAAGATCACTGTGTGAGCATAGAGGTGAATAACGCTGTATTGAAGGACATGTTGGAAACCAATCCAAGTCTACCCCAGGAATTAACGGCATAGTTTAACGTTACCCTACCTGTAACATCCGTGCAGGGGTGGAGAAAGAATACAGACCTCTGCGACCAGGGTCGGCCTGTCGTAAAAGGCGACAAAACAACCCACCCAGCTACGTGGTAGGGCCCTAGCCCTAGGCTAGACCCGTCTGAATGACGACCACCTTTGGTCTTTAAGTATTCAGCCATAATAACTTTGTGTTGTTTTCCGGCATCAGTGATCAAAGTTCCTGTACCCTTATGGGAAAACAGCGTGTTCGCGATGCCACTGGCGTTGCAAACACCCATAGGCGACTGTAACTGCTAAATTATAAGTAGGCCGTCAGCCTGTCTGCTGTCCATAAAAAAAAAAAAAACAACATTGAGTCATTTGCTTATCAAATCAATAAAATAAAAAATTAAATGTAAAATGCGTGTTGAAACTTGTGTTGCCTTGTTGAATCGGTGCCGAAATGATGGAATACAGGATTGAGTTTTGACTTGTGACAAAAAGTGGATTATTCACGAGAACCGTGAGCGAAAAATGCAATGGCTGACCCCAGATCAAACGTCCATTACCATTACCGTAACCGTTGGAACCGTTGGGTGGTCTCTTCATGGTTTAATTCACTATAGCTTTCTCAGGTCTGGTCAAGCAATAACAGCAGATGTTTACTGTGCCGAACTTTGGACAATGAGGGTGAAACTGGCGGTGAAGCAGCCTCGAGTCATGAATCGATCTTCACTATTATTGCTCCATGATAACGCAAAACCCCAGATTGCACGAAAAACCGTCGTAACTCAGACCTTGCTCGAACGAACTGCCATTTTTTTCGTAATTTGGCCAATTTTCTGCATGATATAAAATGTTCTTCCCAGGAGGCAGTACAAAATATTTTCACACAGTTTATCGCATCTAGATCCCCAGAGTTCTATTGTAAATGCATAAATAAATTTCAGTTTAGATGGCAGCAATTTATAGATAAGGAAGGTAAACTTATAATACAATACTTATATCCTTTCTTAGCGCTGAACGCAGGTTTGAGACGAAAGCTGAGTTTGGAGATAGTTTGGAATCAAAAAGTTTACTAATGCTTTCCATTGTGACGGGTTCAGTCTTTGCTCGAAATTCCTTAAGTAACATTGTCAGATTGTTGGAGTGTCTCATTAGAAAAAATGCTAAAAGAAGCGTTCATGGTTTCATCCAGCGTACAATCTTGCACAAGGGAAGACCGGCAGGGAGTATTGTCTTTATTTCTGATCTTACGTCGAGTCATATTTAGGCAATATGGGCAATGCAGTGAAGCAAGTTGTGCGGGACTCAGATCCTCGGCAGATTCCACAGCAATATTCAAGCATTTATAGCAATACTCGGAAGAACAATTGTTGCGTTACAAACAATTAGACTCTATCAATACCCTAAGACATCCATGGCACTGCATGGCATAATTTAATGTTTTATTTGTATACTAACAAATAGCGTTTACTTCACTGTAAAATGTTTTATTTGATTCTTTGCACTAGTATTGTCACAAAATTTTAAACTGATATATATTTTTCGTTGTAATTTCGTATAACACAAATATTTAGTTCAAATAACACTAATGTACTTTATTTATAGGATAATCGTTTAAATGTATATATTTTTATAGTAATCACTGCCCTTTTAGTATTTTTAAATCTTTTATTAACGTTTGACAACACAATTTTTTTGTATCTAAACTTATAATTTCTTTGGTTGTAATTTATTTTGTGTATCAATAAAAAAAATAAAAAAAATTATTTTGGTTAAATAAGTTTATATCTTATAAAAAAAACAAGTTTCAATTTTTCAGTACAAATCGGCAATTTCATACTTTGACTCTTAATAATATAAAAATATAGGCCCTGGAGTAACATAAATAGCCAATAATATTTATTTGTCGACCAAGGGGCTTAGCGCCATCTAGTACGGTTTCCAATAACAAAGAATACGATTGTAATGCGAAATTTTAGAATTACGGTGAAAGTATTGGTCATATAAAATTATTCTTCATATACAAAAATTGCAAAAATATTTCTGTATGTATACAATAAATTTTCATTTCATTTCATACTTCATATAAATTGTAGAAAAATATATTTTCTACAATTTTGTTTCATAAGTTTTATAATATCAATATGACAACGGAAAAAACATTCATTTCGAATTTAAGGCAAAAATCTTAGTCCTATTTATTTTTGTTATATCATTATTTTTTGGGGGATTTTTAGGTTTTTAGCTCTAGCTATAGGGAAAAATATTTTCAGGAGATGGTAACACTGTAGCAAGTGCAGGTAGACATCACGTGTTCTTGACTTATAACGATTGTGTCCTATTAACTTACTTGCTACTATACCCCGGACGCCGAGTAGGAAGAATTTCGTCCATTGACCTGTTATTATCTGTCTCTGCCACTCCCGCGTAAATATAATGCCGCTTTGCTCGCACAGAGCAATGACCGAAGTTTTTGGGTATTTATAAAGCGAACATCATATAGTTTTCTAAATTCTGCCCACCCAAAGATTGTCTGGCAGAAATCGCCATACTTTACTATGTGTGTTTCTAAATGAATTCCGGTAAAATTTAAAGAAAGTCACACTTATAAATAATACGAAGTCTAAAAATTATTTGTACGAATACTTGGTTGTTAAGTATTCAAATAAAAAATTATTCAAGAAATATTTGAACTCAAGTAATTTATTTTTCGCCTAACCAACATAAAGTTCAGAAGTCCCTTAACTTCCATAAATTAGGTGGCCGCGAGAAAGTTACGACTCCTGTTATTCGTAGTCTCATTAGCAAAAATCCGCTCTGTTAAACTTTGATAACTTTAAGGGTCTAAAGTATGTATTAAGCAAATTATACGCCTAATGTCTTAATTGGCTAAATGAATTCAATTTTATTAAAGATTAAGATTTTATTTTAACTATATATATATATATATATATATATATATATATATATATATATATATATATAGTTGTGAAGATATGATTGTCACTGTAAAGTCACGAAAGTCTCGGGCAAATGTGGTCGATAAACTTAAGAGCTTCTTCACACGTACCACGACCACACCACGTGGCCGGGTGTATATATCGTATTGAAAATGAATAGGATTATTCACACGTACCAAATTTGCAGTCGTTATCAAATCGCAAACACAACGTTGCGTCAACGCAACGACGCATTCTTTCCCTCCCCTGGTTCATTCATTTCATTCATACAACGCAACCACATCGACATTTTGTCGGTACAACAACGCAACTACAAAAAGCTGCAGCGACACTATTCACACGTAACCACTGCACAGCATTTTGTCGTTGCGACGTGGTGTGTTCGTGGTACGTGTGAAGAAGCCCTAAATGGCTATCAATTCGTTCTCGCCGGAATACTCACATTCTCACGCTCCTATACAATATTTTATACTCACCCAATAGTCCCCACTACCTTTAGAAGCGTTTTGATTTTCGTCTTTCTTTTTCCCTACATTTTGTGCACTACTACATCTCGCAAACTGAAGACACGTGCACACACTTCATTTCGGCTTTGGAATGCGTTACCTTTTTGTGTCAGAGAGGCAAAGTCGCTATTAACTTTCAATAATTTACTCCAAAGACCCCATTTCCATTTGAGTAGTTATTTACTTTGTCCAAAGATTATGTATTTATTATTATATTTTATATGGTATGTATTTATAGCATTTATTATAATTTGTCATATAAATCATTACTGTTTAATGTGTAAATTAATTATATATATCAATAAATATGAATCTATTTGAATGTTAATGTTCGATCCTTGCATAAAGGGTATTTGAAATCCCGCCACCTGATTTTTGTAATCTACCCTCACTCTCGGTGAGGTAATAATGGTAAGCGAGGGTGGGATGGAAGAACTGTCTTCTTGTGTCAACGTTTGACGAGATAACCGCCTTTTGCTCCGTGTGCAATATATTTAAATTTCTAACGAAATAACTGGACGGGACGGTCGACGTTCGACCTCCCTGGTTACTCTAATTGGCCGTGCCATTAAATCTGTGTGTGTTCAGTGTTGTGCTTTAGCTGGTGCCGTGCAACAGTTCCTCAGCGACCTGAACCGAACCGGGAAGGGGTGAAAACAAGGTCAGTGCGGGTTTCTTTGCCCATAGCAAGGCATCAACGTCTCTCTAGCCACCGCTCCTTCCCATTCCTTTATCATACAGTCCACTGCTCTCGAGCTGTCCCTCTTATTCCTGTACGGTGCAATCTGGGTCCGTGACCGGCATCGTACAGTTAACAATAATTCTGCGAGAACCCTATGAGCGATAAGGCCGCCTATTATTTTACATTGTTTCAGTTTTAATATTCCTTAGATATTACATAAGTAATTTTTAAGTTAAACAATAAAGAGTTATAGCAAAAATATTAAAAAAAGAATGTCGAGCCAGTGAGGCTCTCCCATAGGAACTCTATAATCAGTGTAACAGCTCCGAATAACCTTTAACTACAACCCCGATAAATAAAAGAAATACGTTTATTCTCTTTATTGGGAAATGTTTGTAAGCCAAATAATAGCAGTTTAGATCTCGACTCCTTCAATCCTCAAATTGTCACTCAAGACAAACGCATGCTCACTTCTATGACAGCGGGTGGAACATTAATCAGGACAACATTTATTGGGCGGATTTGTCTTGCTCTAAAATATATTCCGGACGTTGACCCCATGCTTATTTTTCGTAAGCACTTTTATGTACTTTAGACTTATTTTAAACATGTTTTCTATCTCCAAGCGCATCTGGATGGTAACCACCCCTGGTATAAGTATACTGCCATATTAACCTTGTGATACGCGCCGATATTAGTGACGTAGGTTCCAGTGCGAACAGCATGTTCGCGGTGCTCTTAGCGTCAGCAAACATTCACAGGCTACTTGTGCTGCAACTATTTACTAATAAGTGGGCCGTCAGTCTGTCTGCTGTTCTCCGGCAATAAAAAAACTATATTATTACGAAAGTTTTATTTTGGTTAGTATAATAATAATGGTATCATTCTTAAAGGGTTTCTATTTCAACAATGTCATACATCGTTTAGATTATTTTTCTTGCTTAATATGCTTATTAGAACAGAATAATCATATACTAATATTATGTGCAAAACCTATAACTAAAATCTCCAGAATATAAAACTTGCCAATCCGCTTTGGAAAAACCGCCACTCTTGAGGGTATACCCGCCGTAATATACCGTCCGTTGTATTTATCTGTAGGCCTGAGGTTATCAGTATAACGTTATGGGGTGTTATTTTTTGAGTACCTCAATAGTTTTATCGAGTTTTCGATCCGTATGGTTATGATTTTTTTTTTATTACTGTAGGACAGCAGACAGGCTGAGGCCCGCTTAGAATTTAGGAGTTACCGTCGCCTATGGGTGTTTGCAATGTCAGTGGCATCGCGAACACGCTGCTGTCCCATAAGGGTACAGGAACTTGGGTCACTAGTGCTGCAACACAACACAAGGTTATTATGGTGGTATACTTAAGATCAAAGATGGTCGCCATCCAGAAGGGCTTGGGGCCCTGCCACGTAGCTAGGATGGGTTGTTTCGTCGCCTTTTACGACAGGCCGACCCCGGCTACAGAGGTTAGTAATCTTTCTCCGCCCCTGCACGGATAAATAAATTAGGGAAAAATATTTTAAATACAACGAAAATCGTTCTCTAAGCTCTATGACACAACCTTAATAACTAAGACTCTATTAACAGAAGATAATAAAGTGACAATGAGTCCAGTCAATTACATATGAAACAATATATCTCAATCGAATGGAGAAAATAAAAAAATGTTTACAAAAATAAAACACAAAAGCCTGCATTCATAGCTGAAATTAAAAGCCTTGACAAATGAAAATGGTACTGTTTCAGAGCAAAACTACAATTAGTGAATACAGATTCTTTTATTACCACTCTTTGTTGTGATAAAAACTCTGAATAATGGTTTCATGCTTGCTAATTATTCTTGTTTTTAGACACGTAGTAAATAAACTTCATTACGTACGTTAATAATGACAACAGAGGACAGTTGTGGTTTGTGGTAAGCGTGGGTTCGTTGTACCTGCAGATTTCGCAAATTACATGTCCCAAAAAGGGCTTTGAATACTTCTTAGACGGCTAACTTATCTTGTTTTATAATATACAAGTATATACTCATCTCCTCACTCTACTTTATAACATTTTATACTCACCTACTAGTCCACATTACCTTAAGGAACGTTTCGATTTCCTGTGCCTTTCTACTTCTCTGAATTTGTGCACTAGTACGTATCGTAAGCATAAGACGCCTGCACACACTTCGTATTTTTATAAAAATTCTTTTGCAGTGTAATCTGTCCAACTTTGGAATGCTTTGCCTCTCGATGTTAGGCAAGCTAAATCACTGTCAAGTTTCAGGAATTTACTTCGTAATCACTATTTCAAACTCAATAACTACGTATCGTGATGTAACATTTTGTTTATATTGATTGTAATGATTATTATGTATTTTTAGTATATAATACAAATTTTGTTAAGAAGTAAATAATAAGCATGGATACTCAACTCAAAACGCTACACCTACATTGTCGCTGCATCGAGAGTTGTACTGCACACTGCCTTGCCCCGATCGACCTGCGACTTGACATCCATGCTAATTTGTCGTAGTACGAAGGCACTTTGTGCTTGATTACTCCAAACAAGAGACAAACTAAATGTAACTTGCGGCGGTGGCTCATCATTGAAAATATTGAATGTTTGTTAAGATAAGGTGTTACATGACCATATAAATATATGATATACGAGGTATACATATAATATGTATACCTCGACAACAGAAGCCGACCAAGACGTGGCGTTGCTGGATGCAGGGCATATTCAGCGTATTGTGGCTGTACAATTGCATCTGTACCTCTCTGCTGTCAATAGAGTGTGTTGTGTTCCGGCATTAGTGACCCAAGTTCCTGTACTCTTATAGGACGGTAGCGTGTAGCTACAGCAATAAAAAAAACTATATGGTGTACGCTTGATGTATATATATATAGGTATATATCAAACGTACACCAACAGGCGCAAGTCAGGAATTCCTCGGTATTAGTATGTACATAATTATGTTATGTGGCTAATAAGTTAAGTCAAACACGACCTCAGAGTCAGAATTCGTAACTATTTCCTTTATTACTAGTATGTACTCTAAGATTCCAGGTTAAATTGCTACTGTAGTGTAGGTTATTAATAATGTATTGCACATATTTATATCTATGTATTATTAATATGTGAAGCGAAAACTTTGTACCCTTTTATACGAAAATTGCACAGTCGGAGGAGTATGAAATTTGGCACGGTTAAAGTTTATGTAGAGGAGAAGTACAGAAAGCGAGAAAACAGAAAGTCCAAAAAATTTTTGCCTCAAATCCATTAGAAATACATTAAATTAATTAAATTAAACATTACACCCATTGCTGCTCGAATGATACATACACACACATACGTACCTTACTTACGCTTTTGTTTGTTTTTATAAGAGTTTATGGTCTAGTCCATTGGACCATTGAGATTAATTTTATAATAATAATTATGATGTATGATATTTAAATTCACAATACACATTAGTAAATAGTAAAATAATTAAACTAATAAGTAATGATAATATATAAATAATAATATAATACAATTATTAATAATATATACTTAACATTGACTATAAGCTTAAGTACGAAGTGGAGAAGAAAAAGTCAGAAAGCGAACCCCGGGCGCCGAAGCGAGAGTTTGGGCTGCAACCGGGATTCAACGCTAAGATGATGATTGTCAAAATTGACTATTGTCAATTCATTCCTTGTTATTACAAGGAATGAAACTTTGGAATTGTTTTTATTTGTATAGTTATTTATAATTTGTGAAATACATCTTGCTCAAGCGTAAAGAAAATGGTATGTATATAAGTAATCTGAATTGATGATCTCTGAATTGATACTCTTGCCTATTTGTGAAAATAGTATTTATAACATGCGAATATATGGTTACGAAACGGATTTACAATGCAGGTTTTGTAATGCAAAACATTTTACAGTGATGCTGTTCAAACTAATGTAGTATTAGGAACCAGAAGTGAGGATTAATAAAAAAAGAAACAAATTGGAGGTAGACTAACCTCAGTTATATATTTTTCTCATTACAATTAAAAACTAAATAATTCACATCAAACGATTTTATAATTAGAAATATGATTACAGGTAATTCACTATGTACGTAACAGATCAACCGTAAAACAATAATGGAATAGATTAAGGACTAAATTAACAACAAAATATGGCTGACGTATACCGCACGACCTATCGAGGACACGTGCTTGCCTAAGAATCGAACCGACAATAACGAAATGAGTGGCAGACCGACAGCTTCCGCACGCGATGACGACCGGACGAAAAAGAGAACTGGCACCTACTTGCGGCGCATTATATAGAAGCGGTCGGCCCGTCCCTCACTCGTTCCCACTTCACACTCTAAAAGTGATTCTCTTTAGTTGTTTTAAATATCAGCCAGTGATAATTTTGAATGTTGTCTTTGACAGTTGTAGCCAACTTCACACGGATGGTATTTCCTTAGGAGTACATCTGATAGTAGACAAATAGCAAATTAACTGAGTAGCTATGATGAAACCTTGGATTATAGAGGTATCTTCTTCTTCTTAGTCGATTCACTCTTTACAGAGCGGTCGTGATCAACTGGTAGTACTATTAGAGGCAGATATTGTTCGCTGTATGATTTTACGCCATTTCTCGCGATTCAGAGACATTCTCGTGCACTCATGCAAAGGCCCGCCCACAGCCGATTTGATCTGGTCGGTCCATCGCATGGGTGATCTTCCACGTGATCTGGTCCCCTCCACCTTGCCCTGGGCAACGAGACGCTCTATGGAGTCATTGTTTCGCCTTGAAACGTATAGAGGTATAGTATTTGCAAAAGAACCCTAATATACATATAGTTCAAACTTGAAAATTAATAGAATTATGGTTGAATTTCGACCCCTGGGCGACTACTAATTATAACATAACTGCCAGGTAGATTCACTGAATCCAACAGTGGGATTCTGTGAGCTGTTATTATATGGTTAATTTAATTTGATTTTCAGCGTGTTGGCAATTTAGTACTTAAACCAAAAAATACTGCTTGGTATATTTATTACTAATAAAACTAGAATAATAATATTTGATGGCAAACTTTAAAATTATGTCAATATTAAGTTATTTATGAAAATTAATTTTTAATTGTTTGATCTCTATTTCGTGAATTAACTCAATATATTATATTTTTAATAAATAGTGTGTAATGGAGTTGTACGTGCTATAAAAAACTACGGCAAAATTATTGATTGCGAAGAATTGAAGATGTACTGAAGGAATAATTTATCTTCGACCGTAACTCGACCTCAAAGTCTCAAACGGACGTGACGATGAATGGGACACATTAGTTGTCTTAACCCCTAATACTTGTCTGGGAATTTTGATACAGGTCCTTCCTCATGCATTGTAGAGTGGATTTTATTATGGAGACTTACGGTCGTTTTTTATTGTAATACAAATTTTGTTAGATTTTATTATTGTCGCAGAACAATGACCAAAATTCGACCAAAATGCCTGGGTTGCTATCTATACCTAGCGAGTTAAAAACTCGCTGTCTTTCACTCTGGGGGAGGGGGGGGAGGGTACTATTAATTTAGTTGTTTTAGGGTTATCAAAAAGATTATATTATTTTTTAAGGTAGACTAAATGAAAATGACTGCAAGGAAATATACTGTTCTTGTAGCTGGTTGTTAATAACCCTTACCTACACAAAAGGATGCGAAAAGTTCAGTTAAACAAATATAGGGCTATTAGGGCCTACGCAGACCGGGACGGCATGGCAAGGGATTTTGCCGTCAGTCAGCGCACATTAGCCGCTTAGATACCGCGGCATTCCAGCACCTTGCCACGGCATGCAACGGCGCGACAAAGCACACCTCGGCAGCTCCTGCTGCCCGATACACTTTTAGTCTTCAGTCGAACGCCGGAGTCCTTGGCATGCCGTTGCCTACCCGCAGTAAGCCACGGCATCCCACCGCGGGAGCCTGTGGCGCGTCTTTCAATGCCGCGCAATGAAATCCATTTCGATGCCACGGCATCATTTTAAAACATAGCAATTTATGTAGTATTTCTTTATCGATACGTTTGAATGTCCATTAGTAAAAAATTAAATCCCTTGCCATGCCGTCCTGGTCTGCGTAGGTCCTTAACATTTTTAAATCTTTTAATTACACGTAAACAATTTAGAAACTTTTTAAAGATACTTGAAACTTAATCCAATTAAAATTTTCGAACACTTTTTATGAACTATTTAAGTTTTTTTAAGGTAATTCTAAAAAGTGTTTTAAATGAAAATTTGTATACAAATTGTTTTGCTATTAATTACTACTTTTAAAACAAAAAGTGAAAAGCAATGGATTAATTACTACGTAAATTTAATATGATCTTGGTAATACTTTTCAAATTATTAATATAATTTAAATAAAAATAAAGAAGAAATAAATAAGATTTTATTATTTATTGTGTTTATAACTTATTTTCTTTTATGGCACACTTGTTATCTCGTCTATGGATATACGCGATGCCACAGGAACCGCTAACACGCTGCAGGCCATGTAAGTGAATTGGAATGTGGGAGTCACTTGCACTCACGTGCTGCAAGACAACATAGGGTTATCATGGCATCTTATTTACTTAGCTAGGATTCTTTGATCGCGTTTTACTACAGGCCGCCCCCTACACCTAGAGGCATCGCGAATACGCTACTGTCCCACAAGGGTACAGGAACTTGTGTCACTAATGCCGGAACACAACACAAGGTTATTATGGCGGCATACTTAAGACCAAAGGTGGGCCATCCAGACGGGTTTGGGGCCCTACCACGTAGCTAGAGTGGATTGTTTTGTTGGCTTTTACGACAGGCCGACCCCGGCCGCAGAGTTCAGTATTTTTTCTCCTCCCCTGCACGGATAGATAGGCATTTTTAACCTAATATTGTTACGAGCTCAGAAATGCCAGAAATATGTGAATATGACTGATTATTAAGCCACGACATAAGCGAGTTTTACATTTATTCGATAAAGTAGCTAGAGCCATGTGACATCACACGAAGCCCAAGCCGGAGTTGACAAGCTCAATTTCCAAGATGGTACAGTTTCTTTCATCCAGTGTGTATATTATGACGTACGAGTAATTAACATATACAGATGCTGAAGCAAAATATCGCAGGGTGAAAACTTGCACACAAAGAATAATAGTGTGTTATAATCATCATAGCGTTATATGCCGGTTGCAACCCAACTTCTGCTTCGGTGCCCGGGGTCCGATTCCGAACTTTTTCTTCTTCACTTCATACGGTATTCAGCATCTTTGGTATTGAGTTCCAATGAACTGCCAATGCACGTACATCATCACTCTTTACGATGTCGAGCCGGCATTTGTTGGGTTTTTCCTTCCTTCTTGGACTCGGTGGAGGCGACATCGCTATATATTTGCCCCCACGTAAGTAGACGATTGCCGCAAAATGTGGCCTTACCATCAAAAGCGACACTCTCGACACTTTATCCACAATGTCACGAACATGAAGACTGAATAAATGGTCAGTCCAGACGTCCACCGCATATTCATCTTTGTTCCTGCTTGTGTCGCTCTAGCACCAGTAAAGTTTGACAGGTGTATAAAAGGACAGGTCTTAAGATGGTTTTATAGACCTGTCCTTTCAACTTAACCAGCATCTTGGGGTCACAATTAACACCTCACGCCATTTGGCCATGTGAATTTATAAAGTATAAAAGATTGACACGAAAAGTTTAAAAATGAATGAGGATGTATGCTGAAAGAGGGAGAGATCTAAAAGTTATGTTGTAAGTACAAGTATGTTATAGCTAAAACGCATGAATGTTGATAAGCCGGTTAACAGAAGAAAAAGGAATTTGGATTATAAAAGGTACTTAAGAGCCACGGAGGACTAATTCTACTTATAAATTAAGTATCATTATTTTTTAGGTAATATTCAATTAAAATAATTTAAAAGAGCTCGGTAAGCTCCAGGAAAACGAAACGATTCATGTATATTCATGGAATAATTTTAGATGTTAAATACGTATTTATAATTAGAAATGCATTTTATGTTCGATGTTTTGAAGCGATGTGGTTTAAATTGAAAATAGAGGCTCTACTACATTTCATTGTAACTACGTCATAAAAGGTGATAATGATTTTTTACAGGCAACAAAGCATATTTGATTGTTATGGACCAGCACTGGGCAGACGGCACACTTAAAAGTAATCAATTACCGGCGCGTATGGATGTTTACGCCACCAGGGATACCGCAAATACGCTGCCGTCTGCGTAGGAGAAATAGAACCTGGGTCACTTATACCGCAACACAGCACAATCTATATAGCTGGCCTCTGGCTGCTATTCTATATAGCTGGGATTGTTATGTCGCCTTTTTCGAGAGACCACCCGAAGGTCAAAGGTGAACTAAATGAAATGCACCACACGTTCTCATTCTTATAGGATGAGGGGGATTCGCTGTCGTTGGAGTCGTCCTGCAATTTAATTACGAATTCAAAATCCAGGTCATAGTATTTTAAGTATATTCTCTTTAAATTTTTTCGACATGAGCACAAGTTTTTTTACTCCGATTAACATCGGTTGTAAAATTATCTATTTCTATTTTATTATCTCGCTTTCTTCTTTTCTTCATAGAAGAAGTTAATTTTGATGAAGTGGATGGCAATTTCTTCTCTTCTTTTAATATCCGTTTTCATAGAAACTATCGTAAATGAGACAAATCACAATTAGGCTCCATAACTGATTTCGTAAATTCATACTCTACTCGTAGGAAGTGAAAAACGCTAACTATCATGCTTCAACCTTTTTTTTTATAGCTTGAGTTCAGCAGACAGGCAAACAGCCCACTTTGGCAGGCGGTCACCGTCGCCTATGGATGTTTGCAGCACCAGAGGCACCACCAACGCGCTGCCGGTCTCGAAGAAATTTTATAACGCCTTTTTTGAAGAACCCCATATCATACCGCGCTGAGAAAACCTGAGCCGGAAGCTCATTCCAGATCCTGAGAGTACGCAACATGAACGTTCTGGAGAACCGTTTCGTACATGAAGGAAGAGGCTCCAAGAAATGGGGATGAACACCCAGCCGATGGCGGGCAGTGCGGTGGTAGAAAGACGACGAGGGCACCATCCTAAATAGTTCTTCAGAACACTCCCCGTTGTATAGACGGTAGAATACGCAAAGAGACGCAAAGTCTCTCCGAAGTCCAAGCGTATCTAAACCGTCTGTGAGCATGGGATCGCCGACAACACGAACTGCGCGCCGTTGGATCGAGTCTAGGGGATTGAGCTGACAGGCCGGTGCTCCAGCCCATAAATATGAGCAGTACTCCATATGCGGTCTGACCTTTGCTTTATATAGCACAAGCCGTCGCCTTGGACTGAAGTACTGCTTGGACCGGTTTAACACACCTAGCTTTTTGGAGGCAAGCTTAGCTTTACCCTCCAATTGTCCCCTAAACTGCACATCATTCGTGATGTCGACACCGAGGATCCCAATACTACTTGCGATAGAAAGAGAGATTCCTTGAAACTGTGGCGTAGGTGCGAACGGGGTTTTCTCGACAGAGAATACGCAGACCTGCGTCTTCGAGGGGTTGAACTGGACAAGGTTTTGTCGTCCCCATTCAGAGACCCTCTCTAGAGAGTTCTCTACTTCAGACACAAGTCTGACCCGACTTTCTTCCAAAAACGCAGGAGAGAGACTTACACAACCAGTGTACCGTGCATCGCCGGTGCCATCATCCGCATAGCAATGAATGCCATCTATAGATAACATGTCATTTATATGCAGAATAAATAGCGTCGGCGACAGCACACAACCCTGGGGCACACCAGCATTGATAGGTTTCACACTGGAGCAGCAACCGTCAACAACGACCTTAATACTGCGCCCAGCGAGAAAGCTGGATAGCCAGGTGCAAAGACTCCCAGGTATCCTGTAAGATGGAAGCTTCGCAAGAAGAGCCTTATGCCAGACCCGATCGAAGGCCTTAGCGATGTCTAGGCTAACAGCCAGGGCTTCTCCCTTGCTCTTAACGGCTTCAGCCCAACGGTGGGTTAGGTAAACCAGGAGATCCCCAGCAGACCGACCATGTCGGAAACCATATTGGCGATCATTAAGCAGCTGGGAATCCTCCAGGTAACCCAAGAGTTGTGCGTTGATGATCCGCTCCATCACCTTTGAGAGCAAAGAAGTTATCGCTATAGGCCTGTAGTTGGACGGGTCCGTTCGGTCACCCTTTTTGGGAATAGGATGAACATGGACCACCTTCCACGAAGCCGGGACACAACCATTGCGGTAGGATAATGTAAAAAGTCGGGAAAGGACTGGAGACAGCTCAGCTGAGCACATTCGCAGCACAATAGTGGGGATACCGTCCGGCCCGGTAGACTTCTTGACATCGAGGGATCGGAGGACACGTCTCACGGCTTTTTGGGAAAACCGTACCTCCGACATTGTGGAGTCTCCACATCTTCTAATAGAAGGTGGAGACTGTCCCCCGTCATCAAGAGTCGAATTGGCTGCAAAGATTTCACCCAGAAGATCGGCTTTATCCTTAGCAGCATGAGCCAGACGGTCGTCAGCTGCGCGTAGTGGAGGAATGGACGCCCGACAAAAGTTTCCTTCGACAGCTTTGGCAAGCGACCAGAAAGCCCTAGTCCCAGAGGGATAACTAGCGAGACGCTCGCCAATCCTGCCGATGTGCTCAAATTTTGCTCTCGCAATCCGTTTTTTGAGGGTCCTGGAGGCAACGTTATATTTTTTCTTCAAGTCGGAAGTGTTAGAATCCTGACAAGCCCTTGCTGTAGTCCAGGCTCGATAGGCCTTTTGCTTTAGCTTAACAGCCTCCGCACTAGGCCTAAAACAAAACCAAACAAATAAGTAATTTTATAATGTTGGTATGGATGGCTATATGTGGATGTATAGCGCACACATCGAATATAATAGAAAATCATTTATTCAATATAGGACATACATAATATAAATATTTTATCTTAAGACGATCTAATATAAATTATAACTGTGTATAGTGGTCCATTGAATTGTATGGTAAGCGATATGTCAAAGGTAATAATATTTAAATTATCTTCAGTGTGTGTGATACGATTTATGGAAAAAAATATTACCTCACTGTTGAAAACTCTTTTGCGTTTACTTGCCATGCTGACGTTACTGCGTAAAAATTTTGGCGCGGACTTAAGATACATACACAAGATACATCGCGATCGGGACGAGCACTCTTCTTTACGCACACTAAACCAATGTGCATGTGCACGCCTTACAACTTTAGCCAAACGGACTTCGTGAAGTAGAATATATATACAACGTCTGGCACACTTTTGTAAGCTTCTTCAAGCTTCTCTTAAACCCAACCTCTTCACTCTTACGCAGGGTGAGCTGGGCGAGTGGAATACCGACACGCCCGAGGAGGGCCTCAGCCGCGTGTGCGAGCTGCAAGTCGTTCTCAAAAGCTGCGCTTGTGCTCAAGTACTGCAGCGGCTGGAGGTCGATCGGATCGCGATAGCCGACCTCTAGCGACGAATGGCGCAACATGAGCGCGAGAGAAGCTTTGTAAGCTCTTGCTGCCTCTCCACTGTCTTCCTTGTGAACATAACTGTGTCATAAAAGCTGGTAGAAGGATACCTATATCTACTATTAGTGCCGGGAGTAAAAATATTAAAATAATTCTCGCTTTTTTCAGAGATTGATTGTTAAAGCAAACCTTATTATATTTTGACGATATACATTCATCCAACATAATGAATTATAATTTGAGTAATGTATTCAACTAATTATAGCAGAAAATTTGATGAAACTAATATATTTAAATACTCGTATGTATAATAATAGCTTGGGGATATGAAATATAAATAGGTATAGATATAAAAATTAAGTGTAGTCTAATCTATTATTGAATGATGATTATTTTTTTCAGAACCTAGCTTCAGAGTCTTATTTAAATTTTAAAAGGTGCACTATCTACTGATTTTGAACTCAAAGAACTTAAAGGAAATACACATTGTGTTTGACATCCAAATATTACGCGTGCTAAAGGAGTGTAGATAAATGAAGTCATAAATAAAGAAAGCCGCATTCACCCATTATTACAAAACAGATATGTGAAGTAAAGCAATGAAATGGGTTATAAATGTTGGAATACACAGATAATGTCATTATACCTGTGTTCCACGTGTCAGGTAGCATGATAGAATAAAATATTGGTTATTTCAAAGGCGGGATATGTAAAACAACTCCACATCTGTCATATAAAAGGGAAGACGACAGAGTTGATTCAGTTTTTATTTACACAACATTGAAATACAAATACTTTATACTAATACAATAAATTTAAAAATTTAAAAATAACTAGGCTAGCATAAAAAGTAAAGAAGAACAGTTTAAATATAAAATAGATTCTCATCAAGGCTGCTGCCCTTAGGGAGAGAGCCTAAAATGCTGGCGACATTGCCCCGCTGTAAAACCAGGCTTAACCGCTGGCCAAAATAAGCTCCAGCCCTCTGGTCACCTGTGCGTTCTACGAGGCGGGATGATATACAATTGAAAAACTTTTTCATATCATCTCCCCATGGGCCTAACGTTTCAAACGCCAGCGGCAAAAATATGTAGTCACGGCTTAAAGATACATATTTTCGCCGCTTACGCGTTTGCGCTTCGGACGCGGCCGCACCAGCCGTCACTGATGTTCCATGTAAATAGGAGGCCGCCAGTGTGTCAACACATGTTGCGTCCCACACCAAGCACCTCCCACCTTTCCATGGAACTAATGTTAAACCGTCGGGTCTTCTGCCATCATCACGAGCAATACCATTCGGCTCTAAAATAGCCGGAACGTTGATGGAGACAAAAGCCCGACGAATAACATCATTCAGTGCTGCGTGGTGCGAAAGACGACCAGCGCTCCGCTGGCAAGAAAGCCCATGGTGACCCAGACGATCTACCATAGATCCACAAGGGCAGCAGTGTGGATGGTTTGTTGGCAAACCTAGTCGCAGACTGTAGCAAGGGAGAAGGTGGTATTTTCCAGAAGCGTGCCTAAATTTGGAGATGGAAGTGCTTGGAGCCAGAGTCCAGATTCCCAAGTTGCAGCAGCAAGAAGACGGGCCCTCTCAGCCGCGTCGGAACTTGAGTTAACTAGCTTATCAAAGACAACACGGCAAAGCGGCTCATCCCAAAGACGCTGCAAACATAGGTTGACTGGAACGGCCCCATTGGCACTAGCTTCTCTCCAGGCCTCTAAAGCTTCATTATAATACGGAAAATCAAAATGACCAAGAGAAGGGAAGAGAATTTGGCGAATCAATGGCTAAAATGGATAAAAAGGCTGGAAGAGCAACATCTGAAACTTTCCTGATACCTATACCCCCGAAGCGAATAGGGAGTGATGCTTGGCACCACGCCCTATCTGTGACTGAACAATTAATAGTATGGGTCAAAATTTTAAGGATGGCTGCGTCAAAAGAGGCCAAACTATTGGTAAATTTCCAAATTGGTGAACACCTTAAAAAGTATGTAAATTTTTGTACAAATAAACAAAATTTTATAATTTGATAGGCCATATGGCCATATTCATATGAATATTAATTTTTTCTAAACGATCATAAGAATTTTGAAATTTCCTCATTTGTTCGTCTAGGAAAACTGGAATTGACTCCTCCAAAATAGGTGCTCCTAAAAGACGCAGTGTGTATTTGTCTATTACTTTAATACTAGGGGCCAAGCTATTAAAATTATTAACTACAGCGGCTTTAGACTGAGTCGTAAATTTGTCACATAAAAAAGCTCGCATTTGGAAAAATTAATGTTTAAACCAATTTTTTCCAATTCGCTTATTAGACACTTTAGGTCATTCAAAACAGTGGTAGGATGGCCTGCAATAGTCCCATCGTCAAGATACCAAATATTTAATTTTGAAGTAAGGGTTGAAATTATTGGATGAATGGCTAAACTAAAAATGGCCGGCCCAAGGGGATCTCCTTGCTGACAGCCAACAGAAGAGTCGATCAAATGGCCCATATAAACGAGTTGAGTAGGCGTATTATAACATTGCCATATAAAGGGATAAATGTCAGGTACCATGTCTAAGCACTGATTAAGCAGGGCACGGCGGTCGACCGAATTAAATGCATTCTTTATATCAACTTTGAGAACTACAGCATCGTCACAGTTTTGTATGAACCCTCTGAGGCTGTGAACAGCAGCTTCACAACCGCCTTTGCAACTGAAACCTAATTGAATTGGTTTGAATTCTGCATTCAATTTAGGATATATATTTTTACAGCAGATTTTGGCAACTATTCTACGAAAAGTGCTACCCACAGCAATTGGGCGGATTCCCTCATCTTTTTTCTTAAGAGCACAGAGATTAGCGCCGTATAGTACATTTAAAATCTCCGAGTTCACTTGCCCTGAAAGCATTAGGTTTACGATATCTGTCAGGTCACTCAGAAGTGTTTTACCAGCATCAGCAGTGGAACTAGAGATTAGATCTTTGAAATGTTGCGGTGAAAAACCGTCCAAACCACCTGCCGAACCGTTTCTAAATGACATTATGGCAGACAACACTGTTTTGCTTTCAGCAATTATACCAGAACTAGTCGGTGCAGGGAGATTAGGAGGTAGAGAGGTATACGGATGTTTGTCTTTTAAAGCAGCCAAAGTGTCTGGGGAATTTGTAGCCCGCACATCCGATGAAAATAGGAGATTAGAAGCGCCTTTTAAGTCCCCGTCACAGATTTTCGCTTCTATGATTTTGTTGACACATAATGGCTCTTGTTGTTTATATGTATTATTTCGATGAAAATCACTGGAGGAATATTGGTAAAAACTTTTTTGAACGCAGTTTTGTTTTATAGCTTTTATAAGAGAATGTTTTTTTGAATTAGAATTTGCGTGGAAAATATCGTATGAAAAGACAAAAAGGTTTTTCCAAGTGTCTATAGAATTTTCCTTAGTAACCCGTTTTAAGACTTCGGAAAGTTTTAGAGCGACGCTCACACGGGCACCTCTTGGGATTCTCTTTACAATAGGGGTGGATGATTTTAATCGATAAAGTAGAGAACACAGATCCTCGACTTGATGTGACTGACCTGTATGCGAGGGAGTGCGTGTAACCTGTACATTACTATTTAAAGACTGCTTATGGCATTTACTTACATGTATGCTTAGAACCCTTTCGAACCCTTAAAAAATTTTGGTTGCGAACAGAGCAAACACTGCGTCTGATTAGAACTATCTTGACTAGGAAACACGCTTCCAGAGGAAGGGCCAGCAGACTGCGACATTAAGTCTAAATTATTGTGGTAATTAATAAATAGATATGTAAAAACAATTAGAAGTACAATAATAATAGTAAATATCAATAAATAAGTAGCATAAAGACTAAATTAAAAATAATAACATCAATTTAACTAGGCTAACAACGTATGAAAGAGATATTTAACAATTAAAGAAAATAAGCTAAAAAAAATAATAACCAAGCATTGGACGAAACACTTTCTTCCAGGGACTGGTCACAATAATTACAAAATGGCAATGTCACAGTTTTCCTAGCATTATGAAAAAGTACTCACTCCATAAAAGCTCTTGGTAAGTCATCGCCAACAGATAATTCGATGGTAAGGAATTATACCAAAGGAACTTTCTTTACAATAATTACTTGTTGAGAACATGAACGACGTCATAAAGCAACATGGGCACTTCACCAGTCATACTTCGGATATTTGGAAAATAAACAGAGAAGCGCATATGCGCTTAACTCAGGCGAAAGCGCCTACTTATTACAGCTATTCGCACTGCAGCTATAAGCTATGATCCATAATTTATTATAAATAAACAATTTAGACGAAAAAATCCCAAATCAAATCATCCCAATCATCCCCAAATCATCCCAAGGGAGTCGTAAAAGCCGACTGATGGGTCACTCCCTCTGCCAGCTTGCATGCGGCGAGGGAAGAACACCTCTAGGTTTCCCTTTAGAGGTCGGACGGCAGTCGCTCCCGTAAAAACCAAAACAAGCCAATTAAAATATGGTTAGAACAAGGAAAGGATGTGTCACGGATAGGGCGTCGCCGCAAAACGACGCGCAGGAACTTCGCCCGACTCCTGTGACAAGTGGACTAGGGCTGCCGTGCCGTGGGCGAGCACGGCTAAAGACACTAGCCCCATCCAAAAGGAAACTCCGCTTCGCAACGTGGAATATTGGCACGCTAACCGGACGCGCGAGAGAGTTGGCCGATGTGCTCTCCAGGCGGAGGGTGGCCGTGGCGTTCCTGCAGGAGACTCGGTGGAAGGCCAGCAGATCCCGGTTCATTGGGAATGGCTACAAGCTGATCTACACAGGTGCACCTGGTGGGGAGAATGGGGTTGCCATAGTGCTCTCGGAGGAGTTCCAGAACGACATTTTGGAAGTGAAACGTCATAGCGACCGGCTTATGGTCGTTAGGGTGCTTATCGATGGGGTAGTTACCCACTTGATAAGTGCCTATGCGCCACAGGCCGGTTGTGACGACGCCGATAAAATAGCGTTTTGGAATCAACTCGGAGAAGTGCTCCGTGGAATCCCATTATCACAGGGGATCGTTTTGGGGGGTGATCTGAACGGTCATGTGGGTGATGAATGCGGGGAATTTGAGCGTGTTCACGGTGGATTTGGGTACGGTAGCCGCAACGCGGAAGGGGAGGACATCCTCAATATGTGTGCGGCTGCCGACCTTGCTATCGTGAACACGTATTTCAAAAAGAGACCCGAGCATCTCGTCACCTACAAGAGCGGGAGGAATGCAACCCAAATCGACTTCCTACTCACTAGGAGACACCACATCAGCAAAGTAGCCAACTGCAAGGTCATACCCGGTGAGAGTCTCACTGCACAACACCGTCTTCTTGTCATGGACCTCTGCGTGAAGCCCAAAGGCAAATGTGTCGACCGCCTTCAACGCCGAATCAGGTGGTGGCTGCTTGATGAAATCAAGTCCCAGGAGTTCGCCTCTGCCATCGGCGACAAGTGCGCCGGAGGTGAGGGCGAACCGGTTCAAGCTTACTGGGACAGGATTCAGGCGGCTATCCTTGGGTCGGCGAGAGAGGTACTTGGCGTGTCCAAGGGCGGACGCAAGTGTGACAAGGAGACTTGGTGGTGGAACGACTCAGTCCAGAGGGAGACCAGGGCGAAAAAAGCCCTCTTTAAGAAGTGGCAAGCGTCCAGATCTCCTGAAGATCGCGACGCATACAGAGATGCCAAACGCGCCACCAAGAAAGCTGTAGCCAGAGCCAGACGAGACCACTTACAACCACTTTACGATAAGTTGGACTCGTCTGAGGGGCAGAAGCTCATATATAAGTTGGCGCGCTCCAGGGTCAAAGCGGCACAGGATATTTCCAAGTGCCGCTGTGTAAAAGACCCCGGGGGCAACCTGTTATGCGAGGACCTCGCGGTGAAGGAGAGATGGCGCTCATATTTCCACGAGCTGCTGAACAAGCAGCATAAAGAGGTGCAGCCGCCAGATCTTCCTCCGAACCAAGGACTAGTGCCACTGATAACGCCTGCAGAAGTCCAGAATTGTCTTCGCCGCATGAAGAATCGGAAAGCTGTTGGATCCGATGGAGTCCCCATCGAAGCCTGGAAGGCGATGGGCTCTCGTGGTGTGGGCACTTTAACAGACCTTTTTAACCGGACACTCCTCACCGGTACGCTCCCGAACCAATGGAGGCTGAGTATCATTACTCCAGTCTTCAAAGGCAAGGGATCGGTGCAGGAGTGCGGTAACTACCGTGGTATAAAGGTCATGTCCCACACCATGAAGCTCTTCGAGAGGGTTATCGACTCTCGGATTCGACAGGAGTGCACTGTCTCGGAATGTCAGTATGGGTTTCGCCCTGGTCACGGGACAATGGACCCTATTTTTGCCCTAAGGACTGTCGCGGAGAAATACAGGGCGAAGAATACGCCTCTGCATTGTCTGTTTCTTGACTTGCAGAAGGCCTTCGACTGTATTCCTCGCGCGATAATCTGGTGGGCATTGCGGTCCAAAGGGATTCCAGAGGCCTATATTGCGATCATCCGAGACATGTACCGTGATTCCGATTCCGTAGTTCGGACCGCTGTTGGCGACACAAAACCTTTCCCCATCACCGTCGGTGTGCACCAAGGATGCGTCCTTAGTCCGTTTCTGTTTAGCGTGGTATTAGACGTATTGTCAAACAGCATCAGAAACTCACATGAGCAGCCCCCGTGGCTGCTCATGTATGCTGATGATATCGCGCTAGCAGATTCGGACAGGGGTAGGCTGGTGCGACGTGTGAAGGTGTGGAAGGAGTCGCTTGAGAACGGTGGTCTGAAGCTCAATGTGGCGAAGACCGAGTACTTGGCCTGTAACTCCACAGATCCCACACCCGTACGTATAGACGGCAACACGGTCGAGCGCACGGACCATGTGAAATACCTGGGATCTGTGTTTCATGCGTCTGGTGACATCGATTGCGACGTCAAGGCACGCATTGCTGCCGCGTGGGCCAAATGGCGTGAGGTAACTGGTGTCATTTGTGACCCCAAGATGCCGGTAAAGTTGAAGGGACAGGTCTATAAGACCATCATTAGGCCTGTCCTTTTATACGGCTGTGAAGCGTGGCCAGTGTTAGAGCGACACAAGCAAGAACTGCGTGTCACGGAGATGAATATGCTGCGGTGGATGTGTGGAGTGACGCGGAAGGACCGCGTCAGGAACTCCCGCATTCGCGGTAGTCTTCGTGTCCGTGACATTGCAGATAAATTGCAGGAGTGTCGGCTCCGTTGGTATGGCCATGTTTTACGGCAACCGGATGCTTACGTGGGAAACAAATGTCTGGCCATGCCGCCTCCGCCGGGCCCCGGCAGGAGGGGTAGACCCAAAAAGTGCTGACTTGACGTCGTAAAGGGTGATATGCGTGCCAATGGGCTCACTACCAGGGATGCTGAAGATCGCGCGAAGTGGAGTAGAAAAAGTCGGAAAGCGGACCCCGGGCACCGAAATGAAAGTTTGGGTGGCAACCGGGACTAACGCTAGGATGATGATGAATTTAGACGAAAAAATAATTATGTTACGTTATTGACATTTTTGACAGATCAGCAGAGTTGATTTCTTTATTAACAACATTTGCTTATAAAACGAAATTATTAGTTGATTAACTTAGGGACGTGGTACCTAAGTCATTTCACACTAGGGGACCAATTATGGTATAGATAGACACTTAGATTGTTTTTTCGCTTCATTTACATGTCGAAGGGCATTTGGGCAATATTGAGTTATATACATACAGGATCAGCGATTTTTTCTGCAAAACTTTAAATAAGGTATCCTAGAAAGTTTATAAAATTTCTTGCTCTAATAACATAATTGCCACGTACTAGGAGTAAAAGAAAGATATCTCGTACAAGCTGGAAATAGGTTGAAACTAGTTGCTCAAGTTTTAAAGGAGATTGTGCCTACTAGTGTTTGAAGCAATAACGTCAATTAAAAACGCTCTTGAGCTTTGTGATGAAGAACGTCAATATAAAATTTAAATTTACGTGCAGAGCTGGAGTAAGAATAAATAATTCTTGCGGCCAGTCGGACTGTCGTAGAAGGTGACGTAACCCCCAAGCTATGTCCTAGGGTGTTATTCCCGTCTGGATGGCAAGCACCTTTAGTTTATAAACATGCCACCAGGATAACTTCGAGTTATGTGACATGACCGTTGGGCACGACGGTTCTACTCTTCAGTCACCAGCTCATTAGCAATGTCTTGGTTTTGCAAACGTACATTGGCAACCATGACCTCCTAACTTAGATTTCTGCTTTTGAGATTAGGAGTCCAAAAGGTAAACGATTCCGTAAAAATTTATTAATAAAAAACTTGTATGTGTGTGTGTGTGTGTAATTTTATGTACGTACGTAAGAAGTTATGCTTATTTGGCGTGACAGAATAAAAATAGCTAAAAACTTCACCCGTATAGCACAACTCAAAGGAATGCTAAATTAATAAAAAAACATTTATAATGGAAACAAATAAAAATCATTCATACCGACAATCAACATCAAATCTATAAACACACTTAAAAAGTTTGTTTTATTATAAAATAAAAGTCACTTTTTAATGAATTTTTACAATGGCCTATTATTCACCACCATATATGTATAATTTAAAATCACGTACACATAAGTATGTTTATATATATTTTTTTATCTTCACTGATATAAATATGATATAAATAAAACTGATGTATAAAATGTTGTTTTGGTACATGTACCGTGTATACGTCCGAATGCACTTAGTAAAAAGCGGTTATTTTAATATTACAAACAGACCCTCCAATTTTATTTATTTGTATAGAAGTATAGATGTATAAATATGTATTTGTTTACAAAATAAAAGTGTATATGTTGTATATCAGTTGTCTAGTACACATCCAGTCCATTACACAATGCTAATCCTATGCAACTTAGTTTTAGACTAGATGGCGTTGTTTTTTTTTTTTGTTGCTGTTGGACAGCAGACAGACTGACGGCCCACTTAGAATTTAGCAGTTACCGTTGTCTATGGGTGTCTGCAACGCCAGTGGCATCGCGAACATGCTGCTGTCCCATAAGGGTACAGGAACTTAGAATTGTAGCATACTTAATACCAAAGGTGGTCGCCATCCAGACGGGCTTGGGGCCCTACCACGTAGTTAGGGTGGGTTGTTTTGTCGCCTTTTACGACAGGCCGACCCCGGCCGCTGAGGTCAGTCTTCTTTGAGGTCAGTATCCGCCCCTGCACAGATAAGAAATGAAATATATTATTAATTTATTAATTTAATGTTTCTCTTATATTTATCTTATTAATCAAGAAAAGAAAGTGGTATCAACGCTAAACAGACGTGTGGATATGTTACCCTTAACTATGCTCAATAATCGAGCTAGAAGTTTGAGGTCCAAGATTTGGATGTAATCTAGATTGCCCTTCAATGGTAAGCTTAGTTTGGAAAACGAATAAAACAAAAAATAGGAAAAGGTGATTTATCGGATTATTCAACGATGAAATTATAAAATAAGGCTGAAGTCTGTTAGGAGCCGATGTCATATCATTCAAAAGTAAAATTAATTACAAATTCAAATTTGGACTCAATAGGATGAGTAAAGTTATTTGAAGTATTAAAGAATGTCATCAAATATTCCATTATTAAATCGCAGTCGATTTATTAGGTAACCGTGGATTTATTGTCGATAACCAACTTTACGACCGATGAACATCTTAATGGATTTCAATGTGATTTATTTTGAAGAGGTTTTATGCTTTAAATCAAGTAAATGGTTCATAAAATAGATTATTGGAAAATATTGTTCAACTAGAGCTACAGCGTTTCATTACTAATGATTGTACCATTGAATCTCGCCTAACTAATACACGCCCTTGTACACACACGCCATAAACTCGCTCACAATACAAAAGTAATTGAAATTATTTTTAAGTCTTAACTAATATTAGTTCTAAGTTAGAGAATCGAGGGCCAGGGGTCCATAGCATAGATTTTACCTAGTTTGAGCTCCTGCCTTCCCTATCTAATAAATAATTATATATTCTTTCATTATTGTAACAATATAACTTGTGGGAAGAAAGAAAGAAATAATTATTATATAATTGTTTTTCTTTAGATTTGTCTTTTTGCAACCTCTCAGATAAGGTACCCTTCTGTTTATCCTATCGGGATTATGGGTATAGCGCATGCATTTAGTCTATGGATGTGCATAAATAATATACCTGCTCTGTCTTAGGCTCTATTTATAGTAGTCAAGATGCCTCTATTACTGTCAAGACTTATGACCCGCGGGTGAGGTGATATATATATATATATATATATATATATATATATATATATATATATATATATATATATATATATATATATATATATATATATATATATATATATATATATATATATATATATATATATATATATATAGGGACACCTTTAATAGTGATATACATAGATATTTGAGTGTCTGTGAAGTCAACCATGAAAACTATCTTAAATTAAAATCTTTAAAATAACTTAAGTATATCTTTATTCGGATGAGATAAAAGTCACTCTATCTAAAACTTCCTTATAATATATCATAGCCACAGCCACCACGGCTGGGCTCAAGACTATCACAAGTGAGACTGGACAGTATGGGTCACCCGCCACACTTGTCTAAGGCGGATTTCGGTATGCGGGTTTCCTCACGGTGTTTTCTTTCACCGTCGGTATATGCACATTAGGCGATAGAAGTTGCCGTAAGCGGTGCATTCCACCGTGACATTTGAATCCGGGACCTCTAGATTGGTGTCCGAGTATAATACCACTGAGATACCAGATGCCTTACTAAAATTTCCTTAATTGCTCCTTTTCTTGCGCAAACTGGCAAAAGAAAAAGTTTAGAAGATCCCCGATGCAACAGTCACACAGAAGTTTATTTTATGACTATAAGCCTTCTTTGGGTTTCAAAATTAAATCTTCAAATATTTTAATACCTCAAAAGACGATGGTTGTCATTACGAAGAGACATTCCAAAAGGAGCTTTATATTTCCATTAACACGTTCGCAGCGGCACTAATTTATCTGTACTTTCCATTACTGCGTTACGAGGTCTTTGAAACCTCGTTCTGAACCAGATGTTGTAGCGGCACGAGGCCTAATAAACCCCACCGCCCACGGGAGACAAAAATCCTTTTTTTGGCGCCAAATAAGGCAAATTGTACGGTTTTTGTCGCAATTATTATTATCAATGAGTTAATAAACCTAAATCTGCCGCTGCCTGTGGGCAGCTTATTTAGTTTAGATTCTATAAGTAAAATAAAGTGTGGGGTCTTATGTGCCCCATACCGCACTGAAAAAGGGCAGTTTTTCATATTGTTTAGTGATGGGAAAAAAAATATCGATCTTATTTAATTGTACTTATGGATGTTTTTTATTGAAACAAGTCACAATAATATTTTTTGCAACCGATACATTCTGTGAGAATTTTCTTTGCTTTTTTGTCAGCCTCGCGACTTGATAAGAAGGTGCGAAGTTTTTCATTGCATCCTACACATCTCCTCTTCTTTGATCCTTTTTCGAGATGATGTGGATTGTTTGGAGTGGGTTCTGAAAATAAAAAAAAACTGAATGTGTATTTTTGAAATGGGTTGATTAGGTGTAGCGAGACTGAGTATAATTTGTAAATATTGATTGGAAACTTACCTGTTTTTCAAAAATCGGTAATTTTGAATTAGATATACCACCCAATTTCTCTTCATCATCAATAATATTATTAATTAGCTTTCTTCGGCAACGTATTGACATCTTATTATATTATCGTTGCGGGCGCAGCGTTCAACGTTTTGTACAACACTAACCGCGTGAAGCTAGCGTAGGGTGCGGTACGAGGTGTGTGGGGTACGAGGTCATCGCAACCTCGTAACGCACTGTATTAAACTTTTATTTATTCAGTGCGGTACGAGGCCTAAAAAACCCGGTATTAAGGTAGGTATACCAAAAAACTCGGTATCAATAGCACATCTTAGATATATAGTTATCTCTTTCCTAGACTGAACCAGACGGCAGTTATGCCTCCCGCACGACAGAGAAGTTTAAGTTTTTCCTTACCGCTATAATGACGAGACACGTACGAGGTGTTTTAGGCCTCGTTTCGCACTCAACGTGTTAATGATAACTACAGAAAATAAATAAATCGAATCTCTTCTTACACTAGATTCACACAAGCTCACCATGCTTGAATATTGTAGCGTAAAGCCAAATAGAAAAATATCAATAAAAGCAGCAAAATATTTAACGTTAGTTTACGGATCTATTTATACTTTCTTACCCAATTTTCTGTTGCCAAGTAATATGAAGGTCCTCGTATAGGCGAAGTGTTTCCACCGGGAAACTGTTATTCGGATATTTCGTCGATTATACCCAATTTGGGATGTAGGTACCCTATTAGCCATATTGGCTTTTAGATAAACGCAATAACATATAGGAGGCATTACCAACCAGAGGCATATGTCCTTGGCCGTTTAATATATCAAATTTATATTTATTTGAGTCAGTTTATATAAAATTAACACATGCAGTGCGTTTTACGCCCGTCCCTCAAATAAATATTGTTATATAATTTCATGACTATTTTAGTCATTAAATTTATATAAATATTATTTCTTATAAAAAAGAAAAAATAATTTAATGTTATACAGTATTACTATTTTCAATATATTGTAATAAAATGCTCCTGTGATTAATTAAGATATTTAAGGCTATATATTTTTCAATATATTTTTGGAGATTTTTCGATCCCATTAGACAGTTATATATAATTATATATTTGTAAGAATAATTTGCAGTTAGATAACGATTAATATTAGTTGTATTCGATAGTTTTTAAGCTGGTCTGATTATTTTGTATACGATTCTTTTGTATTTTGATTTTCGAAACTGAAATAATTGTTTAATAATTATATTATGTACCGCATGACGCATGGGAGTAATGTCGTTCGTAGCCATGTAGATTTATTTACTGGGTCTATTGCCTCAACAAAGTTCAAATTGAGATCATTCTTTGCTTAGACCAACAATTAAACTACAGTGTATTTCTATTCACAGATTATTTGATAGATAAGCTTTGTGTGTGTTTGTATTTGTATGCGTTTGTTTGATGTAGGATAAATATTTGTATTGTATCATAGTTGTGTCTTCTTCCAGAGGAAAACATTCTCGGAAATATAGACCAATCTTTGTAAGTCTAATCATGTTGTTGAATGTTTTCTGTTTAGAAGACCGATATATTAAAAAAAAATATTAATAATTTATATTTTTTATATAAAGAAAGAAATACTTTATTTGTAGAAATAGCGACGCACTTACATTGCTTACATATTTATAAAAAGTATTAGGAATTTGTACGCCGCTCTTTCAGCAAACAAGGTTTGCACTCAGCATGTTGCTGCGTCGGAGTTATATCCGACACAACGCTGATTTTCAGTGCAAACCTTCCCCTTTTTGTGTAGGTGTCAAACACAACCCGAATAAATTTATTAACTGAAAATTATAACTATATAATAATATATTATAATAATATACATACATAAATAATAAATATTTCATAAACTTTATACTTAAAATACATAAAAACTACTAATACTTGTCTAATAAAGTTAATGTCACATCCTTGTGTCGATTTATTTCCGCATTTTGGACATGAATCATATCATATAAATCGAATATAGTCCGATACCTATATCGATTACCGGTGATTTGCCATGGTCTTTATGCCACGTCACTGACATGAGACAACTTATAACTTGAAGCTGTTGAGTGATGTTTATTATATTGAAAAATATTGTAAATTATTATTATTGTTATATTACAATTTGTTATATTTTATTATTGTTATTGTTATATTAAAATTGTTCTTTTCAAAGCTTTCTGTCAGACATTTTACTCGAGTAGTTTATGGGTCAATTATATGCGTCGTGCTTACAATGTCCTGCGTGTTCAGTACAACAATGCATTTAGAGTGCTTATAGGGTTGCCACGCCGTTGCAGTGCATCGGCCATTTTTGTAAATGACCGGGTTGATGGTTTTAAGGTATTAATCAGGAAAAAAGCGGCCTCAATGCTACTGCGATTGCGTGGCAGCGCTAACAGTATTCTTAAAATGATTTCAGTCCGCTACGATTGTGCTATTCAGATCAGAAGCATTGAATGGCTATTGTAACGGGGAAAATGTAGTGTTGATTTATTTAGAATTACCTACTAACAATTCTAACTTACTGTTAAGAATTTTATTATATAACTAACCCACTAATAACTTATGGATAAAAATAATGTCTGAAATAAATTATGATTATTATTATTATTACGTATATATTCTATTTTCCTCATACGTAGATTAAATAATTATACTATTAACAAAACTAACGCGTCCTAAAAGTACTATATCACTAAGTGTTGGGGCAGTTGGTTAATTTTATGTTAGGTATTTATTTGTTAGGTAAACGTTAGTTAACTGGCTTTTCAAATTACTTTTAG
The DNA here is from genome assembly GCA_963693495.1 of Malacosoma neustria. NCBI lineage: Eukaryota > Metazoa > Arthropoda > Insecta > Lepidoptera > Lasiocampidae > Malacosoma > Malacosoma neustria. Next base: position 12,601,647 of record OY856390.1, read on the forward strand.
ACTGTAGGTTATCTAATTATATACTATATATGTATGTATGTATATAATTTTTTATATATGTATATGTAGGAAATAGAAATACAACGCACCAATTAGCTTTTATTAATTTTCAATCCATCCTAAGATTGCCTGGAAGAAATCGCTTTTAGCGATAAGGCCGCCATTTGTACAATCTTTGATATTTGTTTCTCTCCTGTGCTGTATTGTTTTTATTTGTGTTGTACAATAAAGAATATTTATTATTATTATACTCTTTACTTATTTTCTTTTCTAGTTATTTACATTTTTAATATAATTACATATCATTTTATATAATATGAATATTAAAAAATACTTTATTTTATAAAACGATACAAACAAATAAATTAAATTAAAAAATATATTATTATTATTATTTCACAAATCTCGTGAAAGTTTACAAAGCCTTGTCATATATCATATACAAAGAGGCCTAGGTTATCGGGTGATATGTTTTCCTATATCTGGTATTGGATATTGGCAAATAATGTTAGATATGAAAATTTATCGTTTATTATTTCATGAAACATGAATTTACGTATTCGGGAATTCGTTTTGTAATAAAAAGGTTTTTTATTTTGTGGGGGATAGAAGTATTTCTTGATATGAAAAAAAAAAACTATTTACAGGTATTAATATATTTTAAAATATATTGAAGGCATTTTCAGTAACTTTTAAAAAGAATATATATATTATCTTCCGTCCCATAACAATCCACCGACGGGTTCAGGCTTCCCTTAGAGAGAACAGTATACCCTTCACGCTTGTCAAAATTAGATAGCGGGTAGCATGTATGGGTATTCTCAATATGTAGGTTACTTCAACTTCACTTTTTTTATTGCTGTAGGACAGCAGACAGGCTGTCGGCCCGCTTAGGATTTAGCAGTTACCGTAGCCTATAGGTGTTTGCAACGCCAGTGGTATCGCGATCACGCTGCTGTCCCATAAGGGTACAGGAACTTGGGTCACTAATGCCGGAACACATCCAGACGGGCTTGAAGCCCTACCACGTAGCTAGGATGGGTTGTTTTGTCGCCTTTTACGACAGGCCGACCCCGGCCACAGAGGTTGGTATTCTTTCTCCGTCCCTCCACAGATAAAATCACTGTCAGTGCCTGGTAATTATTGTACACATTAAGGAAGAAAATCTGCCTAAGTAATGTATACCATCGTGGGATCTCTAGGTTATTCTCAGAGTATTTGGATTTGTTACCACGTACGCAAAAGAACATTTATCTCATAAAATTTGCACTATTTCTACACAAATAAGCCTCTGATAACAACTAGTACATCAGTACAAGTACATCAGTAATATATCAATATTATTCAATAATATTGTACACATTTGGTACCGTCCACATAAACATTCATATAAATACATAAATCAACCTGGTCATATATATTTATTGACCGTTAGCCGCTAAAAGCACACCGTCTATTCGCTTTATGTCAGCTGTTATAAAGAAAGGCCTTTGCAGATAACTGGGGCTGTAAATGTGGTCGTAAAATTGTATTCTAGCGAATTTCTGGGTGGAATTTTCGTAGATGATAATTTGATGCGGATAACAAAGAATGTATACACTTTTGTAGTAAAGTTGTACATTCATAAACAATAGTTTCATAATTATAAAGAGGCTTTTATAAACATTTCATTTATATTACATCCGGAGCTTTCACATTAAAGCATATGGTTGAATATTACTTGTTAGTTACATCTAATAAATTAGACGACCTCCGTGATGTAGCGGCAAGTTAAAAATATATAAGTAGCAGTTGTATATTATCTTACATAAGTGTTTTGCTGCTTTCTTTGGGGCTTATGAAGTATGCACGTGTAACAGCATACATATATTTTTTTTATTCCTGTAGGACAGCAGACAGGCTGACGGCCCGCTTAGAATTTAGCAGTTACCATCGCCTATGGATGTTTGCAACACCAGTGGCATCGCGAACACGCTGCTGTCCCATAAAGGTACTGGAACTTAGGTCACCAATGCCGGAACACAACACAAGGTTATTATGACGGCATACAAGACCAAAGGTGGTCGCCATCCAGACGGGCTTGAAATCCTACCACGTAGCTAGGGTTGTTTAGTCGCCTTTTACGACAGGCCGACCCCGGCTGCAGAGGTTAGTATTCTTTCTCCGCCCCTGCACGGATAAAATTCTTATTTTTTATTAGTAACTATTGAACACGTTGACGATAAATAGTGTTTGACTATTTCTACGACGACCAAATTCGCAGCGTGTGGCAAATTCATTGATGCAAGTAACGCAGTCAGCTGGGTGTCCTTATATGTTACGCAATATGTGTGTCGCTATGCCTGAAAAAGGGAACATATCCAAAAAATGGTCTTGCCCGGAATGTAAGAAATAAACGAGTAAACTGTGACAACTCTAACACCCCAGTAAAAGGCATCGTAGACGCTAATGATTCTCCTTCATTGACGCACTTAAAACAGTCGCCTCTTTGTCAGGGGATTTAATTATACGTCCTTTTTCCGCTGAGTCGTAGGATAACGGTGATTTTCAGTCTTTACGTCGAGAACTAGCAGAATATATGGCTGAATTCCTTGGTTTTCATACTGAAATGTCCGAATGCTTCGTTTTTCACTATCTGGTGTAGTTCAATGGCTTGACGGGCTTGAGAACAGAATTACTATAATGAGATTGAACAGAAAGTAAACGCTACAGGAAGTACAGATATCGCGGGACTGGAAAATAGCATAAAAACACTTAGGATGTAGCTGAACGACAGGGACCAAGACGCTCTTTTAACTGATCTTGATATAGGATGTCTAAACATACAGTTTCTTATTATAATCACCTTAGTGTTAAATCATGCCTACTCTTCAAAACTACTTTTTTGGACAGTGGGGCAGCTAGTAATAATTACCTTCTTGGAGGTCGTCTTCGTCTTAGTGTTAAATCGAGGATACATCCAAAGTTCTAACTTTAGCAAACAGGAAGGGATGATTATATTCACGGAGCGCATTTAATTTATTTTCATAATGGGTATGTACATAGAGCAGTATGTGTGTTGTTTCACTCACATTAAGCAATGGTCAACTGACTATTTAAAGTAAATTGGCTTAATCCCGGTTAGTTGAACACCAATCACGATAATTTTATAGCTTCATTATTATTATTAACAAGACATGGCTCCGAACGAGAGAAGAAAGTCACTTCACTTCGTTACCAGGATATAAATTACGTCAAATTCGTAGAGCGCGGCAATTTCACCCTCGCGAGGGTAGTGTAGCGTTTTACTCGCACTCCAACATTAATACATATACCTGGGCGCATCCCATAGACCTAACATATGTAGCTATAGGACAAATGTGCTTATCACTGTCCCTCAACGGCAAGAAACTCTTGATCGGCACAGCATACCATCCTCCGTAGTTCGACACTGACTTATTTTTGGATGCAATATCAGTTTCTATTAACTCATACCCTAATTATGAGTTTACTATTTTGTTGGGTGATTTTAATATTAACATACAATATACCTCTGACACTAAAACAGAAAAACTATTGACATTTTCAACTTGTAATAACCTTTCCCAATTAGTCACAACTCCTATCACTTCACAGCTACCTCTGAAACTTTTATCGATATTATCTGCGCAAACTTGCTAGCCAAAAATATAGTTGTAGAACCGGTTGGATCTCTTCTAGATCTTAGCCTCGTAGTCTGTGAATTACAAATTAAGCGAGATAAGCGTACCCCTAGGACCTATCTGCATCGCCCATTAAAAATATTTGTCTGGCCAACTTTAACGATAATTTACAGTCAATAAAATGGGATCTCATACCAAACTTAGCCAATAACGTCAACGATATGTTTAACATGTTTAACCATAGCGTTATTCAGCTATTCGACCTTTATGCCTATCAAAACTGCCTTATTTCGTAATCCCTACCACTCTTAGTTTACAGACACTAATAAAATTATGATGAAATTGCGTGATCTAGCTGCTGTTCAGTTTAATTAATACTAAACTCGATACAAAAACCTTAAAGTATTAGTTGTTCGTGCACATCATGCACAACAGGATATTTTAAACAAAATATAGATAACATAAATGACCCACAAAAATTGTGGAAAAACCTTAAAAAAACTTTTATTACTAACACTAGCGTAGATTTGCCTAATACTTTTAACGATCCAAACGGCCAAATGGAAGCAGGGCCGATTATGCCTGATCCCAAAACATGAAAGGCCACCAGATGATCCCTCCGGATACAGGTCTATCGTCCTCCTGAACGAGAGGGCCAAAATGTTCGAAGGGTTGTGGCAGGTCGTCTTGTCTAACATTTGGATGTAGCTGGGCCGGGCCTCTCCGGTGCTCAGTACGGATTCAAGGCGGGGCGTTCAACATTGGATGCACTCACCACCTTGAAGGGTATCTCCGGAGAGGCGGAGAGGAATGGGGAAGTTGTCCTGGCGGTATCGCTCGATATAGCGAACACCTTTAATAGCTTCCCATAAGAGACAATACTAAAAGCACTAAAGTTCCACAAGGTTCATTTGTATTTGAGGAAGCTGTTGGAGGCATTCCTCCGGGACAGATTCATCATCTAGGAGGAAGGCCAAGGTTGGGTGCATAGATGACAAGTTAGATGCGGTGTTCCACAGGGGTCGGTACTGGAACCGCTTCTATGGAACATTGCGTATGACCGGATTTTGCGAGGACCAGTTACGCCTAATGCATGTGCTACGCAGAAACATGTGTTAACGGAAACATGTGTTATGCTACGCGGAAGACACCCTTGTTGTAACCCGGGGTGAAACTTTCGATGAGACGCTATTCAGGTCCACCACTAATACGTCTATGGTGATGGACCGAGTAGAATCGCTTGGTTTGAGAGTCTACATTGATAAAACGGAGGCTCTCTGGTTGTATGACCCAAGAAAGAGATCACCTCGGGACTCACGAATCGCGATTCGGTACGAAACTATCGATGTGAAGCCTCATTTGGAATATTTGGGGCTCACTATAGTCTATAGACTCCAGATGGAACTTCAGAACTCATTTTACTCAGATGGCTGCGAAATTAGTTTCAGCAGCTGAAGCCCTGGGTAGGCTTCTACCTAATGTGGGGGGGGGGAGACAGACACAGCCGTGAGAAAGCTGTATTCAGACGTTGTGAGAAGTATGGCACTGTATGGTGCACCAGTCTGGGCCTATTCACTCACGTTTCGGAACAGAGCCCTCTTGAGACCAGCTCAGAGGGTCATAGACGTGAGGGTCGTTTGTGGTTACCATACGGTGTCCTGGCGAGCGGTAACGCTTTTGGCTGGCTGGATCTCGAGGCTGTTGTACTGGCTGAAGTGTACCGCTTTCAATCAGACGCCAGAGCAAGACGCATCCGACTGTGTCCAGAAGAGGCTCAGCAGGTCAGAGTTCTATATCCTAGGAGGCCCTAACTCAAGGTTAGTTGAGAGTTCTGGGGCCCCCAGAATCAGGCCGAATAACGGTGGAGGCCATCCGCCCGCACTTAATCGATTGAATGTCGCGGAGACGTGGGATCTTGTCGTATAGGCTGGTGCAGGTATACGGGCACGGCTGCTTCGGTAAATAGTAGGTATTTACCTATGAAATTGCAGTTCTGCAGTACTGGCCATTTAAAATCAAAATAATTTTTGTTTGGCTAAGAATTCTAATTTCAAATTAATTTTATTTTAAAAACATGGAATTCTTTTTCCAAAAGTAGTCATTTATTTATTGATTAGTGTTACATTTTCATCGCATTTCAATCTTTTTCGTCATCATGGATACGTTAAAAATTCGAGTGATTATGGAACATGAGTACCATCGTGGCAGCAACGCGGCACAAGCGGCACGCAACATGAACGACGTTTACGGAGCTAACACTACAAACCAACGCACCACCTGTTATTGGTTTGCTCGCTTGAGTTCTGGGAATTTCGAACTGTAAAATGAACCTCGCAGTCGTCCGAAGACTTTGGTCGACAATGACGAATTAAAGGCGATTGTGGAAGCTGATGATACACAATCTACGGCTGAATTAGCAGCAGCTTTTAACGTTAGCGTCAAAACAATATTGGTCCATTTGCGTCAAATTGGCAAGGTAAAAAAGCTTGGCAAATGGGTGCCCCACGAACTCAACGCCAGCGCCAGCGCAAAGTACGCGTCGAGACGTGCCTTGCACTGCTCAACCGCATTGTTACCTGCGATGAAAAATGGATTCTGTTTAATAATCGCAAGCGCTCAGCAAGTTGGTTGGATCAGCACCTAAACAATGCCCTAAACGAAAACTTAGAAAAGTGATGGTCACTGTTTGGTGGTCTAGCGCCGGTGTGATTCATCACAGCTCCTTCCAAACGGGGTGAGCATTACTGCAGATGTGTACTGTGAAGAACTGAACAAAATGATGGAGAAGCTGGCACATCTCCAACCAGCATTGGTCAATCGCTCGTCTCCGCTGCTCCTGCACGACAACGCGCGACCTCATACTGCACAGCAGACGGTCTCCAAGTTGCAAGAACTGGGGTTGGAAGTTCTCCGTCATCTGCCCTACTCACCAGACCTTGCGCCTACAGACTACTACTTTTTCCAGAATTTGGATAACTTCTTAGCGGGAAAAAAATTAAATACCCAAAAGCCAGTACAAAATGCCTTTGAAGAATTTGTTGCCTCCCGTCTAGCTGATTTCTTTAAGAAGGGCATCAATAAACTGCCACTGCGTTGGCAAAGATGCATTGATTGCATGGGTGATTACTTCGATTAATACAAATAAAAAATACATGAAAAAAATTGGTTTAAATTTTTTCATACAAAACGGCAATTTCATAGGTAAAGACCTAAGACCTGCACTAGATTACTGGTCAGGAACCTACTCCGGCCTGTTGGCAATGCAGTGCTCCCATTGACACCGTAGAACACACGGCGTCAGAGTGTGTGGCATGGGGGCCCCAAAGGCTGGACCTTTGCTCCATCATTGGAGAAGATCTCTCGTTGCAGAATATAATAGGCCAAATGCTCCGCAGCGAGATTTGTTAGCAAGCGGTGGTCTCCTTCTGCGAGCGAGTCATTTGATAGAAGAAGGCCACCAAGCGGGAAAGGAAGAAAGACGCAGAGGTACCACCCATCCACAGGAGGCGGACTGGCCGGGGTAGACGCCGGTATGCACAGTTCCTTCCGCCCTAGAAAGTGCTATTTGCCTATGCTAGCTGAAAGGGCCGGTAGGCCTTACCAGTGATGACAGTGATGGCTGTCCCAATCCCGACTTATCACTTGGTTGGGGAAATGTCACCTAGGACATCCCCTTTCTAGGCGCACCAGCCAGGGCGTCACAGAGCATTGACCATGTCGAGCCTGTGAGGTTCCCATACATGTAAAAAAAATTTTTGTAGAGACGTCTAACTGAAAGACTGAAAAGTCCCTTCTTTTTGTAACTTGGAACAAGTTAAAATGTCATTTAACTCCATATGACAGTGTTTGCATAGTTATCCCTGTTTTAAAGATAACGAGAGATACGGCGACCAATTAAAAGTACAAATATATCTCTAGAACAACTGCATACTGAGGTGTATATATATACAATTTAGTCCATGGTAACCATTTACTGAATTCACACATCTATCTCCTGTGTCCACATATCTATGAAGATGTCACTGTCAAGACACGAGAGCCAGGAGTAAGTGTGGGCGATGTACAGATACACATCATCGATAATATACGTGAGCATTACCAACCTAGTGAAGCACCTATAGGAATGCACCTATACATACAAATATTATTTAGAACAAATCTTTCGAACATAATGGAACGAAATAAAAAATTCATTACACACATGACTCAGTTCTCCAAAATAGCGGACATTTTGTCACGTATCAACGACGCAATTCTGCGGATATCATAGATTTTATGCTTTTATCAATAAAGATCTTTTTTATTGACAGTTTGAGTGACAAATTTGAAATAACTTAAGATGGCTTATCCATATATGCTGTCCCATTCCGATAGAAACCCATTTTTTTATGAAATAAAATTTTATTGATAAACAACCAATTACATGTAATCTTTGGTTAGGTCTTTGGTTAGTTTCAATTCTCTTAATAATTGTATATGTAGAGTTTTTTAGTTGTGTAAATAAAAACTTTGAGTGCATTAATTTATCCATAAAAAATTACTCACTTTAAACGAAATTTGTCACAGAATAATAAAAATCTTACCGTCTAGTGCTAGTATATGGATAGAGAACCTCTTCCAGATTGTAAGAGTTGGCAAAACCCCTTCTGCTCGCTTATAGTTAACAAAAAAAGGCACTGTGAGATGGCTCAAAGGCTTTTGTAGCACTGAACGCTTTCGGGTCAGTCGGCCTTTCAGTTTCAATCAATACGAACGCTCTGCTGCTTACTTTGGAAGTATATGGCTCTGTGTGAATTGTCACATTATTTTAATGTATTAGGTCTTTACCTATGAAATTGCCATTTTGTATGAAAAAATTTAAACAAATTTTTTTCATGTATTTTTTATTTGTATTAATCGAAGTAATCACCCATGCAATCAACGCATCTTTGCCAACGCAGTGGCAGTTTATAGATGCCCTTCTTAAAGAAATCAGCTAAACAGGAGGCAACAAGTTCTTCAAAGGCATTTTGTACTGCCTCTCGGGTATTGAATTTTTTTACCGCCAAGAAGTTATCCAAATTCTGGAAAAAGTAGTAGTCTGTAGGATCAAGGTCTGGTGAGTAGGGCGGATGACGGAGAACTTCCAAACCCAGTTCTTGGAACTTGGAGACCGTCTGATGTACAGTATGAGGTCGCGCGTTGTCGTGCAGGAGCAGTGGAGACGAGCGATTGACCAATGCTGGTTGGAGATGTGCCAGCTTCTCCATCATTGTGTTCAGTTCTTCACAGTACATATCTGCAGTAATGCTCATCCCGTTTGGTAAGAAGCTGTGATGAATCACACCGGCGCTAGACCACCAAACATTAACCATCACTTTTCTAGGGGTAAGTTTTCGTTTAGGGCATTGTTTAGGTGCTGAACCAGGATCCAACCAACTTGCTGAGCACTTAGGGTTATCAAACAGAATCCATTTTTCATTGCAGGTAACAATGCGGTTCAAAATTCCTTCATTTGTGTGTCTTTTGAGCAGTGCAAGTCACGTCTCATCGCGTACTTCGCGCTGGCGATCATTGAGTTTGTGGGGCACCCGTTTGTCAAGCTTTTTTACCTTGCCAATTTGACGCAAATGGACCAATATTGTTTTGACGCTAACGTTAAAAGCTGCTGCTAATTCAGCCGTAGATTGTGTATCATCAGCTTCCACAATCGCCTTTAATTCGTCATTGTCGACCAAAGTCTTCAGACGACCGCGAGGTTCATTTTTCAGGTCGAAATTCAAAGAACGGAAGCGAGCAAACCAATAACAGGTGGTGCGTTGGTTTGTAGTGTTAGCTCCGTAAACGTTGTTGATGTTGCGTGCCGCTTGTGCCGCATTGCTGCCACGTCGGTACTCATATTCCATAATTACTCGAATTTTTAACGTATCCATGATGACGAAAAAGATTGAAATGCTATGAAAATGTAACACTTATCAATAAACAAATGACTACTTTTGAAAAAAAATTCCATATTTTTAAAATAAAATTAATTTAAAATTAGAATTCTTAGCCAAACAAAAATTATTTTGTTTTGAAATAGCCAATAGTGCAGAACGGCAATTTCATAGGTAAAGACCTATTAATATATACAATGTAATAAAAATATATCATAAAGAACGCCAGACTGAACAAATCTTCTATAAAGAATGCAATTTTCATATTTATTTAATTAGTGTTGTATTAGGTTTGAGTTATAAATCCGAAAAAATTACCACAAGTATCAAAGTTGTAAATATGAATTAAAAGAAAAAGTTTTAAATTATTTCTATTTAAAATACAAAGTTAAATGGTAAAGTACCCAACGGTAGCCTCTCTTTATGACTCAGGGATTGGATGTCATAAATATTAATGATTTGAAAACACTGTGGGTTACCGTTGTTAATACCTTTGTTAAAATAACTTTTTAACCAATTTTGTGAGGAAGTAATGTTAGTTAAGTTAGATTCGTTATTTAAATAAATAATATAACCAAATGTATATGGACTGGAAATTATAAAACAATATAAATCAAAAAATTGCGAACAAATTTTTTAAATAATTTAAATATGATTTGTAAAAAATCCAATATGTAAAATATCCAATTTTATTTGTTATTAAATAAAAATAAACACATCAAAAAAGTCTAAGCAACATGCATGATATTACAAATTTACCATTTATACTAATTAATTTCTAAGTCTTTACTCACTCAAAGTGCGTATGTAAACTTTTTTGTTATTGATGACATACTGGCTGGTTGTAAAAAAAATCGATTATGTTTTGTTTTTTTTCATAAAATGAAATGGTATCTCGGCATGGCATTCATAGAAGTCTTATTTGTCGTCTTTGGCAGCGCTACAATAATACAAAGGAACCCGCTGAACAGCATCCAGGCCGTAAAAGGAGTACAACCACTTGGCAAGACCGGTACATACAACTGACTGCAAGACGCCAGCCGATGTTAACCACTCGAGAGATAAGTTTGAGGCTACAAAATTCAAGTGGTGTTGATGTAAGTCCCCAAACTATGCAAAATCGACTGCACGAGTACGGCCTACGAGCTCGACACCCAATTAGGTGCCCACCGATACGTCACGGGAATCGCGCTTGTCGAAATGAATGGTGTAGAGAACGCAGAACATGGACCCAGGAACAATGGGATAAAATTATGTTTTCCGATGAGTCACGATTCGGGTTTAGGCCTGATACAAGAAGGGTGCGAGTGTACCGTCGTCTCGGAAATACTGAAAGACTCAGGTGCATTCAGGAAGTTCATCCATACAGCGGCTCAACAGTTATGGTATGGACGGGTATTATGAAGAACAGGCGAACTGAGTTCGTTTTTTTAAATGGAAACATGAACGTTGAAAATTACGTTGAGGATATTCTCAGACCTTATGTCCATCCATTTGCACAAACCTTTGGCTCCGATTTTACGTTAATGCATGACAATGCGCGTTCACATACAGCTCGGCGAACCAGTCAATACTTGGCAACGGAGAACATCTGGGTATTGCCCTGGCCTGCACAATCGCTAGACCTCAACCCCATCGAGCACGCATGGGACATGCTCCAGAGACGTGTTTTGATGGAGTGACAACAAAGAACCGGCTGAAGGATTTGCTACAATTCCATTGGGAGCGAATACCGCAAGATGACATAAACAGTCTCATTAATTCAATGAATAATCGTTGCCGACAAGTTCTGAATAGCAGAGGAGGCCATACTTTGTAATAAATTATCCTATTCTTTCACAATAAATTCATTTTCTTTAGAAATTTCATTTTGTAAAAAAAATGTTTAGTTGCTTATGTACCTTAGTTTCTAAAGTATATTCTAATATTGTTAATTTCTGTTATTAAAAGAACTTATAAAGACAACAGCTGTTATTTTACATCATATGACCCTAAAAATATTATTTTAAAAATAAAATACAACGTTATAATGTAAAAAACTATCCTAAAATTTTAATTAGTACATGTTGCTTAGACTTTTTTGATTTGTTTATTTACAGGTATAAGCATAATGATTCCAGCATAATATTTTAATGACAGACATATACGAACGACCTGTTGAAAGATATGTAAAATTATTAGTATTTAAAACTAATTTTGGACTTCTTCAAACAAACTGGCTTACGACTAAGACATCAGGTATGGACAGGACATAAAGCACGTGCTACGATTCTCTAACGTTCAGGCAAAGGAAACTCGTTTGGACAGATTAGACAAAAAAGAACAAGGTGGTCCATGGAGTGCTGTCGATAAATTACTCCAGTCAGCCGATACGAGCTGCATGTGTGTACATTAAAATGGTAAACTTATACCCAAAAAGTTACCTTGCTAGATTATTCACTACGTGGTAAGGCTCCAAGCCCATCTGGATGGCGACCACCTTTGGTCTTAAGTATGCCGCCATAATAACTTTCTGTTGTGTTCCGGCATTAGTGATCCAAGTTCCTGTACCCTTATGGGACAGCAGCGTGTTTGCGATGTCACTGGCGTTGCAAACACCGAACGGCGATAGTAACTGCTAAATTCTAAGTAGAACGTCAGCCTGTTTGCTGAAAAAAAATTAATTGTGTTAAATTTTGAGTTAGATGTTGATTGGTAGAGAATAAAAGGATTTATTATTACATACATTGTTTGGATGGATCGATTTACCTCAACCACACCAAAACTAATATATGAAATTGGGTTGAGGAATGCTACCTGTTTGTTTTATTGCTGCAGGACAGCAGAAAGCCTGACGGCCGGCTTAGAATTTAGCAGTTACCGTCGATATGGGTGTTTGCAACGCCAGTGGCATCGCGAACACGCTGCTGTCCCATAAGAGTACAGGAGCTTGGGTCACTAATGCCGGAACACAACACAAGTTATTATGGCGGCATACTTAAGACCAAAGGTGGTTGCCATCCAGACGAGCTAGAGGAGCTACCACTTAGCTAGGGTGGGTTGTTTTGTCGCCTTTTACGACAGGCCGACCCCGGTCGCAGAGGTTAGTATTCTTTCTCCGCCCCTGCACGGATAAAAAATATTAAATACATGCCGATATCACTGGTATATGAAACCTGACAATCCATTTTGGACAAGTGTGGTGAATATATCGCCAGTTCCCTCTCAGGGATGATCTGAGCACAACAGCGACGTTATCTGCTGTTATTATTATATTAATTTCTATTCACTACAAATAACATTATTGTGCTGTAGAACAAACGTTTTAATATTTTATACATTTCTCATCAACTTAAGTCAGTTCAACAAGACGAAAAAAGTATTTATACGTGAAGATGATGAGTTATAATATCAATATACATAAAATAATATTTACACGTTGACTTAGTCATTGAAAGATCAAAGGCTCCGGAGCTTAATAAATGAGGCTTAAAGAAGTTATTAGCGTGGTTCAATTTCGCGTGAAGGGGTACTCAACTTCTGAAGTTACCTTATTAATCTAGTTTAATCTTTATTGCTCTTTCGTAATTACTAACTTTCAAATAAGCTTATGGTAAAAGCTCAGTTTGTAGTGACAAAGACTTTTAAGGCCCGCGTCAACCACCTGATTCAAGCATAATGGACGAGGGTAATAAAAACAAAGCCTTTGACGACCTCTGTATCACATCACAACCAATGTTTTTAATGACACAAGAAAAGTTCATTTATCTAGTACCCATAACATACGCCCTATGCTTATTTTGGCACCAGGTGTCACAGTATATTCATTTTCTTGCAATGAGATAAAAGTATTACAAAATAGAACAGATTTGTATCAATTTGGTTTTTAAAAGATTATCTTTTTGCATCCCAACTCTGAAAAAAATTAAACAACATAACAGTGGCATTTATTTGTATCTGTGATTACTTACACAAAAAAATGATTTCATTTATAATATACAGATTGAGCGAGAAAAACATTCTGCGCTGGGGTGCGAAGTGCACCCCCGCTGGTCAGGTCACCCCCGCTCTTGTAAGCCAAAAAAAAATTAATTTTAATGATTTATTTCTAGCGCTTGGCTTGCGTACGTCCCCAGGAGTCTGCGACCGGGTGCACCTGCTCCGCTTAAACCCCTGGGTAAAGACAGCTCTGCAGGTCATAGTGCGATTCGAACTTATGATCTCCGAGTGTGATACCAGTTGCTACTCCGTACTATGTTAATTATATAGTCGAACGTGACCTAAGTTAATTAATTATAATTTGAAAATATAATTTCGCTGGTTTTTTTTCATCTTTTATAAATATAATATTTTATGCCATATTTTAGACAAGGAGAAGGATGAAAAGAAATAGATTCGCACTTATAATGTTCATGAATTCGCTTGAGATAGGAGGTTAATGGGATGGAAGCCAACACAAGAATGATTTTAGAAACATGTGTTTTCAGTGCATTCACTAACTTTTAAGCAAGTTTTTTGCCGCTTTGAAAATATAAATAAGGTAGTATATAAGGTTTATTAGAAATAAAAGTTTGTTTTATAAATATATCGATTATTAATAAAATAAATAAAATAGCCTTCATTACAAGAGTCACAGTTTCTAGCATATAAAGAAATTTACATATATATGATTCCTGTGTGCCTCTTGGCAAAGGCCTCCTCCAGCTGTCTCCAATGAGCTCTAACTATATATCTAATATCCGTGTATGGGCGGAGAAATATAGTATTCTTTCTCCGCTCATGCACCTCTGCGGCCGGGGTCAGCCTGTCGTAAAAGGCGACAAAACAACCCAGGGTGGGTGCTACGTGGTAGGGCCTCAAGCCCGTCTGGATGGCGACGACCTTTGGTCTTAATTATGCCGCCATAATAACCCTGTGTTGTTTCCGGTATTACTGACTTAAGTTCCTGTACCCTTATGGGACACAGCGTGTTCGCGATGCCACTGGCATTGCAAACATCCATAGGCGACGGTAACAGCTAAATTCTAAGCGGGCCGTCAGCCTGTCTGATGTCCTACAGCAATCCCATCTGGCGTACTCTTTTACCGTTTGCTCCACTTATCCAGGCTGCTTCTTAGTAGGTGACCAGTCCATCTCCATTTTAGTTGATCGACTCGAGTGAGTAATGTAACATCCTCCAATAGAAATAAACTGCTCAAACAAACAAATTCACAAACGAAGGGACGTCGTGTTATAGATTATTAATATAACTAAAATTAATTATACTATAAAATTTTTAAATTAAATTTAGAATATTAAAAAGTAAGTAGTAGCCAAGCACTGAATACCCAACCATGACACCATAAGTTTGATTTCTACGAAAGAATCATTTCTAAGACTACCTTCCTTAAATACGTTGTGTCATGGAAATTGTCGTGAGAAAATTTGCAAACTGGAATACCCGATGTACTTGAGGCCTTAGAAAACTGGAATTGGAATTCTTTTCCAACCATTAGCAGTGAAGATCACACTAGAGAGATTTTAGACATTAGTTTTAATTTTACAACCTCCGTGACGTAAGTGCTAAAACGCTTCGGTACGTTTGCAAAAAACACGGGTTCTATTCCCGTCTCGAATCTGGACGAGAAAATTAATGTTACTGTTCTAAAAGCGTGGGGTGCTTCGTACGATATTTTTAAACTAACTCTGCATTTCGGAATGAAAATAATTGCTATAACGATTGATATCGAGCCACGATTCTTAGAACAGTGACATTATTCTATACTAATATAGATATGAATGAACTTAGTAACAATTTATTCATATATATTATATAGGTATTATAATACTTAAATCATTACTGTACTAATTTTTTATATATTTTTAGCTTCACGCTATAAATGTTTTTCTTCGTTATAAATGCCGCCTCTTTCTTACGAAATCATCGAAAAATGCTTAGACGAAGTCACGAGCGATATAAAAGTAAATTGTAATCTCTTTTTCGAATGGAATACAATAGCGGTAGAATTATTCGATTGCTTAAAATACTTATTTCAAAAATAGTTTTGATCTCAAAGACATTCAATTTTCTTTTTATACCTTAACTTTAAACATAGCTTTAAAGTTATGTACTTTACGATAGGTTATCAAATGTTATTTTATTATATTTTGGGTAATAAATTTTAATGTGTCTACCAAATTCAGCAATCTACAATTTACTTTGATAAGTATTTAATGTCGGTTTAAGTTTCACAACAAAATTAATACTGAATCCTTTATTTACGTTTTACGAGCTAACAGAAGGGGTATTTTCCATCTTTTATGACGTTTTGGGAACAAGATGGCATAACCTCTAGACAGACGTAAACGAATAAAAGATTTTTTTATCGTTGTAGAATAGTAGACATACTAGTGGCTCACTTAATAGAAGCAGTCACCGTCGCGTATGGATATTTGCAGCGCCAGAGGCACCGCTAATGCTATCTGCGTCAGAGATCAGGAACCTGGGTCACTTATACAAATATATACTGCAACACAACACAAGGTTATTATTACATCATACTTAGAGACCAGGGTTAGTTGCCATCGAGGTGGGCTTACAGCCCTACTAGCTAGCTAGGGTTGTTTAGTCACCTTTCATACTTTGCAAACGAGCTCTGATTACCGTATTGCTTGACTGCGAATACGGTTGTTAGGTCGCGCTTAAGGCGAATTTTAAAAATTATTTTTGTATTGGAAAGGGTATTATACCCCGAGAGTGGTCCCATATAAATTTTGGGGAAAATATCCAACCCTAAGGGTACGAAAACAGAGAATGATTGATTGTTCACTCACTGATTATATCTATGACCACGCCACCACTAGACCACCTATTGACAGAATTGATTTATTTAAGCATATAGTAATTAGTAGATTATAGCCACATAAAATTAAGAAATAAAAACTTTTTAACAAAAAAAAATCGCCGAAAAAACTGAATAGCAAAAAATAATAAACCGTCTTTTTACTAACCTTAATAATTAAGTTCTTTAACTAAAGCTTAAGTTCTTTAACTAGCTTGAAAGGATTATAAAACCTTAAGTTAAATATATATGTTTTTATACAAACTGTACCAGGTAGGTAGAGTTGAATTAGCCCCGAAGACCAGTGGAACCAGTTAAGAACATTTCCTTTAAACCTGAGTGAAAATGTTTATTCATAAACTTAAGATGATATTCGAAAATTCTCGAACATATGCAATAGCACTCTTCAGGCTTATAAAACCTGATGCTAATACTGACTGAAAATCCCCTTTAAATGAAACAAACGTAATTCTCACTCGCTAGAACGTTTAGAAACATTTATTAACTGTTTACATTTATTGTTATCTATAAACACGTGATAAGTGTGTTTAACTCTAACTCTATATGATCACAACAACTATACATTCAATTATATACAATTACAATATTAAGTACATTTATTATTTACATGCTAGTTTCACGCGTAATTGATCAAGTTGATTTCAGAGTTGATTTGCATCAAAATATTGTTAATCTAATATTCATTAGATCCCGTACTAAGTATTGTTTAGATTCATGGTAAATTAATTTTAAATTTCAATTTTACCTGTTTCCACTACTTGAAGATACGGCTCGAAGGATCACAGCTCTATAAAACTCATTATTGTAGTTAAAATATTCCCCAAAAACATAAATAAATTTGTCTAAAAAAAATTAAATTACTAACATATATTGCAATGTAAGAAGTGAATGAAAAGTGCTTAAAAATGTGAATTTAAGATTTTAATGAAAATCAACACTGAACTTGTCAATTAAAATATAAGTAAGACAATGTTCAACACTTTAACGAACTAAAGAGGTAGTGCTAATAATTTATCAAAATTTCAAGCAATTGTCATATTATTTTAAAAATATTTAAATATCATACGGCTGAAATGATTGAATGATTTCTACGAAGTTTACGGAATTACATACATGAAGAATGGGGTTAACTGTATTATAATTTTAAAATGATGTATGATTATAATTACAATTAAGGGTATTATACTAGATCTAACACGACGTAACAACTATTTTTCACAACAGTCATAAGCCATTAAGTACATTTTCATAATTTTTATTTTAAAATCGAAATAAGCTATAATTCTAAAACATGCAGTTTCCATAAAAATCAGTCATACTGTTGAATATAGGAGTTAAGGAATGTAAGTAAAGTGAGCTGAGTCATTCTGACTGATATTTATAGTCAATATTTTGTAAAGAACGTAATTTACGTGTAACAGGAAACAGGCAGACGGTCCATATTTGCAGTGCTTATACGCTCCTGGCCGATAATAATTTTTATTAAACCATCCTGATAAAAAATCGATTTAATAATGCTATCATTATTTTTAACATTAGTTTTAACAAAATATCAGACATTTGACCTTATTTAGAAATTAAGTTGTCTTAACTTGCATAAATATTGCAAAGTTCAATCTGGGCCACACGGTCGGCAGGCCGTGTTTATCCGTGGGCCCAGGCACAGGTGTTAGAAGGACAGCGGGATTTTAGTGGGTAGTTAGATGGCAGCCATCTTTCCCTGTTTACCACATAATCATCTATCCCATCAGGTCGGGGAAACTCGTCAAGTGTAGTTTTTTCTCGAAAAGTATGGGAAAAGTAAATTAAACTTTGCCATATTTATGCCCAGGTGACTAATTTCATTCAGTATTCAGTTCAATATGAAAGTGAAAGTAAAAGAATAAGTAGACAAAAAAGATTCTCTTTTTTAAGAATTTTATATGAACTCTTAATTCTCATAGATCAAATGTCTGTTTTACCAAACATTAACAAGTCAGAACTCGATCTTGTTCACAATAAAAGCAAAATTAATAATAAACCTCATGATATTTCTGAATGTAGTTGTTTACATTTATTTGTTACTATATTATTGTTTAAATACATTTCAACAAAACATAGTAATACAAGACACACATGTCATTATTATTTTGTACACATTTGCTTCACCAAAGCTTTGAAAACTCCGCCTTTGTAATTTTCAAAAATCCTTTTGCTTTTTTGAAGTATAACCAACAGTTATACTAATGTCATTTTTCAAATTGTTTACAAACACATTCCTAATTTATACATTTACTAAAATGTACATGAAGACAAATATTGTAATACAATTCATACGGCTCAACATACTGAAGTAAATACAGATTTTTCCAAAGCATTTATAAGAAAGTTTATTCACACGATAGAATCATTACGTGTTTCAGCTTTAGATAAAAGGGGTACACTACTATAGTCCTTTAACTTTTCACCGCCCTTTTTAGTTCCATTATCAAAGGAACTTGCAGTTGGTAACTTTGCAATCCAATTGTTATTGCCTACTTTACTTTTATGATTTGCATTGGAATTCATATCCTTCAGTTTTACTTTAGGCTGGCTACACTGATTCACTGAATTATGATTCAGTGACTTAACATTCAAAGATATAGAATTTGATACAGACAACTTATCTTCGTCATCCATGCCATTTATTATTGGTTCAGTAGGATCAGAATGCTGTCTTTGAATACTGAGGTTTTGAAGCAACGGCTGAGCTTCTTTTTCTAATTTGTTGACGTCTATACGTTGGTTGAAGAACCCTGATCCTCGTCGACTTGATGATCTGGAGCTTTGGTCTAGTCTTTGCCTGAATGGCGTGAGATGTGAGATCGATCCACTCTCAGTGGACAATGTTTGGGCTTTGACTAAGGGATGCTTTTCTTTAGGCGCGTTAGGGTCTACTATTTCTCCTAATAACCAATATGTGACTAGAATTCCTTTGCCCTGAAACAAAAATGATAAAGATATAAAGGAATATAAAACATAAGTGATTCAGTAGCAGAGTGTCAACATAACAATTCAGTTTAGTTAATACAGTCACGAGTTTCGAGGGAGAGGGCCGCGTGCTGTTCCGCGGCCCCCCTCAACTCCTACAATACAGGAGAGCGCCGGGGGGACGAAACCCTGACCCCCTAGCGCCAACACTTTAGGAGGCCCGCCTTGAGACAAAGGGCGGGCCGGCGCCGGCCCAGGCCACGAGATCGACAGGCCAAATATCCGTAGGCCCGGGCGTAGGCGATAGGAGAACAGCGGAGTTTTTAGTGGGTAATCGGATGGCTGAACATCTTTCCCGGAGTCCCACATATCCCTCGGTCCCCTGGGCTGGGGGAATCCGTAAAGAGAGGTTTTCCCCAAGACAAAAAAAGTCACGAGTTTTACTGGTGAAAGGAAGTCAAAATTTGTGTTTATAATTCAAACATAGTTCTTTTGTTTTTCAAAAAAGAGAAGATAACAAATGAAAAAACATTTATTTTTTCTACAAATTTTAATTTTTCCGAAAATTAGAATTTTTTAAAGTTCAAATTATAAAATTTTAATAGAAAAAATATTCACAAAACTTGCACAGTTAATTATAATATTATTTTAAAAAAATCGGTTCGGAAAATTCTTAGTATGTAATTTTTTATACATCCGGAACTGTCCCTTAAAAATATTGGTAAAAAGGCTTAACACAACCCAAGCTATTGAAATCTAACTTAAAACCAAAATTATTATATGATCCAATGACTATAAATAAGTTCAACAATGTCCTTATTTAACCCAGGACTGAGTCTATTACACTATTAATTGTGGTCAGTTGGACAACATAGGTTGCTCTAAATGTCTCATCGAGTTTATTAATAAACCACTCCATTCAGCAATCTGTTGCCCTATATCGTTCATTGTGTTGCAGAATAAACTTCAATCTATTTAATTTATTGTGTTAATTAATATATATTTTACTAAGACATTTACAATAAAAATGTCGCCATTTAATCGATTTAAGTACCAGTTAATGTGTTTTATGGTTTATTAAGATTTTATTGCAAATAATTTTGCATATATAAATGGATAATTTATGTCTGTAATATGCATAAACTCTACATATGTACTCGTATGTACTCATTAACTACATGGCCAATGGTAACTTATGTATATGAGAAGGTTCCCTTATCCATACTAACATTATAAATGTGAAAGTAAATCTGTCTGTCTATTTTTTACGTTTTTACGACAAAACCGCTGAATCAATTTTGATGAATTTTGGTATGAATTTTGCACCTTGTCTTTCACATTGACTACTTTTTGTCGCGAAATTGAAACTTAAAGGGGGTGCGATAGGGGTGAACATAATTAAGTTCTATTTTAAAATTTATATGGAAAAATATGGGAAAACAACGTTGTACAAACGGTAGAATACGCAAAGAGTGTCTAAAACATCTGTGAGTATGCGATCGGTGACAACTGCGCGCCATCGGAAGGAGTCCAGGGAATTTAAAGCAAAGAAGTTATCGCTATAGGCCTGTAGTTGGACGTGTCTACCCGATCATCTTTTTTGTGAATAGGGTAAACATGGGTTATCTTCTAAGAAGCCGAGACACGACCTTTGCGGTAGGATAACGTGAAAATTTCGGACAGGAGTCAACTCAGCCGAGCAACACGCAACACGATAGCGGGGATACCGTCCGGGCCAATGGACTTCTTGACGTTGAGGGATCGGAGGAATGAAAAATATGAAAAGTAACAGCCCCACTGCTGGGGCTCGGGCCTCCCCTTTGAGCGGATGAATAGTATACAGGTGATGGAATAATTAGCATTCACATTAATGTTTAACATGCGAATGTTTATTATTTAGCATTTAGCAAATGAAATGTAGTTGCGAAATTTTTTGAAATGAAAAATGAATTCATTGCTTCATAAGTTAATATTCAGGTGTCTTGTAACGTCTCACACGTGTCCGCGAAATTCAATTAAATTTTTAAAGCTTTTCTGTGATCCTAGGTCTTACTTCTCCCCTTTTGGTGCTGGTGGTGGCTTATATTTAATTATTTTTAAATTATTCCCACTTTATTATTATGTCAACATCTGTAGGAGAAAAAGTTCCACCAGATAAAGATCATGACCCCGTGTCGATAGAAATCCTGGAAAGTTTAAATTTGTCAAACAAATCCCACTTAAAGCGAGTAAGAGATGTCTCTCCTGGGCCCCCGGAAAAAAGGTTGGTGGCTCCTTCTTCTTCTTCACAACACACATATGTTCGTCCCGGCTTTGAATCTAATTTTGATCTTAAATATACTGAGACAGATTTTGGTCCATATTTGGTTCACGTCTCACGCTCAGAGAATGACCAATTTCCATCTTTAAACAGTTCTCTTAAACTAGCACAAATTATATATAAATCTAAGGTTTCGGGTGTTGAAGTTATCAAAAGTATAGGTCGTAGTAAGATTTCGGTCCAATTTAAAACCTTTTTAGATGCTAATAATTTTGTTTCCTCACCTCTCTTAGCTGCCAACAAACTGTCTGCCTTAGTTCCCAAATTTCATATTACTCGGATGGGGGTAATTAGGAAAATTCCATTAGAATGGTCACTAGAAGACTTAGTGACTATGACAGACTGCCGTTCAGACTCTACAATCGTAATTAAGGCTCGAAGGCTCAATAAAAAAAGAAGGATTGACAATAAAACAATCTGGGAACCAACAGGAACAGTTGTGTTTACATTCTTAGGCCAATCCCTCCCACAATACGTTTATTGCTGCAATATGTCCATACCAGTTGATATCTATACACTTCCATCCATACAATGTCACAACTGCTGTCGTTTTGGGCACATACGTGATCAGTGCCGATCTAAGCCACGCTGCTTCCGCTGTGCAGGACCCCATGACTCTCAATCCTGTAAAGTTCTTCAAGAAAATATATCTTGTATTTTTTGTTCTGGCCCACATCAAGCTATAGATTCCATTTGTCCTGAACATGCAAGGCAAAAATCTATTAAACTTATTATGTCAGAAGAAAATATTGGATACCTAGAAGCTGCTAAACGATTCCGCCCGATTCGAACCCCTTACTCAGTTGTGGCCTCATCAGGTCATAAAAATGTAAATTTAGCCCCTCCTTCTACACACTGCTCAATTCCAACTATGGATTCATCTCCTCTCAATTCTCAACCAAGCTCTATATCGTACAAAAAAACTGTTATGACCCAACGCAAACCTAGACCTGAACCAGGGCCTTCATATGATAAAATTGCTCACAATAACATCACTTCTCGGTCTCCTTCTTGTCTTCCCAATGGTTGTGCCCTTAATTCTCCTTCTTCTCAAAATTCCTCTCCTTCTGTCTCGTCCGCTGACCAGATATCTCCTGTGCTTTTGAACTTAATAGCTAAACTCAGTGAATTAATACCGAACAACGTCATTCAACTTATTCAAACTATTTTAATTAATTTTATCTCTTCTTTTTTTAATAATGGTCAATGTCCTTCAATGGAACGCTAGAAATGTCAAAAATAAAAAACACGAACTTATTTATTTAATAAACAAATATAGCCCTATAGTTTTTGCAGTTTCGGAAACATGGCTTAAACCAGGTTTTACTTTCAAGATTCCTGGTTATACATGTCTTCGTGAGGATAGACATGATGGATGGGCAGGTTGTGCTCTTTTTATAAATAGAAAATTCTCATTTACCTCTTTTTCCATTCCATCTCATTCCTCTGGCCTTAATATAGTTGCTGTGAAAATTATAAATATTTGTTTTGTTTCACTATACATTCCACACCCATCTGTTGATTTAATCACTGAATTTTCAAACATTCTGTCTTGCCTTCCAGCTCCTTTTCTCATTCTTGGAGATTTCAACTTACATCATACTCTCTGGGGTTGCCACTTTTGTGATGCCATCTCTAATAACTTCCTAGACACTTTAGACTCCTTTGACCTATGTATCCTAAATGATGGATCCCCTACTCGCAGAGTTTCCCCTTCCCAAAATCCAAGCATCCCAGATCTCACATTAGCTTCCCCCTCTATTATAAGTTTGCTGACTTGGAAAGTCCTGCCGTACTCCCATGGCAGTGATCACCTTCCTATTTTATGTTCACTAGCTGACTCATCCCTTCCTCATTCTGGTCCTCAACCATTATTAAAGTTCAGACTTAAAAAAGCAGATTGGCCTCGATTCTCAATTATGGTCGAAAATAAACTAAAATTGCTTCCAGAAATCTCTTATGAAAATGCTCTTCCTATCTACTCAGAATTTTATTCCATCCTTATGTCATCTGCTGAGGAATGTTTCCCCCTTAAAAACTCTTCTTTAAACATAATTCCTTCTCCAGCTTGGTGGGACTCTGAATGCACTAGCATAGTTAAAGAAAGGAAAGAAGCTGAAGTAAAATTTGCCAAAAATATGTCCATGGAAAATTACCTTGCCCATCAAAAGATTGCTGCCAAAACCAAGAAACTACTTCACAAGAAAAAAGTAATAAGCTGGAGAAATTTCTGTGAGTCCATTTCTCCTAGATGTCCCCCTTCCATAATTTGGAATAAAATTAAATCTTTTAGACGTGCACAAGTAGACAATAACATCAGCTCAAATGATACGTCCCTTTGGCTCCCAAACTTTTTAAATAAACTAGCTCCTCCTTTTGTCCCATCAGCTCATAGTTTACCATCCCCTTCTCTTATCTCTCCTCCCTCATTAAGTTCTCAAGATAAGCTAAATACCGTTTTTTCATATAGCGAACTTTTATGTGCTCTAGATAATCTTCGTGACTCAGCTCCAGGGAAGGACGGAATCCCCTATTCCTTCATTACAAAGTCATCAGATTCTATCAAATTATATTTTTTGAAAATAATTAATAGCTTTTTTATTACTGGCTCGATTCCTGAGTCATGGAAAACACAACTTGTTATCCCAATTCTAAAACCAGGAAAAGACCCTAGCAATGCAGACTCGTATCGTCCCATTGCCCTCACATCAGTTCTGTGCAAAATTATGGAGCACCTCCTAAAAAACAGACTGGAGTGGTTAGTCGAAAACCGTGATTTGCTTCCCAAATCTCAATTTGGATTCCGTAAAGGGGTAGGTACTATGGATAGCTTGAGTATTTTGACTTCGGATATTCGTATATCTTTCTCTAAAAATGAGCACCTGATCGGTGTCTTCTTAGATATTAAATCAGCTTATGACAATGTTGACCTTTCACTACTCAAATCAAAATTAACCCGTCTTAATATCCCGGAGAGGATGACAAACATCATAAGTAATTTATTAATGGAAAGATCTATTTCTATCCATGTTCCAGGAGTTTCTTTCCCTATTCGTCGAATATGGAAAGGTCTTCCCCAAGGCTCTGTCCTTAGTCCCCTCCTGTATAATATTTACACTTCAGATTTAGATTCATCAGTAAATTGTTTCTGCAAAATATTACAATACGCAGATGATATTGCGCTATATGCATCTTCTTCATCTCTTTCCGAAGCCTGTAATCGACTAAACAAAGCCCTATTTTACCTAGATAATTGGCTTACTGACCATGGTCTTTCAATTTCTATTTGTAAAAGTTCTGCTGTGGTTTTTTCTAGGAAAAGATTTATCCCCGATTTGAGGTTATCTATTAATAATGAGACAATAAGTTTTAAAGATCATGTTAAGTTTCTTGGACTTATATTAGACTCAAAGCTTTCTGGCAGTCCACATCTTAAATACATCTGCGAGAAAGCTGAAAAAAATATAAATATTCTCCGTGCCCTGTCGGGTATCAGATGGGGTGCTCATCCATACAACCAAAGACTATTATACAATGCCATTATAAGGAGCCACTTTGACTATGGATGCTTTTTATTGGAACCCTGCAACAAATTGGCCCTTACTAAGTTAGATAGAATTCAGGCAAAATGTCTCAGAATTATCACAGGCTCTATGAAATCCTCTCCTACTTCTGCCCTACAGGTAGAATGTATGGAACCCCCTCTTTACCTACGTAGGCAATTTCTAGCAGATAGATATTTTTGCAAATCTGTTTCAACTTTCAACCATCCTCTTATTTCAATCCTAGATAAACTTTGCTACCTTACCACATCTTCATCCTACTGGACACATAAGTTTCCTACCCCTCTTGTTATTGCATACCAAAAATTCCTCTCCCTCAATATCTTTAAAACATTTCGGTATCCTATATTTGATTTTAGTTTTGACATTTTACTTTTTACACCAAAAATTATTCTCAATTTGGATTTTAAAAATCGATCAGTTGAATCAAACATAATATTTAACAAAATTGTATCAGAAAAATGGCCACACTATCTCTACATCTATACAGATGCTTCTAAACTAAACCATACCAACTCTGTTGGGGCAGCAGTTTGGATACCAAAGTTCCACATAATTTTAAATTATAAACTTCCTTCCTACAATTCCGTATTTTCTGGCGAAGCTGTCGCTATTCTTGAGGCGTCTTTATTTGTGGAATCCCACAATATTAGCAAAGCAGTAATTTTCACGGACTCCCTAAGTTGCCTTTTGGACATTGCTAAATTTCCTTTTCACTCTAAAGAAAACTTTCCCATCACATTAAAAATTAAAGAGTCTCTCTTCAAATGCTATTCCTCTGGTTTCGATGTAATATTGGTTTGGATTCCCAGCCACAGTGGTATCGCCGGCAATGAATTCGCCGACCAATGTGCTAAAAATGCTTCTTCAATAGGCCTATTTACATACAATAAATGCTTCCCCAGTGACTTAAGAGCTTTCACTAAGTTAGATATGTTAAATAAGTGGAACCACTTTTGGCAACAAAGAGAGAGTCCTATTGCGCGGCATTATTACTCCTTACAACCTGAAATAAAAACATCTAAACCTTGGTTTTCCCGTTTTAAACAATTACCCAAAAAAGTGACTTCTTCAATTATACGATTACGCTTGGGACATTGCTGTTCCCCCGTTTTTTTGGCAAAAATAAGAATTAAAGATCACTCTCTATGTGAATGTGGATTAGAGGAAGGAACTGTTGAACATATTTTCTTTAATTGCCCAAAAATTTCTCATCCTATTTATGATTTATTACCCTCACATATCCCTCGTCCCATTAATGTCAACTTTTTATTAACTTTAGTTCATTCCAAACATGTTTTCATTTTAAGTAAATTTTTAATTAAAAACAATATATATTTATAACAAATATTTATTAATTTCTAAATATTGTTACCAATTTTATAACTATTTATTTGTACTGTCCTCAGGATTACAGATAGCTTTCGAACCGATCACCGCGTTTGACCCCCCCCCCCCTTTTTTTTCGCCATTAAACCTGTCACTTCTTTAACCCACTTAGACATTGGCAAAATCTATGCCAAGGGCGTTGGAGCCACACCTTCAAAAACTGAACTGAACTGAACTGAAGTTAATATTATCATGCGCTCTCTTTCGCACTCACGGGAAGTCGGGAATACTAAATCTATTTGTTTCACTTGAACCTACCTTCTTACTCGTTAGCAATATAGCAGCTAATGTGAATAATGAGGTTATCCAAGGCAATTACTATCTTATTGTCTATGATTTTCTTAAATTTAGGGGCGTTTATCGAATGAATTGTGAATGTGTAAGTTATGATTGTTTAATAATAATAATATGTGGTACGTGCGGCGCGCGACATATTGTGTCAAAGCATCTATCTTTATTAGTGATAGTGAGTTTAGTTTACGTAAATACGTATCTATTCGATACAGTAATTACATTCGTTCGTCGTATGCTTATTTAATGTAGATACATAAAATAGATAATAGTGTGATCTCGTTACCTACCAGTAAATTAAATTAACAAAATTAACTAATTTAGCATTAATAATGTTCATATTAGCATATAGCATAGCATAGCAATTCGCATGCTAATGAAGTTAATGCAAATTCGCATTAATTAACATTACTAGTATACACGCTTCGCTTGTCCAAGGCGGGACGACGAATTACACGTACCTTTTTTCCTTCACCATTAGTACATGGTACTTGATACATGGTATACATATTGGTATACCAGGTTGGTACATAATATAATATTCTCATTTGGCGTGAAAACTGTAAGTCGTGCATGCGATCGTGGTTGTACCAGGGACCTCTACATCGGTCTCCGACTTTTTAGCACTGAGCTACTAGGTACCTAATCAATATTATTACATAGTAATGTAATAATATGCTAGAGTAACTAGCAAAGGTGAGTTTTTTATGGCAAATAAATACAATAGATATAAGTATAAAATAAATTATTCGTGCAGGGGCAGAGAAAGAATACTAACCTCTGCGGCCGGGTCGGCGTGTCGTAAAAGGCGACAAAACAACTTACCCTAGTACGTAGTAGGGCCGCAAGCCCGTCTGGATGGCGACCACCTTTGGTCTTAAGTATGCCGCCATAATAACTTTCTGTCATGTTCCGGCATTAGTGACCCAGGTTCTTGTACCTCTGTGGGACAGCAGCGTGTTCGCGATGCTAATGGCATTGCAGTTACTCATAGGCGACGGTAACTGCTAAATTCTAAGTGGGCCGTTAGCCTGTCTGCTGTTCTACACCAATAAAAAAAAATTGAAGTCACGGTAAGGTTACTTAGTCAATAAGTGTATATTGAGTTGTAAATCTAAGCCCTTGTTAACTTGACTTCCAAGTTGATGCACCGGAATAAGGATTTCACAAATTGGTCGTTACAAATAATTAATAGGAGTAGATTTCTCAACCTCAACGTAGGGCATTCTCAACGTAAAACATGTTCTATGTGCCCTCTGATCTCATTACTAAACCTCGAACGTTCCAGTCACGTAATTGGCGAACAGTCCCTGAGGGATCCACAGGAACAAAATAAATGTACTGTGGCTATTTACACTACACCATTGAGTCCCAAAGTAACGTTAGTTTGTATTATACAAAACAACTTATATGCTTTTATTGGAAATAAATATCGCAATCGTTCCGATTTTTAAAAACTGTTATGTCCCTGAGCTCGTCACAAAAGTTATAATTCAAGCCTTTCTTTTTTGGGTTGCAAAATACAATCATCTTGGTCAAAATTAGTGATGAGCAAAATCTGTCTTGTTCTTGCAGTTTTGGTGTTGCGATTTTGCAAGACCAAGACCAAGACTACAAGTATTTAAGCAAAACCAAGACCAGAGAAGCAAGACCAAGACCGTTACCAAGACTGTCTTGATCTTGGTCTTACTTTGCTCATCACTAATTCTTGGTCATCAAAAAAAGATAATAAATATATGCTTATAAGTAATGTATATTTATATAATAATATATAAGTATTTAAACGTATTTTATAAGTAATTAAGTATTAATTAATTACAGAGATTGATTGTTGATCATTTATAACTTATGTCTATAAAAAGCCTTGAAAAATTTTCAAAACGAAGTAAGTAATAAATAACAGACTATTTGAGCAAGACCAAGACTAAGACCGGAGAAGCAAGACCAAGACCGTTACCAAGACTGTCTTGGTCTTGGTCTTGCTTTGCTCATCACTAGTCAAAATCACAAATGTCATATCAATTAATTTGTTAGGGAAGATTTTAATCTGAAACTGTGAGTGTTATTGGGATTCTCCAATCGCGGTACTGTATACATATTATTAGTATATTAATAATAAACTGATTTTCTTACCTTCATAGCAACTTCTCCCCTACACTCCAACTGGAAAGTCCCAAAGGTATCCAGCAACGCCTTTGTGTCTGGCGAAACATGGATTTTCAGGGCCTCCCCATTGGACTCCATTCTGGATGCTGTGTTCACCGTGTCACCGAAGAGGCAATATCTTGGCATTTTCAGACCTACTACACCGGCAACACAGGGGCCTGGTGAAAAAAAAACTGGGTCAAACACTATTACTTAATTATGTCATATTTTAATGACAAAAAAGACTCTGGTTTCATTTGCTCAATCTTGTACCTCTAGGGTATTTAATGTCGCCCAGGCATCGAGCAGCAGAGAAATACTGGGGTGATTCTAGTGGGTATACCAGCAACGTGCGCGTCCTAGTCAACTATGGGGGCTCACGGGCGTATTGCACGGGACTTCGACACTAATCCACCGTGAGCTTCTAAGCGACGGGTTTCGGCATTAAACATTTCCACCTCATCACAGAAAAGCGCCTTTTACCTAACAGGATACACGGTGGCAGATTAGTAAGCTGGCGTCCAGATCTTTATGAGGCTTCTTAGAATCCTATTTTGATATTCTGTTTATTACATATACTATGTAACAACGAAATAGTTCGCAAAATCTAGTTACAATTACCGCTAGAACTTTTTTACGTAACAAATCGGCTTAGTCAATGCGTTTCGTAATTTCTGTTACAAACAACCGACCTATAACGAGCAAGCCGAACAAGCCAACTTTTCTAAGCAATAAGCATAGAAAACTAATAACAAAGTTGGGACCCTGTGATATGAAAAAGTTGGTATAAGTTTGAAGAAAACTTGTCAATATCATTTATAAGATTTTGTAAGACTTAATAGAACTCGAGTTTATCATAATTTTAATGTAAACGTTTTTTTATTCCACATGATCTTAACATCCCTAGTAGGGAGTCTATACACTTATTGGATCAGCTCCTCCAGGTAGTCAGTTTACACAAACTACAACTTTAATAAAGGCGATTCTCTTGTAGTTTGACCGCAATATTCTATCTTAACGCTGTTCTTCTTAGTCAGTCACATAATATTCATTTCTTTGTTACGCAGTATCGTTATGTCACAGGCTTAATTGTTATACATTTGTTCTTTAGAGTCAACCGAAATTTTAGGGTTATCACTTATACCAATTTTTTTATTTGACTCACGCAGCATGGTTGCCTTGGTGTAATCGATGTCACAGTGACGGGTGAAATGCAGATCGCACGTACTTCACCTGATCGTGCCATTAATTTGCCATTAATTACTGGAATTAGATTTGATACAAGTCAACTACTACTCGGTCTTGGCTAGTTTTTCAAAGATGACATTGATGTTAGTATTAAGGCGGAGAAAGAATACTGACCTCTGCGTCAGTATTCTTTATTTAGTATTATCCGGGGTCGGCCGACAAAACAACCCACCCTAGCTATGTGGTAGGGCCCTAAGCCCGTCTAGATGGCGACCACCTTTGGTCTTATTATACCACCATAAGAACTTTGTGTAGTGTTCTGGCATTAGTGACCCAAGTTCCTGTACCCTTATGGGGCAGCAGCGTGTTTGCGATGCCACTGGCGTTGCAAACACTCTTAGGCGACGGAAACTGCTAAATTCTAAGTGAGCCGTCAGCCTTTCTACTGTCCTACAGTAATAAAAATAATAATAACCATCAAAAAAATTTAAAAAGAATATTAAGATGTTTTTTAATTACATATTTAATAGTTGATTAGTTCCTAGATTTGGATCATGTATTATCTGTTTTCATGAAGATTTTAGTTTTTTTCTTTTCTTTATACACCGCACGATATTATTGTACTTGTCCTTCATAATAAATTTATATGCTTAAAGCGTTAGACCACTTGTTGTCTCCAATGTAAACATTGGAGACAATAATATACTTGACTATATTCTAAAGAATATAGTCAAGTATTTCTTAAAGCTAAATATAATTAAAAAACAGCATGAAGTGAAGTGGGAAAAAGGACAGTGTGCTTAGTTTTAGGTATCATGTTGATAAAATTGTCAATAAAACACCCAGCTATCTGGTTTTGTATGTAGACAAATGAAGTTCTTTCACGATCCTAGTCTTTCAATTAATATTTAAAACTCTCTTATTAGTAACACTCTTGAGTATTGCAGTGTCATCTGGAATCCAGGATATCAAGTTCACGTCAACCGCGTGGAACGTGTGCAAAATCGTTTCATGTATCATGTCACTCTGACAGTAAATGTCGCAAACTTCAAAGATTTAATAGCTGACTTGTGAGTCAGCTATTAAATCTAATTATTTACTTATTATTTACTTTTTTTTAATTATGTTCAATCTGTTATAATATTACCAAGTACTTTCTCTACGGAACCGTAAGAAGCATGCTGATATTATTGTACTAAATAACTGTTGAATAGTTTCGCAGACTCTTCTCCCATACTAGAAAAAATAACATTCACAATTCCACGTGTGAGTAGATTTCAAAACAGAAAAACATTTTCTTTACCACTATACAAAACAAACATTGGTCAACACTTTCCAGTATATAGAATTACTTTCAGCTACAATGCTATAAGTAATGAGATCTATATATTTTTTGGTCTCTCTATGAAATATAAATTAAGGTGTGTTTTCAAGTTACTTTTTTTTAATTATTTTCAATCTGTTATAATATTTTTATGTTTTATTTATAACTAATTTATAGGTATTCTTAGCTTGCATAACGAAGTTGTGTCTTCATCTAGTAGACATTTTATCATTATATAATTTTAGCATTAACCATATTTTATGTAAGCTTATATGTAAAGTATTGTTTTGAAGACCAAAAAAATAATTATCGTCGTTGTCAAATCTGTATCAGTTATGTGCACTTTTTTGAGATTTCAAGATTTCGACTATAATATGAGTGGAAGGCTAGTCGTAGCTTTCCACACAAACTTTAATATATAATATCCGTTTTGTGATTCTAAACATTACATTAATATAATTCACTTAAAAAATTACTTCTTGTACAATTATCGCATGCGAAATGTTTTTATTCTATATCTCAAAGTTATACTTTTTTAACACAGAAGATATTGGTTTGACGACGATATTATCCCTTACTACTTTTATGCCATTAGTTTAAATTTGTGACAGTAAATTGTTATCTATGTATCTATATATCTATAATTCTTTGAATTAAAATGAGCGATCATAGAGCCTTCAAGGGAGAAATGGTAACTTTAATCTTATAAAGTTGTAGATCCTTACCAATTATGCAGGAACGAGCGCCGGAACGGTAAGTATACTTCTAATTAGTTTTTTATGACCTTATTAAAGCTGAGAGGGATGCCATTGAACTTTGTGAAAAATAAAAAGTTTTGAAATTTACGTTTTTATGAAGTTCTATGTAAATTCAATAAAGCAAAGATCATATACTCGTATACAATGAATATAACGAAATAGTAAAATAAAAAAACAATATAAAAAAAATATTATCAAAACAGGATTTACAAAATACTCATAGGATCAACTAAAAAAAGCTAACAAGACTTAACTAATAAAGTTTTAACTGAAGTTAAGATTTCCGTACTTCTCTTAAGTAACTACCGAGTATTGTCACATAAATGCCCATGGACTATTTTTATTATAAATAAGCATAAAAAAGCCAAGCAAAAAAGGCTAACCAAATTTATTTCCAATACTTAACGATTTCCTCAACAGAAGAAATTTTAAATGGTCTTTAAATTTTGATACGTATGGGTATTTAACTGAACACTACATCTTTCTCCTGAAATTTAATAAAATGAAGCATTGAACCATAATTCGAAAATAATTAATATCCGTGTATACGATTTGTACCACAGCTTTTAAATTTGAGCTGTTGACAGCTTTCTCGTTAATAAAAATAATTAAATTTTTTTAATTAAATTGCCTTTAATTGACAATTTGAACAACCAATTAATAACAATAATTTCGAGTGTTTCAATTCTAAATTTAACTTTAAAACCGTACTCATTACTGGCATGTCTTTTCTTCCAGAAATTTCCACCATAACGGGTATTCATACTGATGTAACTTGTTTCATAATTTGTGAAGTTAATTTCGAGTTTTCGAGAAGTATTTGAATTTGTGAATTCAGATGTAAATATAATCAAAGGAGAAACTTTTATTTAAATAGAATAACTGCTATAATTTTGTGAAATTTACGTTTTCATAATCATCTCTCCTTCCCTGTTTGGTATGAGTGATTCAAACTTATTTTTCACACTTTATTGAAATATTTTATACTAGAGGCTCTGGTTTCGCACGGGTGGATATTAATTTTTAAAACATTTTGGGACAAGCGTAGAGTAAATGTAAATAAGTAATTTCTCTTTTTCAGATAACTAATTAGTTTGTTTTTTTTTTTTTAATAAAATTATATATTTTTATCCATAAACCAAAAATACTAATATGCAAATCATTCTTCTTTGTAATATTAGTATAGATATATTATTTTACCTATATAATCAGGATTTTTAAACTGTTGATTTGTATCAAATTTAATCATTAATAATTTAATAAATTATAATTAAATTTTTTTACAACCTTCGTGGAATATGGGTGATCTTCTACCCACTTTTAATTAGATGGTGTTGTGTGATTTTCCAAATTATATTTAATGTATTAATTTAATGATATATTTAAAATATAATATCTATTCAATAAAATATTATAAGTATCTCTTATGTAACATTTACTACGTAACTCTACCTTCGCAGTACCATTTTTTGCTAATCCCCGACTTTGAAAATGTATGAGTATTCAGGACTCGCAAACTCTACTCAGTAAAAGACTACTCTGTTCTTCCACTGACCACCATATAAGAAAACAAAGGGTCATTCCTGGTTCTGAAGCCAACCTCAGCGAAACTTCCTCCGAAGCTAAGAGAAAGAACAAAGCTGCTCTTCAAGATACTCCCTGGCTTTGTATAAATTACTAGCAGTAACTGGCCAAAACGTCCCACTGCTGGGCTCTGGTCTCCCCCTAAAGGGAACGGACAGTATACCCGCCAGTTTTTTCAAGGCCGGTGATCTTGGTCTCCTCACGATGTATTCCTTCACCTTCGGTAGATGGCAATTATGTTGTTGTATGTATTTGATTAGGCGTGAAAACTTGCACAAGCATTGCATGCCTTCGTGGGATTCGAACTCGGCAGATAAATTATTATAATTAAATTTTGTTCATAGTTTGAGATAAAAAAATTATAGTGATAGTTATCTAAACTTTTCCGTTCTTCGCATTTTTAATAACATGGCGAATCGTAGAATTCAGCTGTTTTAAATATTTTTTATTATTATATTAATTATTATAATAATTTTGCAGAAACAATATGATCTAAATGGTATTTTTAGTCGTATCTATTTACTCGTATCACCACACCTAACAATTAATTATTACCTCACTCTCACTCAGACGTGGATCTCTACATCCAAATATGGAAGTTCAGCTATCTTGTTCGCTTGTTCTTCATCATTGAGTATTTAATATTTCTTAGATTCATGCTTATGATCTGTCACAAAAGATACATATATACATGTTGATTGATTTAGGAGCCCGTGCTTCGAGGGCAGATCAATTATGATAAATTTTTTACTTCTGCCCTACTTCAAATTCGACTCTAGCGTCAGCCCTACTTCCCAATCGCATTGTGACTAAAAATGTAACAACATCAAAAGATGACACATAAATATAAAGAAAAACTTATTCAACGTACAACAAATTTTCATCCTTCATATATATTTAAGAGCATGTAAGCAATTGGAGTCGCCAAAACATGATATATTTAGCGCCTTAAAGACGTAACTGAAGCACGCTCCATATGTGCGGTGACATTCATTATATATTATATGTATGCAGATAATGAAAATCATTCTTTGTTCCATAGGCTAAGCAGCTCGCATCCTATTTCATTGTTCTTCCCCATCATCAAAGTCACAGTTACTCCACCCGGAAGCTTGTCTTTCTTCATCATAATTATTATCTCAGCACCAAATCTCGGTGGCCGAACCTCCGTCTCCGTGCCCGGGGTCCGCTTTCCACCTTGTTTTCTACACTTCGCACAAAGGTCGTATCTAATATTTACTATTAATTGTGTTTTGATGATAAGACTAGTTCAGAGGTTACGAAAACGGCTATATGCTGTCGTAACTGGATTGAATCCCCACTCAGAACTTAATATTTGTATGGTGTTCAAATAGTTTCTTTTGATCTGTACAAAAATAAACACATGTACTTATTAGTTGTATGTTTGTAAGAAGCTCTGCAATAAATATTATCACTTAGAAATTCTTAAATACCAATATATATATATATATATATATATATATATATATATATATATATATATATATATATATATATATATATATATATATATATATATATATATATATATATATATAGTGCCACTCCATAGTGGCTATGCTCTAATATTTTATATGAGTAAATATTCGCTTCGACTCAACTCGCATTGAATGCAAGCTTTCATCCTCAGCGTGTATTCACGAAATGTACCATTCGTAGACCTGCTTTGAATGAAATGTATATTTTATACGTTTTCGTCACACAATACTGTGTCTGGTTTATATTTATGTAAATAATCGGTATACAATCACATTATCGGGTATTTCCAAACTATGGCTGATGAAACTCTACATCAGTGGCGTCACGCAGAAAATGAGCACAGTTTATATGTAGTAGAAGTGAAGAACACTAATTTTTTTTATAATACTGCCTAAAACGTACTTTAATAAAAACAAATTACGCACACTACCGCGTTTGACACTTACGAACATCCATATATGTAGGTAATATTTGATAATAAAATCTGATTGGTTAATTATATGTTATAAATAGGGATCGATCACTCCATTATTTGAAAATTAAAAATATTTTCTTCTCTTATACTCGTGTTTTTCATTTTTGTTTTTCGATACATAAAATTAATATTTTTCTGTTCCTATTCTAGAATCGGACGAGGCACGCATAGCTCCTAGCAAAGAACTGCTCATAATAAGTAAACAAGCTCCACAGGCTTTACGTGTGAGTGGGCGAAGTATTTAGGGCGATAATACTGTTCATCATTGGACAATTAGACAACTTTAGTTATACTAGAACGATTGAACTATCTTCAAATATTAATAATAACAGCCTATAATATTTCACTGATGGACTCGAATCTGCGTCAAAAGGAAATGGACCGTATTTCCGCCACGTTTGTCTAAATTGGATTTGTGATTTATATATATTTGTGATCTAGGTATGCGAGTATCTTCGCTATATTATCTTATACGTTGGTACATAGTAATTATATTTTGATATTTACATTAAGTGAGAAAACATGCTTGAATAGTGAATGTCATCATGGTATTCGGACGAGTGTGCTACTGCTGTACTACCAGCTACCTATATCGCAGCAAATATTATTAATAAATCATCAAACTAAGCCAGCCATACTTATATACATAGTCATTGGATAACATAATAAAAACAGTCTGCGTATGGGTGATATAAAGGTTAAATAAAGGGATCGATCGCAGCATATACACCAATCCCGGGACAAGTATACTAAATACCGGAAAAGTCTACGATTTTTTTATTGCTGTAGGACAGCAGACAGGCTGACGGGCCGCTTATAATTTAACAGTTACCGTCGCCTATAGATGTTTGCAATGCCAGTAGTATCGCGAACACGCTGCTGTCCCATAAGAGTGCAGCAATTTGGGTCACTAATGCCTGAACATAATACAAAGTTATTATGGCGGCGTACTTAAGACCAAAGGTGGTCGCCACCCAAACGGGCTTGGGGCCCTACCACGTAGCTATGGTGGGTTGTTTAGTCACGTTTTACGACAGGTCGACCCCGGTCGCAGAGGTCTGTATTCTTTCTCCGCCCCTGTACGGATTAAACCCCCTACTAGAATCTAATCCTGAAAAAATCTTGGGGTCATAGTAGCTTAAAATAGGCAATATCTTAATTGTTAATTCGGAAAAGACATAAACTGTTGCTACACCTCAAAAAATAATTCAAAAATTTGAATTCTTACAAGAAGTAGCTACTCCTATAATAGCTTAATTAAATTGCTTAATTTCTAATCCCGTAAGGAAAACCGAATTATGCTCTTCTTTTGCTTTCGCAAAAGGGGTAATTTAGTGACTTTTATAATACAAACCCCTAGAAATGAGATGAGGCGGTCTTGTGGTACTTTGAATACAGGATAGTCAGCAATCCGTGAATTGAAATAATAACAATTTCAATATATTGCAATTGCGATTAAGTTCTACACATTATTCTTGTACACTTATGTTGTAAATTGGGTATTTCAACATGCTAATTTAATCCTCAATTTTAAGTGAGAAGAATTTCTTCAATATTTCTCTTTATATTCAAAGTATATCGGAATTCAATACAAAGTTGGTTTGCACACTGAATGTGTCTGTGCACCTCAATATGCGAAAGGAATGTTTTGTATCTTAGAGTAACACAAACAGAACGGGGGAGACGCTAAAATATGTATTTATTTTACTAATTACTAAAGTAACAAAACAATTTATGTGATGATAACTTCCATTTGATTATGTAATTGTGCATGTTTGAAAAGAGGCCGACAAAAAGCCTCATGTTATAAGTTTTTCACATAGCACAGACAATGATATATAAAAATACGTTTTTATATTTAAAAAGCTCAACAAACTTAATGATATCTATTAAAAACGGCCATCAAACCACTCATCTATTTGCATTTTTAATGAAATACAAATAGTTATTCCTTTTATAGAAATGGTTAAAATAACAAATGTAACGGAGGGCCCCACGTTGCGTGCCAGTTGTAACTGGGGGATTTGGGCGAAGATTCAAACACGAAGTTCTTAAGTACAAATTGTATTGCAACAATATACAGTCCAAATACAAACTAGTAACTAGACTATGGCAATCTGTCAGACAAGGGCTCAGTGCGCCTGAGTTACGTTGCGACACTTCTAACGACACTGATGACAATACCGTCCCAACACGAGTGGAAGCGGTCGTTCGGCGTAGCCGTTAGCCTAAAGGGTTTTCAAAATGCCTATCCCAACGAGGGTGCAAGCAGGATCTTTGCCACTCTAAGGCCCTAAGTAGGCGATCTTGACGGACGTTGAGAAATACGGGAGTTTAGTTGGCAGACGGAGGAACTTGCCACCGTGATCTACTAATTGCCTAATGCCATCTAGTGGTGGCGTGAGTAAAACACCATGTTACACACTTTAAATTTAAAATTATGACACCCAGAAAATAGACGAAAATTTCGATGAATTGATCGAAATTTATTAAATAATTATTAATTAAATCTTTATATTAAGATTTTTATAATTGTCTTTCAATTATATTAAGATCAAATAAAGCAACTAATGTCTTTACTTCTTTTTCTTTCAAATAAATATACTCGGATAATTCATACAGTACCATTTAGTCTCACGGTAAGCAGCAGAACACTTGTTTTATATGTATTAAAAAATGGTATACTTTTATACGGTTCTTACTACTAATATACTATCCTTATGTAACTAATTTGACGGGAACCAAACTCATTACATTCCCAAGAGTTTCAACCTGCAAAAGCCGTGACGCCACGGAGGGCGTCTTCATTTCTTCAACTTATTTGAAACTTGAAGACGTATATATAGCCACACACGTATATATAGGGTTATTGGTAATTGATAGGGGGATAGAAACTGATAGGGGTGACTATTTGTGATATTTTTAACCCCTATGCATTATGCAAAATGAACCATTTGTGAGTTATCATGTTTTTTTAGATTTTTTTTCAAAATAAGTCAAAAATACATACATACATATAATCACGCCTCTTTCCCGTAGGCAGAGACTACTTCTTTCCACTTGCTACGATCCTTACATACTTGTTTTGCTTCGTCCACTTTCATTATTCCCTTCATACATGCCCTTCGGTTTAGGGTACTCTTGACCTGGCCTTTGTTCAAGACGTCCCTGATCTGGTCTCGAAACGTCCGCCTAGGTCTACCCCTTCCAACACTTCCATTCACACTCGCCTTATACACTTTTTTCGTCAATCGTTCTTCATTCATTCTCTCGACATGGCAAAAATACCATATCAAAAATTTATTTAAAATTAAAGTATCAATTTAAATCTCATTTATTCTTCTGATTTATAAAAACGAATAAACACTGGTTATTTATCAATATTAAAACAACCATTATGGGACCAAATTTAAAAATGCGAGACGAAAAACGATATATAGATAACGACACAAATTTGTGAACGATACCAAAAATTTATTTTTTAATATAACTAATGTATTGACAGGCAAATTTACGCTTTTCTATTAATACTTAATTATTTATAATTACAAGAACCACTTATAATTCAGTAACCAGTATTTTTAATAAACTTCATTAAGTACATGTATTGGGTTATCATCTGGCATTTATCATAATATATTAAATGTTGTATATATTGTTGTAACCTGTATTGTATTTTAATAAATAAATGAAAACGTACGATCTGGCTGTATAATGCCAAATATCGAATGAATTTGTACAGTGGGCGCTTGGATCGCTAACATGCTAGCGGGACTTAAGCCGAACCTGTATTGCATATAACAGTGCCAAACTTTTATACGGCAGTGAAACGTGGCCCGTCTGGAGCACCACATGCATGAACTGCTTATCACGGAGATGAATATTCTGCGGTCCATGTGCGGAGTGACGTGGAAGGACGGCGTTAGAAACTCCCGCCTCCGCAACAGCCGTCACATTCATGGCATAGCAAACAAATTGCAGAAGTGTCGTCTTTGTATGTATGGTCACGATTTGCGGCAACCGGATTACGTAGGAAACAAATGTCTAACCACACCGCTACCGCCGAACCCCAGCAGAAGGGGTAGACCCAAAAAGTGATGGCTTGACGTCGTAAAGAGTGATATGCGTGGTAATGGACTGACCACCGAAATTTGCGACCGAAATTTCACGCTAATATGATGATGATAAATGCCAAGCTTCTTTATGGAAGAACTGAGACTTTGGATATGTAGAAGAAAAATTAAATGGGCGATGCGATGTGATTTGTTTTAATAATGTTCATAAGCCACCTATTAAATAAATTTAAAAAAAATTATCATCTACTCCGTTCACTATATTACTCAATGTAAAGTTTTCTTTAAGCCGTGAGAAATCCACAAGGAATATAAAAGCACTATGGACATATATTGGACATATTATAAAGACGAATACTGCTCTTATCTCGAGTCTCACTTCATTCTATGGAAAAATTTCCAAGTAATAAAGTTTGAATGAAAAGAATACAGATAGTCTATACTCTATAATATTTATTAAACAAGCAATATAGACAAGGTTATTAGCTAATTGATCTTCTAAGTAATCGAATTAACTTGATATCTATTACAAAGTTTTGACATAACCAGCGGGGAACTTCAACAGTAGTAAAGTAAATAAGGGTCAGTATAGTTTGTATGGAAAGGTCGACATGCCAACTCATTATGGAAAATACCGGTGTTTATCTTGCAATTTTTCTATCAATCAATTTTTCTTGCAATGGGGATTGTCTAAAATTTTTAACCATTCGATTTTAATTTATTTTTTGAAAATTTAGAGCATTTTGAGAAAATAATTTGAATATTTTGAAGATTGGCTCAACAGTTATTTAAAAAAAAATATTTAAATGTTTTCAATTTTAAAGGTAAGTGACATCATCACACGGCACAATGGACTGTGCCGTTGCCTCACATGAAATAATTAAAAAAATTTAAAGCTATCAACACAATGCTATCCATCTCATATCTGTCAAAGTTCATACAAAAAAAAGAGAAGTTGCGGGAAAAATTATTATTTTTGACATTTATAAATTTGACACATGACAGATTATCAATACTTGCCACTTACTTTTTATTTTCTGAGGCAACGATACAAACTATACAGTGAAATTTTAAGGGCAGAGAAAGTTAATCATATTTTATCAAAAATTTCAATAAAATGTGAATAGTTTTCATAATTAATTAGTCCGTAATGATCAGTAACCTTATTCCTTTAAATAGTTTTTCAATTACAACATTTAAAAAAAATGAATAATGCCCATTGTGTGCAAATGTCAAATCTAGTTAACTTACAAATAAACATATTATTATTCGTTTAAGATTTAATTTTTTTCCATGCGGGCTTGGAATTAGCATACTGACCTCTGTGAACGACTTGTCGTAGAACGCAACAAAACAACCCTAGCTAGGTGGTAGGGCTTCAAGCCCATCGGGGTGGTAACCACCCCAGATTTCTAATTATGCCGCCATAATATCCTTGTGTTGTATTCCGGCATGACTGACCAGGTTCCAATTCTCGTCCGCGGATAGCACGAATACTATTGCACGAACAGTCAGCTTGTCATAACAAAAATAATATTAAATAATGGAACTGAAATTTATTATTTATGTTTTGTAGAAATATTCCTAAAAACTACAATTTCGATAAAGATTATATTAAAATTGTAGTTCTTAAGTAAAAATTGACCTATTTTTAGTGGTGAACAAATCAATTTAATATGAAACACGCAGTAATTTTTTTAATTTAAAATTATGAAATATTTTTTTACTTTGTTAATTAATTTAATTTCTCCTTACCTTGTAGATGAATTTATGTATTTTACTGCTATAAATGTTATTGCGTGCAATTTGTACAGCATCTTGTAAAGCTATATAATTGTGTGAATCTTTAACAGTAATCACCATGATTTTTACCTATTTAAATAAAATTATAGTATATATAGAATATGACTCACCAGAATGCAATCCAATCCTTAACTTCAACTGATCATGCGGCCGATGCCGGATGCGGAACCGCTTCACGGCGTCCAGCAGCGCGAGGGCCATCCTTGCCACTTCCCGCGCGTGTCTCGTCCCATTGCGCTCCGGTAACCCTGACACCACCATGTATGCGTCACCTATTGTCTCCACCTGTTATCAGATGTTCAAGACATATATTTAGAGAAAATTTTATTATTTCTGTTTTTATCTGGAATAGGCTAAATCATTCAACTCCTTCTGCTAGCCGTCATAAAAAAATCTTCACCTCTTTTATAATTTCGAAATTCATAAACTTTTTTTATAGATTTTTTTTATAATACTAGTATTATATAATAAACTACAGTGCTATTAAAGGGCATCAACTCAATATGGCGTCCAGAAATTTTGCTGTTTCAATAACGCTCTAGATAAAAAGCTCTAATGCAGCTGGGATAAAACGTTTATAAGATGAATGTAAACAAGCGAAAGCAATAACAATAATCAATACTACAATAGTATTGCACTCCAAGTCGAAGCGGGTATGTAGGGTTCTCCACTCTGCCACTGCGACTCATTTGGTTAGAAAAGGACAGGCCGCGATGGCTTCCCCACCAAAAGTCCGACCGCCACCTAAAATCTTTGTGGGGTGCAGAAAGTACGTAGTAGCCTAGAATACCCTACATCAAGCACCACTACAATAAACTGTTAGGTTTACTCTGATGGATGCGTATTTGATCAGAAATCTTGGAGTACGATATGGAGTTTTTCAAAAAAGGCGTTATACAATTTCTTAGAGACCGAAAGCGTGTTGGTAATGCCTCTGGTGTTGCAAACGTCCATAGTCGGCGATGATCACTATGAGCTGTATGTTTATCTGCTGAACTAAAGCTATAAAAAAAAGACGTGTGGCACTCGGGGACTGCCGCGGTAAAGTTATTGCATAGCATTTTAATCAACTTATGCAATTATATTTATTTATTTTTTATTTATGCAGTAATTATTTTTTTTCTAAAGTATCGATGTTTATTATCGTAATTTTTTGGACAAGATATATCGATACTCGATGGTAAAAAACTAAAACTACCGATTAATAATTTATGAAAGTATTTAAGTAATTCCAGAACTATTTTAAGAAAATACGCAAACTGAGCAATAATCTTTTTATTCTCACAATCCAGTTAATGTCAAAGTATATATGACAAGTATATGTCGTTCTCTAGTTTTCATATTTGCAAATAGATTGCGT
Source organism: Malacosoma neustria (assembly GCA_963693495.1). Classification (NCBI taxonomy): domain Eukaryota; kingdom Metazoa; phylum Arthropoda; class Insecta; order Lepidoptera; family Lasiocampidae; genus Malacosoma; species Malacosoma neustria. The sequence goes on from OY856390.1 coordinate 12,644,746, forward strand.
ATTGTGGCCAGTATTGCATTTAATTAATTCTAACACCGATGTTACGATATCGATGTTTTTATTATCGAGTATCGATAAATCTGGTCCAAAAAATTACAATAGAAAACATCGATACTTTAGAAAAAAAACATCGATAGTTGAAATATCGATAGATATCGCCCATCCCTACCACACTCACCGCACGTGCGCCCCGTAAATATACATGTAGGTATATATGTATACATAGGTGTACATTCAAAAAGTGTAACTTGAATTAATATCAAAGAAAAAACTTGAATGAATATCAAAGAAAATAATTACTGCATAAATAAAAAATAAATAATTATAATTGCATAAGTTGATTAGAATGTTTTTTAATATCGCCCATCCCTACGTACAGTCGTACCATATACATACACGTTAAGCGAACGCTCGGCCGAGCTACATGTTAGGCGGAGTGGGGGGTGTTAGGTTTTATTTTCGTTACGGAATTTCTTGATTCGGTCGCCGCGCTCAATGCCCGCGATAAAAGCTATGCAATAGCTTAAAAGGAATTTGCACACCGATGTCACCTTTTATGTTCTAATAAACATAATAGAAAAGAATTAGTAGAAGAAAATCTTGCATAAAATATACTTATAAATCTTTCTTACCTTATAAACATCATAATTTTCAACTATCGAATCGAAGCAAGTATAGAGGTCGTTAAGAAGATCCACCACTTGCATTGGGGTGGAGGATGCCGACAGCGCAGTGAAACCGACAATGTCCGAGAAATAGATGGTCACTTGTTCGAATGTCTCGGCGACTACTGATTGGCCGTTGATCAGTTGAGATGCCACTGACCTAATAAGATAAAAAAGGCTATTTTATCTCTGCCTATTTGTTGGGTCAGACTACTTATTTCTATTCTAATAAGCATAGGCCCAATCCATTTCTTCAGGAGTGGTAAAATTGCATAAATCTATTAATTCAGAAAAGAAAAGTTACTTTGTTGATCTTTATACAAGAAAAAAATCAATGGGAGAATCTAGCCATATGAAAATAATCAGCAGCCAAAAGAGTCATGATGTCCTGCATAAACATGATTTTAGTCTTGATTTCTGTTTGTGCTCGAAACTTCAATGTGGAGACCTTCGGATCATTTTCTAATCATTACCATGACCAAGTTTTGACGTAGACTTAACTGGTAGCAGAAGAAAATCGGCATACACAGAGTATTTGATAGATAAAAATAACTTACTTGGGCAGAAGTTGATAAAGGAGCTCCTCGCACTTTTTCTTCTCTTCTAAATAATCTTGTGTTCTCTCACTAACTAATGATTCTAAATTATTTGCATATTGTTCCATACGGGAAAGCAGGTTATCTAAAATATTGCTACTTTCTTGAGTCCTGTTAAAAGAAATAATATTGTTACATAGTAATGTAAGAAGTACTTAAATATATAAGAAACATCATGAATCTAGTAAAACATTCCTTCTGTACGAAAGCCTGCACTCTGGGGCAACGGGTTTTATCTGCATCTGCCCTTAACCTTCCATTTCCCATGTGCAGGTTGTGTGGGGAACATACAGAACGCATGGAATACCTACTGTGTACATGTGATGCATTGGCCAGGAGGCGAATGAATCTTTTAGGGGAAGGATATCCAACACCGGAAGACTACAGGCTCCTATCTCCATACCTCATTGTTAGGCTCATGAAGCAAATTTACAATGAGATTGGAGAGGAGTGATTGCTATCTAGGGGAACACAAAAGATCCCATTGGGTCGAAGTGTCCGAGATATTTCTCGGCCTCAAAAATAAGATAAGATAACCTTCCATTTGAAGTCGGCACAACATGGTCTCTCTTTCCGCTCTCCCCTGTTACCTATCAAATCAACATCCACAGTATTTGCCTCCATATGATCTTTTAAACAATCCTCCATCTTCTCTTTGGCCTACCCTTCTTTCTGTATAAATCCACTCTCATCCACAGGATTTTTCTTGTCACCTGGCATCTTTCATAAATTGACATATCACGCTTACCAAATACAAGTATATACGGGGACAATTTATACAGAGCCATCTAGTCCCCAAATAAGCAACAAAGAGTTTGCGTTATGGGTACAAACAGCTAACATACAATTTGTATGTTAGCCCAGACTCTGTACAAAAATCGGATCCATGACCCATGCGTTCCGACATGTGAAACCCACGGAGGCCATCGGCCATATACTAATATAATCCTAACTAATATTATAAATACGAAAATAAGTTTGTTACGCTTTCACGCTTAAACTGCTGAACCAATTTAGATGAATTTCAGTATAGTCATAGACTGGACCTTGGAGAAGGACATAGGCTACTTTTTTAAAATTCATATTGCAGAACAACGTTTGCCGGGTCTACTAGTATAGTTATATTATTTCTCAATAACGATTTATTTTTGTGAGTTGCTTAAAAATTGCAGAAAAATTAGTAATATTACAAATAAACATGCAGTTAAAGGGCATAAAAGTAAAAGTGAATTATAAAACTAATATGCCATAAAATGAAAATGTGAAAAAAATATGTATGGCAATAAACAAAAGCCACTTTTAAATTTTAATTACACGTATATATGTCAATTGTTAGTGAATATAAAACATATTATTTTTTTTACTAAGGCACAGTACTTGCATATATTTGAAAAATGTAAGCATAAAAATGTTATGCTATATGCCCATTATAGGCCAGCATCCTATTTATAGGACATTACAGAAAGATAATATATTTAATTATTATATAATATTATTGAAATGTATTTAATCGTTAGGTATAATCTCAATAATAATTGTAGTATTTTTTAATTTATATTCTTATATTATTAGATTATGGTAATCTCATTGAAAATATTTTACCAAAAATCTTATATTTTTAAGTCATAAAAGTTGGGCGCTAATAGGTTAAGAAATAGAAAAGATAGCTAAAGAAAAAACATATATAAACTAAAAACATGCATGCATAGACATTCTACATTAAGTAGAAGAAGTCATATGTACATAAACATTACTTGTTGAGGCGCCTGATCGCCATCTTGAGGTGGCCGAAATCGGGCCTTTCGGTTGGCTCCTCCGCCCAGCAACGCTTCATTAGCTCGGTGGCGTCATCTGTCTCGCACGACCGATGCTGCGACGTGTTGGGACGGAGCCCGCTGGCTATTACCGTCTCTATTATTTCTAACAAAAAGATACACAAGTTATTCATAAAATAACGTATACTATTATATTCGTAAAGTAACGTTTGTTTTACTAGCAGGATAAGTTATTTTGGTCTCATAAATAGGATATTTTATTACAAAGCTTACTCGCACGTCAAAGAAATCAAGAGCCTGTGTTCGGATTGGAATTGTGTATTACAATATTTTATTCTACGGCTTCTTAGTTCAAATTTAAATGTCATGACATTTTTAAATTAATATATTGTACATATACATGGTTATTGGTAATTCGACGTATTCTCGTTAGGAGGTGATAGGATCGACTATATGTGATAATTTTAACCCCCATATGCATTATGCAAAAGTGAACCATTTTTGAGTTATCACGTTTTTTTAGCTTTTTTCAAAATTAGTCAAATATGCAACATCAAAAATTTATTTACAAAAAGTATCATTTTAAATGTCATTTTTTCTGATTTATAATAACGATTAAATATTGGTTATTGATCTATATTAAAACAACAATTATCGGTGCAAATTTAAAAAGGGGGACGAAATAGATATTATCACAATATTTTTTTGAGATTTTTTTCCACTAAAATGCGTTAAAAACAAAAAAAAACGTAAAACTTGACTTGCAGACTATTATTTTAAAAACATCACCGTTTTTGTCTCCAACAATGCATAAGAACTAGGAACTTATTTCAAAGAAATTGAAAAAAAGGATCACAAAGGAAGCAGGCGGAAATTCGAATTCGAACTAAACTTAAAATCGCTATTTGAACATCTTGCAAATAGGTTTAATGTGTACCTAAGCCAATACAGAAAGCTAACTGGCAGATTATGGGAAAAAAAACAAAATTTTAAAAGAGCTCTTTCTTTACAAACATTGTTTTATGTTTTTAAGACATTTTAGTGGAAAAAAATCTCAATAAAATATTGAAATAATATATATCATTTTTTGTTTCGCATTTATAAAATTTGGACTGAGTTTTATAAATCACAAGAAAAATGTGATTTAAATTGATATTTTTTTAAAATAAATAAGTGATGTTGCATTTTTTACTTATTTTGAAAAAAAAAGCCAATAACTAAGCATGATAACTCAAAAATGGTTCACTTTTGCATAATGCATATGGGAGTTAAAATGATCGCAAATAGTCACCCCTATCACCTTCTAACGGGAATACGTCGAATTCGTCGAATACCAATAACCCTGTTTGTTTTAATTACTTATTTTGTCCCGCCAACTGTCTTATCATAAAAAACTCGATCAACCAATGTCGATAGTCTACTGGAGAACTGTTGCGCTTGTGTATAGTTTGTCTATAACGATAGTGTTGATTATATCTCTATGGAGATGCATAATCGCTTTCATTGTTTGAACCCCGCAATAACGGCTACGTCATAAAACCATTACCACTACCACCTAGCTAGTGTTGTTTTGTAACCTTTGTTGTTGTTGTAGGCCTTACATGTATTTCTATACTGCCACTTCACGAATATTAATAATATTAGAATGACCATTTTTTATTTTTATTTTTATTGCTGTAGGACAGCAGACAGGCTGACGGCCTGCTTAGAATTTAGCAGTTACCGTCGCCTATAGGTGTTTGCAACGCCAGAAGCATCGCGAACACGCTGCTGTCCCATAAGGGTACAAGAACTTGAGTCACTAATGCCGGAACACAAAACAAGGTTATTATGGCGGCATACTTATGACCAAAGGTGGTCGCCATCCAGACGGGCTTGAAGTCCTACCACGTAGCTAGGGTGGGTGGTTTTGTCACCTTTTACGACAGGCCGATCCCGGCCGCAGAGGTCAGTATTCTCTCTCCGCCCCTGCACGGACAAAAATGAAAGAAATGAGTAGTATGTTGATGCAATAAAATAGGACTTTCACATTAAAATGGCCGATAAACATAGCCCGAAAAGCGAAACTTATATAGATAAGTAATAAATTTTTCTGTGACTAGTTCTATAGTGTAATGCAGATTTGCATATCTGCGTGTTAGTTATTCAAGATATTATTCGTGAAAACCTGTAATTGGCTGTCTGATAATAATTTCAAGTATTTTTTCATGTGTATTAGCTGTAGGTTTTCCATCATTAAATAAATAAATAAATAAACAGAGCGTTAAACATAAATTATATTTCATATCTAATCGTTTGTTGTTGCTCACAAAGTTCAGTTGACACACTATATGAGATACGAATGAAATAGCTCATATTTTACTACTTAGCTTTAATTATGTTTGTTTTGATTTGTATTTGTGTCACTTAATGATGAAATATTATCAGATGAAACATCTTTGATTAGCAAATTCTTTCAAATATATTTTTCATATCTGAAGTTTGAATAATCTTGATTTTTCATTAGTGATCGATGACTGCCGTGTTATTTTTTCTTCTTTAACTTACATGACCATCGAAAGAGACAGGTACTACATATATTATAATAATAATATAATAATAATATTTTGTGACAATTCACACAGCGCCATCTAGTCCCAAACTAAGTAGCATAGCACTTGTGTTATGGGTACTAGACAACTGATATACTACTTATATACTTTTTTTTGTAAATAAATACATATTATACATAAACACCCAGACGGGAGACGTGAATCGAACCCGTGACCTCCGCAAGCGTACCGAAGTGCGTTATCCGTTACGCCACCGAGGTCGTCATATTACATACGTGGTACATAAATTAGTGATATTTATCAACAAATTGTATGACTTTTTACGTATACACCTTTTAGACATTGTTCTTTTACCATTCTAAACCAAGTTAACACAATTAAGAAGATTGGCTAACATTATCAAACTTCAGGGTTAAAATCGAATATTAAGCTAAAGCTTAACTCAATTTAAGAAAATTTAATTATGTGTAAAGTATCTGTGGAAATATTATCTACTGGATCTTAACCAGTGGTTTATTTTTTTATTATTTCAACATGTATTTATTTATTTCCGCCGTTACTACCTTCTCTTAAAGGGAACAGTATAACCGCTACGCTTGTCCAAGGCGTATTTGCGAGTTACAGATACCGATGATGTCGGTATGCATGTTTTGTCACGATGTTTATCTTAACCGTTGGTACATGGCAATTATGCTATAATGTTTTTTTAATGCTGTAGAACAGCAGACAGGTTGACGGCCCGCTTAGAATTTAGCAGTTACCATCGCCTATGGGTGTTTGCAACGCCAGTGGCATCGCGAACACAAAGTTATTATAGCGGCATATTTAAGACCAAAGGTAGTCGCCATCCAGACGGGCTTGAGGCCCTACCATGTAGCTAGGGTGGATTGTTTTGTCGCCTTTTACGACAGGCCGACCCTGGCTGCAAAGGTTAGTATTCTTTCTCCGCCCCTGCACGGATAATGTGCATATTAATCGAGAAAAATTGCACAGGCCGTCTTTGAACCCGGGACTTCTAGATTGGTTTCCGACTATAATACCACTGAGCTACCAGATACAGAGATAAAATTAAACACATACATAAAGGACAGGAAAAAACCATTTAAAACTCATAAAATAATTTTGACTTTTAGAGATTGATCTCAAGAGTAGTCTGAATAACACCACTTACATCAGCACTGTGTCATCGCCCCTTAAGATGATAACATAATCAGCCTCCAAAAGTCAACTATTGACGATGTGATTAAAAGTTATAAAACAAAGCTGTCCAAGTTTTACCAAAATAACTAGTTTATATACTAAATACTGTATAACATGAACGTACCTTTAGGGGACATTTCGATTCCAGGACCCAGCCAGAAGGCGCCCTGTCGATTGACAATTTCATGCATAATGATGCCGAAGGAATACACGTCGCTCTTTTGAGTGCCTTCCGGTGGGGGTTCGGACATTCTCAACAACTCTGGGGCAGTCCACAGCAAACCTGTTATAAATTGCTACATATAATAATGTTATATCTATAGAGAACCATTAAATTATGCATAACTAAATATTTCTAAGTATATTATTATCCACCTTTTAACCGTGAAAGGGCGGAGAAAAAATACTGACCTCTGCGACCGGGGCCGGCATGTCGTAAAAGGCGACAAAACAACTCACCCTAGCTACGGTGTAGGGACTTAAGCCCGTCTGTATGGCAACCACCTTTGGTCTTAAGTATGCCGCCATAAGTTCCTGTAGGTGTTCGTGATTAAGGACGTGATGTCGCAGAAGGAAACTGCGGAACGGGAGAGGGAGATCTCGACTCCCTTCCCCGGCCGCAGAAGGCGCACCGAGCGCAGGGGAAGGGCGGATAACGCCCTTTTCCGGCCCCCATGAATGGGTCCAGGGGCGAGGGACTTGGGGAAGTCCCCGCCCCCTATTCGATGGACCCGAGGCGGAGGCGCGTGCGGGTGTCGGCGCGCGCCGCTGAGGCGATGCACGGGGTAGCTGAACACCTCATTACCCCGTGCAGGAGACGAGGCCCGGACAGACCGGGCCAGCACGAGTGTGGGGCTGCGGAAGAATTTGGATTCCCGCGGCCCCGCGCGCAAGTGTGAAGAGACACCGGGGTGGTGGTTTTAGCCGGTAAGAGTCCGGCACGCCCCTCCGCCTTTCCCCAGGCGGAGGTAGTCCATGAGGATTCCCCCCCCCTGCCCGTAAAAAATAAAAATAAAAAGGTGTTCGTGATTATGACGTTGCAAACACCCATAGGCAACGGTAACTGCTAAATGCTAAAAATAAGTTATTATTATTATTATATTTTATTAGATGTGCTATCCAAGTTGCATACGGAGGTTTCCCTTCCAAAACAACAACAAAACTCCTAGGCGCCTTTTGGTATTGGCCTTTTTTAAATTGCTGTAGGACAACAAACAGGCTGACGATCCGCTTAGAATTTAGCAGTTACTGTCGCCTATGGTTGTTTGCAAGTGGCATCGCGAACACGATGCTGTCCCATAAGGGTACAGGAACTTGGGTCACTAATGCCGGAATACAACACAAAGTTATTATAGCGGTATACTTAAGACCAAAGTTGGTCGCCATCCAGACGGGCTTGAGGCCCTACAACGTAGCTAGGGTGGGTTTTGTCGCCTTCTACGACAGGCCGACCCTGGCCGCAGAGGTCAGTATTCTTTCTCCGCCCCTGCACGGATAACGCCCTTCCTAGATACATGTATTTTTAGAAACACTAGAATTTAAAAAACACGTTCTTAAAGGCACCATGATTTAACAAAATGAGTTTACATTTAATCTTTTTTCTACATATTAAGAACAACAAGTTCTCGTTGACTAAAACCGTCTTTTATTTCTAAAATATATTTTAACTGCATCGAACAGAAATGATTAAGCATATCAGCGTTCAAATTATTTGAAATATCCTATACATTTCTTTCATCTTAATATATTTTTAAGATTTCATAGCTCTTATTCATCATTAAAGATACTTTTTGACGTCTCGCAGTAAATTTGTAAGACGTAGTCGTAATGCTAAACATTTTTCACAATATATTCTGCAAAATATACAAAATAAAGAATAATTTCACAAACAATTTCGCAGCGTAAATACTATAAACAGGAAAAGATTAAATGTTCATGAAGCAAACATCCTTTGAGTGAAGTTACTTTTGACGTAATGTTTGCAAATATAAATATTGCTCTGATTGTATGACTTATTTTTATATAACTCAATGCTATGGATATTGGTAAAATTTTGTTTTTTGGATATTCTTAAAGTATTTTTTCAGAACTAGAAGCACACACACACATCCTGTAATATTTATTTATAAACTATCAGTATTGATAAAATCCATAATAATATTATAAATGTTTACTGTCTGTCTGTGACGTTTTCACGCCAAAACCGCTGAACCAATATTGATGACTTTCGGTATAGAGATAGATTAGACTTTGGAGAAGGAAGGCGACTTTTTGTAATAAGAATATTAATTACAAAATAAAGGCATATCTCAAGGAAAAGGGCAGTCTTAAAATAGCACACAAATGGTTTCGTCGTCCGCCAATTACGTAACTTGTGAAGTTAGTCCATCCGCGAGAAGTACCTCGGAGTCTACCTAACGAGCAAAAGCCAACTTAGAGGGTTGAGTAAGTTACAACCTTATTTCATATGTTCCCTTAAAGTAATTAAGTAGTTATGGAAAACTGAATAATTTTAACTATAGAAACCATTAAAGTATTTTAGTTTTTCTTAGTAATTCAAATTATATTTCTCTTTCACCGTCGATTATACACACATCAAAAAAGTCTAAACAACATGTACTAATTTCAATTTTAGGATGGTTTTTCACATTATAACGTATTTTATTTTTAAAATAATATTTTTAGGCTCCTATGATGTAAAAATAACAGCTGTTGTCTTTATAAGTTCTTTTAATAACAGAAATTAACAATATTAGAATATACGGTAGGAACTAAGGTACATAAGCAACTAAACATTTTATTTTTACAAAATGCTATTTCTAAAGAAAATGAATTCATTGTGAAAGAATAGGATAATTTAATACAAAGTATGGTCTCCTCTGCTATTCAGAACTTGTCGGCAACGATTATTCATTGAATTAATGAGACTGTTTGTCATCTTGCGGTATTCGCTCCCAATTTTGTATTGTAGCAAATCCTTCAGCTGTTGGGTTGCTGTCACTCCGTCCAAGTCCTTCAAAACACGTCTCTGGAGCAATTCCCATGCGTGCTCGATGGGGTTGAGGTCTAGCGATTGTGCAGGCCAGGGCAATACCCAGATGTTCTCCGTTGCCAAGTATTGACTGGTTCGCCGAACTGTATGTGAACGCGCATTGTCATGCATTAACGTAAAATCGGAGCCAAAGGTTTGTGCAAATGGATGGACATAAGGTCTGAGAATATCCTCAACATAATTTTCAGCGTTCATGTTTCCATTTACAAAAAACGAGTTCAGTTCGCCTGTTCTTCATAATACCCGCCCATACCATAACTGTTGAGCCGTTGTATGGATGAACTTCCTGAATGCACCTGAGCCTTTCAGTATTTCCGTGCCGACGGTACACTCGAACCAGGCCTAAGCCCGAATCGCGACTCATCGGAAAACATAATTTTATCCCATTGTTCCTGGGTCCATGTTCTGCGTTTTCTACACCATTCATTTCGACGAGCGCGATTCCCGTGACGTATCGGTGGGCACCTAATTGGGCGTCGAGCTCGCAGGCCGTACTCATGCAGTCGATTTCGCACAATTTGGGGACTTACATCAACACCCCTTGAATTTTGTAGCCTCAAACTTATCTCTCGAGTGGTTAACATCAGCTGGCGTCTTGCAGTCAGTTGTATATACCGGTCTTGCCGAGTCGTTGTACTCCTTTTACGGCCTGGATGCTGTTCAGCGGGTTTCCTTGTATTATTGTAGCGCTGCCAAAGACGACAAATAACACTTCTATGAATGCCAAAATGCCGAGATACCTGAGATTGATTACTTCCCGCTTGCAACATCCCTACAGCTCTTTGCATTTAATTTGCCGTCTAATGACGTTGCTCTATGACGTAAAGAATATCTAACAATTCAATTTTGTCGCTAACTTTATTTAAATGGTTGTTAAAATTATAAAATCAAGACTAAACGTGGCAATAAAAACGCAACAAAACATAATCGATTTTTTTTTACAACCAGCTAGTATGTCATCAATAACAAAAAAGTTTACATACCTATGCACTTTGAGTGAGTAAAGACTTGAAATTAATTAGTATGCATTCATACTAATTAATTTCTAATATCATGCATCTAATATCGTGAATTTGTAATATCATGCATGTTGGTTAGACTTTTTGATGTGTTTAGAATCAGATAAAATCCTTTCACACCAAAAGTAATTTAGACGGTATTCACCTAAATAGTCGCATTTCTTTTCTCCTTGCTCTTTATTTAGGAAGAGCCAATAATTACAATACGATCTAGTACCAATAAAAGTTTAAAATCTTGCTGTTACTATATAACATACTTTAGTGTTTTTTATCTTTGATGAACTGTCTGGTAGAAAACACAAATTTCTCCTTAGTTTTATTTAAAGTTTTTAACCACCGTCTTCGTGGTCTAAGAAATTATTGGTGTTCACGCTACAAGCCTATTTACGGTGGTGCCCTTTCCAGTGTTCGGAAAGAAAACAAAACGGAACTTATATTAACTAGCAAAAGAAGTAACTCACTTCTAAGCTTTTTCAAGAAATTTTGTAAGAAAATACTGTAACTGGAATACAAATCCGATTTGAATTAGTACTCGTATTGCAGGTATACTATCTTCTCAGGACATCTCGAGCCCAACTTCTTCCTACTCTTACCCCACATTATGTATGTATATATATATATATATATATATATATATATATATATATATATATATATATATATATGTCCATCTTTTCTGTGGTCTACTCAAATCCATCCATTCTGGATACATAAGAGGAGGAATAGACCGTTTTTCTTGTCGCATGGCATTAATTCAAGCTCGATCCCAACTGAGGGTAGTTATTATAATATGTGTATCGCATAAATGTATGGTACTTACGCGTCCAGTAACTGTGAGCTCTGAAGTCTTTTTCCGAAGTCCTCAGCGCGTGGAGTCCGAAGTCAGTAATCTTGAGCACAAATCGGGAATCAACGACACAGTTGCTCGATTTTAGAGCTCCGTGTGATTTTATATCAGTTCCATGAAGGTAATGCATTCCCTATAAAGATTGTTTGAATTAATTATTGAAGGTAGTTTTATAATAAATAAAAAAAACAAGAATTATTGTAAGCTACTAAGTATTTAAATTAGAATTCATAAAAGCATTTAGTCCTAAAAGCAATCAGACAACGTGAGGAACCGAATCTATCCAAACCAAGCCTGAAAAGGTCTAACTTGACGTCATAATATGACAATGGATTTGCAAACAGCGATAAGGAAGACGATGTAAAGCGAGAAAAAACCGTTGTTCACTTTCCTAATTTTCTTTCGTACGTGGGTACTAAAAGGTAAGCGAAAGTTTGGGTACGAAACAACCGGGTTTCGAAGTTGATGATAGAAATTTATCGTACTTACAACTTTAATAATAATAATGTCCTTACCCGAACAATATCGCACATCAAGCTAACTTTGAACATCCAGTCTAACTTGATAGATTCATTTTCCAAGATATCCTGCAGTGAACCTTTAGGGCAGTACTCAGTCAGAATACAACAATGAGGCGGATCTACACAGGCGCCGAAGAATCTAGCTAAATGATCATGTTCTAGGTCCTTCATTCTTTTTAATTCCAGAAGAAGTGGTCTTGTGAGATCTACACGTTGTTTGTCCACCTTCTTGATAGCGACCCTGCATCCTTTGAAGAATCCACATGGGGCATACACCTGACGGTCCCCTGGGAGTGATGTAGCATCGTCAGAGAATGCTGTCTGTAAATTAAATATAATTGAAATCTGCAAGTCATCTTCTTCTGGGATAATCTCCTGTTAAACCAAATTAAACGAAACCTTATTTATATTATGCTGCTGATACTGAGGTAAGAACTGAGACAGGAACTGTGTTGTGAGCTTCGCTCTGTTGACTAGTTGACTCTGGACACAAAGGCTTTGAAAGCAAGGATAGTATATAAGGATAGCATATTATACTGTTCTTTAAAAAACCTCTTTTTGGATTTTGAACGCATGTTATTTTACACGTTATTAACGTTTCGATTAACGCATATTTAATGACGTTTGGTATTAGTCAATAATAAGAATTTATTTTCTATGTGCAGGAGCGCAGTAAGTATGCTGACCTGTGCGGCTGGGGGTGACCTGTCGTAAAAAGCGGCAAAACAAACCTAGCTAGGTTGTACGGCTTCAGGCCCAACTGGATAGCACCAGGTTTTAAAACATGCTGCCTAAATGTCCTTGTCTTATGTTCTGGTATCAGTAAACTAGATTACAGAGACTGCAGCATGTTAGCAAACACTAATAGGCGATGGTGGGCACTCACTGATGGGCTTGCTATCGGGTGAGCCATTTGCCTGTTTGCTGAACTCCAGTTACAAAGTTAGAAGTTATTCCTTTACTTAGAGGCTATCCCGTCACTTTCTTATGCAATAGTAAAATATGAATTGTTACTACTTTTGTTAGTGCTCAAAAGAAGTCATTTTCAGCTTTTAGAATAAAATGCGGAAATCAATTATATGATGTAAATTTTTGCTCGAATAAATTGAAGTTCTTGAAAATTAGTAAAGTTAAATTTAGTTATTATACCTAGTCAGGTCATAAATTCTGTCACATGTTTAATGTAAAATAATTGTAACAAGTTTATTAATTATGTAACCATTCATATACCAAAATGAACTTAACAAAACATAGATTCTTATGACATTAAAGTTTATTCAAAATGACCTCCGTGATTTTGAATACAAGCCTTCAATCTGCGCGGCCAGTTGTCTATCGCAGCACGAACGAGGTCCATGTCAATATCGGCGGCTGCCTTAATCAAGGATGTCTTGAGTGACTCCAAATTGGGATGAGGCTTTGAGCACGCCTTTTCCTCCAAGTGTTGCCATATCTTGTAATCTAACGGATTCAAATCTGGACTGGAGGAGGGCCAGTCTTCGTGCCGGATGAAGTCGATTTCACGCGCCGCCAGCCAGTCTTGTGTGCTCTTCGCTCTATGAGCTGGCGCCGAATCTTGTTGGAATACCCAGTGCCTGTTATTGAACATGGTATGAGAAACAGGTTCCACAAGGTTCGTCAGGACTGTATTTTGATACACAACAGCATTCGTTTTTACACCTTTCTCACAAAAATGTACCTCTGTTAAGCCCCAATAAGAAACTCCCAACCATACCATGAGCGAGGATGGAAAATGACCTCGTTGGACACGCGGAATACGGTTGCTCGCTTCTTCACTACTGTGTGCGTACACCTTATCATTTTGTTTGTTGTAGCTCTCTTCTACGGTAAACATTTTTTCATCCGAAAAAAGAATTTCCCGATATTTTTTTCCCGCGTACTGCTTCAACAAAGCGCGGCATCTCTTCAGTCTCAGGTCCATTAGACGAGCATTCAAACGATGTCCTGTTTTTCTTCGATATGCCCAAAGCCCTAAGTCTTCATTTAACACCCTTTTCACCGTGGTTCTGCTTAACCCCATCTGAAGGGCCAACAGTTTCTGCTTACGTTTGGGATTTCTTTGAATTCGTGCCTTCACAGCTTTTATCACTGCTGGAGTCCTAACAGACCGAGGGCGACCACTTCTTGACCTGTCATCTACACTAGAGTCTTCATTGTATCGTTTGATGGTACGCTAAATGAATCTTTTGGTTATATTCAAATTTTTCAGTATGTTAAAAATTTGAATTGGCGCGTAACCGCAACGATGCAACGCAATAACTGCTACACGGTCTTCTTTAAGCGTCCACTCCATATTTAAAAAATGAGTAAAATTCTAAAAGTATACATTTTTTATTTTCATGAACAATTCGAGATTCGAATTCAATAAACTTTTTTGTGGCCAGCATTCTAAAAGAAAAGTTTTTACTGTGTGACAATACTTATGACCTGACTAGGTATATGATATTATATACAAGATAAAATAAGTTTTGTATTACATATTTTTTTTATTGCTCTAGGACAGCAGACAGGCTGACGGCCCGCTTAGAATTTACCGGTTACCGTCGCTTATGCGTGTTCGCAACGCCAGTGGCGAACACGCTGCTGTCCTATAAGGATACAGGAACTTGGGTAACTAATGCCGAAACGGACAAGGTTATTAGGGCGGCATACTTAAGACCAAAGGTGGTCGCCATCCAGACGGGCTTGAGGCCCTACCACGTAGCTATGGTGGGTTGTTTTGTCGCCTCTTACAATAGGCCGACCCCGGCTGTAGAGGTTACTATTCTTTCTCCACCCCTGCAGGGATAAAATGAAATGAAACATGAAACTAATTATATGTATTAAAAAAAATTTAGCCATTTATCCAAACAAATAAATCTGTCCACTGTCTGTTGGTAAAGCAATTTCCCCGTAATCCCCTAACCTAACCACTAGTTTCAGCCAACTTTCCGGTTCATTTGTTCATTAAGCTTTGAAAACCATTTTTGTTGCTTATTGCATTTTGAAGGGAAGTATTAACGAAGTTACACTGTCGCCGACTTTTTGTTTCTTAGAAACTTTTAATTCGGGATTTAATTCACTGTAGATCCCAAAATTGTACCGGAAAAATGCACCTTGATTATCCAAGCCCTTTTTTTATTTATTGGGCTTCTAGCTCTACTAGCATAGCCTATATTATGTTACCAGTAATTTTTTGAGATTATTTTCTCGGCTATGTATTTATTGGCCCTGTCGTCATATTTTCCCTGTAGATGTATTTTTTATTTTCTTCTGATTATTTTCTTTTATTTCATTTTACATTATTTCCTGTTTTTATTTTATCGTTTTTACATTTTTATTTTCGTCTATAGTACTTAGCTGAGTGCCAATGAACGCACTGACAGATAAACTTAGGACCAGATGAAGTGTAAAGAAAAAAAAAATAGTAAACGAAACTTCGCCATTAATAACAAATATAGTTCGATTCAGTTCACGATTCAAAGACAGCTTTATTGTCCTCATCCTAAAAATTTACACCCTTTTAGGGCTTTTAAAAGAGATGGCATAACCGTATTTATTTTTAAACCCATGCTACACGGCAATGTAGTATGCTTTACAAAAATAGATACAACAAAAAAAACGTGTGTTGTTCAAGAAATATATTACGGACATCCGTCGTCGATCACTGGATTGATCAAAGATTCTCAATATTTCATCAATTCAAAATGTATTGTGTGTCAATAGTCAATAGCTTTACAATATTTCTTATTGTATTTCTTCTTCCTTTTTCCTCGTGCCCTTATCCCAAATTATATGGGGTAGGCACAACATTTTACATGTTGTAATAATTGTGGCTTAGTTTTTACAACCAGCCGCTGCCTAACGTTAACTCCTTTTTGGGGAAAAATTTGTATTCTTTTTCAATTAAATTATTTTTTCCGTTTTACATTGAAGAAAGTAGGACACGAAATTTCGTTGTCAATCATCTGATATATTAGATGATTGACATTGATGATTGAGTGTCGCTTGAAGATATATCCTTAAGGGACACTTTTATTGGTTTCTTCTTGGGTAAACAACATCTGAGTATCGTATCGTTTGGGTGTGTAGAGTGGCACTTTTGCCGGGTCCGTGCATAATTCACATTCGACAACCACGTCACGGGGGCTTCTAAATAGGAAATTCGCAGTGCCGTCTTCGAATGCTCTTGGTCCTGCATTCCGTTGCGTTTAAATGCAGACACAGGCAGCTTATGCGGTTTCTTTTCACAACAATACATAACCTTCGGCGAACGACATCGTGGCAAGCAGGGATAGCACATAGGTGGATCTTCAAAGCACGTTGTTGGACAAGAAGCCACTAACATCGGACATACTGCAAATTTCTTGCAGTCTTCAAGGTAAAACCACGCCAGTTTTATTTAGATTTTTGTTTTTATTTATTTTAGACTTTTATTTATTTTATATCAATATATCATATCAAAATATATAAATAAATTTCCACTAGAATTTTGATAATTTTGACGGATTTGATTTGATTCTTATAGTATTTACATCTCGTTATATAAGTTGTGTTTTATGTTACTCGATGGAAGTCTCTGGGACTTTATTTAAAACGGTCAATGTACTACAGTTTTCTTTCAGTTAAAGTAATAATTATTTCTAATATATGAGTATATGTTAGTTGCTCTCGTTAATACTACTTTAGAATTATTCAAAATTATATTTAAATATTAAACATTTCTGTTATAGCCAACATGAATACGTCTTTAAATTTTGTTGCGTTATCGCTGCCACTTTAATTTTGACGTAAAAAAAGTCTTAATCTTTAGATTAAGATTTTTACGTTTAAATCTTTAGCCAGAATAAACAGAGAAAAACATGCTACCAGTTTTGACATAAGAAGAAACAAGTATATAAAATAAATTAAAATTGGTTTTGTGACATATAGATTTTCATGCATGTTATAAACTGTTATTTTATCGCCAGGTTACAGTTATAATCAGGTTAAACAATTCTTTAATAGTTTTAATTACAGACAATTACTGCTGTACACAAGTTTACTATACGACTATAAAACAAATTTTTAATTTATACCATTATACAATAAATTATACACTATATAACGAATTTGCATCGACCACCAACTAAATAGTAAGTAAACTGCTAAATAACATAGATTAAACCGAAAATTAGATGAAAAAAATTATCTCATAACGCAAAAGTTCTGTGAGTCAAACTGCACGAGACTGAAAGCCATTCCAATTCACAAAACAGCCCGGGGTCGAAAATTAAACCATAAAACGTGACTCGATTCCCCCCCCCCCCCTGTTTTCAACGAAATATCGCGGACGTATTGACACAGATGGATTACGCGGGTGTAATTTGAGTTGCTTTTGGAATTTTGATCGGATTTATTGGTAATTTTTATTTAATAAACAGTATATACTGTTTAAAGTTTCTGCGAAGTTTAAGAATCTTAAAAATTTTTAGAGTCTATCCTGTAGGATGGAGATAGAAGGACTAGTGTACTAGTCTAAGTGAGATTCTAAGTTTATCATTTGCACATCTCCTAAAACATTTGAAAGGTTTAAATGATTAAATAAAATATATATACCTAGTCAGGTCATAAGTATTGTCACACAGTAAAAACTTTTCTTTTAGAATGCTGGCCACAAAAAAGTTTATTGAATTAGAATTTCGAATTGTTCATGAAAATAAAAATGTATAACTTTTAGAATTTTACTCATTTTTAAATATGGAGTGGACGCTTAAAGAAGACCGTGTTGCAGTTATTGCGTTGCATCGTTGCGGTTACGCGCCAATTCAAATTTTTAACATACTGAAAAATTTGAATATTACCAAAAGATTCGTTTTATCGTACCATCAAACGATACAATGAAGACTCTAGTGTAGATGACAGGTCAAGAAGTGGTCGCCCTCGATCTGTTAGGACTACAGCAGTGATAAAAGCTGTGAAGGCACGAATTCAAAGAAATCCCAAACGTAAGCAGAAACTGTTGGCCCTTCAGATGGGGTTAAGCAGAACCACGGTGAAAAGGGTGTTAAATGAAGACTTAGGGCTTCGGGCATATCGAAGAAAAACAGGACATCGTTTGAATGCTCGTCTAATGGACCTGAGACTGAAGAGATGCCGCGCTTTGTTGAAGCGGTACGCGGGAAAAAAATATCGGGAAATTCTTTTTTCGGATGAAAAAATGTTTACCGTAGAAGAGAGCTACAACAAACAAAATGATAAGGTGTACGCACACAGTAGTGAAGAAGCGAGCAACCGTATTCCGCGTGTCCAACGAGGTCATTTTCCATCCTCGCTCATGGTATGGTTGGGAGTTTCTTATTGGGGCTTAACAGAGGTACATTTTTGTGAGAAAGGTGTAAAAACAAATGCTGTTGTGTATCAAAATACAGTCCTGACGAACCTTGTGGAACCTGTTTCTCATACCATGTTCAATAACAGGCACTGGGTATTCCAACAAGATTCGGCGCCAGCTCATAGAGCGAAGAGCACACAAGACTGGCTGGCGGCGCGTGAAATCGACTTCATCCGGCACGAAGACTGGCCCTCCTCCAGTCCAGATTTGAATCCGTTAGATTACAAGATATGGCAACACTTGGAGGAAAAGGCGTGCTCAAAGCCTCATCCCAATTTGGAGTCACTCAAGACATCCTTGATTAAGGCAGCCGCCGATATTGACATGGACCTCGTTCGTGCTGCGATAGACGACTGGCCGCGCAGATTGAAGGCCTGTGTTCAAAATCACGGAGGTCATTTTGAATAAACTTTAATGTCATAAGAATCTATGTTTTGTTAAGTTCATTTTGGTATATGAATGGTTACATAATGAATAAACTTGTTACAATTATTTTACATTAAACATGTGACAGAATTTATGACCTGACTAGGTATATATAGGTATACTGCGACAATTCACATAGTGTCAAAGTAAACAGCAACACGCTTATGTTATGGGTACTAGACTACTTATGTATTTCTTAAATACATTTCTTTGGTAAATAAATATATATTATACATAAACATCCAGACGTGAGACGGGAATCGAACCCGTGACCTCCGTAACCGAAGTGCGTTAATCATTACGCCACAGAGTTCGTCACAAGCTAGGACAAACAGAAAAGCTTTTTAAAATCCCCTACTACGTATATAGATAGTCCATTACTTCTTGATGCTCAGTAACAAGCCTAAGATTCGTTTCATAACAAAATATTTGATTATAAGCTTTCAATTAACTTTCAATTAACCCGACACTACACCGTAGATATCCCAGACGTCAGTCTGTACGAGATTAGTGTGGCCCTTAAACAGCTTAAAAACAACAAGGCGCCGGGTGATGATGGAATTACAGCCGAGCTTCTGAGAGCTGGTGGTACTCCTGTGCTTAAAATCCTCCAGAAGCTATTTAATTCCGTCATCCTCGATGGCAAAACGCCGCAGGCCTGGCACGGAAGTATAGTGGTGCTGTTCTTCAAAAAGGGCGACAAAACCCTTTTGAAGAACTTTAGACCGATATCACTTCTGAGCCATGTTTACAAGCTGTTTTCAAGGGTCATCACGAATCGTCTCGCGCGCAGATTTGACGACTTCCAGCCTCCCGAACAAGCCGGATTCCGAAAAGGTTTTAGCACCATAGACCACATACATACGCTGCGGCAGGTTATACAGAAGACGGAGGAGTATAACCAGCCACTATGCTTGGCGTTCGTGGACTATGAGAAAGCCTTTGATTCGATCGAGACCTGGGCGGTGCTTCAGTCTCTCCAGAGGTGCCACATTGATTATCGATACATCAAAGCGTTGAAGTGTTTGTATGAAAACGCCACCATGTCAGTCCGTCTCCAGGATCAGAACTCGAAGCCTATCCGACTGCAGCGGGGAGTCAGACAAGGCGATGTCATATCGCCGATGCTGTTCACTGCTGCGTTGGAAGATGTCTTCAAGCTTCTGGACTGGAACGGACTGGGCATCAACATTAACGGTGAGTACATCACTCACCTTAGATTCGCAGATGATATCGTAATCATGGCTGAAACCATGGAAGACTTAAGCCATATGCTTGATGGTCTCAATACAGCTTCCCAAGGAGTAGGTCTCAAAATGAACATGGACAAGACGAAAATCATGTCTAATGTCCATGTCGCACCTACCCCCGTAACAGTTGGGAACTGTACTTTCGAAATTGTTGACGAATACGTCTACTTGGGTCAAACGATCCAGTTAGGCAGGTCCAATTTCGCGAAAGAGGTCACTCGTCGAATCCAACTCGGATGGGCAGCGTTCGGGAAGCTCCGTAAAATCTTTTCGTCCCAAATACCGCAGTGTCTCAAGACGAAGGTTTTTAACCAATGTGTGTTGCCAGTGATGACATACGGAACACAGACGTGGTCGCTAACTATGGGCCTTATGAGAAAGCTCATGGTCGCTCAGAGAGCAATGGAGAGGGCTATGCTCGGAGTTTCCCTGCGAGATCGAATCAGAAATGAGGAGATTCGCAGGAGAACCAAAGTAACCGACATAGCCCGGATGATTGCAAAACTGAAGTGGCAGTGGGCTGGGCACATAGCTCGAAGGACTGATAGCCGTTGGGGCAGAAAAGTCCTCGAATGGCGACCGCGTACCGGAAGACGCAGTGTTGGTAGGCCCCCCACAAGATGGACCGATGATCTGGTCAAGATCGCCGGGATAGGTTGGATGAGGGCAGCGCAGGACCGATCATCGTGGAGATCTTTGGGGGAGGCCTTTGTCCAGCAGTGGGCGTCTTCCGGCTGAAATGATGATGATGATGATGATAAGCTTTCAATATCAAAAATGCTTCTAATTCGTATTTCATTAGTTTCAAACAAAAAAAAACAGCAAATTAAGTATGTGTAATATTTTGTAAAACTTTTGCTGAATCAATAATTAAAAATTAGATTTGTTATTTCGTTCTATAAAACCTCGATTAGTACTTTCGTACTGTTACTACCATAAATATCTTGGTTTCGTTTTCACGCAGCAAAACGAATAAATATCTAAATAAACAGTAGTTTGCGCAAATTATAAAATATAAGAAAAATTAAAATCTTACACCAGTGCTGTACCGCCTGGCGATGGAATGCATGCTCCCGCGCAGCTTCATTCCTGGCTGCAGCACATCGCTCCAGCTGACTCGCCACGTCATCATTGCTATCTCAGCCTCCAGCTTGTAATGTCTACAATAAATGTAGCTTATGTCAAATTTTTCATACTTTATAAAATGTTATTGCAAAACTTCTTATAAACAGAGCTAATAATTAAAATGGCTACCGATTTGAATAAAAAAGAATCAACGTTACATTATTTTAGTCCGATTATTCTAATTCTAAGTTTAAAACGAAAATATTACCAACTTGTAACCAAATCAACTAAAAAATAAGCTTTGCTATCAAATTAACATCACCCAATTATTTAAAAAATCTTACAAAGCATTAATAAGTAAATTATATATAATGCTTGTTCTTGGGCTTCAATTGTCTACGGTAGAATTGAATTGTTGAATGAGCTCTATTTCACAAGAGAATATAACTAAAAGTTGTGTTTTAATATAAAAAAATACTTTAAAAGCTAAACAGATGTAATAAAAAGAATAAGCCGATCCCGAAATGTCGTTTTAATTTAATATGTATTAAAAAGCTACAAAAAAAAACCAGTAAATTGCTTTTTTATGCACTCGCATTATTATTTAACACTTTCGAGTACATTCTACGAATGTTAAATCGAGTATCTAAGCAGATTGTGAGAGAGTGGAGAGCATTCTACGTCCACAGGGATTTACGTGTAAAAAATTGTCATGACACAAAGATACAAATGGCTTAGTATTTTTCTCTTTTTATACGGTAACCTTTCCATGGAAACATTTCTATAAATAAATATGCAAGAGAAAATAGGTGGACCATTATGTATCTATTTTTATCGTGCCTTTTTTATGGCTAGAGTTCAGCAGACAGGCAAATGGCCCACCCTGGCAGGTGGTCACCGCCGCCTATGGACGTTTGCAAGACATAACCAACGCACTGCCGACCTGGAAGAAGTTTTATAACGCCTTTTTTGAAGAACCCCATACGTACCGCGCTGAGAAAACCTCAGCTGGAAGCTCATTCCAGACCCTGAGAGTACACAACATGAACGTTCTTGATAACCGTTTTGTACAAGAAAGATGGCGATGGCGGGCAGTGCGGTGGTAGAAAGACATCGAGGGCACCGTTCTAAATAGCTCTTCAGAACACTCCCCGTTGTACAGATGGTAGAGTACGCAAAGAGACACAAAGTCTCTCCAAAATCCAAGCGTGTCTAGAACGTCTGTGAGTATGGGATCGCCGACAAAACGAACTGCGCGTCGTTGGATGAAGTCTAGGGAATTGAGTTGACAAGCGGGAGCGGGAGCATAAATGTGAGCAGTACTCCATATGCGGTCTGACCTGTGCTTTGTATAGCACAAGCCGTTGCCTTGGACTGAATACTGCTTGGACCGATTTAGCACACCCAGCTTTTTGGAGACAAGTTTAGCTTTGCCCTCTAATTGTCCCCTAAACTGCACATCAAACAACGTGCCTAAAACAAAAAGGATTATATAAACAAAAAAGTTTTAATATAATGTATTTCTTACCTGTAAATAAAAACTGATAGTATTGCCAGCACTACGACCACCGAACTGAGAATTATACTCAGTATTGCGTAAATAGGTAAAGCTGAAACAAATTCATATATTTCAGAAAACAATAACAAAGTTAATCTTATAATTTTAATTAAAATATAAGGTGTTCTTTATAGCAGGTGGTCACCGTTCCTGTAGACGATTGCTACACCAGAAGCATTGCTCAAACTAAAGAAACTTCAACTGGAGTCACTTATAACAATACGACATATAGTAAGATTATTGTGGCGACGTATTTAGAAACCAGGGAAGGTTGCCATCCAGACGGGCGTGATGTTAGGATTGTTTTATCTCCTTTTACGACCACCTTTAGGCATAGGGATCAATATTCTTAATTCGCCCGGATCACGGAGAAAAGATTGTATATATTGTAATTGTAACATAAAATGTAGTTTTAAAATATAAAAATAAATCTTATTACATAGTAGCTTAGTGGTAAAACAATTGAGAATCAAACAAAGTCATGGAACAAGAGATTTCTACGTTAGGTGAATTATATTATAGTTAAATTTTCATCTATTTATAGCGCAAGATAATAATATACAGAATACCCATAAATGCGAACAGCCGTGGAAAATATAATATATTAAAGACCCGAAGCTAGCGATGAGATATTATGGACCATTATCATTATATTATATTACAGCTAAACATAATTATATATTTAAATGTATTAGTGCATAGAGAAAATATTGATTTCTAAGTAAATAGCCTCACTGGTATGTAATATTTGCAATCACTAGAATCATACCACCTGAAAAGAGGGATAAAGAAACAGAAATAGTCGAGGGGAAGAAAATGCTCTAAAATTTTGAAATAATACGTAAATTGCGACAAGTCGATGACTATATAAAAATTTAAATTTTAGTTCAAATAAAATTTTAATTTGATTTACATTAACCTGTGAGATACGTGGCATAAACAAGCGTAGATTTATGTTGTAATTACACCCGGACTCGAGGTCACTCAATTTAATTTTATTTGTGTTGCTAAAAATATATTTATTCCAGAAATTAATTTCCAAATTTTATACTAATCCGAAAAGTTTTTTAAACACCCGTTTAATCATTTAGGCAATAATACTAGTGGCTATAATCGCCGGGACTTTAATATGAATTAACGTTAATCACAAAACTTGACATACTATGAAAATCCATTTATCACTAACAAACAATTATTAGCAGCCATTCCCATTTATTATTTTCCCATTTATTCCCATTTATTCGTGTCACCAATTTTCCGAGTCTGTGCGGACAAAGCAACTACGTAATGACATAAAAAAGTTAATTTCACGCCAAAATAAATTCGTAGTCCGATATAAGGTCCGGATAATTTGTTGGACGTTTAATAGAATGTCGGAGGAAGTGACCACAGAGTAGGTAAATTAATAGTTTAAATATCTTTACATCTACGTGCAGGGGCAGAGAATACTGACCCCTGCAACCGGGGCGGCCTGTCGTAAGAGGTTACATAATAATCCTCGCCAGATGATAGGGTCCTTATATGCCACCATAATTACCTTAGTGTTGTGTTCCGGCATTAGTTACCAAGGTTCAAGTGCCTAAGCAGACAGCAGCGTATTAGCGGTGCCCTGGCGACGCAAACATCCATAGGCGACGATAACTGCTTTACAAGGGCCGCCAGCCTACGTGTTATTCTACAGCAAATAAAAATCACTACCTATCACTGCGTTCAATGATGAACTGTCATGACAATAACAACACAAATCTCATGCAAAATTTGCGGCACTTATATAAACAGTTTCACTGGAGCAAACCTCATTTGCCCAGACGGCAACAATAGAAGAATAAGTGCAAATGTTTCATCAGACTCAGAGCTCAAAAACTTTACTGTCCCTTCAATCCTTACAGGCCCTCGTTAAGATTCATAACTTATTTAATACTACGAGTAAATATAACTTCAACCACGAGTTACATGATTGTAAGCTTAAACTAGACTTTAGAATGTTTAAATGAAATAGTTTCCAAAGCCCACTGCTCAGGAATCCGACTACTTTACTATATATTTTCTGATACTCATGATAGTAAAAACCTGATACTCACGATAGTAAAAACTTAAATAAGAGTGTGAATAAATTTTAACTTCTTAAAATTGATGGCACTTAGAAGCACTGCACTTTTGAAAATATACAATAAAATTATACAAAAATCGATTCCTTACAAGAAAATTAACTTATATTTAACTAATCCAGGTTGAATATTTTCACTGATTGGTAATACTCTGTGACGCAATGTTGAAAATCACTTTGTACTGGGATCCCAGGATTTGATATTTTTGTTATTATCAAAGGCATTGGGGTAGAGTTCGATTGTGGGGTGTATAAAGACCTGCAACTTTTTTTTTCATAATACAACAGTGATATTAGAGAAAAGAGAAGCTATGTAAAAACATATTATAGCTAATGTTTTTTATAGCTGTAAAATAGCACACGATAATCTCACCTACAAGTAAGCGGTTAACATCGTTATTAGATATATGTAATGTTAAGACATAGCCAACGCGTTTTATAATATAAGGCTTTCACTTCTGATGACAATTTAATAATTATCATCGGAATGATTCTGAGCAAAGGCCTTTTTTTTTGGTCTCGGGGAAAAACTTCTCTTGACGGGTTCCCCCGGCCCGGGGGGACCGAGGGATATGTGGGACTCCGGGAAAGATGATTGGCCATCCGACTACCCACTAAAAAACCCCGCTATTCTCCTATCGCCTACGCCCGGGCCCACGGATATATGGCCTGCCGATCTCGTGGCCCAGGCCGGCGCCGGCCCGCCCTTTGTCTTGAGGCGGGCCCCTTCTAAAGTGTTGGCGCCAGGGGGTCAGGGTTTCGTCCCCCCGGCGCTCTCCTAACAACTTTAGGAGTTGAGAGGGGCCGCGAAACAACACGCAGCCCTTACCCTCACGGCAATAGTGCGGGCGGCGGGTCCTCCCCCGAGGGGCCGCCCGCGGCCGCTTTTTACGGCGGCCGGAGGTCGTTACTGGCCCTCCGGCGCCGCCGGCGTGGCCTGCGTTGGCGGGAGGGGAGTTTGGTGGTCGACTCCCGCTCCCGCTCCGCCGCCTCCTTTGCGGACATGACTGCCTCGCAGTAGGAGGCGACGGCCATCCATCCAGGATCGCCCCCGACCATGGACAGAACCAGGGCCGGGAGCGACAGGTCCACGCCGATTTGGGCGACGAGGGCGTGGCGCTCCTCGCGCCACGCAGGGCACACGGCGACAGTGTGGTTCACCGTGTCCTTCTCGTCGCCCGCGCCACAGTGGTGGCACCCTGACGTCATCTCCCGCCCTATGCGACACAGGTACCTCCCGAAGCAACCGTGCCCCGAGAGGACCTGCGTCAGGCGGAAGGTCAGGGCACCGTGGCGCCTTTCCACCCATTCGGAACCTCCAATTCACTCCAACGTAATAAGTCGAATGCAGTTCCATGTCTACTATAGACTGCAGTCTTCTTTATTTCATCCTCATACCTATAAGTCTATCTCCCACTTAATCGTCTCTATTCCACATTCTTAATATGTGCAAAACTAATGTGCTACAGAACCTTTGTAATGTCCGACGAAATAAACATAGTTCAATTTCGAATGGAATTCGGTAGTTTCGTAAAAAAAGAACTTTACTAACATTTTCTCAGGTATCTACTAATAATACTCCATATACTATTTAACAAATTAACTGCTGGACTGCTAGAACTGGATTGTAGCGATGCCGCCCTATCCAATTCGTGTATAACGGCTTTTCATTTATATATAAATTTATGGCTCCCAGATTTTTGTATGCCAAGCCATTTAAAGAAATATTATTTTGTAAAAAATATTAGTAATCAATACATTTTATCAGTTATCCATGTATTATATAAAAGAATTACGTAAAAAAAAACAAAAGGTTTCTCTGATTTGTTTTTCAAATTTGACATGGCAGTCAAAGTGTTAATAAATAACAAGAGGCAGTGTTTCTCTTTCTGGAATTGGGTTATTATATTATTATACTATTTTATCATTAATTATTATATTATTATATCATTTACTTAGGTTATTACATCATTTACTATGCTCAATATTTTATGTAATTTTAATGATCTTCAATTAAATAACTTCTAATTCCAGATTCTAATGAAGGTACGGTTTACTACAACCATTAACTCATTTACGTCTTATTATCTTTAACCAGACCTAAAGCAGTTACATGTGACAAATATTTTACGTTATGTATAAAATACATGTTCCGTATGTTTATGCAAGCAAATCCTAAAAAAGTCACATACTTAAAATGTTTACACACAATTGTATTTTAATAGAAGATTGCTTGTATAATTTTTGTTTAACCTTTCAACCGGTCTTCTCTTAGGAGGATGCATCAGCTTGGTCCTGGGTAAGGGTTCCTTAATCCCCAAAAGTGGGTGACATTAATCTCAGCCCAATTTGACATTACATTTGACCCAAATTGGTCTCATTATCTAAATTCTAAATAAATACCTTATTGTTTAGTCAATTTACTCAAAATCTCATTTAAGTATAACCGAATTACTTACCATTTAGAATTTCTCAAATTATTACGAGTAATGTTTCCAACTAATCATTCTTACGCGCCCTTGTTTGATGTATGTACGGTACGTACATACATCGTAGTATATAACATTGTATTTCTCCTTTATACCTCTAATTGCCTTAAGCAGCTTATCACAGTATAACAAATACTAGTAAACTAAGAAATTTTATTGCGTCGAAAGATAAAATACTTTAAATAAATAAAAAAATAACAATTTTTCCGTGCAGTGTATTCTGTTCCTTGCAGCCCTACGTCCGTGGTTGCCTGTATAAAAAAGTGACTTAACAACTCTTAACTAAAGGCCTCAAGCCCAAATATGCCATCATTATAACCTTGTGTTGTGGTCCTATGGGTTCTTGTATTTTCGGTGGAACACAACAGGATTATGTACTAGTATCCAAAAAGGCAATAGGACCTTCTGGGAACGTTTTCACAAACTAATTCAAAAATCAAAAAAGAGGTTACAAATAGAAAATAATTAACATTTGTATCTTCTTTTTCTTTGTTTGGTTTTTTCTTTTTTTGTGTTCATTTTATGTTGCTTTGGAACAGCAGGCAGGGTGACGGCTCACTTAACAGTAAGCCGCCTATGGATGTTTGCGACGCTAGGGGCACCGTGAACACGTTACTGTTCACATAGGGGTACTGGAGCCTGGGTCACTGCAGCATACTTATAGACCAGGGGTGGTTGCCATCCAGACGGACTTGACGCCCTACCGCCCAGGATTGTTTTGTTGCCTTTTACGACAGACCGAAACCGGCTGCAGGGGGTCAGTATTCTTACTCCACTCCTACACGATTTAACTAAATTTATTACAATTGAACTAAATATATACACTCATAGTATTATTTTAATTACTTGCCAATAGTTTTAATTTCTTACAAAAAAAATTATAAAAACGAAATAAGGTAAATTCATTATAACATATGTAATAATAAGTTGTCTTAAAATTGAAATTAAACAGTTGTAAATATTTAATGAAAAAATATAAAGCGGGATTCCTAGACTTAGAGTTGATCGAAAACGTGAGGCTGTTACTTTAAATGGGATTGCTGATGCTGAGACCTGTTTTTTGTCTTTTAATTACTTGAAATACTGCCAGTGGTCTCATATTACACCGAAACGAACATTTGATATATTTTACAACGAACATTATTACATATTTTGATATATTTTAAAAGAGAACGAATTCTACAATTAAAGCGAAATTGGCATATGCGAACGTCGGTTATATTTGTAAAGCCTTGTGAAATATATTGATTATTATAACAGCTCATAAACGTCCCACTGCAGGACTCAGGCCTCCCCCTGGAGGGAAAGAACAGTATACCAGCCACGCTAATATGCACATCAGGCAAGAAAAACTGCCTAAGCGGTGCATGCCATAGCAGGATACGAACCCGGGACTCACCCAGCTTAATAACACTACTTCCTAAATATATTGATTAGTACAGTTAATATCTTTAAAAACTAACTCTATACTAAAAAAAGTTTCTTGAGTGTGCGTCAAAAATAGTCACCGGCAAAGAGAAAATACGTTATTATTTACAGTTTTTCTTTAATAAAAGCGGAAACGCAAGCCAGGCAGCTGTAATTATGAATAGTGTTTATGGATCTAATATTCTTACAGCTGATAACGATAAAGGTAATTTCGACGTCAACGATGCAGAACGCTCTGTAAAGCCAATTGTCGAAAAAGACGATAAAATTATGGAAATCGTTGAGTCCGACGGTCGTACAAAATTTTATTGCCCAGGAACTAAAAACTTCAAAATAACCGTTAGGAACCATTTGATTAAAGATTCATAAAGAAACTAGATGTATAGGTACCACACGAGTTAACGCAAAAAAGTCTCATGGTCAAAGTCTCATGAATTTGCATCTACGAGTCGCAACTGTATCGCAACAAAATTAACCCATTTCTAAATCAAATAGTAACTGGTGACTAGAAATGGATCACTAACGATAACATTAAGCGAAAATGATCATGGTCAAAGCTCGGCAAAACGGCTGAAACCCTGACAAACCAGAATTGACGACCACGAAGGCTTTGCGGTATGTTTGGTGAGATTGGAGAGGAATTATTTACTATAATCTCCTTTACGACAAAACTATTGATTCAAACTTGAATTGTTAACAATTTGACTGCCTGAAAGAAATGATCGCTTAGAAGTAGCCAGCTTTGGAAATTAGGAGAGGAATTGTGTTCCATCAGGACAATGTAAGGCCACATACACCGATAATGACTTGCCAGAAGCTCCGGAAGCTTAGTTGGGTGGTCATATGTGCTAATACATGCGAAATACATTTTATAGATATTAATTTGGATCATAATATGAGATAATAATTTTAGAAAATTTACGAAGAATGAATACGTTTTTGAACTTGTTACGTAGCCAAGAAGCATAGATAAAAAATCTAAATTGATTATATAAACCGTAAATTACAACATTTTAAAATCAATATCTATTCAAATTCTTCAACCAAGATAAATGAAATACCCGTTGCAGGGTCAATTTGATTACGTCAACTGAAAATTGAATCAGCCTCCTATAAAGTAGAAGCCGCGATAAAATCCATTACGACTAGAAATAAGGAAATAACCTTAGAAAATCTTTATTTTATTCCAAACTTAAAAGTAGCTTCAAACAGCAGATAGGATGATGGTCCACTTGATAATAACCAGTTACCGTGGCCTATAGATGTTTGCAATGCCAAGCGCTTCGGTAACACGCTGCCTTCCACAGAGAAATTATATGCCTTTCTAAATCTAATTTAAAAATAACCCCTGTCGCAGTGTGGTGCGGTAATAAATAATAAGACCTGTCATATTGTATGGATCAGAATGCTGGGCCACAAAGGGGAAAAATGAAAGGTTATTGCATGCAGCATATATGCGATGTTGAAATGGATGAGCGGAGTTGCAAAATGGATAAAATTAAAAATGAGTATATTTGGGGAAGTTTGAAAGTAGCACCAGTGATTGAGAAGCTGAAAAGTGATAGATTAGCCTGGTATGGCCATATAATGTGAAGAGAGGAGCGTCATGTAACAAGGAAGGTGCAAGAAATGAGAGTGGATGAATGCAAAAGGAGAAGTAGACCAAACAAAAGATGGGTGGATTGTGTAAAAGATGATTTGGTAAAAAAGGTGTGAATGGCTAATAGAGGAGAGTGGAAGGAAAAAACATGTTGTGGCGTCCCAACTTAGTTTGGGAAAAGGGCAGGAAGAAGAAGCAGTGCGGTGCAAAAACTTCAGCAGTAAGCTCATTTCATATCCTCACTGAGCGCAAAATAAATGTTCTGGAGAATCTTTACGTGCACGAGTCAAATAAATTAATAAATAGCGCCCCAAAAAGGAATGCCATGAAGATTACGCCATTTTCCCTTCTTAGGGTCAGTGCGCAATTGTAAGCGTCATATATCATATGAATTTGTTTATTCAAATAGTTCTAGTCCCGTTTAATAAAAATGAAGACTACCAAAATTCGCAAAGAGCTAAAACTCGTACAATCACTCGTCAATATTCGGAATACAAGAAATGTAGAAAGTCCAAATCCATCTCACATGTGAAAAAAAATTCAAGGTCAAAGTCCACAAATATGGATTTTGTTTTCACATGTAGATCATAAAATAATCTATAAAAATGGTCTGCAACTCGTTCAGGGAATTGTCTTGTATTAAAAATTACTTTTATAAATCACCCAGTGTGGGTCCCCTACGGAGTGGAGGTCCTCGCGAATGCATATCTCTACGCCCGGGTTTTTAGGCAGGACA
The DNA here is from genome assembly GCA_963693495.1 of Malacosoma neustria. NCBI lineage: Eukaryota > Metazoa > Arthropoda > Insecta > Lepidoptera > Lasiocampidae > Malacosoma > Malacosoma neustria. Next base: position 12,676,005 of record OY856390.1, read on the forward strand.
GGAACACTGGGATGGTTTTGGTGTCTACTACACAACCTCGCGGCAGCCCCCAATCGGTGAGTTATACGTCAAGCATCTCTACCTCTAAAATATCTTACAGATTGATGTTGCCTTTACAGCAAGTTTAATATTGCATTTTTTCTTCTACACTAGTTTTTTTTTTCATAAAGAGCAGTTGGGCTGAAAACCTATCTCTTACTCGTATGATTTTCTCAATTAGTTAACGTTTAACCTGGTTCGGAAGTCCTAAAATCGCTATGTAGGTAACATTGTGTACAACCAATCTTTAAGCTTATCCAATTTAATTAAAACAAAGTGCTAAGTGGCAGTAGAAGTAAACAACAGCCCGTTTAGACAGCTTTTCACTGTTGCCAATGGCACGTGTTAAGTGCGAGTTGTTATTTGTCAAGTTTATTTACTTAGCAAGGTCTTAGCCGATTGTGTACGGAATTTTTACTTTAGAACTCTAGGTATATTCCTTAGAATTATTAAATGGAGACAATAATATAATAATAATAATAATTAACCTTTATTCAACAATAAATATTTACACAAAAAAAGATGAAGTCCCTGACTTCCGAGCTAGGAATAATAAAGCGTCTTTCGGAAATAAGTGCAATATCGGTCGGTGCTCATGCATTACAATTATTTTTTGCGCAAAGTAAGCTATTTTTGGTATTAAACCTACTAAAATAAGCCTTAGAAAGTGGATTAACCCTATTCTTACCACAGCTAACGACAAAGTTACAATGATCTATTGTATAAAACTATATTGCATATGCTGTCTGATAATTATTATACAAAATCTTCTACACTGTTACTGTACTGTTTTGTGATTTTCGACTAAATATAACATAAATTTATTAAACATTTTCATTAATTATTTTCTAAAGTTTATTATACTGCAACGAGAGATAACTCGTAGCAGTAATTTCGTTACTTACTTACGCTACGTAATCGCGCTTTGCTACACTGAACCAACGTCTTTCACGATGCGTAAAATTGTTATTTTACTACGTTCACATAAGTACCATACACATAAAAAATGTTGTTTGGAATGACCGTAATATAAAAATAATATATTGATATCTTTTTTCTAATAACCTTAGAAATATTTCTTCAAAACTCATATATAGACAAATTTGATTGAAGAATGTGTGACATTATTTTCAGCGGTTTTAGCTACCGATACTGTTGAAATGTTATATAAAACTATTACTAAAATATAATATTTTTTATTGCTGTAGGATAGCAGACAGGCTGACGACCCGCTTAGAATTTAGCAGTTACCATCGCCTATGGGTGTTTGCAACACCAATGGCATCGCGAACACGCTGCTGTCCCATAAGGTTACAAGAACTTGGGTCACTAATACCGGAACACAACACAAGGTTATTATGGCGGCATACTTAAGACCAAAGGTGGTCGCCATCCAGACGGGCTTGAGGCCCTACCACGTAGCTAGGTTGGGTTGTTTTGCCGCCTTTTACGACAGGCCGACCCCGGCCACAGAGGTTAGTATTCTTTCTCCGCCCCTGTATGGATCAAAAGTGAAAGACACCTCTGAAGTGTTCTGTCAATTGTCTCTTGGAAGATATCTGATTCCAGAAATCAGACGTTACAGGCTTTATTAGTTTGTATAACTATATTATTTTTATTACTGTGGAACAGTAAACAGGCTGACAGCCCTCATTGCAGTAAGCAGTTTCCGTAGCCTACGGATGTTTGCTTCGCCAGGAGTATCGCTAACACGCTGCCTGAACATAACAGAAGGTTATTTTTTCATATTTAGAGACCAGGGTAATTGCCATCCAGACGTGCTTGGAGCCATGCCACTTAGCTAGAGTTTTATCGCTTTTTAAGACAGGCTGAGCCAACCGTAGGGTTCAGAATTCTTACTCCAACCCTGCATGGAGAAATTATTGTTGTGTCTCAATATTTATTCACCTGTTAACGAAATAACTTGACAACGAATGACAGAACGATGAATACGGAATCCGGATCTGAATCAAACAGGGTAAATGATATGAAGTCATTACTCACAGTTATCAGGACACAACGATCCGTCGAAGCCGCATTTAGGTGTATCCGGGGGAGGCGTCAATCTTCCACCAGCCCAATGAATAGGTCGGTCCTCTATGAATTCGAGGGATGAATTGGCTGCCACGTACGTTGCCACAACCTGTGAGATTAAATATTATATATCTAATATATGTTATTTTAGGCTTATTAAAGTTTTAAAAACAATAAGTTTTAAAATATTAATATAATCACACAAGCAAATAAAATTGGATTTTCAACTTCATCCTCAAAAATAGTGATTTTACTAAAACGTTGGAACGCCTACATCTTGAGTCTGGTTGTTTATTTATAGCTGTTTTAGCTACCGATACTGTTGAAATGTTATATAAAACTATTACTAAAATATAATAATATTTTTTTTATTGCTGTAGGACAGCAGACAGGCTGATGACCCGCCTAGAATTTAGCAGAATTTACCATCGCCTATGGGTGTTTGCAACGCCAGTGGTATATGAGTAATATATCAGTTGTCTAGTATCCGTTACACAAGCTCTCTGCTGGTTATTTTGACACTAGATGGCACTGTATTCTTTTTCACAGTATATTGACTATTTATTAATATACTTTACATGAAAAACACGTGATGTTTTTATTACTGAGGAACAACAGACTGGCTGACGGCCAACTTAGAATTTAGCAGTTACCGTCGCCTATGGATATGGTTTGTAACGCTATAAGCATTGTGAACACGCTGCTGTCCGAAACCGAAACTGGGTCGCTAATGCCGGAACACAACACAAGGTTTTTATGGCGGCATACTTACACACCTAGTAAGCCATACCAACTAACAAACTGTAGGTTTTTTACCGCTCAAGACGTATTGATATAGTTATGTGCAGAATATCACCCAAAAATATAATATTTACCCAACATATAAAATTAGACACACGCGCGTGTACCGCGTAATTTCGCCACAGAAACTCAGACGTGTCGTGAATACTTGAGACATATATCGCCCTTCATAAAAAATAAATTACTTTTCGACAACGCGGCCTTTGTTTGTTTAAAAATATTTGACATCGAGTCGAATAGTAAGTAGCATAGCGCTTATATTATGGATACTAGATAACTAAGGTACTACATAAATACTTTTCTTTTGTAAATAAATACATATTATACATAAACAGGGGCGGAGAGAGAATACTAACCTCTGCGGCCGGGGTCGGCCTGTCGTAAAAGGCGACAAAATAATCCACCCTAGCTACGTGGTAGGGCCCCAAGCCCGTCTGGATGGCGACCACCTTTGGTCTTAAGTATGCCGCCATAATAACCTTTTGTTGCGTTCCGGCATTAGTGACCCAAGTTCCTGTACCCTTATGGGACAGCAGCGTGTTCACGATGCCACTGGCGTTACAAACACCCATAGGCGAGGGTAACTGCTAAATTCTAAGCGGGCCGTCAGCCTGTCTGCTGTCCTACAGCAATAAAAATAAACACAGGAATCGAACCCGTGACCTCCGCAAGCGTGCCGGAATTGAATGTTACGCTACGGATGTAGTCTAAATAAAAAAAGTGTGTCTGTTTGTAACATGAGAATAATATAAGTTATACCTAAATATTTTAATATTCTCATTTATTTATAAGTTAGAAGAAGGTATTACTTATAAAGAAACTTAATGTTAATTACACAAAGCCAAAGCTTTTTAAATTTTTCTACGAAAATTACGTGATTGGGGAGTATGGAATTGGTACAGTTAAAATTTATACGGAGAAAAAGTCTTGATTTACGCGTCCCTCAGTTCAATGATACTTAAAAGGCCTACAACTTTATTTATTGCATAGGAACAGCAGGCAGGCTGATGGCACGCTTAATAGTAAGCAGTTACCGTCGCCTATGAATGTTTGCAACACTAGGGGCACCGCGAACACGTTGCCGGACCACAACACAAGGTTTTTATGGCGGTATATTTATAGACCAAGGGTGGTTGCCATCTAGACGGGTTTGGGGTCCTACCACGTAGCTAGGGTTGTTTTGTCGCCTTTTATGACAGGCCAACCCCGGCCGCAGAGATTAGTATTGTTACTCCGCCCCTGCACGGAGAAAGCGATTCAGTCACCTAGTTGTGTTATATAGGTGTCTATCGTCACAAATATAATAAAATCACAAGTTATGTTAATTTAGAAGAAAGTCCTTCGCTCTACTTCGAGTTATTTTGCGTAAATAAGTTTATATTGAGCTCACATTTTCCCAACTACAATTTAATCTAGACAAATTAGTTTTACCTTCTCCTCCTTGTAACAAACACACACGATAAATTTATTAACCAAGGCGACAGTTTGTTTTGATGTAAATAAGATTATGTAAACATTTTCTATCTATGATGATTTTCATATGGTAATATTCCGATTATCTTTTATATACAGGGTGACTTTGACAAACCCGTCCAAATTTTTTTTACGCACTAAACATCATTTAAGGAACCCATTTATGCAAAAAAATTGTATGTTGAATTTTCACCCTAAAATATTTCATATAGGATCATTAATTCAATCGTACAGAATAATCATATGGTGCAAACAGCGTCGTTAACCTGTTATTACCTGTCTTTGTCACATCCGCGTAAATGAGTAGTGCGTATTCGCTCGCCCGGTTCAATACCGCCGTCCTCGGCCTTTTACTAGGTCAGATGGAGAGGTCATTGCACTCTCGCGCCGTATTACGTAAATTGCGAGTTCTTTGAATGACTTTGTGATGCTGATTACTCAACATTTTTGTACTATGTGATATAAAACTAAAATACATGATTCTCATAACTTTTACTAAAGATTCTTCTGTGTGAATTTGGACGGGTTTGTCAAAGTCACCCTGTATATTGCTTTATATTGTATTTGTAGAGCACTATTTTTTTATTGCTGTAGGACAGCAGACAGGCTGACAGCCCGCTTAGAATTTAGCAGTTACCGTCGCCAATGGGTGTTTGCAACACCAGTGGCATCGCAAACACGCTGCTGTCGCATAAGGGTACAGAAACTTGGGTCACTAATGCCGGAAAACAACACAAGGTTATTATGGTGACATACTTAAGACCAAAGGTAGTCGCCATCCAGACGGGCTTGAGGTCCTACCACGTAGCTAGGGTGGGTTGTTTTGTCGGCTTTTACGACAGGCCGACCCCGGCCGCAGAGGTTAGTATTCTTTCTCCGCCTCTGCACGGATAAAACTATGTATATTTATTCCTACAATAACATAAGATATTCCGTTCTAAACGGAAACCTGAACACAGCAGTCGGACGTTATTAGCTGTATCTCTAAAAAAAATTTACGCAGACAGACTGGCAGACGCCAGTTAGTGGAAATTGATTGTACAACAAACGAGGCCTTAAACATCTATAAGTTTGAAGTTACTTTTTGTTATTACAATAATATCCGCGTTAGTGGTCTCTTAACTCGGTGCCTACAGGCTCCTAAACTTTCAGTTTCATAAATATTTAACTTTCATAAACTTAGTAGGTTTCCTGCCCGGTAATAAATGATTTGTATTTTGGTTGCTTAAATTTAAGGCCAGGTGAATAAACTAAATAATCATACTAAAACTACAAACTAACAAATTATTGGATTAACCCGTCGGCAAGACGGCACAAACAAATCTGATAGTTTGTTTAGCAAATAATGGGATGCCATCATGAATCTAGGTTGAAGGATAAAGTTTTATTATGCATTTTGTATATCCATGAAGTTTGATTTTGTTTACTTTCTGTTTTCGTTTCAATTTGGTAAGTATTTGCTTCGAACTTTTTTGCGCCTTATCCGTAATAAATAAAATTGCTGTAGTTTAGGAAATTAATTTATAAATTACAATAAACGTGGCACGTTGACGCTATTCTCAACATGGTCAATTATTTCTAATTCAGGCATGCTAGTTGCAACTTGTGCTATGAAGAGTCAAACCTCTCTAATTCAGATTCATTGAACAGTGTCGGCGGTTAATTTTATGCCGGCACACGAAGTAGATAAGGTACCCGAAAACTAGTCTGATGTTGACACATCCACGATTCATGTAGCCTAAGTGATGTGAAATAACGCGATTTTAAAGTGAACATGGCTAATATAATCTGACGAGTTTTAGATGCCCAAAATTTCCGCATACAAATGAATCCTCAAAATATTTTTATTGAGATTAAAGAAAGCAGGACTATTTAGAATATTATCTAATAACGTCGTTTAATAAGCTCGGATCTCCGCCTCTAGGGCACGAACTGCATATACTATACAATATATACAATAACGAAGATCCCGCCAAGCTTATCTAAGGCGGTTTCGCATGTTATATAAACCGGTGATTTTGGTATTCAGGTTTAACTTTCTTACATTCATCATCGAACGTGGCAAATAAGTTGCACATTAAACAAAGAAAAACGAAGCTTGCATGCCATCTTGGTATTTGGACATGGGACCTCTAGTTTAATCTTTGATATTTTCCTACCAAGTATTAATATGAAATTGTCTAATTTAGGTTAAAATATAAAATTCTTGATCCGAAATATACTGGTTATGAAACCAATTTCATTGAAGCGCAAAACGACGATATAATCTTAATAGAAAATTATTAAGATTTCACCATATTCGAGTAAGGAGCACGTGTGGATGATGTGCGAAAAATTGACTTTTTCGGCAGCGACGAAAGCTTTATTACTGGTGCGTGTACGAACATCGATTTAATATACATAGCGCATAAGTTGTTATTTAATCGTTTAGCGTCAATCAGGAATCCCTTTATTCTGACAGTTTTATATACGTCTGAATAAATATATTTATATAATGAAAGTATACTTTCCTTAGTTTTGAATTTGTCGCGCTTTTCATGCAAGGCTCGTGGTCTTATTATTTTAATATAAGTAGGTAGGATTTAAAATAAGAATTGAACTATAGCTAACGTGCGAAATATAAGACACTGTTAATACACAAAATTCAGAGATAAAAGTTTATATCTTATTGTTTATATTATATTACATTGCAGTTATTATAAAAAGTGGTAATAGTATTTAATTGTCATTTCCTGTTTTTTACAAAGAAACATTTCGTTTATTTTATCACCACACATAATAATTGTCATATAAATACATGTATATACATTATTATTACCCTAACGTACAACAGCTGGGCCCGATGGTAGGTCTGAGAGGGATCTCTAAAGGAACCGCCACGTTTGTTCAAAGCGTTTTATATATACTGCTGATCTCAGTTTGTAGGTTTTCTCCTTCGTTGTAAGTACACAAGTGGTAGGTGGGTATCAAAACCAAGTATGACAATGCTTGACAATTTCTTTATTTTCCAGGACAATTGACAAGTGCTCCGACCCGGTAAGAATGGTGAACATCTGCCACCTCCTTATCGGTATAAAAATTTTGCAAAAGGATGCGACGTCATTTAATCCAGACTTACTCCTGACCATAGCCAGAACCAGGATAACCAGCAAAAGTTCCAACCCGATGCTACGTAGCTACGAAAGCGCGCTGGACACATTGAGATCGTATGTCTCTACAGTATCTCCTACGTTACCCATACCACTGTGGTGGCTCAATGGCGTCTCCTCTTACCCTATACGACATAGATACGTCCTGAAGCATCCGTGCCCCGAGAGGACTTGCGTTATGCGGAAGGTTAGAAGTAAGTTGCATAGCACTTGTGTTATGGGTACTAGAAATGACACTACATAAATACTTTTATTTTGTAAATAAATACATACTATTGATAAACACCCAAATGCTAGACAGGAATCGAACCCGAGCCCCCGCAAACGTACCGAGGTGCGATAACCGTTACGCCAGGAGGTCGTCGAAAACTTATTTGCGCATAATGCTTGCAAGCTTTCACTTGAATCGTGCATTATAAATTTATTAAACACCCGTTCTAAGTTTGACAATGCTCGAAAACTTCTGCGACGGTGAAATAGCTGAAGCATTTAAACTTTTCGAATAGAATTAGACGTTTCTACAGATTTTGTAAGAAAACTGAATTTGGTGGCTCAAATATAAGATGAAGACTTATGATTTTTTTTCATTCAGAGGATGTACTACGTCATAAAAGTTTGTTGAAGTCAATGAATGATTGGGTTAAAGTCCGGAACAAAATTTTGTTAGGATTATCTCTAATTAGTTTCATTTGAAAACCATCATTTGTGTATTCTTTGCGTTTGCCAGTGAGGCGGTTAGTCAGTGAAGTGGTATAGTATTAACAGTGTAATAAACTACTAAATATTATTTGCACCATTTTATTAAAGTCTTATTAAATCAGTATGATGTTAATAATTAAATGTATAAAATCATATGGATATAACAACATATTTGTACGAATTACAAGGACTCTTTTAAACAACAAACTCCTTCACTTGAATATAACCACTACAACCAAGTGTTGAATATTATCAAAACGACCACCAGATATGATTACAACAACCTTTGAGACGATTACTAAATATGAGCAAAAGACAAAAGTTGTGTTATGTTCCGACATCCGACCCAGATTTTAGTAATCCTATGCGGACATCAACATGTTCGCGGTACCCCTTGTATCGCATACATCCTTAGACAACTAATTACTTACTATACTAAGTTGGCAGCCTGTCTGTCTAGCTAGTAATTATGTTGTGCAGAATAATTTACACTCAATATGCGATATTTTAAATTTTTATAGTTATGTTATAACGCCTTTTTTCAAAATGTCTTTAACATGTAGTACGATAGAAAACCTAAGCCAGAAGGTTACTCCAAATCCAAAGAGTACACAACATAAACATTCTATAGAATCGTTTTGTACACAATTTGTATGCAACTGTTGGGTGACTTAAAAATAGCTTCGGCGGGGGATATGGATATACAGTATAATTATAAAATCAGAACACATTAATCTACATCTATTACCATTATTGTTACCAAAATTACCTGTGACGTATTTGTAATAATTGATAAAAAATAAATATATTGGGAAAACACGCAATTTTTTTTATTGTTGTAGGACAACAGACAGGCTGACGGCCCGCTTAGAATTTAGCAGTTACCGTCGCCTATGGGTGTTTGCAACGCCAGTGGCATCGCGAACACGCTGCTGTCGCATAAGGGTACAGGAACTTGGGTCACTAATGCCGGAACACAACACAAGGTTATTATGGCGGCATACTTAAGACCAAAGGTGAGTGTCTCCAGACGGGCTTGGGGCCCTACTACGTAGCTAGGGTGGGTTGTTTTGTCGCCTTTTACGACAGGCCGACCCCGACCGTAGAGATTAGTATTCTTTCTCCGCCTCTGCACGGATAAAATTACAAAGTACATAGCATAGCATTTGTATTATGGATACTAGATGACTAATATACTACATATAAACGTTTTTGTAAATAAATACATATTATATTATAGACAGCCACACGCGAGACGGATATCAAATGCATAAGGCGTTACGTCATAGAGGTCATCTTTAGTGTATGATAAATATTAATAAAAATATTTTTCTAATTACCTCAAATTTGCTAGTTTCTGGATTCATGTCGAGAAGGGAATAGGATGCCACACGATCGCCATTTGCGTTTATCACCACTTCGCCGGTTATTCCTGAGAAACAATATCATTTTACAAAAGATGTAAATAATTACATCGTATAACATATAACAAGGGTTACCGCTTGAAGCAAATAACTGAAAATCACCATGCCTTCGCTTTCCCTTCCTATGCGAGCCCTTGTATATAAAAAGTGATGGAGCGAATATTGACTAGAGTAAAACCAGCTACTTTTGTTTTCATATGACCGTCGAACTAAACACGACCTTAACCCCATAAAATGCCAGGGTTATACCCGTGTGCGTATAACCCTGGCAAATCAACAGAAACGGCTTTACACTACGTTGTAAGCCGAGCTGAGGCTGCACTAGAAGGACAGGAAGTATGTGTAGGGGCCTTCCTCGATATAGAGGGAGCCTTTGACAAAACAACTTTCGAGTCTATACGCAATTCTGCAAAAGAACATGGTGTCAGTGACACTATATGCAATTGGATTGACTATATGCTACGAAGCAGACTAGTCAGATCGGAACTAATGGGAGATAAACTTAGCGCAAAAACAACACGCGGCTGCCCTCAAGGCGGAGTATTGTCTCCATTATTATGGTGTCTGGTAGTAGACTCACTACTAACCAAACTCAACACCGGACCTTTTTACACGGTAGGTTATGCTGACGACATAGCCATAATGGTCAATGGTAAATTTCCGAACATAGTCTCTGGATTATTACAAAAGGCTCTGAAGATAACAGAGAAATGGTGCATGGAGAACCACCTCTCCATTAATCCAAATAAAGCAGTTATAGTACCATTTACAAGGAGAAGGACACTAGCAAGTCTAGGGAATCCCTCCCTTAATGGAACCAAACTGTCGTGGTCCACCGAGGTCAAATATCTAGGCATAACCCTTGATAAGGAACTCAGGTGGAAGACTCATGTGGAAAAGACAATGGCGAAGGCTCTGAGAGTATTTGGCATGTGTCGTTCCACTTATGGCAAAACCTGGGGACTAAAACCCAAAGTGATACGATGGCTTTATCAGATAATGATAATACCCATCATTACGTATGGCAGCGTAGTATGGTGGCCCAGAATAAAACTTACTACGTGCAAAGAGACACTCAATAGGCTACAAAGAACGGTGTGTCTTGGAATCACGGGTGCTTTTAGAACAACACCTACGGCAGCTATGGAGAGATATCTTAACATTCCTCCTCTGCATATTATGGTTGAACTTGAGGCAAGGAGGGCACTATATCGCCTTGCAGTAGCTGGCCTATGGGACTCCACCAAGCCAAAAACCAACCATACAAAATTCGATGGAAATGAGGACCTGGATCGGATAACACATATGATATCCGATAAAATGCAAACCAGGTTTATATTTGAAAGGCTTTTCAGGGTCCAAATTCCAACAAGATTGGAATGGACAAAGGGACCAGATCCACCGGAATATAATAGTCTGGTATGGTACACTGATGGATCCAAAATGGAATCAGGTACAGGGGCGGGAGTATACGCGAAAGACTACAAATGTAGTAAAAGCTTGGGAAAAATGGCAAGTGTATTCCAGGCTGAAACATATGCCATAATAACCTGTGCTCAGGAGAACATAGATAGAGGCACCAGAGGCAAATCTATATATATTCTCAGTGACAGTCAAGCTGCAATCAAGGCCATCGCCTCCTTCAAAGTTGACTCCAGACTTGTCCTGGATGCCATTCAAACCTTGAATGGGCTTGGAAGGCATAACAGGGTAAGATTAATGTGGGTCCCGGGACATGAGGGAGTACATGGCAATGAAATGGCAGATGAACTGGCAAGAGAGGGCTCAACTAATGATTTTATGGGTCCGGAACCATGTGTAGGCATTCCGACTAGCCTCGTGAAAGCCACATTCAGGGATTTTGCAGACCGCAGTCAACAACAACACTGGCTGACTAGAATCGGTCTGGAACACTCCAAAAAATTTTTGGGATCCACGTACAAAGCACGAGGATCCATCTGGAACATGAGCAGGGGGCAAATACGCTACTTGCTTGGAGCCTTTACTGGGCACTTTGGAACCAACAACATGCTCATGAAGATGGGTCTAACCGCGACACCCATGTGCAGGTTGTGTGGGGAGCATACAGAACGCATGGAACACCTACTGTGTACATATGATGCATTGGCCAGGAGGCGAATGAATCTTTTGGGTGTAGGATATCCAACACCGGAAGACTACAGGCTCCTATCTCCATACCTCATTGTTAGGCTCATGAAGCAGATCTTCAAGGAGATTGGAGAGGAGTGATTGCTATCTAGGGGAACACAAAAGATCCCATTGGGTCGAAGTGTCCGAGATATTTCTCGGCCCCAAAATAAGATAAGATAAGAACCCCATAAAAATAAAGTGTAGCTAAAGTAACTAGCAGGTCAAACTAAAATGGACGTTAAGGTAGCTTAAGCAGTAACGTTGATTATAATTAATTTGAACCTTAACTGCAATTTAAAATGATGTATCTGAAATTTTCATGACCTCCTTTTTTATTGCTGAGCAACAACAAACAGGCTGATGGCCCACTTGATAGTAAGCAGTTACCGTTGATTTTGGATATTTGCGACTCCAGGGGCATCACGAACATGCTACTATCTGCATATCATCATCATCATCTTAGCGTTGAATCCCGATTGCAGCCCAAACTTTCGCTTCGGCGCCCGAAGTCTGCTTTCCCACTTTTTCTTCTCCACTTCGCACGATCTTCAGCATCCCTGGTGGTCAGTCCATTGGCACGCATATCAACCCTTACGACGTCAAGCCAGCGCTTTTTAGGTCTACCCCTTCTGCCGGGGCCCAGCGGAGGCGGCATTGCCATAAAACGTGGCCATACCAGTGAAGGCGACACTCCTGCAATTTATCCGCATTGTCACGGACATGAAGGCTGCCGCGAATGCGAGAGTTCCTAACGCGATCTTTCCGCGTTACTCCACACATCCACCGCAGCATATTAGCAGTGCATGCTCGTGTCGCTCCAGCACCGGCCACGCTTCACATCCGTATAAAAGGACAAGCCTAATGATGGTCTTATAGACCTGTACCTTCAATTAAGCCGGTATTTTAGGGTTAAAGATGACACCAGTCACCTCACGTCATTTGGCCCACGTGGCAGCAACGCTACTATCTCCGTAGAGCTACTGAAACCTCACTAATGCCGGAACACAACGCAAGGTTATTATGTAGGTATACTTATACACTAGGGGTGTTCAGCATACAAAAGAGCTTGAAGCCTTACTAACTAGCAAATAAACAACTGCACCTAAGTTTCCTAAAGTTTGCGCCACAAATTCTGATATCAGCCTCGAAAGGTTGACTCGATATTAGGTTGTTTACCGCAAACTATGTCAATAATGTTCTCTTACGGATATTCTAAATTCGGATCATATTCTTAAAAAAAACTTATAAAGTCCGCTAAATGCTTTGCTTTATTTACCATTTCCACTATCTGTCTGTAGGATTTAAATAATTCCAAAACAAAGCACTTGGGAAATTACCTTGAAAACTTCGATTCCACATATTCCGAATGACAGCAGCACCGTCCAACGTCCCCCTAGGATTATTGGATTGGCTCAACGTATCATTCAGAGCTAGAGCGTACAGCAGAACAGCATCGTAAAAGGCAGCTACAAACGTCGAGACCACTTCTCCTTTTCCAAAAGTGTAGTTATATTTCGTCTCAGCAAGTTCTTTGACCTAAAAAGATGGATCTATTGAACATTGATTGCATTTAAGACAATAGAATGGCTATATATTGGGAGGTCCCTGTCACTTGAAGCACAAACCAATTTAACGGACAATGAACTAGATACAAAGTCACATGGTGTATGACAAATATAACGCTCAGCGAAAACTACGCTAAATTAGAAAAGCCCGTACAGCTTTTTACAGCGCTACATGTCTGAGTGGTCGATAATAATAGCTATAATAGGAAGATAATTTCATTTCCTGAACGTGTGATTTATACAAATAAATAAAATTGGAGGATCTGTTTGTAATATAAAATAACCACTTTTTACTAAGTGCATTCTGATGTATACACGGTACATATACCAAAACAACATTTTTTACAATTTTTGTCTGTCTGTCTGTTTGCCTTTCTTTCTGTCTGTTTGTTCCGGCTAATCTCTGAAATGGCTGTTTCGAAAATTTTATTTCCAATTTAAGTTGACCTCAGATTTATATCATCAATCATATGAAATAGGGTTTTTTTATTGCGTAGGACAGCAGACAGACTGACAGCCCGCTTAGAATTAGCAATTACCGTCGCCTATAGGTGTTTGCAACGGCAGTGGCATCGCGAACACGCTGCTGTCCCATAAGAGTACAGGAACTTGGGTCACTAATGCCGGAACACAAGACAAGGTTATTATGGCGACATACTTAAGACCAAAGGTCCAAAGGTCAAAGCCCTCCAGACGGGCTTGAGGCCCTACCACGTAGGGTTTAGCTTAGGCTGGACTTTGTAGGTTCGAACGCACGTATTCCAGAGGCGTATGGCGTAATAATTGTATTCGATAACACTGACTGATTGTATATTTCATTTATTTATATTTTAGGGTTTATTGGCTTTATAATCCAAAATAAATCATAAGATATATTCAAAAAATTCTACCCAAAGTCACTATTCTACGCGGACGGAGTCGCGGGCACAGCTAGTTTAAAATAAAATATTTGGTTATTCTTTCTTCTAGTTCAAAGACAATGAAACAAGGGCACTTTTTAAATTCGTTTTCAAGATAAAGGGATATTATAATGGTACTTGTCTCTATAAAAATTGTATATTTTCTTACTTTGAAAAAAAAAGACGCAAAATACGTATAACAGTGCTCAGTAGGATATTTCGTACTTCACGTAAAAGTTTCAGACGCAATCAATAGGAAAAGCTTGTAAAAAAAGAGGATGTATTATGCCTGCTGGTCTTCAAATCATTTTTAGGCTTTGATTCATCATTAACTAAGTAAAACTTTTTGTGTAATATCAAAACAACAATTTTTTGAGTCTAGGGCTCCTCGGTCGAGACTGAAGCGCATTACCTTGCGTCTTATAAAGCATCCCTCTTTCTATGCCACAAGTGGTGAAAGCAACGATCGATTCACAAGCCACGCCCCTTTTGAATTGTTATCTAACGGTATATATAAAAAAATGCTGATTACTTAAATACACAGCCTAAACTATCGGGTTGTATAGTTAGAACTATAAAACTTAGCATATTACAATCCTAGTGTTTCTCCTTTATCCCTCTCTTACTCTTTATTTTGTGGGTTTGCAGATACTATGCACTGTTTCACTCCTCTCTATTATGTATCTCTCCTCTTTTTAAAATAATTTACCTGTCATTGTCCCCAGATATTTTCCAAACATACTTATTCCTAGTAGGTTAAGTAAATTATGGCTATATACCCCATATTATGAACCACGGTGTTTGTTCTATAATGTGAATCGAAGAAACTGGCCATCAAAACTTTATTATCTAAATATCACATGTATTTTATCACTACGTCAATTTTATACCACAGTTAGAATTTAAAGTGGTGACTCGCTACACATTTGTAAGGCTTACAGAAAGAATCATTAAATTTCAAATTTCGAATGCATATAATTATTCTACAAACAGAACACGTTGTAACTAAACAAATAATGATTGTTTAAAGTTTTAATTGCGGTTAAACAGAATATTTAGACAAAGTACCAAAAAGATTGTTTTCAATTCTATCATTGATTGAAATCTTGAGTAAATCGAGGCAGCTCCTAACTACAAGAGAATCGTCGAGCGAATTAAAATGAAATAAAGTATTTTCAAATCATAGAACAAAAACTGTCTATGTTAATATGTTCTTTAAAGTAAGATTCAATACCTGATCGGAAAACTCTAGATATTCTTTCTTCTCGGGAGCAGGACTAGTGACTGTGAGAACAGCACTAAATGCACGCCGGGCTCTCTCGTTCTTCTCGTCTGGATCACCTTCCACTTTCCATGGTTCTTTCGACGAGGCTGATGCCAGACTGTTGAAAATACATTTTAAATTTAGTCAATTAAGGAATTTCGATGCCTAATTGTACCTGCTTCATTGGTGATGTCGCTTATCGTTTACTCCGCCAACCGCTCATTTGCAAACATCGAGGCGATGCGCGTGCGGTCGTGAGGTCGAACATTTTTACTGAGCATTACGGCTACGCGATCCAAAATGTAAATTTTATTTTGTCCACACAATATATCAAAATACCGTGTTTTTTTCTTATATGTGAAGAATTCAATTGGTTTAACATTACAATGTCATGCGACTCTGGACTTAAACATGTATTAATAACTTACTTCGAAAACAGTTCGATGTTAAAGAACACATATTCTCCTGAAGATACCATGTTGAGGTCATCAGCAGCCAACATGATTTCCCGCACTGTACTTGGATTAGCGCAGAGTACCACAACTGTAACAAAATTTACTCTTTAAGTTATAACAAAATTATTTTATAAGTATACAAGCGCTCTGCTGCTCACTTTGGAACTAGCGGACGCTTGTAAATTGTCCATGTATGTTTATTAATTTCAGGTCTCCAAGCTTTTTAGTGAAAGTTTGAGATTAAATTTAGAAACATTTATATTATAAGACGTTTATCGAAGAAATTTTGGAGGATTAACCGGACCTCCTATGGGGTAGATTCTCTAAGCGAGACATTTAATCAAACACGTATATCCACTGGCTCACTATTTTTAATGGTGGTGTGTATCATGTTATTGAGTGATATAAATAATTAATAATTACAAAACTTATATAATATAAAATAATTTAGTGACAGCTCCGAATAATATTCTATTTGTATTTGACATATCATAACTCTCGAAAATATCTAAAAAGTATACATATAACTAGAAAGAAGAATATATATGAAAGTATACAATTATTCGATTTTAGCAGTGTAAGAAATCAGGTGGCGAGTGAGGCGCCACAAAATAATTTACAATATTTAAAACCAGACGGTTTACCCAGTAAGTAGTGGTAAGTACAAGCGATCACAGTAATAACGTGTTAGTATTGAATGATTTTATTTACCTATATTATATTCCCTACACTACACCACCTGCATAATGTCGGTACCAAAAGCAGTAAGACGTGTGAATATTCACATGAACGATTCAATGATATAAAAATATTAAATAATGATATAATTGAATTTACATGGCCGAAATGTGAAAAAGAGAGTGAATGCAGGATGGCTGAAATGCGGACGAGCCGACGTCCCAGTGCCACCATTGTGGTGATTGCCGCGACGATACGGCGCTGCATACGTTGGCGGAGTGCCCAGCTTGGGCCGAGCAGCGCCGAGACTTGGTCGCGGCCGTAGGAGCTGCGGGAAACCTCTCGCTTCCGGCTGTTGTGTCTACCATGGTCGGGAGCGAGTCAGGGTGGAGTGCCGTCGCCACCTTCTGCGAGGCCGTGATGCTCGCAAAGGAGGCGGCGGAAAGGGAGAGAGAGACTGCCTCCTCTCTCCCCTCCCGCAGCAGACGCACTGGGCGCCGTAGGGTGGCCGATTTCCGGCCACCGTAGGGCGCGGCCTGCGGACTACAGACTCGGGGCGTCTTGTCGTCCGATCAGCGGCAGGCCTCGAGGCGGCGGCGTCTTGTTCCGCGCGCGCCTCATAGTGGAGTCCTGCGGCCGGGGTAACGGCCGCAGTGGGTGACGGGGCCCGCCTGACCATCTGGCGGGCCAATACCCGTCGGGGGGTGGCGACGAATGCTTCGGCGATACCCGCCCCTCCGACACACGGGTACATGAGGAACACGGGTTGGTTTTTAGTCAGTAAGAGTCTGACAGTCCTCTTCGCCCGTCCCCGAGGGCGGAGGGCCTCCATGAGGATTTTCCAACCCGATACCAAAAAGGTCTCAAGAACGATCCATGAGTTCCGTCCAGGCTTAAAGATAAAATATATAAGACCGTTATAAGATCTATCATATTGTATGGATCGAAATACCTACTGGACTACAAAGGGGAAGGATGAACGGTGTTCCAAAAATGGATAAAATTAGAAATGAATGGTATGGCCATATAACGCGAAGATAAAAATGCCATATAACAAGAAAAATACTAGAAATCAGAGTGGATGGATGCAAAAGGAGAGGTAGACGGTAGAGGTAAAGATGAATGGATTGTGTAAAAGATGATATGGCAGAAAAGGTGTGAATATATGATGACTAATAGAGGAGAATGGAAGGAGAGGACATATTGTGCCGACTCCACATAGCTGGGATAAGAGCAGGAAGAAAAAGAAGATAATTACTGCAATAACGAACACTGTTTTTAAATCATCAAAGTGCGTAAATAAGCGTGCATTAACACCATAAATCAATTTTAAGTTGTAATCAAAAACAGTATTTGTACATGAAACTTAATCCACTACATTTTCTAGATCAATTTTCTCGTGCAAATTGACTTTCATCCACGCTGAGTGCTCCATTGTTTATGTATTTAGGCTTTCAGTAGACAGTGCTTCTTGACCTAAATTCATTGCTTTTTATTTTCGTTAATACACATCAATTTTGTTGGGATATTTTCTTAATTCATTTATAATATGCTAACTTTAGTTTTACATGTTAGGATTAATATTGTGTGTAATTACTCACATAATTATTTTACTTTAAAGCATTTGATCATATGTAAAGTTATCATTTCGCAACCTGAGTTACACTTTTCAGTACTACCAAAAGGGTATGTTTTTTGGCATAGGTGTCAGTATTTATTTTTTAAATAAAATAAATAAATATTTTGTCACGATTCATACAGCTCCATCTAGTCCCAAACTAAGTAGCATAGCAGCACTTGTGTTTATTTGTTTCATTATTTTTTTTTTTAGAATTTAGCCGTTACCGTCGCCTATGGGATTTTGCAACACTATTGGCATCGCAAACACGCTGCTGCCCCATAAGGGTACAGGTACTTGGGTCAATAATGCCGGAACACAATACAAAATTATTATGCCGGCATACTTAAGACCAAAGGTGGTCGCCATCCAGACGGGCTTGGGTCCCTACCACGTAGCTAGGGTGGGTTGTTTTGTCGCATTTTACGACAAGCCGATCCCGGCCGTAAATGTTAGTATTCTTTCTGCACCCCTGCACGAATAAAAAGGCCTTTTTCAAGGGGACCACCTAGTAGTCGATCTTTAAAATGATTTTTTTACATCTATAGTTAGTTGGTTTTATGTTGGTAGAGGAAAACTAAAAACATTTCGGTCATCAGCATACAGTACGGTTAGAACCGTAAGGCCGACATAACCACGTCCGTTGGAGTGTGACGAAATACTGGTCATTTGGTTACCACGGAATGCCTATGATAAAGTTCAATAATAATATACTTCTAATGAAATTACAACAATCTGGAATACGCGTTCCCGCATACAGATGGTTTGAAACATATTTAAAAAATAGGAAGCAACTAGTTCAATTAGAATATCGTGATTTAAACAGTAAAGAAATCATATCAATAAAATCTAACATAAATACCTTAACTTGCTCAATTCCCCAGGGAAGTGTCTTGGGATGTGTGCTTTACATAATCTATATAAACGATTTACCTAAAATATTTAATAAAGAAATATCTCTTCCAATTCTATTTGCTGATGATGTTTCGATTCTACTCCAACGTTATAAAAATGATAACACTAACACTATATTAAATAAAACCTTACAAACCGTAACACAATGGCTCAATGAATTTCAGTAAAACCAAAATAATGGAATTAAGACGTTATAACAAACCTCCTTTAAAGATATACATATGTTTTTGCATATTACCTTAGAAAATGTAGATACTTTTACTAGGTTTAAATTTAGACACAAATTTCAATTAGAAATCCCGTGTAAAACATATTATTATTAAAAATAAGATAACGAAACCCACATAAGCACTTTTTCATATAAAATATTCTACAAATACAGAAACCGCTATAACAACTACATACCTCATGCGCACTCGCGATTGAGGTATGGAGCCATGTGATGGAGAAATAGTACGTATGCAACTGATATATTTATAATGCAGAAAACACTAATTAGAATAATTCCTCAAATAAAAAATACACAAAGTTGTTTACAACTTGGTTTACCATTCTTTAAAAAATTTAAAATGTTAACCTTTTCCTCTATCTACTATATACACGACATTTGTATATTTGTCTTTAAAAACTATCCATTATTTACTAAGAAAAGCGACATACACTCATTAAATACTGGACACAAAGATAAACTTTACATACCGCCGTCGCGGAATAATATTTTAAGAAATAGTCGCTATTATATGGCCACAAATATGTATGTATAATAAAGTTCCAGAGGATATTAAAAGGGAAAATAAACTAAAAATATTTAACAAAAAATTAAAAACATACCTAATCGAAAATTGTTATTATTCTATTTCTGGCTTTTTAAAGATATAAAAATAATAGTAATATAACAATAAACAGGAATCTAGTCATAAATACAAACGTAGATGTTAAGAAAATTAATTCAATTAAAACATTTCAACGTTGATAAATTTACCACTGGGAAAATACAATATTACGACCTACGTGTCCAATATAACAATGGCCTGAGGATGCTGTTGGGGCTTCCGTCGAGGCATAGTGCGTCCGTCCGTCCATTTTAATGTTTGCTGAAGCTCGAATAGACGGTTTCGCTGCAATTATCCGCAAAAGATGCGCTTCTTTACTGGAACGGGTTCGCAATAGCACCAACACAATCCTCAGAGTATTCTCTGATAGATGGGACTCTCCACTGCTAAGTAAATGGGTTCAGTGTCACATTCTTCAAAAATAAAAATAAAAATTTGATATCTTATCAGTAACTAACCTTACTGAAACTGAACCCATTTAAATTTAAATTCAAATTAGATTTATATTCAATGATTTTAGAGTTTATTATTTATTTGGTTTATTTTGTAGTTTATTAATATTTAGTTTTGTTTTATTTTTATTTTTGATCACATTCCTAATTTGGTAACTTTTATTGATTTTGACTGAATTTTTAATATAATTGTATAATAAAATTTATTTCAGAATCAAGTCCCATACGTTATACAATTATATTAAAAATTCAGTCAAAATCAATAAATGTTACATACATATTTGTATGACAATCTAACTAATACTTGATGAAAAAACAGATATTGTATTTTATTGATTTTTGTTTTTTATTATTATCATTTCTTGTATTGTAACTTTTTAATTCTCATTCCTCCTCTTTTACCTTTATTATAGTCTACTTTCTAATAACATTGTATAATTTTTATTATTAATATTGCGACCTCTGGTTTCTAGTTTCAGAAGATGACGTCTTAAGTGATATAAAATATGTTAATGTGAGATTTTATTGTGTAAACACTTAGATGAGCAAATAAATATTCGAATTTGAATAGAAGAAAAAGGAGTGACTGATAACACTCAGTCCCTAAAACTAAAAGCCGAATCCATCCATTGAGCAAGGCGCACGACTATCAGATTAATTTACTTTTATCTCGCAAATCTTAATAATTATCAAAATATATTTCAGATCATAAATTCCATAAAAATCTTAGCAGTATTTTGCACCCTAACAGCGTTGATATAATAAACCGATTTACATCGTAACACCACGTCCAAATAGTAAAAACAATAAAACGAAGCTTCCGATATTTTTATAGTGGTACAAACAAACAAGTGTTTATTGCCGCCTTGACACTGTACAAACAAGCAATAAAACAGGCAGCCCTATCCCACATAACCTATAAAAACAAGTTAATGACCCTAATTGCTCTCATAACAAAAAATAACAATGATTGAGTTCCATGACTTATGTCAATATAAAAGGGTTATCCCTTTACTGTCTTTTACAAATAACTTCTTTCTTTCGCACTATACAATGGAATCGAAAGAAAATATGTAAGTAGTATTTTAATTCCCAAAACGCAAGTATTCTGCTAAAAAAGTAGTTATTTTGTGACTAGATGGCGTTGTATGTTGTTCCAATATATTTATATAATTTTTTGTTAGGAAACAACAAGCATAATTGGTCATGTGGACCATAGTTATTCCCTAATCCCAAGACCTAAAAGTTACCTTTTATTTCTAGCGCGTTGGTAAAAATGACAATTGAATTATTCCTTCCGTTAAATATATATCTCTGTACATGGTATTCCATGTCCCAGCAGGAACATGCGATGTTCCCCTCGTGTTTGGGAATCAGATAGTGCTCACCCTTGTAAAATTCAAACTACGCCTGTTATCTTCTGTCACTGCTCAGAACGTGTCACTAAAGGACCCCAATAGGCGCGATATTTATCCCTGTTATAATACAATAACAATAATATACTATCACAATTCACACAGGGCCATCTAGTGGAGCTTATACTACGGTATATAGAACTTATACCATTTCTTTTGCAAATAAATATATGTATATTTTGTATATACGAAAACACGAATCGGGAATTGAATTAAATGAAATAGCTGTCAGCTCACTATATAATAGTTAGCTGTTACCGTCGCCTAAATATGTTTGTGACCCCAGGGGCACCGCTAACACATTGCCGTACACATAGGGGTACCGAAACTTGGTAATTTATGCCAGAACACCAGATTATTATAGGGAGGCATACTTATAAATCAGGCTTTAAAACCTAAATAGGGTTGTTTAATTTAATTTAAGTCAGGCCGTATTTATTCAAAAAATAGAGACGAGAGATATAGTAATGATACAGTCAGTTTTCATTCAATTTTAGTTAAAATTTAACTTCATCAATGAAACGTGTGAAACAAATTGTCCTAAATATATTTCCAATATGTTTGTAAAATATATTTCGTATATTGGCAAGGTGCCTGTAACTAAATACTTTAATAACATTCAACTTTGTTGAAGTTTGTATGAAGCCAATGACGCAATGTTTTGCGAATAATGCTTCAGTTAAACATCCTGTTGTGTTGTCAGAAATAATAATAATAATAAATGTATAAAATATAAATCTAGAGCCTGAAATAAATGATAGTATTTTATTTTAATTTATTCGGTCTTGGTGCTGGAGTACCACAAGCAGAAAGCGTGTCACAGAGATGAATATGCTTTAGTCGATGTGTGAACTGACACGGAAAGAACTCCCGCGTTCGCGGCAGCCTTCATGTACGTGATATTGGGTAAAAATTTCAGGGGTGTCGCCTGCAATGGAATGGCCACGATTTACGGCATCCGTTTACTTACATACGTGAGGAACAAAGTTCCCCGATAGAAGCGGTGAACCCACACGACTTACATTACATCTTAAAGGGTGATACATGACAATGGACCACATTTTAATAATTATGCTAGTAAATGGTTCCAATGTATTTAACTTGTAAAATCAGAAAATTAATATTCTATAAAACACAGATGTGGTAATTTGAAAGCTTTTATCAGTGTCAGTGAAATGCGACCCACATAACATGTAAATCCCTTTTTATGCCGAGGAAATCAGCGCATCGCGTCAGGAGGTCCGAGGAAAGCCGACATAGATGTAGGATTACCCATTTCACTACCCTACAATCATCAAATTGGCAAATAGACGGGGATAGACTCAATTTTGGATGTTTTGTGTGATTTGTAATGCCAAGGGACTCATTATTTAAAGATTTAGAAAAAAACTTATAACTCACTTAATTATCAGATTGAAATGATCTAATAGAAAACAAATAATAATTTCAATCCAACAAGTAGGTGAGTTATAATTGATTTTTTTCGAAATATTTGAACTTCACGTAACTTTCCTGGAAAGCTCACTCAATTTAATTTAGTAAAGGTTTTTTTAATGCTGTAGGACAGCAGACAGGCTGACGGTCCGCTTAGAATTTAGCAGTTACCGTAAACTATGGGTGTTTGCAACGCCAGTGGCATCGGGAACACGCCACTGTCCCATAAGGGTACAGGAACTTGGGTCACTAATGCCGGAACACAACATAAGATTATTATGACGGCATACTTAAGTTACAACTTACTTTGGTCTTAACCAAGGATGGTCGCCATCCAGACGGGCTTGAGGCCCTACCACGTAGCTAGGGTGGGTTGTTTTGTCGCCTTTTACAACAGTTCGACCCCGGCCGCAGAGGTTAGTATTCTTTCTCCACCCCTGCACGGATAAAAATCCGTGCAGGGGTGGAGAAAGAATACTTTTGGCAACCTTTTGGTTGCCTTTCAAGCGTCGATATAGTCTTAGTCGTGTAAATCATCAACAGCTCTTTAAAAGGACGTAATTCGAAGTACATTAGCTATTTATAGTGTGTAGTATATTGAGATTGTTTTCACCCGATGCATGTGCGTTACTCACCACAATCATACTACACATGACGAGTTCTTGTATTCGGATAAATAAACTAAAGAGTTTATTTTACGTATGATGAACTCTTTTAGTTAAAAATATATTAAATACTCGCTTAACAATCCGTAAAACAAAAATCATCATTTTTAGTTACTGTTCTTCTCATCATCCTTGAAATTTGCGTGTCAGATGTAGACATTTCGTTTAATCTCAAACGCTAGAAAACGCTAAATAATACATATAAAAGTGTCATAAGAATATATTTGTAAGAATATTTTTCATATTTTTCTTTATCTATCGAAAGCGATATTGATATGAAATACACATTTGAAACATAAATGTTATATTTGAGGTCAATGAAAACCTGTATTTAAAGTAATGTTTAATACAGAGACTACTATAATAAGATTTCAAATAGAGACAGATATCTTGAACACAAAGATTATATTTACATTTTCATGATAAACATTTCAAATATAGTATACCTATAAACCTATACAGTATAAATTCATTATTTTACCCCTAAAGTTTTACATGGTCATACTAGACATTACAAGGTATTGGCATCTAAAGTACAATTGGATACAAAGTGTTCATTACTATTCAAACTCCGATTACAAATAGACCCACACTTGCTCATAGGAATGCAAAGCATTATCAAGTTATACTATAATTGGGTGATAAAATACGTTTATATTTGTATATACAGAACTACTAGCTAACTCAGCAAACGTTGTTCGTCCGTATAAATAAAAATAAATGGATAAGATTTCCATAAAATTCTTTTTTAATGAGTGTCTATATCGTGAAGTGAGTATAATTATGCAAAATTTCCAGTCACCCTTTAGTTTAGCCTTATGGGACAGCAGCATGTTCGCGATGCCACTGGCGTTGCAAACACCACTAGGCGACGGTAACTGCTAAATTATAAGCAGGCCGTCAGCATGTCTGCTGTCCTACAGCATTAAAATTGGCCCCGCATTTAAACCTTCCAAGTTAACACATAATACGAGGGGTGTTCAATAAATAGTGATAATGCAATACACATTGCCCAGACATTAGACATAATAATAATAAAAAAGCAATCAATTCTCTTTTATTTTTTTTTTTAATATAAGTCATTTATTTGCGTCGTGTCGGAACGTGTTCTTAAAAATAGATAAATTGAAGCCAAGTGGGCGACGGTAACTACTAAATTTTAAGCAGGCCGTCAGTCTGTCTGCTGTCCTACAGCAATAAAAAAAAACGTTTTGTAATCTGTTCTTAGTGAGCGTCTACATTGCAAAATGAGTAAATATACTAAATTGCAATTCAATCGGGTGAATACTTTTAGAGATCTGTAATAAGTGGTATTTCGCTTATATATACCGACCGATTTCGATGATTTTATTGTTTTCAAGTGGATTCTATAGATTCACAACTTGGCCAGGTGTTATAATAATCTTCATCAATTTATCACATTTTAATTAGACAAAATTTAATATAAAAGTCCGTATAGTTTAGATCAAATTAAAATCGGATACTCTTGTGTAATAACAAGTTATTTCAATGAATAAACACATTATGTGCATTAGTTGCTGAAATATTGAAAATTGAATTGAAACCTTTTACCAGAAAAGTTAACAAAATGCTGATTGCATTTCTACGATGTATATAAACAATTAAAAATATATAACATTTTATTCAAGTTAAGCACAAAAGGTAAGAAACTTCGTAGCAATACGGTTATAATTAAAAATAGTGTTAAATCTCCAAATGAAAATACTATTAAAATCAAAATTATTAGACAAACGGACAAACCAGAATATTTGACATAGATTCTCAACAATTCTCGGAAAAAATATTCACAGTCATTAATTATATCAATAACCCTGTAATCATGGATATCACCAATAAATATTCCCAACTTTTCGTTAAAAATCTTTATTTTTATATCATACTTACTTCTGGAGTTTAAAGAGAGCTTATGTAACAGCTCCTTTAATCGAGAACTACTGATGTTTGTCTCGTCGAACGGAAATGCCTTAACGCCTGGTTCTATTGGGTTTTTATTTAGCACAGTAAAAACAGCACTGACGGTTAAGAAGCAGGGGCTGTTCCCTTGCCCTGAAGAGGGGTCGTTGTTGTGGTACATCATGCCCAGTTTACGCCAGTTGAACTCCTGAAACAAAGAAGTGAAATGTAGTTTTGGTATAGAGAACTTAATTGGATGGATCAAAAACAACGCAATCTACAAAATTTATATTTAGAATGATTTAAAAAATATTTGTATTCTTTTTTAATTCTATCTTTTTAAGGATATCAGAAAATTGTCATTGCCTTTAATTTTCTAATTTTTATTTTGATATGATTGCAAATAATTAATTTAATTTAAAACACAGTTATAAATCGAATGTAGAAAAATTGAAGAAAAACTATGAAATATTAAATTTAATGCGATGTGACATTACAATGTCAGATCATCCAAGAATAAATTACATAATAATTTTATTTTGTTAAACTTACACTAAATTGAAACTACAACGTCGCATCTCATTTTAGGTATACAAATCTAAAGAAATAAGTAAATAGTCGAATGAAAAACATAAATATATCTGTTTTTTTATTTTAATAATTTGTTTATATGTACTAATTAAATTATAAAAATTATTTGAAAAAAATATTATATAAAACAAGATTGGAAAACTTTATTTGCTTCTACAATTATATTATACAAATATAGGTATACTATTTATAAAATTAGAAAAATAACACATTGTTAGCCGATCCAATCTTGTTATAAATACAATATTAAAATAAAAACTATTTTCATTAAACAACAATTAAAGTGAATAAAAGTCTCAAATAAATATAGCAAATAATACATATAAATATAATGAATGGCACTTAAAATAAGTACCTAGCTTGTGAGAAGCCGAAGCACTAAGTATGTTGTCCATAAATTTTGATAAAATATAGCTATAGAACGAAATCGGGTCCTTGCCACGATAGCTGAAGTTTTGTAACGGGGATTTAATATTAAGATTTAGATTTTACTTACATTGGCTATTTCTGTCAGGACTGGGGAGGAGTGTCAGGTGGCAGTTAACCGTTTAGAAAACTACATAACTAATACTATTTTGCATTTATTTCGGTCTTTCGAAATAAGAAAGGAACTTTAAAAGAGTAGGTTTACCCTGTGGGCTAGTCAAAACCTGGTATCAGGCTCCAAAGCAAAAGTTTAGAATGAAATCGAAATTTGAAGCTTGGTAAAAGAAGATGCAATGCCAGCCACGAAAAAATTTTATAAGGCCGTTTTTGAAAAGCCCCATATCGTTCTGCGATGGAAAAAACACAGCATGAACAATCTTGACAATCATTTCATACAGAAAAGAATAAGGTCTCAGGAAATAGGAATAAACATCCAGCTTAATAATCGACAAAACTTAATAATCGATGTTATAAAAATGCTAATAGAACAGGAAAATTATTCTGTTATTCGTATTTTACTTTAATACCTTCATAATAGTTTTATATGATAGTTATTTAATTATAAATACCACGTAGCAAATTAATAATAGCATTTATATGAAATTCATCCGGTAATGGCCACTTAATGATTCATAAGACACCAATTTAACCTTCATAACTGTATCTTTTAACATTGTTAATACACTTAAATAATTAAAGTGTTTTTAAGCTATTGCATAGCTTTTATCGCGGGCTATGAGCGCGGCGACCGAATCAAGAAATTCCGTAACGAAAATAAAACCTAACACCCCCCCACTCCACCTACCATGTAGATATATCCATACTCGATAGTAAAAACATCGATATTGTAACATCGATAGTTTTAGTTTTTTATGATCGAGTATCGATATATCTTGTCCAAAAAAAATCAATAGAAAACATCGATACTTTAGAAAAAAAAATAATTACTGCATAAATAAAAAATAAATAAATAATTATAATTGCATAAGTTGATTAAAATGCTATGCAATAGCTTTACCGCGGCAGTCCCCGAGTGCCACACGTCTTTTTTATTTGAGTAATTATTCTAATTAGTTTTATTAGAAATGTTGTTGGATTAAGACAGCTGTTTGTGTCGCTTTATTTTCCGTGGGGCTATGGTTTAGGTACATCGAGAAGCTGGGGTTTTACTTCCCGAGTTTGGTTGTTTATATATATATATATATATATATATATATATATATATATATATATATATATATATATATATATATATATATATATATATATATATATATATATATATATATATATATATATATATATATATATATATATATATATATATATATATATAAGTATATTTAATATTTTTCTTTTAACGATACAAATTTTCTTGACGGCATTTAGTCTTAAGACTTCAACTAATGTGTTGATATTTTTTATGTTATACAAAACAGTTAGGTTATCATGGAGAGGATTTTCAGGTTAACCATGTCCTTGCTATACAGTCTGGCTTTCCAAAGTATCTCAAATTTATTACAGTCTATAAACGTCAGAGTGTAAGTTAGGGACGTATTTCAAATATTATTTCGCTATTTCGGAAGGAGAGTAACTTAAAATGATTAGTATTATCATTGCTATTCATATAATATGAAATAGTTACGTCATTAATTTGTTGTGTATGATTAGCGTATTGGGTGACGTTATTGTTATATTTAAAAAAATAGGTTATTGAGATATATAAAGTGTATAACAAATAAATCATTCAAGGACCTGCTTCCGATTGACACAATACAATGTATGTATGAGTTTACGTAAACTAACCTTATTTCTATAGCTATATTCTAATTCCAAAGGTGTATGCATGCATAAGTGTGTGTGTGAGTGTGTGTGTGTGTGTGTGTGTGTGTGTGTTGTGAAGTGTTGTTATCTATTATATTCAGACACTCAAAAAAATTTCTGTGTCATCATAGTCTAAGTTGAGTAGTCAATCACTTAGTTTGCTTTTACATTGTAATTTATTTAATCCATGAATATGTAATATTTTGTTTATTTTTTGTACAGAAATATACTCATATTATTGTATGAGTATATTTCTGTACAGTAAAATCTTATTAGATTAATGCTATAAACATTTCGTGCGCGTGGGAATAATACCTATATATATATATATATATATATATATATATATATATATATATATATATATATATATATATATATATATATATATATATATATATATATATATAGGTATTATTCCCACGCGCACGAAATGTTTATAGCATTAATCTAATAAGATTTTACTGTACAGAAATATACTCATACAATAATATGAGTATATTTCTGTACAAAAAATAAACAATATATATATATATATATATATATATATATATATATATATATATATATATATATATATATATATATATATATATATATATATATATATATATTTCAATAAAGTCTAATATTTAAAAAAGAATATAATTTCGCAATACCCAGAAAGTATTTTCCCAGAATTGGATATGTTTTAAATAAGTTTTGGAGATCCACACATGAGTAATGTCAGTTTTTTTTAACTTTTATTTAAATTTAATTAAACATTTCAAATAATTACTCGATTTTTTATATTATTTCATCTATTTATTTAAAAGAACTTGATGCTAGATTTACATATTTTTCTATGTATTAGATTGTCATAATGACATAATTTGCAGATTATAAAAATAAACAGTACGGATATATTTATGACATATTTCAGTAATAGTAGGAATAACTATATCGCTTTTATTTTCCCGTTGCCCAATTTGTACGGGAAAACTACTTTATTGCGGATAGGAATGTAGAATTAACTCTATTATCAACTGTATCCGAAATTCGGTCAACCCCGTTCCTTACGAAACTTTACTTCGTAGCTGCTTAGCTTTTATGTTTAGAGAAAGTAGATGCACCAATAACATTATTAACATTTTTCTGCAATGTAAAATAAAGTGTTATTTTTCTAGCTATATTCAAGCATCAGCATTAATTTCAGTAGACTATATAAATATTTTTTGTTAGGAGTAGCGAATTTCCTCGACTTATCATTTTTCTTATTTATTTATAGTAGAGTAATTGAAATTGTTGTCATATATATGATGTAAGAGATATCCAACTATATATTGACTCATCACAATATCTCTGGAACCACAAGACGTAGAGACTTCAAATTTAGTAGGAATATTCTTTTCGCCGAGTAGTTTCACTCAATTCAAGCAAACTTTTGTGTCAGTGTATTAATAACAAAATAAATTTATTCGCACTTTTATATTTACTTTCTTCTGTTATTCCACCAGCGAAGCTAGTATATGATATTAGAGACATATTAAAATATGTGGAGGTTTTGTTATCTACCCGAAACGTTGTCTCAGGGACTTAAGAATCATAGAAGACTTAAGTTTTTTGACTTAAACCTGCTTGACTTGTTCATTTATTTTAGATTCCATATGTTCATAGAGAACGGACGTGAATTAGGCTCCTTAGAGATATTGCAGTAGTTAATTTGTTTTTATGACTACTTATATTATGTTAAATATTTTATCATACAAGGAATTCAATTATATCAAACCTCCTGAATAAGCTCTACAAAAGTAGAGTCATAGCACACCTTTACTGGGATGCTAATTTCTTACTTTAAAATCAGAAGTCATTTACCCCGTTCCCGAGTTTATTACTCTTTTTTTTATTAAAGCCTTCTTTATTCTGGTCAGTAGAACAGAATAAGGGAAGAATAAGAGAAGTACTTCTCTACTATTGGAAAATTCGCAAGGAAACATGACAGTTTGTCTGCCGTCTCAATATAATACTTTGTGTACACGCATCGGCTTAAGTTTATTTTAAAAATATATTCTAAAAATCAGATAGTAGCAAAAATGTCTTCAATTAAATAGTAAATACAAATCACAATGAAAGCGCTTTATTTAATCAACAAAAAGAAATAAAACAACAACTTACATTTAACCATCAAGCCAACAAAGAAATTGTAGCAAATCAAAACAACTTATGACGCTTAAAAGAATGAATATATATATATATATATATATATATATATATATATATATATATATATATATATATATATATATATATATATATATATATATAATCTTTTTTGATATATACTATATCTTTAGATCGAATTAATGATTCCTATGTTACATAAACATGGCTTTATCAGTATAAATTATACGTTCGTTACACATATGTATAATTCGTATGAAAGCGTTACAAAAATATTTATACATACCAGTATCGTATATTGAAAATTGAAATGATCCAACAAAAACTAAATAATCATTTCATACAATAATTAGGAGATTTATTATGTTTTTTTACTAAATACTTAACCTTCAAATCACTTTCCTGGAAAGTTCATTCAATGTCGCTTAGTAAAAGTTACCTTTTAAGCGTCGATATCGTGTTTTATTTACTTATATTGCCAAAATGTTTGAATTTAAAGTCGCTCACTTGAATTCAATGTACTGGTATTTAGAGCTT
This sequence comes from Malacosoma neustria, assembly GCA_963693495.1. NCBI lineage: Eukaryota > Metazoa > Arthropoda > Insecta > Lepidoptera > Lasiocampidae > Malacosoma > Malacosoma neustria. The sequence goes on from OY856390.1 coordinate 12,707,420, forward strand.
TTTTACTTAAATGCTTATTACTTAAATACATAAGGTTAAACTAAACCCAACGCTACTAATCGACGAAGCACTTTCAAAATATAATAAATTGATTAAATACTTAGAATGCAACTCTAAATTATTATTTTAGTTCAAAAAACAAACAAAAGTTTTACATATTAATTTCACAAATACAGTTAAAACTGTTTATAGCGGCATCGTTTAGAACAACCTACCGGTTAAATTAACTAACATCAAAAGTCCCGGTTGAATTTGTACCTTGAAAACGTCACCGGTTATTACGACCAAATTTGATTAGTCCTTTCGATGTTGTTATAACAGGTTTTGTCTGTATTTAAAATGCAAAACAGCGCCGCAAATATTTCCGATATTATACTTCAGCTTTTCAGCTTAAATTTATTCGTTATCGTCAATAAACACGTGGGTATAATTTACTCATCTTTGAACTCTTTAGAATAATTTATAATGCATTCTGTCATTTTAATGTTATACCTATATATTGGATATCATAGTTTCTTTTATTTCATGTTTAGGGTAACATTTTATTTTCTTTTTTTCTATCTATTCTGAGCTTTAAGCTTATTATGAGATAAAAAAATAATATATATATATATATATATATATATATATATATATATATATATATATATATATATATATATATATATATATATATATATAGATAGATAGATAGATTAAAATTAGCCGTGTAACTGGAGAGTGCTTTTTCGCTTCTTTCTCCTTTTACCAGCCATATGTGTTATGAAGCGGTAGTAAATTTAGTTTACATTCCAACATACGTATAAAATTCATATTTGACTATCAAAAAATGGATCTGGGTAGGAGCTTATTTGAATAAAAACATTAGTTTTGAGTTTAATGACAAATTTGTGTGTTCAGCCTTTAAATAATTAATTAAAGAATCACACATAACTTATTTGCCGTACTGTAAAACTGTGTATGTATGGTTACTATGAATAAAATATAGAAGCCAGAACTACTGCCGGTAGTTTAATAATACTCGTAGCTCAACTAGAACCTTTTACACAAAAAATTAAACTTTTTCGGCAAAATCTTTTCAGTAATCAAAAATTACATCAATTTGTGAATTTACTCTTAAAATAACTGACCAGGTTTATTTCATTAATACTATAAAATATATGATAGCAGTCAATAACTTACTGTTACTACTACTGCTAAGCTTGACCCTGTACCTAAAGTGATCAGACAAAACGCTTGCTCAAAGCATACTTAATTCCTCACGATAGCAAAAAGTCATTCCTAATAGACTGATTGAAAAATGCGCATGCTATTTTAACCAACACTATAACACCTTAATTGCAATATAATACTAAATAAACTCAATAGTTTGGTACTACGTGGATACCAAATACTGAATAAATTGAATTATATTCTTTAAACGCAAATAAATTTCTCAAAAAAGTTACAGTTAACGCAAATAAACAAACACTCCATCTAGGTTCAAACAGAACTGATTCATTCCAACTGATTTTATCAGTCCTTTGATCCACACTGTAATGAGTTTCTGAGACCGAAATCAAGGGTTGGAGCAATAAAAAGCTAAGTCAAAACGTACGTCAACCTTTTGGGTCACTGGCGGATTTGTCGGACTGTTTACCCGAGAATCGGCATGGACTGACGATTAACATTGCATTCCTTTTTATTTAACTACTATATCATAGTTTTATATAAAAAATTGTTTTAAATTTATAACCCTTTTTCTTCTTGCCCTGATCCCAAATATATGGGATCGGCACATGTTCTCTCCTTCTTCAATTCATCCATCTTTTATTTGGTCAACCTCTCATGTTGTATCCATCCACTCTCATTTCTAGCATTTTCCTTTGGTACATGACTTAGAAATTATTTGTTTCGATTTACAACTCATTTGTCCCTATACAGATGTTATAATAATCTGTACAAATAAATAAAATTGGAGGGTCAGTTTGTAATATTAAAATAACCGCTTTTTACTAAGTGCATTCGGACGTATACACGGTGTACATATACCAAAACAATATTTTTTACAATTTTTGTCTGTCTGTCTGTTTGTTCCGGCTAATCTCTAAAACGGCTGCACCGATTTTGACGGGACTTTCACTGGCATATAGCTGATGTATTAAGGAGTAACATAGGCTACTTTTATTTTATAAATATAAAATAGTTTTTGTTAAAAATGATAAGTTTCGGAAATTGTATAGTCCAATTTAATTTATATCATCAATCATATGAAATAGGGTTCAGCTTAGGCTAGTCTTAGTAGGTTGAATTTCCAATTTAAGTTGATCTCATATATCCAAAAAAATGCTGCCCAAAGTCACTATTCCACGCGGACGGAGTCGCGGGCACGGCTAGTATATATCATATAGCATTAACTATCATGAATTTTGATTGAGAACATTTTTACGTGAAACATCAATATAATTATTCATACTACTACTACGACAAACTTTTATAGCAACAGCTGTACAGCTATGCAAAGAAAGAGACATACAGACTTGTACTTGCTCAATTTTGTAACTTGGATTTATTTCCACTTACGCCCTTCATGTGTCATTATCTAAAGTTCCTGATTAATGAGAGTCAGAAAGATCGAAATCATAAAACTTGAACTTAGATTTTGATTAATGAACGTATAATGTGATATGATAACAAAGAAGTAGACCAAAGAAACGATATAAGAATTGCGTAAAAGATAGACCGAAAAGATGTGAATGTTGAGATAAAGGCTTACAACGGAGAGTGGAATGACTCAAGTTGTGCTGACTCTACACCTGTTGAAATAAGGGCAGTAAGAAGTAATGCATTTCGATGAACAGCAACAGCTACCGTAAACAAATTCTAAAAGTATACAACTATGGATGACGATATTTTTGGATAACTATGAATACTATACTAATTATAATAAAAACCTTAATATTTCTAGGTTCACCAAAACTTAAGATGCAAAATATTTTATTTTATTTTTTATATTTTACAAGTGAACAAATCCCTTTAATCATAAAATGTTTTAAAGTAGACAATGACTTGACAAGCTGAAGCAAAAATCGCTACGTACATAATAGCATTAGAATATGGTACCCTATTTTATGTAAAATGGATACGAGCGATTGATTTTAGTCGACTTAAACTTTTATTTAGCACTACTAATAAAGCAAGCGTTTTATACTAGACTGTTTTATGAGCGTATCGTAAACAAATATGACACTAGTGGTCTTGCTTTAATAGAGTAGTAAGCTTTCCTTTTATGCGATTTATTATGTTATAAATGATAATCGATTGCACGGACATTGCATCATTATCTTATTTTAACTGTTACCTCTCGCTTGCGTTCAAAGCTCACTTCGATGCTAGAGTAGTTACGCTGTAAAACATAATTTCGACTTTTAAGTCCCTGGATGGGTTTTTCTTGACCAATATGAAAGATATTATGTGGCTAAATTCAATTTTATATGGCCGCATGATTCTCCAACTCAGAAATAAAACAGAATGATGTCTTTCATTTGCATTTGGAGCCCTTGGATCTTTATATATCATCATCATCACCTAAGCGTTGTATTCCGGTTGCAACCTAAACTTCCGTTTCGGTGCCCGGGGTCCGTTTGCCGACTTTTTCTACTCCACTTCGCACGGTCTTCTGTATCCCTGGTAGTGAGCCCGTTGGCACGCATATCACCTTTACGACGTGAAGCCAGCACTTTTTGGTTCTACTCCTCCAGCCTTCTAACCTCCTGATCTTTATATATATGCCATAATATCCTTGTGGTGGGTGTATATATAAGCATCATAAATGCGTAAGTGACAACTTCCAATTTCCCTACGTAGACGACAGCGCATGAGCGGTGTCCTTGGCGTTACAAACATCCATAAGCGACGGTAACTGCTCACTAATAAGTTAGCCGTAAACTGTCTGCTTTTACACAATAACAAAAAATGGTAAAAAGTAAAAGCCAAAATGAATTTTACAAATTTTAAATGATAACATACGTTTACAAAACTTAGGTGGAGCTTGTTTGAATTCTGAAATTATACGTGATTTTAGATTGAGAAATTCACACCAAACAAAATTGTTCTAAGCCAAGTATTTCCAAACACGATAATTATATTAATTAAGAAAATATACTTCTGCCGCGGATTAATATTGATCTTAACATTAAGTTCATATTTATCATCTAAGCTCTCACTTTGAAGTTGTTTAACAGTCGAGTGCCGTTACAGAACAACGCTAGCTTGCGTGGCACTTCTGTTTCCCAAAATATGATACCACAAAAAAAGAATAACAATATGTGCGTAAATTTTATTTTGACAGGGCCGAATCCCCTACCCACTCGAAGGGAAAACCTCACGTCAGAGCTTCATTCGCTCATTAGCATCAGCCGGAAGAAAAATCGCTTCGATAGTCTACTGCTACCTCCTCTAAATAAATCGAACATTATATATCTTGATATTATACAAAAACTTTAATTAAGTAATATTTTTGTAACGATTTGTCTGGTATTTTATTGTATTCCATGACTAAGACTTTCAATAGGTTATTAAAAAATTTATTCATCTAAATAAGATATTGTGCATGGTCTACCAATAAAGTTCTATAGGCAAAGCTTTTCAACACCATAAAAAAGTCATAATTGCTTAAAAAAATAAAACTCAAGCAGACGTGGTAACAAAAACTGAAAAACAACAAAACGCGCTAATAGATTCAGCAAAGAGTGAAAAATAAAACATCACATAAATAAACGTAACAGAGATTTATACAAACAACATTCAAGACAAAACCCCGGGAAATTACCTCGAAAACTTTGCGGAGGGCGATGCCAGTTTGCGTGTAGCTTCCCATCATACGCGTTAGGGTACTGTAGCTGGGTTGCTTGTAGCCAAAAGCCTCGGCTTGAGCTCCAGCTGTTAGTACTGGTATTCCCCAAGGACCAGCATATCTCGCAACTGGAGCGATCACATACTCGCAACCAGGTCCGATGAATGCATCTGAAATGCAATCATCCTATCACAATCTATCCGCAATTCAGTAATATCAATAACAAAATCTAATTCTTCAAACACTGCTTTAATTCGAAATTTATTTACTTTACATTATAAATACAAGTGATGAGAAAAATATATTCATAATAAACTTACCAGCAGATCCATTGACATAAAACTCAAAAGCAGCTAAAGGTCCCTCTACAGATGAACATCGCGTATCTCTGTAGTCTGCTAAAATTTTCCAGTTAGGCAAAGGTCCGTCTGGTCGAGTTACAGCAGCAACAGCCATTTCTAAAATAGGCAAAACTTTAACCAATGAGAACACTTGGTTCGGGTCTGCTGGTAGAAGAACTCCAAGTTTAACAATTTTCTCATGAAACTGGTGTCTTTCAGGTCTGAGATTGAAATTTATGTTTTTCACATAATAAGGATTTGAGGCCAAATCGTGGGGATATCCAACTGCTTTCGAATCGTCGTATCTCGGAAAGTCAATAAAATATTGAGGGTACTCGGTTACATTCACATAATCTTCCTTAGTTTTATAGAAGTCGTAATATTTGGTGAGCTCTTGAGTTTCCGGAGCGTACTTGTCTGTTTTATCATCGGTATCTGTGTGTCTTTTTGTCGACGCCCGGCCTTTACGCAAATTCTTTCCAAAATATCTTTCCTCATATTTATGTCCGTGGTATAATTTCACTTTGTCCTTTCCTCCGTTAAAGTACAAACCGCGTCTCTCTTTTAAATTATCACTAACATCACACTTAATTATCACATTTAATACACATACATAGAAAATCAGGAATGATATCATTTTTGGATATTTTCTTCCGATTTTAATCTCGTGTGTTTGAACATTGTCCATATATATATCCAGAGCATCTTCTGTGTTATCGTTTCGCCTCTTCCTGTAGTCTGCACGATTTGCATGTCGATTTTTTGATTTCAACGTCTTTTTTATTTCGGGGAATATCGTGGAAACGATCCCCTCTACCATTTTAGTTCGGATTTATGTCATCTTATCCGATTATTTATCGCGCCGCATACTCACTGTCGAAGTGAATTGGTTATGTCATGTCAATGATAGTTACTTCAACAAGTACGCAAATTGTATTTTTGTCGTTTATGATTTATATAAACTGAATCGTATGTTATATATTTTATGATAGAAACTGTCGCACTTTTCATTGATAATTTTTAGATTGCAAGACTTGTGTGATTGCAAGAATGTCATGTCTTAAATTAGAGCACAAGTAACGAAAACATTCATGAAGTTTTTATATAAAATTAAAATCGTTGGAACATATTTTTCGTAAAAATGAATTATTTAAAAAGTCTGATTTTATATTCCTTAACATATAAAACAACTTATCTGGCTTTTATCGACGACTTCAAACGCAGAATATTTTATTATATTATATTGAGGATATAAATATTAAAATGAATTTTTGCAATCTGTATTTTAGTTGGGTGTTAGTTCCGACACTCATGTACGGAAGTGAAAGTTGGGTATTGCAAAAGAAACAAGAAAGCACAATAAATGCAGTTGAGATGAGAGCGTTAAGAAGTATGATAAGAGTCAAACTGAGTGACAGGATAAGAAATAGTGAAATAAGGCAACGGTGTGGTCTGAAAGAAGATGTAGTGACAAAAATTTAGAAAGGTACGCTGAGATGATTTGGCCATGTCGAGAGAATGAATGAAGAACGATTGACGAAAAAAGTGTATAAGGCGAGTGTGAATGGAAGTGTTGGAAGGGGTAGACCTAGGTGGACGTTTCAACGCAGGCCACGTCGGCGGCGCCGGAGGGCAAGTAACGACCTCCAGCCGCCGTAGAAAGCGGCCGCGGGCGGCCCTTCGGGGGAGGGCCCGCCGCCCGCACTATTGCCGCGAGGGTGAGGGCTGCGTGCTGTTCCGCGGCCCCCCTCAACTCCTAAAGTTGTTATAGGATATCGCCGGAGGGACGAATCCCTGACCCCCTGGCGTCAACACTTTAGAAGGGGCCCGCCTTAAGACAAAGGGCGGACCGGCGTCGGTCCGGGCCACGAGATCGGCAGGCCATATATCCGTGGGCCCGGGCGTAGGCGATAGGAGAACAGCGGGGTTTTTTAGTGGGTAGTCGGAAAAATCCCGGAGTCCCATATATCCCTCGGTCCCCCCGGGCCGGGGGAACCCGTCAAGAGAGGTTTTTCCCCGAGACCAAAAAAAAGGCGGACGTTTCGAGACCAGATCAGGGACGTCTTGAAAAAAGGCCAGATCAAGAGTACCCTAATCCGAAGGGCATGCATTAAGGGAATAATGAAAGTGGACGAAGCGAAACAAGTATGTAAGGATCGTAGCAAGTGGAAAGAAGTGGTCTCTGCCTACCCCTACGGGAAAGAGGCGTGATTATATGTATGTATGTATGTATTTTAGTTACAAATTTATAAGAATCTAAAATACAGAATCATCGAACATATTCGAATAATCGGGTAAGTGCAATGAACCTTAAAATAACCATTCATATTACATGAAGAAGGTTTCCTGTTTAGGTTTATTTTAAAGCCATGTCATACTGCCCTAGCATCAGAGTATGCATACCTTTCCAATGGAATCGAAGAAGAAAATAAATACTCATATTTATTCATTACTAATACTTATTTTTTTAGGACCTAGTTAGATGGATAGTTGTTTAGCAGAGTTTTTTATAAATATACAATTGAGGAATACACTCACTCCAAAACAATCTAAAAATTTCGCTCTCCGTAGGGATCAAACGACTGTACCAGACCACTAAGCCAATATAACTATAGTAGCATAGTAAGACATGGGAAGAAAGGAATTCCGATTCCGTTTTTAATTTGAGTTTTTGAGTCCCCTGAAGACCTTTTCATAAGCATTTCATGCCAATTGCAATCAGATAATCATTGTCATCATCATCCCAGTATTAAATCCCGGTTGCAACCTAATCTTCCGCTTCAGTGCCGCTTTCAGACTTTTCCTACTCCACTTCGCACGGTCTTCAGCGTCTCTGATAGTAAGTTCATTGGCAGGCATATCACCCTTTACGACGTCAAGGCAGCAAGTTTTGGGTCTCCGCTTCCTGACGGGGCCCGGCGGCGTGGCCAGACATTTGTTTCCCACGTAAGTATCAGATGCAATCAGATAATAACAGCCTATGATATCGCATGGCTAGATGTGGATATTTTTTTCATACACAGATCGCACGGTATACCATTCATATACCCAGATGTATGAATGGAAATAAAACACGTTACTAGGTCGAACTATAACTTACGTAACATTTATAATCAGTATTGATTACACACTAGCAGCACAAATAAATTAATTATAGAATACGCAGTATTATCAAATTCCAATAAATTAATAAAATATAATATATTATGAATTCCGTTCAATTTAATTAAATTCCTATTATATTAGTTATCGAACATTAATTTAATAATTCTCGACTCCGGCCCGGGCCACGAGATCGGCAGGCCATATATCCGTGGGCCCGGGTGTAGGCGATAGGAGAACAGCGGGGTTTTTTAGTGGGTAGTCGGATGGTCGAATATCTTTCCCGGAGTCCTACATATCCCTCGGTCCCCCCGGGCCGGGAGAACCCGTCAAGAGAGGTTTTTCCCCGAAACCAAAAAAAAAATCTCGACTGATTATATTTATATTCTTACTGAGTCATAACCTATTTCACTAGTTCTCCGTGCATGGGCGGAATAAGAATAATACTAAGCCATGCTACCGGGGGTGCCCTGCCACCCCCACTACGCTACGCCACTGGGCTACACACTGCTTATTGGGCGCTGTTGAAAATATTTGCCTCATAGGCAGGAAAGGGAGTCAAATACTTGACCTCAAGTTATTATCATGAATGTCACCACTGTTGTAGTTTTTATCCAATCGTATTCTTGTGATGACTGTAGGCCTCCCCTAGTAGTTTGTAGCTTACGTTAGATTCTCAATCGCGTACTTTTCTTATTCTACCCCATTCAGTAATCTCGTCAAGGTCATTAGCCCAAAAGGCTCGGAGATGTCCTATATGTCATTTCGGATTAAGTTCATATGTTCACTTGACATATCCCACTCAATAGCCTGTTGTAATAATAATAACATCAGCTCATAGCGTCTTAGTGCTAGGCCCGGGCCTCCCCTGGAGGGGATGGATGGTACACCCGCCACGCTTGTCCAAGCTGAACTACCTGCTTGCACATACCGCTGATCTCGATATGCAGGTTTTCCTCGCAATATTTTACTTCTCCGTCGGTATATGGCAATTATGCTATAAAATGTACATAAGGCGATAAAAACTGCCTAACTTTGTACACCAGGTACTCGATAATAGTCTGCTGAGTGACTTGAAATTTGTGAAAAAGCCCTGCCTTAAGTGTCCACGTTTCGTTTAAATTAGGCACTAAAGAAAATTAGCTTTATCGTTTCAATTTATCGCATGTCTATATTTATATTCAAAAGCCTTCGCATAAATTTAATAATTTTACTAGCTCAAAGTGGATATTACTAAATTTATCTATAATATTAATAATTATCAATTCAAAGTGAATTGCTCTTTATGTATACTACGTAAAGTGTTTTTTCCTTTAGCGTTAAGATACTTGCAAATTCCACGCGCAATTCTAATTCGGCTGTAATTTAACTTATATGCTATGATTAGAATTTGTAATTGTATATCGTTTCTTAAATCTCAATGTTTCGTCTTATAAAATAATAATTATTCATTCCTTTATTCTGTATAAGAGACAAATATCACAATTTATCCATATTTACAACATTTGTACAGTTTAAAGTATATCTCTTATTTCAGAGTGCCTGTAGGCATAGGACTCCTCAAACTCCTTCCACTGCTGTCTATCCAGTGCTACCCTGTTACATCCATTGAGGTTCTAGAGTAAATCTAATCTCGTTTTTCCTTGTCATTTTTTGGTTGGAATTCATGCTCTTCGTAGTCTACATGTTTTTGTGTAATTTTTGGATATTTTCTGGATTTCTTCACCTTTTGAGATATTAATTTCGTTTTTCTTTAAATTTGGGAATCATTCTTTTCCTTTTTCCCTCAGTTCATTTAAAGCTTTCTTACTTCCGCCTGATTTTGCGATATGTATTCCTAGTGTTTGGATTCTATTTCTTTTTTATACTTTCTCTTGATTCTTTGTTAATTGTTCTTATTTCTTTTCGATTTTCATTGGTCTTTTCCTTGGATATTAGTATATTTCTTCTATCCACTAATTTCTTTGTTGTGTCGCTGATTTTGTTTCCTTCGCTAGTGTTCGTGACCTTTTTTGTCATTACTATGAGTTTTGTTTCTATCTTTTTGCATTTTTCTATATGTATGTAGTTCTGAGTTGGTAATTTCTGTAAGTGGTATCTTTAGTTTAGTCGTTTCTCTCACTTCTATGTAATGCTTGTCGTTTAGTATTTTATTTCTAAGTTGTATATGTCTTCCGGACATTTTCGGTGAATTGAGTCTGAGACAACTACGTACCATGCGATGATCTGTATTAAAATTTAGGTTTTATATTACCTGATTGTTGCTAAAGGATTTTGCTTTGTTCGTTATAATATTATAAGATAATTCATCTCATTTTTGTATAGAACATCTGGGGATATCCATATCTATTTAGTTTTTAGATTTTTGTTAAAAATGGAATTGAGAAATAATAGGTTATTTTCAAGTAGAAAACCAATAAGTTTGTGACCATCCGTACTTCTCTTTCCGTATTCAAAATTTCCCACTAATAATTATTCTTCTCCACGTTCTCTAATGCTCGCTTGGGCGTTGAAGTCTCCTATTACAACCAAATTATTGTTGGAGTATTTCCTCACGCAGTAGTCCCGACAGTACATGCTTGGACTCCAAATCCGATCAATCCAGAATCCAAATATATATATTTATATTTAAAATACATATTGTAAAGTATATAGATAATATCTCAGTTGTCGAGTATTCATAAGACAAGCGCTGTTACTTCGAAACATAACCACGTATTCTAAGTCAGGACGGATCACTACTGTTCTTATATTTTAAAACATACTATGCGGGTGTCATTGAACTCATAAATCGTTGGACCGATTTATGCAATCTCAACTGTTAAACAATAAAAAAATATAAGACGAAACATTGTATTGATATTCTATAACAAACCGTTTAGTGTATTTTGGTCTTTTTTTTTTACCAAAAACATAGTCAATTACAAATAAACCTTGGTTGTGATTTTTTTTTAATACTATGTCAACCTTTTTTCGTCACCATCAGTTTAGTCAAATGGTAGAATAATCGTTAACGCCGGTAAAAAATATCTTATTACAAATCAGAATCTTTTGTTTTTCTACACTTTCTTGGACAGAGTATATCGTAGGGTTTATTTTACAAGTAATCGTAATATCCATGCAGGGCCGGAGAAAGAATACTAACCTCTGCGGCTGGGGTCGGCCTGTCGTAAAAGGCGACAAAACAACCCACCCTAGTTACGTGGTAGGGCCCCAAGCCTGTCTGGATGGCGACCACCTTTGGTCTTAAGTGTGCCGCCATAATAACCTTATGTTGTGTTCCGGCATTAGTGACCCAAGTTCCTGTACCCTTATGGGTCAGCAGCGTGTTCGCGATGCCACTGGCGTTGCAAACACCCATAGGTGATGGTAACTGCTAAATTCTAAGCGGGCCGTTAGCCTGTCTTCTGTCCCACAGCAATAAAAAAAATATAATAAAGTAATCATATAATCGCACGGACACTACATAAAACCTAATTTATAATTTATATTAATAGAAATAATATTTCTTTTCTAGGAAACGCCTAACATGACGGTAAAATGTCATCCGTAGTCATTGAGTCAGTCTTTTAGCCTTTTTCTAGAAAATTTTGTCTTTTTTTATAAGACTGATAAAAACAGGTCCTATCTTTTCTTTGGTTGGACACCAGAAAAACGTTAAAATACAAACGAATAGAGGGGGATCCTCTTTTACTCAGTTGAGTAAAAGAGGGGATCATCTTTTATTCAGTTGAATATACCAATAATATTTTAATATAACAACGGAACTTGAAAGATGGGGCTTAATGTAATAAAATTGCTAATTAAGAAATCGGTAAAAATAAAAACTGTTGATAAATTAAACATTTTTGCGGTCCAAATTTTTATTACATTCAGAGAACTGGTTAAATCAAGATCAAGATGCAATTAAGAAATTAATTTAAAAACGTACCTAATGGTAAAACATACCTACTCTATCTTTTACTTGGTTTCGTTTCTCTATATTCATCCATTCATTTATAATATTTGATCTGGTATTTTCTTACGTGGCATTATTTTCTTTGCCTAATACTTTTTTTTAAGATTTTATTTCACTAATTCAAAACTTCCTCTGATATTCATTTCTAATTTAATTTAATCTAATAAACGTATTTAAAAACCAACATACGTAAAATGTGCGTAGAACATAACTTAAAAATAATTCTGATGTAATAAAAAATGAACGAGCTTTTTATTAGCAATTGTGAGGCGTTCATGTCGCAGTTTAGAGCCATGTGTGGTACCTGCGGAATTATTAAAGTTGGTTCTCATTATGATAATATTACGACACGGTAATCTTCCGCTACCATTACAGTATACCATACACATAACTTAGACAATTATTGTCCAATGTAAATAGAGTTGCAAAATAAAATAAAATATTTTTTATAGCAGACAGACTGGCGGCCCACGTAATACATAGTAAGCAGTAACCGTCGCCTATAGACGCTAGGGGCACCGAGAACATGCCACTGTCCCATGGAGGTACAGGAACCTGGGTCGCTAATGCCGGAACACAATGCAAGGTAATATGGTGACATACTTATATTCCAGGGGTGGTTGCCATCCAGACGGGCTTGGGACCCCTACCACCTAGCTAGGGTTGTTTTGTCGCCTTTTACGACAGACCGACCCCAGCCGTAGTGGTTAATAATCTTACCGCACTCCTGCATGAAAAAACATTTCACTATCCTAGAAATAGTACTATTAAAAATGATGGCAGAATTTCATTTTATTAACTTTATAATAATTTAATCAAAGAATACATAAAATGACTTCCGCAATTGAATCAAGACCGCAGAATAATGCCCGTGTATTCAATGCCTTATAGTCATTTGAATAGTTCAAGGTATCCATCGTGCTTAAAAACACACATAATGTCTTGATAATAGAGTTGAAAACTAAGATCAAATATTCTCAAAGCTATATTTAGATTTTTGAATAATTTTCTTGTCGTTTTCTATTTCTGTATCTTTGAATGACTAAACAATTTTGTGGCTTTGTTTATGTAACAAATGAGTTGCTTGTTTTCATTCCTTTTATAATCCGTTGGATATTATTTTGGTGAGATTTTTGGCAGGAACAATGAAAGTTATGCCGAGCAATGTCAAGAACGTATATTTATTTGTTAATTTGTAAATTTTCTCTTGGTTTTCTTTGTTTATGCAATTTATTTAATAAACAAAGCACTTTAGTATATATGAGTTAGGTATAACTTAATGCTAGCTGTTCTGTTGTTTCTTCGAAATAATCTAAACAATATTTATTATTAAGTAAATTTTCCCTCAATTGAAACTAATCTAATCACAATATGTGATTCGGTTATAATATTCCTCTTTATATCTTCGAACCGTTCGCCATCGGCTGGGCGTTCATCCTCACTATCTGTAGCCTCCACTGTCATGCAGGCAACGGTTCTCCAGAACGTTTATTTTGCGCACAGTGAGGATGTGGAATGAGCTTCTAGTTGAAGTTTTTTCCAACGTACTACGACATGGGGTATTTTAAAAAGGAAGTCATACAATTTATTCGCAGACGGCAGCGTGTTGGTGGTGCCTCTGGTGTCACAAACATCCATAGGCGACGGTAACTGTTTATTATTAAATTGGCCGTCAGCCTGTCTGCTGTTTCACCACAGCAATAAAAAAATGATAGTTTCAATAAATATAAATATATATATATATACAGAAGACTTTGACAAACCCATCCAAATTCACACAGAAGAATCTTTAGTAAAAGTTATGAGAAACATTAGTATTTTAGTTTTGTATCACATAGTACAAAAATGTTGAGTAATCAGCATCACAAAGTCATTCAAAGAACTCGCAATTTACATAATACGGCGCTAGAGTGTCAATGACCTCTCCATCTGACCTAGTAAAAGGCCGAGGACGGCGGCATTGCACCGGGCGAGCGAATACGCACTACTCATTTACACGGGAGAGACAGAGACAGGTAATAACAGGTTAACGTACGAAGGTTGCACCATAGGACTATTCTGTGCGATTGAATTAATGATCATATATGAAATATTTTATTTTGAAAATTTTACATAATTTTTTTTGCAAAAATGGGTTCCTTAAGTGATTTTTAGTGCGTAAAAAAAATTTGGACGGGTTTGTCAGTCACCCTGTAGACGTCAAAATAGTCTAAGCAACATGCGTGATATTACCAATTTACCATTTATACTAATTAATTTCTAAGTCTTTACTCACTAAAAGTGCGTAGGTATATAAACTTTTTTGTTATTGATGACATACTGGCTGGTTGTAAAAAAAAATTCGATTAATAACAAAACAATTTTTTTCATAAAATTAAATGAAAGGGAATTTGTTTGAATTTAAGTGCGTTTTTATTGCTACGTTTAGTCTTGATTTTATAATTTTACCAACCATTTAAATAAAGTTAGCGACAAAATTGAATTGTTAGATATTCTTTACGTCATGGAGTGACGTCATTTGACGGCAAATGAAATGCAAAGAGCTGTAGGGATGTTGCAAGCGGGAAGTAATCAATCTTTTTTTTTCTGTAGGACAGCAGACAGGCTGACGGCCCGCTTAGAATTTAGCAGTTACCCTCGCCTATGGGTGTTTGCGATGCCAGTGGCATCGCGAACACGCTGCTGTCCCATAAGGGTACAGGAACTTGGGTCACTAATGCCAGAACACAACACAAGGTTATTATGACGGCATACTTAAGACTAAAGGTCGTCATCCAGACGGGCTTGAAGCCCTACCACGTAGCTACGGTGGATTGTTTTGTCGCCTTTTACGACAGGCCGACCCCGGCCAGAGAGGTTAGTATTCTTTCTCCGCCCCTGCACGGATCATGCGATCAAGCGTGTCAAAAATGATAAGTATAAGAGATGCAGGCAGGTTGATGTATAGGGTGCTGGAGTACTCCTAGTGGAGCGCCTTATGGATGTCTCTTTTTCAGTCCACGAGTCGTTTCAGGTATAGTAATATAATATTATAATTTTATACAAAACACGAATACAAACACAAATATATGCTCTTTTCCTCAATCGCAACTCAAATTATTCAAAATAAAAAACAATGTCGATTGCCTAACTTAAGTGCGACCGCCAAGCGTTTACGAGGCCTTCACTCGCATACTATATCTAAAAATAGCACAGACTCTTCCATATTTTTGTAACTAGTTTCGGCAGTTCAATACATTAATAACATTACGTTCGTATAGAGATACGAATTTGTCTAGCGCGTTCAACTGTAACGAATTCTTTTGTTCTTGTTAGGAATTCGTTTCGGTGTTTGATTATGTTTAACATTATGCAGTCTCAATATTTATATGAAGTTTGGGTGGCATAAATATACAAGCAAGCTGAGTTATATAAAGTTAAGCTATTATTGAGAACTACGCAAAAGACTTCGAAGTAAAATATGTTTTCTTTTTTACCCTTTCAGGTGCATAAGATATCCAAGACTAAATATAATAATGCAAAAGTATTAATTTAAGCGCGAAAAAAAATTTACTGTCTTTTTTTAACATTCAGCACCACATTAGTTGCCTTGGACATGCGTTCTATTATTACATCCAGCAAAAGTATCGATTAGGTTATAATTGAATAATCAATTACGAATTATAAGGAAGGGAAAATTTTTCCCTTAATCAAGATAGAGTTAATTAACTCCTTATGAACTTCGCTGGAACTGGATTAAAGTCCTGCACTTCTCTCTATCCAGTAGTATCTCTCCAACCATAACGCTTAAAGTTCGTACAAATGTCAATTGTATCCTTCAAGTGAGACTTCTGACGTTAATACGTATTAAAAATAATATGTTCTTATGGACTTCTTGTATTCTCAATTCTCGACAGAATCAACGAGAGTGATGACTCTAGAGCTAATATGATGATATTAGGGAAAGTGATGATGTTGCATACCTACTAATACCGGGTGTGTGTGTGTCCTTTATCACCTTCAAATCCTCAACATTTAGGCATAGCTTATTAAATGTAATCAGTCTGTTTTAAATTTGGTTAATAATAAGTATTTTATAGTTATTGCATATGAAGCTTTAATTTCAGAGATGCATTGTACGGTATGCATTGTCCTTTGTCTATCGTCTACTTCTATACTAATAGTCATTCTAGGTCTAAGCTGTATTTTACCTAGCAAATTTTAAAAATGAATCCCCGCTTTTTTGGCCATTTCTTATAAGTATATTTTTTTTTTATTTGACGATGGATTCATTATCAGATTATTTATTAAAGACAAATGTAAGACGAATTCAATCAATCTCGTCTTAAAGTCATTAACGCAGGGCGGAGAATTCACAAGGAAAGAAT
This sequence comes from Malacosoma neustria, assembly GCA_963693495.1. NCBI lineage: Eukaryota > Metazoa > Arthropoda > Insecta > Lepidoptera > Lasiocampidae > Malacosoma > Malacosoma neustria. Next base: position 12,724,022 of record OY856390.1, read on the forward strand.
TTACAAAATGTTACGCATTAACTTTGACAAATAAGTCTGCATTCTTAAAATTACCCCCAAGTTATGTTATTTTTTTAGAGATAAAATAACAAATACAAAAATTTCACATATAGATTTTCATCGAGATTTTAAGAGCCTGCCAATGTCATAGGCAAACCAAACATGTATTTTAGTTTAGTGTCACATAGTACATCTCTTGAAATAAACACAAAATAGTTTAAATTAGGATATAAAATTATTAATGGTATTTTTAGATTGTATTACAATTTGTTATCGTCATAAAAAATATCATTATAAGTTCCCCGACATGAATAAATTATTTCTGTCTCAAGTTTTTTGCGAGCTTTTTTGTGATACGATCATTTAGTTATTTTTAAATGCACAAAATGTTTAGACCTCCTGGATATAATCGCATTGTATATGAAATACTAGAATATTTAATTTAATAAAAATAGAAGACGTTTCATAAAAGACGTTCTTAAAATTTTATTACATTTTGACATACATACATACTTTGTAAAATGGCGTTGTGTACTAATTACCCAGTGCAGAAGACAAGACTGACGATAAAAGATACCCGCTAAAAATCTCAGATGAAAACTTGAGGGAGAACCATATTGGAAATTGAAACCCGTATTGGGAAGACCCATTACGCTTTTGTCTGCGGTTCCAGGAAACGGCGCGCGCCAGGTACTGCCTCGAACAGCTTTAACTTACAGTGAGCACGAACTGACCCAATCCTACACATGTTCAGTAATTTTTACACGCTTTGTATTAACTTCACCTATATGTAACGGAATTTTTGGACTCGATTTTTAGCCACTTTGACCAATCAAAAAAATTCAAAATTTTGCACACTTGTCAAGACCTGACGACAATACACAAATATGATAATTTTGTCCCATAGTACTTATCAGGATCATTAGGATTAACGCTTTCTTTTCCTTCTGCCGAAACGCCATCTGGTGTTTAATTAATAACACTTCAAGAAGATGGTATTAAATTAATAATAACACTGCCGGAAGATGGCGTTAAATTAATAAAAACATTTACCGATTGGGAGTTGACCACAAATAAATTATATTTTATTATTATTCAAACTAAAAAGTTAAAAAAGAATTATAGTTAAAAAAAACTAAAAAAAACACGCTTTTATAATTAATCAAACTAAAAAGTAAGAAATAATTTTTAACCTAAGAATAAAATTACTAACGAGAAAATTAATATGACTGTTCTGAAAACATAGGATGCCGTGTACGATATTTTTAAACTAACTGCATTTCGGAATGAAACTAGTAAAAAAAATTATAATGAATTATAATATCAAGAATTTAAGAACATTAATTTTCTCGTGAGTAATTTTATTCTTATCAGGGATGTTATGGATATGATATTTCGGATCTGGATACGGATATGGATATAGGAATAAAATTATAGCGGTTTCGGATAAGGTTACGGATATGCAATTATTTCGGATTATCCGTTACTTTCGGATAGTTTCGGTTACGGATATTAGATTAAAGTAAAATATAAACACAAAATGACACAAATATATCGAAATATGTCGTTTTATTTAGACTCCGCCCTTATACGAAACTATCCGAAACTATCCGAAACTTGTGAAACGGATACGGTTACGGATACGGATATAATTTTATTTCGGATATGTTAAGAATTATTTTTTACGTACTAGTTTGATTAACTATAAAATCGTGTTTTGTATTTAAATTTTAGTAAAAGTAATAAAATAAACGCGTTTATTTATTTGTATAAAGTAATACTGAAAAGATCTGAATGAATAAGATATTCATTTGCGGGATCCGTTGACAGATATTTCTATTTAATAGTTATTTTTAAAAGAAATGGGTAAAGATCACAGACATACAACCGTTATATAATATGTTCTATTTGAGATGCCAATGTATTACCCTCATTCTACTTACCTATACTTATAAGCATGAAAGTAAATGAGGTCTAAACATATTTGATGACGTCAGTGGAACTCCTATAATGAAATTTTTATGTACGCACGCTAACTAGTCACAAAATAGCATAGCATATGTGTTATGGATACTTGTCAACTAATACTACATACATACTATTATTTTGTAAATAATTATTTTATATACTCGTATAAACACCCAGACGCGTCGAACAAGTTACCACTGCGGCGTGCGTTAGCCGTTAGGCTATGAGGTTGTCAACAAGAAAGAAAGAATCCGGAAAAATATTTGATAAGTAAATACTTTGTGAGGTATATTTGGTATCGCAGAGCTTTTATGCATTTAAGCTTACTCTAAACTTTATGACTTGCACTGTGGCAAGTTACTCATCCGAGAAATGCGGTTTTATTAGTTCCCGTGGTGCTCTGTGAAGGTTAGTGATAAACCGATTTACGTCACGGTCACTCAGCTCATATAAATGAATTTTATGTACTTCTGGAACTGGTAGTGAATACTGAAGCTTAGTAGTTCCATTTTCTTTATATGAAGGTGAGATATTTTCATTAAGTACATTGAAAACAATTCAACCTATCCTATATATATAACCTATAAAGCTTAAAAAAATTCATGAATAAAATTAAATAAATAAATATTACGACTGATGAATAAAAAAATCGTCATATAGTTATTTTTTCTGTGTAGGGGTAAAGTAATAGCACTAACCTAGCAGCCGGTCGGTCTGTTGTAAAAGGCGACAAAACAACCCTAGCTAAGTGGTAGGGCACCAAGACCATCTGGATTGACAACCCCTGGTCTATAAGTATGCTGCCATAATAACCTTGTGTTGCATTCCGGCATTAATGACTAGGTCCAGTATTCATACGCAGACGGCAGCGTGTTGACGGTTCCCCTGGGATCGCAAACAAAGATTGGCGACGGGAAATGCTAACTATTGTATATTGGGTGGTCAGTCAGTCTGCTATCCACAGCAATAAAAAAAAAAAAAAAATATATATATATATATATATATATATATATATATATATATATATATATATATATATATATATATATATATATATATATATAAATATAAATATAAATATAAATATATATATATATATATATATATATAAATATATATATATATATATATATATATATATATATATATATATATATATATATATATATATATATATATATATATATATATATATTTATGCTGAGTCTGATGCCCCTTTTAGGACAAGTTTTGTTTTAAGTTCAATTTCATTAACACTTAGTTTTATATTAGTTTAATTGTCCTAAATAAAAATTATTTTCTTTCTTTCTCTTTCTTATATATATATATATATATATATATATATATATATATATATATATATATATATATATATATATATATATATATATATATATATATATACTGTAGAATGAGGACCGAAGGGTATACCAGTTGCCAAGTACCCAAAACACAAGTGCTATGCTACTCAGTTTGGGACTGGATGGCACTATGTAAATTGTCATAAAATATTTTTTATTAGATTTTTGGCACTCATAATACAAGCGTTCTGCTAGTAACTTAAAGACTAGATGGCGCTCTTGGAATTGAATAGATATAACACAATATTTTTTTACCCTTCACGAGGTCAAGCATTTTTTGGGCCTGGATCGAATCCGACCTAAATATATTATTACAATTTTATTAAATTCCTTTATTAAAACTTGGAGCTACTTATCACAAACTACAAATCAATGTCACGACATTATAACAGTGGGCAATTACTGTATTATATCTAATAATGAATAAACTAGAGGAAACGTGATTAATGATATGATTAATTATAGAATTAGACTAACATAAATAACAATAGTTTGTATGTTTATTCTGTATATTTTTCTAAACCGTTGACCATATAGTAATGAAGTTTGCCAGGCTATTCTGAGGATGACTGGAAAGGTGCCTTCTACATATTAATCTATAAGCATAATATGTATCTTACATAAATAGTTTTTTTAATACAAGTAAAAATACATGTACACCAGATATATAAATAAAACTTTATTTGTTATATTTACCGCCTGCGATGGTTAGATGAAGTAATATGGAACATAAATCGTGAACCCAACTTACTAGGACTTATTTGAAGGGCTAAATGGATTTATGGAGATACATCAGTTACATATATATTGATCGTTTTTTTAATATCATGAAAACAAATCAGGATCAATATTTTTGAATAAGGAGCCGCCCCGCACGCAATTGGGTATTTGAAAAAAATATATTATTGATTTTTTTAATGTATTTTAAAACTTTATTATTAATAATATTGATATTTAATGAAAAAAACGTAAAAAAAATATTTTGAATTAATTATAAACAATTAAAAATTGATGAAATTTAAATAAAAATCACGTGACTATAAACGCGCCATGATTGATCACCATAGTTGTGACGACATAATGTTATAGCTATTCAATAACAGTACAGCGTTAAAGGCTAAAATACGAGTTGTTAGTTCCGATTAGCTTTGTGTGATAAAGGATTCATTAAGGCAAAGTCTGATAATATTCCTGATGTTGATATATTTATGATAACCAATTTAAAAAAAAAGACGTTCGGTTTAATTCTGCTGAAGTCCGAGGTGCCAAGGCATCAAGGTAAGTCTGTTAAAAAATAATATAATAAATGAAAATATTTAAGTATTTATTACATTATTTTGTTTTGGGATTATCACGGTGCACTGCTTGAAACCATATTTATTTCGACAGTCAGGAGTTGTTTTTGTAGTATTCGTACATAATAGTACAAAACAAGAACGATAACTTTTTAGGTTCGACATTTTTAATATAAATTTTAATATTTAACAATGACAACCAAATTAAATAGATCAAAACACTGTATTTATTATTTTTCTATCAACTGTGCAATGAGTGAAAACTAACATTATGACGTCACACACGCGCTTGGGTTTGTTCGGGAGTTATCGGCGTGTCTTTGGTACTGGATTCAAAAAATAATTTTTATTTTGAAATAACTTTTGAATTATTGCGAAAAAAAAATAAAATAAAAATAGTTTTGTTATAAAACTTATATATGATCTTTTCATTTATCACAAAAAATTTTTTTTCAAATACCCAATTTAGATTGCCGTCAACGTTTTGAGATTTTGAATTTATACAGGCGAACGAAATCAAAACGAAAAATATTTTTGAACGTACAGTGGCGATACCACAAGTATAGCTAGTACATTAATTATTATTTTAATTAACGTCGGTTAAATTCCATAACATGCAGTTGCAATAGTATCATAAACAAACAAGCGATTGTGTATCCGTAACTGTAAAAGTTCGTTTTATTGTCAATAGCCTAGGATTTACTATTAGAAAAACTAAATTTTTAGCGGTAAATGTACAAATTATGTTGTAATCGTACGGATATAAAGTTTGATGGCCCATAAATATGTACTGATCTACCAATCAGGACAGAATAGGAAAAACATGGCAGCATCAGCAGTGGATTATAATTGTCTAACGACGACTTGGTAAGTCTCGGATGATTTGGTTAGTCGAAAGCAACAATACGAATCGAATACATTAGTATCATTTTTTTATAATTGTAGAACAGCAGATAGGCTGATGGCTCTAACTTTTTTAATTTTTTTATTTATATATTATTACGCAATATACGCATCCTCAAAAAACTGTCGTGGGAAATCGTGGTCTAAATGTAGCAGGAGCGAGACTGAGTAACCTAAGGTTCGCAGATGACATTGTTCTCCTTACAGATAACCCTGAGGAACTGCAAACAATGGTTCAGGAACTTAGTGACGTCTCTTTGAAGGTTGGTTTGGAAATGAACTTGGACAAAACCAAGGTAATGACAAACAGGTATGAAACTAACATAAGAATAACCATCAACCAAACTACCATAGAACAAGTAAAGAAGTACGTTTACTTAGGGCAGGAGATCTGAATGGGCAAAGACAACCAGGATAGTGAGCTTCAAAGACGGATAAGTCTTATGTGGGCAGCCTACTCGAAACTCGACTTTGCTTTTAAGATGAAAATCTCTGCAGAACAAAAAGCTAGAACTAGGATATATAATCAGTGCATCCTGCTGGTGCTCACTTACGGCGCCGAAACCTGGGTGTTCACCAAAATGTATATTAAAATGTATCTATTTATTATAGTAATAAATAGATTAAAAGTGGCCCAGAAGGCAGTTAGAAAAAGCTGGTAGGAGTGACACTGATGGACCGAAAAACTAATAAATGGCTACGAGAACAAAGCAAAGTCGCAGACGTAACAACACAAGTAAGTCACCTAAAATGGAGGTGGGCTGGCCATGTTGCCCGAAAGGAAGAGTCCTGGTGCAAGCGACTCTTTGAGTGGAGACCGTGGGGGAATAAGTGCCCTCAAGGTAGACCACAGATACGCTGGAAGGACGATATAAAGAGGGTCGCTGGTTCAAATTGGATCCAGAAAGCTCAATGTCACGACGAGTGGAAAAAGTTGGAGGAGGCCTACACCAAAATAGTTGAGGAAGGCTGAAAGAAGAAGAAGAAGATACGCATCCTCCTGACACGAGTGAGTCAGGACGTTTATTTAAATGTTTGTTAATTTAACAACTTAAGTTACTAAATATATATAAGAATAAGTCTTAGCTACTTATTTTCTACTGTTTGCTTGTAACTTTTCTGTTACACTCCTTCTCCGTCTGTTAGAAATAGATCAGATAGATCTGCTCTATACATTTAGAGATCTTATTTGTTTTTATTAATTTTGTTTTTAACTAGGTAGGTTTGCTAGGTTTGTTTTACGATTTGGCTCTTACTTAATAGTAAGCAGTTACAGTCGCCTATTAGAACTTGGTTCACTTATGCTGGAACACAACACAAGGCTTAATAGTGTGTTGTGTCTCAAACAGTGGTTGCCGTCCAGACGGGCTTCAAGCCCTACCACCTGGCTAGGGTGCTTATTCGTCCTTTACGGCTTTTTTTACCGCTTAGAATTTAGCAGTTAACGTCGCCTATGGATGTTTGCAACGCCAGTGGCATCGCGGACACGCTGCTGTCTCATAAGAGTAAAGGAACTTGGATCATCACTGCCGGAACACAACACAAGGTTATTATGGCGACATACTTAAGACCAAAGGTGGTCGCCATCCAAACGGGCTTGAGGCCCTACCACGTGGATAAGGTGGGTTGTTATGTCGCCTTTTACGACAGGCCGACCCCAGCCGCAGAGGTTAGTATTCTTTCTCCACCCCCGCACGTAGAATATAAAATTAAAACTAAACAAATAGAGAATGAAAGTGGATAGATATCAAACTATCAAATGAGTATCTTAGAGGCCCGCAACGCGTTGGCAATGCAAACGTCTACAGGAGACGGTGACCACCTGGGTGGGCCATTTGCCCACTCAACTCTAGCTATGAAAATTCCGCGAAAATTACTGTTTCCTGATCTCGGTGAAACATGTTCGTGAAAAAGTCACAGAATACAGATTTTTACTAAATGAATAGTCGAATAAAATCATCACAATAATCATCAAAATATATCTAAAATACTTTTTATAATTGAATTTGTTCAGAACCTGTCTACTAATAATTATCTGGCAAAATATTTTGCAGTAATTATGATTACATCTTAGGCTTAGTTAGTTAAGTCTAAGTTTAACTATAGACGGACTTTTACTGCAACATAAAACACTAAACAGGAAGGAGTTGGAATTCCAAGTGCAATACAATGTATTCTATTAATATAATATTGATATAACATTTTATAATAGCGAAATAAAATGATTTTTTTTCAACAGCTTGATTTTGCTTATACTGAAAAAAAATCTCATTTAATTTACCATACCCAGAGAAATAGATCTATTAATGGATAAATAATTACTTGATATACTTAATTAATATACTTAATTAATAATACCAAAAATATTTTAGCACTCGTAAACAAGTAACGTATATATTTCTTTATTTTCTAAATCAGACAAATAAAAAGCCAGATACCTGGTAGCTTAGTTATATGAAACACGGAGATCAATAGAGATTATGGGTTCGAATCCCACGACGGCTGTTCTTCGTGGTTTCGTGTTCGTGTAGGGAGAACGGACAACAATCCGTTCTGCCTAGGTGGAAAATCGAGTCCAATAGTGAGACGTAATAAGGTATTATTGTAAAGGAAAAGCACCGGTTGTTTGGGGATGGGAGGGGAGGTCATGTGGCAATCCTCTTATAAACACAAAATTACCCACCTGTTTCATTTATTTTCTTGAATCTTTTTTAACATAAAGCATACATCTGGTTCCGAAACGGAAACTTTGGATGCCACTGAAATTTAACGCTTCGGAAAATAAATTTTCAAGAAGTATAAACAGTACGAGTATAGAAAAAAATGGTATATTTTTATATATCTGGTAGCATAGCATTATTTATGTATACACCAATTATGTAATTGTAACCGTTACATAATTGAGTATTCCACTTGACACGATTTCTCGTAACTCCAGCACTAAACCCTTGCTTATTGCGATCTTGGAAGTTGCGTTCAACTCAAATCGAAATTTAAGTTTGTCGAGATTGAGTTTGCATAACTTGAAATGTGCAGCCAAAGGTATATTAGTTTTTGACTGAATCGGACTTTTGAAATATTCCTTCATGAAATAAAATCGACTTAATTCCTTTGAACATATATTGTGGAATATAAAGACAAGAATAGACAAGTTAATAGAATAAAAAGCCACTCCAACTAGACTTAATCGTTTTAATACCTATGCATGCGGGGTGTTAGGGATAGATTATTCTTCCGAGTCTGATGTTTATGTATAATACGTATTTATTTACAAAATAGAAGCATGTAAATAATATCAGTTGTCTTGTACCGTTAACAGAAGCGCTACTTTCCTTTTAATTGCTGTAGGACAGCAGACAGACTGACGGCCCATTTAGAATTTAGCAGTTACCGTCGCCTATGGGTGTTGACAACGCCAGTGGCATCGCGAATACTCTGCTGTCCCATAAGGGTACAGCTACTTGGGTCACTATATGCCAGAACACAACACAAAGTTATTATGGCGGTATACTTAAGACCAAAGGTGTTCGCAATCCAGACGGGCTTGGGGCGCGACCACGTAGCTAGGGTGGGTTGCTTTCTTGCCTTTTCCAACAGGCCGACTCCGGCCGCAAAGGTCAGTCTTCTTTCTCCGCCCCTGCACGGACTAAATCGCGTTGAATAAATTGTCATATTTTATTTATTTATACATTTCGAAACTACCATATGACTATTTCTTCTGAGTTTTGTATACCTATCAAGTAGTAGAGAAGTAAACTCAAGTTGTAGTCAAAAGGACCATAGATCGGATCCGCAGTTAAAGGCGTATATCAAATACATGTACCACCTAAAAATCTTCCTCCAAACGTCATAGAGTAAATCCTCATAAGCTGATCTCGCTTAAAAAACATCTTGAAGAACCTGCGCAGAATACTACTGTGTATCCCAACAATACAAATAGGCACTCCGTTCACCCAACTGGGCAGAAGGCGCACGCGAAAGCATATCCCAGCGTAGGAAACTAGAAGCTTGAAATATACCCAATATTAGCTACGTGTGCCTCCTGTTAACGGCGGAGATCGTACAGGCGTATTACATGGGAGTCCTACACTAACCCGCCGGGAACCCATCAACGATGGGATAAGCAGGATTTCGAATTTCAAAACAAAAAAGCTTCTCCATTAGGTTACGATGGCCGAAACAAAGGGTGACAGTATATGCCAAATAGATATGATCCATACAATACAATATTCTAAAACCTTATTTACATTATGTATTCGTAGAGATACAATAAACAATAAAACTACAACAAAACACTACTAGAGTTATAAATAAAATAATTAAACATTGTCGATAACAACGTTCTTAAATAACATAAGAGTACAACAGCTGGTAACCTTGTTCCGAACGTGTTTTATAAACAAATTTAAAAATAAACTTGTACTTAACAACTGCTAGTTAATTACGTATTCGTTGCATTTTAAACAATTATTTATTAGTCCAAGAGCTATCTACAAAAAATTTTTGAGGGACAAACTTTTGCTAGTCCTTTGGCCATGGGGTATAAGGGACACCGTGAGATTATCTATGAAAAACCTGCGAATCTCTTATCGCGTAGAGCCTGCGCTGACGGATAACAGGCTTACGAAGATACCGTGGCCCAGCTTCTTGTATCAGGAAAGGTCTCATCCGTGGTTTTTTTAAATTCTGTAGGACAGGCTGACGGCCCGTTTAGAATTTAGCAGTTACCGTCGCCTATGGGTGTTTGCAACGGCAGTGGCATCGCGAACTTGTTGCTGTCCCATAAGGGTCCAAGAACTTGGGTCACTAATGCCGGAATACTACACAAGGTTATTATCACGGAATACTTAAGACCAAAGGTAGTCTCCATCCAGACGGGCTTGAGGCCCTACCACGTAGCTAGGATGAGTTGTTTTGTCGCCTTTTACGATAGGCCGACCCCGGCCGTAGAGGTTAGTATTCTTTTTCCGCCCCTGCACGGTGGTTTACGCAAGGGGTAAGGGTTTCGACCCTCTGCTGCCCGCCTGTCCATCATTGACACAGGAGACCTGAACGGGGAAGCGGCGGTCGGTGGTAGATGGACGAAAGTGATCTAGTCCTAAATGTTTTCTTAGCACTCGTTCCCGCTAAGCAGTTTCTCTCAGTTTTTAATGAAATGTAAGTAAATATATTTTTCTTCTCATATAATTCATAAGATTATATAGACTTATGATGGCTTTTCATTTTGTAAATCTATACAAAAAACTTCATTTATATTAAATAATATACAGACCAAATTATATATTAAATGTATAGTGAATAATAATATATTTAATTGTGACTTTTGAGCGTATTATCATCAAGTCAAAATGAAAGAATTTTACTTTTATTTTATTTTTACCAATATTGAGTAGAACTAGATAAGTTTTAAAAATCTATTGTACACGATAAATATTAATATTGTTGCCATCTATACTAAAAATAGAGTAATTAAATAAATGTATGGCTCTTAGATTATAAACTTCAAAATTCTATAAATATCTGTGTCCGGTACCAGCTGTCATTTACAAAAATTAAGTGACGCGAGAAACTGGTCTGAACATACAAATAACTTGTAGTTTATATGGAAAGTTATTTTTCTTTTTTACCATACATTTCGATGTCGGATACAACAACTATTTGTTATACTTCAGTTAATTATGTTCTCTATAAAATGCATTAAAACAAGCGAAATGTTACAATTGTGTGTACTTTACTCATAATACGTAATGTAGCTTGATAAAAATTAAACATAAATACCAGGTAGCCTAGTAGTATCACACTCGAAGAGCAACCTATCATCGTGGGTTCAAATCCCGCAACTTCATGTATCATTTAGGCAAATTTTCTTACATAATGTGCATGTTATGTGATTGATATGAACTGACGGTGAAAGATCACATCGCGAGGGAACATGCGGTTACATCCGCGGACCCACCTTTGACAAGTGTAGGGATTTTTTTTATTGCTTTATTTCAGCAGAGAGGCTGACGGCCCGCTTAGTATTTACCAGTTACCCTCGTCTACATGTGTTTGCAACGCCAGTAGAATCGCGAACACGCTGCTGTCCCATAAGGAACTTGGGTCACTAATGCCGAAACACAACACAAAATTATTATGGCGGCATACTTAAGACCAAAGGTGGTCACCATCTAGACGGGCTCGAGGCCCTACCACGTAGCTACGATGGGTTGTTTTGTCGCCTTTTACGACAGGCCGACCCCAGCCGCAGAAGTTAGTATTCTTTTTCCGCCCCTGCACGTAGGGGTACATAAGATTATACGAGTAGTCCGCTTTAAGAGAAAGCCCGAGATTGGCAATGGTACGTTATGGGTTGGTATTTAAAAAATGTATCATCTTTGGGTTGAGTGTTATAAAATTACGAAACATAGTTTTTGTATTCACTATTCCACCTTTTGACTTTCTGTGGAAATTGAAATTAAATTTCAGAGTATCAGCGTACTTCTTACTGCATAGCGCACAGCTTCAAGCATCCTTAATAACAGAAACGGTAGGATCTGTTAGAATGTACTTAATATATAGGCCAAGGTCCGTGAAGCCATTCGAGGCGGTTATGCAAACAGCGTTTTGGGAATAATTGTAAGGTAATGTGGACTTACCTATTCAAGCGAAAAAGAGACGGTTTATTTAGAGCAAAGTTAAACGTAAATAATCCTTACGGAGAGTTGATTACGTTCTAAAGGGTATATTAATATGTATTTTTATTTGATTTTATATATTAAATAGTTCGTATTCGTACACATATTAAATGAATACAAATGAATTGTTACGATGTTTGTTTATTACTAAAGAAGATACGGAAATGAAAGAAAAAGAAATAAAAAGAATGTCAAATACATAATTGCCTTACTGGCTCATCAAAGTCCTATGTATGTCGCTCACAATCTCACGTGCCCGTTGCGTTTTAACAGTGACAATGATATTCTGACGGTATGAACAGAATTTCGACATAATCTATACAAATAAAATAAAATAAAATTGGAGGGTCTGTTTGTAATATTAAAATAACCGCTTATACTAAGTTCATTCGGACGTATACACGGTACATATACCAAAACAACATTTTTACAATTTTTGTCTGTCTGCCTGTCTGTTTGTTCCGGCTAATCTCTGAAACGGCTGCACCAATTTTGACGGGACTTTCACTGGCAGATAGCTGATGTATCAAGGAGTAATATAGGCTATTTTTATTTTAGAAAAATAAAATAGTTTTTGTTAAAAATGATAAGTTTCGGAAATTGATTAGTCCAATTTAAGTTGACCTCAGATTTATATCATCAATCATATGAAATAGGGTTCAGCTTAGGCTGGTCCTAATAGGTTGAATTTCCAATTTAAGTTGATCTCATATATCCAAAAAAATGCTGCCCAAAGTCACTATTCCACGCGGACGGAGTCGCGGGCACAGCGAGTTTTAAATATATAGACTACATCGCTTACACTATAATAACGAATTTTGAAAAGAAAGCATATATTTCCCAAAGAATTTTCTAGAGAAAATATTTAAATGATGAAAGTTGATTCCCGAAAAGGATTTTACCCGATAGAGTAGGTATGAGCAAATATTAGGCTATCGCTATCCGCTTCACAGGTTTCGCCCCGAGTGTTTTCATAACAACGGAAGTTTGCAAAGACTTAGAGGTTAGAGCTAATACGTACGTGACGGAATAGGAAAATTTATGAAGAAGCGAAAAACATTTTACCTACAGTTTGCATTAGTTAAATTAATTTATATATATATATATATATATATATATATATATATATATATATATATATATATATATATATATATATATATATATATATATATATATATATATATATATATATATATATATATATATTATATATTAGAGGTGTGTACGGGTATTATTTTGTGCATATCATTTTAGATCGTGTACCGCGTTAGTTGTTTTTTGTGACATATTTTTATTTGCTTAAAGGTTTCTAGTAATTTTTAAATGAACTGATATCTTCTTCTTTTTTTATTGCTGTAGGACATCAGACAGGCTGACGGCCCGCTTAGAATTTAGTAGTAACCGTCACCTATGGGTGTTTGCAACGCCAATGGCATCGGGAACACGCACTAATGCCGGAACACAACACAAGGCTATTATGGCGACATACTTAAGACCAAAGGTGGTCGCCATTTAGACGGGCTTGGGGCCCTACCACGTGGCTAGGGTTGTTTTGTAGCCTTTTACAACAGGCCGACCCCGGCCGCAGAGGTCAGTATTCTTTCTCCGTCCATACATACATACATATAATCACGCCTTTTTCCCGTAGGGGTAGGCAGAGACCACTTCTTTCCACTTGCTACGATCCTTTCATACTTGTTTCGCTTCGTCCACTTTCATTATTCCCTTCATACATGCCTTTCGGTTTAGGGTACTCTTGACCTGGCCTTTTTTCAAGACGTCCCTGATCTGGTCTCGAAACGTCCGCCTAGGTAGGTAGGCCCTTCCAACACTTCCATTCACACTCGCCTTATACACTTTTTTCGTCAATCCTTCTTCATACATTCTCTCGACATGGCCAAACCATCTCAGCATACCTTTCTCAATTTTTGTCACTACATCTTTTTTCAGACCACAATGTTTCCTTATCTCACTATTTCTTATCCTGTCACTCAGTTTGACTGCTATCATACTTCTTAACGCTCTCATCTCAACTGCATTTATTCTGCTTTCATGTTTCTTCTGCCATACCCATCATTTCTCCGTCCATGCACGGATAAAAACTTCACTTACGCGGACGATAGCATATTAGCAGTAGGTACCCTTACCGTTGCAAACATCTGCTGTTCCACAGCATTTAAAAAGTATATAATACATTAAATTTCATGTTATTTGCAATCTTTCTATATAAATAAAATGATAGAGGTCTGCAGTTGTGCGCGTATCACGGCAAAACTGCAGGATAGTTTTCAATAAAATTTTCTAAGGTTTATTTTTTAGACACTTGGCCTTTATATAAAAAAAAATATAGCGTTATCTTTATTTAGTATAAAGTGATTAAATTTTTAAGAAACTACGATTTTTATAAACACTACGTGTTCTGTGATGTGTTTTCTTGCCGCGGAGAAGTGGGGTAAGCGATATAGCGCGCATGCGTAGGAGAGGGGAAGTCTGCTATCTCTGCCTCATGACGAAAACATAAATCAAGCAACGCGGACAAAGTCACGGGTATCAGCTAGTATTTTATAAAAATGTACTTATATTTCAATCCGGGCATAATTTTTTTATTACTTTGAATCCGAGTAAGTTTTGTTTTAATTCCATAACTGAAATAAATATATGTAGGTTTGTCTGTTTGTACTATTAGATCCTTCAGTTTCCGATCGCCATACTGGCTCATTTAAATGCCACTAACTATACAGGTGCAACATATTATTAATACACCTGTATACGTCTAAGGTCAGGTAATTCAACGCTCCTCACGTATGTAGAACCAATTTCAATATGATGAATATACCACGTGTACAGAATACATACACGAGCTAAGAAATGCTAGAGTTATGATTAGCGGTCGCACTCAGAGATAAACGAATTTAACGTGAATTAAGTTTAATTTTTATTGCTATGGTTCAAATTGATACATGATATGCAATTCATTGTTTAAAGTTAGAATAACAAAATCAAACACCCTGCATTAGCTAAATACAGTTATAAAATTATTATTAATTAATTATTAACATAACCATTGCATTTACAATATACTTTGAACATAAATCATTATGAATAAATGTGGTGCTTGTGCTGAAATTCTTTCGGATGGAGTCCATTGCTCTTCGTGCAACCAAGAGCTACATTTCCATTGTGCTGGAATCACTGAGACAGGATTTAGGAAGCTAGGTGATAGAAAGCTTAATTGGCGTTGTACTAAATGCAAAACATCTGGCCTCTTAATACAGCCACTCTCCCCAGTCTCCGGCTCGGTAATTCTAGACGAGATTAGGATTATCTCGGCTAAGTTGGCACCACTAGAATCTCTGAATGACGAAGTGAGAAGCATGCGTGCCGAATTTGCTGAGTTGAAGATATCCCTATTGGAAACTAACAGTGAGCTCAAAAATCTGAACACAAAAATCGTTTCTATGGACCACAGGTTGACACAAGTCGAGAAAACCCAAAACCAAGTGGATTTATTACAAGCTAAAAACGAAAAAATTGAGGAAGAATTAAGTCGTAAGGAGCAGTGGATGCGCCAGAATAATATTGAAATTAAAGGGGTACCCCAGAAAAACAATGAAAATCTTTTCGAAATATTGATGACAATCGGGGATAAAATACAGCATCCAGTTACCAAAAATATGTTTAATTTTGTCACTCGTGTACCTACACGGGAAAAAGATCACTGTAAGCCGATTATTGCTTGTTTTTTACACCGTTATACTAAAGAGAATTTCGTAGCAGCAGCCAGAAGTACAGCAGTCAACCAGTTAACTGTTAGCAGCCTAGGGCTTCAAGGGGGCCATAAAATTTATATTAACGACCACCTAACTCCGCAAAACAAGCTATTACTTTCTAAAGTAAAAAAACTGGCCACCGAGAAAGATTACCGCTACGTATGGATAAAAAACGCAAAAATTCATGTACGTCTATCGGATACTTCCCACATAATGGTTATAAAGACAGAAAAGGATCTGTGCAAAATAGTGTAAAAGTAACTTCAACCTTGTATATATATAAGTATGTCCATAAGTGCAAGATAAATTATCATCTCAATGAACTACTTATTTTTAATTTTATTACTTTAGTTTTTAATTTTCAAATGGTTAACGATTTCATTATATACTCTATAGATCGTTTTACTATTAAAACGTATTATGTTCACATTCAAGCTAAGATAAACCTAAGCATGTTATTGTTAGAGGTCATTGTATACGGTGTTATATCAATACTCAGATATTATCGCTGTGTTGCAGTCGTAACTGTGTATATAATAACTATATGTACGTGCGGTGTTCTGTTGCCGTGTGCCACCATCGTCTCAATAATATTACAGCTCACCCTCTATTGTTGTTATTATTATATAATATTTAGAATATGTATCATTCACGCGCATGCTTTGTTTTTTTGTCTTTACATATTAAGAGTGAATAGAAATGCGGATTCGACAGTTGAGCACATTATGAAAACGATAAATGGTGGAAAGAAATATATTTATAATTCATTTGACAAGTCATGTAACTTAATAAATAACTTACCTAATTCTATTATTAATTATTGTTATGAACATGAATATGGTGTTCATTATATTACAAATAATAATACACTTTTAAATTATAATAATCACCGCATTTTAGTCATGGGGCTCGGTTGTTGTTGTCTGACTTATGTGTGGGTGTACGTGCTTAGTTTAAATTTTGACTTTTCCACAATAACACATTATATGAAATATTATGATAGTCGTGTTTTAGAATTTATATTCGATTTACATTTTAAAATCTCACTCTTTATTACTAGTATGTCCCTATTTTCTGTTAATTTTTACTTATTCTCAACATTGTTATTTTGTAGTGTTTCAAGAAATATAGATTTTGATCTGTGTTCAAGTGGCATCACTTAGTGTATACTACCAAAACGTTAGGGGTTTGCGTACTAAGACCCTTGCTACTTATAGAAACATTAGTCTGAATAATTTTGATGTCATAATATTTACAGAGACTTGGTTAGTAGACAGCGTATACAGTGCAGAACTATTTGACGCACGTTACTTGGTATGGAGACGGGATCGCGAATATGATCATACTTTGCAGACCCGCGGTGGAGGTGTTTTGGTTGCAGTTAGGAGCGATATTACTGTCATAGAGAGGCCTGAATGGCGTAGCTCTGCCGAGGATATATGGCTATCAATAATAATAAAGAGAAACCGACCTTCTGTTACTTACACCATTCATGTCGCTACTATCTATCTATGTAAGGAGAATAAGGGTAACTCGTATCAAGATCAACTACATAATTTTACAAATCAGCTACATAACTTAATGTTGCACCATCCGCTGGATAAGTTCCTTGTAGTGGGAGATTTTAATTTTGGTCACTTATTAGATTGGCGTGTCAATAATGACAGTTTTGGTCTATCACCTATCAATGTGTCTTCTCAACTGCTTGTTGATTTTTTGGATACCGTAGAAATGTGCAATCTTACACAATTTAATAACGTGCGAAATAAGAACAATAGATTACTAGATTTAGTGTTCTCTAACGGAATGGTAACTGTTGAAGAATGTATTGAATCTCTAGTAATACCCATAGATGAACACCATAAGCCCCTGGTTATACATACGGACTTTTTAGAGATACACAAGTTGGATGAGAGGACTTATAAAAAATATATATATCAGAAAGGAGATTATGAAGCTATTAATAGTGCGATTAATGATGTAGAATGGGAAATGTTATTAAGTTCACCAACTCTAGATAATGCAGTTAATTTTTTTTATTATAAACTATACGAATTTAGAGATATGTACGTTCCATTAAAATCAAAACGTTTGTCTTCGCACCCTGTATGGTATAGTTCTGCTCTTGTAAAAGTTTTAAAAGAAAAGTACAAATATCATCGCAAATATAAACTATACGGTAATTTATCTGATTATCACACTTTTGCTTTACTAAGAAGTAGAGCCAAGAGCCTGGAAAAGCTTTGTTTTGATAATTATATTCAACAAATAGAAAAATCAATACTCACTAATCCCAAATCATTCTGGTCTTATATTAAAAGCAAAAGAGACAATTCCAATTTACCTAATTTAATGTATTACAATGGAGTGTCTGCAGACAATGGTTTTGACATATGTAACTTATTTGCCACGTATTTTAAATCCACGTTTCAAACTGCAAGTGATAATGATTTTAATGACTCATCTACTCCTAATCCCAATATTCCAGTAAACTACATTAGTTCAATAGAAATATCTGAAATAGAAATTCTAAAGCTGCTCACAGCAACGGATTTGTCTAAATCTGGTGGTCCAGATCATATACCCCCCATTTTTATTGTTAAATGTGCTAATAGTTTAGTTAAGCCTATTTGTTTACTTTTTAAAAGGTCTTTAAAGGAAGGTGTGGTCCCTTCAATATGGAAATCCGCGTTTGTTACCCCAATTCCTAAAAAAGGTGATAAGTCTAATGTTGAAAATTATCGTCCAATTTCAAAACTTTGTTTGTTTTCCAAAATCTTTGAGCGTGTTGTTTACAATCAAGTTTATGTAGTTCTTAGGAATTATATTGGTGAAGAGCAACATGGCTTCCTTAGACATCGATCAACTACTACCAATCTCATTTTGGGCAATGAATTTATAAACAATATAATGGAGCACGGAGAACAAGCGGATGTGATATATACTGATTATAGTAAATGTTTTGATCGCATTGATCACCGAATCCTTCTAAAAAAATTGTGTGATGCGGGAATACATGGTGACTTATACCGTTGGTTTAGTTCATATATAGATAATCGTACTCAAGCTATCGTACTGAAAGGATATACTTCGCAGTGGTATAATGTGCCCTCGGGTGTGCCCCAAGGGTCTCTCTTAGGACCCCTTTTGTTTTTAATTTTTATATCTGACATAAAACTATGTTTCAAACATTCCCAAATTCTTTTATACGCGGACGACATGAAAATCATAAAATCAGTTAAGACTAGGTCCGACGCTGAGCTTTTACAAGACGACTTAAATAAATTTGTTGTATACTGTACGGACAATAAATTACAGTTGAATGTTTCCAAATGTTTTCATGTCACTTTTACAAGGCAGCGATCAACAGTAAACTTTTGTTATAAGCTCAATAATGAACCAATTAAAAAAGTAGATAGCATTAAAGATCTTGGAGTAATCCTAGATAGTAAACTTTTATTTGATAAACACATAAACAATGTGATTAATAAAGCATCCAAATCATTAGGTTTTGTGATAAGAAACTCAATTAATTTTCGTTCTTTGAAAACCATCAAAATCCTTTACTGTTCTTATGTACGCAGCCTATTAGAGTATGCATCACCAGTGTGGAATCCATTTTACCAAATTTATATATCTCGCTTGGAGAGTATTCAAAAGAAATTTTTACGATATTTAGATTTTAAGACTAAACAGAACTCTGAAAACTATCACGATCGATGCTTACGTTATCACTTTTTGCCACTTGAATACAGAAGATCCGTAAGTGATGTCTGTTTACTTATTAACATAGCAAATGGATCATCCGACTGTCCCGAACTTTTAGCTAATATAGGATTCCGTACACAGCATAAAAATTTTAGAAAGCGACAATTGTTAAGTGTGCCATTTGCACCTACTAATTACAGACAAAATAGCTTTTTTATTCGAGGTGCAAATGAATTTAATAAATTAGATGCCCAGCTCGAAATCGATTTATTCACAACTAAAGTTAACAGATTCAAAGTAATGATGGGTAAATACTTTTTCGACATTGTTGAACATTGAATATAAGTCGTTATTAATTTTTTCTTTTCTTTTTACTGTGTAGAGTAGTGGTCAATAATTAAATGTTAAGACTTGTAATCAGCAATAGTTTTTAAGAATATTAGATTATATGTACATATTGTAATTTTTATTAGCCTGTAAGTCTTACTAAAATAAATAAATAAATAAATAAGTTGGAGTGGCTGATGAAGATTTTCAGTATACCATATTTTTTATTGCTGTACGCAGCAGACAGGCTGACGGCCCGCTTAGAATTTAGCAGTTACCGTCGCCTATGGGCGAACACGCTGCTGTCCCATAAGAGTACAGGAACTTGGGTCAGTAATGCCGGGACACAACACAAGGTTATTATGGCAGCATACTTAAGACTAAAGATAGTCGTCATCCAGACGGACCTGAGGCCCTACCACGTAGCTAGGGTGGATCGTTTTTCGCATTTTGCCTTTTACGACAGGCCGGCCACAGAGGTTAGTATTCTTTCTCCGCCCCTGCACGGATAAATACCATAGTAAGGCATAAAAGAATTATACATACAGTGCCGACTCTAAGAAAATGAAATAAATTCAAGCTAAAGATAAACAATTCTCTATGACGAATGTAAGAGAAAAGGGATACGCCATCTTGTTTTCCATCATCTTAGCATTTCAACTGGAATAATTGCTGAGTAAACAAACACATGGAAATAATATGATGTTTGAAGCAATCGCGCAATCCCGTAAAAGACTACAAAACAACCCGAGTTACTATTTATTTATGTACTTTCAATACATTTGGATATTGACGTATGTTTCAAGTTTAATTTAAATATTCTGGTATTGACGTTTCTTATTTTTAAATAACGTTAATGTAGGTTTCCTTAATATAAACTAACTGGAAGTTTGTAAATGTATAAAAACGCAATAACCAAAATTAATCATCATCATCATCATCATCTCAGCGTTCATCCCGGTTGCAACCCAAACTTCCGCTTCGGTGCCCGGGGTCCGCTTTCCGACTTTTTCTACTCCACTTCGCACGGTCTTCAGCATCCCTGGTAGTGAGCCCATTAGCACGCATGTCACCCCTTACGACGTCAAGCCAGCACTTTTTGGGTCTACCCCTCCTGCCGGGGCCCGGCGGAGGCGGCATGGCCAGACATTTGTTTCCCACGTAATCATCCGGTTGCCGCAAAACGTGGCCGTACCAACGGAGCCGACACTCCTGCAATTTATCCGCAATGTCACGGACATGAAGACTGCCGCGAATGCGGGAGTTCCTAACGCGGTCCTTCCGCGTCACTCCACACATCCACCGCAGCATATTCATCTCCGTGACACGCAGTTCTTGCTTGTGTCTCTCTAACACCGGCCACGCTTCACAGCCGTATAAAAGGACAGGCCTAATGATGGTCTTATAGACCTGTCCCTTCAATTTTACCGGCATCTTGGGGTCACAAATGACACCAGTCACCTCACGCCATTTGGCCCACGCGGCAGCAATGCGTGCCTTGACGTCGCAATCGATGTCACCAGACGCATGAAACACAGATCCCAGGTATTTCACTTGGTCCGTGCGCTCGACCGTGTTGCCGTCTATGCGTACGGGTGTGGGATCTATGGAGTTACAGGCCAAGTACTCGGTCTTCGCCACATTGAGCTTCAGACCACCGTTCTCAAGCGACTCCTTCCACGCCTTCACGCGTTGCACCAGCCTACCCCTGTCTGAATCTGTCAGCGCGATATCATCAGCATACATGAGCAACCACGGGGGCTGCTCATGTGAGTTTCTGATGCTGTCTGACAATACGTCTAATACCACGCTGAACAGAAACGGACTAAGGACGGATCCTTGGTGCACCCCAACGGTGATGGGGAAAGGTTTTGTGTCGCCAACAGCGGTCCGAACTACGGAATCGGAGTCATGGTACATGTCTTGGATGATGTCAATATAGGCCTCTGGAACCCTTTTAAATCGCAATGCCCACCAGATTATCGCACGAGGAATACAGTCGAAGGCCTTCTGCAAGTCCAGAAACAGGCAGTGCAGAGGCGTATTCTTCGTCCTGTATTTCTCCGCGACAGTCCTTAGGGCAAAAACTGGATCCATGGTCCCGTGTCCAGGGCGAAACCCATACTGACATCCCGAGACAGTGCACTCCTGCCGAATCCGAGAGTCGATAACCCTCTCGAAGAGCTTCATGGTGTGGGACATGACCTTTATTCCACGGTAGTTACCGCACTCCTGCACCGATCCCTTGCCTTTGAAGACTGGAGTAATGATACTCAGCCTCCATTGGTTCGGGATCGTACCGGTGAGGAGTGTCCGGTTAAAAAGGTTGGTTAAGATGCCCACACCACAAGAGCCCATCGCCTTCCAGGCTTCGATGGGGACTCCATCGGCTCCGACAGCTTTCCGATTTTCCATGCGGCGAAGACAATTCTGGACTTCTGCAGGCGTTACCGGTGGCACTAGTCCTTGATTTGGAGGAAGATCTGGCGGTTGCACCTCTTTATGCTGCTTGTTCAGCAGCTCGTGGAAATACGAGCGCCATCTCTCCTTCACCGCGAGGTCCTCGCATAACAGGTTGCCCCCGGGGTCTTTTACACAGCGGCACTTGGAAATATCCTGTGCCGCTTTGACCCTGGAACGCGCCAACTTATATATGAGCTTCTGCCCCTCAGACGATTCCAACTTATCGTAAAGTGGTTGTAAGTGGTCTCGTCTGGCTCTGGCTACAGCTTTCTTGGTGGTGCGCTTGGCAGCTCTGTATGCGTCGCGATCTTCAGGAGATCTGGACGCTTGCCACTTCTTAAAGAGGGCTTTTTTCGCCCTGGTCTCCCTCTGGACTGAGTCATTCCACCACCAAGTCTCCTTGTCACATTTACGTCCACCCTTAGACTCGCCAAGCACCTTCCTCGCCGACCCAAGGATAGCCGCCTGAATCCTGTCCCAGTAAGCTTGAACCGATTTGCCCTCACCACTGACGCACTTGTCGCCGATGGCAGAGGCGAACTCCTGGGACTTGACTTCATCAAGCAGCCACCACCTGATTCGGCGTTGAAGGCGATCTACACGTTTGCCTTTGGGCTTCACGCAGAGGTCCATGACAAGAAGACGGTGTTGTGCAGTGAGACTCTCACCGGGTATGACCTTGCAGTTGGCTACATTGCTGATGTGGTGTCTCCTAGTGAGTAGGAAGTCGATTTGGGTAGCATTCCTCCCGCTCTTGTAGGTGATGAGATGCTCGGGTCTCTTTTTGAAATACGTGTTCACGATGGCAAGGTCGGCAGCCGCACACGTATTGAGGATGTCCTCCCCTTCCACATTGCGGCTACCATACCCAAATCCACCGTGAACACGCTCAAATTCCCCACATTCATCACCCACATGACCGTTTAGATCACCGCCCAAAACGATCCCATGTGACAATGGAATCCCACGAAGCACTTCTCCGAGTAGGTTCCAGAACGCTATCTTGTCGGCGTCACTACAACCGGCCTGTGGCGCGTAGGCGCTTATCAAGTGGGTAACTACCCCACCAATAAGCACCCTCACAACCATAAGCCGATCGCTACAGCGCTTCACCTCCAAAATGTCGTCCTGGAGCTCCTCCGAGAGCACTATGGCGACCCCATTTTCCCCACCAGATGCACCCGTGTAGATCAGCTTGTAGCCATTCCCAATGAACCGGGATCTGCTGGCCTTCCACCGAGTCTCCTGCAGGAACGCCACGGCCACCCTCCGCCTGGAGAGTACATCGGCCAATTCCCTCGCGCGTCCGGTTAGCGTGCCAATGTTCCATGTTGCGAAGCGGAGTTTCGATTGGGCTAACGTCTTTAGCCGTGCTCGCCCACGGCACGGCAGCCCTTGTCCACTTGTCACAGAAGTCGGGCGAAGCTTCTGCGCGTCGTTTTGCGGCGACGCCCTATCCATGACTGGACCTTTCCTTGTTCTTACCATTGTAATTATTGGCTGGTTTTGGTTTTTACGGGAGCGACTGCCGTCCGACCTCCCAACCCCAAGAGGAAAAACCGAGATGTGCACTTCCTTGCCGCATGTAAGCTGGCGAAGGAGTAGTCCATCCGTCGCCTTTTACGACTCCCCTGGAATGACCTGGGGTGACCCTATTCTTTTCACTGGCCGGGGTCACACGGCACACAATAACCAAAATTAATACAATGTACTTATAGAAATAATATAATTAATTAAAATTAAAATGAAACAAAATGAGAAAGGGAAACAGAAAAAGAAATCTTCGTAAAAAAATAATTTTTTTCAATAAAATGTACCTATGTTACTTCTAATACCTCCAAGAATATGTGTACAAAATTTCATGATGATCGGTTAAGTAGTTTTCAAGTGAAAGCGTAACAAACAAACTTACTTAAGTATGATGATGTAAGTATGCATATTTAGTATATAACTGCGTGCTGTTACCACGCAATAAAATAATTAGTGACTGTATTTAAAAGGTTAAATGCATGTTTCTAAACTGAGCGCAATAACAACTGGAATATTGCCAGAATTATGGAATACCAGAACCCTTAATCATGTGCGGATTCATTATCCTTGCCTTAATTATGTGCTGTTTCTTCATGTTTTATTTTTACTGATCAATCATCACTATTCCTCTGATGAAGACTAGTAGCATTTAAGTCATGGTCTAAACCAGTAGTCTTAACCTTGTAAAGTCTCCTACCTTGTCATTCAAAAGAGCTAAATATAGATAATAAACAATTGAAATTTATTCAAAGAACCATTTTTTGAACAAATGTTTTGCTTTAGTAGGAGAGATTATTACGGATATAATTTAGATATCATGTAGTAATTCCGTACCAGGACTAAACATTTAACAAAAGAGCCGTAGCCGAAGAGTTAAAGAACCGCATGCAGCTCGCGAGCCGCGGCTTGCCGGCCACATACATGTCTAGATGAAACAAATGGACAATTTTTTTTTTTAATTGATATGAAATTTTAGCATATACGGTGACGAGAACGGGGTATTTATGTTCTGAAAAAATTTCAAGCCATGTCATCTCCACCAGGCTATGATAGCTAGACTTGTGTTTGATGATATATATGCCGCGTGGAGTGGAAGGAGCGCCTCGCGCACCCTAGCGCGGGCCTCGCCACCATCGAAGCGGTGAGGCCCGTCCTGGCCGAATGGGTGGAAAGGCGCCACGGCGCCCTGACCTTCCGCCTGACGCAGGTCCTCTCGGGGCACGGTTGCTTCGGGAGGTACCTGTGTCGCATAGGGCGGGAGATGACGTCAGGGTGCCACCACTGTGGCGCGGGCGATGAGGAGGACACGGTGAACCACACTGTCGCCGTGTGCCCTGCGTGGCGCGAGGAACGCCGCGCCCTCGTCGCCCAAATCGGCGTGGACCTGTCGCTCCCGGCCCTGGTTCTGTCCATGGTCGGGGGCGATCCTGGATGGACGGCCGTCGCCTCCTTCTGCGAGACAGTCATGTCCGCAAAGGAGGCGGCGGAGCGGGAGCGGGAGTCGACCACCACACTCCCCTCCCGCCAACGCAGGCCACGCCGGCGGCGCCGGAGGGCAAGTAACGACCTCCGGCCGCCGTAAAAAGCGGCCGTGGGCGGCCCCTCGGGGGAGGATCCGCCGCCCGCACTTTTGCCGCGAGGGTGAGGGCTGCGTGCTGTTCCGCGGCCCCCCTCAACTCCTAGAGTTGTTAGGAGAGCGCCGGGGGGACGAAACCCTGACCCCAACACTTTAGAAGGGGCCCGCCTCAAGACAAAGGGCGGGCCGGCGCCGGCCCTGGCCACGAGATCGGCAGGCGGGGTTTTTTAGTGGGTAGTCGGATGGCCAATCATCTTTCCCGGAGTCCCACATATCCCTCGGTCCCCCCGGGCCGGGGGAACCCGTCAAGAGAGGTTTTTCTCCGAGACCAAAAATAAAAAAATATGCCGCGAACCACGCAAAGTCAAAAAGAAAAATTTGAAATGCGGACTCCTGGCGAAAGGTTTAGTTGTAATTTAATGCTAATAAAAATAATAAACACACAGAAGTATTAAAACACTGCGTCATTAGTCCCAAAGTTAGTAGCAGAGCCTTTGTTGTTTACATACTAGATAATTAATATACTACTTATATACTATTTTTATCTAATTATATACTTTTATGATCTTTGGGGGAGGCCTTTGTCCAGCAGTGGGCGTCTTCCGGCTGAAATGATGATATACTTTTGAAAATAAATACATATTATACATAAACACCCTAATTGTTGATGGGGGTGTAAGGGATCCCTACCAACATCTTCGCAGCCCAAGTCAACCTCACCTGCAAGTCGGCGGACCCTGCAGCATAACGGACGAGGCCCTGACGACGGATTTCCTTTTGGGGTTGGGGGGTCAGACGGCTGTTGCCCCCGTAAGTCAACACCAGCCAAATCAATTTATGGACAGAAAACTAATGCGAGATCATATAAAGGCTAGGGCGCCGCCGCATAACGGCACGCAAGAGCTTCGCCCGGCTCTTGTGAAAAGTGGACAAGGGCTACCGTATAATGGGTGGGCACGGCTAGTGACGTTAGCCCCAACTCACGCAGCCCAAAAATCTCGAAAGATCCGCTTCGCAACATAAAACATAGGCACGCTAACCGGATGCGCGAGGGAGTTGGCCGATGTCCTCTCCAGGCGGAGGGTGGCCGTGGCGTTCCAGCAGGAGACTCGATGGAAGACCAGCAGATCCTGGTTCATTGGGGATGGCTACAAGCTGATCTACAAAGGTGCACCTAGTGGAGAGAATGGGGTTGCCATAGTGCTCTCGGAGGAGTTCCAGAACGACATTTTGGAAGTGAAACGTCATAGCGACCGGCTTATGGCCGTTAGGGTGCTTATCAATGGGGTAGTTACCCACTTGATAAGTGCCTATGCGCCATAGGCCAGTTGTGACGACACCGATAAAATAGTTTTGGAATCTACTCGGAGAAGTGCTCCGTGGAATTCCATTATCGTAGGGGATCGTTTTGGGAGGTGATCTGAACGGTCATGTGGGTGATGAATGTGGGGAATTTGAGCGTGTTCACGGTGGATTTGGGTACGGTAGCCGCAACGCCGAAGGAGAGGACATCCTCAATACGTGTGCAGCTGCCGACCTTGCCATCGTGAACACGTATTACAAAAAGAGACCCGAACATCTTATCACCTACAATTGCGGGAAGAATGCTAACCAAATCGACTTCCTACTCGCTAGGAGACACCACATCAGCAAAGTGGCCAACTGCAAGTGTTAGTCTCACTGCACAGCATCGTCTTCATGTCATGGACCTCTGCGTTATGCCTAAAAACACGCACGCCGAGCGCGTGGAAGAAATCGCTTGAGAACGGCGGTCTGAAACTCAACGTGGCGAAGACCGAGTACTTGGCCTGCAGCTCCACAGATCCCACGCCCGATACAGTCAAACGCACGGAACAGGTGAAATATGTACCTGGGATCTGTATTTCACGCGTCTGGTGACATTGATTGCGACGTTATGTCACGCATTGCTACCGCGTGGGCCAAATGGCGTGAGGTGACTGGTGTCATCTGTGACCCTAGCATACGACTTAAATTGAAGGGACAGGTTTATAAGGCCATTATTAGGCCTGTCCTATTATACGGATGTGAAGCGTGGCCGGTGCTGGAGCGACACAACCAGGCACTGCAAGTCACGGAGATGAATATGCTGCGGTGGATGTGTGGAGTAACGCGATGGAAGGACCGCGTTAAGAACTCTCTTATTCGCGGCAGCCTTCATGTCCGTGACATTGCAGATAAATTGCAGGAGTGTCGTATGGCCACGTTTTACGGCAACCGTCTACTTATGTGGGGAACAAATGTCTTGCCATGCCGCCACCGCCGGGCCCGGCAGGAGTGGCAGACCCAAAAAGTGCTGGCTTGACGTCGTAGAAGTTGATATGCGTGCCAATGGACTGACCACCAGAGATGTCGAAGATCGTGCGAAGTGGAGAAGAAAAAGTCGGAAAGCGGGCTGCAACTGGGATTCAACGCTAAGATGATGATGACCCTGATTGTGGATGCAAATGAAGCTCGTAGTCCCCATATGAGTTCCAACATGCACTACGAAGGTATTACTATTATTAGATGTTATTGATTAGATTTGATTGAGAGAAGGAGAGAGAGACTTATTCATATCTATATCCTAAAATTTTGAATTCCGAAGCGAAGGTTTCGATTAAAAAACAATTGGCAAAACATACATCATTCATCCACAGAGCCATATTCGTGATGTTAATGAACAGCTCCGTCATACTACACGTGCGTGTCATACATAAGTATTAATCTTGATCAAAGAAATAATCATAAACTCATTATATGTTAAGGCGAAGGATGCTCATACTTTAGTGGTACTGGAAGAATATTTAATTAGAGATATATAACTAAAGATGACAGTATTATTTAATAGTCAATAAACACCGATAAAACTCTTTGTAATAACAAACAAATAAACACGTGAGTCTATGTTAAGAGGTATTTATCTGCAAAACGTTTTCTCTCTTTGTGTTTTCAAACGTCTATTAATAGAATATTATGACTCAGTCTATGAAACTCACTAATGTAAAATTCCACTGGCAGGTCACTGGCTATGACTGTCTTTTCAATGGCATCACTTATGATCTACAAGTTAGTACTGGTCCTGACCACGTGTACACGATTACAAAAATTATATTCCAGTAAACAGTATTTTTTTGTCAATTCAAATACAATAAAACAGACAAAAACTAATAGAAGAAGGAAGAAGAGAACATTTTGTGCCGACTCTACATAATGTGGGATAAGAGCAGAAGGAAGAAAAATATTTTTGTTGATAACATAATACGTAGGTACGTAAAAGAATTTTCCAAATTCAGACTGTGCCATGTACGAACATTCTAGGAACGATATATTTATTAAATACTTTAATGAAAATGTATTTATATGAAACAGTGATTTAGGCAACCCTCTTACAGCCACTTACTTTAGAAGACCCGTATCTTGCCACGTCATGAACAATTGATTGATGATACCTACAAAAAATTCGTATAAGTTTCCCGAGAATTAATGTGCGGCCGCGTGGTAAAAATATTTACGAATAAATTAGATTTGACGTAAACTTATATACCTACAAGTATAAATAACACTTGAATTTGGTTCGTTTGGGTATCACTTTGACGTAGAAGAGAATAATTATTGGCAAAAACAATTTTTATATAGTGCTCTCAAAAAATTATCAAGAAAAGCAAATGAATTATCCTCTGCAAAATTTCAAAAGAACACAAATTTCCTAAGTTCAGTTCAAATAGACTTATTTAGGATAGAACCAAGTGGTTCCTTTTTATGCTATCTGTGAGCTTCTTCTGCTAGAAGGAAAAATTAATAAGTGTTAAATTAAGTATTATTTGCGTAACTATTAAATACAGTATTGTTTTTTCATTTAATTAAAAATAATATTATTATTGTGTCATTAAATGATAAGGTGGTTCTGTTCTTTTCGAATTGCAAGATCACTTTCCTCAGTAAACTGTTTATCGGGAAATAAAAATAGATATGTACAATAAAAGCAAGTTTTAATTATGATAGCCATGGGGTTCCAGTCACCGGTAGCATTTCAGCCAAGTTATGTGGCAGATAGCTAGACTAACTATATGTCCCTAAAAATGTGAATCGTCACCGCTTATTCCTGGGCCTGGCAATGCTGCTTCACTGGCCGAACATATCAATTGAAAATAGACCCGCTCTTTTGTCGTGTGCTGTTAAATACTGGTTCTATAAGCGCTTTTTGAATAAACAGCCTCATCACAGTTATTTCAATAGCTCTTTAAAGTTGTCATTTACTAGGCTTATTTTAACTTTAAGCGGAACATTAATTACTATTTTTAAAGCCTATCTATTCTGTACTAGGTTTTGTTATTGCTGCGAAACAGCAGACAGGTTAATAGCTCACCTAATACTAAAGTACTAAAGATGGTAATGCTGCCTTCTGGTCACGCTATGAAAAGCTTGCGCTTTATCCTTCACAAACTGTATTAAACATTTTATAATTTTAAGTTTTAATTTGTGCATAAGTATTCAACGACTGGACAACATTCAACACTGGATTGTTTTAACTTTTTAGAGGTTTTGCAGCGAATGTTATCTGTCATTGCCATTTTATATATTAAATTTATGCAATTATACACGTAAATTATTCAAAGAAACAATAGTTATTAAATTAACTTTAAATATATAAAATAAATCTGATATGCGATAGTGAAACTAATTAGATAAATTATAACCAACGTTGAAAATTCCATATTACAATTTCTAAAAAACGAGATAGCAGTAAAGATTATCTTCTCGCTAGAAATACTATGTTAATTATACCAGTGAACGCTTACATATTTAGAGGAACGCTTTATAAAATATTTATTAAGTAGTTTGTATGCTTATTCTACATCGAATTTTACCTATCTAATACACCTCTTCTTCCTCCTGCCCTTATCCCACATTATATGGGGTCGGCACAACATGTTCCCTTCTTCCACTCTCCCAACATTGTCAACCTTTTCTGACATATCATCTTTTACGCAATCCATCCATCTCTTTTGGTCTACCTTTACTCCTGTATCCACCCACTCTCGTTTCTATCATTTTGCTTGTTATATGGCATTCTTCCCTGCGCATCACATGGCCAAGCCACGCTAGTCTATTACTTTTAAGTGTTATCAATATTTTCACACTTTCTCTAATATACTAATTTCTAATTTTATCCATTTTCGTAACTCCACACATCCATCTCAGCATTTACATCTCCGTAGCATTTAACACCCTTTCGTCCCTCCCCTTTGTGACCCAGCATTTGGTCATAGATAAAGCGTATACAGCGGTTTATTCAAAGCTAGTTTGCAAACATTGCAATGCATTACGGAGACAGAAAAATCAATAGATAATAAACGTACGCTGAAGAGTAGCACCCTGACTAATCGCAGAGCAATGACTAAAAGTCGATCCTGCGACCTGGCCTTTGTGGTGACAAAGACTCGAGATGACCGCGGTTTTAATGGATATGCCGTCACGATCACCCTGGCTATCCTTTGCTAGCCAATTGTTAAAACATGTATCGTACCGTACATTGCACATTGTACTAGTTTGACCACACGCACTGCGCGTACCCCGTTTTGCCACCTTATATATGTTCAAATAACAAGTAGGAGAAACAAGAAAATTTCATTTAGTTAATCAAGATTATTAAATACAACATTCTTCACAGACAAACGTTAAAAAAATAAAAGACATCGTAATTTGTCAAAATTAAACGGAAACTGAATTTCTAGGAGTATATGAAATTATAACAATATTTAAATCAAAAGATCAAATACATCTGATCGCTATTACCCAAAGCGTTTCCAGAAGGTTGATAGAAAAAAAAAACTGTCCTTCATTATCATACGTGTCATAAACAAAATTTGCTATTTATGCTTATTTTAAATAAATAATTAATATTAACTTTGCAAGTTGATAAAAATTCCACTGTGACTTTCTACTCAGTAGATATAATGAAGTCTTCAGAACTCTTCTAAAGAATTCAGTAGATAGTTTGCAAATAAACTATTATTTATTTATTATTATATACTGATAAGTTACGCCTCGAAACTATATAAAATAAACAGCTGACTATAAAAAGGCAATAAAATTCACGAAGTTATGTGAAGAGGATGAGAATAAATCTACAGAAGTGCGTAATAATATAAAACCTTGTGGTAGGATTTCATTAGGTTATGTACTTTATGTTAAATTTTTATTCGTGAACATTATTCGTAGAAATCAAACCGTATGTTGTTTGTAGAACTTGGTGTTCGATTGATCTAGAATTTTTAGTACTAATGGAAAACTTGATTTCAAATGTCTAAGTAAGGATTCATCAAGTACATTAAGTTCTTTAAATGTTTCCCTGTGAAAGGGCGGAGTAAAAAAATATTAACCTCTACGGCCGGGATCGGCTTGTCGTAAAAGGCGACAAAACAACCCTAGCTGCGTGTTGGGGCCTCAAGCCTAACCGGGTGGCAACCACCCTTGGTCTTAAGTATGCCACCATAATAACCTTCTATTGGGTAATACATGTAAACATGTCATAAGGCAAGCCATGTTTTAAGGTACTGAATACTGGGCAACTAAAGCGGAAGATCAAAAGCGTCTTCGCAAAAAATTCAAACGAGATGTAAACACTGAGATATATATGTGGAACTCAAAAAGATGTATGGTGTAACAACAAGAATAAATAAGGTGAAACAGAAATATATCTGAGGTATAGATACGTACATTCAATATTATGTCAATTACTACTGACATATTAAAGGCAGAGACTGTCATCGGTGGTGCAATCCCGAATACTCCAGTTCTTTGGACATGTGACGCGACGCGGGGGGGACTCCGTGGAGCGGCTGGTTGTGCAGGGCCGGGTAAATGGCAGTAGATCGCGAGGGCGTTCGCCTTTGCGATGGACGGACCAAATTAAGTCGATGACACACACTTCCCTAAACGACTGCGCAAGACAGGCTTCAGCTAGGGACATATGGCGCGCGGTGGTGAAGCGCTGCCGGGCGTCTTGCGTGACCACGACTGCTCTGTCAAGAGTATTCGACTGAGAAGAATAAGATTAAAGGCAGAAGATAAATGTTTTAAAAAGAGATTCGGACCACGTTACTAGAAGAATCTGAGCCTGAAAATAAGGGCTGGGTATAGGGGCAGATCCATAAAGCTATGAGAAGAATGCGTGATGGATTATATACGTGTTTGTAGCGTAAAATTTAGCAAATCAGGATAGATTAGAAGTAAAAGACATGCTGTACAAAGTAATATAAATAACAACAAAAGAAGAAGATAAAGAAGTAATAAATGCATTTGGATTGTAGTGGATTTACAAGAACTATATAAATAATATCCGGATGACCGAGCTTTGCTCGGTTTTTTTTTATAAATTGTGGTTTTTGGAAATTAACAATTGATTTTCTTAGTCTAACCTCAACGCAAACACTCATTGACTTCGTGTTACTTAACAACGCCATCTGCTGGAATAGCTTTAGTGTTGTTGTGTCGTTAAAGCAATTTAAAAAAAATAGTATTATTATTCGCCGATAGATGTCAGGAAGAGTCATTTTTCAGTTTAAATTGGGACTACTCAAACGCCACCTTTTGACATTTTCTAGAAATGATTCCTAGCTAGATCGATTTATCGCCCCCGAAACCCCCCGTATACTAAATTTCGTGAAAATTGTTGAAGTCGATTCCGAGATTCCAATTATATATATATATATATATATATATATATATATATATATATATATATATATATATATATATATATATATATATATATATATATATATATATATATATATATATATATATATATATATATATATATATATATATATATATATATATATATATATATATATATATATATATATATATATATATGTATATGTATATATATATATATATATATACAAGAATTGCTCGTTTAAACGTAAGATATGTAAGTATATCTTCGTTGTTACGAAGCATTTTGGCATAGTGATAATAATAATAAAATTAGTTCCTAGACAAAATTTCGTAAAGAATTGACGAAAAGAAGTAAATATTTTACTTTTTCAAAGCATCTGAGTAATCTCATCTTAGTATCTCAAACTTTATGAACACAAGTTGTTATGGAAGGTTTTGATTTCATGCGCTTCTTTGCCAAGATATTAAATGATCCGGCAAATTTTCTGACCTTGTAAAGCCTTACCATGACCTCCTCTCCGAATAGTTGTAGATCCCCTCCTGCATACGGCAACGATTTTTTTTTAATGTACATTTAGGTTATTCTCAGCTGTTTCCTTTTAAACACTTGCATTTCTTCGGCCTACTGACAAATAATATATCAATTTCGTGTTGTATAATTATGATTATCTACACTTCATATTAAAATAATAAAATGTTTGTACAAAATACATCCATGGAGTTTCTTGTCTGTTCTTCTCCATAGGATTTTGGAACAGACACCTAGCTTTTGACGTTTCAAAAGTGCTTGTTACTCAGGCCTATTTGAAATAAAAAAAAATTTGACTTTGACTTTGATCGACTTGTTAAGCAAATAGATGATTGATGAAATAGTTATATAGAAAACTGTAATTATTATAGTAAAGAATATCTTATGTAGGAAAAAATTCTCTCCGTGCGGGAGCTGAGAAAGAATAGTAACCCTTGCGGCCGGGGTAGGCCTGTCGTAAAAGGCGACAAAACTACCCTATTTTTTTTTTCTAAAACAATAGTAGCCTAAGTTCTCCTTGTTACATCAGCTGATCTGTCGTGAAAGTTCCGTCAAAATCGGTCCAGCTATTTTAGAGATTAGCCGAAACAAATAGACAGACAAAAATTGTAAAAAATTTGTTTTGGTATATGTACCGTGTATAAAACCAAATAAACTTATTAAAAAGCGGTTATTTTAGTAATACAAACAGACACTCCAATTTTATTTATTTATATAGATATAGTATGTTACTCCAAAAAAAAATTTGAGATCACAAGCGTTATAGAACATATTCGTGCATACTATCCGGACAGAGGCGGAGAAAGAATACTAACCTCTGCGGCTGGGTCGGCCTGTTGTAAAAGGCGATAAAACAACTCACCTTAAGAACTCACCTTTGGTAGGGCTCCAAGCCCATCTAGATGGTGACCACCTTTGGTCTTAAGTATGCTGCCATAAAAACCTTGTGTGGTGTTCCGGCATTAGTAACCCGAGTTCCTGTACCCTTATGCGACAGCAGCTTGTTCGCGATACCACTGACGTTGCAAACACCCATAGGCGATGGTAAGTGCTAAATTCTAAGCGGGCCGTCAGCCTGTCTGCTGTCCTACAGCATTAAAAAATATATATTCTCTCCATGGAGGGACGAAGTAGGAATACTGGCTGTGGTGAAAAGCGACAAAATAACCCTAACTAGGTGGTAGACCACGCCTGTCTGGATAGCATCCACCTCTGGCCTAAATATGCTGCCATAATAACCTTGCATTGTTTCGGCATTAGCGACCCAGTTCTCCTACACGAACGCAAGCGTGTTCGCGGTGCAACTGGCGTCACATCCATAGGCGACGGTGAGTGCTTATTATTAGGTAAATAAGCCGACAGCCTGTCCGCCGTTCGTGGTAATATAATGTCGTTAATGCTACTCCACAATTAGCAAATGGCTGTTTAATTATCTTTACGTCGCTGTATCAAATTTACCAACATAAATTTCAATTCTTTCGCTGTAGCTCTTTGTTTAGACAACGGAAATGTCAACAAACCTACACTAATGCACTAGCATTTAGCAAATGGTACCTTGAAGTAAATGTTATTCTAGTAACCAACATCTAAAACAAAGAAAAGAGGACGTCAAATATAATAAAAACAATGATGCCAATGTTCCTTAATCTACCGGCACGCTATAATGACCGTTTTGACGTTTGTCCACTCATGAAGTTTCGTATTAAATAGTAATTACATTTGAAGGAGCAAATTGCTGTTCTTTATTTTCAATAGCGACGTGCAGTTATTGACAATAAAGAACAGCAATTTGCTCCTTCAAATGTAATTACTTATTAATACGAAACTTCATGAAGTAGACAAACGTCAAAACGACCATCATAGCGTGCTGGTAGTATAGTTATTATTTATGACCTCAAGACCCTGGCTTTCGCACATCGAAGCGTCTGACTGGCAAGCTCGATTCCCGTACCGATTTTATGTGATTATGTACAATTTGAATTTATCTAAAAATTAAAAATATAAGTAGTAAATCAGTTTTGTAGTCCCATAACACAAGCGATGTACTGTTTACTTTGAGACTAGATGGCGTCTTGCGAATTATCGAGTCTATTTACATTTATTTATACATTTATTTATGTTTCTTTTACCTGCCCTTATCCCAGACTATGTGGAGTCGGCAATGTTCTCTCCTTCCACTCTCCTCTATAAGTAATCATCTCAACCTTTTTCTCATATCATCTTTTACACAATCCATCCATATTTTCTTTGGTATACCCTTCTTTTTGTATCCATCCACTCTCATTTCTAGCGTTTTTCTTGTTATATGACATTCTTCTCTTCGCATTATATAGCCATACAAGGCTAGCCTATTGCTTTTCAGCTTCTCAATTATTGATTTATTTTTAAAAACTCATTATTGCAATTCATTTTATCACATAATATATTTATCACATGCACTATGCACATCTATTTATGAATCATATACACACATGTCATCGAGATATCAATGTCAAGTTTCCTCGTATAATATAATAAGTATACATGAATAGATATAAAATATTATCAATATTACTCATAGAATTTAATATACTAGAATAACATTAAATTATATATTATATCACGGATATTATGTGCCAATTCGACGTTTCCGATAATTGTGAATTATAAGTCGATTGTAATATTCGATATTCGTTTAACACGATGGATATATTACATGAGCGACAATCTTCTCTGCTAAATACTTAGATTGGCTAGATTTTGTCCCAATAATATTTATGTTAGCTAGTCTTTGTCCTAAGTAAAACTGCTTAATCAGTGCCGCTTCCAGATTTTGGGAAAAAACCGACGCGGATATGAGTGATA
Source organism: Malacosoma neustria (assembly GCA_963693495.1). Lineage (NCBI taxonomy): Eukaryota > Metazoa > Arthropoda > Insecta > Lepidoptera > Lasiocampidae > Malacosoma > Malacosoma neustria. Next base: position 12,760,662 of record OY856390.1, read on the forward strand.
CACAGTATATATGTAGGGATATAATATAAACAGTATAATAATAGACGTAGTAGCTTAGTAAATCTTTGTATAAGAGGGGGGGATTAATTAATTGCTATGCATATACCTATTACATCTATTTTTCTCTCAAGGGCGTAGTAAGAATATGGCCTATGGCCGCGGTTGTTCTGTTGTAAAAGGCGACTTTAGCGACAGGTGCTGTGTTGCGACATTAGTAACACAAGTTCCTGTCCTACGGGACAGCAGCTTGTTCGCGATCGTCAATATCAGCAGCGTGACAAATATACATAGACGACGGTAACTGCTTATTATTATAAGTGGACTGTTAGCCTATCTGCTGGTCTTTAGCAAAATAAAAAATAATAATAACTGAACTCAAGACTGTATAACACTTACCATAAATTAGTGGATACGAATATGGATATAGGACAAAAGACTTCCTTCACTTCCTGTTTTTGTACCAAAATGCAAAAACAATTCTTATTTTAATTAGAATGGATACATAATAAACCCATTGCGACACAGTCCAGTCACCTAGTGAAACAGACTTAAAAATATCTCAATAGTTAAATTATTGCAATAAATAACTGCATTTCTAGCGAAAAATAAAAGATTTTATTCATTTATAATTTCTTTGTAAGATATTTTATATTAAAATAGATTGATTACGAAATCGTTCTACACTCGTCACATAACTATGATCTATATTATTAGTTTTCCGTGGAAAATCCCTGCTTCAAGATTTCACAGTGACTGATTGACAGATATAATTAACTTCTTGGATTTTTCCAAGACATTCGTCCGCCATTTCATCATGTAAGATAAATGCCAATATTTAATAAACGTAAATATTATTTGAGAACTAAATAAATATTATGTGCTATTGTATCATTTATCTCTTTAGTACAAAAAAATCCATAAACTTTTTCAGGGGACAATAATAGCTTTATTTAAACAGTATCTACTAGGTGTGTTCAATAAAAAGTGATAATGAGTATGACCTTTCAGGTTTATATATACACTTTGTATATATTTTTTCTAAAGCTAAAATTCCCTCATTTTTTCTTCCTGATCCCTTAAAAATCGTATACCACGGTGACTACTGTGTCATCATCTTCAAATTTATGGCCCCTGCGATGTTCCTTTAACCGCGGAAATAGGTAGAAATCACTAAGAACTAGGTCTTATGAATATAGAGGATGTTCCATTTGAAGCCAGCTTCTTGAATGACAGCCATCGCAACTCTAGACTTGTGCGCGGGGGCATTATCTTGGTGAAACAAAATAACTTTAGCGAGTTTACCACGCCATTGCTTGCGTATTTCCTCACGAAACTTTCTTACTTGTCATGCATACAAATTCCCCGTAACAGTGGCGCCATGATTGAGGTACTCGTACCATCATCATTACCACCCCTTGGCTGTCCCAGAAAAAACAGCCCAGATCTAACCGGCGGATTGATCCGCCTTAAATTTCTTCGGGGTTGGAGATGACGGTCTCTTCCAAGTCATGGACTGTTTTTTTCGTTTCCGGGTTACAATGGTGAAGCCATGTTTCGTCCATAGTTATGAATTGAACCAAAAATCGGTCAAGATCTTATTGTAACAAACCCAAACAGCTTCGTGAAATTTTCCGTCTCGTTTGTTTCAGCATGCCAGAAAGCATTCTGGGCACCCAGCGCGCTGACACTTTTTTCATACCCAAATGGTTGTTTATAATATTATGGACACTTCTCATAGAAATCTTTATTTCTTCTGCTATAAAAAAACAGTATCTCGACAATCCGCCAGAAGACAATGTTTCCAACTTTTTTAATCATTTGTTCAGTCACTACCGATGTAGGGCGTCCCGTGCGAGGGTTGTCGTTAATGGAAGTTCTTCCCAACGCGCAACCGTACAATATGGAGGAGCGTGAGCCCCTAATCTTGCTCTCAAGTCTGGATTTACCAGCTCCATAGTAAAAAAATTCAAGCAGAGATATTTTATTACCGCGCGAACTTCAATTTTATCTATTTTTAAGAACCCGTTTCGACATGACGCAAACAAATGACTTCTATTTTTAAAAAAACAAAAGATAATTGATTGCTTTTTTATTTATTATGTCTAATGTCTGGGCTATGTCTGCCAGTATTTTTTCTTTCCAAAGATAATGTATCGCATTATCACTATTTATTGAACACCCTCGTATTATGTGTTAACTAGGAAGGTTTAAATGCAGGGCCATTTTTATTACTGTAGGATAGCATACAGGCTGACGACCTATTTAGAATTTAGCTACTGTCGCCTAGTGGTGTTTGCAACGCCAATGGCATCGCGAACACGCTGCTGTCCCATAAGGTTACAGAAACTTGGGTCACTAATGCCGGAACACAACACAAAGTTATTATGGCGGCATACTTAAGACCAAAGGTGGTCGCCATCCAGACGGGCTTGAGGCCCTACTACGTAGCTAGCGTGGGTTGTTTTGTCGCCTTTTACGACAGGTCGACCCCGGCCGCAGAGGTTAGTATTCTTTCTCCGCCCCTGCAAGGATAAATGCCGGAGATGTCACAAATCAATGATCAAAAGTTGACCCTGCAACCCACCAAAAAAAGTGCTTGGTGCCGATCAGGATTTAGTGGATATGTCACTACCTACAAAGAAGCTCTAAAGAGTTTCCTGCCAAGAATGGTGAGTCTGTTAGCAGCTTGCAAGTAACAAATTTAGTCCCACATATATTATCTTGAAAGAAAGAAAGAAAGAAAGAAAATGTGTTTATTTAGGACTTAAAGTTATTATTTACAATTTATAATTATATACTATATATTTGTCCCAAATTGGTCCCAGCTCAGCATTTGCTGATGGAATTTACCAGCGCTGATCTTCCGCTGGGGCCATTAAGTGACACCACTAACATTATATCTTCATAACCTTCTGTTTTTTTGAAGATGAATTAGAAGTACAGAGTAAATAGTTGAACATAAAAAGCGCACATTTTCCATACGAAGAATCTTCGACGAGATTCCAGGCGAAGAAAGCTTTGAATGCATCTGACATTAAGCGTTCCAAAGAAAAAGAACATTCAATTTGACGGCCATCGCATAAGAAACTAATTATGTTTTAATTTAAAATTGAGTCTGTATGCGAATAAATACCGGTTCAATAAATTTACTATTTTAAAACCACTTAGATACCTACTACATTTAAATATATGTATTGATTTTTTCTAAAATGTTTTATGATGTTATTTCCTGTGTTAGATTTATTATATTAGTCTATCTACCTGCATATTAAAAATAAATGTATTTAGTACAGAGTCTAGACAGTTTTTATGAATACTAAATAATTATACAAGTTCTTCAAAATAACAACCCACAACAGCCTACTGCTGCTAGGGCCTCCCCTTCGAGGAAACACATTACACCCGCCATGCTTATCCAAAAGACACAGGTACGTCATAAACATCTATGATCCTGATATGCAGGTTTCATAGTGGTATTTTGTTCTATTTCTGGCCGGTCCAACACAGTTAGTACATAGTCATCATCATCTTAACATTAAACCCCGATTGCAACTCAAACGTTCGCTTCAATTTTTTCTTATTATCTTCGCACGATCTTTAAAAATAATCTAAACTTTATGCTAAGATCGTAGAAGTTGAAGTTTTTTAGATTTATAAGTATATATATATATATATATATATATATATATATATATATATATATATATATATATATATATATATATATATATATATATATATATATATATATATATATATTTGAATGAAATATAAGATAAAACACGCGCCAAAAGTAGACCTCTAACGGTACCTATTTCTAGATTATTTTGAATTTGAATATATTTTCATTTGTATATTTGCATACTAGTACAGTCAGTATACGGCGTCTATTAAAATTGAAATACTCGTGTCATAAAAAATATAATAAATTATCTTAACGTTAAATCTTGATTGCAACTGTGCATAGAACTCATATCACCATATTTATGTTTACAAAAAATCACCATCGTCTAAGCGGTTAGGTTGATTTTAGTCTAGATATTTAATGTTTCTATGGGCGCCTCGCTAGCTCAGTAATAATCACATATCTACCTCGCCGTTGAGTATCACGAACACTTGGCGTTGCGACATGCCCCTATATTCCAGTAAAGCATCGTTTTCCTGGTATCATTTTCGTCGCCCCCCCCCCCCCCCGTTAATCTCGGCTCTTAGGCGCATGCCAACTAGCAGAGTCCATTTGAAATATATAAAAATCAATGGCTGCCTGAGCATCGACGGAATCACGGGGTTCTGCTTTAAAGAAAACGTTGAAAACCTAACACAACTCAGCTACCGACCGTTCCCCGTGTACACACTAACCGGTGGTGGAAGCGCCAAGGCCGAATCCTAGCCAATTCTTGCCACAGCTCCAATAGCGGTAAGTGCTTCATTTTGTCCTTACTAGGTTCGTGGGGATTTACGGGACGGCATCGAGTGAGCCGGAGTCAGGGTTGCTTCAGCGTTGTGGCCATTCCTAACCACTTGGCTTCCGTGTCTTGACATTGACATTACAGACACGCTGTAGATGCATACCATGGTTTAAATCACATATACTACGCTAGGACTCAAACTACTGAGCATCGTTCGTCGATATGTATTCAGGACACTTCTTTTTGCTAGCATAGATTATGCCAGCCGCCTTTTCCCCAAATCTCAAGAGCACCCAACGCCCCACTTGTTTACGAATACACAAAAAAATGGTTAAATATATTGTGACGATTCACACAGTATCATTTTGTTCCAAAGTAAGCAGCTGATCCCTCTTATCAGGGGGTCCTAGATAGCTTACATACCTATATATGATATACTTGCATACTTTTTTTAATGTATCAATACAAAATGAACGTAAACACCAAAACTCGCTACGGGAACTGAATCCGAAGCCTCATACGCGTTCAAAATGCGAAAACCGTTGTGACACGAAAGCTAGCAGCAAAAGCAATAATTATTATCACTTTTCAGAACTCCTTATATTTTTTAGGATAAATGGCTTTCAATCCAAATTTTATAATACAAAAAGCTTAAGTAGCGTGCTTTTCAAATGTATTACGCAATTTTATATAGTAAATATAACACGAAGGTTGAATTTGAATATAGGCTGGTAAAATATGATGCCAGAAAACAAATTTTTTGTTACCTTCAAAAGCAATTTTCCCAATTTTACATGTCACAGGAAAAAGATATGAAAGGGGGAAATGATTTGAAAAACACTGAATTTTTAGGAAAGGTACGCATGTGATGTACTTAGAAAAACGTATCAAGGACGTAAATAAAGTAGAATTAAGTTCACGATAGCAATATTACTCTTATTTTCCTTTTAAGGGACGAAACAAATTTAACCGTGAGCTAATTTATCTCACGATAAATATACATTCGTGCGTTGGTTACAATTTTCAATATTTAGTGTAACTTTTGTTTTATTAAATCTTGTTCAAAAATTTCACTTTGGAGTCTAAGGATCGCTATTAAAAATTATCACAATGTGGAGCATTTTTATTCTTAGAGTATCATTTTTAAATAAATTATAGAAATAGGAAGGAAAGGTCATCCACCTTTATAATAATTTTGAAAACACGACAACAGCGGCCCTTCTGTAAAAAAAAAACAAATAGTATAATACAACCTTTCTTTGCATACCATATTGTGATAATTTGATTCTAACATTAATATTTTGGACAAAACTGACTCGAGAACCATAAAGTTTTCAATTGTTTTAACCTGTTTAGGTCTTACACATTTCCCCAACTCATTTCACTAATACATAATAACAGACACTAATTGATGTAGCTTGTACCGACTTATCTACAAAAAGCATTGACTATGAACATTTGGGCTCTCTTTTTGGCCATTATCTAATACTATGTTAGTTTAACATAAAGCGTGACAAGCCATTGCCTTACACCATAACTTACAGACTTATAAAAAGTATTTGTTTAGATAATTTCAACAGAGATGTGCAGAGGGTGCAATGGGACAAATTAGCAACACTGAATAATGTCAATGAAATGGTTAAAGTTTTTATCGAATGTGTCTTTTTTCATTTTAACTTACATGCCTCCTTTAAAACAACTGCGAAGCAAAATAATACTTCCATGGATTACCGATACAGTTAAATTAATGATGAGGTTACGAGATAAGACATTGACTATCATAAACCAAAACTGACGAGCAAAAACGATAACTATAAAAACTTAAAATCAAGTAAATAACTTTTGAAAATATCGCTTACTATAAATCCCAAAACATAATGGAAAAATCTATAAGCTACACTTATCTCCAAAAGTAATATGGAACTCTCTTCGAATATTGAAGACCCAAAAGTTATAAATAAATATTTTTGGCCATACCTAACACTATTCATGTTTGTTCCAACCTGCTATCTTACTATGAGAGTAACCAATACGGTCTTCAGTATTAATGTTATACCGATAGAAAACCCCAGTAAAATATTAAGATCTGTAAGAACAAATGCAGTAAGATGTGACAATTTAAATTTAGATATGCTTTTGACAACTTTACCACATACTTTAAATTTAATTAGTAAGATTCTAAATATATCTATCAAAAACTTTAGTCTTTTCTGATCTTGGAAACTCGCTTTCGTATACGTCCAATCCCAAAGACGGCAAACCTCACAGAGCTAAGAGATACCAATAAGCATTTTGCATTGTCTATCTAAAGTTTTAGAAAAAAGCTGTCTGTTCACAACTCACTGATTTCCTTGAAAAGTATATATATATCCTTCCGGAATAGCAGTCGGTTTTCAGAAAAGGACGTAGTACAGTTACTGCTCTGCTTAGTGTTACAGATGATATTATTTGTGCCCAAGACCATGACATATGTACATTACTTGTAATATTAGATTTTTCTCGGGCATTTGACTCTATCGATTTACATTTACTTATCTCTAAACTAAAATATTATGGTTTTGATAACAAAGCTTTACTTTAGTTCTCTAGCTATCTAAGAAACCGTCATCAATATGTTAAGTCATAGAAACGTAACATTTTCTATCTGACTTGCTACCTGTTAATAGAGGGGTGCCGCAGGGTTCAGTCTTAGGACCTATTATTTTTATTTTATACACGACTGATTTAACGCAACACATAATGTACTGCAAATATAACATTTATTCCGGTGATACACAAATTTACATCAAATTTATACTATCAGAAAGAGATAGCGCTATTCAAAAATTAAACGATGACCTCTCTAAAATAGCTTTATGTTCTCAAAATAACTCGCTCTTGCTTAATCCAACTAAAACTAAGTTTTTAATTGTGGTAAGGAACACCAGGTAAAATATTTAAATCTTTTATTAAAAGTTATACTGATGGGTGATACTGTTGAGAGAGTTTATGAAGCGTAACCTTGGTCTTTACATTGACTCTAGTCTTAGATTTGAGAAACATATCAAAATCTATAAAAACACATTTCTGCAAGCTTAAGACGATTTATAAAATGAAACCTTATCTGAGTCGATATATAAGAATACAGTTGGTAGAACCTTTGGTTTTATCTCAGCTTAATTATTCAGACATTGTTTTCGGTCCACGATTATATGCCAGAACACTGAAGCTCATTCAACGAGTTCAGTACGCTTGTGCTCGATTTTGCTTTGATATTCCTTTAAGAAGGCATGGCACACCATTTTTAAGTAATCACTCTATTTTAAAAATGAAACACTGCCGAAATATTCATCTAGCTTGCTTGCTCTTTAATATTTTTAAATACAAATCACCATCTTACAATATTTGTACGATAAGCTTAAAAGGGTCACTCAAAGATCTGTTGGCTCCCGACAGTGTGCGTTGCAGCTAGCTATATTGTGTTGTTGTATACAACAACACAAAACAACCGCCTTTAGAGGCTGTTTTCGCTATGCTGCATCTAAATGTAGGAATAATATTCCTCCAGCGATACGTAACATTCAGAACGCCCAGAGCTTCAAGCTTAAATTAAAAAAGTTTAATTTATTAAGACCATCAGAAGAGCCAAGCAGATTTAGCCCATGACACTAGTTCTATACGATTTTTATGACGACAGTGTTTCATTTTCATATGATTAATATTTTATTATTTTTGACTAGATTTCTTTTATATTCCTTTTTCTACTTTTTGTATTTAAATTTACTTTATTATTTTTCTTTTATTCATGAATTGCTTCAAATTAAATGTAGAGATTTTTGATGTCTTAGCTGACTTTTTGTTTATATTCACTTTTTTTTTATTGCGTAGGACAGCAGACAGGCTGACAGCCCGCTTAGAATTTAGCAGTTACCGTCACCTATAGATGTTTGCAACGCCAGTGGCATCGCGAACACGCTGCTGTCCCATAAGGGTACAGGAACTTGGGTCACTAATGCCGGAACACAACATAAGGTTATTATGGCGGCATACTTAAGACCAAAGGTGGTCACCATCCAGACGGGCTTGAGGCCCTACCACGTAGCTAGGGTGGGTTGTTTTGTCGTCTTTTACGACAGGCCGACCCCGGCCACAGAGGTTAGTATTCTTTCTCCGCCCCTGCACGGATAAAATCACTTATTTTATGTCAAATTGTAGGTATTTATCTTTGTTATTTTTGTGTAATGTCATTATCTAGGCGCTAACAGAAGACCAGCGCTGGCTGCTACAGTTTGCAATGCTCTCTTTTTACGTTCCTTTTTAGGGTATTTATTAACATTTATACTATGTATATAAATATTTTATGTAACCTATTATTTTGTTCCTTATGTCCTAAATAAATATTTTTTCTTTCTTTCTGTATTCTTTTTTATTTCTTCATTATTTGCAGTACCAAAACAACAAATTCGAGAATATACGATATCTTCTACCTTTGACATTGTTGTACTTCCTTATGCCGCGTCTGCACGCTTGGCATTGGCCGCAAACTCCAAATTTCTACAAACGTTTGGCTTGTTTTGGGAATCAAACGTCGCCATTCCACACGCTTGCGTGTGCGTTAGTTTGTTCTGAAAGGCAAGCATGACGGGCATAGAGGTTGATGTGTCGGCCATAACATTTGGCTTAATGGCTCTCCCTGGTAACATTCTAGGAAGCAAAAGACATCTTCATTTGACCAATTACTTATTTTTAACGCAAAGACGACTGTTCACTACCAGTGTATAAACGAGACTGAGTGCGCACAAACGTGTGAACGCGACGCAAGCGCTTGCAGCAAATTGTCTTTGATTTGTGACAGAAAAACCGACACTCGATGGATCGGCTACAAGCGATTGCAAACCTACGCAAACCAATCCAAACATTCTATCCACACGTTTGAATTTGTGACTGCTTGTTGACGTTTGCCAAGCGTGCGGACGCGGCATTACATATTACGTTTTATTATTAACGTACGTTTAAAATCAGCATTATATTGAGAATATATATAAACTTTAATTTCAAAGTTAATCAAAATATACATTCTGCTATGTCAATATCGTAATAAATGTAAATATGATTAGCATAATTATTTAGGTATATTTTCAATAACTTGCATTATATAATTTAAAAAAAAATTAATATAATGAGTCTCGGTTTATTTTTGAATCGAACATAATTTGTTTTAGACATTACTGTAACCTGAAAGGCTTAAGTAAAAATAAATACACAATATTTCCTTGAAATATGAAATAGTAATTCATAATATTTCCTAGATAAAATTCTATTATTTATTAACTTTCTAACAGCAATCCGATTGTAAGCGAACAAAAGCATAAATATATATGCGGAAATATATAAGCCGCCTATACACGGACCGTTCGTAAACCTATTGTGTTCCATGTTTTCCCTTGATTTCCCATAAAAGATGCTTCTCTATACACTTTCTCAATTCGTAGCGTTCACAATGGGATTTAATGTTATTATTCTGTGAATAAGCCTTCGGGATACCCATTTCCATGCGCAATAAGGATCTACTCAAGATTTCTGATTGCTTGGAAAGTTTGGATCAGGGACATGTTTTTAAACACATTCTTACACAAAAGTAAACTCAACGTCCCCTGTCCTTGATATAAATAACTGACTAATATATGGCACATTTAGTCTAGCTCATATGTTTGCAACAGACAAGCTGAGTTAGAACCTGACAGGTTCTTATGAAGTGGCTACAGGCTGAAAGATTCTGAACAAAAATTTGATGAGGTTGCGATTATTGTCCCTTCTCTTGTGCAAATAAAATAAAAAAATCGACTAGTACAAAGGAGTTGTTTACATTGTCCTGAGTGTAAATCGGACACGACCAATTGAGCGCGAACAACAAATCAATCCTTTATTTCTTCTTTAATTTTTTTTTAAATATAGGGCTGCTCTTTTCCAATTAGTGTGGCTAGCAATTGGTTTTTCTATTTTAATTATCTACCGTTTATTTTATTTTACCGTATATTAACTAATATTGTATCTATATTATACTGTTATTTTGTTTTTATTTATTACATTTTATTATCTAGTTCTATAACACTTAATGTTTACTATATTATTCTATTACTATTGGTTGATTGTTTAAAATGGTTATAATTCGTGAAAGTATGAATCATCAACCACAAGATATTCGAGATCGTCAGGTGGAGAAAATTACCTATTATTAACTTTCGAAGTCATTCCAGTTCATAAGATTTTAACATTACTCCACCAGATGGCGAGTAATTATTATCATTTAAAGTGGTGCAAGTTCCTTTGTGTGAATGTTATTAGGTTATAGTTGATTGTTTTGAATACTTTTACAATAACTTTAGATGTCAGAATATAATAAATATGTATATAATGTAAAATGCATGAGAACAATGGGGTTTTGGCGATGTGTTAATATAGCATTCATAAGGCCCATATAGAATAGCGCAAGCTAGAATACGACGTATTGAATTGCAAATATACGCATCAAATAAACAAACGTGTATTCAAATTACTTTTGTTCCAGATTTTTTTAAATATATTTTTACCTATTTATATTTTTTTTATTGCTGAGGAACAGCAAACGGCTGACGGCCCACTTAATAGTAAGCAGTTACCGTCACATATGGATGTTTACGACGCTAGGAATGCCGCGAACATGCTGCTGTCCCATAAGGGTACAGGAACCTGGGTCACTAATATCGGAAAACAACACAAAGTTATTATGGCGGCATACTTTTAACCAACGGTGGCCGCCATCCAGGCAGGCATGGGACCCTACCACGTAGGTTTGTTTTGTCACTTTTTACGACCGGACGACCCCAGACGCAGGGGTTAGTATTCTCACTCCGGCCCTGAACGGAGAAAAACTATTCTTGACGTCAGTATTGATAACGAGAACCTAAGATTAAGAATTCCGAATCCATAATGTGGGGTACGATACATCTTCAGGCAGATAAAGGAATGTTTGACAGTTCAGTTGCCGCGCTCTTGTTCTGTTGAGTGGTTATTGAAAAACTTAATTGGACCTCTGTACCACAAACATACGAGTAGCAGTGTTTAATTTTACAACCTTTACAATTTGATCATTTAAAAACCAACTTAAAAAATATAACGATGATAATGTTAATCTGTTTCTTATAAGAAACCGACTAATTTTGAGTTATAACTCAAAATTAGTCGGTGTTCGGTCCTCGCCTAGATTTGGGTAGATAAAACCAGTTGCTCCGTCAATTTATTCGACTACCCTCAAGTTTGCAAGAAGTGACGGTCAACGCCGTGCGGACGACGTTACTATAGCGTCAACGTTTGACAAAACAAAAAATACTTCTTGCATTGTGTGCGTGTTCCACATATTTTTAGACATTATTATTGGCCGTGCCAAACCTAATTCCTTACACAACAGATAAGCGCAGTGTAGTTAAACAAGAATTCGTAACCCAAAAGTGGCGCGGTGCGTGATTCCACTGCAAGCTGCACCTGAACCGATCCAGACTGGGAAATCATAAGGTTGGTGGAGCCTTTCTAGTGAGGGACCGATTCACAATAATTAATACAGTCCACTAATATCGGCGCATTTATTCGCTAAACGGGACGACCTTTGGACCTAGTCCATCGCCCTACAGTCGGAATAACTCTTAACCTTAATGTTTCGTAAACTATCAAATTACCGCTAAATATTCAAAATACTGCTTTGTTCTTTTAATATTACTGCATTACAATGTGTGAGAATCTTTTCACTTTATATGGATATTTATATATTATACTAGCTGACCCGGCAAACGTAGTTCTGCCATAAACAAACCATTTTTGCGACAAAAAGTAGCCTATGTTCTTCTCGAAGGTCCAATCTATCTCTATACCGAAATTAATCAAAATTGGTTCAGCGATTTAGGAGTGAAAACGTAACAGACAGACAGTTACTTTCACATTTATAATATTAGATAAGGTAGAATGGATGCTACACAATAAGTTGTAGTATATAGAATATAAAAATAGTTGATTTTGCAATTAATTAATAAAAACTATGTGATAAAACTATCGCACGCCAGCAAAACACACATTTATTAAAAACATGAAAATCTGTGAGATAGTTTCGGAATTCATAGTGAGCAACAATGTGACACGAGAATTGTATACGAGTAAGTATAATAAATAAGCGCAGTTCGTCTTGTTGCCGACCCCATCAGATGGCTATATATAATATATAGCCTCCTGGCCCCAAGGGTCAATATTCTTACGCCGCCCTATACGGAGAAAAACAAAAAACGCATAGGCAACCGCTACATTATGGCTTGTTATAGCATAGACTAAGATGACGATTATATTAAAAATGTAGGTTATATATTACAAAAGGAAGCGTGTTAAAACAATAGTGACGTCACTAACATAAACATGGCGGCTATTTTGGGAACGATTAATTAGATTATAATATACACTGTTCAAGGATTAATTACCTAAGAAACTGCCAGACCATGACGAGTCGAAATATCACGTGTTTTATCATAGTCGGGCACAAAGCTTCAAGTATTTTTAAATAGGTGAATGACCTAACTGATTTTAATCAGTTCTTATCACTAGAGCGGTCAGGCTTTGTCAACCTCAACGGTGAAGAAAATAATAATTTTAATAGAATCAATAAAAGCTTTTCTAGTAGTTATGTACGTAAATTGTTTTATAAGGTCGTATATGTAATTTAAAGTAGTGAGGACTTATTTAGGCAAGATAATTTTTTATTTATCTATAGGTAAGTATGTGTATATTATAAATGCCACGTACTAAGTAGGCATACCTGGCAAGGTAAGGAAGAATTTCGTGAGGAATCCAGCAATCCGTCTGCCCACTTAATATAATGCCGTTACAGTTGTCTATAGATTTTTGAGACGCCAGGGGCACAGCTAACACACTGCTATCCGCGTCGGGGAACTGAAACCTGACTCACGTATGCCAGAACACAACTCAAGGTTATTACGGTGAGATATTTAGGGAACAGGGGTTGCCATCCAAACGAACTTGGACTCCTACGGAAAAGAGGAATGTTATGGCCTAATATTATCCCTTTCAAAAAAGGAAGCTAGCAAAACAGAGAGAGAACATGGTTAAATGTCAAATATATAATATTTAATAAGGTGAATAGCTTACACGCGTTTGAAATTATAAAACTCTATAAAAAATAAAAATAAAATTAGGAACAAAAAATATTTAGCTTATTTTAGGGGCATTTCAGACGAAAGTGTTAGATAGAGCAAGTAATGGTCTTTCAGCTTCAAGCAGGAGTTAGGCCGGCCAGTTGTCCATATGCCTAGGCAATAGGAGTACAGCAGGGTTTATTAGTGGGTAATCGTATGGAGGCCACAGACTCGGAAAAGTTTTTCCTCGACAAATAAAAAAAAGAATTGTCTTCGAAAAAAGTCGCATTAAAATGAATTGCAAAAATCGCTTTAAATAGATTTTGTCTATAACACATTAAGAGGAAACTAGTTTTCAACATAAGTATAACCTATTCTTACTACACAAAGCAAACTTGTTAAGTCATTGTGCTATTAATAAATTTCTGAAGTCACATAATGGAGCTATTAATAGCAATATATCGCGACTAATATTAAAAAAGAAAATATTTTGATTCTGCACTCCTCTTTACATGTTATTCTTTGACACATACGTACTACAGACATTGTTAAGAGGATACATTTTAAAAAGTGCTAAAAAGGTGCTGGGAATACATTGTTGTTGTGGAGGGTAAGTACTTCAGGATAATGTGATTAATACAGTTAATAATGATAGTGTTTTTCTTGTTAGAGGTCCTTTTTAAAGGGAAATGCTTGATGAACACCCCACCGTGAGTGCCCGCAGTGGGCTAGTGTTGGACTACCGTGCAATGTACAATACCTACCCCCCCCCCCCCTCCACTCCCTGTGCATATACACACTAAAATCATCTTAGCGTGATTTGATGACTAAGCTTAGGATACGCTTTTCCATGAACATATTCATCCATACCATAGTAAATAAATAAATCAAAGTAAACTGTGATAATTTACAAAGCGCCACCTAGTTAAGCAGTAGTGCTTGTGTTTGGATACTAGACATTTGATATACATTTCATTTACAAATAAATTCATATGCCTATGGGGGTACAGGCGTTTCGACGTAAGAAGATCGGTAATATTAATCTAATTTCAGGTCATACAAATATTATGTCCTATACGTTAATCAAAGTCTTGTAGCCAATTAATATTAGCTATTACAAAGTAGTAAATTATAGGTTATCTATACACATCTTTATTATATAGTACGCCTGTACGTAATATATATGTATATATTAACCTTTATGACGACTCGACCTTTACACGGTTCGACCTCTACCAAGATACGAGATAGATTTGATTCAGCGGAGACACCGTATATGGAGAATTAATTCAATTATTAGAATACATGAGATAATATGAAATTACCTCCATAAAGTAATTTAAGATTAAAATGGTGGACCTTTACTTATGAAAATATTATTAAATAGTTCACTCCTGAAAATACGTCTTTAATCTGGTAATTAAGAAATTATTTTAATTTTACTTAGGCAACAACAATTAACAAGAAAAATGCTAAAAATGAAAGCGGATAGATACAAACGGAGGGTTAGACCAAAGAAAAGATGGATGGATTGTGTAAAAAATGATATGGCAAAAAAGGTGTGTATGGTGACCACTAATAGAGGAAAGTGGAAGGAGAGAACATGTGCATTCCCCGAATAGTTTAGAATATGCAGGTAGAACTTAGCCTCATCCAACGACCTCCGGTCGACGTAGAAAGCGGCCGCGGGTGGCCTCTCGGGGGAGGATCCGCCGCCCACACTATTGACGCGAGGGTGAGGGCCGCGTGCTGTTCAAAGTAATTACATAGTCATTTTAATAGACGACTTCCGTGGCGTATCGGCTAACGTACTGCGGTGCGCTTGCGGAAGACATAGGGTCGATTCCCGTCTCGCGTCTTGGTGTTTATGTATAATATGTATTTATTTATGAAAAAAAGTATATATGTAAAAGTGAATATTCTATCCGTGCAGGGGCGGAGAAAGAATACTGACCTCTGCGGCTGGGGTCGGCCTGTCGTAATAGGCGACAAAACAACCCACCCTACCTACGTAGTAGGGTCCTAAGCTCGTCTGGATGGCGACCATCTTTGACCTTAAGTATGGCGCCATAATAACTTTGTGTTGTATTCCGGAATTAATGACCAAGTTCCTGTACCCTTATGGGATAATAGCGTGTTCGCGATGCCACTGGCGTTGCAAACACTCATAGGTGACGGTAACTGCTAAATGGGTCGTCAGCCTGTCTGCTGTACTATAGTAATACAAAATGTAGCTCATCAGTTGTCTAGTGCCCATAACAGTGCTATGTTATATAGCTTACTTTGGGACTAGATAGCGGTGCGTGATTTGTATCGCTATATTTATTTATTTATTTTTCGTATAAATATATAAATATTCTGGGACACTTTACACAGTAACATATAGATGTTGGACTGGAGTCCAGGGACTCTATTAATTCTTATATTCTTCTCACTCGTATAGGTACGTTAATAAGATTTTAGTAAACAAACTTATACAGACTCTGCATGAAAAATCGAGCTCGTGACCCCGTCATGCGTTCTGATAGTTACGTCATGGGATTGTAGGTACAGTAATCATACATTAAAATCACCCGTTTAGACCTGTCTAACTGCTTGAGATGTAAGACATAGATATATTTTTAGATAACAATAAAAATTTTATGACATCGCATCTGATCTAATCTTCGTCAGATAAGATTTTTTTCCATGTGTAAATGAATAATAAAATAATTCCATTAAAAATCATTAAATTATTTTTATTACACTAATGCTGCCAATTTATAGGTATTTTTTAGAGAAAACGTCTTAAAAAATTAAGATATATAAAAAATATCTCTTAAAACAACTTTGTATTGAAACAGAATATTTTAATTTAAAAACTATCAGATAAAAACACTTATTTATTAATGGATTTTAAATGTTTCTCTCACTGTAGACGTTTAGGAATTTATAAAAAAATTACATAAGAATATCTTTCCGTCAATCGTACTTAGTACTTACAGAAGACAATTACCTCTGTAAAATAAAAAAGCTATATTTTCAGGCGACAGACAAGAAAAGTGAAGTTCATTAAAATAAAAGGCTCATTTACTTTCAGCCTTGTATAGTTGTTAGTAGGCCTTGAAAATTTTTAAAGTGAAAAATTCCTGATTTAACCATATAACAAAAAAAGAAGAAGCTCGGTATAGCTACCTCTTTCTTCTTTAATTTCATTGATCTAAGCTAACATTACTTCTATATCTAATATTTCTACAATATTAGTTAACAAAATGAAACGCCTTGCGGGTAACCGGCGATCTCATCCGGTTTACTTTATTCCGCCATGGGGGTCACCGGTGCCCTCGAACGGTGTTTTTTTATTATATATTACGTAACTCCACGCATATCCTTATAACATTTTGGGTACATATATAAAATACGTACATATATAAATAATTTTTCTACTCCACTTCGTACGGTCTTTAGCATCCCTGGTAGTGGGTCAATTGGCACGCATATCATCCTTTACGACGTCAAATCAGGACTTTTTGGGTCTACCTCTCTTAACGGGCCCCGGCGGCGGCGGCATGACTAGACATTTGTTCCCCCCGTAAGTAGCCGGTTGCCACAAAACGTGGCCGTATCAACGAAACAGACACTCCTGCATCTTATCCGCAATGTCACGGACATGATACGGGAGTTCCTAACGCAGTCTTACTCCACACATCCACTGCAGCATATTCATCTCTGTGATATGCAGTTCCTGCTTGTGTCACTCTAACACCGGCCACGCTTCACAGCCGTATAAAATGCGGATGGACATACGAAACATCCTATATTAACACCAAAGAAATGTAAACTATTACATTTTTTTTACTTACTTTAACTGTATCAGTCTTAAATATTTTTAAATTTAGAAGGTCCCAGCCAATTCCCGAAGAAATCGCAAAAGAACGCAAAGACATTGGGCATTAAAACGTAAAGACATTTTAAAACAATTGGAGACATAAATAAAATAGCAGGTAAGCATCTATTTTCGTATTAACATTGATGAAACGGTAATCCAATAGCGTATGTACTCCGATTTGTGTGCCAGACTTTTAGGCCGTTATTAAATGTTTGTGTACAGCAGGTGAACTTGACTCTTTCAATTATTCCTATTTTTTAGGCTTTAATAATTCTAGCGTTTATTTTTACTTAGAAGTGTTAGTAATTTATTTTTTAACAGTATTTAAACGGTACACGGGGGAACATTAATTAGAACATATTTTATGTGAAACACATCATGTTTATATAAACTATTTAGTTTTGAGGACAATTTACCCAGCGCATATATTTTATATAGAAGAAAGAAATATATTTATTTTAGAACAAAACACCTAATAGACTACACGACTATACACTAAAAAGAATGCACCTAATAACTTACAAAAAAAATCTACTTATAAATAAATATACATGCTTAGTTTTTTATTTTCTATTCTTCTCGTTGGCGGGAAATAATATACTATATATATAATAATAACAAAATTAGAATAATAAAGAAAATATTTTATTACGCATCATAAAATATTATAGTTTTATGAAAAAAACTTATGAATTTATTCACACCAAAAGCTATTTTTATGTAATGTATGTAGTTTTCGTATCACCTGTTTGAATAATTTTGTGATTAATTAATGTTTTTTTAATAGCTCACACGTGTAATTTTTTATAAACTTCGACGTAAAGGATGAGTAAGTAAATCTTAATGGCATAAACCCATCAATGCATATTATATAATACCTAATGCAAAATACAGTTCCTGTAAGTTATATACGAGTAATATAATAAATTCTAACTATGTACATATATTGATATTTTTCTGAGAATAACAGAAGTATAACGAAAACACTAGCACGACCTCCGGCCGCCGTAAAAAGCGGCCGCGGGCGGCCCCTCGGGGGAGGACCCGCCGCCCGCACCATTGCCGCAAGGGTGAGGGCTGCGTGCTGTTCCGCGGCCCTCCTCAACTCCTAGAGTTATTACAGGAGAGCGCCAGGGAGACGAAAGCCTGACCCCCTGGCGCCAACACTTAAGAAGAGGCCCGCCTTAAGACAAAGGGCGGACCGGCGCCGGCCCGGGCCACGAGATCGGCAGGTCATATATCCGTAGGCCCGGGCATAGGCGATAGGAGAACAGCGGGGTTTTTTAGTGGGTAGTCGGATGTTCGAACATCTTTCCCGGAGTCCCACATATCCCTCGGTCCCCCTGGGCCGGGAGAAACCGTCAAGAGTGGTTTTTCCCCGAGACCAAAAAAAAAAGAATAAAAATGGAGGGGCGCCACGGCCCCTGACCTTACGCCTGACCCAGGTCCTATTGAGGCACGCTTGCTTCGGGAGGTACCTTTTTTTTATTGCGTAGGACAGCAGACAGGCTGACAGCCCGCTTAGAATTTAGCAGTTACCG
This sequence comes from Malacosoma neustria, assembly GCA_963693495.1. NCBI lineage: Eukaryota > Metazoa > Arthropoda > Insecta > Lepidoptera > Lasiocampidae > Malacosoma > Malacosoma neustria. The sequence continues at coordinate 12,779,629 of OY856390.1, forward strand.
TCGCCTATAGGTGTTTGCAACGCCAGTGGCATCGCGAACACGCTGCTGTCCCTTAAGGGTACAGGAACTTGGGTCACTAATGCCGGAACACAACACAAGGTTATTATGGCGGCATACTTAGGACCGAAAGTGGTCGCCATCCAGACGGGCTTGAGGCCCTACCACGTAGCTCAGGTGGGTTGTTTTGTCGGCTTTTACGACAGGCCGACCTCGGCCGCAGAGGTTAGTATTCTTTCTCCGCAGAGTGAGTTGTGATGAGTCTACATATATTTATCTCTAAATTAGATATATTCGATGTTAGCTTTGCCTATGGCAACGACCTATATTATTTCTCACCTTGCATTTGACCTACATTATAAAAAAAACAAACAAATCGTTAAAGATCGTGTACATACATTGTTTGTTTAAATATTTGTGTTTTTATATTAACCGTAAATATTGTGCATATAAATATGAAGTTTTGTACACTATGTTTCCATAAAAACATGAAAAGCTCGATACAACTAGTAAATAAAATTCGTATGAAATTAGGGCGGGTAGTTATAAATAATTTCTATTAACATTACTAGAGCTTGCTGTTTACAATTCCCGCAAGAGTAGTGTTTACATTTTTCAATTCCTACTTCTCTGGCTGTATGATTGTTTTTGCATCAAAATATTCAAAACCCTCTGTATCTGAAGCTTTCACCTTGAACTCGGGTATAGCGTTGAGAATTGTCACAGTTCGAAACTACCCACTTATTTGCGCGCATAATTTGTTAGACTTTAAACTGTGCGATTAATTGCAAGAACACAGAGGGAATGGTAGGGAATTACGTCTTTAAATGGAAATGAAATGACACCACTTGATTGTTCACCAGCTAAATCTATGTACAATGAAAACTAGAATGAGTTACAGTGATACAATGGGCGGCCTTATCGCTAAAAGCGATCTCTTCCAGGCAACCCTATAATGGAGTGGAATACATCTATTAACTTGTGGATGGCGGTGCATAAACTGGTTATACGTAATAATAACGAAAATATATTTTATATTATAAAACTATAAACAAATAATCATATTTTCAATCCATTTACAAAAAATACATGATGGAAGAAAAAAGAAAGAAAAGAAAATAGTAATGACAGTGAATCGATAAATACATAAGCATGACGTAGTTAAAAAATAAAAATCTGGGTGACCTTAGCAGTTTTGTTGTGACAGGTAATGTTTTTACATCAATTTCTTAAAGATAGCAAGGGTTTTGGCTTTACGAATGTATACAAGTAGGGAATTCCAGATTTACTGCTTGAACTGAGAACGAATTACCAAAAAAAATGTTCTATCCGTGCAGGGGCAGAGACAGAATACTAACCTCTGCAGCCTGGGTCGGCCTGTCGTAAAAGGCGACAAAACAACCCACCCTAGCTACGTGGGCCTCAAGCCCGTCTGGATAGTGACCATGTTTGGTCTTAAGTATGCCGCCATAATAACCTTGTGTTGTGTTCCGGCATTTGTGACCCAAGTTCCTATACCCTTATGGGACAGCAGCGTATTCGCTATGCTACTGGCGTTGCAAACACCCAGAGGCGACGGTAACTGTTCAATTCTAAGCGGGCCGTCAGCCTGTCTGCTGTCCTACAGCAATAAAAAATGAAGTGGTGTGTTTGTAAAGTTTGTAGAGCTGGTGTGTTTGTAAAGCTTTAAAATAATATCTATGATTTTGAGACTTGACGGGAAAAAGTTCCCATAACTCGCTAAGCTGGCCCAATGATGATTAGCGGATTACATTTTTTTACTACTGAGGAACAACAAACAGGCTAACGACCCACTTAATAGTAAGCAGTTACCGTTGCCTATAGATATTTGCAACGCTAGGGCAGTGGCGTAGCGAGCTTTACTCGCGCCCGGGGCACAATACCTTTTTAACCCCCCCCCCCTCCCCCCATTAGAAAACTATATAATATTATATGTAAAATATACTCACAAATAAATAAAGTAAAATAAATAAAGTCATATGCACAAGCTAGGCTTTAAATTTGAGAAAAATGTAGTTGAGAAAGCAAGACTAGATTTTGAAATGTATATGATCATCTAGAATTAGTTCAAAGAAGAAAGAAATTAGAAAAGACGTGCCATTTCTGTTATGAATATATTATTACATTTTGATTTAAACTATTAGTGTTCCTTTTTTAAGTATTGCATGCCATAGTGCGATTCGAACTCGTGATCTCCGGGTTTGTTTCCTAGTATGATACAACTTAGCTTCCAACGATCTATAGTATGTACCTGAATTGAATAATAAAAACATTATATACATGCTGGAATAATTCACTCAGCACAAAGTAAGTAGAATATGGGTACTAGATAACTGATGTTTATATACTTTTATTTTGCAAATTAATACATATTATACACAAACACTCAGACTAGGGAATCGAACTGAATCACTCGAATCGAATATGATCTATTTATTCTTTCTCTTCTTTAATTTGGTTACCATTAATCGTGTATTGTAAAAGTAACAATAAAAAAAACGTATTTCATAAGTTCAAATCAACAAAAAACTAAATATTATAATGTTTGATTAGTAAAATAACGGATTACATTAAACAAAAATCAGAATGGCGCCTTTGTCTAACCGAAGAAACAATCCAATTGTCGAGATTACACCTGCCTGACACAATTTGGGAAAATTTAATTAATCTCCCCAATAATCTTGTTCTACTTCTGTAATCTAATAGAACATTCTCACATTTTCCTTATATAATGTATACTTGTATAATAATAGATAATTACAATAATAGATAATCACACCATTATTCATGTCAGACCACCTATGGACGTTTGCAACACCATATGCATTACCAACGCGCTGCTGGCCTCAAAGAAATTTTATAACGCCTTTCGAACCGTTTCATATAAGAAAGAAGAGGCTCCAGGAAATGGGGATGAATACCAAGCCGATGGCGGGCAGTGCAGTGGTAGAAAGACAAAGAAGGCACCATTCTAAACAGTTCTTTAGAACACTCTCCGTTGTACAGACGGTAGAATACGCAAAATCTCTCCGAAGGCCATTGCTTCTCAGCAATTTTACAATTGGAAAAAACCTGTGCTGTGTACATTCTTATTTAATAGAAGGAAATATCTTAAAATTATCAAACGCAGACCGTTAAAAACATCATGACACCTGTACATCGAAATCACCGACAAAAGCAACAAACGTCATCCGAGCGGGACGAATAAATATTTTATTTAAATCAACTTCAACATTGAGCAAAAACATTTATATATTTATAGAGTTTATACATAACTTTTCCATTTATTTGAATTTTATTACATTTATTTAAAAGAAACATATATGCAACTCTGTAGCAACCTTTTTATATAATAAACACACATTTTAGGAAGAGTGTATAATTCTGCTGCTTACTTTAGTACACACTGCTCTATAAAATAATAATGTCTACCTTTGTAACATTTTACCTAAATTATAATTATTAAAAACTTTAACAAAATGCTTATTTAATATTAAATCCAATCGTTCACAAAAACACTTTATTATATTCAGAAACTATTTTTGTTTTACGTGTAAATGAATATTTACACTGTTACGATTATTTAATGTATTTCCGTGAATAGTATAATTAACTGATTAGGGTAGCTGCGTTTACGTTATACTTTATTAGCAAATTAAAAATGTATACAGATTTGAATACCACGCAGTCTTAACTTTTTTTTAATTTTTGTGGGACAGCAGATGCGCTGACGGCCCACTTAGAATTTAGTAGTTACCGTCGCCTATGTATATTTGCAACACCAGTCGCATCGCGATCACGCTGCTGTCCCATAAAGGTATTATAGCGGCATACTAAAGACCAAAGGTGGTCGCCATCCAGATGGGCTTGGGGCCCTACCACGTTGCTAGGGTGGGTGTTTTGTCGCCTTTTACGACCGGCCGACTGCGGCTACAGAGGTCCGTATTATTTCTCCGCCCCTGCACAGAAAAAAGTTACCATCGCATATGTGTTAGGGGCGCCAGAGACACTGCCGTAAAAGAACTGGTATCTGGTCACTTTTGCCGAAACCTAACATAAAGATATTATGACGTTATTTTCAGGATACCAGGGGTGGTTACTATCCACGGGTTTGGAGCCCTATCATTAGCTAGGTTTGTTTATTCGCCTTTTATGAAAGGTTGCTACCAGCAGCAGGGATCCCTATTCTTACTCCACCTCTGCACGGAGATTAATCTTCTAGAAGTAAAATTAAACAATGTTAAATATTAACTTTTATATGATTCCATTGAATATGAAGCATATTTTACTTAGTTTAGTATTTATTTAATATTAACCTGCGACTTCGTTCGCTAACTTACATAAAATTAACATTTTTCTAGAATAAATATAATGTAGACTATTTATTTATATTTACATCAAATTTCATCTAATTCTATTCAGTCGTTATGGTGTGATTAAATAACAATCATGCATTTGTCCAAACTTTCACACTTATATATTGGGTGTATAACATTAAAGCTACATTCTGGAAAAATTTTAATCTGCTTTTTTTTTACTTACTTTTGCCCATCTTTCCGGCAGCATACGAATTCCGTGACGGAAAAAATATTCGTCTTTCGACTTGATCCAAAAACCATCCAATGTTCGACTTCTTCATACAAATGAAAGTGCACGTCAGCCAGACCGTGTGCGATTGATCGGAACAATATTGCAGATTATACATTAACGTACCAAAGTGCAAATTTTAAACGTCAAAAATTTTATTCAAAACAAGATGACATCAGCAAGGCCTCTAGTTCAAGGTCACAGAGTTAGCACAAAGTCCCGGAACATGTCTTACTTCTTCCGGGCGGAAGTGACGGGACTATACGTGGAAAATATAATGACTTTCCGAGAATATATCCCACGAAATATTAAGAGGCAAATGTGCCTTTTTCAGCACTTATTTTTCATATTGCACGGATAATATCAAGAATATATTTTCAAACCTTGGGGACTCAATTAAACTTTACTTGTAATGGGTGTTCAATTTGCTAAATAACAAAGGAGATTATAATATAAAAGGTTTACTTTCGAGTTTGGGACATGCCGAGACCTCTGTAAAAACCTAGGCTATACATATATACTGACTATCTGAATAGCAGACCAGAGAAGTTTCTGAATTCACCTTAATCAGAAATTGAATGGGCAGTCAGAAGTATGAGTAGTGATGGATAATGCTCGAAACACTCGACAGGCAAATTGTAAGTACCAAGTTATTTTTATAAAATGAAAGGTAATTAAAAAACAAACAATCATAATAATATATATAAGTAAAATTACATAATATGCTCCCTTAACGAATCGTTACGTCATTTATCACTGTACTTAAATAAAAACGACTTTATTTATAACTAAACATGTCAAATATGTGAAGTTCAATGCCACTTGTATCATTTAGACGTGCCATTTGTGTCATCTGAACACTAGACGAGTCATGACAAACAAATGTCATTATGGAAACAATTCTATGAAACGCCAAATTATATGGACATTGCAATTATTTTATACAATGTCATTAATTATATTAATAATTCCGTGTAGGTTTTTATCCGTGCAGAGGCGGAGAAAGATTACTAACCTCTGCGGCCGGGGTCGACCTGTGGTAAAAGGCGACAAAACAACCCAACGTACGTGGTAGGGCCCCAAGCCCGTCTGGATGGTGACCACCTTTCGTCTTAAGTATACCGCCATAGTAACCTTGTGTTATATCCCGGCATTAGTGACAGCAGCATGTTCGCGATGCCACTGGCGTTGCAAACACCCATAGGCGAGGGTAACTGCTAAATTCTAAGCGGGCCGTCAGCCTGTCTGCTGTCCTACAGCAATTTAAAAAAAGGTATATTAAATTTATTGAATTCAAGCGGATAAAAAAATCTTAATATTTAAAATTAAAAGTTACAAAATTTCTTCAAAGCTAGCAGTGGGTTGATTTTCAATCTTTGATATAAAGCCTTTGATGTTGCAATTGTCCATAGACGACGGTGATCTGCTATCGGATGGGCCGTTTGTCTGCCTGTTGAACTCCATAAAAAAATCTGTCCCACGTATTTCCCCGACCGAGCTAGAGTCGATCTCGAAAGCATATGCCTCCGCCCGGGCGTTGGGCAATAAAAAAACATTGGGGTTTTAGTAGGTACACCAGCAACAAATGGTCCTTTGGCCAAGCAGATGATTGGTAAAGCTCATACCCTGAAGTCTAAATTAAGGTATCCTTCGCTTCAAGCCTGGTTCTGGCTATAATAACAATAACAGTCTATAGCGTCCCACAGCTGGGTTCGAGCCTCTATTAGAGGGAATGGACAGTATATCTGCCACGCTTATCCGAGGCGGATTACGCAAAGGTGATGATTACCCATAAAATACCATTTTGAGCTCTTTGAAAGTACATAACGTTGCTAGATTGGTTTTATTATTCCATAATGAATACTATCCGGATATAGGGAATATAATAAGTACAGTATTATAAAATTTATTCTACACTGATATAATTTGTTTTTTATTTATACGTTTATATAACATTGATGAAATCACTTTATTAAATTACTGAGAATCATTAAAATAGAACATTACAATTTAGTTATCTAGTAAACTCATGTCATCTTAGATGTAGTACTTATATTGAAACATAACCTATAATTTATTATTATGTGAATTATTAAATGATAGAGGCGAGCATACAATTAATCGTTACTAGGTTCTTTCTTTATGTTTTTCTACGGATTGTTGCACGCGTTTATTTTGATCTTTATACAAATATATTTATACAATACAAGAAATATAACTATAGGCCATGTTGCAGTACTCTACTGAAACAAAAAGAACTGTTGGGTGACGATGGAAACTAAGGCCAGAATAGCAGTTAGATCACGTATAATCTGATAAATAATACACATTTACATATCTTTTTTGCCCGGGGACTGCACTTTAACAGTACTGCGTCAGAACTCGTATGAGGGATTCTCCGCCCTGCTACTGCGAATACTTGTCTGTCTGTCTAGCAAAGAATAGCCAAGATGGTTGCGACAGCATACCCACTAAAAACTGTGGTCGTCACCCTGAGCCTTTGTCACAGGATCGGCTTTAGGTCTTGCTCTGCAACGACTTTTGCGTTTCGGTTATATATATGTCAACTCACGATGTTTATAGTAATCTCATCAATCTTGACAATCAATACTGAACAATTTTTATGACCATATGTAACTGAAATTCTAGTTTGAATGAAAAATGATCTCGATAAATTTGTATAATAAAATACACGCATGCAAGGCTTATCACCAAATACGATTAACCTCTTTTTTCTAAATTTATTTATACAAACTTGAATTCCAGAACCTAAGGAACACTACAGGGCTGAACTTGGGCAAAACAGATAAGGTTACAAGATTACAGGAACGATTACCGCCACACCCCCAAAGGGGTTTTCTCACGGTGTTTTCCTTCACTTGCGTTTGGTAATTACTTTATAATATTTACATTAGACGAGAAAAACTGTCTACCGTGATCTCTTTTGGTCCCTAAGTGTAATAACTTGATAACTGTGATAACTACTTCGCTACCACGTATCTTTAAAAAAATCACTCCTAGCAATGATAAATGACCTTAGAGCGAGGCAAAAACATATTGCTTTTTTTTTAACGAAAAACATGTTCCAAGTATATAATGCGATTCTTGCAAAAGTATCAATGTTTCAGACATTGGAAATTAAAACTATTTTTATATTTAAATTTGCATAATTGTCGCGTTTGTTCAGCTGTAAGTAACGACCATTCAAGACAAATTTAGAATTAAATATAAAAATTGTAAACAAATTCAAACCGTTTTTCACACTTAAATCCTTTTTCACAATTTCTATTCCACGGATAACGTACACACTACTTTAGCACACGCGTCATTGAGTTTTCCCGCGAAAATCGAGCCGCGATGCGTACACCCCCTACAGTGGTGGAATGTATACTGACAGACATTCGTTTGGCTCCGGCGTAGGGCTGTCCGGTAAAAATTTACTGCACGTTATTTAAATCAAATACTTAAAGAAATTATAAAAAATATATATATTTATAACTGGAGATTTTAAAAATCGAATGCCATAATTTAAAAGACGTAGATATATACATATATATATAGATGATTATTCAGTGGCTAGTGTTATACTGTACCTTAGTATTTCGGTGTTGATGGGATGGTCCTTTGTGGGAACAAAGGACAGTGTTATTAAGATTTATAAATAGTTTAGGTATCGGTTTGTATGATTGTAAACTAAATAGAAAACAATATAAGCTCTCACCAAATTGTAAAAAAAAATGTGGTGACCTTGGATCAGCAATTATTCTAAGAATAAAAAACATTACATTTGATAAAAAAATTTAAACTATAAAAACTCTCAAATATTACACGGAGGCAAAAGTGAATAATCGTGAGGTTAGGCTGTAGTCACTGTAGTTATCTATAAGATAGATTGATAATGACTAGGTTTTTAGTAGATATATTTTAGGGCATTACTTAGGGTATTGCATTAATGCGAGGGATGTCCCACATACCCATCTCCGAACCCTTGGCCAGCGATGTTCATGAAAATCCACTGTGGATTTTCGCTGCATAAAAAGGCCTAATCTAATCTATACTTACATAATTGTTTTATAAAAAAACTTGTTTCATTCATTAATAAATTGACATGCAATTACATCATTTGATAATAAATTTTATTTTAATAACAACCACATATGATGTAAAAATGGCAGCCCTGATTATCATAGGGTTACCGAACGTACATAACAACCTTCCAGCGACCGGTTTTTTTGTTCATAAATATAATAATAATACCTCCAAAAATAACACAATTATTATTTTGTTATTCCCATATTTAATAATGATACTTTTTATTATTTAATTCCTTAGTTCCCAAAGTGGTCCAGTTCCCCCGGGGTTCACGGGAGACTCAATAGGAGTCTGAAAAAATGGGGTTTCACAATTCGGGGGTCCACGAAAATTTATTTGCTTTCGATAGTGATGAACTTAAGTGTTGGCTTGACTTCAGCTATCCATGTAGGCAGATAATATTTTAAGAAGCTCAGCGACTGTTACTTTTAAAAACTTGCATATTCCACATTCAGTACAACGTGTCGAGACTTGCAAAGCACCGCCGCTGCCGCCGCCACCGTCCCCAACGCTTTTTCAGACGTGCAAAGGGACGAAATACGACTTGTGTGTGCTTGCAATCTTGCATGAACTTATTTGATTCTTCACCAATATAAATACGAATGCCAAGGGTAAACGTTACTCATTTGTTTCCGGAATTTCGAAAAGAAAAGTAAAGCGAATCAATGTTAGTGTTTGCCAGTGTTAGAAAAAGTAAATATTTACCTGCCTATTTGTATACATACTTTTATTTTATGGTGTAATAAGTATATTTGTAATATTTGCGTGTGGTAAGTACGTATTAAAAATTAAATACTGAACAGAGTCGTTATTAGATACTTCCATAAAAGTACAGAAGGCCGAGAAAAGTTGAACTTTTTATCCCTACTTTATTAGTATTTTTTTTACCCGACTGTGTCAATAAAAGAGAGATATATTATCATTGACCTGCAGATTGTAAATATTTCAGGTTCCTAATGCTAAACAACTTAATTAAATATATTTTCATAAACTGTACGCGTCTTTACGTACCCGTAAGGTGCATCAAAGTAATAAATAAATAATTAAAATCACAGAGTTCTGATATCAAAATATTATTTAAAAGTATTCTCTATCGAATTTACAGAAATATATCAAAATATATTTATGAAAAAATGTACGATAATATAATGTAGTTACAATTATTGTTATTTTTGGAGTCGGTGTCAGCCAAGGTAAGTTTGTAACTACATACATAGTTGTAGGTGAGATGTGCTTGTGTATTATTATTGCTAGGTATATTTTTAGTGTTTCCTTGGCTGTTAGTTGGATGGAATCATATTGTTGACTGGCCGATTTTACTTTTTTCACATCCACTCACAGCATAATCAATTAATTAATTAATCAATCAATTCTCACTTTTTTTCTAAAACTTTTAATTCGTGGATGGAACTCGGCTGCAACGCAAATTTGAGTAAGATCTAATCTTCACATTTTTTGTCAAGTTTCGGAATATGGTAGAAATGTAGTTGCAGGCTCCACCGGAACCAGCTAAATTTTGAAAGTGGTATATGAGAAAAAATGTTTGGGAACCACTGATTTAATTTTTGGTGTTTGAATGGCTGCAACGCATTTTTCGCGTGTTTTATTTCGTATCAAGTTATCGTGTGTTTCATATACCGTGAACCATAAAGCATGCACTAAAATAATATTTGTAATACTCTAGAAACTATTAGTAACTAGTCTATATTATCTATATTATTATAATTGTTATTCTGTTACCAATGTTGTCAACATCACGAAAGAGATCACGAGAAATCGCGTTAAGTTTCTATTTTCAGGATTCGTATGTTGTTTTATTTGTCGAGGAAAAATATTTTCCCAGTCTCCCCATCCGCGGAGGTGTTGTAGGCTATGTGGAACTCTGCGAGACCCCGCCGTTCTCCTATCGCCTAGTTCCTGGGCTGATGGACATCTGACCGGTCAATCTCGTAGCCCAAGCGAGCGGTATTTAAATTGAGGGATCAGAAGGAAGTCGTTCCATTGAAAAACAAGTTATATGGCTTAATTTGCTTGCTAGTATTGTTCTCTGATTTTTACAGAGTTTATATTTCATTTAATTTAACTTTTGTATACATTTATTCTGTTTTCTTTAAGTTCACAATATAAAATTGAGTAAATTCTCTCCCCTCTGTTTGGTAAAAGCTGTATTTAGTTTAAGTATCCTTTTATTGATGTAAGTTATTATGTAATACTTTGGTTTTGCTTTTTTATTTATAATATGGATTTACAATTAATTGCATTATTTATATTATGGATAACTTTGTTCTAATAAAAAATAAATTCTGTAGAACAGTAGACAGGCTTACATGGTCCCAAAAGTAAACAGATAGCCACGCTTCCACCCACGGAGAAATTTTATGACGCCCTTTTTGAAACAACCCGTGTTGTAGTGCGGTGGAAAAACTTCAGCACAACCACTTACCTTGGTCTTCCTGCCGCTGGGGCTCTTCGATTATAATTATGGCTATAAAAGGCACTGACACGAACTACTTTCGATTGAGCTAGTTAACTTATTGAAATATTGGAATAGAACAACGGAAATCGAGGAAATCGATGCGACACGTGCTTATATTTGAATGAAAGAATCGCGAGAGCAGTGTCGTCATAGAATAGAGGTGACAATGCATTTGCTTAGATACGATTAACTCGATATTAAGAAATATTTGCGGTAAATTGTTTGTGTTAAATACGTAACACCTGTGTTCTTCATAATATGGATCCATGAAAACCTGCGATCAATATATTTTACTAGTGCAGGGAACTTTGTCTGTATAGGTATATATAATATGAAGACTTTTTTACCGTGTATCTTTTTAATAAATCCCAGTTGCAATAATGCTAAAATTGGGATCTTTGCCAACGCGTAATGTCCAAAACATGTGCGGACTTTATTGTTTGTGCTGCTACATCCTTTTTGAGCAAAGAGATATAGGAAAATAGATGAAGCTAAATTAGTTTAAAAACTAATTTAACCCTGGACTGTGGCGAGACAATTTATTATATACCCAAAATGCCAACGCGAAGCTATTAGTAAGGTAAGCAGACTGGGAGTCGCGAAAATGCTGCAGGCTATAACGAATTTATGATTTCAACTTGAGTTTTATTGCGTTGTGTTAAAGTATAGAGTTTTAAGAAATATTTTTTTATATAGAAATATTAATTGTATAACATCAGTTGCCTGGCAAAGTAGATCTAAAATGTTTATGTGTATATATTAGTTCTGTAGAACCTATAATACAGGCACTCTGGTAATTACTCTAGGACTAGATGGCGCTGTGTCAAATGATATACTAGAGTTCATTTTTTTATTGGTGTAGGACAGCTGATAGGCTGACGGCCCGCTTAGAATTTAACAGTTACCGTCGCCTATGGATGTTTGCAACGCCAGTGGCATCGCGAACACGCTGTTGTCCCATAAGGGTACAGGAACTTGGGTCACTAATGCCGGAACACAAGTTATTATGACGGCATACTTAAGACCAGAGGTGATCGCTATCCAGACGGGCAAAATCTGCTGTCCTACAGAAATAAAAAAGTATTAATATACGAGTTTATTTGGAGGGGTGAGTAGAGTTCTTAATACATTTTAGATACTTTATATTATGTCATTAATATAATACATATAAGATATCGTCACTGTTAAACCAATATCTGCTATGTGCCCTTTTTTGAGACCTAAAAATTTTGACTATTATTACTAACTGATATATAAAAACCGTTACGTGATTTTAATCATTACATTAATAGAAATCACTTTAAAACAAATTGTTCGTTATCGTCTCTTCACATGACATGCACATAGCAGATATTGGTTTGACAGCGACGATATATTATATGTATTACATTAATGACGTAATACAAAATACTACTGACTACAAAAATAACAATAATTGTAACTACATTATATTATCGTAATATAGATCGTACCTACATATTGATGAGTAGAAAAGTAAGTTGATTATTAAGTTATAGAAGAATATGCAATTATTTTTTTACTTTTTAGTGCAAATTAATTTGTTTTGGAATAGTTTTTTTTACTGAAGGCGGTTGTTTTTTTTTCTTAAAATTTTTGTTTATTTTTTAATTTTTAGTGAATCTGAAGTACACTAACTAATTTGTCTGAATATGGGTAGACCTACTAAACGTGCTGCTCATATGAGACGGCGCCATTTAAATGAAACAAACGAAGTCAGGGAGAAACATCTATTATATATCAACAGAAGAAATCTACTTCGAGGACAACTTCAAAAGAGACTTGCGAAAAACGCAAAAATAGACTTACACGAAAAAAGTTTTTTGAACAGGGAAAATATCAAAAAACCTAGTCATCGTCTTGTCAAACCTAGTCTTGATCAACGATCGTCTATCGAATGAGACGGAGGAGCAACTTGCCCACCAACTCAGCGTTTTACACGATCGTCTATCCAAAGAAACGGAGGAGCAACGTGCCCACCGTCTCGGATTAATCCACGAACGGGTATCTAATGAGACGGAGGAGCAACATGTCCACAGAATCAGATTTTTTTTTACATCGGTTCCCCCCCCCCCCCCACCGAGGATCGAACCCGCTACCTCATGCGTTGCAGGTCGGTTACTTTGCCACTCTGCTACCACCAGTCTTTTATACGGTAATAAAGCTCATCAATAATACGCAAAAGCTTCTACCACCCACTCGGCTACCACCGCTTCACACATAATACACCTTAAGTAATGTAATTAGAACGCTGGCGTCATGTTGCAATGCAGCAACGAACGTAAGCGCATTACAATTTGATTACAGACAGTTAGAAATTCTGCTACAGATCGCACCATAATGTAAGCCGTTAAGGAGTTCCATTGATCATCATATTCGACTACGACAATTACTTGACCAGTGTAGGCTCGCATTCTCACTTTCTTTGGACACGTATCACGGCGCGGAGGCGAATCCATCGAATGCCCGGTAGTGCAGGGCAAGGTTGAGGGCACCCGACCACGCGGGAGATCACCGATGAGGTGGACGGACCAAGTGAAAGGCGCCGTCGACGTTCCTCTGCACGAATGCACAAGGAGAGCGGCAATTCGCGAAGAGTGGCGTCGTATTGTAAAACAGGCTACAAAAACCTCAACGTGACGGCCACGACCACTCTGGCAAGAGTGTAACGCCAGAGAAGAAGAATTACTTGACCATAATGACGTTACGGTAGGTGACTCAAATATCCGGATAGCCTATAAAAGATTCGGCCGAGTATCGTCCATTTGCTCCTAAGAATTGAAGAGTTCCGTTACTTTGTCATAGATCCCATAATCTAACCAAACTCTCATCAAACTACCTTTGAAGTACATCCTTTCCAATAAAAAATGAATCATCGAAATCGGTTGACGTGATATTGTTATTCGTCCGTTTGTTGTGCACATACTTAATGCAAATTTAAGACTTATATGGTTTTCTCATGGATGCCATTGTCAGAACTGGACCAAATTGAAATGGGACTACACGGCAAGCACCAGCTTTCATATAAAAAAAGAATCATCAAAATCGGTTCACCCAATCGAAAATTCTGAGGTAACAAACATAAAAAAAATACAGACGAATTGATAACCTCCTCCTTTTTTGAAGTCGGTTAAAAACCATTGCGCTGCGGTTGTTGTAAAATAAAAAATCGCTTATAAAAAATTAACCTTGCAATATTATTAGGGGTCAAAGTATGAAATTGTCGATTTATATTGAAAATTTTAAACTTATTTTCTTCTAAGATGTTTATTTAATCAAAATCTAAACGAAATTTATTTTTATACCTTTACGATATGGGTTATCGCTGTTAAATAGGAAAGTCTAAAAATTTTTCAAGAAAGTTAAAAAAATGTATTAAGGGCACCGTGGATACAATCCGATTATTTAAGGAGCCTGAAACTGAATGTGATTGGGAAACTCTGCTTTAATCCCTATTATTGTCTGAAAGTATTTGTTTTTTTATGAATTCATAAACAATTGTTATTACCTTAAATAAACGTCAACAATCAATCGTATCCTTTATGCGTCCGAGCATAAGTTTGGGAATTGTAGATATTGGGACCCTTATTAACAATGTTTGTAGAGGATAAGACCCGTGCGAACTCTGTCACAAATCCCAATAATACAGCTCATCAAATATTGGATCAATACCGGCAATTATGTTTGTTAATCTATGGTGATTAACAACCCGTAAATTTAACAATCAGCGTCATTTAGTCAAAGTAAGCAGTAACGCACTTTTGTTATGAGTACTATACAACTAGTATACTTATTATATTTATTTCTTATTATTTTCAAATACATATAATTAATCTATATACATAAATCAAAGTATATAATCTTCATTAAGAGTCATTGTTTCAAGGCGAAACAATGACTCCATAGAGCGTCTCGTTGTCCAGGGCAAAGTGGAGGGGACCAAATCACGTGGAAGATCACCCATGCGATGGATCGACCAGATCAAGTCGGCTGTGGGCGGGCCTTTGCATGAGTGCACCAGAATGTCTCTGAATCGCGAGAAATTGCGTAAAATCATACAGCGAACAATATCTGACTCTAATAGTACTACCAGTTGATCACGACCGCTCTGTAAAGAGTGAAACGACTAAGAAGAAGATATAATCTATATACGTATATAAATGAAAATGGATAAAATTAGAAATAAGTATATTAGAGCAAGTGTGAAAGTAGAAGTGATTGAAAAACTTAAAAGAAACAGACTAGCGTGTTTTGGCCATGTAATGCGAAGGGAGCAATGCCATACAACTAGGAAAATGATAGAAATGAAAGTGTATGGATACAGAAACAGAGGTATACCAATTAAAAGATGGATGGATTGCGTAAAAGATGATATGGCGAAAAGGGTGTGAACGTTGAGATGACGGCTAACACAGAAGAGTGAAAGGAGAGAACTTGTTGTGCAGCAGAAGAAAAGACATGAACAAAAGTCGGGTTATTTACACGATTAAGTCATGAATGGTCGGACCAATATCTATTATCTCTGCTTTTTGGATTCATATCCAACCAGGAAAGCAAAATAAGTTATTGGTATATAATAAGTTATCTTATAATAACTATTAAATACAAAAATTCACGGATTTGGCGTCTTTTTACCACCCCACTGCCCTTCATCGGCTGGGTGTTCATCCCCATTTCTTAGAGCCTCTTCTTTCTTGTACGAAACGGTTCTCAAGAACCTCCATGTTGCGTGCTCTCAGGATCTCGAATGAGCTTCCGGCTGAGGTTTTCTCAGCGCGGTATAATATGGGGTTCATCAAACAAAGTGTTATAAAATTTCTTCGAGGTCGGCAGCGCGTTGGTAATACCTCTGGTGTTGCAAACGTCCATAGGCGACGGTGACCACCTATCAGGGTGGGCCGTTTGCCTGTCTGCTGAACTCTAGCTATAAAAAAAGCGGAAAAAATTATATAAGAAATTATTATATAGAGAAGATTTATCTCGATTCATCTGACAGTTGTTATCATCTGACAACAACTGTCAAATCGACTGGTTTGCACAATTCTAAAAAAGATCCTTCGTATTATGAACTTAATGCATAAAACCTTTTTTGTATTTTTAAAAGTAACTAACTAAGTAACTGTGAATGGAAGTGTTGGAAGGGCGGACAAACCTAGGCGGACATTTCGAGACCAGATCAGGGACGTCTTGAAAAAAGGCTAGGTCAAGAGAACCCTAAACCGAAGGGCATGTATGAAAGGAATAATGAAAGTGGACGAAGCGAAACATGTAAGAATCGTAGCAAGTAGAAAGAAGTGGTCTCTGCCTACCCCTACGGGAAAGAGGCGTGATTATATGTATGTATGTAAACTTTTACATACATAACTATATTTATAAGCGAAATACCACTCATTACGAGATCTCTAAAACTATACACCCGATTGACTTGAAATTTAGCTTATTTGCCCATTTTGCGATGTAGACGCAAAATGCCACTCATCACGAGATCTCTAAACCTGTACACTCGATTGATTTTAATGAAATTTTGTATGGTTACTTATTTTGCAATGTAAACGCTTACTAGCAACAAAAATCCTATTATCAACGATTTTATTTTTTATTTTTGCGGCAGAACAACGTTTGCCGGATCGGTTAGTAAATAAATAAAGCATACCCGCCACGTTTGTCCAAGGCTATTGGCAGGTTATACATACTAGTGATTTTTGCAGGTAAAAATAAGTTGTTTGGTAACCAACGTACGTTGCGGAGCTTCTCCATGTCCATCTCCTTTTACTGAACACATAAAAAATAAATGTGAGTAAATGTTTTAAAAGGCCTTAACCCAGAATGGAAAACGAACCGAGTTATTCAGTTATAGTTTTTTTACGACTTACTAGATAAGTTAATATTGAGTATCCCTATAAACTATAGTATCCCTATACATATTTCAATTACCTGGTCAGCTAATAACAAGCGTGTAAAATAAGCTTTTGCTATTTACATGTATGTGGATCAATGCACCCTAAATTGCTTATTTTACAGCAGTCTGCACCTCACAGGCTTCAATCTGTACAGTAGATCGACGGTTTGGCACCGCTCCAAACTACATCACTGAATAAGGCAAGAGGGATTGTGTTATTTAAAAAAGGTTCCGTAGCAAAACTCATCTATACTCTATACAAATAAATAAAATTGGAGGGTCTGTTTGTAATATTAAAATAATCGCTTTTTACTAAGTGCATTCGGACGTATACACGGCACATATACCAAAACAACATTTTTTACAATTTTTGTCTGTCTGTCTGTCTGTCTGTCTGTCTGTTTGTTTGTTCCGGCTAATCTCTGAAATGGCTGCACCGATTTAGACGGGACTTTCACTGGCAGATAGCTGATTTACCAAGGAGTAACTTAGGCTATTTTTATTTTAGAAAAAAAAATAGTTTTTTGTTAAAAATGATAAGTTTCAGAAATTTTAAAATCCAATTTAAGTTGACCTCAGATTTATATCAACAATCATATGAAATAGGGTTCAGCTTAGGCTGGACATAGTAGGTTGAATTTCCAATTTAAGTTGACCTCATATATCCAAAAACATGCTGCTTAAAGTCACTATTCCACGCGGACGGAGTCGCGGGCACAGCTAGTTATAACATATATCCAGACTCGATGTAAGTAATTTGTGGGAGTTATACTAACTAAGCGAAAAACGTTGTCCTGCCATATAAATTTTAAAAAAAGTAGCCTATGCTCCAGTTATGTGAATGTGTGGAGTGACACGGAAATATTGCAATAGGAACTCCCGGGTCCGCAGCAGTCATCATCTACGTGACATTTCAGACTACAGAAGTGGTGAAGGCGACTCGCCTTACAGGCAAAAGTCAACGCTTCTCTCGGGTTTTATCAGGAAAGGTAAATACGAGAAGTGATTGACATATATGCATGACAATCGAATCACCACGTAGGCAATACGAAATTTAGAACATATTGGAAGATGGACCTCGAACGTTGAAGCGATTTGGAACTGAATCATGATTTAGCGCAGAGATAATGAATAGTTTCGTCATTAATTTTTTTTTTTTATAAATAAAGTACAAACGATAGTATTTATATTTAAGTATTCACGAATTATTTCAGTTGGAAACACGGACGATAACCGAGATCGCGGACGTTCCAACCAGATGGTGTGATCAAATAAAGGCCCAAACCTCATCAAAATTTAGCTCGGTTGTCAGAGATGTAATGGATAGGTACCGATGGAGGTAAATTATTAAAACAATCACAGCACCGATGTCCACATTCAGTGATGGCTACGACCCTCAGCCATTAGGGAACGACCCCAGAGAGAAAATCGTCATAAATAATATTCATCTTGTTGTCATATTTCAAAAATGTATATTCCCTGGCTTTATTGTAATAAAGTTTTGTTAATGCTAGATGAAAAATATGAATTATAAAAACGAATTCGATATTTATTGCTATTAGAAAACTATTTTATCTCATCATCATCTTTGCGTTAAATCCCGGTTGCAGCCCAAACTCTCGCTTCGGCGCCCGGAGTCCGCTTTCCGACTTTTTCTTCTCCACTTCGCACGGTTATTAAAAAACTATTTTATCTATACATAAATAAGGAAAATGGGGTTCCTTTCACGCGCCATCACAATAAAACGTATCGGGATGAGACTAACACCATTCAACGCGGAAGTTTTCGTAGATCGGCTTTTTGGATTCCATCGAACTTTTCTCATTTTTTTTTCGATTTATCTTGGCCTGTTATTCGCCTAGCAAGGCGGGCGTGATCGGCAAGTGTATTTATAAAGGAGTGTTACCGATTAAATCGCAGGCACATCACCAATAAAGCGGCCCTTCACTACGCTGTGTTCCGCCATCTTGTGTAACCGTTAATATAAAAGAGTTCATGAAAATAAATGTATCTATTCAGTAATTAAAATTGTATATTTTACTATAATGTATCTAATAGATAATAAACATTGATCACGTCGGGGTCACCAATGTTTATTATCTATTAGATACATTATAGTAAAATATACAATTTTAGTTACTGAATAGATACATTTATTTTCATGAACTCTTTTATAATAACGATTACACAAGATGGCGGAACACTGCGTAGTGAAGGGCCGCTTTATTGGTGATGTGCCTGCGATTTAATCGGTAACAAGGAGTATCTGACATACATTTAGGCTAGACAATTGATATACTACTCACGTAGTTTCCATTTCATGGATTTCAACGTGCGAAAACCATTGCAACATGGTGATCTTCAAATTATTTTTCTAAGATATCAAAATATATACAGATATATAGATTTACTCAATGTTCGTATAAATACATATTATATGCTATTTATTTGATCTATCATCGCTTTAAATATCTAGCTAGAAATCTTGTTCATTTTCCAAGGTAAAACTTTTATCCGTGCAGGGGCGGGGAAAGAATACCTCTGCGGCCGGGGTCGGCCTGCCATAAAAGGCGACAAAACAACCCGCCCTAGCTACGTGATCGGGCCCCAAGCCCATCTGGATGGCGACCACCTTCGGTCTTGACGTAACGTATAACCTACCCACGCTTGTTGAAAGTTCACTGGTACGGCAATTATAATGTACGCATTATGTTTAAAAGATTGCTTCCGCGGTGCGAGGCGCTGTGGGCCGAAATATAAATTAGTATATTATCCTCAATTAACTTGCTCATTTAACAGCTAATAAAAAACAGTTAAATATCCAAAGACTAAATATTACAATATTTTTATATCTCTAACTAACTTTTATAGTAAAATATAAAATGTTTATAAATTCTACCAAATGATACATCAAAAAAAAAAACCTCCGTGACACAGCGATTTTCACACACCGAAACGCTTACAGGGTAACCCGTCTGGAGTCATGTATAATATATATTTATTTCCAAAGAACGCAAATAGTACTAGTTGTTAAATATACATAAAACAAGCGCTCTGCTTATTTTGAAACTAGATGACGCTGTGTGAAGAATCCTAGTTTATTTATATTTATTACTAGCTGTGCCCGCGACTCCGTCCGCGTGGAATAGTAACTTTGGGCTGCATTGTTTGGATATGTGAGGTCAACATAAATTAGAAATAAAAGCTACAAGGTCCAGCCTAAGCTGAACCCTATCTCATATGATTGTTGATATAAATCTGAGGTCAACTTAAATTGGATTATAAAATTTCCTAAACTTATCATTTTTACAAAAAAAAATTTTTTTCTAAAATAGAAATAGCCTATGTTACACCTTGTTACATCAGATATCTGCCAGTGAAAGTCCCGTCAAAATCGATGCATCCATTTCAGAGATAAAAATGGCGTGCTTTTACCCTGAAGACTGCGGGCAATTTGCAGTATGTCCGATGTT
The DNA here is from genome assembly GCA_963693495.1 of Malacosoma neustria. Lineage (NCBI taxonomy): Eukaryota > Metazoa > Arthropoda > Insecta > Lepidoptera > Lasiocampidae > Malacosoma > Malacosoma neustria. Next base: position 12,800,192 of record OY856390.1, read on the forward strand.
AATGGCCCCTTGTCCAAAATTGTGCTATGAAGATGTGCTATCCCTGCTTGTCACAATGTCCTTCACCGAAGGTTTAGTATTGTTGTGAAAAGAAGCCGCGAGTTTCAAGGCCTCTAACTTGCCAAAAGTAATATTGCTGTGAGCCACCACCAAAATACATGAAGATGGACGCATTGTGCGCAAGCTGCCTGTGTCTGCATTCAAGTGCAACGGAATGCAGGACCAAAAGCATTCGAAGAGCTCAGCACTGCGAATTTCCTATTTAGAAGCCCTCGTGATGTAGTTGTCGAATGTGAATTGTGCACGGACCCCGTAAAAGTCGACCAGCAAAAGTGCCACCGTGCACACCCAAACCGACACTCGGATGTGGTTTACTCAAGAAGAAACCAACAAAAGTGTCGCTTAAGGATATATTAGATGATTGGCTACTTTCTTACTTATTGATTACTTTCAATATGAAACGAGAAAAATAATTTAAATAAAAAGAATGACAAATCTTTTCCAAAAAGTGTTAACGTTAACAACCGGCTGGTGGCCGGTTGTAAAAACTAAGCTACAACTATTACAACATGTAATAGTTGTGGCTTAGTTAAACATAGTAGTCGGCACACCTATTACTAACATGTAATAGGTGTGCCGACCCCATATAATGTGGAATAATGGCAGGAGGAAGAAGAAGACGAAGAAGATTATGTTACGTATTTTTTCACTTATTTTTTTTTATCAGTATAACTAGGAATTTTATTTATTTCACCTCTCTAAAAAAAGTTGCAATAAATTTAACCTCTACAAGTCGAATGTTCCTTACAAATTAGTTGAAGTCAAAATCCTCCTTAAGGCAAAAATTGTATAACACAAATTTCCCTTCAAGTTATACTGTATTTATATTATTACATGTATGTAAAACCAGTATATAAACAAATATTTGTTAATATTTAATCTTATTATATATAATAATTGTTTTATTAAGACAAAGATCAAATAAACCAACTATCGCCAAAGCGTCAAATAATGAGTCACAGTTTGCTTCGTTGGTACTACGCCAACATAAGCTAACGGAAGAAGTAATTGTTTGCCTTTTAAAAAGCACCATTGAGATTTTTTATTGAAACTAGTTTTGTCTGAATGGATTTCGGCACAGGACGAAAAATTGTAAAGTGCGCCGTACCTGAGACAAAAAATGAAAACTTCCAGATACCCTGTTGAGTGCCTGACTCAATAATAAAAGACTTTTAATACCGATTCATTTACGACATTTTCTTAAATAAAAAAATTGGTTATACTCGGAGCGTTTGACAGACCAACGCTGACAAGACAACGAACTAACAAAAGAAGTAATAATGCGTTTATAACTAACTAAATAAGATAGCCGAAGAATAGTTTATACGAGGGTGGTCTAAAAAGTATCCAACCTAACAAAGATACAAGACATTTTATCACAATATTTTTTTATTTTTCATCATAGTATTCTTGTAACTATACACACTTCTCCCAGCGATGCTCCCATCTTTGTAACCCATCCAAATAGTACTCGGCGTTTTTCTCTGCAAAATAATTGTTCACTAAGGTGATTGCCACTTTATTTGACGAAAGTCTCTGTTCTCCGAGCGTAATTTTTAGATGAGGGAACAAAAAGAAGTCGCTTGGAGCTATATGGTGAGTAAGGCGGATGGTCAAGCAGTTCAAACCGTAAGTCGTGGATTTTCGACATGGCAACCCCTGAGGTGTGAGATGGTGCGTTGTCTTGGTGAAACAGGATTTCCTTTTTCAGCAAATGTGGCCGTTTTTCCGCAAGTTCTGCCTTCAGCGAGTAAATGTAATCCTTGGATATTTCCATAGAATCCGGGTGAATAACAACCATAAAAGTGATACTTTAAAGGTCGGTGAAAGGTCAAATTGGCAAAGGTATTATGAGAATTATATTGGCATTCTGAGATCAAATTTAGAACTCCAATAAATCCCTTGATTTGAAGTAGAATTTGAAGACGTATTCAAATTCTACACAAGTATCTGATGCGAGAGCACAGTACCTACGTAAATGGCTTTTGTATCTGCGTGTACGGCCTGCTATTTTAGACTGAATAGGTATTTCAATATTCTGAATATGTCAATTGTGTATATGTAGAAAGGTCCTGCGTTACAGGTTAATAACTATTATTTTTTTCTCGGTGTAGGGGGGGGGGAGTAATACCGATCCCTGTGACTGGGAGTGGCTTGTAAAAAGCAACAAAAGCACCATAGCTAGATAGTAGGGCCTAGCCTATCTGGATGGAAACTACCCACATCCCTCGTTTTTACTATACCGCCACAATAACCTTGTGATGTATTCCAGCATAAGTGACCCAGGTTCCAGTACTCTTAGCGTCGCAAACATACATGCAGGGCATTTCTAGCGTGCAGGCCCTACCACGTAGCTAGGCTGCCACGTAGGTGGGTTGTATTGCCGCCTTTTACGACAGACCGATCCCGGCCGCAGAGGTTAGTATTCTTTTTCCGCCCCTGCATAGATAAAAATAAAACCATAGAAACGATTGCTTTGAAAAACATATCAACTAGTAAGACTATAATATAACATGTAAAATATTTCGTACGGTTTGTAAAATTGTGTTGGCGAATACGAGCTCAGTCGTATTCAATCAACTCACCATTGTAATGGGTAAATGGAAAAAAATATACTATGTATCAATATATAATGTGTCTGTAGACATTATCAATATATTCAGATTAAAAAGTATCAATATATCGATATTTTTACCCTCAAGACCGCAATTACCGAAAAAAAATTCAAAATATTCTAAAGTGAAAAAAAATACTTAACGAGTATTCATAGTTTTAATAGTTTTATTTATTATTGTTATACATACACAAGTATTATTATTGCAATAAAAATAAATTTATTGTTAACAAATTAAACAATGGTTACTTAGTTAAAATTAATATAATACAAAATATAATGTGTGTAAAAAAATTTGAATTTGATATTCACAAATAAATATCGAATATTGATAATTCAAGATTAAAAATATTGACGATATCTATCGAATATTTTATAAATAAAAATTGATATTTGGATATATCGATATCTTTTGCCTTTCCCTCAAATCACATCAATGTGAGCAGATTTTACTTCAATAATTATGTGTATTTTATTGATATTACATAATATTGCGTGGTATTAGACGTACTGTCAGACAGCATCAGAAACTCACATGAGCAGCCCCCGTGGCTCCTCATGTATGCTGATGATATCGCGCTGGCAGATTCGGACAGGGGTAGGCTGGTGCGACGTGTGATGACGTGGAAGGAGTCGCTTGAGAACGGTGGTCTGAAGCTCAACGTGGCGAAGACCGAGTACTTGGCCTGTAACTCCACAGATCCTACACCCGTACGCATAGGCGGCGACACGGTCGAGCGCACGGACCAAGTGAAATACCTGGGATCTGTGTTTCACGCGTCTGGTGACATCGATTGCGACGTCAAGGCTCGCATTGCTGCCGCGTGGGCCAAATGGCGTGAGGTAACTGGTGTCATTTGTGACCCCAAGATGCCGGTAAAGTTGAAGGGACAGGTCTATAAGACCATCATTAGGCCTGTTCTTTTATACGGCTGTGAAGCGTGGCCGGTTTTGGAGCGACACAAGCAGGAGCTGCGTGTCACGGAGATGAACATGCTGCGGTGGATGTGTGGAGTGACGCGGAAGGACCGCGTTAGGAACTCCCGCATTCGCGGTAGTCTTCATGTCCGTGACATTGCGGATAAACTGCAGGAGTGTCGGCTCCGTTGGTACGGTCACGTTTTACGGCAACCGGATGCTTACGTGGGAAACAAATGTCTGGCCATGCCGCCTCCACCGGGCCCCGGCAGGAGGGGCAGGCCCAAAAAGTGCTGGCTTGACGTCGTAAGGGGTGATATGCGTGCCAATGGGCTCACTACCAGGGATGCTGAAGACCGTGCGAAGTGGAGTAGAAAAAGTCGGAAATCGGACCCCGGGCACCAAAACGCAAGTTTGGGTTGCAACCGGGAAGAACGCTGAGATGATGATGATGACATAATATTGCGTGATATGTATTTTATTGATATTACGTAATAGTGCGTGATTGTGCTGCGTGTATATGTAATCAAAACAAATATCAAACGTGCAAATCCGTGTTAAAATGTGCTTTCAAGCATTTATTGTTATTATGACTGGCAGCTGATATGACGACATTTTGTTATTTTAAATTCTTATATTGAGGTATATAGGGTGTCATTAAGAATTTCTAATCAAATTCAGTTAAAATCAAGCTCATATATCCTGTTTAATAGCGGATTAGGCTCTGGTGCATGGTTTTCCTGTCGTGAGGGGTCAGACGGCGATCATTATTAACAGTATCTTAGCAAAGGTTGCAACCTAAACTTTCGCTTCCGTGGCCGAGGTCTGCTTTCCGACTATTTCTTCTTTCACATTGTCTTTGATATCCTAAGGTATTGGCATACATATAACGTCAAGCCAGCATTTTTGGGGTATTCTACCTGCCGGAAACCAACGGTAAAATGGGAATTGGTTATTTAAAAAATGCCACATTTTCTTGTGGAATCGGAGAGGAGGTTGCGGAGGGGCATCGAAGAAAATAATTTTTTTGGCGTGCAACAATATTACAGTAGACCCTAGGCTTCCAAATGTAAGTTTTAGATGAACCCATTATTTATTATTTGAATGGTAATGATCTTATACAATTTACTCATCATTTATAGACAATTTCGTATATTATAAAAAAAATTGAACCGTATTTTTATAGTGTTAAAATATACAAATATTTCCAAGTAAAATTACATGGTAGTCAAGTAATACCACGTTGGAAGCCTACCACCAGAGGGTACACAAGTTCAATTCCCACGACGAACCTTTAATAGCTTTTTATCTCGCATGATATGCATATTATTATTACCAGGTAGATGAAGAAGGAAAACATTGTAAGGAAACTTGTATAAGTTTCCTGGTGTACACCAAGATCACCATTGTGTGTTCGTTCTCTTCTGGGTGTATTTCTTGGTGTGGCACAACGGCTTAGTGCTCGTATATCAGTTATCTAGTACCCATAATACAAGCGCTTTGCTGCTTACTTTGGGACTAGGTGGCGCTGTATGAATTTTCCTAATATATTTATTTAAACTAGCTTACAATTTTAATGACCTGTTTAATATTTAAATAATACAATTGATAGCTTTGGTACACTTGCGGAGCTCACGTGTTCGATTCCCATGTCGCGTCTGGGCGTTTATGTATAATATGTATTTACAAGCTAAGTCACTACCAACTTTTAAAAAATTGATTAAAAATCACTACTTATCTTTAGAGTAACAACAAAACATATATTTATTTATGTATTCTACAAATATTGATATTTAAGTATGTTTATCTATTTATCTATTATATTTTATATGTATTATTGAATTTTATGTATATTATCTATTTATTATGTAAATAAAATATAATTATGATTTATTGCCATACCTCCCTTCCATATCAATATAACACCAATAATGTTCTATAGCCCGGGTTGCCTGGGAGAGATCGCTCTGTAGCGATAAGGCCGCCCGTTGTAAGTCAAATACATATTGATTGTGTAAGTAAGTTTCATTGTTTTTGTAAAATTAGTTTACAATAAAGTGTTATCTATCTATCTATCTATCTATTTATAAAAGAAAAGTATATATGGAGTATATCAGTTGTCTAGTACCCATAGCACAAGTGCTATGCTACTTATTTTAGGACTAGATGGCGCTGTTTGAATTGTTCTAGTATATTTATTTATTTATTATTTGCTAAAAATGATAACCTTCAACACTTATGATGAAAATTGGGAGCTAACACACGCCTGTGAACTCGGCGTGCAGGTTTTTTTGTATGATATATTTTTTCACCGCCATTACATATCAATTATTTAACGCACATTAACGAAAACTCAGAGGGTCCATTGTGGAAATCAAACCCGGGATCTCAGGAACTCAGTAAGGATGACACCGCTAAATTATATCATCTATAATCTACAAATACGTTTTGGCTATCAATATTCAACTAATCGAGTATACAAATGCATTAATAAGTCACACAGTAAAAAACCTTGAGAATAATATTATATTTAAATAGATTTCGTTTTAAAATCGTTACATTTCAAAGTTCACGGTATTCATTTACAGTATATATAATAGTATACGTACTATTATATATACATACTTTTCTTTTCGTAATTATTATATATACCTATATTTCTTGTGCAAAAAGCAAAACGCACTCAAAACTCCCCCGCACCCAGTATTTTGTGCTGAAAACCGGAAATTTCACTCACTAGCGAAATTATTCCCAACAGTACGCAGTAACATCTCCTCGTGGCTTTGCTGAGCTTGTATCTCCCATCCGTGTATATCATAACCGAGGAGTATCATATACATGTGTATCGTGCTTGCGAGGAGATAACCACCTTGGCTGCCGACTGTCGGCTCGAATGCAGGTGTGTCGTAAATAATAATGGCACGTCTCCATTCAAATCTGTTAAAACGCCATCTGTTATGTAATAATAATAAAATGTACACTTTAATTGTTTCTGCCATCTATTGGTAAGTAGCAAAACTAACTTTAGTAAATTTGATGAAATAGATGGCGTTGTAAGGTTTGCGATTCAAAACCTAGATGGCGTAATAAAATAAATTCACTTACTTGTATATTTGTAACCCAGATAAAACTTCAAGTTCTCCGTGTAGTTCCTACCAGCATCAGAAGTGGTATCCCATGGTGTGTAGATAATTTCTTCTTTCTTCAAAAAGTTGGCGAAGGATTTCATCATGAGGTGACAAGTGAGAGTGCCGGCGACGTGCATTTGTGCTTCAGGCTCGTTGATAAGCAGGAGTTGACGCCAATGGAAACTAGACGGCGTGGAAAAAAGCGTGTTGAAAACTCACACGTGCAAATATTTAAAACAACGTAAATTGGACAATTCTGTGCTTTCAAAAATAATGATTAATATAAATTATAATTATAAATTAATTCATATGGCTAATCCCAGTCGACTATTAAATATTACTTCTAGTTTAACAATTTTTCGTGTATTATTGGCATAAAATAAAATAAAAAATCACCCCAACACTTAATTGAGGCCATCTCATTGATAAGAAAACAAATGGATTGTTTGGTAGGTCACAAAAAAAAGAAAGCAAGAAGAGCTTCTCTGGTGGGTAGGTCAACAAGGCAGTAGCATTCGGTATAAACCAAATTTTACCTAGTAACCCTTTAAAAGCAGTACCAGGGAAGTGCAGAGATGCAAAAGACGCAAAATTTGTTTCAGTATGCCACTCAACAATAAACCCCTAGAAAGTTTTGAATTCAAGAGAGAAAAATACACTAATAATAGCATTTCAATTATTGTTAAAATTTAAGGGTATTATATTATGTTTATGAACGGGTCAGGCACTTTTCAGTCGCCGATTTCATTTAAAATTACGTCAGTTCCGTTCAGTTGTATCTCTAGGTATTATTTAAGAGAGGGACATCGGATCTTCATTTCAATCTCTCTCTCTCTCATCTCAAGGATCTCAATTTCAAGTTTCAACTTAAAAATTCTTATAATACTTGAGCTTGATGAACTTTCTATTCTTGCAGGAGCGGAGAAAGAATACTGACTTCTGCGGCTGGTGTCGGCCTGTCGTAAAAGGTGACAACAACCCTAGCTACGTGGTAGTGCCCCAAGCCCGTGTAGGTGACGACCACCTTTGGTCTTAAGAATGTGTGTTGTGTTCCGGCATTAGTGACCCAAGTTCTTGTACCCTTATGGGACAGCAGCGTGTTCGCGATGCCACTGGCGTTGCAAACACCAATAGGCGACGGTAACTGCTAAATTGTAAGTGGTCCGTCAGCCTGTCTGCTGTCCTACAGCAATAAAAAAATACTTCGGTTGTTAGCTAATTCATTGAGCGAAAAATGAGACATGAATTCCGGTGCGCGGTGGTTAGTATGGGATTCCCATGCCTCCATTTTCTTACGCAAAGTGGTTTTACCGACTAAAATTAAATAGCCTTTAATAAAAAATAGTAATAACCTAATAATTATAGTCCTATATTTTAGATTTAAAACAATATAAATTTTAATAAAACTTTTAAATGTTTGTTTAATTGAAAATCAAACCTGATAAATTTACCAACATTTTTCTGTAATTTTATAAACCAGGATGAAGTCTCCACCCTGAACCAGGTCTTAGTCGGTAATAATGTAACCCCGGTTACTCCCTATTCAAGGTACACAAGCCGGAGGCGTTGCAGAGCAATGACTAAAAGTCAATCCAGCGATACCATACAGGGCTCTGGGTGGAGACCGAGGCTTTATTGGGCAATGTGATGATACCAGCGATCAGCACTATCTATAGCATGCTAGCCATCTACATAATCACGTCAGCTTCCCGTGCTATAAATCATGTTTACTCGGTATAGAAAGAGAAAAATTTTGATCTAAATAATATTAATCATTATATTACATGAAACATTATTAAACTTTTAAATAATATTTTCCTTATTTAACATACATAGATAAATATGTTGGGACATTTCACACAACGCCATGTAGTCCTAAACTATGTTGCATAGCACTTGTGATGCGGGTATTAGACAACTGATATACTACATATATACTTTTCTTTTGTAAATAAATACATATTATACATAAACACCCAGATGCTGGATGGGAATCGAACCCGCGACCTCCTCGACCGTACCGACGTGCGTTATCCGTTACGTCAAGAGGTCTTAAGACATAAACTTAGATATTTCATTGTTGTCAGGAAAAAGAGTGAATAGTCCGTAAAAACACATAAAAATGATTTAATAGTTGCCAATAAGCCCTTTCTTCCCTTGAAAATCATTTCAATTTGGACTTAATCCTTCCGCAATTCATTTCAATTAACTAAAAGCACTTTATCAGATAAAAGTGGCTCGCAATAATCAATCTGAATTAATTAAATCGCGCAGCCCCACGTTTCGTTCCCCGACCCAGCATTGATAACACTGATAATGTTAAAGCTTTATCCAAACAATACTTGTCATTTGAATTTACCGAAGCATCTTTTAAGCTATTTCGTGTTCGAATGTGTCCGAACGAAAGACAGTAGGGAACGACTTATACGGTCTCTACGAGTCCACTTGTGGGAAATGGCTGTTTTCCAGAGCATCCTTTCGAAGCCGCTCTCTGCTGCTGCTGTTTTCATATGGGGCTCACGTGATATTTTTATCAAAAGCCCCTAAATTAATTAGATAAAAAATCTTTTAAGCTTTTACTCACATTTCAAGTTCACTGTAACGTAATATTAACTTAAAATAGTGTGTTATTTACGTCTGTATTTTTTTAATTGCTGAGGAACAACGACAAGCTGATGGGCCACTTAATAGTAAGCAATTAACGCCACCTATGAATGTTTGTGACGCTAGGGGCACGGCGAACACGCTGCAATCGCAGAGGTATAGGAACCTAGGTCACTAATGCTGGACCACAACACAAGGTTATACCTAGTCAGGTCATAAATTCTGTCACATGTTTAATGTAAAATAATTGTAACAAGTTCATTAATTATGTAACCATTCATATACCAAAATGAACTTAACAAAACATAGATTCTTATGACATTAAAGTTTATTCAAAATGACCTCCGTGATTTTGAATACAGCCTTCAATCTGCGCGGCCAGTTGTCTATCGCAGCACGAACGAGGTCCATGTCAATATCGGCGGCTGCCTTAATCAAGGATGTCTTGAGTGACTCCAAATTGGGATGAGGCTTTGAGCACGCCTTTTCCTCCAAGTGTTGCCATATCTTGTAATCTAACGGATTCAAATCTGGACTGGAGGAGGGCCAGTCTTCGTGCCGGATGAAGTCGATTTCACGCGCCGCCAGCCAGTCTTGTGTGCTCTTCGCTCTATGAGCTGGCGCCGAATCTTGTTGGAATACCCAGTGCCTGTTATTGAACATGGTATGAGAAACAGGTTCCACAAGGTTCGTCAGGACTGTATTTTGATACACAACAGCATTCGTTTTTACATCTTTCTCACAAAAATGTACCTCTGTTAAGCCCCAATAAGAAACTCCCAACCATACCATGAGCGAGGATGGAAAATGACCTCGTTGGACACGCGGAATACGGTTGCTCGCTTCTTCACTACTGTGTGCGTACACCTTATCATTTTGTTTGTTGTAGCTCTCTTCTACGGTAAACATTTTTTCATCCGAAAAAAGAATTTCCCGATATTTTTTTCCCGCGTACCGCTTCAACAAAGCGCGGCATCTCTTCAGTCTCAGGTCCATTAGACGAGCATTCAAACGATGTCCTGTTTTTCTTCGATATGCCCGAAGCCCTAAGTCTTCATTTAACACCCTTTTCACCGTGGTTCTGCTTAACCCCATCTGAAGGGCCAACAGTTTCTGCTTACGTTTGGGATTTCTTTGAATTCGTGCCTTCACAGCTTTTATCACTGCTGGAGTCCTAACAGACCGAGGGCGACCACTTCTTGACCTGTCATCTACACTAGAGTCTTCATTGTATCGTTTGATGGTACGATATACGAATCTTTTGGTTATATTCAAATTTTTCAGTATGTTAAAAATTTGAATTGGCGCGTAACTGTAACGATGCAACGCAATAACTGCAACACGGTCTTCTTTAAGCGTCCACTCCATATTTAAAAATGAGTAAAATTCTAAAAGTTATACATTTTTATTTTCATGAACAATTCGAAATTCGAATTCAATAAACTTTTTTGTGGCCAGCATTCTAAAAGAAAAGTTTTTACTGTGTGACAATACTTATGACCTGACTAGGTATATACCAAGACCAAGGATGGTTGCCATTCAGGCAGGCTTGAAGCCCTATCACGTAGCTAGTGTTGTTTTGTAGCCTTTTAGAACCGGGCGACCCCCCACAGAGGATAGTATTTTTACTCCTCCCTGTACGGAGAGGGAATAATATCGTCGGCTTATTGCAAGAACTCATTAACTGCAAAAATCACAAAATACGTTTTTATCTATAATGGGCTCATTTTTACATATTCTACAAAATGCAAAACACTAATTTGTAGCTGGACAATTTTAGTCGTTACGTCTTTGGCTAATCAACATAATCACTAACTAATTCCAACTAAAATGCTGTTTTGCCAAAATAGTGAAATGTCACATAATGACTTCTTGCAATAAGCCGACGATATTCGCTTAATTTTGGACATCAAAGTTTCAGGTGAACACCATTTTTATTTTATGAATATTTCTTAAAAATACAAATTTATTACATACTAAAGAAAATGACGAAACTTTTCTTTTTGAAGTTGTTTTTGAGTTGTTAATAAAAACATCAATTTTAATTACAAATTTTAGTTATTAAGAACTTGGAATTTCGCAAAGTTTTCCAACCTTTGCAAAGTTAATTACATTTTTTTCTTGGCGCTATCTCCTCAGAAAGGGCGAAAGTTTTATTTTCAAACTGAAATCAATCGTAGCTTATCTTAATCTCGCTATTTTAGGGTCTAAAAATGTGCACTATATGAGATTTCGCACAATTTAGAGGAGATTATTAACACGTAAACACATTTATTGTACATTAATTGGCAGATTAAGTGTATGCTAGATCATATTTGTTGCGGCTCGCGACAGTGGCAATTCAGCGAAAATTGTAATAGAAAAAAAATAAGTAAAATATATTTAGTGAATACAGACTTTCATTTTATTTCCCACTGTTCGATGCGCCATATTGGAGTCTAGAGAGAGGTATATAACGGTATATATTACCAAACTCAACAATATTGATATTTCGACACTTTATAGCAGCCGTTAATTAAATTATTACTCTAAATATATAGAAACTAAATATAGGAAAGAAAAAATATTACGAACACATAGCCAATCCAATTAAGAATTGTCTTTCTTCCATAAAGAAACAATAAATTGTCAGATCTGATGGAGTCTATGTCAGGCTGGAAGGTGGTTCTGCATGTTCTTGTACTAAAGGAACACTAGGGTCCTTTTAGTGGGTATACCAGTGACATACTGCGCACTACCTCAACGCGAACGCTTAAGCCGTAGGGTGTGCATCAAGTATTTCTATTTCGTATGGCTGAATAAGATGGAATCTTCTCAATATGATTTTTCTATTCAAGTTACATATTGGATGTATCTTTTTATTAAGAGGCAAAGTAGGAAATCTCTTTGACCCCAATTAGAAAAACTCACATCCCATAGTCTTAGAAACAGCTTGAATAATGAAACCTCCATTTTACTTGGAATCCTGTCTTTCAAAAGCTATCTGTTAAAAAATGTAACTTTATTTTATTCGCATTTAATTTAGTTTTAATGATTCAATGACTTAAGGACCAATAAAAAGTCCCGAACAAAAAGTATTCTAAAAATAAATTGGACCTTTTGAGGGAAAAATCTCAAAAATTCCATAAATTATTTCGGTTCTCCGATTCCTAACTGCGTTGCCACTTCGGAAGGGATAATCCAATATCGTAACACACGCGGCCGCCGGCCCGAATTAAATTAAGCTGAAAGTGGAAATGTTCACTCATGGATCGGGTATATTCAGGGAGATATTTTCATTCTGTTCCCAGTTTCTCCGAAGACGTATACCATAAACAAAAATTTTAACCAAAAAAAACCGCCTTCAAAATAATACTATTCCAAAACAAATTAATATGCACTAAAAAGTAAAAAATAATTGCATATTCTTCTATAACTTAATAATCAACTTACTTTTTGTACTCATCAATATGTAGGTACGATCTATATTACGATAATATAATAATGTACTTACAATTATTGTTATTTTTGTAGTCGGTGTCAGCCAAGGTAGGTTTGTAACTACATATATAGTTATAGTTGAGATGTGCTTGAATCGCACGCGCGACTTGACGAGGAAAAAATATTTTTTTAAGTATTCTCGTATTATTATTGCTAGGTACATTGTAGTGTTTCCTTGACTGACACCGACTCCAAAAATAACAATAATTGTAACTACATTATATTATCGTAATATAGATCGTACCTACATCTTGATGAGTAGAAAAAGTAAGTTGATTATTAAGTTATAGAAGAATATGCAATTATTTTTTTACTTTTTAGTGCAATTTAATTTGTTTTGGAATGTTAATTTTATTTTTTTGTTAAAATTTTTGTTTATTTTTGATTTTTAGTTAATGTGAAGTACACTAACTAATTTGTCTGATTATAGGTAGACCTACTAAACATGCAGCTCATATGAGACAGCGCCGTTTAAATGAAACAAACGAAGTCAGGGAGAAACACCTATCTCAACAAAGGAAATTTACTTCGAGGACAATTCTAAAAGAGACTTGTGAAGAGCGCAATAATAGACTTTCGAAAATGCGACTTTACATGAAAAGTTTTGAACAGGGAAAATATCGAAAAACGTAGTCACCGTCTCGGCTTGATCAACGATCGTCTACCGAATGAAACGAAGGAGCAACGTGCCCACCGTCTCTGCTTAATCCACAATCGTCTATCTAATGAGACGGACGAGTAACGTGCCCACCGACTCGGATTAATCTACGATCGTCTATACGTATAATGAGACGGAGGAGCACCATGCACATTGCCCACCGACTCGGATTGATTCACGATCGCTTACCAAACGAAACACGTGAAACTCGTTCACTTCGACTTAGTAGAATGCGACAAGTCAGTCATGTTTGTAGGGATATCGTAAATGAACAATATTTTGAAGCAGCTATTAATATTTTTGCTGATGTACCATGTGCCGTTTGCAAAAGAACTCTGTACCCACAACAGCGTTCCAATTTACAAGCAGGTTTGTATAGTACGCTATTACCTGAAGAACTGATTACTTTAGATACAATAACTACCTGCACTCGCTGTTACAAAAAATGTTCTAAGATAAAAATCTAGGACATGTGGGTCACGATGTTTTCACCACCGTCAGCGAATGTTAAATCGCTAGACCAGTACATATAAACTCCACACGGTGAAATTTACACTGGTACCGCCACACCCGGGATCGAACCCGCAACCTCATGCGTTGCAGGTCGGTTACTTTGCCACTCTGCTACCACCAGTCTTTTATGTGGTAATAAAGCTCATCAATCATACGCAAAAGTTTCTACCATCCACTCGGCTACCACCGCTTCACATTCACACATAATATACCTTAAGTAATGTAATTAGAACGCTTGCGTCATGTTGCAATGCAGCAACGAACGTAAGCGTATTGCAATTTGATTACAGACAGTATTAAATTCTGCCACAGATCACACCAGTTCTGTAAGCCGTTAAGGAGTTCCATTGATCATCATATTCGACTACGTCAATTACTTGACCATAATGACGTTACGGTAGGTGACTCAAATATCCGGATAGCCTATAAAAGATTCAGCCGAGTATATCGTCAATTTGCTCCTAAGAATTGAAGAGTTCCGTTACTTTGTCATAGATCCCATAATCTAACCTAACTTTCATCAAACTACCCTTGAAGTACTACATCCTTTCCAATAAAAACTGAATCATCGAAATCGGTTGGTATGATATTGAGTTATTCGTCCATTTGTCGCGCACATACTTAATGCAAATTTAAGACTTATATGGTTTTCTCATAGATGCTATTGTCAGAACTAGACTAAATTACACAAAAGGGACCACACGGTAAGCACCAGCTTTCAAATAAAAAAGAATCATCAAAATCGGTTCACCCAGTCGAAAGTTCTGAGATAACAAACATAAAAAATATATATAGATTCGAATTGAGAACCTCCTCCTTTTTTGAAGTCAGTTAAAAATAAATATACTATAACAATTCACACAACGCCATCTAGTTCCAAAGCAATAACAGAGCGCTTGTGTTTTGGATACTAGACAACTATATATTCATTAAAATCTACTAAAATAATATTAGGTCTTTACCTATGAAATTGCCGTTTTGTATGAAAAAATTTAAACGAATTTTTTTCATGTATTTTTTATTTGTATTAATCGAAGTAATCACCCATGCAATCAATGCATCTTTTCCAACGCAGTGGCAGTTTATTGATGCCTTTTTTAAAGAAATCAGCTGGACGGGAGGCAACAAATTCTTCAAAGGCATTTTGTACTGCCTCTCGGGTATTGAATTTTTTTCCCGTTAAGAAGTTATCCAAATTCTGGAAAAAGTAGTAGTCTGTAGGCGCAAGGTCTGGTGAGTAGGGCAGATGACGGAGAACTTCCGACCTCAGTTCTTGCAACTTGGAGACCGTCTGATGTGCAGTATGAGGTCGCGCGTTGTCGTGCAGGAGCAGCGGAGACGAGCGATTGACCAATGCTGGTTGGAGATGTACCAGCTTCTCCATCATTGTGTTCAGTTCTTCACAGTACACATCTGCAGTAATGCTCACCCCGTTTGGTAAGAAGCTGTGATGAATCACACCGACGCTATAGACCACCAAACCGTGACCATCACTTTTCTAGGGGTAAGTTTTCGTTTAGAGCATTGTTTAGGTGCTGAACCAGGATCCAACCAACTTGCTGAGCGCTTGCAGTTATCAAACAGAATCCATTTTTCATCGCATTGCCATTTTGACGCAAATGGACCAATATTATTTTGACGCTAACGTCGAAAGCTGCTGCTAATTCAGCCGTAGATTGTGTATCATCAGCTTCCACAATCGCCTTTAATTCGTCATTGTCGACCAAAGTCTTCGGACGACCGCGAGGTTCATTTTTCAGGTCGAAATTCCCAGAACGGAAGCGAGCAAACCAATAACAGGTGGTGCGTTGGTTTGTAGTGTTAGCTCCGTAAACGTCGTTGATGTTGCGTGCCGCTTGTGCCGCGTTGCTGCCACGACGGTACTCATATTCCATAATTACTCGAATTTTTAACGTATCCATGATGACGAAAAAGATTGAAATGCGATGAAAATGTAACACTAATCCATAAACAAATGACTACTTTTGGAAAAAGAATTCCATGTTTTTAAAATAAAATTAATTTGAAATTAGAGTTCTTAGCCAAACAAAAATTATTTTGATTTGAAATGGCCAGTACTGCAGAACGGCAATTTCATAGGTAAAGACCTATTATATAGTTGAAATACGATAGTTTTATATATATATATATATATAATATGAGTACATCACTAATAAACTTAACAGTTAATTATTAATACATCACAAACTAAATACAAAATAACAACTCAAACAAAAGCCGCATAACTTAATACAAAACTTTTGAATTTTACGCGCGACGCGACGGCGAGAAATTTGTAACAATTCCAAATGTATTTATACTTGCAAATTTTGTCAATAACAAAAGTGAGTGTTCACGGATTACAGTATTATTAAAAAAAAAATCAGCTTTTGCTAAATTTAAACTATAAACTATTTGAAGATAATCTCAAAACCGCTAGAGCATCATTGTTTAGGCCTGAACCTTTCCTTCATTTATCCTTTTATCCAACTTCTGTATAAACCCTTACACTCGACCAATAAAACATTGCGGATAAATTGCAGGAGTGTCGGCTCCGCTGGTACGGCCATGTTTTACGGCAACTGGATGCTTACGTGGAAAACAAATGTCCAGACATTCCACCGCTTCCGCCGGGCTCCGGCAGGAGAGGTAGGCCCAAAAAGTGATGGCCCGACGTCGTAAAGGGTGATATGCGTGCCAATGGGCTCACTACCTGGGATGCTGAAGACCGTACAAAAAGTTGGAAAGTGGACCCCGGACACTGAAACGAAAGTTTGGGTTGCAACCGGGATACAACGCCGGTATGGTGATGATAACTCGGCTTAAAAAAAAGGAAGAAGAAAAGAAGAAATTGACAGCAGCTGTCAATTTTAAGAAATGTCAGAAAAACTTCTCTGCCGGCAACTGTACGTGCATGCCTACTCATCTTTAAAAATAAAACAAAATTACCAATCAAAGCGAGGCTCAAGAGCGAGCATCAAAGGCCGGGTAAGTCTTTCCTTGCCCTAAAACAGTTTCAATTAAATCGTGTTTTTTCCAATCAAAAAATAAATAATAACAGGCCTCCCCTGAGGGAACGGGCAGTTTATCCGCAACGCGTCCAAGGCGACTTGGCGGATTACATATTATATGGATGATCTTGGCATGCAGGTTTCCTCATGATGAATACCTTCACTTTTGGTATGGACCTGCATAGTATTGCCACATGGCAGTTATGCTATAACATGCAGATTAGGCAAGAAGACCTGCCTAAATGGTGCATGCCATCGTGGAATTTGAACCCAAGACGCTGTATGTATTGGTCTCCAAGATTACATAATATGACTGAACTAAAGTTTATTTTTCCACCTACATAACCATATAAATAAATAAATATTTCTTTGTCATCCATGTGTTCCTAAACTATTGATCAAACTAATGAAACTTTGAAGACAGCCACCGAGGTTTCAATACAAATAATTTTTTACGTTGTATAGTATAAAAATCTGACAATTGCCACTCACGTTTTAACGATATCCGTGACACAAAGTCTTTCGCAAGCTGACGGGTTTCGTATCCTGTGCTGAGTCTGTCTTAAGATTTTAAATTTAGAATCTAAGCTTAACTGGAATGACTGGGACCAATTTTTTATATTGATTTTCTTTTATCTTATTTATTTTTCGAAGAAAAAGTAACAGAAGTAAATTATATGTGACTCACATAGGTATATATAAAGTCACCTTTCTAATAACCCTTTACTTGCGAGCTAGCAAAGTTAGGAATCCACATCATTTTCTTATTTCTAGTTAATAAATTTCTTCGAGACCGGCAGCGCGTTGGTGGTGCCTCTGGTGCTGCAAACGTCCATAGGCGACGGTGACCACCTGCCAGAGTGGGCCGTTTGCCTGTCTGCTGAACTCAAGCAATAAAATAAAAATAATACGGCCATCTTTAATAAATATTAATTGAAAACACACGACATGTATTTTGTATTTATTCAATCTTTTCCAAAACCCCAAGCTTGAGGGCCTATTATTTTAATGAAATGTGTGAATATTAAATGATACATCTCGGCTTCACAAAAATCGGGTACACAGGAAAAAATGTTTTAATAACTAAATTAAACAGAAGTGAATGTTATTGTTCCCTGTATTTTTTTTTAGGGGAATTTTATGTTTTAATAATCCATTATTCTAGGGACTATTAAGAGAATTCTTAATTTACAAGAAAATATCTCTACGAGGATATAAGATTTAGATAGATAAAGATTAGATAGATTAACTTGATTAAAATTCAACTAAAAAAGATTATGCACATTCAACTGATGACATCATAATTATGATGAGATTAATGAAGATGTCATTAATTGAATATATCGTCGGCTTATTGCAAGAACTCATTAACTGTAAAAGTCACTAAATACGTTTTTATGTATAATGGGCTCATTTTTACATATTCTACAAAATGCAAAAACACTAATTTCTAGCTGACCAATTTTAGCCGTTACGTCTTTGGCTAATCAACATAACCACTAACTAATTCCAACTAAAATGCTGTTTTCCCAAAATAATGAAATGTCACTTAATGACTTCTTGCAATAAGCCGACGATATATCAATTATTCAACTAATGACGATGTGAATAAATAATAACTGAAAACAACGAATTAAATACAGTTTTTAATAAATAAAATTGTTTTTATGAATTTTTAAGTGCGGTTTATGTTGATCGTTGTTTGGTATTGGTTTATAAAAGGTTGTTATAAATGGTTACAGAAACGTCGCCTATAAACAATGATTAAAATAAATAAAGATAGGGGCCCGAGTCTGCGTAATTAATCAAAGGTCACGAGCAATTTATAAGGTTGTTCGGAAAGTAGTAGTACTAAGTTTCCCAGACAGATGACTTAATTGTTTTCGTTCACAACCAATTTTATACTTGAGCATGATCTTCATTTCAACGACAAATCTTTTAACATCAAGAAGTGATCAAATGTGTTTTTACCCATTTAGATTTTTACCCATTTTGACTGCTTTAAAACATTTATTTCTATTAATACACATTGAGTAAATGAATCAACTTGATGTTTTAAATTGCGGAGAGCTATGGGGCAATCCACTGGAGATTTAATTGCACAACTTTATCGGAAGTAGGACCCCGAGTTCCGAAGCAAATGTTTGGGTTGCAACCAAGATTTAACGCTAGGATAATAATGATGAGAGGACCTTTTTTCGATAATGATAGTGCAAAATTGAGAAAGGTATGCTGAGATGGTTTAGCCATGTCGAGAGAATGAATGAAGAACGATTAACGAAAAAAGTGTATAAGGCGAGTGTGAATGGAAGTGTTGGAAGGGGTAGACCTAGGCGGACGTTTCGAGACCAAATCAGGGACGTCTTGAAAAAAGGCCAGGTCAAGAGTACCCTAAACCGAAGGACATGTATGAAGGGAATAATGAAAGTGGACGAAGCGAAACAATTATGTAAGGATCGTAGCAAGTGGAAAGAAGTGGTCTCTGCCTACCCCTACGGGAAAGAGGCGTGATTATATGTATGTACCTAGTCAGGTCGTAAGTATTGTCACACAGTAAAAACTTTTCTTTTAGAATGCTGGCCACAAAAAAGTTTATTGAATTCGAATCTCGAATTGTTCATGAAAATAAAAATGTATACTTTTAGAATTTTACTCATTTTTTAAATATGGAGTGGACGTTTAAAGAAGACCGAGTTGCAGTTATTGCGTTGCATCGTTGCGGTTACGCGCCAATTCAAATTTTTAACATACTGAAAAATTTGAATATAACCAAAAGATTCATTTATCGTACCATCAAACGATACAATGAAGACTCTAGTGTAGATGACAGGTCAAGAAGTGGTCGCCCTCGGTCTGTTAGGACTCCAGCAGTGATAAAAGCTGTGAAGGCACGAATTCAAAGAAATCCCAAACGTAAGCAGAAACTGTTGGCCCTTCAGATGGGGTTAAGCAGAACCACGGTGAAAAGGGTGTTAAATGAAGACTTAGGGCTTCGGGCATATCGAAGAAAAACAGGACATCGTTTGAATGCTCGTCTAATGGACCTGAGACTGAAGAGATGCCGCGCTTTGTTGAAGCGGTACGCGGGAAAAAAATATCGGGAAATTCTTTTTTCGGATGAAAAAATGTTTACCGTAGAAGAGAGCTACAACAAACAAAATGATAAGGTGTACGCACACAGTAGTGAAGAAGCGAGCAACCGTATTCCGCGTGTCCAACGAGGTCATTTTCCATCCTCGCTCATGGTATGGTTGGGAGTTTCTTATTGGGGCTTAACAGAGGTACATTTTTGTGAGAAAGGTGTAAAAACGAATGCTGTTGTGTATCAAAATACAGTCCTGACGAACCTTGTGGAACCTGTTTCTCATACCATGTTCAATAACAGGCACTGGGTATTCCAACAAGATTCGGCGCCAGCTCATAGAGCGAAGAGCACACAAGACTGGCTGGCGGCGCGTGAAATCGACTTCATCCGGCACGAAGACTGGCCCTCCTCCAGTCCAGATTTGAATCCGTTAGATTACAAGATATGGCAACACTTGGAGGAAAAGGCGTGTTCAAAGCCTCATCCCAATTTGGAGTCACTCAAGACATCCTTGATTAAGGCAGCCGCCGATATTGACATGGACCTCGTTCGTGCTGCGATAGAGGACTGGCCGCGCAGATTGAAGGCCTGTATTCAAAATCACGGAGGTCATTTTGAATAAACTTTAATGTCATAAGAATCTATGTTTTGTTAAGTTCATTTTGGTATATAAATGGTTACATAATGAATAAACTTGTTACAATTATTTTACATTAAACATGTGACAGAATTTATGACCTGACTAGGTATGTATGTAATCGAGTACTGGAGTGGAAACTGCTTCTCAGCAAACGTAGTGCCAAGCGACTACTAGCCATATGAAACAATTATAAAAACTGTAATTCATTCAGTATCTACGATTAATGCCAGATATTCTTTCTAACTCAACTTATTTACTTACATCTTTTTTGTATTCAAACAAACAAATAATAGGACATAGGGGGAAAAGTTCAATTTAATAGAAACCATCATCATCATCATCTTCTAAGCGTTGTATCCCGGTTGCAACCTAAACTTCCGTTTCGGTGCCCGAGGTCCGCATTCCAACTTTTACTACTCCGGTCTTGATCATCCCTGGTAGTAAGCCCATTGGCACGCATATCACCCTTTACGACATCAAGCCAGCACTTTTTGGGTCTACCTCTCCTGCCGGGGCCCGGCGGAGGCGGCATGGCCAGACATTTGTTTCCCACGTAAGCATCCGGTTGCCGTAAAATGCGGCCGTACCAACGGAGCCGACACTCCCGCAATTTATCCGCAATGTCACGGACATGAAGACTGCCGCGAATGCGAGAGTTTCTAACGCGGTCCTTTCGCGTCACTCCACACATTCACCGCAGCATATTCATCTCCGTGACACGCAATTCTTGCTTGTATCGCTCTAATACCGGCCACGCTTCACAGCCGTATAAAAGGACAGGCATTATAAAAGGAAAGACAGTAATGATGGTCTAATAGACCTGTCCCTTCAACTTTACCGGCATCTTGGGGTCACAAATGACACCAGTTACCTCACGCCATTTGGCCCACGCGGCAGCAATGCGTGCCTTGACGTTGCAATCGATGTCACCATACGCATGAAACACAGATCCCAAGTATTTCACTTGGTCCGTACGCTCGACCGTGTCGCCGCCTATGCGTACGGGTGTGGGATTTGTGGAGTTACAGGCCAAGTATTCGGTCTTCGCCACATTGAGCTTCAGACCACCGTTCTCAAGCGACTCCTTCCACGCCTTAACGCGTCGCTCCAGCCTACTCCTGTCCGAATCTGCCAGCGCGATATCATCGGCATACATGAGCAGCCACGGGCGCTGCTCATGTGAGTTACTGATACTGTCTGACAATACGTCTAATACTACGCTAAACAGAAACGGACTAAGGACGGATCCTTGGTGTACCCCGACGGTGGTGGTTTTGTGTCGCCAACAACGGTCCGAACTACGGAATCGGAATCACGGTACATGTCTTGGATGATGTCAATATAGGCCTCTGGAATCCCTTTGGACCGCAATGCCCACCAGATTACCGCGCGAGGAACACAGTCGAAGGCCTTCTGCAGTTCGAAAAACAGGCAATGCAGAGGCGTATTTTTCGCCCTGTATTTCTCCACGACTGTGCTTAGGGCGAAAACAGGATCCATGGTCCCATGACCAAGGCGAAACCCATACTGACATCCCGAGACTACCGATAATAGAAACCCATTCAACCTATTTATATTTTCCGAGCAATTTCTTTTCATCTTCAGACTCCCCGGGAGTATATCTACACCGGGCTTTATCTTAATTCTTAGAATTTGCTCACATAATAATATAACATTTCAATAAAATTGCTGTCTCTTGTCTTTAATTCAGAATGGATTAGTTCTTTTGTAACGTTGGAAATAGATGGAAACAAGTTTTTATATGATAGTAAGTACATATGCTCTTATTCAGTTATTCGCTTGTTCATAGATATACACTCCGTGCAGGGGCGGCGTAAGATTACTAACTCCTGCGGCCGGGATCGGCCTGTCTACGTGGTAGGGCCCCAAGTCCATCTGGATGGCAACCACCCTTGGTTTTAAATATGCCGCCATACTAACTTTGTGCTGTGTTCCGGCATTAGTGACCCAGGTTCCTGTACCCCTATGGGACAGTAGCGTTTTCGCGGTGCCCTTAGTGTCGCAAACATCCATAAGCAACGGTAACTGCTTACTATTAAGTGAACCGTCAGTGAGTCAGCTGTTCCTCAACAATAAAAAAAACAATTGTTGATAGGGTTTTTTATTGGTTTAAAACAACAGACAATTGCTTTTGGATGTCTGCGACGCCAGGGCATCGCCAACATAGTTCCAAAGTAAGCAGAAGACCGCATGTGTTATGGCTACTATTATAAATTATAACAGCCATAATGTCCTACTACCGGGTACCCTACAGGTAAAAGACTACGTGAAATGAAATGACCCAGCAGAAGGAGTAATCTGCGGGATTGTTGTGAATGCCGACTTGAAGCTTTAAGAAATGGGCAATTTGTGCCAACAATCCCCCTATCAGGGACGCCAAGGATCGGATGATGCGAAACATAAAACCGGTCAAGTACGAATCAGACTTACACATTAAGAGTCTCGTACCATCGTTCATGATTTATGAATATGCTGCGGTGGACGTGTGGATTGACGAGAAAACACCGTGTTAGGTATTCCCGCATTCGCGGCAGCATTTAAGTGATATTTCAGACAAATTGTAAAAGAATTGCTTTTGTAGTAGTAGTATTGGACGTTTTACGGTAGAGTGAACAAATGTCTAGCCATTCCATCCCAGTCAGGTCACCTCCAGGTAAAGGAGAGGTAGACACAAAAAGTACTGGATTGGCGTCATAAGGGATGTAGTGTTTTCCAATGGACTTACTAGCAGGGAAGCCGAAAACCGTGCGAAGTGGAGAAGATAATCTCGGAAAACGAGCCCTGGGCAACAAAAGACGGAACTGTCTGTAGAGTTTTACTAATTGATTCCAAACGGTACTTTTATTAAGCAATCCTTAACTTTTTCTCAGTACAGGAGTGAAATAATAATACTGATGGCCGCTCCCGACCGCAGAGGTTGTGTGCCGTGTCGTAAAAGGCGAGAAAACAGCCCTAGCTCGGTGGTAGGGCTCCAAGGCCGTTTGGATGACAACTACCATCATTTTGTGTTTTGTTCCAGCACAAATGATCGAAGGTCCAGTACCCCTATGCTGACAGCTGTTGTTCACAGCAATAAAAATAAAACAAAGAAACAAACCCGGGCTCTAAAAATGTTGATTTCAAACAGAATTTTCCTAAATTATATCAACACAGCTCGATACGTGGACATTCACAGTATTAGTTCTTAGGCAAATACCCCTTGAAAATTCGTGAGCGTGTAATTAGTTCATGTAAACCGGGATCTGTTGATCTTTCTTGTATATCCGCTCGTAGGAGTAGGGTAGATTACAGGGATTCGACTTCGTTGTTTACCGCTAGTACTTTCAAAAGATTCCTTAACATTATTAATTTAAGCGTTATCATTAAAAGAAGATAGGTAATGAGTTTTCACACAGGGATAATAATTGATGTATAACAACATTTCGCTGATATATAGTTATAATAGCTTAGTTATAAGCTTTTACCGTCGTCCATGATTGTTTGCGTCGTCAGGCTTACCGCTAATACGCTACCAGCCATATAGGAGGCTGGAACCTGTGTCACTTATACCGCAACACAACAGAAGGTTCTTATTGCGGCATGTTTAGAGACCAAGGCTGGTCCCCATACAGACGAGCCTGAATCCCTAGCAAAAAGTCTTTTGGGAGTAAGAATGTAGAGAGAGACTTTTCTTATCTATTCTGCTTAATTGCAAAATCAAAATGCAAAATTATGCCGAAGATGTTATAGAACAAACAGGCAACAGATTTATTTAGATATTTTAAATTATAAATAATCCATCTTTAAGATGTAACCTAACTTAAGATTAAGATATACACCACGTCCACGTCATCAAACAACTATGTAAATATCCTCATGGACCTAAAGCAGCTTTAATTTTAATAATTTAGTATGTATTAACTTCATGTAAAATATTTAACATTTCGAGGAAAAACTCAGTTCCTAGTCCCCTCGACTTCGGGGGAGGTAGAGCGGGGTCACGTATTGCACGTGAGACTAACCACTAAAAACCCCGCTGTCCTCCTATGGCCTAGTGCCTGGAACGCAGCCATTACTGCCTCGCAAAAGGAGGTGGTGGTGGTCCATCCGGACTCGTTCCCGACCATGGCCTGAACCAAGGCCGAGAGTGAATGGTCCATTTGTGAGCGGAAGTCTCAGCGCTCCTCACGCCTCGCTGGGCACTCAGTGACCGTGTAGCTCACCGTTTCCTCCAATTCTGGTATCCTAACGTCTCCTCCCACCCTATACGATACAGGTACCTCCTGAAGTATCCGTGCCCCGAGAAGACCTGCGTCAGGCAGAAGATTAGAGCGCCGTGGCATCTGCCTGGCGGGTCTCATCGCCTCTATGGTAGCTAAACGTGCACCGAGATGCGCGAGTCGCTCCGTCCACTCCAGCAGGAGCACCACGTTGCGCAAATATATTAAACATCAAATTTCGTTGCCTAGCTTAGAGCAATGTCTACTTCTATCATACACCTTTCAGTCATACCAAGATCTCGGTTGTCATTCTACCCAGAGTAATTTTGGGGACGATTCCCCATATTAATATTATGGTACTACATACGTATATAATCGTTATTATTATATGACATTTTCATTTAACTTGGACCACAATTGTTTTTAGAGACTACCCACATTATGTTCAAAATTTTACATATGTCAGCCAATAATAAGAATATCAACAAATCATCTAAAAACCTTTTACAATTGCTTCTTATAATCTTGGCCTGAATACGTTCAATACCGATTCCAAAATTTAAAAGTTCATGTAGGGAAACACTTCTGCGTCTTTTTGCATCGACGTCCTTACATAAATAACATATTCTAGTTTAATTTAGAGTTAAGAATGGATGCGATTGAATTTAGTTTACAGAAGCTATTCCTGCCTGAACGATCCCTGATTCGCTAAAAGGTGATTTTTATCTATACTACTATTATAAAGAGGAAAGATTTGATTGTTTGTTTGTTTGTTTGTTTGTTTGTTTGTTTGTTTGTTTGTTTGTTTGCTTTGAATAGGCTCCGAAACTACTGACCCGATTTAAAAAATTCTTTCATTGTTGGGAAGCTACACTATCCCCGGGTGACATAGGCTATATTATATTTTCAAAAAAATTAGGGATCCTTACTAAAACTCCAATAATGTAACCCAAAGTGTAAAAAAATTACCTAAAATATTATTTAAATCGCGTGCGTTGCGAAAACTATTGATGATAGAATAAAATAATGTACTACAACTTTGCAGAACACATCATTATTTACAAAAAGTGTCGCGACAGCATATGTCTAACTATTATAGTTATGCCACAATAAGTGTTCTTTTATTTTAAAAATTTAATTGAAATGCCGCCCCTAGAAAAGGCTCTTTATTAGGATCTTGGTATTAATCCTTATCAAAATAAATTACTTCATATTCAAAACTGTTTCAATACCTTTATATAACTTTTTGAATTATTCAATTCGGATATTCCATTCGAAAGATATCACGAGTTTAAAAATGTAAGTATTAGAAAAATGTTGCGTGGTAGCCGCTGACCCTGTTCGGCTAGCTAGGCAGCACCTTATGCAATGTAGGCGTGCGTCACTGGGGTTTTTACAAAAATTAGAATACTTATTAAAAAATAACGAAAAATAAATAAAAAGTAATAACAAAAAAAATCATTAAAATAAAAGCTCATAGAAATAATAATATTCAAACTTTCTTTATAATTTTATTTTTTTAGTAACCTGACGCAAATAGAAGGGTTTGCCCTCAGGGGCGCTCCTCTGTCCGAGGAGTGCACGGGTGTGCGTACCCGAGGTGCCCGAGCATCCGTCGCTTCACTCCCCTCTCCGTTCGAGGCGACAGAGTCCTACCTTTCTTTCCGTCTACCTCTTACATCCTTTCCAACTTAGCTCTCTGTTCGTGGCGTGGTCCCCGGTGGGATGGTTGCGAATACTGATTGGGGTCCCGGGTTCTACCCTGGGACCTGATTTGGTAGTCGAAACCATGCCTATTTCGACTGCGCCTGCACAGAGAGTGTTCCCGGGGCGGGAATTGCATCCTCGCTGTCGGTTAGTCTTGCTGGGCCGGCTACGACGTCCTTTACGACGACTCTGCTTTTTCTGGAGTGTCGTCTGGTAGTCGTACCCACGCCTGACTAGCACGCGACGGGGATGCGAGTCCCGTCCGGAATTGGCCGCGGACCTGTCGCTCCCGGCCCTGGTTCTGTCCATGGTCGGGGGCGATCCTGGATGGACGGCCGTCGCCTCCTTTTGCGAGGCAGTAGTGTCTGCAAGGGAGGCGGCGGAACGGGAGCGGGAGTCCGCCACCGCACTCCCCTCCCGCCAACGTAGGCCGCGTCGTTAGCGCCGGAGGGCGGGCAACGATCTCCGGCCGCCGTAGAAAGCGGCCGCGGGCGGCCCCTCGGGGAAGGATCCGCCGCCCGCACTATTGCCGCGAGGGAGAAGGCCACGTGCTGTTCCGCAGACCCCCTCAACTCCTAGAGTTGTTACAAGAGAGCGCCGGGGGGACGAAACCCTGACCCCCTGGCGCCAGCACTTTAGAAGGGGCCCGCTTTAAGACAAAGCGTGGGCCGGCGCCGGCCCGGGCCACGAGATCGGCAGACCATATATCCGTGGGCCCGAGCGTAGGCGATAGGAGAACAGCGGGGTTTTTAGTGGGTCGAACATCTTTTCCGGAGTCCCTTATATCCCTCGGTCCCCCCGGGCCGGGGGAACCCGTCAAGAGAGGTTTTTCCCCGAGACCGAAAAAAGAAGAAGGGTTTAATTTTTGATTTTTTGTTAAATACCCGTGCGAAGCTGGGACGGGCTGCTAGTTGTCTATAAACATAGGAGGGTCAATCCATTTGTTATCTTTATTTGCCGTATGAACAAAATAACATGACCATAAATACCTCTAGCGGGATTAAAATAGTAATAATCAGTGAAAATTTACAGCATCTTCCAGTCGCTAAGTAAGTATATGAGCACTTAGGGATACTAGACAACTGCTACTGACCTATATACTTACACAACAACATACATATACTTTTATTTATACATAAATACATAGACTCGGAACGGGAGTTGAACCCATGAGCATTCGTGTGAAAGTGCGCAACAGAGAAAGATTTCTAGAAGTATTTATTATTGTTTTTATTAAACTGAATTTAAACATAGCATATTATTTAAGGAATTTTGTATAAGCCTCCACCATCCACACTCCAAGCTCAAACAAAAAAGACCTATAATTCAAACAGGTACTTACTGCCTCATCAAGTTGATGATGAAATAAGCAAGATCCTCAAACCCAAGAGGACCGGCCCTTACAAGCATATAATATTCATCTTTGCACGTCTGTTTTGGAGTGACGAAGTCGAAGGTGAAGCCGCCCGTCGTGACCAGTGGTATACCAGCACCGCCGAGGAACTTTGCGATTCTTGCCACTGACGCTGTTAACAAAAATATTCACTCATCATCATTGTAATGTAATATATACAATTTTTTATAGTTTTTTTAGCACACGTTGGGCGCCAGTAACATGGAGAGATCGACATCAATCGCGAGACTTGGTTTTTAGTAACGTTTGTTGGGAATCCAGACCGGAACGCTACAAAAGACAACATTTTGCCTCTTGGTACGTCCAGTGCATCTGTATGTAATGTAACGTAAAACGTAACGGACTAAGAGTGAACTGGGAATTCAGGTAACTCGATGCGGCAAACGTTACCGCATTTTAACTTTTGTCCAGCGCCATCTATTGGACGCGACCCGAACTAAACCGGTTCATGTTACAGCTATCATAAATCCTACTGTTTTATATAATAATATCAACCACCTTTATTATAAAACCGCTGAGAACAACATATGTAGCTCAACATATTTAACGTGGGAAGTTGTTGAAACCTTTGCATAGCCAGGTAAGGTACACACACAAGCTGTTCTGAAAGTTACTCTGAACAAATAATAAAGAAATATACTGGAAAAGTTCTCACAACGCTATCTAGTACCAAAGTACAGCGTTTGTATACTATATATTATACTATATTTATATACTTTTCTTTTGTAAATAAATACAAACTATACAGAATCATCTAGACTCGTGATTTTAACCCGTGACCTTTGCAGGCATTCCGATATGTAAAAGCCCTTGTCCTACAAAAGTTATCCAAAATAAAGACTAATAATTAATTTTAAAACAAAATTACTTCGCTATACAAATCTATGAAAGTCAAACTTTTCATTTTCAACAGCTACCTATCAAAACAGTTATACAATGTACAGAACCTTAAAATGAGATGGCGTAATTGGAATTGAATTTATAATAAACAAGCTGACCCGGCGAACTTCGTACCGCCATATTTTATTTCTCTAATCGCAACTGAGGAAATAAAACCCTTCCGGTAAAATCGAACAGCGGCATCTATTGGGTGTATTTGCAACCTCGATGTCAAACAATATTGAAGAATTTTATCGATGAATCAACGTACACCGCCATGTATGAGAACTTCATAAAACTAAACAGTAAAGAAACACTTACTTAAGAAACAATTAATTGATACATTTTATTCGTTTACATTCACGACATAAGCGAATAATTATTATTGAGATGATAACTATCCTATCCAGTAAGTTAGACCAAAATACGGGTACATGTGAAATTTGATTGAAATCGGTTCAGTAGTTTTGGAGTTTATTGGCATCATACATCGTGACACAAGATTTTTATATATATATATATATATATATATATATATATATATATATATATATATATATATATATATATATATTAGATACCAATATTTAATAATAGAAACATACGGTCGTATGTATATGTATATATATAGTATATATATATATATATATATATATATATATATATACCTAGTCAGGTCATAAGTATTGTCACACAGTAAAAACTTTTCTTTTAGAATGCTGGCCACAAAAAAGTTTATTGAATTCGAATTTAGAATTGTTCATGAAAATAAAAATGTATACTTTTAGAATTTTACTCATTTTTAAATATGGAGTGGACGCTTAAAGAAGACCGTGTTGCAGTTATTGCGTTGCATCGTTGCAGTTACGCGCCAATTCAAATTTTTAACATACTGAAAAATTTGAATATAACCAAAAGATTCGTTTATCGTAACATCAAACGATACAATGAAGACTCTAGTGTAGATGACAGGTCAAGAAGTGGTCGCCCTCGGTCTGTTAGGACTCCAGCAGTGATAAAAGCTGTGAAGGCACGAATTCAAAGAAATCCCAAACGTAAGCAGAAACTGTTGGCCCTTCAGATGGGGTTAAGCAGAACCACGGTGAAAAGGGTGTTAAATGAAGACTTAGGGCTTCGGGCATATCGAAGAAAAACAGGACATCGTTTGAATGCTCGTCTAATGGACCTGAGACTGAAGAGATGCCGCGCTTTGTTGAAGCGGTACGCGGGAAAAAAATATCGGGAAATTCTTTTTTCGGATGAAAAAATGTTTACCGTAGAAGAGAGCTACAACAAACAAAATGATAAGGTGTACGCACACAGTAGTGAAGAAGCGAGCAACCGTATTCCGCGTGTCCAACGAGGTCATTTTCCATCCTCGCTCATGGTATGGTTGGGAGTTTCTTATTGGGGCTTAACAGAGGTACATTTTTGTGAGAAAGATGTAAAAACGAATGCTGTTGTGTATCAAAATACAGTCCTGACGAACCTTGTGGAACCTGTTTCTCATACCATGTTCAATAACAGGCACTGGGTATTCCAACAAGATTCGGCGCCAGCTCATAGAGCGAAGAGCACACAAGACTGGCTGGCGGCGCGTGAAATCGACTTCATCCGGCACGAAGACTGGCCCTCCTCCAGTCCAGATTTGAATCCGTTAGATTACAAGATATGGCAATACTTGGAGGAAAAGGCGTGCTCAAAGCCTCATCCCAATTTGGAGTCACTCAAGACATCCTTGATTAAGGCAGCCGCCGATATTGATATGGACCTCGTTCGTGCTGCGATAGACGACTGGCCGCGCAGATTGAAGGCCTGTATTCAAAATCACGGAGGTCATTTTGAATAAACTTTAATGTCATAAGAATCTATGTTTTGTTAAGTTCATTTTGGTATATGAATGGTTACATAATGAATAAACTTGTTACAATTATTTTACATTAAACATGTGACAGAATTTATGACCTGACTAGGTATATATATTAGATACCAATATTTAATAATAGAAACATACGGTCGTACAGCTTAAGCTCGGGCCTACGTATACAACTACAAACCGGAAATCC
This sequence comes from Malacosoma neustria, assembly GCA_963693495.1. Lineage (NCBI taxonomy): Eukaryota > Metazoa > Arthropoda > Insecta > Lepidoptera > Lasiocampidae > Malacosoma > Malacosoma neustria. Next base: position 12,831,189 of record OY856390.1, read on the forward strand.
TCGTAAGCAAGTCTCTTCGCGATATTTTCTTAAACCTATTTCGTCACTTTCAGTACGAGTCTATAATGCCTGAGAGTTTCACAACGTTGTAGAAGTCAAATACGAGAAGAAAAATATCATTCGAATTTCAATATATAGCTTTAGGTAGTCTGGTAATCCGATTAACAACATCATAACAAAATGTTCATGGAAAATAGAATATTCAAACTAGATTTCACCATGTTGGAATTAAATTAGCATCCCTTTGGATATTCTAATACATAGAGCATATCTTAATTAGGAGTTGCTGTTGAAATAATTGAAGAAATATAATCGTATTCTTACGGAACGAAGATAAGAACTGTTCCATGACTTACATCTTCAAAACATTCCCTAGAAGAACTTCTTCAAGTTCTTCTTTAATGCAAACCTGTCGTTTATCTGCGAGAATAAGTAACAACTGTCCAAAATGTTTTAATCAAACCTATATTAGATCTATATAGCTTTAAAAAGCGTTTTAAGGAATTATGGTGACATTTCTATTTCCTTGCTTAATTTATATCTTATCAACTCTCAACAACTCAATTAGCTTTTTTACTGTACTGACTAGATGGACTGAATGCTGCCATTACTTATGTTTTTTTAAGCTATTGCATAGCTTTTATCGCGGGCTTTGAGCGAGGCGACCGAATCAAGAAATTCCGTAAAGAAAAAACCTAACACCCCCTACTCCGCCTACCATGTAGCTCGGCCGAGCGATCGCTTAACGTGTATGTATATGGTACGACTGTACGTAGGGATGGGCGATATTGAAAAACATTTTAATCAACTTATGCAATTATAATTATTTATTTCTTTTTTATTTATGCAGTAATTATTTTTTTCTTTGGTATTAATTCAAGTTACACTTTTTGAATGTACACACCTATATATACATATATACCTACATGTATATTTACGGGGCGCACGTGCGGTGAGTGTGGTAGGGATGGGCGATATCTATCGATATTTCAACTATCGATGTTTTTTTTCTAAAGTTTCGATGTTTTCTATCGATATTTTTTGGACAAGATATATCGTCTGAAGTCTGTCTCTATTTCACCACTTAGCAGTCCAACTATCACCTTCAAACAACTACCATTGTATGATCTTCTCTACCTATGACTAGTGATGAGTAAAATCTGTATTGTTCTTGCAGTCTTGGTCTTGGTCATGCGATTTTGCAAGACCAAGACCGAATGAACAAGAACAAGACTGAAACCAAGACTGACAATGCAAGACCAAGACCAAAATGCAAGACTAAACTAAAAATTATTATAACTTCCGTTGTAAATAGGATATATAAGAATGTTTGTAACTTCTATATATGTTTTTGATGGAACAAAACATTTTGTGTTTAAAATTTCCAGTTTATTCCACTAAATTTAAACACCGAATATAAAAAAAGGCATCGGTAAACCTTACCATTGTCTGAAAAAAAGGATTTACAAGAATATTCTTGCTATTTTCTTTTTCGATAATAATTACTATTCTTTTTCGATGTCTGGTTAACACATGGTTGATGTTAGAGTTGTTAAGAGAGCGCCGGGGGGACGAAACCCTGACCCCCTGGCACCAACACTTTAGAAGGGGCCCGCCTCAAGACAAAGGGCGGGCCGGCGTCGGCCCGGGCCACGAGATCGGCAGGCCATATATCCGTGGGCCCGGGCGTAGGCGATAGGAGAACAGCGGGGTTTTTTAGTGGGTAGTCGGATGGCCAATATTCTTTCCCGGAGTCCCACATATCCCTCGGTCCCCCCGGGCCGGGGGAACCCGTCAAGAGAAGTTTTTCCCCGAGACAAAAAAAAAGCTAAGCTACTTTTTTTTATATTTGTACTTTGAGTACTTTGTACTTTTTTTTCTTACAGTAAAAGGTCAATTTATGCATCCAAGAATTGTAAGGTGTGGTGTATGGTTCCGAGTTAAATACCGAGGAAAATGTTTACAAGAATTTTAGACATTTTACAAATTATTTTCGATCACAATCGCGCGCGGTCAGATGGCGACTGCCAACAGCAGTGCTGCCATTTTGTAAATGGAAAAAATGGATAGACTTTGGCGGTGATAATGCTAAAAATATTCAATATCGTATTTTGGCAAAAATGACTCGAGATTTTTTGTCAATTTCGGCTACATCTGTCCCAGCTGAGAGGTTATTTTCGAAAGCATCTCTTGTGATCGAAAGCATCGCAATAGATTGAATAACGAGTCGGCTCGATGGCTATTGTGCATCAATTCTTGGTGATCAAATAAAAGATAATAAATATATGCGTATAAGTAATGTATATTTATATAATAATATATAAGTATTTAAACTAATAGAACACGGTAACATTTATTGATTATTGTAAAATAAAGCTTAATTAATTACAGAGATTGATTGTTGATCATTTGTAACTTATATCTATAAAAAGCCTTGAAAATTTTTCAAATCGAAGTAAGTACTAAATAACAGACTATTTGAGCAAGACCAAGACCGTTACCAAGACTATCTTGGTCTTGGTCTTGCTTTGCTCATCACTACCTATGACGGCATCATGTTACTATATGTTTTATTTAGACAAGCTATATCCGCTGGCAAATTCAGCCAGGTTTCTTACAGTCCTTGTTGTTAAATCATAAAATCATGAAATCTTTCTTGAAACTCCTAATATCCCGTTTCCCTGCAAAAGTTACAGAATATTGACAAAATCTCCTATATCACCTCCATTTCTTAATGATCTTAGTCTTTGAATTTCCAATAAATTGAATCACTCATGTGTCACTTCATTTAACCGAAATTTATGTCATAAGTCGAACTGTGCCATTCGGAGTGACTTAATCGGGGTAACTCGATTAACTAATGGCAAACCATTCAAAGCCTCTTTCACAAGGACGTGCAGATATTCATATAAATGCCTATTAATACACATTATAGGCATTAATATCATTTGTCTTTTCACAATCCTCTTTCCACGGTCTGGTAATGAAACTTTTACGATATACGAGTATGATCAAAGAAATAGTTTTAGCTCATTTATGTTAGCGATAAAACTTTGTTGAATCCAAATCTTAATGCAACTCGAGTTATATACGTAGTATTCATGTTATATATTTTATAGCTAGAAATCTGCAAACAGGCAAACAAACCATCTGATAGCAGGTGGTCACCGTTACTCAGAATCAGAAATATTGCCGACGTGCTGCCGAGATCACCATCCGTCTTCGCATCATCAGCTGGGCGTTCATCCCCATTTTCTGGAGCTTCTTCTCTCTTGTACGATACAGTTCTCTAGGTCGTTCATGTAGCGTGCTCTCTGGATTTGGAATGAACTTCCAGCTAAGGTTTTCCCATCACAGTAGGATATGAGGTTTTTAAAAAAAGGCGTTATAGAATTCCTTAAAGGCCGGCAGCACGTTGGGAATGCCTCTGGGAATTGCAAACGGCCATAGGTGACGGTGACTACCTACTGTCAGATAGGCTGTTTGGTTATCTGCTGAACTCCGACTATAAAAAAAAATCATTGCCAACCGATACCATTGCAAAAAGAGAAAATATATAATCGAGCTATAAGCAAGCATAGTAAGCTTTAGATGGCTTTTAGGATACTATAAAAATTAGCTAGATGAAGTAATTATCCCATTCGAGGTGACGACTGACTTTGTTTGATTCGAGACTGTCTAAACTGTTCGTCACTAAAATGCCCTAAAAGAAGACCAGAGCTGGTTATTTTAACAACCGTCGCCGAATTGAGTCCTTTTTAGAGGTTTATTCTTGTTATTACTTTTAATATTTGTCTAAGTTATCAACAAACTATATTTTTATTTCTTTTACTCTTTATATACATATCTAATATTAGGTATACATTTTTTTGGTCTCGGGCAAAAACACTCTCTTGACGGGTTCCCCCGGCCCGGGGGGCCGAGAGGATATATGGGAAAAATGTTCGGCCATCCCACTATCCACTAAAAAACCCCGCTGTTTTCCTATCGCCTACGCCCGGGCCTACGGATATGTGGCCTGCCGATCTCGTGGCCCGGGCCGGCGTCAACCCGCTCTTTGTCTCAAGGCGGGCCTCTTCTAAAGTGTTAGCGCCAGGGGTCAGGGTTTCGTCCCCCGGGTGCTCTCCTGTATTGACTCTAGGAGTTGAGGGCGGCCGCGGTACAGCACGCGGCAATAGTGCGGGCAGTGGATCCTCCCCCGAGGGGCCGCCCGCGGCCGCTTTCTACGGCGGCCGGAGGTCGTTGCTTGCCCTCTGGCGCCGACGACGTGGCTTGCGTTGGCGGGAGGGGAGTGTGGTGGTCGACTCCCGCTCCCGCTCCACCGCCTCCTTTGCGAACATGACTGCCTCGCAAAAGGAGGCGACGGACGTCCATCCAGGATGGCCCCCGACCGTGGACAGAACCAGGGCCGGGTGCGACAGGTCCACACGGATTTGGGCTGAACAATAATTGTATGATGGATAATAATAAAAAATATCTATCTATCTGTAATTGACGAACACATACACGCAAGTCAGAACAAACTCTTTGGATCATTTATATGATGATCTGTGGATTCAATTCTTACGGAGGACTTAATAATTATTTATTTAGTCCTCCGTAAGAAATGAATCCACAGACATGACAAAACCAGACCACTTACGCAACCACTGATCCAGCTGTGTTACCAATTACTCGTGTACGAATTATTTACATGATGATGTGCCAGTTCCCGATCCGAGAACCAACACACTGACTAAAAAATACACTTGTAAGTCCCTTAATAAAAGTAATGATAAGTTGATAATAAGAGTCGTCAACAAGCTCTTAATTTGTTAATTACTAACGAACAGCTTATCACACTATCAACAAATTCATTCAGTAATAATGACGTCGTTAAATCGTATTCTTGTCACGAATTACTTCGTGCTAATTTACTACTTATCACTTAATTACACAATATCCGGATGACCGAGCTTTGCTCGGTATTTTTTTTTAATTGTGTTTTTTGGAAATTAACAATTGATTTTATTACTCTAACCTCAAAGCAAACACTCATTGACTTCTTGTTACTTAACAACGCCATCTGCTGGAATAGCTTTAGTGTTGTGTCGTTAAAGCAATTTAAAAAAAATAGTATTATTCGCCGATAGATGTCAGGAAGAGTCATATTTTTGTTATTTTTCTTCCAATAAAAAAAAGCGAATAAAATGACATTTTCTAGAAATGATTCCTAGCTAGATCGATTTATCGTCCCCGTAACCCCCCGTATACTAAATTTCATGAAAATTGTTGGAGCCGATTCCGAGATTCCAATTATATATATATATATATATATATATATATATATATATATATATATATATATATATATATATATATATATATATATATATATATATATATATATATATATATATATATATATATATACAAGAATTACTCGTTTAAAGATATAGGATACATACTCTGATGGTACGTTTACATAATACTTTGTCCACTACTAATCATCAGTCAGCCAATATGTAGGCCTACCTTTTTTGAACAGGAAATGCACTAAACACAAGTAGGAGCATACAGCAGATTATCTGTATAATGGGCCCGTACGTCTCTTGGTTAGAGGACGCACGTCTCTGAAATATCCACTAAAACCACCCCAGTGATGCTTTCGTTCGTCTTGTGTGTTGCATTCACAAGACGTGACGTTGGTCATACTACGACCCTGACTGGCGCCGGCCCTATTTCATGAGCTTTTAAGCCAGGGGGGTTGATGGACCTCATTGTTCTCAGGGTGAGCGAACCTAAACCTGCCTAAGTAGTTTCCAAATTTACAGGTGTCGACAATTCGATAAATATTAGATAACCTCACATTCAATATAACAAAAACGCATCATTTCTGGCCAATCAAAGAATTAGCCATTATTCAAATTTTTTTCTAGTTGTAGCATTCTTTTTTAAGTATAAATTAACTCTTGTAGAAAATTGATTGATTAATTGGCTAATAAAATTATTGGTTAATGTGCAAATTTATATATCTATATACTATATTTTTCTCCGGGCTATTTTTTCCTGCACGGGCAGGGGTGGAATAAGAATATTATATATGGCCGGAATCGGCCTGTCGTAAAATAACTACTCCCGCTACGTAGTAGGGCCCCAAGTCCGTCTAGATGGCAACCACCCTGGTCTATAAGTATGCCGCAATAATAACCTTGTGTTGTGTTCTGGCATTAGTGATCCAGGTTCCTGTACTCCTACGGGACAGCAGCGTGTTCGTAGCGCTCTTAGCGCTGCAAACATCCATATGCTATTGACTGCCAGCCTGTCTGCTGTTCGTCAGCAATAAAAATATCTATTGTAACGCCACACCACGATGCGTACTGTCTCCTCGAGCATCCTTTCAAGCATTCCTACACTCCGTTTGAAGAGACTTGGTCACCTTTCAGTGTCTATGCTATATAAATGCTAGTAATCCAAATCGAATGAATGAACTGCTCATTAATTGAATATTCGAATAACCCATAAAATAAATGCTTCAATTATCGCTGAGTTGAATATTTTTAATTGAAAGTAAAGTATATACTTGAATAACACAAAACCTCGCTTTTAGAGAATATATTTCTGTAATATAGCGGAAACATTTCCGGTACTCTATCTACTAATCAAAGTTCATATTCTGTTATCTACTAAGTTGTTATTAAGTTCCCGAATGTCTAAAACATACGTTGTTATTGCGACATGACAAACTACCCTCTTCTTTATTTCATATTCTCATGTTTATACTTTTTTAGGTTATTCTCTGTTAAGTAAATTCTAACTAAAATGTTTAGATCTATTTAATTATTCTAAGGTAATTTCCATGGCTATCTTTATATCTTTATAATGTTATATCTTTTCCATTTTGTAACATTTTGTTTTTTTTTTTAACTGAGATGACAGGCACACGGTCGCGTGTAGGTGTTTGCAACATCAGAGGCATTGTCAACGCGTTGCCGGCCTCATAGAGGAACTAGAACCTGATTTACTAGTGCCAGAACACAACAGAACGTCATTACGGTAGCATGTTTAAAACCAGGGCTACAACTCTACTACGTAGCTAGTGTTGTTGTGTAATTTTTTACGAGAGACCGCCCCCGGCCGCACGGTAACGTATTATTTCTCCATTCCTACACAAAGAAAATATACAGTATTAATACATGTTGTGTTTAAAAGAAAACATAGTTCGAACGAGATCTTAAAATGTTGTAATCATGACCATCATCGATCGTTAAAATATTAAACGGTAAACATAATTAAAATAAATATTTTCAAAAGGTTGCCAACAAAATGTTTTCGAAATATTTTATACAAACTTTTTCCATTTACCACCGGAATTGGATTTTTGATTGAAAAATATTTAACGCCTTTAACCCAACAGATTGCCTGCTGATACTAATTTACCGTCTGCCCTCTTCAGTCGCATAATGAGCTGAATACGCTTTAATCTAGGAACTGGGGTTGCCAGGTAGAGAATTAAATTTAATTAAATCAGGTTATTTGTTAATGACAAAAAGGCTTCACCAAGACCTTCGTCACACTCGTGGCGATGACGGTTATTACGTTATTTATCTCTATATAAACAAAATGATAGAAGTCTGCAGATGTGCGCGCATCACGGCAAAACTACTGGATAAATTTCAATTAAATTTTCAGTTTTATAAGCACTGCGTGTTCAATGATATCTGTTGTTGTCGAGGAAAAGTGGGGCAAGCGGTGTAGAGCATGCATAGAAGAGAGGAAGTCTACCTCTACCTCATGATGAAAGCAACGTGGACGAATTCGCAAGTATCAACTAGTTTTATATATTTGCCTTTGTATATGGTCAATTTTTAGAAAACTTTCACCATGCACATATGTAAAATTTTCCAGACACAAAAGTTATAAAATATATCATAACATATCCCATAATAGCTCGCTGTTGAGTTCTAGCCTCTTCCTAAAGACTTATACAAATCGGCGCTCTCGGTGCGCAGGTTTCCTTACTATCTTTTGCTTAACCGACCTTACCCCAATGCAGACAATAGACTGATCGCGTTGTCTCTAGCGTCGCAAACATCCATAGGCGACGTTAACTGCTTACTGTTAAGTGGGCTGTCAGCCTGCCTGCTGTTCCTCTGCTATAAAAAATCTTCCGTTTGTGGTTATTATGTAATTAAAAATGTTCCTAACGGATTATTGCCTTCAAGTTGGATTTGGAATTCGCTATCGCTTGGCACAATACGATAGTGACGTGAAATGTTATAAATAATTAACTGAATACTCATATTGACTATCTTTTAACAATCGCGAGATATTTATATGTCGGTGCATCTTTGTGACACCCCATTTTTCGTACTAAGTTAAATTTAGATTATATAAAGACGTGACTGCTCATTGAATTTCTGATTTCGATAGGAAACGTATCCGTTTAATGCAAGAAAAATAATTATTAGGGTCTTCATAAAATACTCAATAAATGTGTAAGATGAACGTACTTAACCTTTTCAGGTTTGTTAAAAAGCACTCTTCAGTAAAACTAATTCAACAAATTGACTGATTATATTTATTTTTACTTATTCATATTTCAATTTTTATTACTAGCAACTGAAATAACAAGGTAACTGTGTCACGATGTCGCATAAAAATTAAATACAAATGGGTCGTCGAGCAGGGTATATTACCTCTTACTTCTTCCCTTTTTGCTACAAAATAATTTATACCTCCTTTCTTGCCAATATTAATTTTATACCCATTATTATTTATCCATTAAATAACCCACGACCCACGTAATTGAACGCTAAGATCAGATGAATTTGTATGTACATAAGCAATATCGAAGCATACATACAAAATTCTGATATCTATGCATGTCACATAAAAAGTGTCTACTTTACAAAGGTTAAAGAAGATAATGTATTAAGATGTTTAGCTTAGTTTGTTTTGTTAATTAACAAAAGTGCAGTTTGTGTTAAAAAAACTAACTAACCTGACTTTAAGCTCAAAAACATTCAAAAACTTAAAAAGATTACACTCTTATAAAATTCGAAATTTAAATTGGAAATATACTCTTTGTTTTCTATTTAATGCATTTATGAAAAACCTTCTCTAGAACTTCTTTATCTAGTAAGTATTTTGTCTAGGAAATAAAGTATGACAGACGCATACGACGCTCATTTAGTTCTTCCCCTAGAACAATACTGAACAGTTATCTCCTATGCTTGTACAGTGTCTTTATCCGCGCAGGGGCGGAGAAAGAACACTAACATCTGCGGCCGGGGTCGGCCTTTCGTAAAAGGTGACAAAACAACCCACCCTAGCTACGTGGTAGGGCCCCAAGCCCGTCTGGATGGTGACCACCTTTGGTCTTAAGTATGCCGCCATCATAACCTTGTGTTGTGTTCCGGCATTAGTGACCCAAGATCCTGTACCCTTTTGGGACAGCAGCGTGTTCGCGATGCCACTGAAGTTGCAAACACCCATAGGAGACGGTAACTGCTAAAATCTAAGCGGGCCGTCAGCCTGTCTGCCTTACTACAGCAAAAAAAAGTTAACCCCAAGGTACAACATGAAAGACGTGAATATAATCGATATAAGCCTACACGAGGATAATGAAACCTTGTTGTTGATGAAACGTTGCATTCTAATAAGTATGTTTATTTCGGACTAAGATAAAGAAACATTGTATCACATGATTATATATTAACAAGATAAACCAAACAACGGTCGAACAAAAGTGGAATCGACATATCAAAACCTTTGCGTAACTAAGCAGAGTGGAACAAATGGTATCAACGGAAAAAACATCAAAGTAAAGCTCCTAAAGCATCCCAAACAGTAATTTATACTCAATAAACCTATATCGTATAAGATAAGGCTGCGGTCAATAATAAACCTAGTAATGAAACACAATTTTATCGCTAAAAACAAATTTTGATCTTATAGTTTTTATTACCTTAATTGATACATTTACTCCATATAGGGGCGGGACTTACTCCGGCCAGGGGCGGCCTGTCGCAATAGGCGACAAAACAACCCTAGATAGGTGGTATGACTACAAGCCCGTCTGGATGGCAATCATCCCTGGTTTCTAAATATGTGTCACCCTGTGCGGTGATCCCTGTGCGGCATAAGTGACACAGGTTTCAGTTCCTCTACGAGGACAGTAGCGTGTTATATGTATGTGCCCCTGGCATCGCAAACATCCATGCGATAGTAATTGCTTACTATTATGTAGGAAATCAGCCTGTCTGCTGTTCCATAAGATAAAAAAACACCAAGTAGATAAGAATGCAACGAACCAATATTTTTATACGAATTATACGTAGTAAACTGTTGATAATGTCGTAAATAGATCTTAATAGGGTCATGGATTAATTGATCATAAAAATGTGCTTGACAACTGCGTCTCGAAATAGGAGTACTTGATCGTTCAACATCTTGTTTTTGTTATCAACTTACTGACTTATATGTTATACGTTATATATCTTCAATCAGATATCTAGCCAACTATCTGAAGCTCATCATGGTTTTAGACCAGGTCAAAGTACAAATAGCAATCTTTTCGATTTAAAGTCATATGTAACTCCTTTAGTCGACGCTGCTTATTTTGATTTTAAAACGGCTTTTGATTAAGTGAACAATGACATTTTGTTGAAGAAATTGGCAAAAATAGGATACATTCCCAAGTAGCTAAAATTTTTGCAGGTAATATAGTTTACAGACGAAAGTATTATGCGGGCCACCAATGGAACCGTACGATACTAGATCTGGGATTAGTCAAGGCAGTAATTTGGGCCCGCTTGAATTTATCATCATGATCAACCACGGGTAGTGAAATCAGCAAAATGTCTTTTGTTCGCGGATAATTTAAAATTGCTACTACAGATTGTAAATTATTTCAGAAATACATCGTTAGAGTAGCTTAATGGAGTCTGAAAAATAAGTTGTTGTTCAATACTACAAAGTGCTCCCTCATTTCTTTTATAAAAAAAAAGAATAACAAACAATACAATTATCTACTGGAAAATACACCAATATCTAGAGTACAAGAGGTCCGGGATCTGGGTGTCCGCCTTAACACGAAGTTGACATTTCGAGAGCATGTAATAGATGTTTGTAAATAATCTATGAGGAATTTAGGTTTTGTACTTCACCGAGTGGAAGGATTTTCTAGTATTCATGCCATCCAAATATTATAAAATTCTTTAGTTAGGAGTCATTTAGAGAGCAATGCAATCATATGGGCTCCGCATGAAGCTAAATAAAGCCTCATTCTGGAGAAAACCCAAAATAAATTCACACGGTTTCTTTATGTCCGACTTTATGGCGTTTATCCGATATATCCCTTAATATATCCCACCCTGTTCATTTTGGGAATGGTAGGATACAATAAATTAGTGACCCGAAGAGATGCCACTCTTGTCAAATATGCATTTCAGGAGATGAGGGGGATAAATCTACAATCCTGGACTGTTAAATCAGATATGACAATTACGTTAGGCGCCTAAGGAAACCACAAATGTTTGTGGTGCTACGTGGTGGGTCGAATCTTGTAAAGAAGGCGCCCTTTACCCGGGCCCTACGCACACTTTACAAGATATGCTTTAAAGTGAATATTTTATACTGTTCTTTAAGCGAATTTACAAAGGCAGCATTTTATACTATATGTTATTCTAGGAACCGCGCTATCGATTTAGTTTATCTGTGATTGTAGTTGTGTTGTGTTCAAATAAATAGTTCTCTACATACCCTATCAGCTCCGTTCAAGAGATAAGTTCTTTTTTATTGCTGAGTAATAGCAGATAAGCTGACGGCCCGCTTAATAGTAAGGTGTTATCGTCGCCTTTGGATATTTGCGACACTAGGGGCATCGCTAACACGCTCTTATTCCATCCACAGGAACCTGGGTCACTAATGCCCGAACACAACACAAGGTTATTATGGCGACATACTTAAAGTCCCAGAGGGGTTTTGCTATTCAAACGGGCTTGTGGCCCTACCACGAAGCCAGGGTTTTGTCATGTTGTTTTGTTTTGTCATCTTTTATGAAAGGCCGACCCCGGCCACAGAGTGTTGTATTCTTACTTCGCCTTAATATTATAACTAAATAAGTAAGATTGCGATCCGAGTTAGGTTGTCTGGAAAAGATCTCTTATTAGCAATAAGACCGCCGATTGTTCTGATTTTTAATAGTTTTTATTAAATAATATAAGTGGACAATAAAGAGGTTTTTATCTATCTGTCTAAGATTATAAAGAAATTAGCAAAGTTTTAGATCAAAAAATTATAATGGAGACTGTTAACAGTTATAACATTGCACTCTCATCTTGAAAATAATAACAGAAACAAAAAGAAAATATTGTCCATAAAATGGATCACCAGAAATCTCGCGAAAGTAATACTGTGTGAACTATTTTTTATCACCATCAGCTTATTATCGTTCACATCTAGACATGAACTTTTATTAACACTTACATTTAAGTTAAATGCATTTGTTTACTATAACAAGTCTAAGAGATAATAGACATATTGTATATAATAGCTTGTAACATAAATTTACTCAGTTATCTGAATAAACGCATATTTTTATGTTGTTATTTTTTTAATATAATGTGAAATTGATATATAAATAAAAAATAATATTGTTCCAGATGTCTGACAATAACGAGATGCGACACGAATACGCAAAACGCACAAATATAATAAGAGATATTTCCCGCTGTTTAGTTGACAACAACTTTTAACGCCCGAGCACAACGGTATGCGAAACGAAGATCAGTCTAATCCTTTACTTTAAGATTTACAGTATGTCAAGTCATGAGGCATCACAGAGATAAATTCGAAAATCCTAGTATGGATCGTGATGAATTTACAAGGAGTCAAGGAAAAACGAAAGAATTTCATTTCAGGAGAAAATTATGTAAAATACATGTAATTATACTAAATATTGTTACTATTACGATTTTTTATTATGCTCTAGACTTTGGATTGGGATAATGGAATTGCTGAAAGTCAGCTATTCCCATCCAATATAATGCAGATCCGCATTGGCAAGGGCGTTTTCGGTCTGGGGAACAAGGGTTCCTAGTTCGCCTAGGCTTAATTAAACCAGTTTTTTGGTCTCAAATTGGTAAGATAGATGCACAAAGCACCGAAGTTTTGAACTTGAAGTAATAACGAGAACGAGTTTTGAGATCTACTGTTCTATGATATATTTCCTCTCCCTGCTTATTACTAGGTGCAATACTCCGCCGTCGGCTGAGTATTCATCCCCATTTCTTGGAGCCTCTTCTTTCTTGTACGAAACGGTTCTCGAGAACGTTCATGTTGCGTACTCTCAGGATTTGGAACGAACTTCCGGCTAAGGTTTTCTCAGCGCAGTACGATACAGGGTTTTTCAAAAAAAGGCGTAAAATTTCTTCGTTGCCGGCAGCGCGATGATAATGCCTCTGGTGTTGTAAACGTCCATAGACAACGGTGACCACCTGCCAGGGTGAGCCGTTTGCCTGTCTGCTGAGCTCTAGTTATAAATATATATATTTCGAGGACAGAAGGACGTTACCATCCCACTAATGACTGAATGTAATCCCACACATGAGCGCATTTTATCTGACCAGGCAGAAATAATCTTTCCTTGATTTTTATTGCAATGGAATAGATTGCATATTATTTTTTTTTCATACCTAGAGTTCAGCAGACAGGCAAACGGCTCACCCTGGCAGGTGGTCACCGTCGCCTATGGACGTCTGCAACACCAGAGGTATTATTGTATAAAAAAAATAATATATAATATACATATAACATCAGCCAACGTCCCACTGTTGGGATCGGGCCTCCCCTTTATACCCGGACGGAACGGACAGTATACCCGTCACGCTTGTCCAAGGCGGATTGGTAGGTTACACATATCGGTTATCACGGTATGCAGGTTTCATCACGATGTTTTCCTTCACGTCAGACCTGGCAATCTCATGCTATACGCACATTAGGTGATAAAAACTACCCAAGGTTTTATCCGTGCAGGAGCGGAAAAAGTATAGACCTCTGTGTGGTCGGCCTGTCGTAAAAGGCAAATAAACCACCCAATCTAGATGGTAGGGTTCCAAGCCTGTCTGGATGGCAACCACCCCTGGTTTCTAAATATGTCACCACAATAACCTTGTGTTTTGCAGCATGTTAGCGATGCCTCTGGCATTACAAACACCCATAGGCGACGGTAACTGTTAGATTCTAAGTGGGCCGCCTGTCTGCTGTCTTACAGCAATAAAAAAGCGGTGCAAGCTACTATGGAATTCGAAGTTGAGACTTAGTCTCCGATTGCAAAACCACCTCAATGCTATTAGCCTGTTGGTATAGAGCCTAACAGGGTAAGATTAATGTGGGTCCCGGGACACGAGGGAGTACATGGCAATGAAATGGCAGATGAACTGGCAAGAGAGGGCTCAACTAATGATTTTATGGGTCCGGAACCATGTGTAGGCATTCCGACTAGCCTCGTGAAAGCCACATTCAGGGATTTTGCAGACCGCAGTCAACAACAACACTGGCTGACTAGAATCGGTCTGGAACACTCCAAAAAATTTTTGGGATCCACGTACAAAGCACGAGGATCCATCTGGAACATGAGCAGGGGGCAAATACGCTACTTGCTTGGAGCTTTTACTGGGCACTTTGGAACCAACAACATGCTCATGAAGATGGGTCTAACCGCGACACCCATGTGCAGGTTGTGTGGGGAACATACAGAACGCATGGAACACCTACTGTGTACATGTGATGCATTGGCCAGGAGGCGAATGAATCTTTTGGGGGTAGGATATCCAAGACCGGAAGACTACAGGCTCCTATCTCCATACCTCATTGTTAGGCTCATGAAGCAAATTTTCAATGAGATTGGAGAGGAGTGATTGCTATCTAGGGGAACACAAAAGATCCCATTGGGTCGAAGTGTCCGAGATATTTCTCGGCCCCAAAAATAAGATAAGATGGTATAGAGCCTAGTAGCTACTAGGAACCTATACATTGAACAGGAAAGCACAAAATAAATAATACATTTTAAATGATACCATTCAGGGCACGAGTAGGCTGTGAAAAATTTCCATTCAATCAAATTGAGAGGGTCTCATGAAATGGGCGAATTTATCATTGAAGATTTATTAGTTTTCATTATACAATACGTAAATGAATCGTAAAACTATTACTTATTTTATCCATACTAATATTATAAATGCGAAAGTAACTCACTCTGTCTGTCTGTCTGTCTGTTCCTCTTTCACGCCTAAACGGCTGAACGGATTTTGATGAAATTTGGTATGGTGATAGATGATAACCTAGAAATGGTCATAGGCTATAAATAATCACGCCATCGTTCTTAGGGGGTAGGCAGTAGGCAGATAACTAAATTGAGTTAGTGATTTTTTGTGCTTATCCGGTATCTATGAGAATCGGCCAACATCTATTTTTCATCCCCCTAAATGTTAGGGGTAGCCCACCCCTAAATTTTATTTTTTATTTTTTGACATTTTATTATTTTTATGGCAGAACAACGTTTGCCGGGTCAGCTAGTAAGTATCTAAAGAAGCAGTTTCACACGGTTAGATTTACGAATAGTGCCTTATATGATACTAAATCTACTGGGTGAGGATTTTAATTCTCCTTCTCATTTTGAACTCGCTTTGGGTTTGAAATAAGCTTCCAATTGAAGTTCTATGGAACTATGATACGTAATAAATATGTGCAGTCCGCACCATTGGCTCCTGGTCCTAAGCCATTTACGGGTAGCACTGGTCTCTGGGGGGTAAGTCCCCCAGTGTAAACTACGTTAATTCGTTGATTACTTGAGGATATGTAATACTGAAATTGCTTTAGAGCTAACAGTCTGTTAACCGTACCTACCAGTAGTGTATGCGATTTATAGTGTATGGCATTCATTTACAGCTAGCTTACGCTGTTTCGTTTATATATAGTTATGAAGATGTCACCGTCAAGACACGAGAGCTAGGGCAAATGTGGACAAACATACATAGGCGAGTGATATAGGAGCACATTATTCAACCTTTAGCACTTAAAGTACAAGGCAGACTTAATGCCTTAAGGCATTCTCTGCCAGTCTACCTTGGGGTGATGCAGTGATAGTTTACATGGTAGGTGCACAATTGAATAGGAGTATGTTAATCAAACAAGATCACACATAAAAGCAATATACTACAAATACTTACATTTAAACTTACATACACATAATTACATACACATATACATAGATTTATACACATACTTACACATACATACATATACATACATATATATCTAATTATACAAATAAACAGGAGATTTAACCTGAATCTGTCCGTTGTTTAAGGAGACGTAGTCGTACTTACTGAGTGCAGCACTCGTATACAGTATAATACCGTCTGCGAATTTTATAGAAAACGGTTTCTTATCGTCATTTAAGCCATATTACTACTTATTTTCTATAATTTTTAATATATATATTTTTTTTTTTTAATAGCCTTTATTGCTGATACTGAACATTAATTTTACACACACACAGTAGCAAATTGTTTTAACTTAAATCTATCTAATACATCGGGTTTCCCGGTTCAGTGATCAGCGTGTCCAGTGACACATAGGCCTCTTCCAGCTGCTTCCATTCGTCTCTATTGGTAGCTTTTCTATAATTTTTAATATAATCCTCCTCAAATAGTATTACAAGCAGTTTCTACAGTATACCAATTTTAGAATTTAATGCTACCCTGATCTTTTCTGTATCCATTCCCAAAAGTTCATGTAATAAGTATTGAAAATCAAACATAAAAATTCCTGTATTTTTAAAAATTAATTTCGTGATAAAGTTTCACTCTACACAAACTCACTTCACTGCAATCGAGTATATAGGTTTCATTTTTATTAAAAATCATCAGCGCTTGAAAATGGAAATTTGATTGCTTTGCTATAATTCTTCGTGCAGGGGCGGAGGAGGGGCCTCTGCGGCCAGGGTCGGTCTGTCGTAAAAGGCGACAAAAGAACCCTAGCCCACCTGGATGTAAACCACCCTTGGTCTATAAGTGTAAGGCCATAATAATCTTGTATTGTGTTCCGGCTTTAGAGACTCAGGTTCCTGAATCTCTGTGGGACAGCAGCATATCCGCGGCGCCCCTTATGTCGCAAACTTCCATAGCCGATGGTAACTGCTTATAAATTTCATTTTGATATTATTAACAAGATTACAATCATTAATGTAATAAATCTCATTAGTTCCGGAAACACAAAAAAACTGGGTATAAAAGATAAATAGCTTTTTGCTTTAATAAGGATAAACGGCCTGAGGACAACTGACGGATTAACTCAGTCTTTTCCTTAAAAAGGTAATGTAACTTTTTCTACGTTTCAATCATTGAAGACAGTGTCGTGAACAAAATTGTAACTATAAGACTCGTTTATCATTGGTCTAGTACCCATAAAACAAGTGATATGCTACTAACTTTGGGACTAGATGATGTTCCGTGAAATTTGTATCAAACTCGAAAATTGGTATCACGATTGGAGATTAAACTAGAAGTTCCGGGTTTGAATCTTACGGCATGCACAAATTAGGTAGTTTTTCTCGCTTAATATGCTTATTATAACTTAATCGTAATTGCCACGTATCGACAATGAAACTTCTATATAGAAAATCATCATCATCATCTTTCCGTTAAATCCCGGTTGCAGCCCAAACTCTCGCTTCGGCGCCCGAGGTCCGCTTTCCGACTTTTCTTCCATATAGATCTAAACTTCCATATAGAAAATAACTAGAGACAATTCTAAAAGTGACAAAATATTGGAAATATTTGTACAACTTTGCAAAAAGGATCTCTGTTAGAATGTTATATGGAAACCTTCATAAAGACCTTTCTGAACTTTTCGTTTGCTTTCTTTGCCTTTAACCTCATTCGGGTTAAAGTTTTAAAATACATAAAGAATATTATCGTACCTTGAGATATTATTTTTTGAATAGCCATTTTAATACAAGTCAAAATTGCCTTTGCGAAATTTTGTATAATTTTTAACTTAACATATTTTTTAAATATTATTCGTTTAGTGTATGCGAATCTTATGTATTTATAGAATACTTATATTTATATTAATGTCTCATGTGTCATAGTGTATGTTGTGAAGATGTCACTGTCACTGATAAGACACTAGAGCCAAGGGTGAGTGAGGGACACATACAGATATACATTTACGATTGTTATACACGGATATTGGCGGTCCAGTGAGGTACCCATACGAATACTATACTTCGTATATTTCTTAAACACTATAGAAAAATATTACTTTTATAAAAACAAAACAAACATCAACAACAGTTGAGGGTTGGGTGAGGAATCTCCTAACAATATGTGCCGTATCCCAAACAGCTGCCATCTTTATCTGAGCCATCAAACAGGGACCAACCAAGAGCCTTTCAGATGTCTGTCAAGGCTTTTCGCTATAAAATAAATAAATATATAGGGAAATTTTACACAATGCCATTTAGTCCCAGAGTAAGTAGCATAGCACTTGTGTTATAGGTACTAGATAACTAATAAACTACTTATATATTTTGTAAATAAATACATATTATACATAAACACCCAGACGCTGGGCAGAATTGAACCCGTGACCTCCGCAAACGTACCAACCTGCGTTAGCCATTGTGCCAAGAGGTCGTCAAACCGCTACCAAACCATTCACCGACACTATTATCGGAACTGTGATTGTACTACAAGACTGTAATCTCAATGTATGGTATTTCAATTGTTTTCTTTTCTTGTTATCGTTCTTTTTAAGAAATCGTATCACTTCAACACAACTTTCTATGAGTAATCTATATGATTTATTTTTAAATAAGACATAGGATTTTTTATAATGAAAACATTCCATTCTCCATCTGCGCTTCTCTATTTAGCATGTAACGAGAAAGCCGAAAAAAGTCTATTGTCGTGTCAGCTAGCCTAATCCTCTTCTATGCTTGTCCAAGATCACAATAATAAAGCATTTTATTCCTTACTGACACAATTACTTTTTCTAAACACTGCGAGTGCGAGTCAGGGCCTCAAGTTTTTAACGGATTTTTTGAAGTAAGTGTTCAAGATAACTAGGTTATTTTCAATTGGGTATTGGAGCAAAAGATTACCTCTTTTATTTATCTCTCCATAACAATATGATCCCATGACAAGGTGCTCATGATATTTACGTTGACACCTATCTTTGCATTTTGATCACCTAGTACTATTAGTTTTCCTGTAACCAGGTTTTGTGCTTCTTTCATTTCCTCGTAGAATATGTTGATTTCTTCTTTAGAGACCTCGAGGGTAGGTGCATAAATTTGTATTAGTGTCAGTTTGATACAATCAAACGACATATTGAGTAGGCATACTCTAGCGGATATACCTGTATAGTTATCTATGTTTGTTGTATACTCCTTTTTTATTAGAAATCCTACGCCAAAATGACCTTTGATTTTACCAGTACATATAACAAAATATACAATCTTCGACCTCTTCTATACAAATAAATAAAATTGGAGGGTCTGTTTGTAATATTAAAATAACCACTTTTTACTAAGTTCATTCGGACGTATGCATGGTACATATACCAAAACAACGTTTTTTAAAATTTTTGTCTGTCTGTTTGTTCCAGCTAATCTCTGAAACGGCTGCATCGATTTTGACGGGACTTTCACTGGCAGATAGCTGATGTATTAAGGAGTAACATAGGCTATTTTTATTTTAGAAAAATAAAATAGATTTTGTTAAAAATAAGTTTCGGAAATTGTATAGTCCAATTTAAGTTGACCTCAGATTTATATCCTGAATCATATGAAATAGGGTTCAGCTTGGGCTGGTCTTAGTAGGTTGAATTTCCAATTTAAGTTGATCTCATATATCCAAAAAATGCTGCCCAAAGTCACTATTCCACGCGGTCGGAGTCGCGGGCACAGCTAGTATTTAATATTTTTAGTGAATGTTTGAGTAAAATCGATCGTTCAGGGGATTGCAATAATCGAATATTATATGCACACAAATATAGGTTTTTATGTGTTGCTTATTTTTGTCTGTATCTCCCACTGTGACAATCCAGATTGGGAGAGATTGAGTTGGAGAGGCCGGCAGTAGTTGCTAATCTGAATTGCAATCTTTTTCGCTTTGAATCTGTGTACTTAATACAGATGATTGATTTCGTTTCTACAGATTTGTTAAGTAGTTTTTAATGTGAGTAGGCTTCGTTTTCTTTACAGGTCACTAATACTTTTCTGTTTTGTTGATTATATTATTTTCTTCTTGAGGTGATTCGAGACAAGTAATATTTGGATTTTAGAATGTTTTCTTTATTCAAGTATATAAGTTTATCGTATTTTATTATAGCTTTTCTGTCCGCATGATTATCCTTTTCGAGCTGTATTTTAATTTCTCTTCACTTCTTCAAAACATCAATAGGAAAATCTTCTTTTAAATAGTATGCTTTGTTTTCTAAACATTTTTGTGTTTTAATATTTTAATCTTCATGCCCATTGTGTTAAGGGTTACAACGATTGGTATTACTTTTTCGCACCGTTTTTCCAGTCTACGCACGCATCCAATATTGTTAGGAAGGCAATTTACATCCACGTTTTTTAATATTTCCAATATTTTGCTTTCTTGGTCGAAGTAGTTTCTCTTTGTTTCTTCGACAACACAACCTTTACAAATCCTCAAAAATCTCATTCTAACATCCATTAAATAAATAACATATGGTAGAATCTCATTGTGTGCTCAAATTTTCCCGGAAAATATTCCACTTAGTTGTCACAAGCACTTCCGGTTCAATATGATTACGTGACGGAAATACAGAAGACTTACTTATATATAGTATATATCGTAGGTGTCTGGTCGAATATCTTATGCGGTTCGATAACTTTATGCGAAAACTTGAACATCATTATGTAAAACTTCTACGTGATAAAAAATATTATTACTGTATAATAACATACAGTTTTCTGAGGCGGGTTTTCCATTGGAAACATAATAAAAATAAACCTAGGAATCGTAGGTAATATTTAACGTTACACTAAAATCGAATTAAGGACACTAGTAAGTGAGCCGAGTGATATAGCAATATAATGCAAACTGTCGCATATGTATAATATGTTTACGAAGTCATCGATAACACGCTGCCGTCCGCATAAGGGAACTAAAACCTGGATCTCTTATTCCTGAACACAAAGTTATTATAGCTGCATACTTCGAGACCAGATTGCCATCCAAAAGGGTTTGGAGCAAGTTATTATCCGTGCAGAGGCGGAGAAAGAATACTAACCTCTGCGGCCGGGGTCAGCCTGTCGTAAAAGGCGACAAAACAACCCACCCTAGCTACGTGGTAGGGCTCCAAGCCCGTCTGGATGGCGACCACCTTTGGTCTTAAGTATGCCGCCATAATAACCTTGTGTTGTGTTCCGGCATTAGTGACCCAAGTTCCTGTACCCTTATGCGACAGCAGCGTGTTCGCGATGCCACTGGCGTTGCAAACACCCATAGGTGCCGGTAACTGCTAAATTCTAAGCGGGCCGTCAGCCTGTCTGCTGTCCTAGAGCAATAAAAAAAAAGTGGATTCCGGTTTATATTAAAATACAGCAAAAATATCATTAACTTTCAAATAAATCGAAAACAAAAGTGAGTCGACATAAAAGCATTACTCATTTCCTCCCTTAACATTACAAATAAATATCTCGTTGGAGTATGTTTCATCGTTTTTCCCCTCGGCTATATAACTGAAATGGCGAATGATGGCCTTCGTGATACAACGACTTTTTCATGTTTCGCAGGAACGCCTGTGGGAGTCACCGGTTTTCGGCTCTTACAAAGAAATTATTCGGTTTTTTAAAAAGAAAAATAAGTAATATATCAATTGTCTAGTAAGCACGAGCTCTATTGCTAATTTTGGATCTAAATGACGCTATGCGTATTAACGCGGAATTTATTTATTGTTAGCTCCTGAAATGCTTACAGTCGAACGTAAATGTCAAACGTCAAATCAAATGTAAACGTTAGTTTATGACATACCGCACGGACGCTTCTCGCCAACAAAGTTGCTATGACGTTTCCTGTTCTAACGAAACCGCTGAAGACGTACACATACGCCGTGACTCTGGGAACCCTAAAACCTAAGAACTGTCTAAGACTATAACGCAGACATTTATTCAACCTTATCTTTAACTTTTGATTTCTTAGTTTATGAATATATCACTACGTGTGAAAGTGTAAACACTTTTATGATCCTAAAGGAACTTTCTTTGGCTTGTCCGCCATCATGCCATCATTTTACGACTATGAGAGGTATCCCGTAGTTTGATAATGAAATTTTATTATACCATTATATAGTAGCCGAAGATAATAAAAATATGTATTAAGGTATGACATAGAGTAACATTTTATTTACAGAGGTTATTATAATTTTTAACTTCTGGTGGTAGAGGTAGGAGATGAACATGTTTTATTGCTAATAGCAGACAGGTTGACGGCCCACTTGATACACCGCACTTGAGGCACCGTTAACATGCTGCCGTCCACGTAGGCGAACAGGAATCTTAGTCACTTATGCCGGAACAAAATAGAAAATTATTATGCCACCATATTTAGAAACAAGGGATGGCTACCATTTAGACGGGTTTTAGTTCTAACTTCTTTCGTTCTAGTTTCTTTCGTTCTTCTTCTTCTACCTAGATAGGATTGTTAAGTCACCTTTTACGACTGATCCCCCCATGGCCACACTGGTCAGTATTCTTACTCCTGGGAGGGTTTCAAGCCCGATTGGATTACAACCGTGCCTGGTTTAAGCCATGACCGATAATAACTTTGTGTTATGTACCGGCACTATTAAACCAGGCTACTGATTCTTTTCGTGGCTAGCAGCGTGTTGACAACGCCTCTGTGGCAAACGTCTACAGGCTATGGTCATCTATAGACCACCTAATATTAGTTGCCTATCTGCACATCTCAGATATTAAAAATATATCTGCAATTGGATTATAATAAATAAATGTAATGAAAAATATATAATAGATCAATTAATGAGTTCCTCTCCATACGGTCAAATGCTCTACGCGGGTTAGGATTACCTCATAAACAATTTAAGTACCGACGTCTTATAGATTAGAGGTATGAATTGACTAAGTATTCCTCTAATCTTTTATAATAGTTGAAAGTATTACTGAAGGATACTTACAAGCTCAGTCGCCTTTAAAAAAATCTTGTCATTTACATAAGATAATTAATTTTATTCAATATTATCTTTGCGGTATTCTTTGCATTTGTATAAATTTGCTTTGCCACAGCAGCCGCAGGATTTACAATAGCATCCTCCATTTGTAACAACACCAATTAGAAACCAAGGTTTGGATCCCAAGTAGCGTTAGTCCAAAGTGAGAGAGTGGGTAGGCGTTAGGCATTGCCTTTACCCATAGCTATTTATTTATGCAAGCCCACAGATACCACATTTAAATAAAACTTATCATTTATTATCTAATTCCAGTTATCAATAAGCTTATTATAAAATTACACAGCTATTAATATTTTTAAACCTCTAGTGGACGCAAAATTGGTAGTTAATGTACCCATAGTTATACGTAGCGTATACGTAGCAGTAATACGTAGACATCCTTGAAAGAATACAAATTGAGTATAGCAAAAATACGGGATAGAATATATACGACAGAAACAGACAGAAAAGAAGAAATGAGAAGAAAGCAGTACCTTCATTGGCATGGTTACATTTTACGGTAAGTGTTAAGATGGGGAATAATATCCAGAATGACCACTTCTACCCGACCCAGAGAGGAGATGGGCCCAAGAAATATTGGCGACCCCAACTTATAAAAAATCCTACAACAGGTTTCAATGAAAAAAAAATTAAAGCTGAAAACAGAAGCTGAAATTCGTGTTGAAACCGAGGATTTACCATTTTAAAATATGTGTAATTATATCTGTAAATTTTTGTACAATAAAGAATAAATAAATAAACCGAGGATTTATTGCCAAGAAGTTGTTGTTGTAATGATTTACAACACTTATAATTATTTTATAAGATTTATTACAAACTTGATGCAATAGAACTTCCTTCTAACTTTACTTCATAAAAAATAACAAACTCTCTTACACAAAACTATACAGAATATCTGAAACAATATCTTTTCTCCCGCATTTAAGACGAGTTTGTCGCTAGACAAATGAACGCAATTAATTTCAATTAAATGGTACATTTCTCTTCCAATCTGTTTAAACAAACTTTATTCATAGACAAGAAACTCATTTACAAACATCCATTAAGCAATAAAACACCATTCAGAAATAAAAATAAGGCCGTTAATAACATTTTGCTGCGTTTTCATACACGTTATTTTACTTGCAAATCATTCTCTTATGCCTCGTTTACACTATTCTATTTATTAAAAGTAGTCGAGTAGATTTTATTAAACTTATATAAGTATTAAAAATATATAAATATATATTTAAACAATATAAAAGTAAACAGTAACAACTCTTAATACATGTTTTGAATGGCTCTCTTCTCCTGGAGTGGATCGTCGTTGCCTATGAGACAGTAATAACCACAATTACAACTATTAGATCACAACACAGCCCATTTATTAAAGTTACCATTAAAAACTAAAAACATACCACCTAAGTTCTGATATCCTATTCGCTGGGACTTGCGATGAGTATAAAATTAAATTTTATAATTACATAAAATCATTATCATGGTGTGAAGTCTACAATGAGGTTAATACTAACAAGGCGTTTAACGAATTTCATGATCTTTTTGTTTTCCCTTAAAAACAATTGAAAACTACAACACTAATAAAAAAATATCATGAGTTACTAAAAGCATCAAATGTATTACTCAAACCATTATATAAAAAACATAGCCGAGAAGATAACTTCTAACTATCAACCCATAGCCCTTTTGCCTGTGTTCTCAAAAATTATTGAAAAACTTATGTGTAAACGTTTAACCCAATTTATTAATAAGCACAATATATTACATCCCGACCAAAACGGATTTCAAAGTGGTAAATCAACAACCTTTACTATATTCAAATTGACAACAAAAAATAATAACAGAAAACGTTAATACTCGTATTAAAATACTGGTAACAGCAGTTTTCTTCGAAATGTCAAAAGCTTTTGATAGGGTATCGCATAAACTGTTATTTGAAAAATGGAGGCATTCAGAATTCGTGGCCTTTGGATTGGTTAAAAAGTTATATTTTAAATAGAACGCAATATACAGAAATAGAATTCCTTTATAAAGACAGTAAACAAAGGGTATATTAATCAGATATGAAGATAAGTAATCATGATGTACAGGGAAGTATTATCGGCCCGCTATTATTTCTTATATATTTCAATGACTTTCCAAACGCTTTTTCACCATTGTTCGCTATTTTCTGATGATATTGGTTTGGCAGTTCCATGGGTTTATAAGATTACTTATAATGATGACATCAAAACCGAAATTCATAATATAAATACAAATAAAACAAAAAAATTAATACAAATAAAACAAAATATATACAATTTCACAATCAAGGTGCTAGTAAGCAAAACATTGAAATTTCTTATAACTGAGAAAGTCTGGAGGAAGTGAAAAGTGCAACTTTTTTGGGAATTATATTTGATGATTGTTGTATATGAAAGCAACATATAGACGAATTATGCAAAAAAATTAACAAGTTTGCGTACGTTTGTTTTATGGAGGCTAAGAAGAATAAGTAACCTAGTGACGGTACTATGTGCCTATCATGGATACGTCGCGTCAAACCTCCTCCTCCTATGGGATGTTGTTATGGGGAAATTCAGTCCATATTTCTAAGGCCTTTATTGCTCAAAAACAATGTAGACGTGCGATTTGTAATGTCGAGCCTACAAAGAGCTGTAGACCGTTATTTAAGAATTTAAAACTACCCACACTAACGAGTCTATACGTTTTTATAACTTGTTTATTTGTTAGGAATAATTAAAGTTTGTTCACAAAGGTTAAAGCTCTAATTATTCAAGGAATCCAAATCGTCTCATAATGCCTAACAGCAGAACAGTGACATGTCAAAGAAGCTCTTATTCGATGTGTGTCAAAATCTATAATCACTTACCAGAAGCAATTAAATTTCTTAATACAAATAAATTTAAAAATAAAGTGGTAGGGTGGTTGACTCAAAAAGCCTTTTACACTATTGACGAATATTTTAAATCGCAGTTTACTGGAATATGACATTAAAAATTTTAATACATTATGACACGTTAAATTTAATTGATATAATGAAATGATAAAAATAATGGAATGAATAATAAACTCCTTTGCAAAAAACGGGCGGTTTTTATTTTTCTACATTATTGATTTATTGATAATTATTTAGTTCTAAAGATGTTTTAATATTCAAACTATGTTAATGATACTTATAAAGAGTCTGAGTATAAAAAAGTTAATTCCAAATTAGAAATTTTGTTTTAAAAAGTATACCCTTTTACCCTATATACCGTTTTTCAGATTATGTCTTTTTACTTAATTTTCACGGGTTTGCGGTTAAAGGGTTATTAGGTAACTAAAACTAAGGTTTCGTTTCATTTTGAGTACAATAATTTATATTTGTCGCATAATCTCGCCTTATTGTGACTTAAAACAGATACATATCTTTGTGTCTATTGTAATGGCATAAAAAGCAATAAGAGCTAGTAAAGTTATAGCGCTGCTGGAAGCGTGTAGCCAAAGTTATATCTCACGGCGGGTAAGCGTGTGTCAGGGCTTCAAAAAGGGTGTCATAAAATATATTCTCGGAAAGCAATATTGGCGGTACCCCTGGTGTTGCATACATCCATAGATAACGGTAACTGCTTATTATTAAGTGGGCCGTCAGCCTGTCTGCTGTTACATTGCAATAAAAAAAACAAAAGGTGGAGTAGCTTAAGCTGTTTACAGAGGCTGCCCGCGGGTGCTATTATCAGCGGCCGGAGGTCATTTGAAATCCTCTGGTGCCATTTTTGAATCCTGCGATGGCGCGACGAAGGTTGTCTAGTCTACTACCGTATATTACCTGACATGAAAATTGAAACGAAACATGAAAATTCAAACGGTCCACAGCACTCAATTTCTATCGATGACGAACACTTTCCGGAGGCAAACAAATGAATATTCGCGAACACGTTGCGAATGGAATAATTTCAACAGTTTCACGCAGGTAATAGGAAATATTATTAATTGCTATCTCTATTGATTGATCTTCCTTATAGTCTAAGATCGACCTTCACTAATCTGCTTACCGGATAAAAATTAAATTTTATTAAATAAAACATGTTCCTGGACATATCTCGTTTTTTTTCCTTTTCTGAACTATGTGTAGTAAGTATGCGCACTCTCTTACATTCTACGGCTTCGAGGCACAGCTGTTGAACTGCGTCCTCTTCTATCGCATCCAATAGTACGCGCATTGTCACACATGTTTGCTCGCTCGAATGTTTTTATTTAAAAGCTTAGCAACCGTTCTTTATGAACGGGTCACTCCGGCTCCAGCGCCCGCGCCGCACGGACGTATTCACGCCTGCGCTCCCGAATCGCTATCGAGCTCCCCCACTCCGCACCTCGCCGCATCGGTCGGATACCCGCCGCACCTCGCCGCACCCGCCGCATCGGACAGCCGCCGCGCCCGGGCCTAGCCTATTGTATTCGTAATACAATAGCAGCTACCTCATCGCGGCCGCGAAATTGTTTCTTTATATTACCGAACGGGTGGACACAATTTGTTGCGAAGTTACATTCGCAATTGATTGCGATCCGCCTTACGGGCGATTTTACCCCTTGTAAATCCACGCGAGTGGTCAGCCAAGGGATACCCAGCGGTGATAACGCACTTGGCTGAGGCGTGCCCCGAGCGCCTGCCGTTCCCCTTCAGGGAAAGGCAAACTCGGACGGGTCTGGACCACCCGGCCTTGGGGGGACTCCTAGTCGGGCCCAGATATCGCCAGTGTACCCACCCTCCCATCCCTCTTTCCATTCTTTGGGGCTGATTTTCCCCCAAAGCAGTTAGGGGCCTTCGCACAATAAGATCGGCGAAGGAACTATCCATAGCTTAGGGCTCACCCTAGTACTCACCCCTCTGCCTACCCCGGCAGAGGGACTGAACACATTCGCGCACATCCCCGGGCTGTCCCACCCGAGGATGGACGGGAATAGGGACCACCCGTCGCCATACTCCCTGGCCGAGATGATAAAGTTCGTCCAGGGAAGCGACCCCCAAACCCTTTTGGTGCTGCAGAGGCACATAAGCGAGCGTTGCGAGGCAACGCAACCCCGCCCCGCGATCCCGCGAGAGCCGCGTACCCCGGCCGAAACCGCGCCCCCCCCTTCCGTCGCGTCCGCGCTCCGCAGAGCCGCCGCGCTTTCTACACCCGCCGCGCCCACGCCCCGCGGTCACGCGCACGCCGCCGCGCCGCCGACAACATCCTCAATTGCTGCTGTACCGACAGCAGCAAACGCGCCGCGTCCCCCCGCCGCACCCGCCCCGTGTGGATCGGCGAGATCCCCCGCGTCGCACCCCCCCGCCGGCTCCGTCCTCAACGGAACGGCGCAGTCTTTGAAGGCTCTCATGAGCCCGTTCGCTACAGGGTCTCCGGCTTCACCGGAAGGAAAGGGCCCCGAGGCCCAAAAAAAGCGCGGCCCAAAAACGGCATCCGTGTCGGAGAGCGACACGGACTCGTCCGAGTCGTCCTCCGACATGGAGGTCGACCCCAAAGTGGACTCGGAGGGTTTCCGAGTCCACACCAACAAAAGGAGGCGCAAGGCCCCCTCATCATCCTCAGGCTCCGATGCTGCGCCGGCCAGCAAGGAGCCGCGTCAGGCGGAGCCGACGGCCCCAACACCGCGTCGCGAACGCCCCCCACCCCCCCTCATAATCAGAGATAAACATCTCTGGAGGGATATTCATGCGGCCCTCCCGCGTAATTCTATCCATCTCGTGGAAGCACGAGACGTTCACCACGGTATCAGGGTGACCGTGAAGTCACCTGAGGATCACCGCGCCCTCACGCGATACCTCCTGGAGCACCGCATAGGGTATTATACCTATGCGCTCGAGGAGGAGAAACGTCTCCGCGTGGTCATCCGCGGACTCCCCAAGGAAGTCGAAACTTCCGAAATCCTGGAGGACCTTCGCTCCCAAGGCCTCCCCGTTCACGAGGTGCACCGGATGCACCGCGGCAACACGCGAGAGCCATATAATATGGTACTCGCGATCCTTGACCTCACAAAAGAGGGCAAGGAAATTTTCAACATTAGATCGGTGTGCGGGCTCTCAAAGCTCATCTTCGAGAGCCCACACAACAAATCCACGCTCCGGCAATGCCACCGGTGCCAACTCTACGGGCACTCGGCGCGCAATTGCCAGTCCCGCCCCAGGTGCGTGAAGTGCCTCGGGGACCATGGCACCGCGGAGTGCACCCGCACCAGGGACTCTCCCGACCCACCAGCCTGCGTCCTTTGTGGGAAGACTGGGCATCCCGCGAACTACCGCGGGTGCTCGGCCGCCCCTAAGCCCAAGCCTAAGCCCAAAGGCAAGCCCCTAAAGGGCAAACGCCCAGCGGCCGCCCCCAAACCGGTCTATGTGCCGGCACCTGCCCCGGCGTTCAACGCCTGGACAGGACTCCCCACCCTTCCACCCCCTCGACAGGCTATAGCTGGCTTCACAACAGCTAAGCCTGCTCCCAAACCGGCCCCAGTCGTGACCTCCGCGGCACCGGTCACCGCGTCCCCCTCTCCCGCAGAGGACCTTGCACTTGCGACCAAGTTCGCAAAGTCGCTCCCTTTCGACCTCCAGGAGGTCAGGATCTTAGCGAATAAGCTAAGACAGGCCAGGTCTGTACAGGACCAGCTCCTCATCGCCATAGAGCATGGGGAGCTGCTTCAGATCCTCGCCAGTCCCGCAACCCATTAATTCCTAATGGATTGCACAAGTAGGGAAAAACCCCGCTCATTGACTCTGGCTACATACAACGCCAACGGCCTGCGTGACCAACGGGAGTTGGTTCATGAGTTCCTGAAGGAAGAAAATATAGACATTCTTCTTGTGCAGGAGACCCTTCTCAAACCCAGCATTGGCGATCCTAAGATCGCCAACTATAAGATCATTAGAAACGACAGGCGTACCGCCCCTTGGGGAGGCACGCTCATCTACTACAAGAGGTCGCTGCACTGTTCCCCAGTAAATACGCCTCCGTTAGACAATCTCGAAGTTTCTGCCTGCAGATTAGCGATGACAGGCCATCAGCCCATAGTCATCGTCTGCGCGTATCTCTCTTGCAAGCGACCGCTACTTCAAGCGGAGCTTGCATCCCTCTTCAGTCTAGGCCCGTCGGTTATCATCGCCGGCGACCTAAACTGTAAACATACTAGCTGGAACTGCTCCAGCTCCAACCCTAACGGCAGGACCCTCCTTCGTCACTCTGACGAGTTGCTTTTCGGCATCCTAGCCCCCATTACGCCCACCCGGTACCCGTTTAATCGGGCAACCGGAGGCACGCCCAACGTTCTCGATTTGGCGCTACTGAAGGGCGTGTCCCTCCAGTTCCGCTCTATCGAATCCCTAGACGACATCGACTCGGATCACCGCCCAGTCGTCCTTAAACTAGGCCCTTCGCCAGACCAGACGCCTCAGACCAAGTCAATCACCGACTGGTCCAGGGTCAGGGACTCACTCCAACGCGGAGGACTCGCTGACCCTGAGCAGGCCCCAGCCCCCATTAGGACCCTTCAGGACACGGAAGGGGCGATCGAAGCCCTCACCGGCCACCTCCAAAACGTCGTTCGGGAGTCGACTCGGCAAGTCCCATGCGGGGACGGCCGATTTGCGCTCCCGAAGGACGCGAGGGAGCTGCTGAGGAGGAAGAGAGCCGCCGCCCGAGCCTATGACAGCTTCCCATCAGAGGAAAACCGAGTCGCCTTTCGTTCACTTCATCGGGAAGTGAAAGCCCGCATTCAGGAGCTCAGGAATCAACGCTGGGAAAGCCTGCTCTCGGAGATCTCCCCAACGCACCAGGCATACTGGAGGTTGGCGAGATCGCTGAAAGCGGAATCCCTCTCGTCCATGCCGCCTCTCGAAAAACCCGACAACACTGTCGCGTTTGACGATGACGAAAAGGCGGAGTGTCTCGCCGAGAGTCTCAGGGAGCAATGCTCCCCCAACACAGCGCACGTCGACCCGGCCCACCTGCGTGAGGTGGACGCCGAGGTCGAACGGAGATCCTCTCTTCCCGCGGAAGACTCACTCGAGCCTGTCACGGTAAAAGAGGTACAGGACCTAATAAAAGGCCTCAGGCCCCGGAAAGCTCCCGGAGCCGACGGCATCTCCAACAAGCTGCTCAAGCTACTCCCTATACATCTGTTGATGATTCTGGTGAGCATCTTCAATGCCGCCATGGATAACTGCTCCTTTCCCTCCGCCTGGAAGGAAGCCGACGTCATCGGCATCCGAAAACCAGGAAAGCCCGCTGCGAAACCCTGCAGCTACCGTCCGATCAGCTTGCTCAGCGCGCTGGGCAAGCTGTACGAACGCCTCCTCTTGAGCAGACTCAGAGACTTCGCTTATGAAAATAAGCTGATCCCCGACGAGCAGTTCGGCTTTCGAGCCCTACACTCGTGCCCCCAGCAAGTGCTCCGCATCACGGAACACGTGCTCGCGAACTTCAATCGCGCCTCCAAACCCTGGAAGACGGGTGCTGTCTTCTTCGATGTGGCGAAAGCCTTCGACAAGGTCTGGCACAACGGCTTGATTTACAAGCTGTACAAACTGGGAGTGCCGGATAGACTCGTGCTCATCTTACGAGACTTTCTCCTTGATCGGAGCTTCCGCTTCAGAGTGGAGGGCACGCGCTCATCTCTCCACCCCATCAGAGCCGGAGTCCCCCAGGGCTCGGCTCTGTCCCCCCCTACTTTTCACGCTGTACACCAGCGACATGCCCCGTACCCCACAGGTACATCTCGCCTTATACGCAGATGATACCGCCCTCTTCAGTTCCGATATCAGTCAATATCGGATCTGCAGTCGTCTCAACACGGCGGTTGAGACGCTGGGCAACTGGTTCCGCACTTGGCGGATCGAGTTGAATCCGGACAAGAGCGCAGCGATCATGTTCGCTCGCGGCCCCCGCACTCAAAATGAGAGTCGGCCGACTCACACGAGGCGGCAGTCTCTCGTCCCCATACATCTATTTGACCGCGTCATCCCTTGGGTTGACGAGGTCAAATACCTAGGAGTCACTTTAGATAGAGGCCTGTACTTCAGCAAACACATCAGGACGGTAAGGAATATGCGGGAAGAGTAAGATGTCCCTTAGGAATAAGGTGACACTTTACAAAACCTGCATCCGACCGATCATGACGTACTCGAGCGTAGTCTTCGCCCATGCCGGCAAATGCTACATCAACTCGATGCAGCGGCTGCAGAATAAGTTCTTGCGCATGGCAGTCCAAGCGCCACTTTACATGCGCAACGCGGACCTTCACCGCGACCTGGAGCTCCTTCCCGTGAAGGAGTACATGGTATCCCTTTCGCGATCCTTCTTCGGTCTCGCTCCCCACCATCCCAATCCACTGGTGGTGGAGACAGTCAATTACACGCCCAACCGCCGAGCACCCCACGCACGTCGCCGCCCGCGTAACGTGCTCACGGATAGACGCGACCCCATTTCTAGGACGCTAAAGCGAATGCTCTCGCGGACGCAATCCCCTCCAGTCCGGCATGGACCAGCCCGACGAAACAGGTTTAGGGATGCTTTCCGCCCCCCATAGCCTGTAGCCGTACACAATCACACATTACAGAAATACACGTAGAATAGATGTGTTGCGGGGGAGTTTCTTTCGCCGTTTCTTCTCCCCCAGCTATAAGCACTCCGAAACGGTAGTAGATTAGAATAGGATCGGCTTCACCGGTGAAGTCGATAGTCCCCAATTAATAGTATTCTTGCCATTCGTGGCTGCTATCAATTATCCCCATGCAGCGTTCGAGCCGGGAGCGCGCCTCACACGAGGCGCGCGACCGAGCACGCTGCCACGGCTGATCGACCCCGCTCCCACGGGGTCGGAATGCCTTTTCCGCCCGGTGTCGCTGTCGTTGGTCGTCTGAGACGATGACAGCCTTAGCAAAAAAAAAAAAAAAAAAAAAATAATTATGAACGGGTTTTCGCAAGCAACTCTATAGTATACTACGTATTTGCAATAAAATTGCCTATATTTTAATAAATATATTTCATGCGGTAAGCAGATGAGCGCAATTACTAACATCTACTTACCTGCTTATACACGGCAACCAAGTAATAGGGACAAGAAAAAGGTACACAAACTTGCTGTTGCATGTTGTATATATAAAGTTCTTTTTCCTTTGGAGTTGAGTCCGTTTAGCAAGAACGTCAGTGAATTTTGAAAAAATCATTTTTTATAATTACAGCTATGCACATTTTTTTCACATCAACCCTCTCGGGATATGTTCAAAAATTTATTATATTATATTTATGAAATTAAATTTTTATCCGGTAAGCAGATTAGTGAAGGTTGAACTCTTAGGTGGGATCCTCTACTTAGGGTGTAGTAAATTGCAAATTTAGTACTCCTTTAAATTAGTTTACAGATGGCAAGGTACCGGTGCTATTTGCTATGCCCTTTTGGGCTTGGGGGGTCATACAATAATCCTGTAGGTACGAAACTCGGGTTCCAAAGAGCTTTGAATGCAAAAAAACACAATATATGTATTTATTAAAAAAAATTGAATTAAACTTTTACAATGCAAATAATTATTGATAATATGTATGTTACAAAGTTGATATAAGTCCACTTAATGAAGGCATACGTTCGTTCATCATGCACAAATGTATAACTTGCATATATTTATTAACATTTCAAACCCCAATATTTTTCTGAAATTTTCACTTCAGAATCCTTTTGTATGTACATATTTACATAATACCTTTACTTTTACTTAAACTTGATAACTAGTACCAATGCCATAACAATAACTGTAATGAGATTGTAAAATATTTAAATAAATAAATAAAATCCAAGCAGCAAAATATAACGATATTAATTATGCACCTTTATCGCTTAGGAAATAAAGCGCTTAATTTATTATAAATCCTTCGGACTGATCATTGTTTTAAAAAATGCGCTCGTTTAATAAGGTTTTATATTGTAATTATTCCATTCCAATTTGATGATATCCATTTCTAACATACCAATGAGATAAATTTTCAATTTTTACTTACCGCAGATTAAATATATCTTACCGTCAAATATAGATGCGTTGCAGAAATAAAACGCATGTTAAAAATAAACTTAGCTTGCAAAAATCATATTCGTGTCGACGCGGCTGGGTTTATTTGATGCCATGATAATGTTTAGTCTGAACTGAAATGTGTACGTAAGTTTGTACTTTTAATAGAAATGTTAAACAATATCTTTCAATACGTCAATTTTGTTTTCAGTTTACGCATATGTTATAATCGTTTAACGTATGGTGTTTTTGATAGATTGTCAAGAAGTCGAGCATGTTTAATAATGTTGACGAAAGATGTGTGGTATAAATAATCTTCGCTTCAAAAATATTCTTAATATTATAATTTAATTTATTATATTAATAACAATAAATAAAACAAATACAAGCATATCTGGAGAGTTATTTTGCTGTTACTTATATTTTTATCTTTTTTTTTTAGTAGGAATAAATTTACTCCTGTTTCTCTGATAATTATATTTTAATATAATATTTATTATAAGAATATTTATATTTTAATATAAATAAATAACTTGACTTTGAATTGATTCGTTTTGTCTTGCCTATCTTTATTTGGTGATTTTGGTCAAAATTTTAAATAGTTAAATAATATGGCCGAATTTTAACACATAGGTCCATATCAAAGTTTAAGAATTTCATAATCCGTATGAAATTTATAAAAAAGTAATCACGGTGAAGATCATCGACTTAAAGAAATGACTTTTACAACTACTTTAATAAAAAAAAGGTATTTGAATCATTTAGACATAGGCACATGAATCATGTATTCAATGATTCATGTGCTAGAAATGTTTTTACATTGTTACCGCGCCCTTTAAAACAAGATCCAAATAGTTTGGCTGTTACAGTACTCGGCTTCTTAAGAAAAGTCTATAATCTCTATCGGCATGGACTAGTACTTCTTCTACAGTAAACAGTCCTTTTCAGCTCCTTCACTGTGTTTAAACTGATATATCTTAATTACACTTATTTATGTCCTTCGGGTTCTAAAGGCATTCGAGTTAAGCTAACCAACAACTGCACCACACCGGTGAAGAAGGCTCTTGAGTTTATTAAAATAATAGACTTTTTTATTGCTGAGGAACAGCCGACAAGCTTACTTAATAGAAAGCAGTCACCGTCGCTAATAGATGTTTGCGACGCTAGAGGCACCGCAAGCACATTGCTGTTTACTTAGGGGTATTGGAAATTGGGTCACTAATGCTGGGATAGAACATAAGGTTATTATGATCCAGGCGGGATTGGACCCTACCACGTAGCTAGAGTTGTTTTGTCCCCGGCCGCAGGTGTTAGTATTCTTAATCCACCTCTGCACAGAGAAAATCTTGGTAAATCTAGGCCAGAAGAAGGCTAGGCTAAATTCAAAAGCCCGCTCTAGACGTATCTATCTGCCAGTAAAAACAATTTAGCACATCGCCTAAACGAAACCAATCACCAAACTCCAATAAAATATATTTCCATAATTGGGAATAAATCTGACAAACACCATTACACTCAGGATTGTCCCAACTTAATGTCAAATACTTAACGAACTTAAATGAGACTTTGAAAATTGTTCTATTAAAAAATAATCGATTTTCTCAAACCGATTGTTAGTATAAAATAATGGAAATTGGATTGAATCGACTGAAAATACTGATATGTGGGCTTATTGTTTTTTTTTTGTCTACCCTATGAAATTGTGTCTTAAAATAACTGATCATAACGTCCCACTACGTGGGCCTATCAGGCTTAAATAGTGTTTGTTATCTGTATATAGTTTTCTAGAAGGCGAGGTTTTCAATCACTACAACCTCCGTGGCGTAACAACTAACGCATTTCGATGCGCTGAGGTCACGGTTTCGATTCCCGTCTCGCGTCTGGCTGTTTATGTATTTATTTAGAAAAGTATAAATATCGTCGCCTTAATGATCCAAATGCGTAACGCCACAAAATATATAATACGACTTTTAAATTTAACTAGATGACACGTGGAGTATTTTGAAGCCTATCTATTGGATTACTTCGTATGTTCTACAAGAATATGGTTATTTGCTATGAGTGACAGTGTTATGAGTAAAATAATTCCCGTGCATAGTAGAAACAAAGTTTTTACTTGCTCATGTAGATTATCTAAATGGAGTTACGCATTCTGATAATTAAGTTGATAATATATATCATGATAGTATATCAGTTGTCTAGTGATACATAACACAAGTGTTATGCGCTTACTTTGGGAATAGATGGCGCTGTGTGAATTCTACCAGTATATTTAATAAAAAAACTATCAAGAATTGCCAATCATGTTATAGGCAAAAAACTGCCTTAATGGCGCATGTCATCATAGAGTACCATTCAGTTTCATTTCACAGTTAACTCCATATATATCTCTCTGTTTTTTTTTTATTACTGAGAAAAAGCAGACAGGCTGACGGCCCGTTTAGAATTTAGCAGTTACCGTCGCCTATGAGTGTTTGCAACGCCAGTGGCATCACGAACACGCTGCTGTCACATAAGGGTACAGGAACTTGGTTCACTAATGCCGGAACACATCACAAGGTTATTATGGCGACATACTTAAGACCAAAGGTGGTCGCCATCCAGACGGGCTTGAGGCCCTACCACGTAGCTAGGGTGGGTTGTTTTGTCGCCTTTTGCGACAGGCCGACCCCGGCCGCAGAGGTTAGTATTCGTACTCCGCCCTTGCATGGAGAAATTATCAACAGAAACTGTAAAGATAATCATTGAAGATGGATCATTCAATCAGATGATTTTGTTTTAAACATGGTAATGTAAATTGGTCACCTGCTATCAAGAGTTTTTTTTTTAATAAGAGTTGGTCTTTTTATAATGGATTTATTATCTACATGTGAATAAAGATATTAATGACAAACCTCTATAAAACATGTTGTGTACACAAAACATATGGTACATATCCTTCATCATTCTAATAGTTGTTAATACTATATATATTATACATCGCAAACACGCTACTATCCCAAAGGAGTACAGGAACCTGGATCACTAATGCAGTAACACAACACAAATTTACTATGGCGGCATACTTTTAGAGAAAGGGTGGTTGATGCAGATGTGCTTGGGGCCCTACCACGTAGGTTATTTTGTCGCATTTTACGACAGGCCGATCCCGGCCGTAGAGTATATTTATCTTGACATTAAACTTGGGTAGAAACAAGCTCATTACAATTCTGGACACATGTTTATTTAGTTCTGTGCAATCTAGACTATTGACCGAATTAGACTTCGTAATTGGTATGTGCTAGACCAATATCCGTACTACGAAGGTTGTTCAATAAATAGTGATAATGCGATACATTCTCATTGGAAAGAAAAAAGTAAATACTGGCAAGCATAGCTCATATTAGATATAATAATAATAAAAAAGCAATCAATTCTTATTTGTTTTTTTAAACTAAAAGTCATTTGATTGTGTCGTGTCGGAATGTGTTCTTAAAAATGGATAAAATTGAAGTTCGCGCGGTAATAAAATATCTCTGCTTGAAAATTTTTACTACGGAACTGGTAAACCAAGACTTGAGAGCAACATTAGGGGTTCATGCTCCTCCATATTCTACGGTTGTGCGTTAGTGTGCTGAGTTCAAGCGAAGAAGAACTTCCATTAACGACGAACCCGCACGGGACGCCTTACATGTTAGTTACAAATGATTAAAAACGTTGAAAACATTGTCTTGGCGGATCGGCGTATCACTGTTTATTTTATAGCAGAAGAAATAAAGATTTCTATAAGAAGTGTCCATAATATTATACACAAACATTTGGATATGAAAAAAGTGTCAGCACGCTGGGTGCCCAGAATGCTTTCTGACGCGCAGAAACAAACCAGACTGAGAATTACACAAAGCTGTTTGGGTTTGTTACCTTGACCGATTTTTGGCTCGATTCATAACTATGGACGAAACATGGCATCATCATTATGACCCCAAAACGAAAAAACGCAAGCATGTTTTGTTTCACCATGATAACGCCCCCGCGCACAAGTCCAGAGTTGCGATTGCTGCCATTCAGGAAGCTGGCTTCGAACATCTCAAGGGCCATAAATTTGAAGATCATGACGCAGTAGTCGCCGCGGTACGCGATTTTTTAAGGGGGATCAGGAAGAAGATTTTTTAAAAGGGAATTTTAACTTTAGAAAAAAGATATACAAAGTGTATAAACCTGAAAGGTGACTACGTCTAAAGATAAATAACATTTAATAAAAGATAATTGCGTCATACTCATTATCACTTTTTATTGAACACCCCTAGTATACCTTTATATATATATATAATTCTTATGTGCGTGTGTATGTCACTGAACTCCTCCCTAAACGGCTGGACCGATTTTGTTGAAATTTTTTTGTGTGTGTTCAAGTAGATTCAAGAATGGTTTAAATTCGCAATTGGACTCGGTAGGTGGCGCTGCGATCGAGTTCTGGGATTTCTATTTTTCGCATATCAGAACATAACCCCAAAATTTTAAACATTTCATTTTCTTTTTCTTATGGCAGAACAACGTCTACCAGATCAGCTAGTAATCTATAATAGGGGTTAAAGTATGAAATTGTCGTTTTATAAATAAGAGATATTTTAAATTAACATGAAATCTTCACGATGCGAGTGAAACTTTTTCACATGATACCTATGAGGTTTTTCTTGTAAAAAAAGTGCACCATTCGATTTTCGATTTTCAATTGTTTTTTTTTTTTATTCAGCTTAGACCTGTAAAATGAATACTTCAAAATTCCGAGACATTATTCAATACAAGTACCGACGCCGAACTAACGCGATAGAAACGGATCGCAATATTAACGCGGCGTTTGGAGAAGAGGCTGCTAATGTACGCGCCGTGCGTTTTTGGTTTAAATACTTGCGTAATGGATACTTCGACTTGAAGAATGAACAAACTAGAAGGCCGCCCACACAGGTGAATAAAGGCATCAGCTGGATGCTGACCGTGTTTGGTTACAAGTTTAGGGGAGGAAACTAGGATGAGGTCGATGAGTGATGGGACAGAGTTAGGGAAATGGTGTGTGGTACTTGAAGGAAAAATAGACAGATTATAGGACTCAACAGCTGAAGTAAAGTCAGTAGATCTGTGATCATATTTAAGCAGACATGTATTAAATCACCCATAATAAACATTACTTTACCTAACAGACTCTCAAATGAAAAAAAGAAGTTTACACTTGAAAAGGATAATAATATACACCAAGAAGAACTTTGGAATGATTTTTCAAGCTCAATAAGGATATGTTCACCGGCATTAATTTCTGGCAGCTGCATTGACAAATCTACAATTTTACAAGGAATAGATTTACGTAAGTAAATAGCAACACCACCACAACCCCCACTCTCACGGTCGTTACTAATTAGTTGAAAGCCGGGCAAAGAATAGTATGAGGACTGAAGAGAGAGCTTAAGCCAGGACTGAGAAACAAGGATAGCGTCTAAGTACTTGATATCAAATGTCGCCAGCATATCTGTAAAATGGGGCGGAATACTTTGAACAACGTTGAAATTCTTTTAGACATCAGAAAATTGCGATGACAGTGTTTCGCCAAGTGAGGGAGTACTATGATAACTAGAATCACTACTTACTGAGCTATCGGAACAACTACTAAAATCAGAATACATATTGTTTAATAATCCTATATGTTATATATCACCACCTCCAGAAATATATACAATATCTAAAACTATAATCTAAACATTATCTAACATATAACAGATAATCTAAATTATTTATCACACTAAATTCTAATAGATACTCCACCTGCCGGTAGCAGTAACAGATAAGTATTCATTTTTCTTATATTACTTTTCCTTATACAATTATTATTGACTAAAGTGCATCTAGAATATGAATCTAAAAATAGTCTAGAATATTTAGACACAAGTAAAATATGTGATCCAAAATAAAGCAGATATACAAAGCTAATAATAATAATAAAAAAAAATCAAACAATTTACGAACGAAAACTGAAGTATCATGTTTTTTACATTGACACATATTTTTAAATGACATATTCGAAACATAAACAACAAAAAGGATACAAAACAAAACATGTTATAAGAACTAAATATTAAGAGATTAATTATGTACTGATATGAAATATCATTTTTTTTTTTTTGGTTTTTTGGATTTTGTGCCTGTTTTAGAGATCGATGCTTTCGCGACTTCTTGGATGTCGATGTGTAAAACGTTATTTAGATCATGTAGAGAATTTATACAAGTGCGAGATCCATCAGAACCTTCTTCTTCCTCCTGCCCTTATCTCCTTATCTAATGTGTTAGATGGGGTCGGCACAACATCTTACAAGTTGTAATAGTTGTGGCTTAGTTTTTACAACTGGCCGCCTGCCTGACGTTAACCCCTTTTTAAGGAAAAATCTGTCATCCTTTTTATTTAAATTGTTTTTCTCGTTTCACATTGAAAGTATGACACGAAATTTCGTTGTCCATCATCCTTCAACACTGCTACATAAAAGTTAAATAAAAGTTTCCATCTCTAGTCCAAGTTTTGCTAACATCAAATTTATGCCGAGCAGCAAGAAAAAATTCATGTCTAACTTTTGTTAGTAATTCAGATGCCGTAATGCATCGAGCATAAAGTTAGTTTTGGCGAACCATATTTTGTTTTTCATCGATATTTCATTGAGTTTAACAAGAATAGGTCTACAATTTTTTGGTTCAGAACGTCCCATCCTATGGCATCGCTTAATATGGTCAGTGGTGAACTCAAGTGTTTTTAAATTATTTTTTCCTGATTACCAGAGATATAACTACCAGAGAAGTATCCTCATTGCTCCCCGCTAATCCATGCAGAAGTATAATTTTCTTACGGAAATGCATCTCAATACGATCGAAACAATTTGCCAGCATCTCCACTTGCTTTTGGAGGTTATTGAATATTTGGGTTACAAAAACTTTGAAGGTAGAAAACTGAGTAGCAAGGTTAGAAATATCAGAGGCAGAAGAAGATACCTGCTTCAGTTCATTTTCAAATTGAGACATTTGTGCCTTATAAATCTCCTTCAACTCTAGCTGCGAACCGCATTGAATGGAGGTCCTTAGTGGTGTCCAGGAATTTGAGTTCGCTACAAAGCCAATGAGAAGCACCTTAAAATCAGGACTATAATTAAGAGTTGACTTCTATAATATTGTAAATGGCGTTTTAACTTGTCTCAATATGAGCCACGTAGATGCACGAACGCCAATAAGACAAAGCGTTCTCCTTTGCCGAAATCGGTTGGCATGTTATTGCCACGTACTGACGGTAAAAAACGATGTGGGGAAACCTGCATACCGATATTAACTAAGCCCTTTGATCCATATTAGACCGTTCACTGTGTAAAAGTGCGCACCTTTTATGTAATACCTTTTATGTTACTAAAAAGCGCAGAATTTTGATGGTTAATCTGTTATCAATATTATGGTTGCAAATTTGTATTAATATCATCTTTTTTTTATTGCTGAGCAGACAGGCTAACGGCCCGCTTAGAATTTAGCAGTTACCATCGCCTATAGGTGTTTGCAACGTCAGTGGCATCGCGAATACGCTGCTGTCCCATAAGGGAACAGGAAAGACCAAAAGTGATCGCCATCCAGACGGGCTTGGAGCCCTACTACGTAGCCTAGGGTGGGTTGTTTTGTCGCCTTTTACGACAGGCCGACCCCAGCCGCAGAGGTTAGTATTTTTTCTCCGCCCTTGCATGGATAAGGAAAATACATTTATTGGGTATTAAATCTTAATACATTTATTGGTTTCTCACGGATATTTCCCGCCATTAATATTAAATTCAACCAGGTTTTATACTAATTTATATGACATATTAAAGAATTTTTATCTGGGCATATGTATGAGTAGGTTATAGGATTATAAAAAACATTACACAAAGTGCAAAAACCTTATTGAAGACGGAAAACTTAGCAGATAGAAATTAAATTTAAGGTATTTACTTCTCAAAAGTAATATTATTGAAAATGTACAATATGTTATTTGAAATTTCGTAAGCTACAAGTTTTAATGCCTAACATCAAACTATCTAACATTAAATGTTGTTCTCAGAATTGTTAATTACAGTAGGTTAAGCTGCTTAATAATTACGCTAGAATTAAGTACCTATCTACCTACAAAGGTTTATTTTTCATGTGAGATTTATCTATAAAATATAAAGATAGCTTTTAGAAAACAAACTAGAATTCTAAAGATCTTTTGAAAATGAGAGCCCGCCATCACTCAGTGTCTTCAGCAATATCTTTTCAGTTAATGGCCGAGAAAATATAAATACTACCATTTTGGTCCAGTGGTGTTACAGTTAAATGATTTATGTAAATAAAATATTCATTCAAAATGACTGTTTACATGAATGGATGTACTGTCGTGTCTGTGAATTCGAATTCCATCCAATTACATGTCGATGTGATTCGAGTTTCCATCTAGTTCTAGGAATCGTCTTTCGAAAATTTATACGTATACTAACAGCCAAGGCTCGTGTCTCGTGCTAGAAGGTATGGATAGTATACCCGCCACGCTTGACCAAGGTAGATTGGCAGGTCATGTTTCCTCGCGATGTTTTCCTTATCGGTTCGTAGAAATTATGTTATAATATGCATATTTGCATTGAAAAACTGCCCAAGCCTGCTGGTTATTATGGGATTTGAAAGACTATTTTGTTTTGCAAAAACGTATAAGAAAATTAATTGGATTTGGCTAAATATATTTTTTCAAACAAAAAACTTAAGTGCCCTGGACAGTAACTCATTTGTCACATTACTACGACTCTTTGAGAAAAGATAGTGACTGATGGCACTTCTTAATCAATTAGACTTACAATATAGTTTATAATTCTAATATTTCATACAAAAACAAGCCTAATAACGTATAAGATTAGAATGCTTTT
Source organism: Malacosoma neustria (assembly GCA_963693495.1). Classification (NCBI taxonomy): domain Eukaryota; kingdom Metazoa; phylum Arthropoda; class Insecta; order Lepidoptera; family Lasiocampidae; genus Malacosoma; species Malacosoma neustria. The sequence continues at coordinate 12,874,413 of OY856390.1, forward strand.
GTTGCAAAAGAATGTCTTGATAACAAACCTCTTCAAACCGAAACTCAATCCCGGCTCGTAATGGACGGTATCTAATAACAACGCATTCATACACAAGAAAATAAAAAATGTTACCAATATGAGCTAAGATAGCTATGAGCCAAGATAATTTGCGCTTATCTATTTTTAAGAAGTTATCATTATTTTAATATTATATTTTAAAAAGAAATGTATACGTAATAATATATCAGTGGTCTAATTTTTTTTATCGCTTGGTACCGACAGGTATAGTAAGCAGTTGCCTTCGTCTATGGATGTTTACAAACACGCTGCTGTCCTCATAGGGGCACCAAAACCTCGATCACTAATCAACCGCCGGAACATAACACGTGGTTATTATGGCGGCATACTTATTAACCGGTGGTGGTTGCCATCAAGACGATTATGGTGGACTGTATTTGGGGTGTTTTAGAAATATAACTGTATTGATCTTCGCCTGTTGTTTATTTTTGCACGTCTGAACAAGCGTTGCAGACCGCGGCGGTGGAAGTGGCGGCGCTTCGCAAGTCTCGACACGTTGTACTGAATATTTAATATGCAAGTTTTTAAAAGTAACAGTCGCTGAGCTTCTTAAAATATTATCTGTCTACGTTGATAGGTGAAGTCAAGCCAACATTTTAGTTCTTCACTATCAAAAGCAAATACATTTTCGTGTACCCCCGCTTACGAATTGTGAATCCAGATTTATTTGTAACGCGTGATCTCGTTATGCAGGTTATGATGGTCTCCTTCACCGTCGGTATATGACAATTATGCTATAATATACACATTAGGCGAAAAAATTGCATAAGCGGTGCATACCACTGTAGGACTCGAACCCGGGAGTTCTAAATTGGCTTCTGACTGACTGTGCTCAGTGATATTAAAATACCACTGAGCTACTAGGTATCTAAATACCCTTATTAACTCAGATTTAAAACCTTTATGATGTATCTTGTAATATAGACATCATAAAATAATTTGACTGAAGTAGTTCCGCTAACACAAACTTTTAAGTTAATTTTGAGAGTGTTATGTATTCTTTTCTTCTTTCTTCTTCTTCGTCGTGTTCTTCATTCCTGAAGGTCGTGCCCGTCTTCATAAGCCTTTACGGAGACGCTGACGAACTGCCTCAACACCACTCTGTCCTCGGCCTGTTTCAGAGCTGCAGGCAAGGTGAGCCCTTTTTTCGGTACAATCTTTAACTAATAATCATTCTTTAGATTCGATTTAACCTTAAGCGAATACACTATCAAAGTTAGTCATCGACGACGCTGTTAAAATACACAGGGCACGTTTCGCGATGCTTCTCTTGATTTTCTTTTTACTTCCAAAACTTCAAGAACAAAGATGTGCAATCGAATAGCTCGTACAAATGTTTTCTTCAGTCGATATCTTTTTTTATTGTTAAGGAACAGCAGATACGCTGACGGTCCACTTAATAGAAAGCAGTTACCATCGTTATGGATGTTTGTGATACTAGGGGCACCCCAAAAACGCTACTGTCCCATAGGGGTACAAGAACCTGGATCACTTATGCCGGAACACAATACTAGATTATTATGGCGGCATACTTATAAACCAAGGATGGTTGCCATCCAGAAGGGCTTCGGCTCCAACCACTTAGCTAGGGTTGTTTTGTCGCCTTTTTCGACTGGCCGACCAAGTCTGCAGGGGATAGTATTCTTACTCCTTCCTTGCACGGAGTAAGAGTTTTAGCAGCACAAAGATTAGGTTGTGCGTTTGAGTGAAAAACTCTCGCTTCATGGCTATGTGCTTCATTCTACGGTCGCCCTTTCTCACCCTCTCTCAATCGGTCTCAATCGCTCTCTCCCTCTCCTTCGACAGGAACGCTTCACATCTTTGTGACGTTATCCGTAAAATTTTACCGACATGCGCGCAAAGAAGTTTCACTTCAAAAATATAATTCCCAAAATCCTACCTCTGTAGGATTTTGGGAATATTACTTTTATTAAATTACTTTTTTTAATTAAATTACTTTCATTTGACCTCTCTAGGTCAAATGAAAGTATATTCTATATTTAACGTGGCATTTTTTACTCTCAAAATTGAATCTATACTCAAAATTTAATTTTAGAATCCAAAGTCCGAAATCTTCAAATATTAAACAATGTGTGTAAAAACAGTGAATAAGATTCGCATTAGTGAAGCAAATCAGGGCTCATTTTCTGCCCCAAAACCCCGTATGATTGATGGAAATAGCAGTCCGTGCACGTTCGTGTAGAATGTAAAACATTTGTGAGGATAATTTATTGCCGAACGTCACATGAAGGCACTCGTGTTCGTCGGGAATATATGCCATTTGTCACAGATCAAAAATATTTCTATATGAATTATTATTTCTACGCGACGCATTTCGATACGCTCTTGAAGATCTGGGTTCAATTCCCGTCTCGAGTCTGGTTGTTTATGTGTAATAAGTATTTATTTACAAAAGAAAATATTTATGTAATATATTAGTTATCTAGTACCCATAACACAATTATTTTATAGTAATAATTATTAATTCTAATTATATCATATTTTTTAAAAAGCGAGCGATATTTTGTTTGTATCAAAATATATGTTATAGGTGCGTACTAGGTAATTGGCATCACAATTTAAGCGCAAGCGATAAGTCTGGTTATAGGCAGTTATTCATGTCTAATATTCATATACTAAAACAAATTTCACGTTTTTATGGTAAATGATACAAGTATATACTGCGTGAATCTGTCTAGGCAAGCGTAACAAATATGTCTAATACTGTCTGCTCCTTTATTAAGACGAACTGAACTCAAATAACTAAATCTAATCTGGTAAACAATTATTCCAATAATAATTTGAAATATTTTTACTTCACGTTATTAAATAAAAAATACATATATTTTGTTTATGTTAAATAAAATATAATGTATTTTTTATTTATAAATAAAATATTCGAGTATTCAGAAAATTTAAAATTAATCTACTCTTTATCCCAGATATCTAATGTTTTTCGGTAACCGCCGCCGGTGTAATCCGAGACATCTTTATCAAATAAAAATCTCAAAAATAAATGAAAAAATATTTATTTTGTTGCAAACAACAATTGGATTGAGATTGGCCTAAGATAACATGGTTTCTCGATAGATAACCCATGAAATATAATTGAGTTTCTTCGAAACAATTTGATGAAAACAAGGAAATGGTTATCGAATTATCGGTATAAGATATAAACTTGGTTAGTAAATTGATACTCGAAACACGTTGAAATATTGACATCACAATTATAATTAAATAAATAAATAACTTTCAGGAACCTTATCCACTTTTGCAGTCAAGCAGAAATAATAATATGAATATGTAGTTTATATGTAAGTTGTTAAAGGCAATTATTGAATAACTTATTTTGTTAGTGTACAATCTGCAAAAGAGGGCAGTGTTCTAATTTTCCTTTTGGAATTCAGACTAGATAAAATCCTAATTTAGTCGCATCTTTTCCAGCTGACTGAAAATAATTCCTTGGCTAATCAAAGAAAAAATCGCCGTTAGTCTCGGAGAATGCTTTAGAGAATTTTGGCTTGTGACTGTACACTTGAATGGTGATAATGATTTTAAGAAAAAAACATCTTGTGGTATTGGAATTGTGAGTAGAGTCGAGTGAAGTTTTTATGGTTTTGATTAGAGTATACATATATTTCCTCAATGGAAAAACTAGCTACTCCGTTCTTAAAATGTAATTATTAAATATATTAAATAACACCTATAATAACAAAAAAAGACTTAAAAGACTAGAAAAGACGGTACAACATTCCGCATTAAGCAATGAGACCAAATAATTTACGAAACCTGTCTTATACATATGTGAACATTTCGAAATATTATTACTAATATATTTTATACTGTTTACTCAAGAAGAAACCAATAAAAGTGTCGCTAGAGGATATATCAGATGATTGACAACGAAATTTCGTGTCCTACTTTCAATGTGAAATGAGAAAAATAATTTAAATAAAAAGGATGACAGATTTTTCCCCCAAAAGGGGTTAACGATATGGGGTTCTTCAAAAAAGGAGTTATAAAATTTCTTCGAGGCCAGCAGCGCGTTGGTATTGCCTCTGGTGCTGCAAACGTCCATAGGGACGGTGACCACCTGCCAGGGTGGGCTGTCTGCCTGTCTGCTGATCTCTAGCTATAAAAAAATAACGTCAAGCAGGCGGCTGGTTGTAAAAACTAAGCCGTTGTGGCTTAGTGTGTGGCAACATGTAACATGTTGTGCCGACTCCGTATAATAAGGGCACAACTTTGATAACAAATAACAGCACTAATAGGATTAATTTTAAAATAGCTACCGTACGAAGTTAAGAAAAGATTTACTAATTAAAAAAAAATTGTCGTATAGAACTCGGTCATAACTGAGATTTATCTATTAAAATTAAAATGTAAATATTTATTCATATTTTTTAAATAGTAAACACAAGAAAAGTGAGAGATATAGGACTTGCTACTTGAGGTCACTATTACAATAAAACAAGTCTATTGCGTACTTGTGTAATGGCAGAAAAAAGGTCACAGCTACCCACAGTTACAATTGTATCGAAGGAATTTATTCTGTAGTGTTTAGGCTTAAATTAAAGATAATAGTTTTGAAAAACAGACCGTCAGGATAGATGGAAGGAATAAAAAGGGTTTTCTACTCACAGCTGTTTCACCACGTTATACATCACTTCACCAATGTTAAGTTCTATTTGTATCTTTATTTTGCCCGCGGGACTTGATATACACAGTTTTAATATTAATTAGGATATTTTTTGGTGGCAGACGCTCGCACCGCCGCACACGCTGTTGATGTTCTAGGTGTCGCGTCGATCGATCGGTTTTGACGGTTTGTCTTGCCGCGAAGATTCAAAGGGAGGAAAGTGGAAGGATTTAGGATTGACAAGCCTGTTCATGTAGGTACCTACATACATTACAAAAAGAAACTAAATTATCATCGACGTAATATACGTAGTAATTCTCGTATATCCCTATGAAATAAATATAAGCGAAATATCACCTATCACGGAATTTATAAAACTATACACCCGATTAACGTTAGCATCCTATCCGTGCAGAGGCGGAGAAAGAATACTAATCTCTGCGGCCGGGATCGGCTTGTCGTAAAAGGCGACAAAACAACCCACCCTAGCTACGTGGTAGGGCCTCAAAACCCGTCTGGATGACGACCACCTTTGGTCTTAAGTCTGCCGCCATAATAACCTTATGTTGTGTTCCGGCATTAGTGACCCAAGTTCCTGTGCCCTTGTGGGACAGCAGCGTGTTCGTGATGCCACCGGTGTTGCAAACACCCATAGGCGACGGTAACTGCTAAATTCTAAACGGGCCGTCAGCCTGTCTGCTGTTCTACAACCATAAAAAATCACATAATTACATTTATTGCCGTGACAGTTGAACGTAAGAATTTATGTAAATTGTGAAATTAAAATCCATGTTTTAATATTATGGATGTATCGAAAAAGTTTTGCATCTTTGCATAAAAACTCTTTCCTTTATATTACGAACATATTTATCATAGCCAGCTTGATTCGATAATAAAATATTAGTGAAGACGTACTGTTGCCACGTATCCCAATGATTCCGACAGATATGCCATTCGAATTCAAACGTTTGCCGTTCCCAATGCGACTCGCTTTCGCAATGACTATCAACAAAGCACAAGGAAAATCGTTGCAAGTGTGTGGATTTAATTTGGAGAATCCATGATTCTCACATGGGCGGCTCTATGTAGCCTGCTCACGCGTCGGAAAACCTTCTGGTTTATTCGTTTACGTACCAGATGGAAAACCAAGAAAGTTTGTGTATCCCACAGCACTTCAATAAATATACAAATTGAAACGAAACGCTGCAATGTCACAATTTTTCGACATGAACATAATCAATAAAATGACTCGAAATAAATTCAATATTTGTGTAATGTCTTTCCTTCAAATATATTTTAGTAAGTAGCGTAGCAACGCGCGCAGGTTTATATATATTTCCTATCCGTGCAGGGTCGAAGAAAGAATACTGACCTCTGCGGTCGGGGTCGGTCTGTCGTAAAAGGCGATAAAACAATCCACCCTAGCTACGTGGTAGGGCCCCAAGCCCACCTGAATGGCGACCACCCCTGGTTTTTAAATATGTCACCATAATAACCTTGTGTGTGTTCCGGCATTAGTGACCCAAGTATACCCTTATGGGACAGCAGCGTGTTCGTGGTGCCACTGGCGTTGCAAACACCCATAGGCAACGGTAACTGCTAAATTCTAAGCGGGCCATCAGCCTGTCTGCTGTCCTACAACAATAAAAAAATATTTTATTACATCTTAATGTACTATTTCGTAGTACCTACTACGCCATCTGTTTCCAGTCTCGTAGTAATCCTAATTTGGTAATTCGGTCTCGCCTCACTAGTCTACCCTGATTAGAACTATTTTGCTATGTATAAATTGTTCCATGTGCGTTGATATTAGGTACATATTATGTTTTATGCCTTATTGGCTGGCCAAAATTTGCAGTATATTTTTCTAAATGCTAAACGCTGAAAATTCCTGAAACTATAATCCATATAAGTACAATAAAAGTATGATTTACTAAATTAAACCTAAACGATATACAATTTTGACTGATATTTGAAAATATTAAAAACTTACCAAGAGCAAAATCACAAGCTGGTCCAAAGAAGACGTGAGAGCAATCGTTGTAAGCATCGATTGCCGAGATGACAGCGTAAGCGGCATCGCAGTTCTCAACGTCGTATGTGTGCCACTCGAAGCCAAGCCACGACGGGAAGGCTTCTTTTATAGCAGGGTATTCCATCGCTAGCTGGATTACTTGTTGTACCTATAAAAGATTGATTTTGTCATTATTTATACAATAGCATCAACTTTTTTTCGTGGAAACTCTCTTTATGTCTCCCTCTTTATCCTCCTACCCGCTGGAGAGTTGCGACGTATGTGAAACTTTTTGAAACTACCCAATCAAATCAAGCTGTTCTTTTATTACCTAGTGCCTTGACTAAGGTAAGCGCTGGCTTTCCTTATATTGATGCCTTCCTTTCCATGGTTTGCACCAATAAGCATAAATGACACAAACTCGAAGTCTATATAGACTAAAAGCGTTACAAGAAAATTTTCATATTTATTTATTTGAACATTTTTGCGGGTTTTATAGACATAAATTTTTCTTGGCGAAAATGCACAACGCACACTAGTGTGGGACTCCCCGTGCAAATTTCATTGATTGCCTTTTACTTTTCAGAAAAGGGAAGATACTCATAAACAAATTAAGATCAATGATCATGCTTAAGTTTTTTTGACTGCATGTTGCTATTGCCTATGGATGTTCACAACGCCAGGGGCACCGCTAACATGCTACTGTACACGTAAGGGAAATGGAACCATCATAAACATCTATAGGCGACGGTAACTGCTAACTAATATGTGTTTATCAACTTCCATTAAAAGAAAAAACACTGAGTAAACTAAGTGTAGCGATTTAGTCTATGATGTGCATTTAGAACATACCTACGCCCTCTCGTGTCTTTGTATAGATATAAAGGTGTCACTGTCAAGACACGAAATCTACGGAGTGTGGGGCACATACAGACATAAATGGGCGAGTATTATACGTGAACTTTGTCAAGCCGATGAGGAGCCCATATAAACACTACTTAGAGTAATCTTAGTCAGAGATGAGCCAGCTTAGCAACTAAGTGGCCTTGAACAGTCGACTCAGTGGGTACAACACCAACGGAGAAGTGTTTTTATGATCTGCAATTAGTTTTTGTTTTTGTAGTTTGTGAAAAAAAAAGCTCTTTACGTAGAGCAGGGAATTTTTTTTTAATCTCAATAAAATCCACAACGTTGTGTCAAGTATTTAAAGCAAAACTGGCACAAATAAAATTATCTACATGTTCCAAAATGGTCGCAAAGATTAAAGCGAGCCCAGACAACTTTTCGCATAAAATTTGTGTAAATCTGCTGCGTAACAATGCTAAAACGGTTGATAGTAAAATTTTATGGGTTCGGTTCTCAACGAGAAAATAATAAACGGCCGGTAGCTTGGTTTCTGTCAGTCAAATGGCATTACTTTTTGTTTAATTTTCGGAATTGCGTTGTAAAATTTTACCGGCTCTTTAGATATTTTTGGATCAACCATATGGTTTTATGAAATATGAATAATTCTAATTAATATCCCTTTTTTATGAAATGAAATATTTTTTTTATTTATGCATATAAGATCTAATGACCTCCGTATTGCCATACCTTTCACAAGTCGGCAGAGCCAGCGGTGGAAGTTAGGAGAAGGTAATAGATCGGAGAATCTCAGGTTAGTCGTTTTTTCTGACTTGCTGTTTATTTTTCATCTTCTTTTCGACGTAATTTTACCAAACTCGCACTACATTTTTCTCCCACGCTACCATGAAGTACTTGTGGAAAGCGGGTATTTTCTAAAGCATCTGATCGCAGCAGCATTCTTCTGCCGATATATGTAAAAATTAATTTTTTTTTGTGAATCCTACTATCCTTAATTTAAATTTATTGAAAATTATTTTTCCTTTTAGTTTGATTTTTTATAAAAGCATATTTTTTAGTTTTTTATTAACTATAATTTTTTAAGATATAATATGTTTCAATAGTTATTTTTGGGGTGAAGTTTAAACTGCAATTAATATCTATAATATTATTTCTGTTTAATCATATGTTATGTTGACTTTTCTATGCCATTTTGTTATTGAACTTTTAAAAGTTTCACATTTGTTCGTGACATTGTTCCATGGGGCTAGCGGAAGACCAGCGCTGATTTTATATCTAACATCAGCATATGCTGAGCTAGTCCCAATTTAGGACAGTTTTCTAAGTGAATAATTAATGTATGTGTGTGTATTATGGTGTCCTAAATAAAATTATTTCTTTCTTCTTTATTTCTTTCTTTCTAAATTTTATTTATTTTTGTAATTAATTTCTGAGTTTAAGATATATGTAATAAGCGAGGCTGGTATGATCCCTAGTTTCCCTCACCGCCGCTTATTAATCTACGAGCCGCGACACAAAGTTGTCTATCCATAATATAAGGGCTTTACTGCTTTAGTAATAAACTGACACGAATCACACAGCGCCTTCTGGTCTCAAAGTAAATGGCATAGCACTTGTTTTATGGGTACCAGACAACTGATAAACTACATATATACTTTGTTTTGTAAATAAATACATATTATTCATAAATGCCCAGACGCGAGACAGGAATCGAACCCATGACCTCCGCAAGCGTAACAAAGACAATAAAAACACTATACAGCGTTTAATATTAGAAATATGATTTGATTATAGCTCAGAATATAAATATATCATTCAGATAGACTCAAGATAGCGGATATCAGTAATCAAATGTCTATTTTGTTTTAAGAGAAGCTTAGCAACCAAAACAAACATTAAGGCCGACTTGCACAACCAATCACTAAACTGATTTAGCGCTAAACTTATTTAAATCGTCATTCTGTCCCTGTCACATTGACAACATTTGACAGGGACAGAATGACGATTTAAATAAGTTTAGCGCTAAATCAGTTTAGTGATTGGTTGTGCAAGTCGGCCTTAGAATAGTTCCACGACAGAGTCTAATTAAAAAATTAAAATCCAGATAAATACTCGTCACAAGTTTGTATAATATAGGGGCTCTAGTTCGTAGTGTTATAAAAAGAAATAAATGACATACTCTTGCCAACTTGACGGCAGTAAATACGATTTTCTTTTCCAAGATTATAGGGTCAGAGTAATCACCTGTAAAAAGCAAACATAAAAAGATCTATTGACAAACGACAAACGGTTTTGATTCCCGCACCAAATTAAAAACGCAGAATATCCAGAACTTTTTTATTTATAAAAAACAAAAGGGTTCTGCTGCGTACTTTGGGCTTAAGATGGCGCTGTTAATTGTCTCAGTATTTAAAATTATATCCACCTGCGCAATGAAAGTTTACTTACACAAAAGTTGAAACAGAGAAAAATAATATTACCTATATTACACTACATAATATTATTATATTAAACTAGCTGACCCGGCAAACGTTGTTCTGCCATATAAATAATAAAATGTCAAAAAATTAAAAAAAAAAATTTTGGGGGTGGGTCACCCCCAACTAACCTAACATTTAGGGGGATGAAAAATAGATGTTGGCCGATTCTCAGACCTACTCAATATGCTCACAAAATTTGATGAGAATCGGTCAAGCCGTTTCGGAGGAGTATGGCAACGAAAACTGTGACACGAGAATTTTATATATTAGATGATATATTATTGTATTAATAATTAAATTTAATTAAGGTACCTTATGTACCTGGCGCTTAGTGGTTTTACACTCAGAGACCGATCCTGGATTTGAATTCCACGGTGGTATGTAAAACATCGTGAGGTAAATTGCACACCGAGATTACCGGTATATGTCATCATCATCATCATCTTAGCGTTGAATCCCGGTTGCAGCCCAAACTCTCGCTTCGGCGCCCGGGGTCCGCTTTCCGACTTTTTCTTTTCCATTTCGCACGGTCTTCAGCATTCCTGGTAGTGAGCCCATTGGCACGCATATCACCCTTTACGTCGTCAAGCCAGCACTTTTTGGGTCTACCCCTCCTGCTGGGGCCCGGCGGAGGCAGCATGACCAGACATTTGTTTTCCACGTAAGGATCCGGTTGCCGTAAAACGTGGCCGTACCAGCGGAGCCGACACTCTTGTATTTTATCCGCAATGTCACTGACATTGGCTCGGGATCGCACCGGTGAGGAGTGTCCGATTGAAAAGGTCGGTTAACACGCCCACACTACGAGAGCCTATCGCCTTCCAGGCTTTGATGTGGACTCCATTGGATCCAATAGTTTTCCGATTCTTCATGCGGCTAAGACAATTCTGGACCTCTGCAGGCGTTATCAGTCCTATATATGTAACCCGCCAATACGCCTGGGCGTGGTGAAGCCCAATCGTGGGACGTATTGGGTTGTTTTTTTTTTAAATAATTTAATTGATAAATACTCACCACTCCTAAATTGGCGTCATACGTGCTGTTCTTAGGCAGCAACAAAGCCGCCTTGACCTTGCAGTTTCCGTGGACATCACACAAATTATCACATTCGCGCCACCGCGGCTCTTCGCCACGACAGTTGAGACCCTCGCCGATCGGAAGCACACATAACAACACAAACCACCACATGTTGTATCACTTAATACACAAACATACGTATCACTACATTTTTGTTATCTCCAGTGATCTGAAACAAAAGAAAAATATTATTAGTTTTGTATTTGATAAATCAAACCATTTATTTGTGTGAAACATTCACAAATCCGTGCAGGGGCGGAGTAAGAATACTAACCTCTGCGGCCGGGGTCGGTCTGTCATAAAAGATGACAAAACAACCCTAGCTACGTGGTAGGGCCCCAAGCCCGTCTTTGGTCTTAAGTATGCCGCCATAACCTTGTGTTGTGTTCCGGCATCAGTGACCTAGGAGGTATCGCACCTGGTAGGGCTCCAAGCCAGTCTAGATGACAACCTAAGGTTCCACTTTCCCTACATGGGAGGCAGAAAGCTTTGAAATACCGAGAGCACCACTTAACTAGTGACGATTATCTTGTTAGTATAAGACCTGGTTATAAAATGGGAATTGTCTAAAATTTTTAACCATTCGATTTTAATAAATATATTTTTTGAAAAGGGGCATGCCCATTTTTGGCCAAGAAACGCCCAACAATATGGTTTTGTTAAAAAAAACATCATGTTTTATGATAATTAATCGCGGTGTTCATTTATCCAAAAAAGATTGCAACATATTATGTGCAAAAAAAGTACTGAATGATAAAAATCAAATTAAGGAAATCCGTAATTCATTGGATAAAAAATGCACTAAGCAGTGTTGCCAATTATGTACTAATTTCGTCAAAAATATAATCGATACTGTTTATGTTGATCGATTTATAAGATGTAATTAATATAATTAATTCCTATATTATTCGTTGTTTATTCAATACTTATTATGATTTTATGTTGACTGAACAAGCAATTTATTATCCCTAGGTGATTAACCATGACTTCTAATATAAAAAAATCATAATAAATAAAGCTACTGCATAATTTAATTTTTGTTATTCTTATCTTTATTTAAAAATACATAGAAAAAGAAATGAAAAAATTAAAATAATCATCTTTAGATAATCTTTGAAGCGCTTTAATTAATTCGCTCTTTAATAAATTAATGATGAATTATAATACGAACTAAAATCGATATTGATCTATCGATTTTATGTTTATTAGGCGGCAACATTGAATCTGATATAATGACAGCAAGGCGGCTGGCGCTGGCGACTGTCATAAGTCGATACTATTTGCGTTTGCATTAATTTGCTTGTTTTCTTGTGGATTTCTTATCTAAGCAACGAATAACCATTCTAAATGGAATCTATATTTCATATATATTTTAATTAATGCTAATGATTCTGGTAGAAGTGCAATTAAAAAGTATTGTTGCAATTGTACTGTAGGCCGGCGAACGGTAGGATGCTGTGCCCATGTTATGACAGTAATATGGTATTTGGGTTGAGCACGACATCAGACAAATATTTTCCCGCCTGCTCAATTCCTAGATGATGTACTGATCATATATGATACAAAAGATGTATAAGATCATAAAATGCCTATTAGATCTTATCAAAACTTAATAATTTATATGTTGTATTTAAACAAAATGGTTGTTAAAATACTGATTTGTGACAATTAAATCCATTTTATAACTTAAAAATCCGGACTTTTTGTAAATCAATTCCTTTACTATTTTACTCTTTAAATTACATATAATCATTTCCATATGTGTTTATGTATGTGCACCTAGGGCCGAAGTGTCTATTGTCGGTGGGCATTCCCCTTTAGAGCATTTTGAGAAACTAATTTAAATATTTTAAAGATTGGCTCAACAGTTATTTAAAAAAAATGTTTAAATATTTTCAATTTTAAAGGTAAGTGACGTCATCACACGGCACAATGGACTGTGCCGTTGCCTCACTAGAAATTATTTAAAAAATTGAAAGCTGTCAACACAATGCCATCCATCTCATATCTGTCAAAGTTCATACGAAAAAAAGAGAAGTTGCAGGAAAAATTATTATTTTTGACATTTATAAATTTCACACATGACAGATTATCAATATTTGCCACTTACTTTTTATTTTCTGAGGCAACGATACAAACTATACAGTGAAATTTGAAGGGCAGAGAAGGTCAATCATATTAATTATGAAAAATATCAATAAAATGTGATTATTTTTCATAATTAATTAGTCCGGAATGATCAGTAACCTTATTCCTCTAAATGGTTTTTGAATTACAACATTTAAAAAAATTAACAATGCCCATTATACCTAGTCAGGTCATAAATTCTGTCACATGTTTAATGTAAAATAATTGTAACAAGTTTATTCATTATGTAACCATTCATATACCAAAATGAACTTAACAAAACATAGATTCTTATGACATTAAAGTTTATTCAAAATGACCTCCGTGATTTTGAATACAAGCCTTCAATCTGCGCGGCCAGTTGTCTATCGCAGCACGAACGAGGTCCATGTCAATATCGGCGGCTGCCTTAATCAAGGATGTCTTGAGTGACTCCAAATTGGGATGAGGCTTTGAGCACGCCTTTTCCTCCAAGTGTTGCCATATCTTGTAATCTAACGGATTCAAATCTGGACTGGAGGAGGGCCAGTCTTCGTGCCGGATGAAGTCGATTTCACGCGCCGCCAGCCAGTCTTGTGTGCTCTTCGCTCTATGAGCTGGCGCCGAATCTTGTTGGAATACCCAGTGCCTGTTATTGAACATGGTATGAGAAACAGGTTCCACAAGGTTCGTCAGGACTGTATTTTGATACACAACAGCATTCGTTTTTACACCTTTCTCACCAAAATGTACCTCTGTTAAGCCCCAATAAGAAACTCCCAACCATACCATGAGCGAGGATGGAAAATGACCTCGTTGGACACGCGGAATACGGTTGCTCGCTTCTTCACTACTGTGTGCGTACACCTTATCATTTTGTTTGTTGTAGCTCTCTTCTACGGTAACATTTTTTCATCCGAAAAAAGAATTTCCCGATATTTTTTTCCCGCGTACCGCTTCAACAAAGCGCGGCATCTCTTCAGTCTCAGGTCCATTAGACGAGCATTCAAACGATGTCCTGTTTTTCTTCGATATGCCCGAAGCCCTAAGTCTTCATTTAACACCCTTTTCACCGTGGTTCTGCTTAACCCCATCTGAAGGGCCAACAGTTTCTGCTTACGTTTGGGATTTCTTTGAATTCGTGCCTTCACAGCTTTTATCACTGCTGGAGTCCTAACAGACCGAGGGCGACCACTTCTTGACCTGTCATCTACACTAGAGTCTTCATTGTATCGTTTGATGGTACGATAAACGAATCTTTTGGTTATATTCAAATTTTTCAGTATGTTAAAAATTTGAATTGGCGCGTAACTGTAACGATGCAACGCAATAACTGCAACACGGTCTTCTTTAAGCGTCCACTCCATATTTAAAAATGAGTAAAATTCTAAAAGTTATACATTTTTATTTTCATGAACAATTCGAAATTCGAATTCAATAAACTTTTTTGTGGCCAGCATTCTAAAAGAAAAGTTTTTACTGTGTGACAATACTTATGACCTGACTAGGTATATTGGACCTAATAGAGGTTATAGAATCTTGAACCCAAAACTTGTAAGAATTTGAACTTCGTAATCCGCAGTCAGCAATAAAACAAGTAATATTAAAATATATTAGGAGAATAAATCCAAATAATACCAAACATTTCTAATATTCTCAAAACTAAACATGGTTTCAATAAACAAGATAAGTGTTCCAAAAATGCAATGAATTTCAATAAAACATTCATCGCTTGAATACCAAATGAACTCGCAATTGCATGTTATCCATCGTGAAAATTTATAGAACTGTCGTTGAACATTTTTGATGCGTGGCTTTTGTTCAGCGAATTTCATCTAACCAAAATTATTTAAAACAATGTATTGTTTTGTCTTTATTTATTTATCATCACTACATAGTATAAAACAAAGTCACTTCTCGCTGTCTGTCTGTCCCTATGTATGCTTAGATCTTTAAAACTATGCAACTGATTTTGATGAGGTTTTTTTTAATAGATAGAGTGATTCAAGAGGAAGGTTTATATGTATAATACATTCATAATATAGTGGAGAAACACTGATAATTTTAGAGGTTTCTAATGTGTTATCATAGACACATTTTTGCGCTTACATTGTAAACACTGGCTGAGCCCTACGAGATAGATCAAAATAATGTACTACAGTATTGTACTCCTTAAAAAGGTCTACAAAATAGTCCCCGATAGTATATGTCTATCTTTTAGGGATAACCCACAATAACCCTTTTTTATCCTTTACTTTTTACGAGAAATAATGGCTTACGAAGCGATTTTAAGCAATACAGCATAATCCTTATCCAAATAAGTACCTTAAATGCATTATGCATTTAATATAGATCATTATGGCCCTTTACAGCATGTAATTTAAATAAATATTTTCGAAGATATTACAGATTTAAAATGTAGGGACATAGCGGTTGCGGCGGTACCGGCCGGGAGGCCGGCGGCGCGTGCCCTTAAATAGCGCGTTGAAGGCCGCGTTTCGCCCTACAGCACTTTAAAAAGACCGCGATGGCTGAACCAATTTTGATGAATTTCGGTATAGTCATAGATTCTACCTTAGAGAAAGACATGGCTACTTTTTTTATTCATATGGCAGAATACGATACGTTGTTCTCAACGTTGCGGGGTCAACTAGTTTTTATAAGTTTATATTAGGAATTTGTGTTTAGGCATGCCATAATATATTATAATTAACTAGTTAATAGATAGATAGATAATAAATACCATGTGGTGGTCCCACACAATTTTTACAAAGTATAATGGGTATGTGTGTGTGTGTGTGAGTGTGCGAAACCGCGTGCGTGTGCCTACAGTGTGACCATATGTGGCAGTTTCCTGCCATTTTGGCAGGATTGAGCCCTTATTTTAGGCTGTGGCAGGATGTGTGGCAGTTTTTGAAAATTCGGCAGTATTTGGCAGTATTGGGAAAAAATGTTAGTTATGGCAATACTACATCTTTAGTTACAGGTATTCCCCTAAACCTCTCTTAGAATTTTTGTGTGACATTTAATTGTGAACACTAATGATTCATCTATACGGTCTTATAACTATAAAACTGATATTAGAGTATAAATTCTTTTTCTTCAATCAAATCAACCATATTATTATTCATATAACTTTTGTCTTTTATTCTGAGTACACGACTTTAAGGAGTATAAATATATAATTTGAATGTGTTTTGGTAAAATGAAGCGAAAGTATGAAAGAGCATACAGGGCAGAGTGGGAGCAAGACCCATTACTGTCATCGTGGCTTACTATTCTGACAAGGCATTTTGTAACGCATGCAATTGTAAATTGCCATCGCGTACTGCCCTAAAAACATGCCTGTATAACAAAACAGAAGAAAAATATGGAAGAGTATCACTATAGGGGGTAGGCAGTCACCAGTGAATTATCTTTTAATTAATTAATTTTATCGTATCAAATTAAAAAAATATTCTTTGCGTTATGTGTATCTAATGTAGGTTTAATAGTCGCTAAAATAAAGTAATAGCAGTAACTTCTGACTAAAATACTCTTACTATTGCGAGACTTTATACGTATTTTTTCATATAGTAATGTTGTTGTAGGTTACTAAATTTTTCAAAAATTGTGTTTCGTTTCAACCAACCAAAAAATGGTCAAACGGATGACTAAAGACATGTAGCGATGAATATAATCTTAATTGTGATGTATGATCGACATTTCATATTAACAATATGAATAAAAAAATATTATTATTATACTGGCATTATTTTGGCATTTTCATTATAAACTTTGGCAGGATTTGGCAGGATTCTATTCAAGATAAGGCAGGATTATAAATTTTAAGATGGTCACACTGTGTGCCTACACAATGGCAGCCGTTCTGCAATATTACTAGTACCGATATATCTGTCTACTAGCAATTTTAAGTAAACAAAGACAGAGAGAGATAGAGAGTTTATTACCCATTTTCAAGCTTAGGTTCTTACTTGTCACAATTATTTAATTAATAGACAGCTTAAGGTCATACATCAACAGTCCTAATAAAATTCATATTCAAAACAATTCAACAGCGTTCTTCAAACTTAAAAACGTATACAATAAATATACAGGGGCTATTCACACATCACCTTCTAGCCCCAAAGTAAGCAGAATAACGCATTTATTATGGGTACTAGACAATTGATATACTTTTATAAGTAAATAAATACACTAAAACCGTAAGAAGAGGCGCTCCGGTGTGCGAAAGCCATTGCACACACAAATCATCTTTAATTTTATCTATACATATCTATACAAATAAATAAAATTGGAGGGTCTGTTTGTAATATTAAAATAACCGATTTTTACTAAGTGCATTCGGACGTATACACGGTACATATACCAAAACATTTTACAATTTTTGTCTGTCTATCTGTCCGTTTGTTCCAGCTAATCTCTGAAATGGCTCCAAAGATTTTGACGCGACTTTCACTGACAGATAGCTGATATATCAAGGAGTAACTTAGGCTATTTTTATTTTAGAAAAAAATTTTTTTTGTTAAAAATGATGTTTTGGAAATTTTATGTCCAATTTAAGTTGATCTCAGATTTATATCATCAATCATATGAAATAGGGTTCAGCTTAGGCTGGACATTGTAGGTTGAATTTCCAATTTAAGTTAACCTCAGATTTATGCCATCAATCATATGAAATAGGGTTTAGCTTAGGCTGGACTTTGTAGGTTCTAACGTACCTATTCCGGAGGCGCATGGCATAACAGTTGCATTCGATAATCTGACTGTTTGCATATTTTATTTATATTTTAGGGTTTATAGGGTTTGTAATCCAAAATAAACCATAATATATCCAAAAAATTCTACCCAAAGTCACTATTCTACGCGGACGGAGTCGCGGGCACAGCTAGTCTTCAATAAAGGTTTCGATGAATATCAATGCGTAATCCCTAAAATAGAACAGTTCGCATATCTCTGTTACGCTTCGATTTAGATTATAGATTTCAAACTTTGATTTTTACTACACGATTATAGAGTACAACAATAACTGGTTATCGATAGATGTCAAGAAACGAATGATAGAAAAGATATTTTGATAAATCGATATCTTTATACCTTACTTCACAATTTGACAAGGCAGATGGTTTCATAACATGTTTCTGAAACTTTGACGTCATTTAAGCTACAGTTATTATTGAACAAAAAATTACCTACTGACTACTACCATTCTGATACTAAATTGCTTGTTTGGACTTTTGGATAATTTTGGGTTATCCTATTTCGTTCTAGATTTTTTTATTGCTGTAGGACAGCAGACAGGCTGACGGCCCACTTAGAATTTAACAGTTACCGTCGCCTATGAGTGTTTGCAACGTCAGTGGCATCGCGAACACGATGTTGTCCCATAAGGGTACAGGAACGTGGATCACTAATGCCGGAACACAACACAAGGTTGTTATGGCGGCATACTTAAGACCAAAGGTGATCGTCATCAACTAGCTTACGCACTTAGCACGTAACTAGGGTGGGTTATTTTATCGCCTTTTACGACATGCCGACCCCGGCCACAGGGGTTGGTGTTTTCCGCCCCTACACGGAGAAAAATAAAACAGATTTTAGTACAGTTTATTATTGAAAACAAATTTTATGTAATTTTAAAATGCAAATACAATTATTTCAATTAAAAAATACTGCTTATCTTAATAAACTATGCAAGCGCCAGATGGATTTAGCTCTTAGAATAAACCAGCAGTTATTAATACACCTGCGCGTTATGATGTACGGTTGGTTAATCGCATATTATGATAAACCGTTAAACAGTCGACTATTTACGACTGTTATTACTTACAAAATGACTAAGCTGTACGAGAACGGTTAAACTCAAATCTCAATGTAAAGAACCAAATATATAGAATATGCTTTATAGTACTAAAAATTTTACGTTACATAATATATAAAGGATAACATACCGATAAGAAATATAGAACCGTTTCCATTACTTAAAACCTGTGCGCGCTAAAGCGTATTTTAAAACTCTTCAGAAGCAACTTTTAACACGTTAATTTATGGAACTAGTAACGTACCAGTGATTCATTAATGTCACATATCTGACAACCTCCACGTCGTAACGGCTAACGCACTTCGGTACGTTTGCAGAGGTCACATGCATGCGTTTCATGCCTGGGTATATATTTAATTATATACTTCTCATCAAAAAAATCGAAACACCCCTGAAGTTTGATTTGATGCCAGTTAATTGTGGATATTATAAGGTATTTAACGAATCTTAATGTTTGAAATTAAAATTAAATTTATTTATTATGCGTCTTCAAACCGTCTATGAACCGCCACCGTAACTGACTCTTTCTTCAATGCAGCACTATGCAAAACTCCTTCTCATCGATACACCTTTTTTCTTCCTTCATTACCATATAGCATGATTTTATTCTCGTCAAAAACTTTGCTCCATTGAAGGTATGAACAATTTAAGTGCTCAAGTGCATATAACAAGTATTTTTTACAAAAGAAAAGTGTATATGTATTATATTAGTTATCTAGTACCCATAATACAAGTGATATGTTTAGTTTGGGACTTGGTGGTGTTATGTAAATTGTTACACTATATTTTTTTCTATATTATATCGTGTAAAATAAGTAAATACATAAATCATCAAATAAATCAGGTTAAAAATTGCTTAATTGCAGTATGAGCGCTCGATAACACCTGGAACTGTATGAGATCGTCTTGCAGTAATATCATGGTTCAGGTATTGATTGTTATTTTAGGAAGAATATTTAATTTGCTTTTAATTTTTATGTCATCATCATCTCAGCGTTCATCCCGATCGCAACCCAAACTTCCGCTTCGGTGCCCGGGGTCCGCTTTCTTTGTCCGATTTGCTTTTAATTTTTATGTATTATTTAATAATAATTTAAATGTTTTCAACAATGGTTATTTGCTTATTTTTGTTTGTATTATGATTTAAAGGCTAAAATAGGCAATAGATGATAAATGATTAATAAACAAAAAAGTAACATACTAGTTGTATAAAGGCCTACGGGCCAACGCTGTTCGGGGTGGTACTGGCCAGCTCGTGTCACTTTCTGCAATACCTCACTTAGGCGAACGATGAAGAAGCCAGGGAGATGCTTTTGTAGGTATCTAAGCTATACTCTCGTTATAAGACAATGCGAGCAGCTTAGGCTAGGCGTCTCACTCGCGCCAGTCGTAGGAGATAGGAGGTATCGATATCCCGCACGGCTGTGCTTAAGGTCATTTTTACTGCTCCAGGACGAAAAAAGAGTGTACTAAGACCATACGATGTAAAGGGGAGAATTCCAAGTGACAAGGAGAATACTAGAAATCAAAGTGTATGCATAGATGAAAAAGTGGCAGACTAAAGAAAGATGGATGGATTGCGTAAAAGATGATATGACCAAAAATATGTGACTAATATGAAGAAAATATAAGAAAAGAACATGTTATGCCAACCTCATATGATGTGGGAAAGAGAAGAATTTTTTTATTGTAAAATCTGATAAAGTATGGTGCAAATTAAGTTTCAGAACAGTTTTAATTTTAAGATAAAACAAGCTTGTGGCGTGGATAACAAAGTTAAAACATTAAAACTTGTTACTTGGAGCTTTCTTAAATAAGTAATTTAATTTAGAAAATGTAATTTAGTCATACGTGTAATTTTGAAGACAACGAAATCTCAAAGGAGCAATGTAAATAATAGACTACACAGTCACTTCTTTATGTAATCCCGGT
Organism: Malacosoma neustria; assembly: GCA_963693495.1. Classification (NCBI taxonomy): domain Eukaryota; kingdom Metazoa; phylum Arthropoda; class Insecta; order Lepidoptera; family Lasiocampidae; genus Malacosoma; species Malacosoma neustria. Next base: position 12,895,406 of record OY856390.1, read on the forward strand.
TCCAAAGCTTAATTTGAAGATTCATTGATTTTTTTTTTTTTTTTTATTGCGTAGGACAGCAGACAGGCTGACAGCCCGCTTAGAATTTAGCAGTTACCGTCTCCTATAGGTGTTTGCAACGCCAGTGGCATCGCGAACACGCTGCTGTCCCATAAGGGTACAGGAACTTGGGTCACTAATGCCGGAACACAACACAAGGTTATTATGGCGGCATACTTAAGACCAAAGGTGGTCGCCATCCAGACGGGCCTGAGGCCCTACCACGCAGATGATGACGCAGACATGATTAGGGTTATCAAAGCAATTATAATGAGCCTCGTGCGTTTCTTTTTTAGTAATATTTAGGCTGTCATAGTTCGCTCGTTAAATTAGCTTTTACTTACAAAAGCAACTACCTCCTAAGCCTGGGAACTTATTTTCTAGTTCAGCAGGACCCAAAGGTTTGGCTCTGAAGATTTTATCGAAACCCCATGCTCTTCTCACTATATTTCTATATGACAGTTACATCAGCAAAGCCACCTGTTTCGTTATAGGGTTGACTCTCTGGGTCTCACTAAATACCAGCGACTAGCTTTGACCTATTCTACTAAAATCATTTAATTACACTTCGTTCAATAATATTATCCAAGGGTAATTCCTACATATAACCTACGCTTACCGACAAATCTATCCTAGTCTCAACTTTGAAATGCCTGGTTTTATTTATTGCTGTAGGACAGCAGACAGGCTAACGTCCCGCTTAGAATTTAGCAGTTATCGTCGCCTATGGGTGTTTGCAACGCCAGTGGCATCGCGGACACCCTGCCCTTCCATAAGGGTACAGGAACTTAGGTTACTAATGCCGAAACACAACACAAGGTTATAATGGCGGCATACTTAAGACCAAAGGTGGTTGGCATCCAGACGGGCTTGAGGCCCTACCACGTAGCTAGAGTGGATTTTTGTCGCCTTTTACGACAGGCCGACCCCGGCCACAGAGGTTAGTACTCTTTCTCCGCCCTTGCACGGATAAAATAAGGTGAGGTTTTTATGACCGTAGCCTTCTTAGGTTATTACGTACATATACATATACACATTACATATAATTTGGTAAGCGCACATTAGTCATCTTTGATTCCGCAAAAGTATTGGTATATCGTATGCAATTTGGAGTTGCGAGCCTTTAAACTACGGTGACGTAGCAAGAAGTGTTTGTGAAATCTAAACTGAGCATCAATAATTGTCGATATGATACGCTTACTACAACATGGATATTGGTCATAGTATGGTACGGTCTGGTGACCAGACTTCCTTAATAAAAAAAAATTCAACCGAATCAAAATAGCCAAAACTTTGTTCTACATTTAGTACTTAAATAAATTAAATCCTGTTTATGTCAATCATGTATATATTCTTCTTCTCAGTACTCTTACATATGAATACTCTTGACAGAGCAGTCGTGGTCACGCAAGACGCCCGGCAGCGCTTCACCACCGCGCGCCATTTGTCCCTAGCTGAAGCCTGTCTTGCGCAGTCGTTTAGGGATGTGTGTGTCATAGACTTAATTTGGTCCGTCCATCGCAACGGCGCACGCCCTTGCGATCTACTGCCATTTACCCGGCCCTGCACAACCAGCCGCTCCACGGAGTCCCCCCCGCGTCGCGTCACATGTCCAAAGAACTGGAGTATTCGGGATTGCACCACCGATGATAGTCTCTCGCCGATGTTAAGCTCCTTCAAGATGGAGACATTGGTGCGGTGCTGTGTCCAGGAGACATTAAGCAGTCATGTATATTAGACAACCCTTAAAAATCTTTCCCAAGTCTCATAGTGCCGTGGGATGGTGGAATGGACCTAAATCTCCGTACAAAATACGTTCACTCAAAGCTTTTCCTGCAAACAATATGTAACAATATCACCTTAATTCAACCACATAGGTCGAAATAAATTTAAAAAACTTCTATTAGTGCCGGCAATCATTAAAAAAGGGAGACCAGGCCCCCAAAGTAAAAGCTTAAACATAAAATTTTCTACAAAGGTAGATATTTTTTAATTATTTTTTTCTTAATTAACTGTAAAAGCTTCCGCTCAACAACCTCGAAAATATCAAAATACATTTAATTATAATCATCCCGAAAACTTTTATAAATTTGCTAATATTTTTATAAATTTTAAAGGCTCTATTAGTGGCTTCTATAGTCAGACTAGCCATGGTTTGGATTCTTGGTTTAGTATATGTACTTCAATAATATCCCATCTAGATCACGAAAAACTCATTTTTACGTAAGTTAGTATGTACTCAATAGCTACCAAACAAAAAAAACTGGCTCTCCTATCGCCTACAATAAAATCACAGAAAGATATGTACAAACACCCCAGGCTAGGTGCAATATCAACCCTAGTAATAGGGTATATGAAAAAAAAATATTTACGAACTTGCTTTTTAAATGCAAGAAAACATTATATACACATCCCCGTAAGTAATATCAAGACTGCAGAATACAAATTGTCTCATTATTGCTGATTACGATCTCATTTATTTTGCCTAAAACTATCTCTCGAGATCTCTACCAATTTTGTGAAATTATAAGGCTAACCGCAAACAACAAGCGCAACCGACAGCGGTTGCGGCAAACCGTAATATTATTCTACATAATGGGCCACGACATACTATATTTTTCATCTCGCATTTTTAAATTTGGACTGATAATTGTTGTTTTAATATTGATAAATAACCAGTGTTTAATCATTTATATAAATCAGAAGAAAAACTGAGTTTTAAATTGAAACTTCTTTTTAATTTTTTTTATTTTTTTTATTTAAATGTCGCAACATGCAATATATCTGGATATAACCAATAAAAACTGCATGTTGATAGAGGCTACATAATATTAGCAGTTAATCCAAAAATAAATTAATATTCTGAGACATCTCACACAGCGCCATCTAGTATCTAATTAAGTAGCATAGCACTTTTTCTTGTATATATATTTAAGGTGAACAATAAAGAGTTTTCATTCATTCATTCATTCATAGCACTCGTGATATGGATACTAAACGACTGATAAAGTAATTATATACTTTTCTTTTCATATATGAGATACCTGGTAGCTCAGTGGTACCCGAAGGCCATCTACACGTCCTGGAATCGAATTCCACGGTGGCATGCACTACTTTTGCAGTTTTTTCTCGCCTAATGAGCATGCTTTAACATAATCGACATGTACCGACGAGGAAGAGAAATATCCTGAGAAAACCTGTATACCAAAATTGCTGTAAATGTAATGTAACCTACTAACTCTAGGGGTAGGCTGAAGCCCAGCAGTAGGGCGTTATGGGCTGTTATGTTTATCCGTGCAGGGGCGGGAAAAGAATACTAACCTCTGCGGCCGGGGTCGGCCTGTCGTAAAAGGCGACAAAACAACCCACCCTAGCTATGTGGTAGAGCCTCAAGCCCGTCTGGATGGCGACCGCCTTTGGTCTTAAGTATGCCGCCATAATAAACTTGGTTCTTGGTTCCGGCATTAGTAATCCTAGTTCCTGTACCCTTATGGGACAGCAGCGTGTTCGCAATGCCACTGACGTTGCAAATACCCATAGGCGATGGTAACTGCTAAATTCTAAGTGGGCCGTCAGCCTGTCTGCTGTCCTACAGCATTAAAAAAATCCACCCAGATGCATGAATCAAAATTGTCTTTTTATTGCTGAGTATTACTAACAAGCAAACAGGCTAACTGGCTACCTATAGCGCTTACCATCGCCTATGGATGCATTTTGAGCGTCTTAAGCACTAGGTGTACCGTGAACATGCTGCTGTCCGCGTAGAGTACAGAAACCTGGGTCACTAATGTCGAAACACAACACCAGGTAGGTTATGGTGGCATATTTATAGACCGAGGGTGGTTGCCATTCAAGCGAGCTAGGAGCACTACTGTATCCTACCGGTTGCGTCATTGAAATAGTATTTATTATTCGAGAAAACACAAAGCAAACTACAGTGTACGGCATAACTGATTTATTCTATATCAAGCTACAATTGGTTAATATTAAATACCGATATCTACAACTACCACGTAGTTAGGGTTGTTTTCTCGCCTTTTACGACAGGCCAACCCCGGCTGTAGGTTTCAGTATCCTTCGTCTGCCCCTGCATATAACGCACAATTCATTTTTCTTTATTATAATGCAATAATCAAAATGTTACATACATTTCTTTATGTTTATTTCAGAACTATAAAAAAGTATTTGGAATTTAGTGTCCTGGAAGATATACTATCTTAACGTATAAATCAGAAAACAAGAATATTTTTTACGTAATTTTATCTGTGTATACATTAATGTACATAATTTACGATATCCCAGGAAGCTTTCAATTCAAATGAAAAGCACCTTGTTGCAATACTCAATTTTAGCTTTGATGTTATATATACAAAAAACCTTGAGAAATGTTAAGAGGGATCTGTCAATATGCCTGTCTAAAATGACTGACTTAAAAAAGTGTAGACCTTTTTAGACCCGAGTCTTATTGCCAGCAAAAATAAAAAATACACATCTTTTAACAATCATCACTCATCGTCTTTCTTCTTCCTGTCCTACAGTTTTCTTCGTGCTGACGCGGCTGGGAACGGCCTGTCATAAAAGGTGACAAAGCAACCTTAGCTAGGCGGACTCCAATTGGATAAAAACCATTCCTGGTATCTAAATGTGCCTCTTATTTATTTTATTTCGGTATAAGTGACTGATATTCCAGTTTCCCTACGCGGACGGTAGCGTTTTACTGGTGCCCGTTTCATCGTAAAATTCCGCAGGCGACGGTAACTGCTTACTATTAAGTGAGCCATTAGCTTGTTTAAGAGCAATAAAAAAACCTGCATTATATGCGGTCGACACAACATATTCTCTGCTTCCACTCTTCTCTGTTAGCCGTAATCTTACCATTCCAATCCATATTTTCTATGGATTCCTCCTTCTGGCTTTTGGTCCTCCACGCCATTATCTTACTTTAAGTTTGTCAGTAACATATCATATACAGGAGGATCACTTATCATCCTTTGAGATTTAAATCGGGTAATTTAAACTTTCGCTTCAGTGTCTGAGGTATGTTTAACACATTTTCAATCCTGCTTCGCGTGGTCTTTGGAATATCTGGTAAAGTTGATTAGAATGCATTCCGTTTAAGTCTTCAAAAGTAGGAGTTAATAAACAGGATTATAACGATAATCTTGCACTAAATGTTATATCTTTAGCTTTTCCTGGTACTAATTGCGCCTGACTCTACTATCATAACAAAAGCCTGCATTTATCCGGACAAAGATTTATCCGGCCTCAAATTTCGGTCAGTAGGTGAAAATTTATTTTTGCTGATTTAGACTCCTAATGTCTCGGTGAATTTAAATTTATTATTAACTTTAAAAATTTTTCTAAAGCAAAACACCTTAAAACATTGAGTAAAAACATAGGTACCTCTAAAAGCTTTTAAAGGCTTATCGTGAAGCGGGTCACAAACATTTGTTTAAGGTTGCGAGTGCTTTAAGTCGCTTTATGCGATTTCTGAAGTAATGCGAAGGATCAAAGAGGATTCGAACACATTAAAAGAGTCTAATTTAATTGAACACGAACTAAGACTATATTACGTAATAAGTAAATGTTATTATATAAACTTCCACCTTCTTTTTGAAGTGAAAACTTCTTTAGCGGGGTTGTGCACTTTTTTGTGATTGGTAAAAAAAATTAAACTCGCGTCAGGTCACGTGTCCTGATCGAAAATTCGTAAGACGGAGTTTTGCCCGAATAATACCAAACTAAATGGTTTAAGGTTTATTTAATGACTTAAGGTTTATTTTATAATGTAACTTTTAAATTATTGCATTGCATTACTTATACATATCTATTCAAATGCGACTTTATTACAATGAAATACAGTTGAGTTTTTGAAGTGAAAACTTCTTTAGGCGCGTTGAGCACTTTTTGAGTGAACAATTTTTGGTTTGTAAAGAAGTGTTAATGACCAATTTAACCATTAAAATGCTTGACCATAAACAATATTTTATAAACCTAAAATAATAATCTAATAACTCGATGATAAAATTCACAAGTTATTTAGTTTTTAGTTTTCACTTCTATCGGCAGTCCCCAAAGACTGCCCCGCATGTTTTTTTTTATTGTTTTCGTGGAAAAACCCTCTCTTGACAGGTTTCCTCGGCCCGGGGGACCAAGGGATAATTGGAACCCCGGGAAAGATGTTCAGCCATCTGACTACCCACTAAAAAAACTCCGCTGTCCTTCTAGCGCTTACGCCCGTGCCCACGGATATGTAGCCTGCCAATCTCGTGGCCCGGGCCGGCGCCGGCCCGCCCATTATGTCGGGGCGAGCGGATCCTCCCCTGAGCGGCTGCCTGCGGCCCCATTCTACGGCGGCCGGAGGTCGTTTGATGCCCTCTGGCGTCGACAACGTAATCAGCTCCCGCTACACCGCCTTCTTTACGGACACGACTGCCTCGCAAAAGGAGGTGACGGCCGTCCATCCAGAATCGCTCCCGACCATGGACAGCACCAAGGCCAGGAGCGACAGATCCGCGCCAATTTGGGCGACGAGAGCGCGGCGCTCCTCACGCCACGCAGGACACACGGCGACAGTGTGAATCGCCGTGTCCTCCTCGTCGCTCGCGCCACAATGGTGGCACCCCGACATCATCTCCCGCCCTATGCGACACAGATACCTCCTGAAGCGGGGATCCGGCCCGCAGGGAGGCCACTTTAAAGGACACCGTGCGGTATCTTTATATCGTCCTGACGGCCAAGACGCGCTGCGGCCTGCGTAGCAACACCGTCGTTTTGGCCGTCAGGCGATCCACCCAGATCGGGGCCCCGTAAAGGATCATCGACCGCACGGTCCGCTCGAAGAGACTGCGGCACACTGCGCCCGGCTCGCCGACGATGGGAAGCAGATTGGGACGACGGCAGTCACGCTGCCGCCCGAACAATTTCGACAAAGTCGGCGCCGCAAAGTCCCATCGTCCGTCGAGCGCAGTCCGAGGTATAAATTTCTCCTAAACTGCTATAAATAAACAACTTTATTGTTTTTGTTTAAATTTGATAGGAAGTGTGTAAACTTTTTTAATAATATTTTTTATTTTGTTTGAATGTAGATTTAGATTCTCCGTGCAGGGCGGACTAAGAATACCAACCCCTGCGGTCCCTGGGACCCCTGGGTCAGCCTATCCTAAAATGCGATTAAAACAACCCTAACTAGATGGTAGGTGTATTGGTTTTTAAATCGAGGGTGTCTTCCCCCGAACTGAACTCCTATCAGAAATAAAGTCTTCTGTCGTCCACAGTTGTATTCTAATCTCTTGTAACTGGTTAAGCAAGCAAATATTGTTCGAGTTTTTATGTATAGTTCGAATATTAGAAGAATAAAGATTGAATTTGTAATTGACAAAGAATGACTTTTAGGAATAGCATAAATAATGTCTCACTCTGCTAATACACTCACTTGTTATTATGTTATTGTATATTATACATTGTACTATATAGAGACAAGTCGTTTTTTATTGCTTCCACTGCGTGCCTCCTTCTTCACACCTTCTAAAAAATATCTTGTTCGACAGTAGCGTGTCAGTATCGATGGGGCACCGATAACACGTTTAGCGTCGTAAACATCTATAGGCGACGGATACTCCTAACTATTAAGTGGGCCGTCATACTGTCTTCTGTACCAAAGCAATAAAAAAAACTTTATAAAGAAACATATTTTTAATACGAAAGTTGAGCTATCAATTCCACTTAATGATAATTTTTTAGAATCGTCTCTTAGTCTATAGGTTTGTAATTGGATTAAACCGTTATTTTTTTAATTAATTTTCATGATAATAAATCAGATCCTGATCCTAACTTTATTAATAAATAACTTCTATATTTTTTAGACAACAATTTGAGTATACTTTACCCTCGCGAATATAACTTATACAAAATTACCAAAAAGTACAGCACAGCAACTTGTGTCACAACACAATTGACATTTAATATTTACGAAGGTGGTAAATGACCGGTAATGAATCTTCAGGATCAGGATATCGCACCCAAATAAATTCCTACACGAACTCAATTTAGGAAAGGATCACAAAATAACCCCTACGCAAAATTGAACACTCTTTGAATCTTTGAAGATAAAAAACGAAGTACGGATATGGATTTGATGCATTTGATGGATTTTTTAATGCAAACATGAAATATATTTCATTATCAAAATGTGAAATGATATATACTGGAGCTACGCTTGAACCTCTCTGATCAAACGTTTCATTTACAGTAGAATATGCGATTTTTTAACAGCTTTCTTCGCCAAATATAACTCAAACACTATAATTATGCTGACAGGAACAGAACAGACACAGAAAAATAACACGAAGACACCTTTAAATCAAGATCACTAGAGGGTGAATCCCACCAATTGTAAGCATCATGGACAATCTGAAGAGATAAAATATAGGTATATCCAAGCTGGGCGCGCGGTACTGATCACTGTAGGCTACTTAAACTTTATTACTTTTATTGTAAAAGTAACTTAATCACCCTAGTGAAAATTCCGTGCAAATAGGCCTAGTCGTTTCGACACTTACTTGGAAAAGTATAGATAAATAGATGTACGGTGAATTACGTAAAAAAAGAAGAAAAAGAAAACTAATTTTTCCAATATTAAATAATTTAATGCGTCTATCCTATAGTGGCAAAGAATCTGACTCGACCAAGAACCACTAGTTAAAAACATATACTCGTATTTCGATTACGTAAAATTATTTAAATGTATTTAAAGATATAGCTACGGTAAACCCGTAGTAGATAAAATCAAGATATATGTAATCAAATACAAGCGTGGTTATACGTAATTAGAGCAATCAATCAATTTTAAAGATAAAGTTTATTTATAGCCGTTGCTTATCAAATCATATATTTTATGTTTTGATACGATTTTAAAATTGTCCATATTTAAATAGAAACCAAGAAATGAGCACACACTTCTGAAATGCCACAGATTTTAAGGAAATTAAACTTCTTCTTCCTGCCCTTATCCCAAACTATGTGGGGTCGGCACAACATGTTCTCTCCTTCCACTCTCCTCTATTAGTCGTCATCTGAACATTCACACCTTTTTTAACCATATCATCTTTTACACAATCCATCCATCTTTTATTTGATCTACCTCTCCTCTTGTATCCATCCACTCTCATTTCTAGCATCCTCCTTGTTACATGACGCTTCTCTCTTCGCATTATTTGGTCATACTAGACTAATCTATAATTTTTCAGCATCTCAATCACTGGCACTACTTTCAAACTTTCCCTAATATAATCATATCTAATTTTATCCATTTTTGTAACTCCGCTCATCAATTTCAACATTCGCATTTCTACTGCATTCAATAATCTTTTATCTTTCTCCTTTGTGGCCCAGCAATCTGATTCATACAATATAACAAACAGATGTTATAACGGACTTATAAATTTTACCTTTAAGTCTAAACGGCACTTGTGGATCGCAAATTCTTCCTGAGACCAGTCGCCATTTCATCCATCCTGCATTCACTCTGTTTTTCACATCTCGGCCTATCTCACCGTCTTTCTGGATTAATGATCCGAGGTACCAAAAGTTGGCAGAGACACGCCTCTTAAGGTAATCAGGGTGAAGTCGGAATTTCCACCAAAATCGCAAAATAGATGTTCAGTTTTGGTTCTACTTATCTTCAACCCAACACTCTCCAATCTCTCCTGCTATTTAGCCAATATGCCCTGAACCTCGTGAGCATTTTCTCCAACCAGCACAATGTCATCAGCAAAGAGCATACACCTCCTGTATTTCTGATGTCACTGCATCTACCACCAAGAGGAACAGATAAGGGCTAAAAGTCGATCCTTGGAGTAAACCTACCGCAACATTGAACTTCTCTGTGACGCCAGCTAGGGACCCGACGTATGTACTTGCCTTATCATACATCACACTAATAAGAGGTTTAATTTCCACTGATGTGGAACATCGTAACATTTATATTTATTTTCCACTGATGATGCACATTACGCGATAAAACTGTCTAAGTACGTGCATGCCACCGTGGGATTTGAACCCAAGACTTCTAAATTGATCTCCGAGTGTAACTACTGAGCCACCAGGCACCTCCCCACCACTCACTTACTTATTAACGGCAAATCATATATAAAATCCCTCGAGATTGGTCCTCTCTCGAACAGGTTGAGTAAATAGAGGAAATGCGTAAAGGTCATTCCTACACGAAAAAGGGTCCGCATATTCTTTTGTATTTCACACAACGTCTATCATTCACCATCGGGAATCCTATTCAATTTGTATGAAGTAATATCGTAAAAATATTATTTGAATTTTTTTAGGCGATGAAAAATAAGGACAACGCTTATCCAAACTGGATCGGCGGGTTATATGCGACATAATTCCCGTGTTTAAGTTGCTTCACTATATTTTCCATAGCCAGTACTAGTGAACTATTTTATAATATGAAAAAATCAAACGAGAGAACCAATATTAGGGCCTTTAATATGTCACCAACCAATAAGATTAAACGTATTCTGTATTATTTGTAATTATAAAAAATAAAAACTACAGGCATTTATTTAATATTTATATAACAGACTAGTTGTGCCCGCGACTCCGTCCGCGTGGAATAGTGGCTTTAGGAAGATTTTTTTAGATATATGAGGTCAAATCAAATTGGAAATTTAACCTAATAAGTCCAGCCTAAGCTGAACCCTATTTCATATGATTGATGATATAAATCTGAGGTCAACTTAAATTGGATATTAAAATTTCTGAAACATAATTTTTAACAAAAACTATTTTTTTTTTTCTAAAATAAAAATAGCCTTGGTTACTTCTTGGTACATCAGCTATCTGCCAGTGAAAGTCCCGTCAAAATCGGTGCAGCCATTTCAGAGATTAGCCGGAACAAACAGACAGACAGACCGACGACAGACAGACAGACAAAATTGTAAAAAATGCTGTTTTGGTATATGTACCGTGTATAAGTCCGAATGCAGTTGGTAAAAAGCGGTTATTTTAATATTACAAACAGACCCTCCAATTTTATTTATTTGTATAGATAATGACACACATAAAGATACGTCTTCGAAACGAAACTTTTTCTTCTTCCTCCTACCCTTATCCCACATTATATGGGGTCGGCACAACATGTTCTCTCCTTCCACTCTCATCTGTTAGCCGTCATCCCAACATTCACACCTTTTTTGCCATATCATCTTTTACGCAATCCATCCATCTTTTTGGTCGACCTATACTCCTGTATCCACCCACTGTAATTTCTATCATTTTCCTTGTTATATGGCATTCTTCCCTGCGCATTAAATGGCCAAACGATGCTAGTCTATTACTTTTAAATTTTTCAATAATTAGCGTTATTTCTTGCGCAACTTTCACACTTCTTATAATATACTTCGTCTTCGATACGCAACGTGTGTTTTATTTCAATGACTTAAAAACACCAGTCACCATTTTAATTTAAAACTTATTAGACGGGTTTAACACAAGGCCATTTGTATACTCAATCTAAAAATATTTAAGTTCCCCAACCGATAACAATTGAAAGGAAATAATGATTTATTAGTCAAAATCACAAAATACCGAGAGTGCAAAAGTTGCCTTCATAAATTATTTTAACAAGTAAAATAAACATCTTCAGTCAGTTCGCACTTAACTAACCACTGCAAGCATTAGTTTTGCACAATTTCGGTATCGCCTGGATAATATGTAAATATCTCACAAACTCAATCAAACACAAACCTCTTACAAGGGGCACAGTGGCAGCGTGCTGGCTCCATAATCTAATAGAATATTAAAAGGCGTTTTATAAATAATTTAAAATTTATTAACAAGGATTAAAAATATTATTGTACTCATGTTTGATACAGGCACATACGACTAAGAGAAGTGACAGATCCATCTCTCAAAAATAGCATAGAGTAAAAACTATATTTTATTTTCGTACATTAGGGCTGCGTTCACTTTAATTTTTTTTTTTTTTTTTTGGTCTCGGGGAAAAACCTCTTTTGACGGGTTCCCCCGGCCCGGGGGGACCGAGGGATATGTGGGACTCCGGGAAAGATGTTTGGCCATCCGACTACCCACTAAAAAACCCCGCTGTTCTCCTATCGCCTACGCCCGGGCCCACGGATATATGGCCTGCCGATCTCGTGGCCCGGGCCGGCGCCGGCCCGCCCTTTGTCTTGAGGCAGGCCCCTTCTAAAGTGTTGGCGCCAGGGGGTCAGGGTTTCGTCCCCCCGGCGCTCTCCTAACAACTCTAGGAGTTGAGGGGGGCCGCGGAACAGTACGCAGCCCTCACCCTCGCGGCAATAGTGCGGGCGGCGGGTCCTCCCCCGAGGGGCCACCCGCGGCCGCTTTTTACGGCGGCCGGAGGTCATTACTGGCCCTCCGGCGCCGCCGACGTGGCCTGCGTTGGCGGGAGGGGAGTGTGGTGGTCGACTCCCGCTCCCGCTCCCGCTCCGCCGCCTCCTTTGCGGACATGACTGCCTCGCAGAAGGAGGCGACGGCCGTCCATCCAGGATCGCCCCCGACCATGGACAGAACCAGGGCCGGGAGCGACAGGTCCACGCCAATTTGGGCGACGAGGGCGCGGCGCTCCTCGCGCCACGCAGGGCACACGGCGACAGTGTGGTTCACCGTGTCCTCCTCGTCGCCCGCGCCACAGTGGTGGCACCCTGACGTCATCTCCCGCCCTATGCGACACAGGTACCTCCCGAAGCAACCGTGCCCCGAGAGGACCTGCGTCAGGCGGAAGGTCAGGGCGCCGTGGCGCCTTTCCAACCATTCGGCCAGGACGGGCCTCACCGCTTCGATGGTGGCGAGGCCCGCGCTGGGGTGCGCGAGGCGCTCCTTCCACTCCACCATGAGCACCACGTCGCGCAGCTCCGCCCGCTTTGCCTCAACTTCACTTTAATAGATTATTTCGTTGCATATTAATAAAATCAAGAACACTAAAGAAGTGGTAATAAAATGTCTGTAAAAAAGTTTTTAAATTTTTCATAAATATGTGACAACAAAAACCTCTTGTTTCATATGAGATTGTGTTAGGTTCGCCACAGAGTTACATGATAAAGAAGCTAGATAGAAAATTAGATTATAGTAGGTAACAGAAACTACATCAATTTTATACGACAAAAAATATCGATCGTATAGTTTTCCAGTGTATTTAGTATACGCGATGAAGAGTTTTTCAAATGAAAAAAAAGTAATCAGTACTATTACACCTTATTACATATACCGTATGGGCCTGATCCTAGAACATGTAAAAAAAATTTACTGTGATAAAATTAAACCCAGTCCGTCTAAAATCTTTAAATTCACCCAAACAATTGGAAATGTTTCTGTTTACTTCACACATAAACTCAGCCTATGTTTTAGACGACCTCCGTAGCATAGTGGCCAACGCACTTCGATGCACTTGCGGAGGTCACGGGTTCGATTCCGGTCTCGCGTCTGGCTCTCTATGTATAATAAATATTTACAAAAGGAAAGTATACACGTAGTTCATCAGTTATCTAGTACCCATAACACAAATGCTATGCTTACTTTAGGACGTGTGAATTGTCCCAGTATGTATATTTATATGCTCTTCTGTAATAGCAGAATCTTCAGCTTGTACGTGCAAGTTTATGTATGAAAACTCAAGTATATATATTTGCACTTCTGCAATATGTTATTTTGTGTCGAAACTATAAATACTTGCACAATGTCTTGGTTTTCGAAGTACATGACAGATAAATTGTTTTTAACTCGAATGCTTATCAATATCAAGTGCCGCTCACACGATAACACTTTTCCAAACAACGGAAATATTTCATTCTAAATTTAGAATAATATTTTCAATATGAAGGAATATTTGAACTTAATTCGTCATTAAATGCTTAGTGAATAAAATGGCACAATGCCTTTTCTATCCTTTAAAAAAGCATTATATAACCCTCAGCTCGAAAAAGGATAAAAGATTATTATGCAAGGCGCTTTGCAGTTGGCGAATTTGAAAGGACCATTGCAACTTTAAAAATAAGGGAGAACAAATTATGCCACATTGTATTTTATCTCTGTACTAAACAACCCTATCTAGGTGATGGGGTGAACCACCCCTATTCTCTAAATACGCCACCATTATAACCTTATATTGTTTTCCGGCATACTTATGCCGGAAAACCGGCAGGCTACTTAGCCCAGATTCCAGTTCCTACGTGGACGACAGTATATTAGCCGAGCCCCTGGCGTTGCAAATATCCATAGGCAGCAGTAACTGCTAAGTATTAAGAAGACAGTTAGCCTGTGTGCCGTTCCACAGTGATAAAAAAGAGGAATACTACAAGATGACACTAGTTCAGTGACTGCACAAATGTTCTTTCACGGTCGTGTTTGTGTGTTCGTTCGTTCGTGAATTAGGCCGCTCGGCGTAGTACATTACGTTAGCTGAGACGTTAACCAAGTTAATCCCTCTCTCTGGTGCTTGATTAGGGACGAGAAAGTGTTGTATGAATTTTCATCGTTATATATTTTATTTTATCCTGAAATGCTTATTGAACCCTCATGTAAACCTAATATTCTTTCCATCGCTTTTAGCTCTACCAGCCTTTCATTCTGTCATTACATTACATAATTATTTAATATTCACTATTATTATACTCATGGTCTTGAAAAACCTGCACAAAGGCGCTTCAGCACGCTTTATAATTAAAGAATGAGTACGCCAATTTGTCGCGTCTCATAACATTTAACGTTGGGAACTCACCGTTATAAATACAAAACCGATATTAAACAGTTTCGCAGGCGTTGTTAACTGCTACAAATATAAATTGTATCCGTTATTACATATCAATCACAGCTTCACGTTAAAATACACACGTTTCTTCTTAACAACAAACTGATCTATTTTTAAAAAAAGCTTTGTAAACACAAAACAGTTTTGCAATGTTTATAAGGTACCACCAACGAATTCACTTACATTTTCCTAATAGGATCCAATGTCAATTGCTTGACATTTATTTGCACTATGACATCAAATCCAAGGTTATATGAGAGCCACATTAAAAAAAAGATTATATGAAAAGGCTACCAAATTTGAAACCAGTCATATGAATTCAAATATCGAATGCATTTGTTGTAAAAGGCGAAAAAACAGCCCTAGCTAAGTGGTAAGGCCCCAAGTCCATCTGGATAGCAACCACCCCTGTTTTAAAAGTATGAACCTCTGTTGTGTTCTGGCGTTAGTAATCCAGGTTCCAATACCCTTATGTAGATAGAAGCGTATACGCCGTGCCCCTAGTGGCGCAAACATCCATAGGCGACGATAACTGCTTACTATTAAGGGCCGTCTTCCCGTTGGTTGTTCCTCATCAAAAAATATTCTTAAAATTTCTTCGACTTCGATATATTGAAATGTTAGTTTTGAACAGTATTTGCTTTTATATTTTATATAAGCTTGCACAAGGGTGGGACAGTTTGCACAGAAAAATCCTATTATCCCAAGATGGTCGTATATTAAGCTACTTTATACGTCTATTCAGAATTCACACATCAGAACGATGTTTGTCCACAGTATTTGTTATATCGACAAACAAATCTCGTTGTGTTTGAATAGGGTTTATATTACAAATACGCGAATTTAAAATGCCGATTGACTTGGGACAAACAAACAATATTTTAAATCACATAATCTTATAAAATCATACTTCATACTTATATAAAATTGTAAATGTGAAAGTAAGTTTGTTTGTTACGCTTTCACGCGAAAACTACTTAACCGATCATCATGAAACTTTGTACACATATTCTTGGAGGTATATTAGAAGTAACACAAGATACTTTTTTTTTTTTAATTTACGAAGATTTACCCTTTCTCATATTTTTTTTATTTAATTTTGCCTGTTAATCGCCCAGCGGAGCGGGCGTGATCGGCTAGCAATTTATAAATAAGACATTATAAATTATGAGCAATTATTTACAAAGGTTTTTATCTTTACAGGGGCACAGTAAGAATACTGACCCCTGCAGCCGTGGTAGGTCTATCGTACAAGCGACAAAACAATCCCAGATAGGTCTCCAAGCCCGTCTGGGTAGCAACCAACCCTGGTCTTTAAATATGCTTAATAACTTTTACTTGTCATCATCATCATCATCATCCCAGCGTTAGTCCCGGTTGCCACCCAAACTTTCGTTTCGGTGCCCGGGGTCCGCTTTCCGACTTTTTCTACTCCACTTCGCGCGATCTTCAGCATCCCTGGTAGTGAGCCCATTGGCACGCATATCACCCTTTATGACGTCAAGCCAGCACTTATTGGGTCTACCCCTCCTGCCGGGGCCCGGCGGAGGCGGCATGGCCAGACATTTGTTTCCCACGTAAGCATCCGGTTGCCGTAAAACATGGCCATACCAACGGAGCCGACACTCTTGCAATTTATCTGCAATGTCACGGACACGAAGACTACCGCGAATGCGGGAGTTCCTAACGCGGTCCTTCCGCGTCACTCCACACATCCACCGCAGCATATTCATCTCCGTGACACGCAGTTCTTGCTTGTGTCGCTCTAACACCGGCCACGCTTCACAGCCGTATAAAAGGACAGGCCTAATGATGGTCTTATAGACCTGTCCCTTCAACTTTACCGGCATCTTGGGGTCACAAATGACACCAGTTACCTCACGCCTAATAACTTTTACTTGTATTCTGATATAAATGACCCAGGTGCCAGTTATCCTATATGAATAGCAGCATGTTAGCGGTACCCCTGGCATCGCAACCATAGGCGGCGGTAACTGATTATTATTTTCCAGAGTAATAAAAAAGTGAATTTTGTGATTCGATAAAACCATGGCTAGATATTTGAATAACAATTGCAAATACTTAGAACTTCGGAACTTCAACATAACAACAGCTTATCATAAAATTAATAAGCATTACTTAGATTATATAATACTAGCGCTTGTAAATATTAATTAAAAATAAACTGTGGTGTACCCCAATAACATGTACGCTCTCTTAAATAGATCTTTATTTCGAAGAGTTCTAAAAATATCACTTGTTCTCCCAGATAGAGGGGTATGATGTAAAGAATTCTGCAAAAAATGGAAGAATACTAAACACCCAAGGAGATATGATGAAATCGACCATCACACAATCGCTATATTAAAATCTTTGTATAAATAATGTTCGTTCTAAGTCAATTAACTAACAAATATAAACCTATATGAGCCATTTGAATGCCGGAAATCTTAGGTAAGATAAAAGTATTTAATATTTATTCAGTGGCGGTGTAATATAGCGCCATTTTATAAATATATTGATTAAAATTAATGTATTAAGTAGGGTGATGATTATCATGATAATAATAATCATCATCCAAGTATTAAACTTGGTAGTTTGCTTTTTTAATGGTGTCTTCTCGCAGTTTTCTTTTTCTAATGTACATTTGAAATTCTTACAACTTATTTCACAACATACTTGTCTGTGTTGCCACATACTAACAATACTGATACAATCATATTGTTATTATTTTGTTAGTATCCGAATTCGAGAAATGTCACAAGTGTCAGTTGACAGCAAAAATTCTATTTTAAAACGAGACGTAATGACGTATGTAGTCAAACCAAAATAAACAAAACTGAACAACTTCAATCCGGTGTGTTGCTATAAAAATCATTTAGTCAACCTTAGAATATATGAGGGTTGGTGTTGATATACGAGGGAGGGTTGGTGCGTTTGTAACACATATTTGAAAAAATTTATATATAGCGCAATAGGTTGCGCCACGAAACTATATTAATTTTTGGTCTTAACCAAACCACCTCTACTATTCATCGAGAGAATGATGAAGAGAAAATATTATGTAATATATTAATGGTTATTAAACCATGATGTCTCACTGCTAGTTTCATCCTTAGAGGGGACGAACTTTATACCCGTCAAGCTTGTCCAAAGTATCTCTCGTACGGTATAAAATACACTATATATACGGAGACGTAATATAGGCTACAGTACCGCCAGCTGGACTCTCACTATCGTGAGATAATAACCGCAGTAACACACACCGGCTGATATATAGGAGAGGCTGATATAAGTCACCATGCTCAGCTCATCCACGCAGTGCACGCGTAACTATCGGGCGTCGGCCAGTAGTAAACTGGAGTAGTCATATTGGGTATTGCAACCACGTGCCCCTTATCAGTTGGGGTGATGCACGAACGCAAAAACACGACAGCATAAATATTACGTGTATCATAGAATATATGTATGTACTATTTTAAATCCATATGAGCCAACCCAGACAATGAAAAATTGTTGTTTTGGCATATTATTGCCGGTCATAACCATATATCATAGGAATCCTGTTAATCAAAATCAGTATTATTGATGTGTAAAGAAACATCATTAAAATGATGTTTTAAGGATTTTAAGTACGCGTTTATATTGATACTTGTTCATGTTTCGTAAATTTTATAGCAACCGTTTTCATGCCACAGAAAAAGCAATAAATATAAATAAATACATGGAAATGAAAACAATTTTTAAAACCACGATATATTAAATTAACTTTTTAAGAATATATTTTATGATTTAAACAAAACCCCGTTTGAATACCATTTGAATAAAAACGTGCATCAAGATGAGCTACCTAATAAAATGTAGGTTTGGTAAAAAAAATACTGGGGCACCTATCATTATTAGTATTTATTTACATATAAAATTATAATGCGAGTAAATCTGCACCAAGTCACAGCAATATCTAGTATAAAAAATTGAGTAATAGATTCAAGTTCGAACATCGATAAATATTATTTTCTTTGAGCGTCCATGGTAAGATAAGTCACTGAAGAAAAATAAAGCAGAAATGTGTTATGTACATTATCTATGACTAAAAGAAAATTTTGCGTACATTGCGTAAAGAAAACATATTCAAGGACTTAATATAAATAGGCTACATGTTTCCGAAAAAGCGAGGAGCTGGTAAAATTGTAACTAAATTTATAGTAATTATATGTTTAGTAAATCTATTTTTGTGTGTATAATCATAATTTTTGAGCTGCTTTTAACCTTTTCACAACTCCATAACAACAACTGACATATCTGACGTATCTGTCAAAACCTTTTTCTTTTTACCAGTTTAGATATAATAAAGAAGTGAAAGAGTTCTCACCAAGAATTTCCGGACTTAATCAACTTTAGCTGCCAGCAGCTGCATTCTAGAAAGCAACAGACGAAGTTCACACACACTCACACACACACACACACACACACACACACGCACGCACGCACGCACGCACGCACGCGCACACACACACACACACACACACACACACACACACACACACACACACACACACACACGCGCGCACACGCACACGCGCGCGCGCACGCGCGCACACACACACGCACACACACACACACACACACACACACACACACACACACACATACACACACACACACACAAGCGCACTCGCACACAAGCACATAGTCCGCTTGAGTTAATGATCTATTCATTATCACGCTTTTATTAGCTTGGTATGTATCTATGTATTTTATGAATCTAGTCGGTATCTGAGCGTGATTTTCACCCCTTTCCAAACGACGGATTGATTTGAAACTGCACACTTATCAAGGGCCGATGACAATGCAATAATCTGTATAGTTTTTATTATTATCCTTAACAGGATCCTCAAGATTAATGAATTTTCAGACCGGTTCTCATCCGATCACCAAGTCAAGCACCGTCGGGCGCGGTCATTACTTGGATGGGTGACCGCCTGGGAACACCGCGTGACGGTGGCTTTTTAATCTCCATTTACACGCTTTATATTAACTAGACCTGTATGTAACGGAACTTTTCGATATTTCTAATTTCGACTCGATTTTTACCCACTTTAAACATCAAAGTTTTTATCTGTGCATCGGTGGAGAAAGAATACTGACCTCTGCGGCCGGGGTCGGCCTGTCGTAAAAGGCGACAAAACAACCCACCCTAGATACGTGGTAGGGCCTCAAGCCCGTCTGGATGGCGACCACCTTTAGTCTTAAGTATGCCGCCATAATAACCTTGTGTTGTGTTCCGGCATTAGTGACCCAAGTTCCTGTACCCTTATGGGACAGCAGCGTGTTCGCGATACCACTGGCGTTCCAAACACCCATAGGCGATGGTAACTGCTAAATTCTATCTTTGGAACTAGATGGCGTTGTGTACGTTGTCCCAGTATATTTATTATTTTATTATTATTTATTTAAAATCATATAAGTATTTTACTATCAGTGGGAATCAAATCCACAGACGATAGTATAAGGCCGCTAGCATAGTTACTGAACCTAATTACTTGTGTATAATAACCCTAAATCATAACAAATTCTTAACTTCATAACAAGCGTCTTATTTCTTACAAAACAATTATAAATTTACATTGAATATTTAAAAGCTATCATTACTTCGCAGAACCTTAATCCTACATCTTCAGAGCTTTACTTATTATGACTTGTTCGTATTATATTTACTTTTCATTCCAAATTATTATATTTGTTGGAACATCAAAGGCTTTATACGGATTAATTTATATGCGCTTTGTAGTATAATAATATTTGAGCACACTATCATAGGTACATAAGTACGTACATAAAAAGTAAAGCATATGTACCTGGTAGCTCCGTGGTATTTCACTAGGAGACCGATCTAGAAGTCCCGTGTTCCCCACTACAGCACCACTTAGGCAGTTTTCTCGTGTGTTTCTCAAAGGAAAATTTCGTGAGGAGTTGCATACGGAGAGCACCGGTAAGTGAAACCCGCCAATTCGCCTTAAAAACGTGGCGGTTATACCGTGTTCCTTTTAAGAGAAGGCTCGAACCCAATAGGGGTGTCCAGTGGGATGTTATGGACTGTTTATTTATTATATCCTATTATGCCATTGGGGCAGAAAAGTCCTCGAATGGCAACCGCGTACCGGAAGACGCAATGTTGGTAGGCCCCCCACAAGATGGACCGATGATCTGGTCAAGATCGCCGGAATAGGTTGGATGAGGGCAGCGCAGGACCGATCATCGTGGAGATCTTTGGAGGAGGCCTTTGTCCAGCAGTGGGCGTCTTCCGGCTGAAATGATGATGATGATGATGATGCCATTTTATCATTTCTGAACTGAGTAAATTATGTTCGGGCCTTCTGCGACAACGGTAACAGAACGGATATCCGGCGCGCTTGTCCAAGCTGGGAAAAACTAATAATCCAGAGTAATTTTCCTGGCAGTATTCCTCACTAATCTAATGATGAAGCTAGAAGGTGGCCAAGCTTCTACGAATTTTGAAATATTACGATGCAATACAATTTTTCTCCTTTTCTAGAATTACTTATTATAAATTTTAAAAATATTTAGGTAATAATCCATACTAATATTATAAATGTGAAAATAAATCTGCCTGTCTATCTGTTACGTTTTCACGTCTAAATTGATGAACCAATTTTGATTAGTTTTGGTTAGAAATAGATTGTACCTTGAAGAAGGGCGTAAGATACTTTTTTATTTATATGACAGAACTACGTTTGCCGGGTAAGATAGAAGACTAAATTAATTATAAAAAACCTCGCAAAAGAACATCAACCTTTTTCACAGTTGTGTAAAAACTGTCATATTTATATTTATCAAAAAACATAGTCTGCCATCTGAGATATCGCGCACGTCCAGATATCTAAAGTATCCGTCATCACTCACGGAAAAATCCCTTCATTATTTTCCAAAACATATACGTATCATGACGTCACCAATCATGTGATTCACGTAAGTGCACTTTATTAATCGGCACACAACATCGTAAATCCTAATCCAGGTAAATTAAGTTTATATTACAGTTAATATGTAAGGGGAATCCCTGGGTACAAATCGCTATTGGAATTTGGCTTGGATCTATTGATCTGTGTCATAAAAAGTGTAATAATTGAAATATCAACTCCAAATATATCCCAACACTAGCTGTGCCCGCGACTCCGTCCGCGTGGAATAGTGACTTTGGGCATCATATTTTGGATATATCTTTTGGTTTATTTATTATTACAAACCCTCTCGAATCTACAAAACCAGCCTAAGCTAAACCCTATTTCATATGATTGATGATATAAATATGAGGTCAACTTAAATTGGTATACAAAAATTTCCGAAACTGATAGCTAAAACTATTTTTTTTTTTTTCTAAAATAAAAGTAGCATAAGTACTCCTTGTTACATCAGCTATCTGCCAGTGACGGCCGGCGTAGAAAGCGGCCGCGGGCGGCCCCTCGGGGGAGGCTCCGCCGCCCACACTATTGCCGCGAAGGTGAGGGCCGCGTGCTGTTTCGCGGCCCCCCTCAACTCCTTAACACAGAAGAACGCTGGGGGGGACGAAACCCTGACCCCCTGGCGCCAACACTTTAGAAGGGGCCCGCCTTGAGACAAGGGCGAGCCGGCGCCGGCCCGGGCCACGAGATCGGCAGGCCATATATCCGTGGGCCCGGGCGTAGGCGATAGGTGAACAGCGGGGTTTTTAGTGGGTAGTCGGATGGCCAAACAACTTTCCCGGAGCCCCACATATCCCTCGGTCCCCCCGAGCCGGGGAAACCCATCAAGAGAGGGTTTTTCCCCGAGACTAAAAAAAGCTATCTGCCAGTGAAAGTCCCGTCAAAATCGGTCCAGCCATTTCAGAGATTAGCCGGAACAAACAGACTGACAGACAGACAAAAATTGTAAAAAATGTTTTTTTTTTATTTGTTTTGGTATATGTACCATGTATACATCCAAACGCTCTTAGTAAAAAGCGATTATTTTAATATTACAAACAGACCCTCCAATTTTATTTATTTTTATAGATGTATAGATGAAACGGATGTAGAAACTTCGAAACACAGTCCGTAAGTACTTAATAAGTACTTCATTTAAATCGGAATACAAGTGATATCACGGTCATGAATCCACCATGCAATTAGTGGAAGAGAATATTATAAATGCGAAACTGAAATTTGATGCGAAATTGTTTGTTACGCTTACACACCTAAACCGCTGAACCAGTTTTGATTAATTTCAGCATAGTCATAGATTGGACCTTGGAGAAGGACATTGGCTACTTTTTTTAATTCATATGGAAGAACGACGTTTGCCGGGTCAACTAGTATCTTATCTTTATAAAATCTTTATTAAAAAAGGAATGGTTGGCGAGAGATGTGCGATACTTATCATTGGCCAAAGAATATCGCTGTGATCTTAACTCCACCTCTCCTTGGTATATTAGCATTGCACACCACCAGCTACACTTTACAAAAAGAGAAAATGAGAATCGAAAGCCAAATTCGCACGGTGCTAAGTGTGGTCCTCGGAGAGAACGAACGTCATCAGTTTTTACAGGTATAGTGATACACACGAAACTGCTTCTCACCTTACGCTCGTTTTAACGTCACCTCACGCGAAAGTGAGGGTATTTCGCAAAATAAGAGGGTAAAATCTCATCTACCCTTTATGCAAGGATTGAAAAATGTGCTTTTTTCCTCCAATTTCATTTTAATACTCGCTGGGGAGAATGTTTCGCCGTTCTTTCTGTGGCTAGCTAGCGTTTTGTCTTGGAAACAGTAGAAGATTCTTGACATTCAACAATTGATTTGTAAGATCTTACATTGAAATATATTATTTTGATTTTAATTTGATTTTGCTTTTATGATTGTCACACAACAGTCATACAGATAGAGGCTATAAACCTTCCTTCATCAGTATTGAGATATCGAATGTGGACGTTTATACGTACGGTAAACCGTTCTAAAATCAATAATAAACTATAATAATAATAATCAATTATAAATTATCAATTAAAAGTAATACTATGGTACTGTTTTTATAAAAAAATGTAAGGTATTGAAAAAAAATATAAAAAATTTGTGAAATAAAGAAATATAAGAATCAATTATTATAATAAATATATTTTGTGATAGATCGTACAATTGATTTTTGGGTATTAGCGATTTTGTTTACCCATTATATCCCTGACAATAGCTATTATTCCCGTAATAAAATATACAAAGGCCAAACGTTTAACACGTGTAAAATTGACGATTAAATAATATGTAGTTAGTTATCTTTTTTACAAATATTATTACAATGAGATGTGCACGAGATTGTTTTTAACAAAATATGTATGTGCACTGTTGATAATGAAAAGTATAAAACGATACAATTATATTATTGAGGACCTCCGTGGCGTAGCGGTTTACGCACTTCGGTATGCTTGAGGTCACGGGTGCGATTCCCATCTCGCGTCTGGGTATTTATTGTATAATATGTATTTATATATAAAAGAAAAGTATATATCTATACATCTATACAAGTAAATAAAATTGGAGGGTCTGTTTGTAATATTAAAATAACCGATTTTTACTAAGTGCATTCGGACGTATACACGGTACATATACCAAAACATTTTACAATTTTTGTCTATCTGTCCGTTTGTTCCAGCTAATCTCTGAAATGGCTCCAACGATTTTGACGGGACTTTTACTGACAGATAGCTGATATATCAAGGAGTAACTTAGGCTATTTTTATTTTAGAAAAATAAAATAGATTTTGTTAAAAATAAGTTTCGGAAATTGTGTACTCCAATTTAAGTTGACCTCAGATTTATATCATCAATCATATGAAATAGGGTTCAGCTTAGGCTGGTCTTAGTAGGATGAATTTCCAATTTAAGTTGATCTCATATATCCAAAAAATGCTGCACAGCTAGTGTAGTATATTAGTTGTCTAGTACTCATAACACTTGTGTTATGGGTAGACGAAACAAAAAAGAGAAGAACATAATAATATACTGCGACAAAAGCGCCATCTAATACAAATGTTAATAGCAGAGTGTTTCTGTTATAGATAAAATAGATAACTTATCCATGGGGTAAGGAATCTAAGCCGTACGGCTATGGCCGTTCATTAATACTTACTAACATTAAATGTGAATTTACTCCTAGCTGGCTATTTCGTCTAGCACTTGCGCTAAGTAAAGTTATTTTTTATTATAATTGAAAATAATTTATGAATACTTATATCTTTTTCTTTTATTTAGTACTCCTTTTTAAATTAAGTCTTACAATTGTAAATAGTTGTAAAATGTTAAACTATATACAAGAATTCCTTTACAGTTCCTTTAGAAATAAAACTATGTATATTGAGATGAAATGTAGATAATATCAATATACGTAGTATCATAATTTTTTTAGTTGGAGTTCAACGGATAGGCAAACGCGCCACCTAACAGCATACTCACCGTCACCTATACGAGTACATGTTTATAACCAGGGGTAATGCCGAATCGTTCCGGCCTCGAAGAAATTGTCTCCTTTCGCATTTTCCTAAGCAAAGAGTTACAATAATATACATGCTATTTTTTACAAGACACTGCTTGACCCTTCATTCACGAACGCTTTTCATTTGTTCTTAGGATTAATTGAACTAAATTACTCCTAAAGACAACGAATATAGAACTACTACTACTACTCTTATAGACTGCCTGAGTTACCCATATCATTATTTCTTATCAAGATCAACATGTATTTTATATTAAACAAAACTATCAATAATTATATTATTAATACACTAAAACAAAATTATCACAAATTATCGCGTCGTAGATGTACAAAATAATATTATTAATATCAAATAACAAGAGTGAATGGATACTAAAGGAGTGGTAGACCAAAGAAAAGATGGATTGTGTAAAAGTTGATATGGTAAAAAAGTTGTGTATGTTCAGATGATGACTAATAGAGGAGAGTGGTAGGAGAGAACATGTTGTGCCGACCTCACATATGTAATTTGGGATAGGAGCAAGAAGAAGAAGATCAAATAATCTTTATTAATGAAACAAAGCACAAGCATTGTAGTGCTTCTGCAAATCTTGTAAGATTCTCATACAAAAATGGTTTAATTACTTTAGAGCCGTACGATTTAACCATAAACCGTAATAATTAGATAAAATATCTGTTCAATAATGTCTTATCAGGCATTATCGTACGTTATACGCAAAATAAACTTGTTTACATGCGTAATGAATAAAATATTAAGATCGAAGCATTCTACCATAAATTTAACTAATATTAACCACGTATTATATTAGATATATTGTATTTTTTTAACTAAAGTATATACAAACAAACAACCCACCCGAAAACAGGTGGTCATCATCGCGACTTTTACGGTAACATCGCTAGGAGCATAGCCAACGATGCCGATCTCGAAGAATTTTATAACGCCAATTTTGAAAAATCTCATATCGTACTGCGCAGGAGAACCTCAGGCTCATTCAAAATCTGAAGAGTACGCCACATAAACGTTCTTGAGAACTATTTCGTAAAGGAAAGAAGAGACTCCAGGAAATCGTCCCCAACACCAAGCGTATCGCATATCGTTATAATATAATAGAATTTTACAGGTATGTAAATTTGTACCAGAATACTAAAAAAACAGTTACAAAGTATATTTTAAGTCAACTTTAGTTTCATAAATAAATAATACTTGTGAAATTACAAAAGATGTATGATCAAAGCCTAAATAATTTATAAAGAATGAAATTTATCTGTAGATATTCTTTTGTAGTTTTCTTTTCTCGTGACTATTGACCTAAAACAAGTTTTCTAATATTCTACTTGGAAACAGTGATTATAATTGAGTCGACAGAAGAAACATTATGTCGAATTTTGGATGACAATAAATCTATCCTGGTTGGAAGAAAGTAGTGGAGGACGCAGTAGAGGAACAAGCCAGTGCAATAATTAGATTTGCAACGAGGTGCGTTAGAGATCAGTCTGTTCAGTTACATATATGGAATAATACATATAAAGAAAGACTATTTACTAATTATACATATATTTAAACAGTCACAATTTATAAAACTTTATATTATTTACTTTATATACTATCATAAGCTGTTCTGAATCTGTACTCGCTTTAAACTAATTATATAAAACAAAATTGCCCGAACTGAGTCGGGGGTGTTATTTAATATTAAAAAAAGATTGTACTTGATACTGTTTTTCTAATACTGAGCAAAGAGATATCCGACGAAGATATCTTGTAAATTTCATCCATATTTATTTAATACTCCTTGTGTACTATTACTATTTTTTTTATTGCTGTAGGACAGCAGACAGGCTGACGACCCGCTTAGAATTTAGCAGTTACCGTCGCCTATGGGTGTTCGCAACGCCAGTGGCATCGTGGACACGCTGCTGTCCCATAAGGGTACAGGAACTAGAGTTACTAATGCTAGAACATAACTCAAAGTTATTATGGCGGCATACTTAATACCAAAGGTGGTCGCCATCCAGACGGGCTTGGGGCCCTACCACGTAGGTGGGTGGGTTGTTTTGTCGGCTTTTACGACAGGCAGACCCCGGCCGCAGAGGTTAGTATTCTTTCTCCGCCCCTGCAAGGATAATACAGTATTATACGACTATATCGATTTCTTTCCTACTCTGACATCTCCGTAGCCAATGTATGTAATCCATCAGGCAGATCAGCCAGCTATTAAGAAATTACTCTTCTTCCTATCCTTAACCCACATTATATAGGGTCAACACAACATGTTCTATCCTTCCACTTTCCTTCTGTTAGCCGTTATGTTAATATTCACACTCTTTTTCGCTTTATTATCTTTCACGCCGTCCATTTATCTTTTCTTTATCTAATTAAGTTCTTCTCCTCATTCTGTATCCTTTGGCTTTCTCCCCTTTGCGTTATATGGTATACTATACATAAAATGCGCAACAAAACACTAATTAATACTTCAAGGGATCTCTGTTAATATATACTTGATAGTGGCAAAACCACGAAACTTGTGAAGCCATTTCAAAAATACATTTATAAGTACGTTTACATAAAGCTTTGTCATTATTTACTCAACAAATACTATTTGCCTACAATTTAATCATTACATCATTAATCGTCACAACGCTATTTCTGTTATCTTAATGATAATTAGCGCCGCATTAATTTTTAAAAATTATCGATGTATCAGAATTTTAAGGTAAAAAAATATTACGCTAACAATAAGTATGTAGATTTCTCTAGAAATTAAAGGGACAACATTTATCGCGAATGACGAGGTCTGCCCTTGACGCAGACGCTAATTTTGAATGCTGGGTATATGTTGGATTGGCAAAGGGTGTTACAAAAATGTGACAGAAGGATAATTCTGGAGCAAGTGGAATTATTTATATACTTACTAATTACTTACGTCTGATCCTATTATTATTTTATACTCCATAAATACAATAATAGACCAGGACTGAAGCCTTTGAAAATGGTAAAAAGTGAAAAAATAGTAGGATGAAACTCGTTGGAAAAGAAAGAGAATATAACAATAATGAAAGGAAAAATAAATTACGGGCGATCTGAGGTCGTAAAGTGGAAGGGGGTGAGTTTTTAAGGGTAAAAAACGGTTTATCCTTAAATTAATTATGAAAATATTGCTCAAAACTATTTGCTGCAGCTGTGAAACTGGATGTAACAGTTTAAAATGTGGCTGCCGAAAACATGGTTTAAAATGCACAAATTTATGGTTAAATAGTCATGGTTCTGCAAAATGCTCCAATGTGGAAGAAAAAATCTCCGAGGAAGTAAATGATTCAGATGAAATTGTGGATGAAGAACCAATGCAGACTGGAAATAATATCGGAGACGAAGACGGTGATGGTCTTGAAGATTTCGATTCTACTAGAATCAGGAAGGTTTGTCGAATCTAGCGATGAAGAATAAAAGCATCAAAGAGACAAAAACTAATGAATAAGTGATTAGAATTACAAGATTAATGTTTTTAAAAATATTATAATGAATAATGTAATCAGTACAAAGTATCTAAATTCAATAGTACGATTTACATGTATTTTTATATATTATGAGATTTTCTATGACATAAATGTAATTAGAATTTAATAAATCAACTTTTTTACTGATTAAAATTACAGCAGTCACATTTTTAGATGAAATCCCCTTTAAATCAAAAATTCAAAAATGATGGTTGATCATTTGATTGATGAATGATTCAAAAATGTTGAATGATGATGGTTTCAAAAATGATCGACTCTGGTCTATAACTTAATATACTAATTATACAGTTACCGTCGTCTATTAATGTGTGCGACGCCAGAGGTACCGTTAACACGTCGCCGTTCGCGTAGGGTACCTGCAACCTGGGTTATTTATGCCGGAACACAACACATGGATATTATGGCGGCATATTTAGATCAAGCGTGATAGCCATCCAGATGGGCTTGGAGCCTTGTCACCTAACTTGGGTGTTTAGTCGCATTTTACAATAGGCCTCTCCTGACCGCAGAGGTTAGTAGGAGAGGAATATTCATACTCCGCCCCTGTATTGATGAAAAAAGCTTCTTAGAATGTTTTATGTAAAGTAATTTATTTTATCAGAAATTTAAATAAACCATTCAAATAACTTAAAGAAGGCTACTGGGAGATGTAGTTAATTGTTTATAAATATAACGATTATTTCATCTTACCTTTGAAAATTAAATATAATAATTAGATAAAAGAGGAATTAGACGTCAACGCTTTGTTTGGGAGATTACAAATTAAAGACATTTTTATTGTATTTATGTACTTTAAGTTTAGAGGTTGTTAAAATTACTAATTAAAAAAATACCTAATACTGCACTGACCATGTTATCACATATTTTTCTTTTTCAAATGCTTTTCAAAAACCTACAAACTTTTCACTAATAGGACATCCACCAATCTTGTCCAAAGCTAATTTTTCTACACATCGGCAATTTATGAAAGTTACATCGTGGTTATATCGTATATGCATAATATACAAAAATATTATGAGTTGTCTCCGCGTCTTATCACGGAAGTATAAGCTTCACGGCCCGCCATAATTGACTTTTAAGCCTTAAGTTAAACTTTACGAAAACTTATTCAATTTAACCTACATAATTATTTTAGAAATACCCCCTAATACAGAATACTATCGGAGGTAAATAATTGGTTTAATACAATAATAAGAAATAATTAATTTAGACGCCTAGATTATTATCATAATATACTATACTTTAAGTCCGTGTACAAATATATATGTCTGTAGTATTTTCGCGATAATGCGTTTAATACGAAAAATCAAAATAATACATAATAAAAATAACTAGGTACGTCTCATTATCAAAATCAGGGCCACATAGGTCAAATAATTATTCGAAATCAATACAGCTCAAATTTCAAACGTAAATTTTAAAGCATCAGTCCAAATTCATTACGGTCATGACTTTTAGAAAATAAAACAATATTTTAAATTACACATAATATAAAAATTATTGTAAAAACAACTAATAATATCAAGATAAAATGCCGACTTACTTTATAAACGGGAAACACTGCATAAACTAAAATCCTTATTTTTTTAAACAGAAAAAAAAACAAAACAAATCACTTTTCACAAATTAATCAAAAATAATATAGTAGAACACTACAAGTTTTCGTATCGGAAAATGAATAATTGGGAAAACGCGGCACGACCTCCCCATTCCATTGCTCGGAGTATACTGAATACTTCAAAGAAAATTTTTTCGACTGTTATCGCAATTTCATAATACGAATGAAATAAGAAGATAGGTTAATTCATAAAGTTGTATGCTTTTTTATATTCTATTTCAATTGAACGGATTATTATGTTTTAATCAGTTAAAGAGTTTTGTTTAGATTGTGTGATTAGTCGTGATAATTTATTTATATTTAATTTTAATTTATGAATTAAATAACTCATCATCATCATCATCTAAGCGTAATATGCCGGTTGCAACCTAAACTTTTGTTTCCGTGCCCGGGGTCCGCTTTCCGACTTTTTCTACTCCACTTCGCACGGTCTTCAGCATCCCTGGTAGTGTGCCCATTGACACGCATATCACCCCTTACGACGTCAAGCCAGCACTTTTTGGGTCTACCCCTCCTGCCGGGGCCCGGCGGAGACGGTATGGCCAGACTTTTTTTCCCACGTAATCATCCGAATGATGAATTAAATAACTATACATACGAGTATATATTTGAATGTAACACCGCCCTGTAATATAAAATGTAAACTGCATTTCGTTAAATAAAAGGGGTGGATGAAAGGAAAATGCAGTGAAGATGCGAATGCTGAGGGTGGGTGGAATTACTAAAATTGATAAAATCAGAAATGGGCCTATATATAAATTGATAAAATCAGAAATGGGCCTATTATATAAATTGATAAAATCAGAAATGGGCCTATATATAAATTGATAAAATCAGAAATGAGCCTATATATAAATTGATAAAATCAGAAATGGGCCTATATATAAATTGATAAAATCAGAAATGGGCCTATATATAAATTGATAAAATCAGAATAGTTTGAAACCAGCACTAGTGATTAACTACTTAAAAATTAGCGTGGTGTAATTATGATAAAGCAAAGGGAAGATTGCCATGTGATATAAAAGCTAGAACTAAGAGTATATGGATTCATGAAAGCCCAAAGAAAGATGAATGGAATGAGAATAAGATAATAATAATAATACGGCGAAAAGTGTGAAAAGTGTGAAAGCGAATCTTAAGATGACATCTAACAAAGGATAGTAGAAGAAGACAACGTGTTATGACAAACCCAACTACTTTTAATGAAATAGGCGACGCAGGCTACCTAGTAGAGAAGGGAGAGCAAATATGTATTAGGGAAGGAAGTTAATATTATACGAGTAAATAGACCAGAAAATTGGGAGAAACGACCAAAATCGGCCAGTAGGGAGCGGTTTGTGGCCGTTTTCATTTTTTTATCTACCTACCCGCTAGTTACAGTAGCCGGGAGTTCCAGGGGAAGCTCCCGGCGAAGGCAATGAGACGAAGGGTGCCCTACCCCGACTGGACACTCTGTGTCTGGTCACCGGCAGGTCTAGTGTGACCGCCGGCAGCGGGAACTGTCACTCGGGGTACCCTCATTGGAGACGTCTGGCTGGGGGCCTAGCAGAGTAATGCCAAAAAGGCGATCCTGCGAAGCCCCCTCTAATGCCAAGAGTGACGACCGGGGTTTTTAGTGGGTAGGACCAGCGGCCTTTGCCCCCGGTCCGCCCGAGAGGAGTAGGCAGACCCCTCGGGAGGTAATCCCACATACCCCACCGGCCTTCCCCCGGAGGCCGGTGGAAACTGTAACAGTTTTCCTCGAAAAAAAAAAGGTGTGTGGCGCTTGACGGTGATCCAAGATAGTACTTAGCCTCTGCGACGCCCAGTGTTTGGCTTGCGACCGCGTCGTAAATACACTCCGCTTATTTGTTCGATTCATGCAAGCGTATTCGTTTTTATATAATTATATTAATTATATAAAAACAATTATATAAAACGGCTTATGAAGAATTACTAATAATAAACTGGTAAAATACTGGTAAAAATAATTATTTATTCACGCACTTCGTGCTACTTGTATCGTGTTACAAAGTAAAGAGATCGAGCTATACCCTACATTACAAAAATATGAAAGGTAATGAAGTGCCTGATTATAATTGAAGGGCAAATTGTTCAGGGAGCGTTTCAGTCATCAGCATTAATCCCAAACCACAAAATCAGCCGTGGAAGGTTGTAAATCGTAAATATTAGGTTAATCACCGCTCTTTCTGAGTTGCTATTTCTACATCTCCCTTCTCTTCCACGTCATTTTACTAAGCACCTTCGTCTCCCATATCACCACGGAGTCAACTTGTGGAAAGTGGGTATTTTCTAGAGTATCTTGTCATGGCCGCTCTATGCTGCCACATGGGGTGGGCACAACATGTTCTCTCCTCTCACCCTCCTTTGTTAGCCGTCATCTGAACATTCACGTCCTTTTTACCATATCATCTTTTATGCAATTTTTTTTATGTGGTCTATGGAGGTTGATACTGAAAACCAGCGCAATGCTTGAATAACTTCAGACACAGCACATGCTGAGTGATTGACCTCATTGGCAGATGTATATACAGGGTGACTTTGACACACTCGTCGAAATTCACACAGAAGAATCTTTAGTAAAAGTTAAAGTTATGAGAAACATGTATTTTAGTTTAGTATCACATAGTACAAAAATGTTGAGTAATCAGCATCACAAAGTCATTCAAAGAACTCGCAATTTACGTAATACGGCGCTAGAGTGCATTGACACCTCTCCATCTGACCTAGTAAAAGGAGGACGGCGGCATTGAACCGGGCGAGCGAATACGCACTACTCATTTACGCGGGTGTGACAGAGACAGGTAATAACAGGTTAACGTTCGCTGTTTGCACCATATGCTTATTCTGTACGATTGAATTAATTATCCTATATGAAATATTTTATGGTGAAAATTTGACATACAATTTTTTTACAAAAATGGGTTCCTTAAATGATGTTTAGTGCGTAAAAAAAATTTGGACGGGTTTGTCAAAGTCAGCCTGTATATCATATTGTTTCTTTGTTATTGCTGTTAATCTATTTTGTATCATTTGCCAATAAAGCTTTCTTTCTTTCTTTCTTCTTTCAATCCATCTTTTTTTGGTCTCCTGTATCAATATACACTCATTTCTATAATTTTCTTTGTTATATGGTATTCTTCCCTACGCATTACATAGCCAAGTCTGTTTTAAAATTAAGTTCTGAGTTTAAAATATATATAGTCAAAAATAAAATGAACTTTTATGAAAACCCCTAAATAAACCATATAATAAAAAAATCACACCTATATTGTTCAGTCTAGGCCTTATTGAGATCGTGTTACTCGATAATATTAGACAACCCGCATCTACAGTCAATCGGCAGCCAATAGCCGGTTCAAGTGTTCAATCAAGTTGGATCCTTTGTTGGCCGATAGAAACACATATAGCCATTCAAGTTACTACCGCAAAATGTGTTCATACCTCTTATAACCAGCAATTTTGTAAAAAAGTAATTATGGTTAATATATGAATATTCTCTGATAATTTGCACAGCGACATTACGCCAGCATTAGTGCCATTCATTTTTTTTATTGCTGTAGAACAGCAGACAGTCTGACGGCCCGCTTAGAATTTAGCAATTACCGTCGCCTATGGGTGTTTGCAACGCCAGCGGCATCGCGAACACGCTGCTGTCCCATAAGAGTACAGGAACTTGGTTCACTAATGCCGGAACACAATACAAGATTATTAGGGCAGCATACTTAAGACCGTAGGTGATCGCCATCCAGACGGGCTTGAGGCCCTACCACGTAGCTAGGGTGGGTTGTTTTGTCGACTTTTACGACAGGCCGACCCCGGCCGCAGAGGTTAGTATTCTTTCTCCGCCCCTGCACGGATAGAATTCTGTAATTGTAGATTATAGTAATAATAGCTAATTCTGCGCTACTAAAGTCGTCAATGTACTAGCTTGTTTAAATTTTAGATAGAAAAAGGAAAACATTTTTTATATATTATAGCTACATATACTTTCACTGTGTTGATTAAGCATACGAATTAACTGTGCCTATACGAGTAATATATTATACAATACTAATATTATAAATGTGTAACTGAGAACTAATATTATAAACTAGCTGTGCCCGCGACTCCGTCCGCGTGGAATAGTGACTTACAAACCCTATAAACCCTAAAATATAAATGAAATATGCAAACAGTCAGTGTTAAATGCAACTGTTACGCCATGCGCTTCCGGAATACGTACGTTCAAACCTATAAAGTCCAGCCTAAGCTGAACCCTATTTAATATGATTGATGATATAAATCTGAGGTCAACTTAAATTGGAATATAAAATTTCCGAAACTGATAATTTTTAACAAAAACTATTTTTTTTTTCTTAAATAAAAATAGCCTAAGTTACTCCTTCTTAGATCAGCTATCGGCCAGTGAAAGTCCCGTCAAAATCAGTCCAGCCATTTCAGAGATTAGCCGGAACAAACAGACAGACAGAGAGACAGACAGACAAAAATTGTAAAAAATGTTGTGTTTGATTTGAGTACCGTGTGTACGTCTGAATGCACTTAGTAAAAAGCGGTTATTTTAATATTACAAACAGACCCTCCAATTTTATTTATTTGTATTTGTATAAATGTGTAAGTAAGTTTGTTTGTTACGCTTTCATGCGAAAACTACTTAACCGATCATCATGAAACTTTGTACACATATTCTTGGAGGTATTAGAAGTAATATAGGATACTTTTTATTGAAAAAAAAGAATCATTTTTTACGAAAATAATTACACTTTCTCATTTTTATTCGATTTAATTTTGCCTGTTAATCGCCCAGCGGAGCGTGCGTGATCGGCTAGTATCTAAATAAATTAAGAACCGCCTTTAAATTTACTTCATATAAATTATACCTATATAATATTATACTTATTTCAATATACATAATATCAGTAAAATCTTACTTTTATGTTTGTCACAACAAATTTCGCTTTTTTGTTTTTAAGGTTTTTTTTTATTTAAGTCGTTACTTGTTGCATCCCCAGCTTATTTAAATAAATAAAAAATAAGAGTGCATATACAAATGAAAATATTTTATCCCAACGACATTGCTTGAAGTAGAACAACTCATAAAACCTTTGTCATACCTCCTATTACACCATATTGGCAAACGACAGCACAAATCCTTGGCGATTGGGCACGTACAATCATATATTGTCTCTCGGATACAAAATTTCTTATGTTACTTGAGGGCCAATATATGGAAGTGGTCATAAAATGCCTGTATTCATTTGAAATAGTACAAGAAGTAAAGTCAGAAAAAGCTTATTTTTAGTAAATATTATTATATTATGTGATATATCACTTAAAATAGTACTCATCACGAGATTTCCAAAAGTATACACCCGGTTGACTTGAACTTTAGCTTATTTACTCATTTTGTTATATATACGCTGATTAAGAAGGGATTTTAAGGAAATCTTATCCAAAATGTTTTTGAAGTGATAACTTCTTATGGGAGAGTAAACTGATTCGTTACGTAACGCGTTACGGCGCCAGTCTGTCTGGCTTCCTTTCTCTCACGCATACGGCAACGGTAGGCAGGTTCCTCCTCTCTCGGATCCCAGCCCGTGACCTCTTTGTCCCCCAACGTGACAGTACGAGTCCACTTACTTTTTCTTTAGTACAACTCAAAATAAAGTCATAGTTATGTCTTCAACAACATTTAAGCAGTTATTATACCAACTTATATCTGAACTTTTTATTATATTTGTAAGTCAATAAGAAAACATTATAAATTTTTAAACATTAAATATAAAGCGTTTAAGATGCTGTAAGCTCCCAGATTATTACAAGCGCTTATCTTATCTATTCTTAATTAACCAAGCTATCTGGGAATACATTCCGTTGGGAACTCTCTCAAATGGAAACCATGCCTACTTAATGCCTCCCACTTAATCGCCTACTTAATTTTAGTACGCCTAAACAAAGAACTAGTTATTGTAATTTTTAGTTATTGTATATGTATACATAATGAACAATTAATTAACTATTTATATATAACACTTGTAATATAATAACTTAGCATACTTCAATTCATCATAGCATCATACATTGCAGCTTCACTTTGGCGGGTTTTTGAAATATAATTTATAGCCAGCTATAGTGTGCAAAAATTGTCCAAACACTTTTTCAATTCCCTCCCATTTAGAATGATGCACCTTACTTCCATAGTCAAAACTTGCTGTGTCAACATTTCATAGCCCTCTAGATTTTACGATTTTCATGAACAGAAAGTTATAATCAATTTACATTCTTTTGCAAAAAAAACGGACACCTTACAGTCATTGGCTTTTCTATGAATGATATATTTTTAGTATGTCATTACATTGCATAAATGACTAAAAATTTCTTATTATCTATGAGAATCATCATCATCTCAGCGTTCATCCCGGTCGCAATCCAAACTTCCGTTTCGGTGCCCGGGGTCCGCTTCCAACTTTTTCTTCTCCACTTCGCACGGTCTTCAGCATCCCTGGTAGTGAGCCCATTGGCACGCATATTACTATTATTATCAATGAGAATATAGTTTTAATACTTAAATCCTGGAATCAGTGTTTTAATCAATATAAACAGAGAGCCGTGTTAAAATGGACATTTTTGTGGGTATAATGAAATAAAGACTATGAGTATTTTTATGGTATGTATTTAAAAAAAGAAGACATTAAAAAAATAAAAATAATAACGAGTATGACCTCCCCGTGCAGCGATTATGGCGTGTCTTAGTCTTGGTATATAGTATATTGTCTTGGTATGCTTTCCACCAGCTTTTTGATGGTGTCCTGTGGAACGTATTCCCACTCAGTGGAGATCACAGGTTTAGGCTCCCTGTGGTTTTATGGAGGTTGTTGGACAGGTCGTACTCGCCTTTTTAGGAGGTCCTAGACGTATTCTGTGGGTTAAGGTTGGGGCTCCACGCTGACCAATTCAAACGACAAATACCGACCTTTTGCATATCTGCGTCGCCAGAACAGTGGGCCCAAACATTACTGCCCATTTAAATGGCATCTTCACCAATTACAGTCTTTCTGTTATGGATCGAATTTGTGTTATGTTCATTTGCACATTTAGTAAGTAATTTTTAATGAAAACTATCTCAGTACGATAGCTGGAAGTTACGCCCGCCCATACAGATCCCATACCATACAACATAACAGATCCCATACCATAAGGGATGGTTTCTTCAAAATACACGTCGGCATAGCGCTCCCCTGATCTTTGTAACACTCACCGACGTCGGTCCTCACCGTGCAGATAAATTCGAGCCTCATCGGAAAAGAATCGCTACCCCAGTTGCCTAGTGTCCAAGATAGGCAAATTCTAGTGAAACTCAATCGAGCAAGCCGGTGCTCATGGAGCAACTTGAGGGCCTGCACTGGTCGTCGACTGTGTACATCAGCCGCTAAAAGCCTCCTCCTCACAGTCCATAGGCTAACGTGTGCTCCTCGTACCTCTTCAAGGTTCCTTTTGAGGTCGATGTAACTGTATTTGCGATTCCTCAGCGCCTGAGTGACTAAAAAGCGGTTGTCTCGTGGTTGTGTGCAGCGTTTTCTCCCAGATTCTTCTCTGAACGGAACCTGTCTCTCGGTGTCAAGTCCAGGTTCTTTGAACGATTGAACGACTCATGTTTAACCACTGTGAGACGTAACATTGGCTTCTTCCAGCAGCGCTAAGGAGTTTATCAGACCGCATATATATATATATATATATATATATATATATATATATATATATATATATATATATATATATATATATATATATATATATATATATATATATATATATATATATATATATATATATATATATATTTTCTTCAGAGCCACTTTCACTTCAATGTGGATTTCAGTGTGTTTCTTTGTACTATATAATTATTTTTATTTCTTCACTTTGATTTCACTTTTTCAATTTCTATGTATTTATATGTGTACATTTATGCGGGCATTAGTTTATTAAATATTTTATTTGTTACCTTGTTTGAAATCTTATCTATCCTAAGGTTGCCTGGTAAATATTGCTTTTAGCAATATTGCTATAACAGCCGCCTATTATTTTCTTTTTATGTATTTGTAATATATGTTTTCTGTTTAATTGATGCAATAAAGAGTATTCTATTAGTAAGTTTGAAATAAGACATTTCTCCTCATCTTTCCCTCCATATAATATAATAAGTGTACTAATCCAGTCTGCATTATCTCACCGCTTGATATTTTACGTCAATGTTGCCATAAGATAAAAATCACTCAATTGAAAAGGGCGTTCAGTGCTGAAAATTACTTTAGACCTATCTGTAGATAAGATATTCGGACTCAATTAATTCATTTTAGTAAATTAATATATCCAATAGATAAGCTGGTTTAATATAAACCATGATATTCCAAAGTAGCAGATAAGACAATATTAGTTTTTGGATTGTGTACCATTCATTTTTACATATCAGTCCAAGTGTTTAATTTGTTTTAATCTATTATTATTACTTTATTTTTGCTCTAGAACA
This sequence comes from Malacosoma neustria, assembly GCA_963693495.1. Lineage (NCBI taxonomy): Eukaryota > Metazoa > Arthropoda > Insecta > Lepidoptera > Lasiocampidae > Malacosoma > Malacosoma neustria. The sequence goes on from OY856390.1 coordinate 12,934,433, forward strand.
GCAGACAGGCTGACGGCCCACTTCATAGCAAGCAGTTACCATCGCATATGAATGTTTGTGACGCCCGAGGCACCGCCAACAGACTGCTGTCCGCGTAGAGGTATTGGAACATAAGTCCCTTATGCCGGAAGGATACCATAAGGTTATTATGGTCATATTTAGAGACAAGGGTGGTTGCCATCCAGACGGTCTTTGAGTCCGAACACCTAGGGTACAACCCTTGACTTTTCACCACAGGTCGCCGCCAGCCGCAGGGGTCAATCTAACGTCGCTCCTGCGCGGAGAATATTATTTAGTATAACCCCTTAAGCCTTTCAAAGTATTCACGAAAACAAGCGTGCTGTGATCGCTTTTTTTAAATAGTTGACTTTTACTATATTTTCTTGCAATTTAGAGGTCTCTTTTTGACATGAACCAGTACACCATGTGTCATTATGGCAGAACTGAATCTTTTTCAACATAAAATAAAAATCTTCAAAATTAAGCAGCTGTTTCTTTTATGGATTATAGACAACTGAAATACAACTTATATACGTTAATATTGATATTATATTAAAATGAAATCAATACCTAAACATACTTAGAGTATATATAAGCAAGCTACTCTAAGTAAGTTAAGTATACTCTAAGTAAACATATGATATACATAAATCAATCCTATGACCTCCAAAGAGTTACTTACTACAAAGTTACACCACGGGTATATTTTAACAATAATGTTACAGTTATAGGTATAGTTTCTGACTTCTATAATGCCAAGTTTGCCAAGGCCCTCTGATAACGACTATAACAATAATATTTGCGCCATTTTGCGGAAATTTACATTACTGTTATGTTTAACGACCTCCGCGGCGCTACGGCCTTCTCTGGCGAAACGCCTGCGGAGTATGTATTCATTTCTCATCCCGCGTCTAGATGTTTATTAATAATATGTTATTATATACAAAAGAAAAGTAAATAATGATTGTATCATAACACAGACACTGCTGATTTTAGGACTAGATGGTGTTATTTTAATTGAGCTTGAATTATCTTGGGGCACTTATGACGAAATACAGCGCAATATTATTACACCTAGCTAGGTTGGTATTCTCACCTTGCACGACAGACCGACCCCAGCCGCATAGATAAGTAATTTTACTCCACTCCTGCACAGAGAGTTACAACATAGACAAGATTTTTTACAAAAATACATTTCAATATTAAATTGATTGACATGTAAAAATTTCAGTTAAATTTCTACAACTTTGGATCAGCTCTACATAAAGATCGAAGTCTCCACTTAATACCATTTGATATACGTCCGAGTACATCTATACTAAGGTGAAGACGACAATGCGCTCGTTCGTCTGCACATATAACTTACACGTACTCGTATAATACACCTAATCCCGCCTCATCTCATACAAAGTCTTTTATAACCCTCATTACTCCGCATTGTTGGCTTTCGGGGACGCGGTCACTTTATGAATCCTGTGCCAGCAATTTGGGGACATCAAATTGCTTCTCAACCCTATGTTTTATGTATTTATACTATGGATATGTGAAAAAGGCTTGACCATAGATTAAGAGATAAAGATTAATAATATAACTCTGTCTGTTACGTTATCACGCCTAAACCACTGAAAAAATTTTGATGAATTTCGGTATACAGATAGATTGGACCTTGATGAAGGATTGATTTTCATTTCTATTAAATTAAATTAAATTGCTTTTTATTGCACCAAACATTATGAGGGTGAAAATTAAATACTACAAACTTATATAAAATGACTAAAAGTAGACAAAATAATTGATTCCACTTGCTCCAGAACTAGATCTATCTGTATCTCTGAAGCAAGTTTATTCTCCCATTTTTAATTAGCTAATTCTGCATAAATGAATATTATATTTTTTACAATGTGAATTATTATGCGCGAGTGTGAGAAAGTGTTTCTATGGCAGAAAAACGTTTGCTAGCCCAGCTAGTAATCTATATATATACCAATCATCACGAGAATCGTCATATCTAAAACTATACACCCGATTGACTTGAGATTTAGTATGGCTACTCATTTTGTGATATATACGCTTACTACTAAGAAAGAATTTTACAGAAAGCCAACCCGACATCCATTTAGTTTAATCCATTTAATTTATATGGCAGAATAACGTTTGCCAAGTCAGCCAGACATTAATAAACCCGAAATATTTACCTACCGAAAGTGAAACCATCTAGAGACCTATCATCTCATATACATGGACGCAACTGCTGCAGCTTTTTTTTTATTCATCCGTGCAGGGGCGGAGAAAGAATACTAACCTCTGCAGCCGGGGTCGGCCTGTCGTAAAAGGCGACTAAACAACCCACCCCAGTTACGTGAAGCCTCAAGCCCGTCTGGATGGCAACCACCTTTAGTCTTAAGTATGCTGCCATAATAACCTTGTGTTGTGTTCCGGCATTAGTGACGCAAATTCCTGTACCCTTATGGGACAGCAGTGTGATCGCGATGCCACAGGCGTTGTAAACACCCTTAGGCGACGGTAACTGCTAAATTCTAAGCGGGCCGTCAGCCTGTCCGCTGTCCTACAGCAATAAAAAAAACATACTGCTGTTCTTTCAGGGAGACGTACATGTTATTTATATACGTATATATGTTTTTAAGCGGATTAGCAGATTGGTATTGGTATTGGTTTTTAGTATATGGCTCCAATGCTTTTGGCACTGATTTTGCCAAGGTCCAGTAAGAGTTGTCAGGTGATGGAATAGCGGAAATAGGTAAATCGAATTTAGACAGTCTCCGGAAATATTTTCTGAGAATCTAAGGACAAGGCGGCATAAGTTAAACTGGTTACAAATATATATTATTTAAAGCAAGGAATTTGCATAAAATATTTATAGATTTAGGGTGAGATAGGGTGAGGAGGAAATTTAAATTAACCGGACGGGGAAATTCTTTGGGCAAAATACTATAGAGTGGAGTAGAAATCTTGGGGCAGTGAAAAAATATATGTTCGGTTGTTCCCTCATCTAAACCACATTCACAGATTGAATGGTCACGCACTCTAATTTTTGCGAGGAAAACGGGGGAGCAGAAGTGACCAAGCCTAAGGCGGATTATAGTTGAAGTTATTTTTTTGGGAAACCTTCTGTGATAGAAAAACCAGGGTTTAATGGGAATAAGAGGTTGCAGGGAGCCATAATGTCTACCAGTAGTGAGATAAGAATTTTGCCAATTGGAGTTCCAGGTGTCTAACATTTGAGGTTTGGCAAGTAAACGTAAGTCACGGGGAAAAATTTTATTATATTTGTTGCAACCCAAGTTGACAGCTTCCTTCGCACAACAGTCCACTACTTCATTTCCGTTGATACCGCAATGGCTTGGGATCCAAATAAGAATGACATCAAGACTAGAGCAATAACATTCATAGAGAGTTTGTTTTATTTTTAGAGTAATTTCAAAATTATCTCTTGAATGAAAAGGAAGTTTGAGAATGTCTTGAAGGCAGCTTAGGGAGTCACTTATAACAATAGCTTTATTAATATTATGGGATTGGATATAGAGAGCTGCCTCCAAAATGGCGATCGCTTCACCCGTAAACACAGACGAAGGGGGAGGAATTTTGTAATTTAAAATAATTTTGTATTTCGGGATCCACACAGCAGCACCGACAGGACCAGACTGAGATAATTTAGAAGCATCAGTATAAAATTGAAGGTAATCAGGCCACTGTTGTTGAATAGCGGATTGGAATTTGATATTTGCAGCAGGAGAGTCTTTACAGATTCCAAGGTCTAAAATAGTTTTAGGGCGGAATAGAAGACCATCGAAAGAAATTTCAAAAATAGGGTTTTTGTAATTTTGATGTATACTGGTGGAAAGACTGCTTAATTTTTTGAAAGAGGTAACAAGGGGGGGTAATGATTTGTGATTCCAATAACAAGACGAATTAGACAGTTGTGAAATTTGATCTAAAATATTTAATAAGGGATGATTTGAAGTAGCAACCACTTTGAAGAAGAATCGGTCGGCTAGAAATTGTCTACGTAGGGCAAGAGGAGGGTCTAGGCATTCAACTTGTAAGGCATTAATTGGGGATGATTTCATAGCACCAGTGATAATTCGTAAGCATTTTGACTGGATAAGATCTAATTTAGAAAGAGCAGATTTGCTACATGGCTCTAGAATAAAACAGCCATAGTCAAAATGACTTCTCACAATAGCATTGTAGAGAAGCTTTTGACAATATGGATGGGAGCCCCATTTAATACCAGATAGAGCTCGAAGAATGTTGATGTTCTTTTCAACTTTTTGACAAATGTAGTTTAAATGGAAAACACCGGACAATTTAGAGTCAAGATAAACACCTAAAAATTTAACCTTATCTATAATAGGGATGGGGATATTGTTAACATGAATGTTGATATTAGGAATTACTTTTTTACGTGAGAAAACAACGACAGAACATTTAGAGACAGAAAGAGACAAGTCATGATCCGAGAGCCATGTATTTAAATAGTATAAGGCAGAATTTAAGCGGTTTGAAGAGTCAGTAAAGGAGTTAGAAGTAGCAAATAAAGCAATGTCATCAGCATACTGAAGAATTTTGCAAAAGCAATTAACTGTAGTATCCAATTCAGCCGTATAAATGTTATAAAGGATGGGACTAAGGACGGAACCTTGAGGAAGACCTTTCCAGACAAGCCGGGGAGGATAAACGTTACCTGAGACTCTTACAGCAATAGAACGTTCCATAAACATGTTATAGACAATATTGATAATTTTTGGAGGAATATGTAAATTTATGAGTTTTTGTCTCAGTATATTAAGATTGACATTATCATACGCCGAGGATATATCAAGGAAAACACCTAAAACATGTTGTTTTTTGGAAAATGCTTTGCGAATCTCAGATGTTAATATGCTTAGGCTATCTATAGTTCCGAGACCCCTCCTAAAACCCACTTGGCATTGGGGGAAAATATTTCTGTTTTCTATAATCCACTCCAAACGATTTTTAATTAAGTGTTCTAGGATTTTAGCCAAAACTGACGAGAGAGCAATGGGTCTGTAGGAATTAGAGTCACAAGGATCTTTACCTGGTTTTAAAATAGGGATGACTATCTGAGTTTTCCACGTCTTTGGGACAGAGCCTGAGATAAATATGTGGTTTAAGAGGTTAAGAAGAAAATGTTGAGAGTATTCTGAAGAATTATAAATAAATGAGTACGGTATGCCATCAATACCAGGAGCAGAGTCATGTAAATTATGAAGAGCGCAACATAATTCTGAAAAAGAAAAACGATCATTTAAGGGATCAGACAAGGCAGCAGGTGAAGATTGAACTGGCAATTGAAACTGAAAAGGAACAAAGGGAGGAGAAAGTTTAGAAATGAAGTCAGAAAGCCAAACAGAGAGATTATTAGAGTTTACATTATAATCTATTTGAGATTTCCGAAATGCCTTTATTTTTTTCCACACAAAGGAAGCAGGAGCTCTAGGAGATAGGGATTCACAGAAAGTACGCCATCCTTGAGATTTCTTTTTTCGCAAAAGTCTTTTAGTTGCAGAAGAAACTTTCTGAAATTCTAGATAGGACTCCAAGGAAAGAGACCTAGAAAAATTTAATTCAGCTTCCTTTCGTTTTTTAACTATGACTGAACATTCGGAATCCCACCATGCAGGAGAAGGAATATGATTTCGGAAAGAATTTTTAATAGGGATGGATTCATCCGCAGCTGCTGTTAGAGAGGACGTGTATAGTTCATATAAAGATAAAAAGTTATCAAAATTAATGACAGGAAGAGAATTAAGGCGATTCTCAACTATGGAAGTAAATTTTGGCCAGTCTGCACGTTCTATTTTATATTTTAAAAGTGGAGAAAGGTATACCCTAGAAGGCCGTGAAGAGTCAGCAAGTGTACATACTATAGGAAGATGATCACTGCCAAGAGAAAAAGGAAGGACATTCCAAGTAAGTGAGATACCAATAGACGGGGAGGCCAAAGTAAGATCTGGGATACTTGGGTTTTGTAAAGGAGAGACTCTACGAGTGGGAGAACCATCATTGAGGACACAAAGATTTAATCTATCAAGTATATCAATAAAAAGAAAAGAGTTGGAATCACAAAAATGTGAACCCCACAAAGTATGGTGGATGTTAAAGTCCCCTAGGATAATAAAGGGGCCAGCGAGAGAAGATAAAAGAATTGAGAATTCTTGTATTAAGTGAGAATTTGGGTGCGGGATATAAACAGAAATATAAGAGATATTGTTCATACGAACAGCGACAATATTTAAACCAAAGGAATGTGGAGGAAGAGAAAGACGAGAGAATGATAAAGATCTTTTTACAAGGAGAGCACAACCTGCCCAGCCATCTTCCCTATCATCTCGAAGACAAGAGAAACCAGGAATCCTAAAAAGGAAACCAGGTCTCAGCCAAGTCTCCGAGATAGCAAATAGGGCAGGTTTGTATTTATTAGCAAGAAATATAAGTTCTTGTTTTTTGTTTTTAATGTTACGACTATTCCATTGAATTAGAACTGCCATCTTGTATTGATTGAGAGTGAAGTAAAGATGAGACCGAGGATAAAATTTGTTCTAGAACATTGTACGGTAAAAGTTCACTAAATCGAGAAACCATATTAACTAACAAGGTCGAAATTATTTCAGAAAGATTATCATTGGGGGTGGGGTTACATGATAAGTCTTTTAGAGCACAGCCATTGGGAAGCGACGAACTAGGAATGGAAATTATATCATTATGAGCCTGTTTGTCATATGATTTTCCCAGGGGAGCTTTTGGCTTTCTTTCAACAAAAACAGTCTTCTTGTATGATAATGATTTGGAATTGAGAGCTTGAGGATTTATTTCTGGAACGGGAGTTGAGTGAGGGAATGTATAGTTAGAAGAAGAACGATTCAAACCGACTTGTTTTTGAGAATTTGAGGCATTAACAATATCTGCATATGAAGTACGGACTAAGGGGAATCTACGGGCTGCCTCAAGGTAAGAAATATTTTCTTCAGACATCACTAACTTGATTGATTTTTGTCTGGAATACTCCGGACACTTAGGGTCAGAGGCGGTGTGTCGACCTGAGCAGTATAAACAAGATATGTTTTGTTCAGGAACGTTACATGCTATACCTTCATGTGGACCCGCACATCGGGAACACCGTGCATGTGATCTGCATTGGTCGCGGACGTGACCATACCTGCAACATTTAAGACATTGGATAACTGGAAGCGTATAGATATCCACAGGGAGAGAAACGTTGCAACAATATATATGTTTGGGTAAAGTTTGCCCAAGGAAAGTAAGGACAACGGTGCCAGTGGGTTCCCAAGAAGTTTTGCCTTCAGCTCTCTTTTTTTTATTGAGTCTCCTAGCTTTAATAACGACCGTAGGAACTGAACGACATTCAATCCAGGAGACAAAATCTTGTAAGGTCCAGTCTAATGGAATCTGTCGAACTACCCCCATCCGAGTAACCTGGAAACGAGGAATAGTAGCAGTTAAATTATTCTTAGGGAGGGCGTCATTTGTTAAGAATGAGTTGGCATCTAGATAAGTTTTGAAAATAATGGCAGCCTTATTTCTGCCAATATGTTTGATTTCATCAATACCTGATACCTTACTATTGTAAATCATTTGAGCAATTTTTAATGTACGCATATGAGTAGATGATGAAAAATCATTATCAGAGCGAGCAACATGAACCACGAAAGGGCCGCAGTCCGAGTCTGTGTATTTTAAATCAAAATTGGATTCGTAACCTGGTAGCGTGTACGTGTGCTGGACTGAGGCAGAAGGAGGAGCTTGTCTTTTTTCAGGGATAATTGATGAATCCGGAAGCGACGATATAGTACGTTTTACTGTTGGTTTTATAGAGGGGTTACCAATAACAAGGAGTTCATCCATAGTAACGTCCAAAGACTTTCCCCTGTCCGGAGGTATGTTATCGTCCGAGGACGACATTTGGGAAAATTTGTAAATAACTATTTAATAATTGGTTAAATCAATCACCACCAGTAAAAATAACTCAACACAAATCCTAGAAACTCAGAAAAATTAGGAAAAACTTCAAAAATTTTCCAAACACGCGTTGCCTACGATACCACACCTGACAAACTCCGGATTAGCAGATGGATTGTAAAGCTGAAATTAACAACAGTGCATTTGACATCTACTGCCGCCCTTTTCAACGTCAAATAAATGACAGATAATAGAAAACCAATTTCAGGTTTGACTTTGGTAAAATATCAAAAAAGCACAATAATCCTGTAAAAATGTATTTCATTTTAGAACTAAATCAACAATGACGATTGAATTAGTAAAACTAATATGTTTATAAAGCTATTTATAACATCTTTTGAAGATATTATTTATTTACAACATTTATTAAATTAACTTATACACATTTTCAATTAATATTTTTTTAAATGAAAGATATTACTTTATCACTATGGCACAAGATCTGTACAAAAAACGCAAATCGGTCAAGAATTTATTTGACACAAAAAAGCAATGATAACACATGTTAAACTTGAGAGATACGAGTATAAAGGAAGATAAGAATATGAATACTTAAAAAATATTGCCAAAGTATTGTTAATATTTACAGAACAACGTAATAATTTGTTATATTTTATTAATTTGGTATAATTACACATCTACATCAGGAAGCGTAAAAATTTATTGCGAGTTTTTGTATACAATAAACTTTCTATCTTAATTTATTCTGTAAAAAAGCCATACCTTTGAACCTTACATATTAAAGAACTTTTGTTCCATAGATAATTCAATTCCATAAAAAAATTTCAAATATCTTTTGAATCTCAATAATAAATACATAACATCGCTAAATTGTATTGTATAAAAAAATACACACCCTGTATGAATGTTCGAATATCTAAGTTTAATATTTATCATAAAATACTTAATTTATATAATACTACTTATATAGTTTATGTACATAAATGTTACAAAGAAAACTTTCACTTAATAAAATACATCGTTTTAAATTCAAACGCCAACAATGAATACAAAGAAGTTTTTAAAATTAATAAGCTATTTTCTTAAACAGTTCAACAAGAACAAACCTTTTTATTAACATTAAATTTTGATGACCAAGAAGTGTACTGTTTATTTCAAAGGTACCTGATCTGAAAGTGAACATGCTACATTTTCAATGACCTTGAAGATACTTCATCTATAGTCATATCTTTTGTTTCCATTTAAAAATGAAATGTAGCTGTCTGTTTCAAAGTAAATAGACGCGCGTAAAATTATTCCTGCGTCTCTAATACAGTAAATCAAAGTATTAAGAGTCGTAACTTTGCATCGTCAATACTATGACTACGGCATGTAGTATTGACATATAGTAAATACTAGATGTCGAAATATTGGCATTAATCGCTTATAAGAAAAAATCGTGAAACAAACTAACTCCTTAATACTGAAAGCTCATTTCAAAATTATGAATTATGCATCTCGTAAAGCAAATTGCTGTATTTATTATTATTCAAAATTATTTTTAAAAGAAAAAGTTTATTGGTAATATTAAAATGAGATTTAATAACAATCTGATGATAATAAAAACATCGTCTTCATAACATTAACTGTTTGGCCAATTTTTCTCGCTTTATATAAAAATTATTTCCAAATTAGCTAATTTCTGTAAACAATTATCAGCAAAACCCAGGATTTGTATGTTCTATGACACATCTTTTGCAATACTTCTTGACAGCCCTATATCCTCTTAAAGTGACTGGTGTATCTTGAATGTTGAGTTGTGTCAACCCTCGGCAGTAATAGGCGACAGCTTCAAGACCATCGTCTCCTATAAGCTCACATCCTCGGAGGGCCAACTTCTTCAGGTTCGGACAACATCGGGCCAGAATCTAAAATAAATAAATTGATAATATGTTATTAAGTTTTAAAGTGATAACAACTCATAAATTCCTATTGGTTGAATTAGGCTTTACCTACTAAGTATAAACTATGTATACATATAGATGACCTCTGTGGCGTAGATAACGCACTTTGGTACGCTTGCTGAGGTCACGGGTTCGATTCCCGTCTCACGTCTGGGTGCTTATGTATAATATGTATTTATTTACAAAAAAAAAGTATATCAGTTTTCTAGTACCCACAACACAAGTGATATATTACTTAGTTTGGGACTAGATGGCACTGTGTGAATTGTCACATAATATTTATTATTTATATAACTTTATTACTATATACACAATACTCGAGTTGTTTGGAAGGTCCGAATTATCGTAGCTAATAGAATGTCGCGCAAACATTGAGGACAACTATCTACATAGTTGTAAAATAGAGACACATATAAAGAATTTAAAAAATAAAACTTATTGAAAATATCTGCTTTTTTCTGTTTTATAAGTAAACGGACTTTAATTTCCTATTAACTCTTGTATGACTATTTGTAAAGTCACTTGAGTATAGCTTGTTGAAATTTTAATGAACTTTGTATTAAATTCTCTAAACCATTGTAAATTCTGACGAAGATTCAAATACGATCTTTGACCACAAATTCGTTTAAATTGAATTGTGACCTGGTGAAAACCCTTTTATTATAAATTTTATCTTTAATACGACAACCGTTTTCAATTTAAACATACTTAAGTTTTCGTGTAAATTACTCTGGGAGGGTTTAACTTATATGGAATTTGAGTGTGGGTTTTATTCACAGAATTTTAGCGAATATTAATATAAAATTAACATATTATATTCGAATTGTAATTATAAACTCTATAAATAGTACTCCACCCATGCATGGAAAGGGAGAAAAAGAACACTAACCCCTACGACCGGGGTCGGCCTATCGTAAAAAGCAACAAAAGAACCCTAGCTACGTTGTAGGGCCCCAAGTCCGTCTGGATGGCAACCAAGGCCAGGCCAGGTGCTCCTAGCGTCGCAAACATCCATAGACGACGGTAACTGCATACTATTCACACAAATCTACTTTTCGTTACTTCTTTTTCTTTTAGGAGATGGCATAGCACTTGTTTATTTCGCTAATGTCATGAAGAATTTTCTGTACTGACTGTAAAGGTACAATTTTGCAAAAATATTACCTGCAATCCAGCCTCGGAAACGTCAGTAGCACCTAAATCAAGAGCTCGCAGTCTTGAACAACCCCTAGCGATAGCTTCCACTCCGTCATCTCCAAGCGCACCACACCCTCTTGCATTTAAGTATCGAAGCTTGTAGCACCTTCGGGCTAGGGTTCTTATCCCAGAATCGGATACCTGTAGAATTAGTTTTATTATTGATTTTATTTTGAAAATTATTAAATATGAAAATTTAATTGTTTATAATTATTTATGTTGGTTTTTTATTAATAATACATCTAATTTTTTTATTACATTACATATTTTCTCTTGGCACAAGAGAATTAGGCCTCGTTAATAGCTATTTATTATATGGTACATAACCCTTGTTTATTCTAAGTTATTCTAATATTTTATTGTTATTATTATCTTTTGTTCCTGTATCAATTCTGATAGGAGCTTTCTAGTTTTACCAATTACAAGTTTACCAAAGACTCTTGCTGAGCTTATTGCAGATTAAAAGACCAAACGGTAGAAGGGAAGAGAAAAAATATGAGACCGGTGAGCCCGATTCAGACCAATCAGTAAAAGCAAACTCAAACTGATTTAGATTACCTTGGTTCGACTGGCTAGATCATATAATGCAATACAACACTCATAAATAGAATACACATTTTTATGAGTACAAAAGTGCAAAAAAATATACGCATTGTCTATAAAAACCATTACGTAGGTATTTGACTATATATTGGAAAATAGAAAGTAAAAAGTTTGTGTGATAGTTAAATTTAAAAAGTTATATATGTCATACAAAAAAACATCCTTGTACATATTAAGATAAAAAAATATGACAGAACGAACGGAAAAGATTCAAAGAAATTTGCTAACATTGGCGATTAAAATCGTGTTGGAATCAATGTTTACATTATCTTTTACAACACGGCTTAGTTTACTAGTAGGCTTATCATGGCATAAGGCTACTATTAAACTAAGGTGATTTGAAAATAGTTTTCTCAAGTCTGGGTGAATGTCGATTATATGTTTGTAAGTTCAGGGATGCGGTAACTATGAAAGGGCTGCCCGCACACATGGCCGAGAGAGGGGCACACGCGGATGTTCCGTGCGCCCAGCTCACCCCTGCGTGTGAAAGAAGATGCCGGGATTTAGCATACCCCGGCTTTGAAGAGGCCCATGAAAGTGTGCCAACAAAAGTCGGGGCCACGGTCTGACTGATTCGTCGCGTCCCACGGCCTCGGCATTTAAGGCTCGCGAAGGAACACTGGGATGGTTTTGGTGGGTATGCCAGCGCCGTGTGCCCCCCATCGTAGAGAGGAGGCCGTACGGGCGCATTGCACGGGGAGTCCCACACTATCCTATCGCCCGTCGCCACGCGGCGGGGTGTGCGGCAAGCATTTCCACTTTCCAAAAAAAGGGACGCGGTAACTATATAGAGCTAAGATAAATTGATACAAAAAATTACACAATTATTACACCAAAAGGAATATAGGAAATAGAATATTTTATTTGACACTTCTTTTTATTTAATACGAACCTGTGTGCACTTGGCTACAGAGAGGTACCGAAGCGCTTGTCCTAACTTGGCCAGCTCGTACAAGCCAAAATCTGTGACCCCAATGCAGTCAGAGACACTTAGTTCCTTAAGCGCGCAATACGAAGGGATCCATCTGACGCCTGCATCTAGAACAAAACCACATCAAGCAACCTTCAAAAGCAGAATGGGTAATATTTGCTTACGGTGACATAATAATTATTTGTAAAAAAAATCTAAATTAATATTTGTAAAATGCCTTTCATAGTAATTATTTATAGAATTACTTTCATATTATTTACTTGTAAAATTGATTTGATAATTAATAATAAAAGAAAATCATTTTATTATTTAGGTATAGGATATCTTTACTAAAATACTTTTAGGGCTCAAATAAAACTCTCAATATTTGCAAACTGCGCCTTATTAACCATTAAATCCAATATAAAGATATAAAATATAATAATCATATAAAAATATTATGTAAACCAAACGAATCCAAATCTGTAGTAACTTTTTTTTTGGGCGATTATCTCAACACAAGAATAACGGTGATTTTTTCACAGTATTCGTTAGGATTGTAAGTTTGTTAGGACTTTGAAATATAAAATTAACTAAAAATTTTAAAACTAGATTACAAGCTACAAATTGTTTTTTACCACTCCAATTGGTCGTATTGGAGTCGTAAAAATAGAGCTATCCAAAAAATGGCGAACACTTGGAGGATTTTTTGATATTTTAATATTTTCCATTATTCCACTAGTTTATTACTTTTACCGTAACATATACAGTAAAACATTGCAATAGAAGTAAACTAACCAAAATTACAATTTGGTAAAACGAAAAACGTCCGATCCGCGAAATAGTAAATGTCAATTGCTATACGCCTAAAAGTTGCCATAACTGGGCAATTTTGTACGTGACATCTTCTAAGAAGAGTTACTTTATCATGAGAATGACTACATAACTTTTCTGCTAACGAAAAGGTTCGGTGCACACGACTTTACTAATTTACGTGTGTCATAAAAAATATTATAATAATATGAAAATCACAATCCCGTATATATTACTAAACTAAGCAAATGCTTATAATAACAGCCCATGTCGCCCCACTGCTGGTCTCGGCCATCACCTTAGAGGGAATAGACAGCATATTCTTTCTCCTTGGAGATAGTAGAAGGACTACACACCCGCACCTCTAACAGCTCTCATCTTACCGATGGTCGATAACCACCTATGGATCCAGCGGAATATGGATATAGCGATAGATGGGTGACAACTCCTTCTGCGAGACGATCATGCCCACAAAGGAGGCGGTAGAAAGGAAGCGTGAACACACTAGAAACCCAACAACTTATTGCCTCCGGTTAAACCTACTGTGGAGTAGGATAATTCCTGAAAAGCAGCTTAAGCTTAAAATTGTTTTATGCTGATTTATTATAACTGAAAAAATGTTGACAAACTGTTTACGTGAAAAAAGTTTTGCAAATTACAATCTCACGAATCAAAGCGATGTCACGCACAGTTTATAATTACGTCGCTTATTGGTTACGACGACATAGCGTTTTTACGATTTGTATATTAATTTTTAAATTTTTAAAATAGTGTTATTAAATATATTTACGATATTTTCGTTTCATATTTGTTTCGCATTAGCTACCTGGAACTATCCTCATTACACAACATAACAAGAGAGATGGAGCTAATTTCAGATACAGTTAAAACTAGTTCTAGGACTAGTGGAATCAATAAAAATATGAAGAATAATTATTTATTTTCTATCCGTGAAGGTGCGGAGAAAGAATACTGACCTCTGCGGCCGGGGTCGGCCTGTCGTAAAAGGCGACAAAACAATCCACCGTAGCTACGTGGTAGGGCCCCAAGCCCGTCTGGATGGCGACCACCTTTGGTCTTGTATGCCGTCATAATAAATTTGTGTTGTGTTCCGGCATTAATAACCCAAATTCATGTACCCTTATGGGAAAGCAGTATGTTCGCGATGCCACTGGCGTTGCAAACATCCATAGGCGACGGTAACTGCTAAATTTTAAGTGGGTCGTCAACCTATCTACTGTCTTATAGCAATAAAAAAAATTAAATAATATAATTAAGTGATACGTAATAATAAGAAAATCTTAAATATTTCTAGTTAATACATTAACGCCGAAATGTCCCGATTTTTTTGGGCAACTTTTAACGTGATAATTTTTATGTTAGCATTGTATATGTCACCATTAAAAAAACGTATCAAAATCGCTCCTCAAAATTCCGATTTGATATATCTACTTTTAGTAAAATAAATTAAGATTTAAATTAATAATTATTATAATTTAAAATTTAAAGTAAAAAATTAACTAATATATATCATCAATTATACAATTTAATACCCTCAGTCATGGTAATTATAAACGTACAATAATAATTGAAATTGATATTGATCATAAAGCAACAAAGGCTATTATATTCTATACTGTTATGTATATATGTAGGTTTAAATTTATCTTAAGTATTATAAAAACACGTTACATTCCGAATATAATAATATGGTTAAACAATTTTATAGAAACAAAAAGATTAAAAATTATTTTCAAATGGTTACTCATTAAATTAAAAGCTCATTTCAAATTCCTAACACATTTCAAAGTAAATGAAACAAAAGAAAAATACATAAATAATTTATAAGTTCAAATAAATGTTTTATTCCACTAGAACAACTCCCAAGCTCTTAAAGGCTTTGTATTTCGCTCTGTCTCATACATATTAAAAAGTTTAAAACGAAACTATATGAAATAAAAATTTTAGATACTGTTAAAATTAAAGCACCAATACTATTAGATTTTTCTCATCACATATAAATATATCCGTGCAGGGGCGGAGAAAGAATACTAACCTCTGCGGCCGGGGTCGGCCTGTCGTAAAAGGCGACAAAATAACCCACCCTAGCTACGTGGTAGGGCCTCAAACCCGTCTGGATGGCGACCACCTTTGGTCTTAAGTATGCCGCCATAATAACTTTGTGTTGTGTCCCGGCATTAGTAACCCGAGTTCCTGTATCCTTATGGAACAGCAGCTTGTTCGCGATGCCACTGGCGTTGCAAACACCTATAGGTGACGGTAACTGCTAAATTCTAAGCGTGCCGTGAGCCTGTCTGCTGTTCTACAGCATTAAAAAAAATCTTAAAATTCATTTGTATTAATATCAGTTAAAACCGTTAATATTTTAAAGAATTATATATTCTTTTTGAGTTGGAGAAACGGCAGCTGTTTGTCTTTTTACCACGCTTTTATTAACTTGACTTGTTTGTATTTATGTATCTATGTAACGGAATTTTCGGACTCGATTTTTACCCACTTTGAGCGATCAAAAAATTCTCAATTTTGCATACTTGTCAAGACCATCAGGTATTGTCATCAGAAAATACACAAATTTAATAATTTTATCCCACGCTTTTTAGAACAGTGCGCTTTGTTAGCATCAGCGTATGGAAACTGCAATGCCATGCCGGAACAGAACACAAGGTTTTTATGACGGCATATCTAGAGACCAGAAGTAGTCCCTATGCAGACGGGTTTGGAGCACTAGCTAGGGATGTTTTGTCAAATTTTACGTCAGACCACCCCAAACCGCAAAAATGAGTATTTTACCTCCGCTCCTGCACGGAAAAATAATAAAAAATAATATTTAAATTAATATATAATGATTATTGTTTAAATTTAATTATTAATATTATTTAAATTCGTTTATATTTTTAGAGTATTATATTTCCTTTTGGAGTTCGAAAAAGGCAGCTGCTAGGCTACAATCTATTCACTCTATCTATTCTTGGAAAGGAAGTCTTATCACACCCTGAACAACCTATCAGATTTCTATACAAATTCGTGTTATAACTATCTACTACACTGACAGATGTCGCTTTTGTACTCGCTCAACTGTATTCTATGAATAATTATTGTACACATATCTAAAGCCCTTTTTACACGAATGTTATTAATCGCCAGTGAGCATTAACTCGTACTTTGCATACCAACATCTACATAAACAAGTTTCCAGAAATAACCACAATACTAAGGAAGTGCAAAAGTAGAGCCAATCGAAAAACTTTAAAATAGCGTCTAGCGTGGTATAATGCGAAGGGGCGAATGTCATATAACTAGGAAAGTGATAGAAATGAGAGTGGATTGATATAGGAGAGGATTGCGTAAAATGTGTAGGGTGCTGTGTACCGTCAACTGGTTGCCAGATTAATGAAACAAGGATTTTTAGCATTTTTTGAATATATGAGGTCAAATTAAATTGGAAATTCAACCTACCTAGTCCAGGCTAAGCTGAACCCTATTTCATATAATTGATGATATAAATCTGAGGTCAACTTAAATTGGAATATAAAATTTCCGAAACTTATCATTTTTAACAAAAACTATTTTTTTTTTCTAAAATAAAAATAGCCTAAGTTACTCCTTGATACATCAGCTATCTGCCAGTGAACACCTAATATAAAAATCTGTAGATCCTTGAGACTTGACTGAATTTCACACAAAAATTCAATTTAATTTAATAACACGTTAAAGAGTATACATAATCCATCATTTATCAACGAGATATGAGAGTAAAAAGATTCTCGTTTTGAAATGTGACACGTCATTATCGAGTTTTCACTTGATGGAGTGCATATTACATTATGTAAATAAAATGAGATTGGACGTGTTATTCAAGCTTAGGGTATGAGGTCAGACACTTTTGTAGTTATGGGGCATTTGAGATGGAGTTTGAATTAGAGAAATAATCAAAATGTTTTAATAATATATAAGTATATAAGTTTGTACCACTTCCTTTTCATTTCTATATTAAATACACATAATGGGTATCCTTGTACAATTTCCATGGAGAAGTTTGGGGCCCCGAGTTGGTACTCTTCATCCCGGCATAAACTCAGGGGACAACTTTCCCCGGTGACGTGGCTCAAGCCGCAGGAGCGCACTCCTATATGATTGGTGTGGCTTCACGACAGCTCTACGTTAACCCATCTTGGCTTGGTGGGTCAATCTCGGCTATTGTTGGCAATCAATGGCTTCTGTTGGCCTATCTGTGACTTGATAGTTCTGCAATCTCAGTTGCTCTTGTCCCAGGTTATATTAAATATATACAACATGAAATATATTTTTCGCATATTGTATAAGTTTATTTTATTAATCAATCCAGACGTTGCCTGGAAGAAATCGCTTCAATTAATAAAGCCCCCATTAGAGCAATGTACCATTGTGCCATAAATTTTATATTATTAGACGACACCCCCCCCCCCCCCCCAATCCTATCGAAATTCTATGCCGAGTATCCGTATAAAAGCAGGATACCTGGCAATGTGATACAAATGTCGAGTTGAACCGGACAAGAGTGCAACCATCATTTCGCTCGCGGCACATCCTCCCAAAAGGAGAAACGGTCGACTCGTCCGAGTCGGCACTCTCTCTATCCTATAAAGCTATTTGACCGCGTCATCCCTTGGGTTGATGAGGTCAAATATCTAGGAGTCACCCTCGACAAAGGCCTCTACTTCAGCAAGCACATCAGAACGTTGAGGAACAGAGCACACTTCGTGCTCGGTCGCCTCTACCCTATGATATGCGGGAAGAGTAAGATGTCCCTTAGGAATAAGGAGACACTTTACAAAACCTGCATCTGCCCAATCATGACGTACTCGAGTGTAGTTTTCGCCCCTGCCGGCAAATGCTACATCCGTTTGATGCAGATACTGCAGAATAAATTCTTGCGCATGGCAGTCCAAGCGCCGCATTTCATGCGCAACGCGGACCTTCACTGCAACTTGGAACTCCTTCCCGTGAAGGAGTACATGGTCTCCCTCTTGCGATCCTTCTTTGGCCTCCCGATCACCCCAATCCGCTGGTGGTGGAGATAGTTAACTATACGCCCAACTGATTAGCAACCCTCGCGCGTCATCACCCGCGAAACTTGCTCACGGACAGACCCGACCCCATCACTAGGACGCTGAAGCGAATGCTCTCGCGAACGCTATCCCCCCCAGTCCAGCATAGACAAGCCCGACGGAATAGGTTTAGGGATGCCTTCCGCCCCTCATAGCCTATAAACTCACAATCACACATTACACAAATACACGTAGAATAGATGTGTTGCGGGGGAGTTTCTTTCGCCGTTTCTTCTCCCCCAGCTATAAGCACTCCGAAATAGTAGTAGTAATCTACTAATGAATAGGATCTGCTTCACCGGTGAAACCGATAGTCCCCAATTTAATAATATTCTTGCCATTCGTGGTAGTTCTCAACTGTCCCCATGCAGCGGTCAAGCCGGAAACGCACCTCACAGGAGGCGCGTGTCCGAGCACACTGCCATGGCTGATCGACCCCGCTATCACGGAGTTGGAATGCCTTAACGTCCGTAGTCGCTGTCAAGTCGTCTGAGACAACAACTTTAGCTTTAAGAAAAAAAAATGCGATGCAAGTCTCTCGCCTGAGAGCGCTCGGTGCAGCTGCGTTCGGAGTACTCGGTACACGTGAGCCATTTAGAAGTGTTATTCTGTTGTGTTGTGGAGTATTAATTTCCACGTGTAAAATAAGTAAAATACTTGCCGTAGTTCGTATGTAAAGTAATTAAGGAATCACGTGGTATATTTTTTTAAAATTAATTAGTACTTCTGTGCCTAAAAATATAATACTTTATTATTGTGCAATTAAGAATAAATAAATAACAATTGAAAACAATTTAGCAAAAAATAATACATAAACTCAATCCTAATCTCTGTCTTGATTTATTTTTTAAATTGTTGCTTTTGATTTTCGATTGACTAATTAGCGTTCTTTTTATAATTATACCTACCAATTTTGATATTAAGGAAATTCAATTTCAAAATCACAACGTATATACACAGCAACGTATATACAAGAATAAAAAAGTGTAATACAATAAATGTTTCAATAAAGGACAGATATTCAGATTAAACCTTTTGTGGGGAGTCATGTTGATAAAGAAAACATGTTCGGGAATAATGAGATGTGCTTATCAATAGAATACCGCTGTTGTCGTTTAAGTTTCGTCGAAAAGGAAAATGTCACGGAAAGCGAGCATTGAAACGTGTTCTCATTGTGCCCTTATCTCTTTATAAATGCATAGGCCCGATAGTCCCCAGTGGTATTTACCACTTTATATATTGTGATTTGTGGCCTGGCTTATGTGGGAAATAGAAATTTGTTGCTTGTAGTTGGACTTATTAAAGTAAAAGTCTCATTGTTTTCCAGGAGTTGTGTTTGGCCTGTAACAGTTAATAGGTCGTGTAATCACGGGCTACTCCACCGCTTTCTTGGGAAGTTTCCAAGTGGATTAGTTCTTAGCTAGTTCATATATAGCAATGGAATCGTACAGATTTTACTTTAAGGGTGTGGAGATAATGGCAGGTGACGATTGCCCTATTAAAAAACAAATTTATTCAGTGAGGTAATTGGAATTCTCGTACAATGCGCCCCCTCTAGAGGACGCCTATCGCTGTTATAACCACTAAAACCTGATTATCTTCGTAATCCTGAATCGCCTGTGCCGTGACTCTAACATTGGCTGCTCAGCCAGACCTGTGGTAACTCAGTAACATATTTACGCTCCGATATAAGCTTTGAATATAACAGAAGCAAAAAGAAATGCATTAGTAAATTATTCTTATATCATCATAGATTTGACTATCTGTTAATTATACATATATAAAATTCGACACACATACTCAGATTCGTATATAATATAATTATTTATAAGATTACAAACAAGTTAAATCAATAATACCTGTGACTAGAATACACCTCCTAAGGTACAAATATTGCAGCGAAGGGCAAGTATGCAAAAGAGCGCAAAGACCAGCATCAGACAACGAGCTACAGTCTGTGAGGTCAATGTATTCGACGGGGGGACGTCTGTTGCCCAGCCTGGTTTCTAGCCACGCCCACTCAGGCCAGTCCACGTTTGGGCACCCTGGAAATAAAACGACAGTAAGTGACGATGCGTTTACATAAACAAATTCACTGAACTAAATAAATATGGAAGAACAATGGTTAGGTGCAATTTCTAAGAATAAATAAAAGTAACCTATAACGTCCCACGACTGGACTTCCCTTAGAGGGAATAAATAGTACAATCGCCACGCTTTCTTCGTTCGTTCTAAGCAGATTGACTATCGGTCATATCGGTATGCAAGTTACCTCCCGTCGTTTTCTCTTGCCATCAGTACAGCAATTTTGTACAATGTGCATACTAAGCGAGCTTCCCAAGGGGTACAACATGAGGACCGTCCCCTTTTATATTGATCTGTCTATGATACTATTTGTTTATAATGTATCCATCCTTTCGTCTCTATAAATAAAAAAATATAAAATAAAATGTAATAAATGTATAGCAATATTTTAAAACTTTCACTCTCTACTTTCATTGTTATCATCTGAGCGTTAATTTCCGGTTGCAATCAAAACTTCCGCTTAGGTGCTCGGGGTTCCTTTCCGCCTTTTTCTTCTCCACTTTGCACGGTCTTCGGCATCCTTGTTAGTCAGTCCATTAGCATGCATATTACTTTTTACGACGTCAAGCCAGCACTTTTTGAGTTTACCCCTCCTGCTGAGGCCCGGCGGAAGCGGTTAGTTGCCTCAAAACTTGGCCATACCAGAGAAGGCAGGACATTAACAATACCGCGAATGCGGGAGTTCCTAACGCGGTCCTTCCGCGTCAGTCCAGATGTTGAGTCCACAGATTGTGGCGCCACCTTAATTTAATGTATTTGACGGACACTTTGCAAATACAGAGATGATTCTCCTTACTTCTTCCCTCCCTAGATTTGACAATTGGTTTTCAAGATGGCCTCTAAAATTATTATCCCGCTACAACCGAATCATAAATCATGTGATAAATACTAACCGGTTAAATCTATATGCCTCAAACCAACCAAATCTGTGACAAGAGGCGCTAGTGATCTAGCTTCCATACTGCTTGAATTCGTTACCGCTAGATGGGTTAAACTCCTGAAGGTTGCCGCCAGTAACTGAGCACTGGCCACCGTTACCTGGAAACACAATTTTATATATGATAGATCTGAAGCCAGTTTCTCGTATATCGGAGTGATTTGACTTATTTATTGCTATTAGATAGCAGATAGGCTGACGGTCTACTTAATACTAAGCAGTTAACGTCGCATATGAATGTTAACGGCGGCAGGGGCACCGCTGGCAAGCTGGCGTCCGGATAGGGAAACTGACACCTCACTGTTGTCAGAACACAACACAAAGTTATTATGGAGGCATTTTTAGAAATCAGGGGTGGGTTATCCAGATAAGATTGGAGCCCTACCACCTAGCTAGAGTTTCTTTTATTGTACTTCACCCCGCACGTAGAAAAAATTATGTGATACCACCACGTCCTCAATGAATATCGACAAGAAATGATTGACCATTCAAAACACGTGTAGCTTAACAACCCGTATTTCATATGATAAATTTGAGTTCAAGCAATTAATTTGTTCTTCTAAAGATAAAGAAAAGCAATGAAAATGTGGCTGAAACTGTATTCTCTTCGCCAGTTCCAGACTTATATTCTACATTATTTTCTCTTGTGTAAAGTCGGTTATACATCTAATATATAAAATTCTCGTGTCACAGTTTTCGTTGCCATATTCCTCCGAAACGGCTTGACCGATTCTCATGAAATTTTGTGAGCATAATGAGTAGGTCTGAGAATCGGCCAACATCTATTTTTCATCCCCCTAAATGTTAGGGGTGACCCATCCCCAAATTTTTTTTTTAATTTTTTGACATTTTATTATTTATATGGCAGAACAACGTTGGCCGGGTCAGCTTGTTAACAATATATTAAACTACACGGCTGCAACAGTAGCTACACAAGTCTGCCTTGTAGAATTATTTATATTTTTAAAACCCTGTGATAGGGAAATTTCACAGAGAGCACTCTTTAAAAATAACGTCGCGTCGAAAACCTCTTTAGACGATGACGAAGAAACATCATCTGTTAATTTTTGTGAAACCTTAAATACTAAAATAAATATGGTATGTTAATATATTTCTGATAGCTTCAGAGAGGGTTCGAAGATGAGGTGTTGCTTCCGGATTAAAATTTGAACAGAAAGAAAATTATAATATAATTACAGCACAGTTCTTCGCTCGCCACTCCCGTACAGCGTTGACACAGGGTCCAGCCCTAGCTCCAGCACATCTAGCAGCGACCTCTAAAGGTCCAGCTGCTCGTACTCTCTTCCAGGCCTCAGGCCGCGCTATCAGTCTTGAAACTAATCGAGCCCATCTTCTACAGACTCGAGCCATTCGACACAGATCCGAAACCTGAAACATATCAGCGTATCGTTATATCTTAAAGTTAAATCTTACTATAATCTATATGGTAAAGAAAATGCTAGAAAAGAGAGTGGACGGATACAGCAGGAAGGTTAGACCCAGGAAGAATGGACTGCGAAAAAGATGGTATAGCGAAAGAATGTGTAAATGCTGAGAAGATCACTAAAAGATTGAAAGAAGAGAATTTGTTATTCCGATACTACACAATGTTAAATTACCACGTACACAATTTTTAATCTCATTATTTATTTATACATTTCTTGTTTTCATCTTTCCATGAGCAAGTAAGTCGCATTCTATATTCCTGAAGGCGCATTCAGCGAGGCCTCGCAGCCGGGCGGCCCATTGCATGTGTGATTCACCGCTTGCTTGTACAGCTTCGTAGAATTTATGTATTTCGGCAAACACGCGTCTTTTGGATGTGAAAAGACTATCCCACATGTGGTTATCTCTTCATAGTTAATTGTAGTCAGATCCTCTGGTAATGCTAAATTGTTTGCTAGCTGATATGCGCTTTCCGAGAGGCACTGAGCAGCACCGCCTTCCTTTTGACTCCAGCTTTGTCCGTCTTATTTGCTATGAACCATTACT
This sequence comes from Malacosoma neustria, assembly GCA_963693495.1. Taxonomy (NCBI): domain Eukaryota; kingdom Metazoa; phylum Arthropoda; class Insecta; order Lepidoptera; family Lasiocampidae; genus Malacosoma; species Malacosoma neustria. The sequence continues at coordinate 12,958,004 of OY856390.1, forward strand.
CTAATCTACACTTATATGTTTTTGAATCTTGACCATGATGATCAAAATTTAATAAAACACCTATCGTAAGCGACCCGAACATTTTATCGAGATTTGTGGGTACTCATCGCCACTGTTATGAAGAAGCGCGTATATGTTAAGTCAAACGTCGGCGTTGCGAACTGATTTAATATTACATAATTAAGATGGTGGGCGCAGCCACCGCGTCGCTCAAAAGTAAAGGTACGGTGCCCTTTCTTTACTTTACACCCGAAACACGAACTGGAATAGTTTATACAAACCTCTAAATAAGACAGGATCTTCAACCACAAAGCATCATTCAGAGTATTATCCCGCCTTCTCCTCGGTGGGCCACAATCAGCTAATGTGTGATAACCTTGATCAAGGCTCAATTCACTGAGATCAGCTGCCAAGGAGAGGGCCGGCTCTGGTGGAGGGGGAGGCCTTCGACGAGCCCCACCACACACCCCTGGACCCGAACAGCTTCCGCTTGACATTATGAGACTCTGAAAGATTTAAAAAAATAATATACACATACTGGGACAATTCACATAGCACCATCTATTCCCAATGTAAGTGAGTACTAGATAACTAATATATTCCTTTCTTTTGTAATCTAATGAATCCTAATTCTATGCTTTATAAAGATCGTTGTAGCTCTAATCCAGAAGTTTTGATTACTGATATGATTAATGAATCATATCAGTCCGTCCAAGTCCATTCTAGAAGAACTCGGTATTAAGCAGCGTCTATCTTCCATCGTACAGGCTCGAATTCTCACTTTCTTTGGTCACGTGACTAGGCGTGACGATGTCTCCATCGAACGTCTGGTTGTCCAAGGGAAAATAGAAGGAACAAGACCTCGCGGCAGATCGCCTATGAGATGGACGGACCAAGTAAAGGCTGCAGTGGACGTCCCATTACACGTGTGCTCCCGAAAAGCAGCTGTCCGGGAGGAATGGAGACGGATTGTCAGGCGTGTGACTGAAAAATGATAACCACGACCGCTCTGACAAGAGCGCAACGAAAGAGAAGAATGATTAATGAATACTTTTAATCAGTTTTTTACCCTCTCATATAGTACACATATCCACAACTTAGTTATATATAATTCAACTCTCTCTATTAATTCTATGGAACTGTCCACATTAATTTGAAAAATATCTAAAAGGTTTAAATATCAATAAGTGTTGTGTTCCAGATGAAAAATAGTATACAGTCATTGCAATCCTTAGAATATCGCAGAAAAGTTAAAGATCAAATGTTTTTGTAAAAAAATAATAAATGATCAGATTGATTTTATTTTTAATTAATAATACAAGCTCATTTGCAAAAAACGGATGTTGATTATTTTTCTACATTATTGGTAATAATTTAGTTCTAAAGAGGTTTTAATAGCCAAACTATGTTACTGGCACGTACCCTCTTTGGGGTATGAAAAAAGTTTGTTCCAAATATGAAATTTATTTTTAAAAATAATAAATTCCTTTTTCAGTTTTTGACTTTTTACTTACTTTTCGCAGGTTTGCGGTTAAAGGATTATCAGGCAACTAAAACTAACTTCTCGTGAATACAATAATTTATCTTTGTGGCATAACCCCGCCTTATTGTGAATTAAAGCGGATATATTTGTATTTATTGTAATAGCAGAAAAATCAATATAAGAGCTAGTGAAATTATAGCGCTGCCGGAAGAGGCGTGTAGCCAATGTTATGACTCACAGAGGTAAAAAGTTAAAAAGTCAACCGTCCAAAGAATCTGGACTCAATACCAAGAGACAGGTTCTGTTCAGAGAAGGTTCTCGGAGAAAACGTTGCACACAACCACAAGAAGACCGCTTTTTAGTAAGTCAGGCGCCCAAGTTACTCCGTGAGCAGCGATTACTCAATTGAGTTTCACTAGAAATTGCCTATCTTGGACACTAGGTAACTAGAGTAGCGTACTCTTGAATTTGTCTGCATGGTGACGACCGACGTCGAGTGACACGAATACCAGGGGAACGCTATACCGACGTGTGTTTTGAAGAAATCACCCCTTATGGTGTGGGGTCCGTTATATTTTGGGTGGGCGTAACTTCCAGCTATCTTACCGAGATAGTATTCATTGAACATGACTCACTAAATGCACAACGGTACAAACCACCCCTACATCAGGGAGCTTAAACGTGTGATCTCGGCTGAGTGGGAATACATTTCACAGAACACCATCAAAAGCCTGGTGGTAAACATGCCAAGACGATTACATGTCGTAATCACTGCGAGGGGAGGTCATACTCGTTATTGATTTTTATTTTCCAATGTCTTCTTATAAGAAATTTCTAGTCAACTAAGCTACTGATATACTAAAAACATTAATTTTATACATGACTGTAAGGTTCCCTTTTTTTTTGTAAAAGAGTGTATATTTATACAATCTTCGTCTTTCAGCAAGAACAACAAAAACCTTTTGGGTTCCAATTTCCCGGACAAGCTATAACAAAATACGTTTATCAGTAGAGTTGTGCAACATGTATAATATTCTTTTTGTAGAGATCGACATATTTTATCTCAAGCTAGATAGATATATTTAAAAAAGCATTATTTCTAAGTTAGCTTCTGTTCAATCAAACCAAAATGTACTTTGATTAAATTTGTCATTTTATGTTTTAATTTAATATTATTTTATCATTCATTATTTTTTTTTTTCACTTTAGCATTCTTTTTGTTTATAATTTAACTGCGAAAACTATTTTGATTAATGTTAAAATTTTATGTGTGTACTTATTTTTCTATTGTACTGTTTGTTTCTCAAATAAATTAAAAAATATATAAATATATATAAACACCCCGAATCAAACTCGTGACCTCCGCCAGCATACCGAAGTGCATTAGTTGCTACCCCACGGAGGTCGTCGTAAATAAAAATAAATAAAGTATATTTAAAAACTAAATTATACCTTACATCCCATTAATCCAATATTACTTTAAGCTAAAGTTCATGTATACAATATAACTAACTACCCTCTCTGATTCATAAAGTTCGCTACATTATATTATGTTTTTATATTTTTGTCATTATATATTTTTATATTATATAGTGATATTAAACTCGGAGACCAATCTAGAGGTCCCGGGTTCAAATCCCACGACAGCATGTACCGTTTAGGCAGTTTTACTCGCTTACATCGGAAACCCGCATAATGAGATCACCGGCATGTGAACCCCGCCAATCCACCTTGGACAAGTGTGTCGGGTATACTGTGGGTGTACAATGGGACGCTATGGGCTGCTATTTATTTATTATTATTTATTTTTTACACTTTTGCCGCAGCGCGATGGTAATGGAGTTGCAAATGTCTAAAGGCAACGATTACCGCCTGTTACCATGTACACCAACTTTTTTTATAGTTCTTACGCCTATACAGGGTTATTGGTAATTCGACGTATTCCCGTTGGGAGGCTGACTATTTGCGATAATTTTAACCCCATATGCATTATGCAAATTGAACAATTTTTGAGTTATCATGTTATTTAGCTTTTTTCAAAATAAGTTAAAAAATGCATAATCAAAAAATTATTTTAAAAAAGTATCAATTTAAATCTCATTTTTACTTCTAATTTATAAAAACGATTAAACAGTGGTTATTTATCAATATCAAAACAACAATTATCGGTCCAAATCTAAAAATGCGAGACGAAAAACGATATTATGTCAATATTTGTTTGGGATGTTTTTCCACTAAAATGCCTTAAAACCAAAAAAAATACGTTATGGAACTTAACTTGCAGATTATTTTAAAAATATAACCGGTTTTTTGGCTCTCCAACAATGCATAACAACTAGAAACTTATTTCAAAGAAACTGAAAAAAATTACGAAGGAAGCATATATTATATTTAGCATATGTAAGTAATAAATACCTCAAACGTTAAATGTGTATGGTACATATAGAATAAGCGAACTTATTACTAGTATCCATTTTTGCTTAGCAACCTTTTGATTGACAGAAAATTAGTATGAGGAAATATAATATGCATCCATTATACTTGCTTTACTATTTTTATACCCACGGGTAATATTATGTTAGTTACGATTAGGATGTGATCGAGATCGAAAAGGTTGTTAAATGCCTAATTATTTAACCTACCTACATACTTCTTTCTATCCGTGCAGGGGCGGAGAAAGAATACTAACCTCTGTGGCCGGGGTCGGCCTGTCGTAAAAGGCGACAAAACAACCCACCCTAGCTACGTGGTAGGGCCTCAAGCCCGTCTGGATGGCGACCACATTTGGTCTTAAGTATGCCGCCATAATAACCTTGTGTTGTGTTCCGGCATTAGTGACTTAAGTTCCTGTACCTTTATGGGACAGCAGCGTGTTCGCGATGCCACTGGCGTTACATACACCTATAGGCGACGGTAACTGCTAAATCCTAAGCGAGCCGTCAGCCTGTCTGCTGTTCTATATCAATAAAAAAAAATACTTACGATTATCTGGTTTCAGTCGATTAAATTGTACACGGCAACCACATATTTAGTGATTTTCAATAGAACCGCCATGTATTGTGCGATATTAATTATGCAAGACAGGAAGAACCACATATTGTGAACACGATTGTTTGTATGCAAATGTTCGTTGTTTATAGTCTTAATTGCCTATTATATGGAATAGTCAAGTAATGAAATTTCGTGTTATTAGTATGCTTTGAGTAGAGTATATGACCAATCGAAGCACCTATTTAGGAATATTTTTTCTATCAATAATCGTCTCCACATCATTTACATCTAGACCGATACAGTATGATACAAAAACAAGTATATTTTTAATTCTTTTTTATTACTAGATCATTCATTTAAATGTCCGATATATATATGTTCGTTCCTCTACCCTCTTTTTTTAACTCTAACTACCCGTCTCTCTGTCTGCATGACAATCTCTTATTTGGCCCACTGACCCTAGTGTATTACATTTCTTTTCTTTAAATTTGCTAAAATTTATACCTACGAAAACTATAACCAATCATTAAAAAAACAATTCAATTAATATTCAGCAAGTATTTTGGAATTTTTATATTTTAGTCGTATGGTATACGTATTCATAATAATACCTGGCCAAATTGTAAGTTTGTAGACAAGTGCACGCTTATTACTTGTTACTACGTTTAGTACGACTACATTAATTATTATTATTATCGTCAACCGTCCGTCATCCACTGCTGGACATAGAACTCCCCAAGTTTGTGCCACAAATCCCGGTTCCTGGCTTTTCCCATCCAGCCCCTACCATGCGCAGGTCATCAGTCCATCAGGCTAAAGGTGTCCTACACTACGTTTGCCGAAACGCGGTCTCCACTCCAAGACCCGTTTGCTCCAACGCCCATCGGTCCTGCGACAAACATGACCGGCCCATTACCACTTCAGCTTGCATATTTTGCGAGCTCTATCGGTTACTTTGGTTCTCTTACTTACATTAATTATTAAAAATATTTAAAACTATTATTACTCATTACAGAGCATAAATTGTTAAAGAAAACTATCCCAAAGTTATATACTCTTTAAATAGCCTACTACCTAAGAATAGAACTAATACTGTAATAATAGTGTAAGATGTCTTTAAAATAGTTTAAATGCTAAACGACGACTCACTGATTACCTAAATAATCGATGGCAACAAGTTAACGATGGGTCTTACATACAAAATTACAAATATGCATGAGAATGACAAGCTCGTTTGATTTATCGGCCCATTGTGAAGATACTGCGGTTAATTGCGAAATAAGGTCAACCTGTGCTTATTGACTGATTTCGATATACATGGATACAAGTAACTCAAAGTCTAGTAGTCTACATGGCCAAATTGGACATACATTAATAAATATTCGGTTCTAATTTAGTTTAAATAAGAAGGAGACTAGTGCTTTTTTTAATTGCAGTAGGGCAGCAGACAGTCTGACGACCCGCTTAGAATTTAGAAGTTACCGTCGCCATGGGAGTTTTCAACGCCAGACGCATCGTGAACACGCTGCTGTCCCGTAAGGGTACAGGAACTTGGGTCATTAATGCCGGAACCCAATACGAAGTTATTATGGCGGCATACTTAAGAATAAAGGTGGTCGCCTTCCAGACGGGCTTACCACGTAGCTAGGGTGGGTTGTTTTGTGGCCTTTCCCGACAGGCCCGCCCATTCCCCTTCTCCACCCCTACATGGATAAAAATTGGGTCTATTATGAGTCCACTATGTATATGTACAATCACTCTATTTTTTTAGTGGAAGTTTTATATAAAAAATCAACATATGTAATATAATTATATAAATAAATGTATTTTGATATTTTTTTGATAACTGAGTTGCCTTCAGTTGGTTATATTTTATTGTTATGCTATCATGCTATGCTGCCTGCCCCGGGCCGAGACAGAACGGGAACACCGAAACGGTGCAGGGTTGACGATAAAGAGCGTAGTTAAGTGCCAATGGACTAGTGAGCTGGTAGTGACCAAGGATGCCGAAACCGAGCGAATGGCAAAAAGACGGACATTCGGAATGAATTCAGAATAGAATGTTGACTTGTATAAAACATATCACGCAGGGTCGCATTTAATCAATACGAGAAAAAAGATGTGTCAAGAATGAACACAAATTAAACTACATACAAGTCCATAATGTCCCCACACTACTGAACTCAAGCCTCTCCCTGGAGGAAACGAACAGTATACCCGCTACGCTTGTCAAGATGGCTTAGCGGGTTACCAAATTATATTTTGGTATACAGGTTACACGATGTTTTCTTTCACCGACAATACGTAGCAATTTTGTTATAATACGCACATGAACCAAAGTCACCGACATAGCCCGGATGATTGCATTACTGAAGCGGCAGTGGGCTGGGCACATAGTGTGAAAGACAGATGGCCGTTGGGGCAGAAAAGTCCTCGAATGGCGACCGCGTACTGGAAGACGCAATGTTGGTAGGCCCCCCACAAGATGGATCGATGATATGGTCAAGATCGCCGAAATAGGTTGGATGAGGGCAGCTCAGAACCGATTGTCGTGGAGATCTTTGGGGGAGGAGATCGTCGTGGAGATGATGATGATGACGCACATGAAGCGAGAAAAACTGTCAAAGCAGTGCATGCCATCGTTATATTTGAACCCAGGACGTCTAGTTTGGTCTTCCAATGCAATATATGTCACAGAAAACAGCTCAGTGTGTTCGTACCTTGGCACAAACAGTGTACTCTTTGTGCCATGTAAAAACGGACTTCGGGCTGCAAAGTGCAAGGTTTGGATGTAACAAAGATGAACGTGAATGATGTTTGGGTGACTCCTCTCGAAAGTAGACCAAGTTGCTCACATATGAAACCGCATGAATTATTAAGATTGAGTGAAAACCTACCTATGGATGCACTTTATGTTAACGGTATCTGACTTGGTATCATATATCTACTTAAATATATGATACCACACTTACTACAGGCTGACGGCCCACTTAATAGTAAGCAGTTACCGTCGCCTATGGATGTTTGCGACGCTAGCACCGCGAACATGCTGCTGTCTCATAGGGGTACAGCAACTCCGCTCCTGCATGAAGAAAGCTTCTCGCTTGACTATTTTCTTTCTAATACAAATCATGAAGCAAGCGATTCTAACTTTAACATCTACTTAAAAGTTCAACGCAATCATCATTAACAGCGTGGATTCCGAACTACGCAATAAATTAAATCACTAATAACTGTCATATCTATATCTGATTAAACACTAACAAAAGGGTCTTCCAACAGGGACTTCCAAACTTTGACAGTTGATAAGGCCATCTTGTTGAAGCTACATCTGTCAAACTAGTTGTCATTTATTCAGTCTGTTTTGCCTAATCGCCACGGACGGATATAGCATTCAACAACATGTGAAAATAATAAAATTGTTTTATCAAAATGGGTGTTCTGTTCGAGCAACGTACCGCGCACTTCGCCCATTTTACGATCGCTATAATCGTCCTACCGAGAGGACTATTCCCAATGTGGTTGACCCAAAAAACGTTGTTCTGCCATATAAATTAAAAAAACAGAACGTAATTACTTTTCTCCTTATTTCACCTTCTTCAAGTTTCATTTTCGCGATTTGATTGAACCTTAACTTTCTACAAGCTTCAATCTTTTTTTTTTTTTGGTCTCGGGGAAAAACCTCTCTTGACGGTTCCCCCGGCCCGGGGGGACCAAGGGATATGTGGGACTCCGGGAAAGATGTTCGGCCATCGGACTACCCACTAAAAAACCCCGCTGTTCTCCTATCGCCTACGCCCGGGCCCACGGATATATGGCCTGCCAATCTCGTGGCCCGGGCCGGCGCCGGCCCGCCCTTTGTCTTGAGGCGGGCCGCTTCTAAAGTGTTGGCGCCAGGGGGTCAGGGTTTCGTCCCCTCGGCGCTCTCTTAACAACTCTAGGAGTTGAGGGGGGCCGCGGAACAGCACGCAGCCCTCACCCTCGCGGCAATAGTGCGGGCGGCGGATCCTCCTCCGAGGGGCCGCCTGCTGCCGCTTTTACGGCGGCCGGAGGTCGTTATTTGCCCTCCGGCGCCGCCGACGTGGCCTGCGTTGGCGGGAGGGGAGTGTGGTGGTGGTACGCCAAAAGGTTGTCTTATAATATTAAATATGGATTCAAAAAATCTTATACTAATAGACTTCAAAGTGGAAATCGCTATAGCAATAAAATCAATATTAAAAAGTTTTTTAGCGCAGTTAAAGACGGTTAATCGTCCCGGAAAATGCCGTAGGCCATATATAATTTATTATAATACATCAAGCATAATATTCATGATACTTTATAGATAACAAAACAAGAAATGGGCGGGCACTGCAGATTGTGTTACAATTTCTCAGATTAAATTCTACCAAAATTGAACAAGTGTTTAATTATTTATTGCTAAGTCGTTAAATAAACTAGAAGTTGGTTAATATCCGAAAATGGTACAATGATTAATTACCGAGTTTTAATTAATAGTTGTAATTTAAAAGATTAATTTTAATGTGATATAATTATCTTTTTATAAATTTTATGGACTAAAATGAGATTTGTATCACGAAAATAAAAATGCTATGCAAGATCTTTAGTACCTATCATAAATAATTACTTCACTAAAAAGAGAATACGGGTTCTGGGCAAAAATACTTGTCACGAACAAAGAAAGAAGAGAAAGAGAACTTGATTTTTAGCGATATACAGTTGGTGTGTTTAAATGACGATTAGTTTATGTTATCCAATCAAATTTAGCACTTATCAAGCAAACGCAAACCTTTCGAACGATGTATAACTCAATATAGTCGAGTCTACGATCCTTAATTACCCTGAACTATGTAAATTCAATATTATAGTTTTAGATATTCTCTATCAACGCAGTAAATCAATAATCAAATATCTTGCCATAAGCTTCCAATTAATTAAAACCTAAAATTACTGAACGGCATCTTTAAAATGTCCCCGCCAGCTATCTGCCATAAAATACACAGAGTGCAGAAAATAATTTTTAAATATAGTAAAATATTATAGTTATTATAATTAAAATATATATAATGTTGTAATCGCGTTTCATTTTGGCCTTCATTATTATTCCTATTTATAACAGAAATTTCGTTTTGTGGTTCGTATATTTTTTTAAGGAAACCGGAGTATATAGCCAGCTATTTGGGATACATAACTAGCCCTGAGACGCTGAAGACGGTTAGGTGGTGTTTCTCTTTCATCTAACGCCCTGAGTAGCACATTATTAACATAGCATAACCGCGTTAAATCTATCACACGTCGGTTAGCGGCGTTTACTGAAGGGACATATTCACAGCTGTAGAAGTCCTGGAGTGTAGGTACAAAAATGAGGCCCATTATTAATATATATACTTCTGTTCTCTCAACTATTTGGTTTGTTCTAATTACTTCTGTTCAAAACTTGCAAAATGGTTCATTTTCAAAGATTTATTATATATAAAGGATAATCATTAAAACACCAATTCCGATATCGGTAACAGTAACTAGAACGTTCGAGAACAATAATTAAATCATTTACTACAAAGTGTGAACGTTTTACGACAAATAGGTCTAATTAGAGACTGTAAGATTTAGTACTATCATGTTGAGGTTAAAGAGATTGAAATTTATACGCTTTCGCATAACACAAGCGCTCCTTACTTTGAGACTGAGGATATTTAGTTTTTATTTATTTATGACGACCCCCGTGGCGTAGCTAAGGCACGCTAACGGAGGTCTGGGCTTATGTATAATATGTTTTTATTTACAAAAGAAAAGTATTTAAGTAATATATCAATTGTCTACCCATAAGACAAGTGCTGTACTACTTTGTGACTAGATAGCGATGTGCGTATTGTCCCAGTATATTTATTTATACAGTGTCTATATGCAATAATATGTCTAAGTCATTCGATGATTAATTATCAAGCTATTTACAAATAAAGATTTCAACATTAAGCATTCTAAGGCCGACTTGCACAACCAATCACTAAACGTATTTAGCGCTAAACTTATTTAAATCGTCATTCTGTCCCTGTCACATTGACAACATTTGACAGAGGCAGAATGACGATTTAAATAAGTTTAGCGCTAAATACGTTTAGTGATTGGTTGTGCAAGTCGAATCAGAAATGAGGAGATTCGCAGGAGAACCAAAGTAACCGACATAGCCCGGATGATTGCAAAACTGAAGTGGCAGTGGGCTGGGCACATAGCTCGAAGGACTGATGGCCGTTGGGGCAGAAAAGTCCTCGAATGGCGACCGCGTACCGGAAGACGCAGTGTTGGTAGGCCCCCCACAAGATGGACCGATGATCTGGTCAAGATCGCCGGGATAGGTTGGATGAGGGCAGCGCAGGACCGATCATCGTGGAGATCTTTGGGGGAGGCCTTTGTCCAGCAGTGGGCGTCTTCCGGCTGAAATGATGATGATGATGTGCAAGTCGGCCGAAGTACATATCAAATTAAATCTTCTAAACAGCCTTGGTTAGAGCACAAAAGTGGCGCCAGCATTCACCGGCCCACGCGATACCCTTGGTCGATGTCACTTCTCATATTTTACACTGCTTACTCATGCAAATATAGTAGAGGCAGTGATTTAAATAGAAAATTACCTGCGATTTATATATAGGTCAACGCAAATATATTCGTATAACTGATTCATTTGACGACCTCGGTGGCGTAACGGATAACGCACGTCGGTACGCTCGCGGAGGTCACGGGTTCGATTCCCGTCTCGCGTCTGGGTGTTTCTGGATAATATGTATTTATTTACAAAAAAAAAAGTATATAAGTAGTATATCAGTTGTCTAGGGCCCATAACACAAGTGCTACTTAGTTTGGGACTAGATGACGCTGTGTGAATTGTCACAAAATATTTATTTATTATTTATTTATTTATTATTCATAGGTATTTTGTCAGAGCAAGACGCCTTTTAGTTAAGTTCGTGAAACTATAAAGTCGGTTTTTTTATTGCTGAGGAACAGTAGACGGGCTGACGTCCCACTCAATAGTAAGTTTCACCTATAAATGTTTGCGACGCTAGGGGTACCGCAACACCCAGCTGCCCAGTGGTACCAGCATTAGTGGGTCACTAATGCCTAAACAAAAGGTTATTCAATGCTTATAGATCAGGGGTGGTTGCTATCAAGACGAGCTTGGGGTCTTACCACCTAGCTAGGGATTTTTGTCGCTTTTTACGACAGGCCAACCTCGGCTGCAGGGGTCAGTATTGTTAATCCGCTCCTGCACGAAGATTGTGTTAAGTGGCTATTCCCAGATTAGCTGCTTTATTAACCACTTAACATCTGTAGTTATCTGTCAAATATTATCATAAAATAGAGCAAGTCTGAACCCATTCGTGACGCAACAATATCCTGAACCGAGAAAACATATATATATATATATATATATATATATATATATATATATATATATATATATATATATATATATATATATATATATATATATATATATATATATATATATATATATATATATAATATTATTTTACTACAGTGTTTAACTGTGGTGTACAATAAAAAATTATCTATCTAAATGCGTTGGGACAATTCACAAGAAACCATTTAGTCTCAAAGTAGCATAGCACCTGTGTTATGGACGTGGAAGGGAAATCGAACCCGTAACCTCCGCAAGCATACCAGTGTGTTAGCTGTTACGCCTTATAGCATATTAGTTAGCCATCTATGGTAGCATCTATGTATCAAATTTTGCCCGTGCTACTTTTGCCGGCTTATTAAGAAATAAACTAACCATAATAACCGTGGTCAGTAATAGATAAATTAATATACTATGATAATTCCATCCAGCCGTAAAGTAAGCGAAAACATTTGTGTTATGGGTACTAGACAATTGATATACTATATATACTTTTATTTTGTAAATAAATACAGTGAACACATAAATACCCCGATTCTGGAAGGAAAATAAGCCCGTGACCCAAGCAGGAACGCCTGACATCGTCCGAATTTACTTTAGTATTTTTCCACTTCATTCCCAGTCATAATATCATCTTTTAGATCAAACTTTTAGATTATTTTAGATGAAGTATCCCTATATATTTATTTTAGATCAACGGATAAATATGGTGGTATCCAGTAGATCAGATATAGTATACTCATTCATTTCAGTTTCTGTAATTTTTTTTAATACCATTACTTTATTAACCTTTTTCATTACAGAGAGTTAATCCAAAAATAACCAGAAAGATTAATGTATTTAAAATAATACAAACATATATGTTAACGAATTTCCTGTATATCGTAAAAAATTACAGAATTGCTACAAAGTTAATAAATGTTCAATATATACAAAATTTAAACTTCTCTGTAATGTGTTAGGGTTTGAATCGATTACCTTAAATAAAAAGGGATCGAAGCCGTGTATATCAAGTTTAGTTTTTTGAATTGAAAACTTCTTTATGGTTGATTTATATTTGTCTGATGTGTCGTGTTGTGACGCGTCAGAAGCATATCGGTCTGATACGTTTTATATGGTTAGGGACAAATTTGTATGTCGTGACGCGTTCTGTCGTCTGTCCTAAATGTATGAAACCATATGCTTCTGATGCGTCACGACACGACACGTCAGACAAATATAAATCCACCTTTAGCCGCGTTGAGCACTTTCTGGTAGCGAAAAATGTTATGGATTCGCGTCACCGACATGCTAATGTTAATTGTATATCTATATCTAGTAGTATAATTATCTATAGCACGTACTGCTCTAATACCAGACTGGCGCATGAGCATCGGCCTGTATACACGAATACATAAGTATATATAGGCGGCCCACTTAGAATTTAGCAATTATCGTCGCCTATGGGTGTTTATAACGTGAGTGGCATCGTAACAGGCTGCTGTCCCATAAAGGTACAGGAACTTGGGTCACTAATGCCGGAACACAACACAAATTTACTATGGCGGCATACTTAAGACCAAAGGTGGTCGCCAACCGAACGGGCTTGGGGCCTAACCACGTAGCTAGAGTGGGTAGTTTTGTCGCCTTTTACGACAGGCTGACCCCGGTTGCAGAGGTCAGTATTCTTTCTCCGCCCCTGCATGGATAAAAAATAATAATTTTGGATTTTGAAACGCTTATAGCTTTCCAGGGAAAGTGATAAGCGATTTGGATAGAGATCTGCGAGGGATCTCACTGCAGTTATACCAGATCATTCAGTTGAGAAGTATACTTTTCCTGAAACGCACACGCAATATCCATATTAATTATGATATCAAATTAATTTATCCCAAAAATGTTCAATGGACGGCGTAAAAGTACAATTGAAAGTGAAAGTAGTGAAGAAACGTTGTGAGTAATTTTTGATGTGTGTAATTTGTCATCATCATCATCATCCTAGCGTTAGTCCCGGTTGCTGCCCAAACTTTCGTTTCGGTGCCCGGGGTCCGCTTTCCGACTTTTTCTACTCCACTTCGCGCGATCTTCTGCATCCCTGGTAGTGAGCCCATTGGCACGCATATGTAATTGATGTGTGTAATTTGTGTATTTTTGATATTTTTATGCTGTATAGTCATATTTACTTCGCGGCAGTCTTCATGTCCGTGACATTGCGGATAAACTGCAGGAGTGTCGGCTCCTTTGGTACGGCCACGTTATACGGCAACCGGATGCTTAAGTGGGAAACAAATGTCTGGCCATGCCGCCTCCGCCGGGCCCCGGCAGGGGTAGACCCAAAAAGTGCTGCCTTGACGTCGTAAATGGTGATATGCGTGCCAATGGGCTCACTACCAGGGATGCTGAAGACCGTGCGAAGTGGAAAAGAAAAAGTCGGAAAGCGGACCCCGGGCGCCGAAGCGAGAGTTTGGGCTGCAACCGGGATACAACGCAAAGATGATGATGATGATTCTATATTTACTTCTTTTTATGTATATTCTTTATTTATTTCTTTCTCACAACGCTTATCCAAAGCAGATTTTCGGGTTGTAAGTATATACTGATGATGTTAGTATGCAGGTAGGTTCCTTCACGATATTTCCCTCCAACATTGCTTCATAGCAATTTTATTATAAAATGCATATTGGGCACACAAAACTACTTAAGCGGTGTATGCCATCATGGCATTTTATACCCATCTCAATTATGTTGGTCTCCAAGCGCACACTTTCCTACAACATCCCTTAAAAACATACATAAAACTAAAATAAATAAATATACTGGTACTCACACAGCGCCATCTAGTCCTTAAGTAAGTAGCATACTTTCCCTACCCCTCTACCCTTATGGGACAGCAGCGTGTTCACGATGCCACTGGCGTTGCAAACACCCATAGGCGACGGTAACTGCTAAATTCTAAGCGGGCCGTCAGCCTGTCTACTGTCCTACAGTAATAAAAAAAAGCATTGCACTTATGTTATGGGTACTAGACAACTGGTATTATACTACATATAACAATAATAATAAATTTTTATTAAACTTTGTTTACAATAAGAATACATGGGTGGTGGGCACCTTTAGGTTTCGCTCTTCACTAGACTACAAATAACAAAAGTATGTTTGTGTGTGTGCACGCGTGCGTGCGTGTATTTTATAGTTGTGCAAATATCTAATTTATTTGTTATACATAATTAAAGTATTCCTGTAATTGCACCAGTTACCGATTCTAAGTTTGTCTTATAAAGTCTTCTATTTCATCGCATGTTTTATTTTTTAACCAATTTAATACTTTAATTTTACAGTATATCAAGTTTTTCATTGATTTTGTTATATATACATTGGTTCCCTGTTTTACGCATTGACGAAGATAAATATATCTTATACTTTTCCTTCGTAAATACCAACCGACGTTCCGGTACCGGAGTTCATTAGCCGCTACGCCCGAGAGGTCGTCACATATGCAACCGTATTAAAATATTCTCAATCAAAAATAGATAAAGTAGACGATAATGATATATATAAGATATATGATAAATATTCATCCATTGTCACGGAGCAGAACCTTGATGCATTGTAGATTATTCCGCGGCGACACCTCGGCGCCGCATTATAAACCAGAACCGGGCATCTATTTAGATATGCCCATTAAAATAGCGGCTCAAATAGTGTCGTAATATGTTTGGTTTTCTGGTATTGCACTTGATTCAACATCTTTAGACCTTATTATAATAAATACCTGCGTACATTGTATATAAATAAATACATTATGATAATTAACACAGGGCCGTCTAGTCCCAAAGTATGTAGCAAAGCGCTATGTGTTAGTACTAGACTATTAGATACTATCCGTGCAGTGGAAGACAAAGAATACTGACCTCTGCACCCGGGGTTGGCCTATCATAAAACGCGACAAAACTACCCACCCTAGTTACGTGATAGGGCCCCAAGCCCGTCTGGATGGCGACCACCTTTGGTCGTAAGTACGCCGCCATAATAACTTTGTGTTATGTTCTGGCATTAGTGACCCAAGTTCCTGTATCCTTATGGGGTATCAGCATGTTCGCGATGCCACTGGCGTTGCAAACACCCATAGGCGACGGTAGAGACCGATTTAGAGGTCCCGGGTTCTAATCCCACGGTGGCCCCCATGCAATGTTTATGCAGTTTTTCATTACCTTATGTACGTAATTGTCATGTACGACGGTGAAGGAAAAAACGTGAGGAAACCTGCATAACGGTATCCCGCCAATCCGCTTTAAACAAGCATAGCGGGTATACTGACTCTCTCTAGGGAGAGTCCTGAACCCAGCAGTGGAACCCTATAGGCTATTTTATTTTTATGGTTTATGCAGACTACAAGAACTGGCCGAAAAGACCATCGAAAAATTTCAACTCATACCACAAACAATTGAATTAAATGAAATGTTAAAATAATTGGAATATACACTTCTCATCAAAAAAATCGAAACACCTCTGAAGTTTGGTTTTGAATGAGTTTAATGTTTTTTTTTTTACATTTAATCATAAATATAAATAATGCCAGTTAATTGAGGATATTATAAGGTATCATTTAACGAATGTTAATGTTTCAAATTAAAATTAAATTTCTTCAGCTATTGTGTTTTGTTCAACAGGTATGTTTATATATTATAATATATAATATATTATATAAAAGGTATACCTTTTAAGAATAAATGGTTAAATGTTAGAAACAAGGATGTAAAACAGAAAAATGTAAAAAAAAGTTTATTCAGTATCTCCTATTTCCTCCCCGGGCTCTTATCACTGCTTCCATGCGGTTCCTTATGGAACGGATAAGCGTCACAATCCTGTGTTGTGGGATGTTATTCCACTCTTGTATAGCTATTTTAAGCTGGCCAAGCATCTCCGGAGCAAGATCTCTCTCTGTGATTTGACTCTTCAACTCATACCATAGGTGTGCTATGGGATTTATATCCGGGATTCTTGCTGGCCAGTCCATAACCGCCATACTGACTTCGCTCAGGTATTCATTTACAATGCCTGCGGTATGAGCCCGGGCATTGCCCTACATAAAAATGAAGTCTTCACCAGTAAAATGTACGTAGGGTACCACATAAGGCTCCAGACACTCTCCGATGTAACGTGATCTATTTAATGACGGTAACTGAAGTCCAGTCCAGATACAAATGCAAGTTCAGTTTTTCTATCGGCGCTTATGCCTCCCCAAACCGTCCATGAACCACCACCGTAACTGACTCTTTCTTCAGTGAAGCACTGTGAAAAACGCTCTCCCTCTCTTCAATACACCTTTTTCTTCCGTCGTTACCATACAGTTAAGTCGTTACCATGATCTTACTCTCGTCACAAAAGAGAACTTTGCTCCATTGAAGGTATGATCAATTTAAGTGCTCAAGTGCAAAGTTGAGGAGTGCTCTTCGGTGGTCTGCCGCCAATTTTGAGCCATTAGCCGGTTTACAAGGATTCATGCCACGCTCCGCCAA
This sequence comes from Malacosoma neustria, assembly GCA_963693495.1. Taxonomy (NCBI): domain Eukaryota; kingdom Metazoa; phylum Arthropoda; class Insecta; order Lepidoptera; family Lasiocampidae; genus Malacosoma; species Malacosoma neustria. The sequence goes on from OY856390.1 coordinate 12,975,393, forward strand.
TCTTCTTCCTATTATAGAATCGCTTACAGACAATCCTCGAACCTCACGGAGCCGCTGCTGCAGTTAAATAAAGTGAAAGTGGCGATTTCTTAGAGAAACTGACACAATATACCAGTCATCTTGCTCAGACGTAACTCTATGTCTACCAGATCATGGATGGCGAGTAAACATACCAGTCTCCCGATAACGCTGATACACTCTATTGACAGCAGAATGGCTTAGCTGCACTCCTGCAGCCACAACACGCTGACTATGCCCTGCATCCAGCAACGTCACGACTTGGGCGGCTTCTGTGGGCGATGTAGCCATATTTTTTAGAAAAATATCTCTTTGATAGGATATCACAGAGCTTAGTTAACCACGCTCAGCTCATCTCAGAGCGCAATTAAAAAACAACGATAATTTATGCAAAAAGTAATGTGAATAAATGCAGAAATTCCGACGGAATACACATTGAAAACAATCTCTATTCTCTTATCTATATCTATATTCATTTATTGGATGAAAATTTGAAAATTTAAATTTAGAATTCTGGTACACCGTTGTGTAGACTAAACTGCCAGCTATTTATTGGCGTATTTCTTTTTATTATATCAATCCACGTTTTCAATTAAATGCCACCTGATTAATACTTGCAATAGTGTTTCGAATTTTTTGGTGAGAATTATAGTTTAGATTTCAATAATTGAATAGCTTTCAGACAAGTAGAACTACCTACCGTAAGGGTAAAACAAACTTGCCTTGTTACCCTAAAGTCTCACAAGTTTTACTGTTAAATTATGCTATGTAACTTCCTACGCAGCGTAATTTCTCAACTATAACATTGACGACTTAGCCAGCCAAGAATTCAGTTCGATATATACTGGCTCGTTGATTCAACTAACAAGTATATGATTAGACCATCATTTTGCATAATACAATTTAATGCCAGTAACATTTTTCCTTAAGAATTCCACGTTGGTGGTACGTAACAGTTAATTCAATATATTTTTATTGCCATAGGAAAGTAGACAGGCAGACGATCCATTATGGCGGTATATTAACAAAGCAGGAGTGGTTGCCATTCACACGGGCTTAGAGATCTACCACCTATACTACCGAAACGTTATGATGGCCGTTTTGACGTTTGTCCACTCCATGAAGTTTCGTATTAATTAGTAATTACATTTGAAGGAGCAAATTGTTGTTCTTTATTGTCAATAGCGACGTGCAATTATTGACAATAAAGAACAGCAATTTGCTCCTTCAAATGTAATTACTAATTAATACGAAACTTCATGGAGTGGACAAACGTCAAAACGGCTATCATAGCGTGCCGGTAGTATAGCTGGGGTGGTTTTTCACCTTTTACAACAGTCGCACGTGTCAGTATTCTTATTCCGCCCCAGCACGGAGATGAAGTTCTTCATTATATTCAACTTTTACACGCCCTTTTGGGCTGCCCTGCAGTATTAAAATGGATGGAATAGCTGTTACTAAATTTAATCGAAATTAATTCCTATCTTGATTAACTCACATTAATTCCACGTCGATATTAAATCGAAGTGACCAGCGTATACGCAACCGCAAATTGCAACCAATCAGTAATCATGCAATAGGTTTGGTCATGTCTTATCGAATAAAATCACTTGGTTACGCTGTCATAGCCATACTCGATTGGACATAGATATGATCAGAATTTCGTTTTAGATTTAAAGCTGCAACGCACTGGGAGACAATTCGATGGTGACTAAATATTTTACAACACAATAATAATTGTTCCACTGAATAAAAACCCTTAGCTTGGCGTTATTCTCAATTCTACCCAAAATTGAGTTTGAAACAAAAAACAACTTTAAAATTAAATTAGGAATGATTGTTTAATATTAATATACTAAGTTATACTAATTTGTTATATTTGTTTTGAACTTCCAATGATATGATAAACAGCCTTTAGATTCGACAGTTTAAGGCAGCGGACCTCCGGCATCGAAGTGGAACTTTAATTTGCAACCGTGATTTAAGATGATGGTGAGATAGTTTAATTTATCCTGTCCAGAATATTGTAAAGTATAATACCAATTTGCATAATTTTCTTTACGGTGTCAATAAATAAGAACTGTCCACAACGTTGTGCTCAGTTCCACTATTCGGTTCAATCCTAGAGAACAGGCATACATGCGTTAACTTTATAAGTTTCATCGCACTGCTGTACTCACCGGCAATACATAGCATTTTTATCCGTGCAGAGGCGGAGAAAGAATACTAACCTCTGCGGCCGGTGTTGGTCTATCGTAAAAGGCTACAAAACAACCCACCTTAGCTACGTGGTAAAGCCCCAAGCCCGTCTGGATGGCGACCACCTTTGCTTAAGTATGCCGCCATAATAACCTTATGTTGTGTTCCGGCATTAGTGACTCAAGTTCCTATCCTTATGGGACAGCAGCTTGTTTGCGATGCCACTGGCGTTGCAAACACCCATAGGCGACGGTAACTGCTAAATTCTAAGCGGGGCATCAGCCTGTCTACTGTCCCACAGCAATAAAAAAGAAGCAATTATGTAATATCGTAATATGTACATTAGGCGGGTATTGCATGTAGGTGCGGTCGGGGACATCGAACCTGTAACCTCTAGATACCGCTCCGAGTGGGATACCATGTACCCCTACTTATTTCGTTTATATTATTTAACAATATTTCATTGCACACTAAAGTCAGCAAAAACCAAAAAAGCATATATTCAAAACTCAATATGGCAAGTACTTGGTCGCAGTTCAACCAAACCTTATTAATCTTGTGACATTGCAGATAAATTGCAGGAGTGTCGCTTTCTCTGGTATGGCCACGTTTTACGGCAACCGGCTATTTACGTGGGGAACAAATGCCTGGCCATGCCGCCTCCGCCGGACCCCGGCAGGAGGGGTAGGCCCAAAAAGTGCTGGCTTGACGTCGTAAGGGTTGATATGCATGCGTGGACTGACCACCAGAGATTGTGCAAAGTGGAGAAGTCGAAAAGCGGACCCCGGGTGCCGAAGCGAGAGTTTGGGCTGCAACCAGGATTCAACGCTAAGATGATGATGATGATTTCGTTTAAGTTATATAACAATATTTCATTGCACACTAAAATCACCAAAAACCAAAAAAACATATTTAAAACTCAATATGACAAGTAGTTTGTCACAGATCAACCAAACCTTATTTATTAATCTTGTGTCCAAAGTTTATTCAATTAGTAACAACGACTGGCCACTGCAAATGCGGCAATTTGTCATGTTGTGCGTTTGCCCTTATAGAGATTATATTCGATAAACCAGCTGCTTGATTGCACAAAGTCAATTTCACAATAGAAACATAAGATAATAAGTTACAAGTCAAGTACAAAATTTTTAGCCTTTATACCCAAAATATTATGCTATATCTCAACAATTATAGAAGAAATGTATTTTGTTATTATTAAATTACAGACAGTATACCGATCTGCTTGCCTTAGGTGGAATGTTAGGTTACACTATTATTTTTGGTGTATTTATTTTCTCATGGTATGTTTCTATCAATACGTAGCAATTAGTAAATGTACATTAAACAAGAATGCCTAAGAAAAGCATGCCATCATGGAAATCGAACCATTGATCTCTGGATTCCTCTTTTGTAATATACTCACACACTTTAGATCAACTACAGATACGGCTAGCTAAATGGCTACATAAATATAGTATACATACTATACTAAGTTTTGTCCGTGAGCTCGATGGCTCTATAAGAATATATTTAATTATCTACAATTAGTTTGTTTTGATCTTGAGTGTCCGTCAATTTTATATTTGTAAGGAAAGACCTGCAAATGTTTTCTTACAATGTAGGTAAATGTATTAAAAATTGTCATACTTAAATACTAAAATATTTTTGTGCATTCCACTTATATTTTTAAAGCTCTGATGCATATAAGTTTAAAAAGGATTTTACACTCGTTTTTATTGCAGAGAAAAAGCAGACGGGCTGACAGTCCACTTAATAGTAAGCAGTTACCGTTGCCTATAAATGTTTGCGACACTAGGGGTACCACAAACACGCTGCGATCCGCACAGAGGTACTGGAACCAGGATCACTAATACGAACACAGCACCAATTTATTATGGCGGCATACTTATATTTTTGGGGTAGTTGCTTTACTACTTTGAAAATGTACAAGACAATGTCCTACCTCTGTACGACTCTTTTTCAGAGAGTTCGTCTATGTATGGCCTAATAGATTTATACTCACTGAATATAGATGAAAACAAAAAGATACAATTCTCATATAACCAGTAACTTGATCAAGTTTAAACTTTATATTCATGGAGCTGTAATTACAATCAATTTCCATGCAAATATATTAGCATAAGGCAGTATTCAAGAGTAAATTTATTTGAAATATTCTGTGATATTTCTAGCTAAGAATTAAGTAGTAAACTAAATGTGCTAAATTCAATAAATATTAAGAACATTTATATGAAGGAAATCAATTTTTATGTTGGATTACTAATTTATATTGCAGTAAAATTATGACTTAAACCGACATCAAAAGATGTCAAATATCAGAGACTGTTAGTTTATTTAAAAAGAAAGAAATGTTTTAATAAACAAGTTAAAAAATAAGGTACACAAATATTTGTCATATGTAATAGAGGTATGAAGGTGATTCGTTTTGAACTACATTTTTTTCTCCCCACAGCAAAATATAATTCTATGCTGAAAAAAATCCTTTTCTTCCTCTTAATTTTAATTCTAAAAACGTCAAAAAAATTATCTTTGCTCAGCATGATACCATCAAATGCACCTGAGCTATAAAAATTCAAGAAAAATAATTATACTCTATGAGTAGTATATCAATACTACTTATATATATTATTCATTTATAATTAAATACACCCAGACTCAAACCATAACCGAACCCGCAACCGACGCAAATTTTCGTGCGAAAGCCGGTGCGCCACGAAAGTCGACAGAAAATATTATTTTTAAAATTGCCTGCCCTGTTTAGGTATACCTATTAAGATTATATATCTTTGAAACAAAAAAGCGAATGTAACAACATCGTGATAACCCATAAACGGGGGTAAAGTATCTACAAAGGTGGCGCCTAAAATAGCGCTTACGACATTATAATTATGCCACAACTACACTCCCGCCTTATATGGTTTTGGTAAGGCTTTGATTTTAGATTTACATGTTTAACCTGTTAATTAACTTAATTAATGGTTTAATTTTGTTTAACAGTGTATAAAATAACAATATTAAAAACACTAAACATTTTTAGAAATACGAAAATAACTGAAGAATTACTGAAGCCTGTTTTTATAAATTTGTTGAATAAAAGAAGAAAAATATTCAAAACAGTACGAAAAAAATGTGGGGATATTTTTTTTATAGTTCACAAACTAGGTATCTCCAGTCAAGATGCTAAAGTTAATCAAAATTTAATGATATATACAGTATAAATAGTTTATACGGCTTTGAAACATGGCCGGAGCTAGTGCGACACAAGCAGGAACTGCGTGGCACGATGATGAATATGCTGCGGTGGGTATGTGGAGTGACGTGTAAAGAACGTGTTAGGAACTCCCGTATTCACGGTAGCCTTCATGTGCGTGATATTGCTATACATTCGTATGCATCCAAGGCATGGGTTCCATTGTACGGTCCTTCACACTCCTTTTTGTATTCATATAGTCATACAGCCTCAGCCAAGCTGCCTGACAGGAGGGTTAGACCCAAAATGTGCTGTCTTGACGTCATATCACCCTATATGTAGCGATACGCGTGCCATTGAACTGACTAGTGTAACGCCAAGGACCGTACGAAGTGGACAAGAAAAGTCTGAAAGCGCTGGGATAATGATGACATTATAAAAAAGGTAAACCTTGAAATAGTGAACACAGCATGCATAACATTTATAAAAACAGTACAATTTTAGTGGCCCTGCAGGCATCACAAACTCTTCCCGCGGCGCAATCGACGCAAAGGACGTCAGAAGTATTATTTTTAATATCAGCAGGCTTTATGAGCGCCAGAAGCAAGTAGGCTGGGCCAATAAAGAGCCAACTTAATGCACCATTATTACTAGGTTCGCGCTTAATGTTGTGTTACAGCCATGTAAGCCATCATATCCTTTCACCCTACAGCGCTGAATATGCTTGGAAATTGTTTTATATTTTTACTAGCTGACCCGGCAAACGTTGTTCTGCCATAAAAATAATAAAATGTCAAAAAATAAAAAATAAAATTTAGGGGTGGACTACCCCTAACATTTAGGGGGATGAAAAATAGATGTTGGCCGATTCTCATAGATATCGGATAAGCACAAAAAATCACTAACTCAATTTAGTTATCTGCCTACTGCCTACCCCCTAAGAACGATGGCGTGATTATTTATAGCCTATGACCATTTCTAGGTTATCATCTATCACCATACCAAATTTCATCAAAATCCGTTCAGCCGTTTAGGCGTGAAAGAGGAACAGACAGACAGACAGACAGACAGAGTTACTTTCGCATTTATAATATTAGTATGGATAAAAGGACGACAACTAAACTCGCCATGCTCATCAGAGTAATATAGCTGTAGTTTAGCAGATATGTCCCACCTAAAAGCAAGTAATCACCGTCACCTATGGCCATTTGCAACCCCCCTGGGTTTTAATGCTTTGTAACCGCTGTCAACCTTGAAGAAATTTTATAAAGTCTATTTTAAAATTCCCCACATCTTAATGCGACGGGAAAACCTGAGATGAAAGCTTCGTTTCTAAAATCTCGGGTATATTCGAAGCATATTTAATATTATTATATTAAATATGCTTCAATGATTAAATGATTTATTGCATGAAACATGGCTGGGCACACAAAGAGCACATACAAGGAGCTAACATGTTCCGTCATAGTAGCATACAATTTTTGATTCAATTGGAAATAGGTACATTAATTATTTCAATATTATAGTCATTGAAATTTATAACAGAATATACAATATAAAACATACAAAATGTGTGAAATATTTCTATTTAAAAATATATTGAAATAAAAAAATAAAAGCCATCATTAGTTCATAATTAATTCCGAATGCATCAAAAGCATGGGTTCCATAGCACGCCTTTTTACAAATCTTCTTTTTCTAGATCAAGAAATTATAAGAGAGAGCTGAAATAGATGTGGCTAAATTTGGTTGGACTGTCTAGCCTCCCACTTCAAAAGGAAATCCCAAACCGTGCCATTCCTTTACTGTCAGTAACTAGCAAACTTTTTGACTCGTTAAGTTTCTTACCTCTTAGAGTAGCCCTATTTTTATTTCTGAGTCATGGTAAAAAAATAAGTATATAAACAAAACAATAAAATAATATTTATCTTATTGTCCAAATGAATCAAATAATATTTAATTTTCCTGCTTTCACGTTACCATCCCATTTATTTTTGTGGACACAATTTCAGATATCTTTCCATGAAAACAAACCTTTTTACTCATAACAAGGGTTTATTATTTGTTTAACGGCTTTGAAAAGATGTTTTAAAAATAAACTTCATATCTGTTACAATTTATTAATGATCTCCGTCGGCTTTCGCACATTGGAACATCTGTGGAGGTCACGTGTTTGATCCCCGTCTTGAATCTGAGTTTTTGAGTATAATATGTATTTATTTACAAAATAATAGTTTGTAAGTAGTACATCATTTGTTTAGTAAACAAAACACCAGCGCCGTGCTGCTTACTTTGGGATTCCATAGCGGTGTGTGAATTGTAAAATATATTTAAAAAAAACTGTTAACTAAACCGAATGACGCTGGTTAGTTATTCTAGTATAAACATGTCAAATAGTCTATAGACAAGTCGTTTGAATTAACATTTGCTATTTCTGGTTAACGTTGATTGATTCTTTCCTTTCTTCAATTTAAAAATTTTAAAGATTTTTTTGCACTTTATGAAGTATGCATTATTTTCTCTTAAATTGCGCAATCCACAAAATACATATAATACTTTTTCATCCATTTTCCAGTTTACCAAGTATCAATGTTTTTATTGTAAAGATGTACTATTATAATATATGATCATTATTAAATATAAAATTTATTAATGACACACAAACAGTTGCATCCATTACACTTTGGAGCTTGGGGCTCACTGTTGAAATACTATCAAAGGACGAAATTGATTAATAATTGTAAATAACCGAGCGATCACTGTGAACATGCTTGGCAATTCTTTTAATAATATCTGTTGTTCTGCCACATAAATTATTTCTAGTGAATTTGGTTGTTACATAAAAAAAATAACGAATGTATTGTTATTGTGTGGGAATGGGATTTATTTAGATATTTTATACATAAATGTATACATAAATCATAATTTAAAAATGTGCGTCTAGGGTTTAAATTTGGGGTTATAGTTATATTTTCATGCCAAATTATATATATATATATATATATATATATATATATATATATACCTAGTCAGGTCATAAATTCTGTCACATGTTTAATGTAAAATAATTGTAACAAGTTTATTCATTATGTAACCATTTATATACCAAAATGAACTTAACAAAACATAGATTCTTATGACATTAAAGTTTATTCAAAATGACCTCCGTGATTTTGAATACAAGCCTTCAATCTGCGCGGCCAGTCCTCTATCGCAGCACGAACGAGGTCCATGTCAATATCGGCGGCTGCCTTAATCAAGGATGTCTTGAGTGACTCCAAATTGGGATGAGGCTTTGAACACGCCTTTTCCTCCAAGTGTTGCCATATCTTGTAATCTAACGGATTCAAATCTGGACTGGAGGAGGGCCAGTCTTCGTGCCGGATTAAGTCGATTTCACGCGCCGCCAGCCAGTCTTGTGTGCTCTTCGCTCTATGAGCTGGCGCCGAATCTTGTTGGAATACCCAGTGCCTGTTATTGAACATGGTATGAGAAACAGGTTCCACAAGGTTCGTCAGGACTGTATTTTGATACACAACAGCATTCGTTTTTACACCTTTCTCACAAAAATGTACCTCTGTTAAGCCCCAATAAGAAACTCCCAACCATACCATGAGCGAGGATGGAAAATGACCTCGTTGGACACGCGGAATACGGTTGCTCGCTTCTTCACTACTGTGTGCGTACACCTTATCATTTTGTTTGTTGTAGCTCTCTTCTACGGTAAACATTTTTTCATCCGAAAAAAGAATTCCCCGATATTTTTTTCCCGCGTACCGCTTCAACAAAGCGCGGCATCTCTTCAGTCTCAGGTCCATTAGACGAGCATTCAAACGATGTCCTGTTTTTCTTCGATATGCCCGAAGCCCTAAGTCTTCATTTAACACCCTTTTCACCGTGGTTCTGCTTAACCCCATCTGAAGGGCCAACAGTTTCTGCTTACGTTTGGGATTTCTTTGAATTCGTGCCTTCACAGCTTTTATCACTGCTGGAGTCCTAACAGACCGAGGGCGACCACTTCTTGACCTGTCATCTACACTAGAGTCTTCATTGTATCGTTTGATGGTACGATAAATGAATCTTTTGGTTATATTCAAATTTTTCAGTATGTTAAAAATTTGAATTGGCGCGTAACCGCAACGATGCAACGCAATAACTGCAACACGGTCTTCTTTAAGCGTCCACTCCATATTTAAAAAATGAGTAAAATTCTAAAAGTATACATTTTTATTTTCATGAACAATTCGAGATTCGAATTCAATAAACTTTTTTGTGGCCAGCATTCTAAAAGAAAAGTTTTTACTGTGTGACAATACTTATGACCTGACTAGGTATAAATATATGGGCATTTCTCTGTAAGCTCGTACAGGTCCCATACAAATGCTGTCCTGGCAATTATTTTTGCCATTTGCCAAAAAACTGTGTCCTATTTCGAAGAAAATTAACTATTATTTTAGTTAAATAAGGAGACCCACTGAATTTATACATATTTTCCGAGTTATTAGCAATTTTCCAAAAAATCATGACAGGGGACTGTTTGAGGCATCAGGGGACTGTTTTGAACGTGACAGGGTGCTGTTAAGTGATACAGAGGACTGTTGTACTTGACAAAAAAATCATTTAAAATTAAGCTAACATTTATTCTTTTTATGACATATTTTCGCATTAATTAAAACAAAGTTTATAAAAAATTAACACAAAATATAACTTTCTTTAAACACTCATATCAAAAATTTAACTCTAAGTGCTAGAAACATTTTGAACTCACTGAGATAAACATAGTCTTATTAATAATATTAATCATTAAATGCTTTATGCAGTATTCTAGCTGGGTGTCACGGATATGAGTATGCTGCAGTGGGTGTGTGGAGTGACGCGGACGGACCACGTCAGGAACTCCCGCATTCGTGGCAGTCTTCATGTCCGTGACATTGCGGATAAATTACAAGTGTCGGCTCCGTTGGTATGGCCACGTTTTACGGCAACCGGATGCTTACGTGGGAAACAAATGTCTACTAGCTATGCCGCCTCCGCCGGGCCCCGGCAGGAGGGGTAGACCCAAAAAGTGCTGGTTTGATATCGTAAAGGGCGATATGCGTGCTAATGGGCTCACTACCAGGGATGCTGAAGACCGTGCGAAGTGGAGTAGAAAAAGTCGGAAATCGGACCCGGGCGCCGAAACGGAAGTTTGGGTTAAAACCGGGATACTATACGCTGAGATGATGATGGTATATTTCAATGTAGACTAATTTTCTTTCAACTGCTTTATAATGATGTCGCCGAACAACGCTTTCTTGACTACTCCTTTTCTTTGATCAGGCTCCTCTAACATTTTCAAAGTCTTTGTCTTAGGTGTATCTTCAACGATCTTTTTGTTTTTACTATTAAATCTCGCTAATATTTTTTTATACTTCTCAAGTTTTTTCTCTAAAAGTGCGATCCTTTCATTTCCTTCTCGGTTAAACTTCTTTCGTCAGTAGACTGTAGACTAGTACTGGAGACTGCTGGGCTTGGAGCTGGAGATATTTGAAATGGAACTGGAGTGGCGGGTCTTGTAGACGGAGAAATTAGTGACGAGGTGTCATGTTCTTTACTAATTTTCGCAAACCTTTTTCTTTCTTCTTTTGGTACTTAAACTTTTCCTTTTCTCTCATTTGTTCTCTCTTTTCAGGGTCATTTTTTCTTCTTTCTTATCGTAGTCGCTCTGCTTCTCTCTTTTTCTGTAGCAATTCCTCTCGGGATAACTTTTTCTTTTTAGGAGCCATATCATGTGTGTTCGATCGGCCTGTGTAAAATAATAATGCAAAGCAATGACACTTTGATGATTCTTACATTAATAAAACAGACTAGCGGATAAATTTACACAAACAATACACAAAAACAATAACCAATAATAATATAATAATAATATTTTTGTGACAATTCATACGGCGTTATCTAGTCCCAAACTAAGTAGCCCTTGTATTATGGGCCTTAGACAACTGATATACTACTTATATACTTTTTTTGTAAATAAATACATATTATACATAAACACCCAGACGCGAGACGGGAATCGAACCCGTGACCTCCGCAAGCGTACCGACGTACCGTTACGCCACCGAGGTCGTCAATACACAGTCCCCTGTTGTGTAAAACAGTCCCCTGCTGCATTATTAGGCAGAGGACTGTTGCCAGGGGACTGTGTATTTAGGTTAGATTACACAATATTTACAAAACGATGTAAAATAGTTTTTTTAAGAACCTACCGATCAATTTAGACATAAATAATAAATCAATAAACTATAAAGCGATACATAATTAAAGTAATTAACATATAAATATTATTACTTACCAGAGGACTGTGTGTGGTAGCGGACCAAACGCGTGTTCACCTCACAAATGACGCTCTGACACTTAACTAAATGGCGTCTCATCACCGCATTCAGCAAGGTTGCTAACTTCAAAATAATTGCGTTTCGTTTCTCTTTAAAACAACGTTTGTAAATATCACAGTTTTTTTTATTATGGATTTAAATTTTTGGCAGGGGACTGTATGGAAATTCTAGGGACAAAGTTTACAAGTGTTTACTAATATAATAAAATTCATAATGAGACCTTGTTTTACGAAAATATATTAATTTTATTATTCTTCTTATTATATTAACTGCCAAAAGTATGTAGTTTCAATTATTTCTTCGTAAATCTCGTTTCTAGGCGGGAATTACAGTGATGGGGACAGCCAGGGGACTGTATTTCTAGAACTGCTATCACGTCTAGAAAAAAAATTAAAATAGTTATGGTTCTAAAAACAATGGGCCCGTAAAGTTTCGGGGTTAAAGTTTCATTAGGAGTGATTATTTTTTAAATAATTACATTACTTTTTGATAAAAACGGTCGGGACAGCCGATTACGAGGTTACAGAGAATCACCCATATATATATATATATATATATATATATATATATATATATATATATATATATATATATATATATATATATATATATATATATATATATATATATATATATATATATATATATATAATAACAGATATTAGTGACTGCCAACAAATTTCTGAAGAACTGAATTTCTTTCGTATTTTACGGATATCTAATTACACCACTATCATAACAACTTATCTTATTTTTATGGCTTGGTATATTTTACAAGCAATTACTGCAAAGATATCTCATGATATTAAATTGCATTATAACTTGAGGCTACTGATGGGACTCATTGATTGTCTCACATCGCTATACGTGCTGTGATTGTCAGGACAGAAAAAAAATAGTAAATACATTATCAGCAATTGAACAAAAGTATTAAAAAGCATTATAAGAAAGCTAGTAATTTGTAGGTAAAAAATTGTGCGGTTACATGTATGGATGTTAATAATATTAGCTAATACCATCCCCTATAATCATGTTGATCCTTGTACTAAGCTTATTCATCTACAAATGAGGCGATGCGGCGTCCTTCCTTCTTTTTTCACGGGGAATTTTTTGTAGGGCAGCTAATTAAGCTAACTTTTTTTAGAACAGTGGTCTGTCTATCTATCCCTCTATTTAAATACAAAACCAGGTAGACAAGATATGTGAAATTCTCCAAGACACCCTACCTTACAAGAGCTTAAGACGTCAAGGGAAGCATTAATTTGCTAAATACAGATCTAAACTCTAAAAATCTACATCACCATTAGATTTACTCTAAACATACGATTTATCCAATCGGAATGGTGGCTCTAAATTATATTGATACAAATAAGAACAGCGTTCATTAAATGCGCCGTTATTCACTAGTTAATGTTTTATTACATCATAAATTAGCCAAAGAGGTGGTCATGCCCTTCCTTATAAAAGCTGTAATTGTTGTCTACGAAATGCATGTACATTTATTACCACTACGTTTGAACAATAAAGATTATTATATCATAATGATAAAATTGTGACTTCATAATTAGCTTTTGCGTGGAATTTCTTCTTCACCTAAAGCTTTCTTTTAGATCCGAGGCTTTTTTAAATCTCTACGTACTCTATTAAACATTACCGGCAAAACTTTATCTCTTTTGCGTGGATGCTTTTCTTTGATACCTCTTTACTGCAAGGAGGCTTAAATAGATATATGTTACTAAACACAGATGAAGGCCATTCGATCTTCTACTCAAACAAGAAGGAAAAAATAAAAGTAAGTAAAGTAGCTACGATCAGACTTAAAATATAAAAGATGATAAAATTCGGTTACCTTATTTGTAAAAATACAAGAAGGTCTAGTGATGAATATTATGGGGAATATCACGGGTAAACCAGCTCAGTAAGTCAGCCTTTTCTACTTTGTACAAGCCCGTTATTACAAATAATACTTAACATTAAACTAATTATTTTTTATAGCTGAGGTCAGCAGACTGGTAATCGGTCCAACCAAGAGTAGGCGGTCACCGTGACCTTTACCGTTTGCAACACCAGAGGCATTACCAACGCGCTGCTAGCCTCAAATAGCTACTATAGAACTTGGTTTAGTAGTGTCGGAATACAATACAAGGCAACAACACATTATGGCGGCATGTTTTAAAACTAGGAGTGGTTACCATCCATACGGGCTTCCTTCCCTTCCACCTGGCAACACTCCAAAACTATATTACATAAAATGATACAACATATTATTCCGTCACATCAAATCCGTCAAAATTATCAAAATTCTAGTGGAAATTTTTGATGATATAAAATTTACAAAAGAAAAAGAAGTAAAATCTAAATAAAGATGGCGTGCTTTTACCCTGAAGATTGCGAGCAATTTGCAGTATATCCAATGTTAGTGGCCCCTTGTCCAAAAACGTGTTATGAAAATCCACCTATGTGCTATCCCTGGTTTCCACGATGTCCTTCGCCGAAGGTATGTATTGTTGTAAAAAGAAAACATGAGTTTCAAAGCCTCTAACTCGAATGTGAATTGTGCACGGGCCCCGTAAAAGTCGACGACCTGGCAAAAGTGCCACCTTACTACTCAAGAAGAAACCAATAAAAGTGTCGCTTGAGGATATATTAGATGATTGTCAACGGAATTTCGTGTCCTACTTTGAATGTGAAACGAGAAATATAATATAAATAAAAAGGATGACAGATTTTTCCCCAAAAATGGATTAACGTCAGGCGGTTGTAAAAACTAAGCCACAACTATTACAACATGTAACATGTTGTGCCGACCCCATATAATGTGGGATAAGGGCAGAGGCAACAAATCAACCGATCTTATTAAAGTTTAAAGTGAAGAATGTATAAAATGTACCTAAAAAATCTGGAAAGAGTAGTTCGAATGAAAATAACTGCCAATAATTTAACCTAATGACCTACAATAAAAGATCTATATCAGTAACATCGTAATAAGTTAAGTATCCACACGTTTCATGTTACGAGTCCCCGTGTAAAGATAATCCAAGGTACTATGGACACCATGTTATACCAATATGCATAAAAATAACTTACTAATACCGTAATCAAATAATAACATTCTAGTAATGTAAGTAATAAACTTACGATAACGACGTCATACGCCATGGGTCGGTAATGTAAGCATGCCTAAAAAGGTAGCGACTGGGAACTTACTGCGGGGCAAGGGTCCTAGGGTTGTCTGAATTTCATTCTAAGCTATCTTAAGAGCTATTATTGAATAATATTTACAATACTGAGTAGCCAAACTTAATTGCTTTATGGTTTATAACTAGCTCTTCAAGTTAGACTTTTTTGTCGAAGAAAACTCTTTTCCGAGTCTGTCCGTCCACCTGTTTCGAGGAATGTGGGGGGGGGGGGTTAGCGAGGTAAGACTAAGACTGGGTAAGACTACCCACTAAAATACCCACTACCTCTAAAAAGAAGTTAGTAATATTTATTTAAACAGTCATATATCTGAAAATACATAATCCAATATTTTATAATATTATATTTTATATGGATTACATAAGTAAGTAGTTAACCGTCCCCTATAGATGATTGTAACACCAGCATGCACCAACATGCTGCGGCCACGTAAAAATTTTATGACATGAGAATTATAAAAAACTTCAATAGGTTTGAACACAAAATAAGTACAGACGTTTATAATAAACACATTTTCTCCTTTCTAAATATTAATAAGAAATACTAGTTAAAATAAATTAAACTAAATTGTAAAATATTCTTTCTAACACGCTATTTCACACTTAACTCGCTAACCCAATTTTTCTAATGAGGTTTAAATTGATGTAAAAGTTTTTCGGCTATTAGTAAAAAACGCGCATAAATCAACTGCCGTAATGAATGATAAACGGCAAAAAAGTGACATAAACTAACACCCAACACTTAAATAAAGACGAGATGGTTGCTTCAACATCATCAATCTAGTGGTCGATCCCAGTTGTTTTTCTAGTCTGTAACCTAAGTTCTTAAGTGCAGTGAAAAACAAATCAATAAAAATTCGTCTTTTTGTCTTTTCAATGCGTCTTTTTGTCTTTCTAAATAACTCTTTTCTGACCAATAAAATCCAAAAAAGTGGAAAATATTTTGAATAATTAAATTTTACACAAGCCACGGTTATCTTTTACATAACCTCACAATAAAATGAAAATAATGTATTTTACTTTCTTTCAAAAAAACTGAACCTATTCTATTTTTTTTATTTCTGGAGAACAGCAGATAGGCTGACGGCCCACTTAATGGTAACCAGTTACCATCGCCTATGGACCATTGCGATGGAGGCTACAGGAACCTGGGTCACTAATGCTGGAACACAACACAAGGTTATTATGGCAGCATATTTATACACCAGGAGTGGTTGCAGTCCAAACGGGCTTGAGGCCCTACTACGTAGCTAGGGTTGTATTGTCGCCTTTTACGACAGGCCGACCCCGGCCACAAGGGTTAGTATTTTTACTTCGCCCCTGCTCGGAGAAAACTACGTACTATCTGTAAACAAGCAAAAGTAGTGACCATTCTTTCTGTTCTCAGAGTTCAAACTATAGTTGTTTAATTAACCTAGCTTGTTCCGAAGAACACACTCTGAAAACTCAACTTTTTTGTACGAAATCCCGAAAGACGTGGATGCGACTCTTATGCTCAAAAGGATATATACAGTATAGTACACGAGCCACTGCTGTTACTGGTCACTGAATCTTGAAAAGCAACATCGAACGAAACTATTCTTCTATAATTTGATATCTACGTTAGGAGAACAATTAATCCTCCTGCTATCATAATAGGGTGACCCTTTTTCCTTATTCTATTTAACAAAAAAGCTGTGAAATATATATGTGAAATTTAAAAACACTGGTACTAATAATTCTGTTAAAAACATATTTCTATTCTATCTCTACAGCACGTGTTCTGTATAAGCTGTTTTTTTTAAATATCAATCTGAAAAACCAAGTAATCCAGTAGCAAAAAGTAAATAGTTACATTTTAATTATGAAAATAGAATGCAAATTTAGAAATTAAAGACATTTAAAAGTTTTATGTCCAATTTTAAAAAGAGTGTATTAAAGGAATATTATAATAGCAATGATTCTTTACCTATAATCAGTTTAAAACATAATATTTAAAATTCGAAATACAACTTAAAACAAACCTAACTAGTTGTTGTTTGGATAGAATGCGAAAAATGCAAAATCCAACCCTAGATCTGTAGATAGCTGCGAAATTAACAAGAAAGAGCTATTCGATGACCCCAGGGTCGCATTCCTGTGGCAAGGGCCGGAGACGATGAAGACAATGCGTCAATGTTCAAGCCGCTGCGAATGCTCGACTTTATGGTCCTTTGAGCATGTATTCAAATGGAGGAACCAATTTAAAAGGTCTTTATGATATGAGCTATGAATACTATTTAGAAATTTTGCGATATATATTACTTTTAGTTGCATTATAATTGGATATAAGATTTTTAAGGTGCGATAAGGTAGGCTCATTGGATTTTTGATAGAAAGATTTTTTATTGAGGTACAGCAGACAGGCTGACGGCCCGCTTAACAGCAAGTACCATCGCCTATGGATGTTTGCGACGCTAGAAGCACCACAAACACGATGCTGCCCCATAGGGTTACAGAAACTTGGGTCACTAATGCCGATACACAACACAAATATTATGGCGGCATACTTAATACCAAGGGTGGTCGTTATCCAGACGGGCTTGGGGCCCTATCTTGTAGCTATGGTGGGTTGTCTTGTTGCCTCTTACGACAGGCCGACACCAACCGCAGAGGTTAGTATTCTTACTCAGCCCGTGTTTTCTTTTCTTTTTCCGTTACCACTTCTCAGCAACTGTCAACAGCAAAAAGCAAAGCAAGCAATAAAAACAATCAAAGCAATTATTATTTCCATTTTCAGGTGGATTGTGGTATTAAATATTTACTTCAAAGGTTTGAACATCAAGATAAACCCTATTATCCGTGACGTCTTTAGGTGATATGGTATACACAGTCAATGTTGCCACTTTAATAAGCCAGTGTTGTATCGGATTACATAAGACAGTACGTAGGTTGCGAACATTTGCGTAGGCCTAACGAGTGGATAAATTACCGCATTTCTGCATTCAAGTGATGGTTTGTGAATCATTTGATAGGTGTAAGCCTTTTAAAGTAGAAGGAAATCTTTGAATCGTATATTTGTTGGTATGTGAAATAGGATTCTTCGTAGAGCTGGGAAGAAACGCGAACTGATGCAGACCATCAAAAGAAGAAAGGTTGCCTACCTCGGTCATGTACTTAGGCACTCCAGATACGAGCTTCTTCAATTGATAATGATGGGCAAAGTGGCCGGAAGAAGAGCTGTTGGACGTAGGAAGAAGTCGTGGCTACGCAATATCCGGGAATGGACCGGAATCACAAGTGTCGCGGAGCTTTTCAACCTCGCCAGGGACCGGGTGAAATATGCAGAGCTGACTGCCAACCTTCACTAGTTGGAGAGGCACATGAGGAGGAGGAAATAGGATTTAATATTATGACATAAATACACGGCAATACCTCAATACCTCCTACAGACAGGCAACAGAAGCCGTTGATGGCCAATAATAAACAAGATTGGCCCACCAAGCCAAGATTGACCGATGTAGAGCAGCGGTGAAGCCTAACGATTAGCTTATTTTTGACATCCTCCGTGGTGTAACGGCTGAGGTACGTTGGTATGCTTGCGGAGGTCACGGGTTTGATTCACGTCGCACATCAGGTTGTTTATGTATAATATGTATTTATTTACAAAAAAGTACATATATAATATTAGTTGTCTTGCATCCATAACACAAATACTTTAGGTCTAGATGACGCTGTGTGAATTGTACCCAATTTATTTTAAAATCTTGGCTTTAGTAAGAGAAAACTGATCAGTTTTGATCTACAAATATCTGCATTTTAGTACACAACTGATATTTAATCTCGCCAAATCTTCTTCTTTCCTTTACAAAGAGGTTGTAAGTTGCATATAAATAGAATACATATATAAGATACTTAATTTTTAAATCATTAATCAATCATCAGCAACCAAGGTTTCATTCTGGAGTAAATTAAAAAATATAATTGTAGTGCAAAGAAGTGCACGTTGTTCACGTCAGTGCCCATCTCGCACCCTTCTATTTCCAGACCGAATAATAGACACCTAATAATAGATGATGCTAAAGTTAGTTTTTACAGAGAAAGCCGTCTAACTCCCGCGAAACTTACGCTACTTGTGTACATTGGCCAGCTTGCAAGTAATTTTGAATAAAACTCAAACAGTTTTGGTAGAACATTTTATGATAAAATAAGCAAAACAAATTTAAATACGCGTGAAAAATCGTTTCAAATTGTTAAAACGTCGTCCAATGGGTTTTTTAACCCAACCAGTACGTAACGCAATAGAAGTGGACAAGTGGACATGTTTATACAGCCAGAATAGTGATTTACAGCTATTTTTTTTAATTCGCATTCCCATCGCGTCTGTTATGTCTCACGGTACCGCTCTTGTGTCACACTTTCTCGGAATAATCAAATATAAACGTTGACTATGCTTTCTCATATATTTGAACACAGCTGTATTGTAAAACTATAATCATAGCTTCATATATATATCATTTGATACGTTCAAACCATCGGTCATAGTATTTTACCATGACATTGGCAAAATCAATGCCAAGGCCTTGAAGCTACAAGAAATTGAACGCGTTTTACATTGACGCTCTATAAAAAGGTTTGTTTTATAATTTGAATTGACTAAACCTGAACACTTATGACTGGTATTTTTCTTCTTCTTCGAAACGTTTCACTCAGATATCAACAGGATATTACATTCAAGCACGTTGGTGAATATTAACACACAGCATAATACTATGCATGCCTAAACGAACATTTCCTTCCTTAATACTTCCTTTTCTACACTTAAAAAAATAACAGCAGAACATATGATCACACTAGAGTCAGTAGACTATATTTAATTTCATACCCTTATTAAGCCATACCATGCCTATTTATTATCAAAAATATTTACACCTTAATTGAAAATATCCACTAAAGATCTTGCCATTCAAGGTATAAGGGGTCCCATAAAAACTTTCGAGGGCGGAAACCAAATCGCATAAACCACACAAACTCTTACGCTCTTCTTTTTCCTGTCTTATATCAATCAGTACAAAACGTTTCCTTCTCTTCTCCTCTATTAGCCGCAATATAAATATATTTTTATAAATACATAAAAATACTACCAATTAAATCTGAATATAAATAGTAATAACTGCCCATAACTTGCCACTATTGGGCTCTAGCCTCCCCCGAAACGGAATAGACCGTATATCCACCACGCTAGTCTAAGGCGTAATGGTGGGTTACATATTTTTTTTTATAGCGAGAGTTCAGCAGACAGGCAAACGGCCCACCCTGGCAGGTGGTCACCGTCGCCTATGGACGTCTGCAACACCAGATTAACAACGCGCTGTGGGCCTCGTAGAAATTTTATAACGCCTTTTTTGAAGAACCTCATATCGTACCGCGCTGAGAAAACCTCAGCCGGAAGCTCATTTCAGATCCTGAGAGTACGCAACATGAATGTTCTTGAGAACCGTTTCGTACAAGAAAGAAGAGGCTCCAAGAAATGGGAATGAATATCCAGCCGATATACACATATACCGCTGATCTCGGTTAGATTTGCTCAAGATATTTTCCACCACCGTCATTACGTAGTAATATAATACACACGTAACGCGGGAAAAGCTAAGTCGTGCATGCAGCTGTGGTATTCGTATCAGTAACCTGTAGACTAGGCTAGAGACGCTAGGAGCACCTCTAACAGGCTGCTGTCCGCATAGAGATACCGGAACCTGGTCACTTAAGGCGGAATACAAGGTTGATATGGCGGCATATTTAGAAACTAGCGGTGGATTTGATCCAGACGGGCTTGGGGGCCTACCACCTAGCTGGGGTTGATTAGTCGTCTTTTGCAACATGACGACCCCGGCAGTAGAGGTCAGGATTCTTACTCCGTCCCTGTACAGAGAAATTCTGATTATATTACGCATGTTTTACTGTTATAACAACGTAATAAAGCGAACTGGCGTACCCAAAGCGCAGTTATCTTAAGACCAGTCAAACACCATGTTTTACATTGTAAATATAATGAAATGCACAAACTTCAATTAAGAAACTTCCACTAATCTCCAAAACAGTTAATTTTTATTACCCCAATTCTTTCTTTTCAAGCAAATCCGCGCACTTGCCTAATGCAATAAAGGCCTAATCCCTAATAATTTACGACTTAGCTTCCCGAACCACTAAGACATATTGAAAAACATAAAATAATATTGACGACCTCCATACCGTAATGGCTTCTACAGCGCTATCTACTCGTTGTCTCAAAGTAAGCAGCAGAACGCTTATTTTATGACATAAATACTTATATACTTTTCTTTTGTACGTAATTATTTTATTAATATATGAAATAGATTTGTCTGAGTTTTATAAGAGTAAATGCCATCTGGATTCATAGAACTATATAACCGTCGTATTTTCGATAATCAACGTGATATCCAAAGCGTTGGACCCAAAGATACGCTGTCGAGTAATATCACAAACCTTTAGCGCCAATTAAAACAGTAGCTCTTGTGCAGAAAGGCACGAGAAAATGGATAATATAATAATAATAATGTAATTAATATATAAATATGTATATTAGATATATTATTATTATATATTATATAATAATAATGTATATTAGAGTGAACAGGAATGTGAATCAAACTAGAGGCTCAAAGTCACCTGAATTATTGCGCGGGCGCAACCGCGTACACATACGTACTAACTTATACTTATCTATACATACATACAACATACATACATAACAAATAATATATCTTTATAAGCCTTGAACAAAAAGTATAAAGTACTAATATAACTTAATATATGCGTCGGGCTATAATGGATGAGATGGGTGCATCTAAGTTAAGTTTAACAGAATAGAAAACTGAAGAGTACCTTTAAAATGCTGCATGAATCAGCAGCAAGAGAATCAATTTATCCTCTTTAACGGCTCTCTAGAAAAGTTTAGCTCTAATCTTTTTTTTATTGCTGTAGGACAGCAGACAGGCTGACGGCCCGCTTAGAATTTAGCAGTTACCGTCACCTATGGGTGTTTGCAACGCCAGTGGCATCGCGAACACGCTGCTGTCCCATAAGGGTACAGGAACTTGGGTCACTAATGCCGGAACACAACACAAGGTTATTATGGCGGCATACTTAAGACCGAAGGTGGTCGCCATCCAGACGGGCTTGAGGCCCTACCACGTAGCTAGGGTGGGTTGTTTTGTCGACTTTTACGACAGGCCGACCCCGGCCGCAGAGGTTAGTATTCTTTCTCCTCATAGAGCCAATATTATTTCTTAAAAATATATAAATTAAAGCCTGGTAAAAAATGCATTACATTATTTACCATTCTAAGTCAATAGCGGAAATAAAAGGGAAACTGATGTCTTTTGTAAGGTCCACTAAAATATTAACCGTTAAAAAGATATAAAAAAACCGAATTTAAATAACATAAATGAGAAGAAATAAATTATGTATTTTACGGAATTAGAGTCTTCTAGCGTCTCCCACGTATGAATTTTATTGCTTTTTGAGGTAAATAATAATATTAATGTCATAATTATCATCAGAACAAGTATATTTTAATGATATGTTTATATTTTAAGATTGCATAACCAAATATTAAACACTTAGATATTATATTAATTCCAAAGTATTTATATTAAATGCCGTTATATCTTCAACGTCAGCGTATCATACAGGAGAAATGTTTCTGTATTTGAAAGTGACCGTCAAAATGCGTTAAGGTGGCGCCACAAGCATCACTATTATTTTTTAGGTTATAATTACTAAATAATTTTAGAACTACGCTAATGGTTGAGGTTTTCAATACTGTACTGTCACTAATAACTTTAGTTACCAAAATATTAAATTTTTTACTCAACATACTTCAATTCGTCTATAACAGCTACTTTCTATTCATACGTTGTATTCTGACAGGGTTTTGAACTGCAATTTACAGCGAGCAGCGGAACACTTTTTCTACTTCTCTCCCATATAATTCTTCTATAAAGCTCTTCTACTCTACATATAAATAGGGTAAAGCCCTGTTTGTGGGGAGGGAAAAAGGATATTTTATAAAATATATATATTATCATAATATATATCATAATGTATATATATATATATATATATATATATATATATATATATATATATATATATATATATATATATATATATATATATATATATATATATATATATATATATATATATATACCATTAAATGAAATAGAAAAGAAAAATTATATAAAAACAGTATCATAATAGGTATAATAATTTTACTATTAAATATGTAGCCATAAAAACAGCGTTGTTGTGATACAAGCATATCCAACACAACACATTAATGGTATTCAATATTTGACATTATTTACATAAGTGACATAAAATATTAAGTTACTCTGTTACCGGTGTATTTCCACAGGTTTTATGAAGAAACTGGTATAATTTTATAGTTTACAATAAAGATTTTTCTATTTTTACTCCAGGTAATTGTTGCCCATTAAAATTCCAGACGGTTTGAAAAAGTTATTAAATCTTTACGATTGTTATTGTGATAGTCTTTTTAATTATATAATGAGATGTTTTTGTGTATAATTAATTGAAATTATTATAAAGGTACATGACTGTCTAATGTCACTTCAGTCCCAGCTAGAGAATCCAGATTCAAAACGAAATTTAACCCAAATAACGTAATACAGCACTTATGGGTACTAGATAACTAATATACTACATATATACTTTTATTTTGTAAATAAATACATATTATACATAAACATTCACGCCAAGGGGATAACTTATAAATACTGGAACCTGGTCACTTATGCCGGAACACAACACAATGTTATTATAACAGCATATTAAACCACAGGTTGCCATCCAGATGGACTTTGGACCCTACCACCTTGCTTGAGTTGTTTAGTCGCCTTTTACGACGCCTGGCCGCAGAGCTCAGTATTCTTTCTCTGCCCCTGCACGGATATATAGAAAAAACATCATAATGAAGTGCATCATAAAAAAATTATTTATTTTTCGTTGATTTATTCAAACTATTACTATATTATACAAACATTTAAAATATAAAATTCTAATTATGGAGTAACACGCCCTTGCTACAATTCGGGACTCTCTTTTAGTTAAGTTTATTTAGGTAGTTTTCATTGCACAAGTCAAACAAGACTAATGTATTGTGTATTGTATCTGAAAATTTATGTATCAAGTATCTTATTATTAAGATTTCTAAAAAATTAATCGCTTTAGTAGCTTAAATTTATCCAGAAAGCACCTTATCCTTTAAAGATTAAAGAAATTATTTCAACACAGAACCAAGTTTTTACAATTTAATTAATGAAAACGAATATAGATGTTGCGTCATAAGTTAACAAAAGAACTTATTTTGCTAATTCACAGTCAGCCAGAACACCATACAGTTTTCCTATCAGGCAAATCTATGCCACACATTTGTTTAAAATATACTATCGTCATAAAAAAAACAGTGATGAAACATAATTGAAACTCGACTTCTTCGTTTTATTTTAAACACTTAAATCACAAACAACATTAAATAATTGAACGACGATTACTTAATTTTATGGAAATCATAGCGAAATTGTTTTCAGGCGGCACGCCTGCGGAGTTATTGGTTGAATTCTGTTCTGAGTGTATGTATTTATGAATGATATGTATTTATTTAATATTCATTTATTTAACGACCTCCTAGTGTAACGGCTAACGCACGTTGGTACACTCGCGGAGATCACGAGTTCAATTCATATCCAGCGTCTGGGTTTTTATGTATTTATTAACAAGAAAAAAATATTTACAAAAGGAAATTAGTATATCAGTTATCAAGTATCCATAACATAAATACTCTGCTGCTTTCTTTGGGACTAGATAGGGCTGTGTGAATTGACACAGTGTGTTTGTTTGCTATTATCAAACGGATACAGACATTGCCAACCACTTAAATTATATAATAAATTAAACTAAAGGTGAGAAACTATGAATCAAAGAAAGAAATAAAATGATATGCAAACGCATATCACTGTGAAATCTCAGAGTAAAACAAGTTTATATTATCTTGCGAAAAACCAATAGATTCATTATGTTGATAGAAATATCAATGTTTAATACGTCGCAGTTAATTATAGGCTTTCATTCCACTCAGAGTCACGCCACGTCTTAACAACTAAAACATTACCATAAATAACTTTATTTGTATTCATGTAATAAATTAAATTCATCGAAATAAAAAGTGTGTATATGCAATTCACATACGGTAGAAGTGAAACTTCAGAATAGTAGATTACATTTCATATAGTGTATAAAAGCTATGAAAGCTCGAACAAAGAGGAGACGAAGATTGTAGGACATAGTGTATAATGTATCTGCTCTATCTCATTCTCTCGCAGACCAAATTCAATTTATGAATATGTTTCTCTTTTTGGTGTCGCTTTTTCGTTTCATCGAATTTTCAAACAACAACGGTGTTAAAGCAGTTTCACTTTAAAAATAAAGGGACTGCATGTCCACATTTTTGATTACATTAAATTAAATAACGACGATTTACCTCATGATATTTTTTTTATAAATACGGCACAGGTTGATATCATATTTAATGGAAATAATGAAGCCTATTAGCCAACGTACTGGCCTTTTCAAAAAAATAGGGAAAGAAGCGTCTACAGACTTAGGAAAATTTTATCCTTGGAAGACACGAAAGAAAATAGTACAGAAAAGGGATTGAGAGGCAGCCTCTTGAACACCTCACTCAACATAAAAGCATCACTCGGATCCAACATCACCTGTCCAGCTTACTTAACAGATTTATGTCAAAGAGGCTTCGGCTTATTGGGCTTAACAAATTTAACAAGAATCCACCTAAAGTTGCTTCTAGTATTACAGAGCTCCATTATCTATGACAGCCACTTGAACGTTTAACTGTCTACTAAGCTCCAGTGATGAAAAAAGTTTCTGAATAAGTTTTATAGTGCTGATAATATATTTTGGGTAAAAGCTTTAAGAAACCATTAAAA
The DNA here is from genome assembly GCA_963693495.1 of Malacosoma neustria. Classification (NCBI taxonomy): domain Eukaryota; kingdom Metazoa; phylum Arthropoda; class Insecta; order Lepidoptera; family Lasiocampidae; genus Malacosoma; species Malacosoma neustria. The sequence goes on from OY856390.1 coordinate 13,001,407, forward strand.
TATCAACGCAGTCGCAAAAAACGCAGTCGGCGTGTATAAAATAAATAAAATAAATATTTTATGACTATTCACAAAACGCCACCTAATCTCAAACAAAGTAGCATAGCACTTGTGTTATGGGTACTAGACCACTGATATACTACTTATATACTTTTGTAAATAAATACATATTATACATAAACACCCAGACGCAAGACGAAAATCGAACTCGAGACCTCCGCAAGCGTACTGAAGTGCTTTATCCGTTACGCCACAAAGGTCGTCAAGGGTCGTCGAGGAGAAGAATGAGTACTCTTTCCAGTAGATATTTATGCTAAAATACAGTGCACAGGATAAAGTTATTGGGTATCTATTAAAAAAATGTATATTAATATATAACAATAATGAATATACTAAGACATTTCATACATAGCTATCCAGTTCAAAGTAAGGGGCAAATCACTTGTGTTGTGAATACTAAACAACTTACATTACTTATACTTTTTAGTTATTTATACATTTTATACAAAAACCCAGACTTAAGATGGAAAATGAGCTCGTAACCCCAGAAAGCGGACCGACGAACAAAATCGTTGCGCTGCGAAAGTTTCATTTATTATTTTTATTATTAGTAAGAAAAAAGTAATAACTAAATGTGTAATACTAAATCATCACAGTTTGAGGTAAATTGCGTATTTGGATCCCTAGCAAGGTAAGGGCACGCCGACAACCGAAGAAGCAAAAACGTATGCGTTCATATAAGGTATGTTTTTCCACTTACCGACAACGGCATAACATCATACATTTTTTCGAGATGCCGGGTCGGCGCCGTACTTATGTTGTGCCGGCTGCTGGAAAATCGCCCATTAGCCTTCATAAAAATAATTCAGTACAATGCTGTATTTAAACAACCTTATTCACTATAGTTTTTGTTTATTATATTTTTTTATAGCTTTATGTAGTTATTTTATTTACATATAAATATAATATAAAAAAATAAATAAAATAAGCTTTTATTGCTGTTTTTCTTTGATGTTTTTTTATTTTAAAATATTAATAAAAAGAATTAGTTTTTCTCGACAATCGGTTACATGTACTCTACAACAGCTTTCGACAAAGGCCTCCTCTAAGGCTTTCGAATTTTTCCGATTTTTTTTATCCGTGCAGGGGCGGAGCAAGAATACTGACCTCTGCGGCCGGGGTCGGCCTGTTGTAAAAAGCGACTAAATAACCCACCCTAGCTACGTGGTAGGGTAACAAGCCCGTCTGGATGGCGACCACCTTCGGTCTTAAGTATGCCGCCATAATAACTTTGTGTTGTGTTCCGGCATTAGTGACCCAAATTCCTGTACCCTTATGGGACAGCAGCGTATTCGCGATACTACTGGGCTTGCAAACATCCATAGGTGACGGTAACTGCTAAATTCTAAGTGGGACGTCAGCTTGTCTGCTGTCCCACAGTAATAAAAAAACGTAGCCATTTTTGGCCTGCTGACTTCTTGAAGTTATCTTCCCAACATTTAAATTGCCTTCCTCTAATCCTTTTATTTTCTCTGCTAAATTAATATAAGTGCTCAATAAATCAGTTCTCGAAAATACTCAATCGGTACGGTTAGTCCAAAAATGGTACGAAAGATATGACACAAAGCGCTCTACAATTTTTTGACAATAATACTAACATGTTTCGTTTTATTTCATTGCTATGTTAGGAATTATTTTTCACTTTTTATTAAATTTATCATGATAGCGTGTTTTTTAGTTATTTTAAAGAAAGACGTATGTCCTTCTTCTGCTGCTAGTGTAATAGCAAAGGGAGTAAGTCCATCCACTTTTTGCTTTTAACAACTTCCTGTGAATAACATAAATATTCATATTATTGTGATTGTCCTAAAAATTATAACATTTATCCTAATATAAAAATTAATAAATTAATTACAATGGCAGGAGCCTGGACAGAATGACATTGGTGCCCTGGAGGAAGGGATGCCCTCTGGTATGGGACGCTACCTTCGTAGACACATTAGTGGCTTCCCATCTTCCAGATACAGCTCTGATAGCTGATGTTACTGCTGCAAAACAAGAGGACCTGAAACGCCGCAAATATTTCGGTGTTGAGACTCTGGGGCAGTGGGGTCCACAAGCACATAGACTTTATCGAGACCTGTTAAAACGCTTGATAAAGGTCTCACGGGATCAAAAAGCTGGTTGGTATTTAGGGCAAAGGATAAGTGTTGCCATCCAACGCGGTAATGTAGCCAGTGTTTTGGGAACGTTCCGACCGATAGCGATTTGGAATCAATTTATTATTTAATTTTATAGTTTTCGTGTTTTTTGTTTCTTTCTTTTTTCATTTTTTATTGTAATATAGTGTAATTATGTATACATGACAACATATGTAACATAAAAAAATTAATTAATGTAATTATTAACAAAATTTACTCTATATTAATAATAAAAATAAATTTTCTTAATTTTATTGTTATTCTCATTTCATTGAAAATTTAAACGACTAATATGCACCTTAAGAAAGATGTTATTAGGACTTGATACACATAAAATGAATAAATAACAAAGAAGATCCTTAATATCGCGTGTCTTAATAAAACCTATAGTTTACCCAGCAAGAAGTGGGCACAGTTTGCAGAGATCGGTGCATTAGTTCGACTCGTGTCTTCAATAATGTTTATATTCTATTATTTTTTTATGGCCCGCTTAGAATTTAGCAGTTACCGTCGCCTATGGGTGTTTGCAATGCCAGTAGTATCGCGAACACGCTACTGTCGCATAAGGGTACAGGAACTTGGGTCACTAATGCTGGAACACAACAAAGGGGGTTATTATCGCGGCATACTTAAGACCAAAGGTGTCGCCATCCAGATGGGCTTGGGGCCCTACCACGTAGCTAGGATGGGTTGTTTTGTCGCGTTTTACGTCAGGCCGACCCCAGCCGCAGAGATTAGTATTCTTCCTCCGCCTCTGCACGGATAAAAACTTACTACGTACCACTTCTAGTATAAATGCGAAAGTAAATTTTTTGGATAATTGTTAGCCACATAATATGGATGTGACTGAAACTTGAGACATATAAAAAGTAATAATAATAACAACCTAAAACGTAGCACAGATGAGTCAGGGCCTCCCAATAAACGGACAATATACCCGCTACCCTTGTCTAAGATGGATTTGCGGGTGAGATATGCCAGTGATCTCTGTATCACACAGGGTTCCTCCCTATAATTTAATTTTAAATATATTTAATTAAATATATTTTTCTATCCGTGCAGGGGCGGAGAAAGAACACTAACCTCTGCGGCCGGGGTCGACCTGTAATAAAAGACGACGAAACAACCCACCTTAGCTACGTGGTAGGGCCCCAAGCCTGTCTGAATGGAGACTACCTTATGCCGCCATAATAACTTTGTGTAGTGTTACGGCATTGCACTGCCGTCCTACAGCTATAAAAAAATTCACCCTCACTAAATGGCAATTATGTCATAATATGTATTATTACAAGATGGACCGATGATCTGGTCAAGATCGCCGGGATAGGTTGGATGAGGGCAGCGCAGGACCGATCATCGTGGAGATCTTTGGGGGAGGCCTTTGTCCAGCAGTGGGCGTCTTCCGGCTGAAATGATGATGTATTAATAAATAAATTATGTCATAATATGTATTAAAAATTAAAAAATATTAAAAAGATGATAATAATAAAATTAAAAAAACATAGGTTAGAAAATTAGATGTATGGAATGGGGTGGATGTTATTTACATGTATAGAATTTACCTGCCTTATTTGGTTTTTATATTTGTTATTCATAACTGAATGGGGCATGATCAGTTTTTACCGAAGATACAAAAAGGAAATTTTAAACCCACTGAATATCTCAGTCTGTGGTTATACCAAATGTAACTATTATTTCGCAAAATCATGGTTCATTCGATCGACGATTTCGTGGGAACGCCGAGATTTGATCCTATTGTATTGATTATCTTGATTTATCCCCAGTTTGTTGAGTTCATCTGATAGGACGTTGTGCAATCACGAAATCCAAATTATTGGTACGCTATTGATCTATCTGTAGATTCGAAATTTTAAATTACAAAAATATTGTTTGGCTAGCTAGTTATTTACTAACAATCAGCTCGCACAAATTCATAAAATATATTTGTGATATGAATAAGTAAAGAATTTTTAAAAATTGATCCTGAATGAAAAGTCAGAGTGGAGACAATATTGACATCGAGCATTTGAAAAGAGAATACTCAACAAAGTCATAAATACCAGATTTTTTTCGCAAAAGCTTCTTTTCTATAAAACGTGAACAAAATAGCCACAAAAGTATATTGCCACAAAAGTAAACTGTTCAGTCGACCAGTTCTATCTATGAGCTAGCAGAAAGGATGATGCATTTATTATCTTTTACCAAAGACTAAGAATAGAGCAGGATATACAGATCATCTTTAACCCGTGTAGGGGCGGAAAAAGAATACTGACCTCTGCGGCCGGGGTCAGCCTGTCGTAAAAGGTGACAAAGCAACCCATCCTATCTACGCATAATAACCTTGTGTTATTTTCCGGTATTAGGAACCCCTTTTCCTGTACCTTTATGGGACAGCAGCGTGTTTACGATGCCACTGGCGTTGCAAACTGCAACTTCAAACACCCATAGTAACGGTAACTGCTAAATTCTAAGTGGACTATCGGCATGTCTGCTGTCCTACAGCAATAAAAAAAATTTTTTGGTTAACAAATTCATTGAAGACAGGGCTCCTTTTACATAAGTGCTCGCTCCAGGTATCGTATTTTTAAACAATTTTGTATTTGTAAGTTTGTATATCCTATCCTGCGAATGCTGGGAATATCATGATATTCCCAGCATTCGCAGGATTCCGAAATTCTGTCCATGGACAGAATTTCGGACCAATGCATCCATCCGTGAAGAACTCCGCATCAAGCAGCATCTCTCCGCTTTGGTGCAGTCACGTATTCTCAAATTTTTCGGCCACGTTTCAAGGCGAAACAATGACTCCATAGAGCGTCTCGTTGTCCAGGGCAAAGTGGAGGGGACCAGATCACGTGGAAGATCACCCATGCGATGGACCGACCAGATCAAGTCGGCTGTGGGCGGGCCTTTGCATGAGTGCACCAGAATGTCTCTGAATCGCGAGAAATGGCGTAAAATCATACAGCGAACAATATCTGCCTCTAATAGTACTCTACTACCAGTTGATCACGACCGCTCTGTAAAGAGTGAAACGACTAAGAAGAAGAAAATATCCTATCCTATGGCTATATTGTAGATCATCCTGATTTCTTGTTTAGAAAACCGTTTTCTATTTCAATTACATGTATTTTAAAGATAATTTTAGTACTGAATTTTGTAGTTAGACGAGTAGCAACCTTTTCTCCTTGAAACAGCCGAACACTTTAAGAAGGTTTGTTAATTTTCAGAAAATTTAATTAGTAAGGAATTTATATTAAATAAAAAAATTCTTAAAGTGTTATTGCAGTAAAAGAGACCTAAGGTTCTAAATAAATTCATGCATATAGTTCCCTCAACTAGAGTTAATAAACCCGTCGACGTAATGAGGTAAAAGGCCTACTTGCACAAGCTACTTATGTTTGTAACTTTACACCGTTGTGCAAGATTGCGCCAAATAAAGAAAACACTAGCCGTTTGTTTGCCACTCCTTTGCCAGTTGCGTTTCAAACCTGCTTTTTTCTAGCACGTTATTTACCTTTTAGGTTATAGTTCTAAATCTTTGTCAATAGGTTCTAAAACTACGATGGCATAAATTTATAAAATGATTGATCGATTACCGAATCTAAAGACCTTCGTAGCACAACGGCTGTCGCACATTGTAGCACTTGTGGGAATTACAGATTTAATTCCAGATTAATTTACAAAAGAAAGAATAATATATAGAATATAGAAAAGAAGAAAGATTTATTTACAGAATAAATTATACAAGTAGTATAGTAGTCTAGTATACATAATGAGCGCTCTACTGCTTACTTTGGTATTAGATAGGCGCTATGTGGTCGAGGTGGGATATTTGCGTAAAATGGCCGGCAAGGACTGGATGTAACGAGCCGAAGGTATGGCACTATAGCGTGCACTGGGAAAGACCTACGTCCATCAGCGGACTTCAGTAGGCTGACGAAGATGATGAGTTATTTATAATGAGTATCTGGGTAAGTCAATTCTTATTTATAGTTGGAAACAGCCTACATTTTATTCGAAAAATCATATAAGAAAAAAGTTATAATTATCATTATGTAAAAGTACTTTTGAGTTTTAACTTAAATTAGAGCATTCATGTATTTTATGTTTCATGATGGCAATTTTGACCTGATTTTTTTTATTGCTGTAGGACAGCAAACAGGCTGACGGCCCGTTGTTTTATCGCCTTTTATCACAGGCCAACCCTGGCCGCAGAGGTCAGTATTTTTTCTCCGTCCCTGCACGAATAGGATTCAGGTAAACTAGAGTAGGATTCAGGTAAACTCATTAGTTTTCATTAATGGGAAAGTTGAATTACTAACTAAGGCCTAACAAGTAACTTTATTTGAAGTCCCATGTAAAACAAAAGGTACCTAAAAAATAAATTACTTCGCATAAGATCAACTTTGAAAGTTTAGATTTCCGCTTAAAGAGATTAACCCAGTTTCCTAGCCATTAATTGAGTTTAGTTTGACATATTGTGCCACTCAATAGATTGTAATTAGCCGTCACAGATAAAAAATATCTTAATGTCATGTCATCTATTCCTGTTTAAACTGAACATAGAATAATTGATTGAAGCTTCCATATTTAAAAAATAAATGTCATGGGCTTTTAAATTTAAGTGATTATGATTTCTGAGATAAAAATAAAGATCCCTTCAAGACTCTTTTTCTTCAAAAGCAGTCTTGATTAAGGTTTTGCTTTTGGAGTCAGGGAATCAAGTGGCAGGTGCCGCTATAAAAATTAAAGGAAATCTGTTCCTTCCATTTTATTAAACTGAGGAAAAAGAAAATGAATTGTCCGTCATATCGCTGGAAATGTCATTGATGCTACACGAAATATTTACTTCCATGATAGTGTCAAACATTGTACCTTAGGTTACAAATTAAAATCACTGGATAGAGCCAAGATTTATCCTCTCCATTATGGCGATGATTACTAAAGACTCTTTACACGAAAGTACATAGCACTACTATTTAGCCAGTTTTATAATATTAGTATACTAACGACTAATTCGGTAATTCGTCACGAATTCTAAATAGCACTCAAAATAAATATATTTAATCGAAAATTTAATAATATAAAAATAATCCAGCTTTCACTGTAGCTAATGTTGCCAGTAAACTAGACATTGCTGTAACTGGCATGATACAGATAACTGCAGATTATTTTAATTTATTTGCGATAGAAAGTCAAGCGGAAATTAAGCTGCGATCATATTTTAAAGTGACAAAAATGTATACATTAATTTTTACAGGTTATGGAAATAAATTTAATCTATGACAGTGATTCTTACGAGACCTGATCAATATTTTTAGCATCCATTACATTGACACTTAGATTTACGAGCTTATTTATATTTAATATACGAGTATGTTTTAATATCATATAAAATTAAATCCCTTTCATGCTATAAGTGTAAGAAGTCCCACTAAGATCTTTGGAACTCACGTCCAGATTACTTGCCAAATAGCATGGTGCATATTTAGCATCAAGTCTTGAGATTTTTATATTAGAAGTTCACTTGTTTGGAGAATAATAACAGTGATTTATCAATTATAGTCTAAAAACAGTACTTTGTTATTTTATCACCTATAGATTTTTACGACGCTAGGGGCACCACAAATATGCTGCTCTCCCTTAGGGGTAACAGGAACCTGATTCACTAATGCCGAAACACAACACAAGGTTATTATGGCGGCATACTTATAGGCCAAGGGTGGTTGTTATCCAGTCGGGCTCTAAAGCCCTACCACGAAATTAGAGTTGCTTTGTCGCCTTTTACGGCAGGCTAACCTTGGCCGCAGGGGTTAGTATTCTTACTCTGCCCCTGCACGGAAATCCATTGTTTTGAGCAGAAAGCCCTTAAACCAGGATCAGTTGTGGTGAATAGAGGACTAGGCTCTGACGTAAGGTTTTGCTTCCAGAGATATGAGGTCACTGCCAAAAATTAATTAGTTAAAATCAAGCTGAGCCTAACCTATTCTATTAACTTACTTATGTTGACTTGTCTCAGCACAAGAATAGAGAGTGTCGAGAGTAAATACCAACGCAAACGACGCGCATTATTGTCATTCCTAATATTGGACCCCGAGCTCCGAACTTTATGCAGGCATTCAATAATGGTTATAGAATCGCCGAGATTACTTATTAAAAGTTATAATCCACCATTGCGAATCAGTAAGTCAGAAACAGCAAAAATATAACTTGATCAACTATACGTCATTTATTGTCATACGTCAAAATTGATCTACTATACGTCATTTATTTTACTGTATAGCAGTACGTATTGCACGTAGATAAATACATAGTTTTTTCACTCAAGCAATAATATTTTATGGAATTGTAATTCGTATTTGTATTATTAAAACTGTATTTGTACGTTCAGTTAACGTACTGTACGTAGTTGTACAAAATTTGACTATAAAAGATATCAACGCGTTTTTGTCCCATTTATAATATGTAGCTTATTTCTATATAACAAAGTTACATGTTTATAAGAATTGTTAAATTGAATGTTTTTCACATTTTCAAATTATATTTCCTATTTCAATAATCATAAATTTATTATCACTATATGCAAATGACATATCACTTAACCTACTGATAATCGAAACCGGGACTTTTGGGTTCAGTTAAGCTAACAGATAACGAAAGAGATGCATGTTTTATTGTTCTTAAAAAGTAATAAAACTTTTTTGATGTTCATTAGATCGTAACTTATGTAATTTAATACCCAAAATTTATCCTAACTTCTATTTAGTCCGACGTAGCTTAAGCATATTATATATACTATTACTTAGTTTTGACACAAACGACGTGCTCTAATTTTTCACTCTGACAGTATGCAACAGTGGACCCAGGATCCTTAGCGAGAGCTTTTAATATAACCAGGATTTACCATTTGGATGAATGAAAAAGATAGAGTAAAAGATCATGAATTTGAAATTAATGCTTAAAATTTCAGCCTAACTTCTTCTTTAAGAAATTTTAGTGATTATATTATGTTACAAATATACATCAAATCAAGTACAAAGCAACTTACTTAGACAGCCTCCTTTTTTCTAACTGATTTGACACAGAAGATGTTTTTCCACATTTTTTTTTCAAAAAACAAATACCATATCCACCTCCAAAGAGTAATGACCACAACACATCACTTAACACCACACATAGTTTCACTTAACACTAACTTAATTAAACACTAACTTAACCGAAACTTGACACGCTTGTACGACAATGTTTCAAGTACTTTTATGACAACTTGAATCAAGTGCTACATAACTGCAAGTTTTGCAAGTACAATTTTGAAACATTCAAATTGGGTTTAAATTATGTTTTATTTAGAATGTAAGAATGCAAGATAAGATTTTGTATAAAAAGGGTTCTCTATAAAGCGTGTGATGACCCTAAAAGTCGCTTTACAACTGAATGTTGGATGCAAAACGCACGGTTTCTCCTGCGCGCGCGCCGGTCGGTATGCGGTTTTGCTGGTGTGCGTTGTATGTATGGCAAGAGGCACTCACACGTAGACAAGCAGGCTGCACGGTTTTTGTAGATGTCCACGGGGCAAGTAACCTGAGTGGAAAAGCGTTGCAACTCGAAGTGATTATTTAATACTTTATTCAGATTTTTGTTGCTAACGGCTTTCTTTGTGAAATACAAAAAAAGAATTTATGTTTCATCTCGATTTTAAGCGAGATATCTTATAAAAATTACTTAAATATAACGTAATACGCCATTTTAGCTCTTTACACAAATACTTCTGTGATGAAATTAGTTAGCATTATTATAAGAATTGTAGTTTATAATATTTAAAGATTATCATAATAATTAAAGATTTTCTTTTACAGCCTTATCTATGTATAGGCATATCAAATAACGAAAACTTATTATGTAGTTACACATAGCAATAGGGAGTTCATCCTTTCCAGATATACCCACTACATCTACCCTTTGTTTACTTTTTATCACTATAGCTAGTAGCTCTAAAAACTAATAATAAAGTGTATCTTGTTAAGTGTGCGTAGGACCCGGGTAAGGGGCGCCTTCGTTAAAAGATTCATCCTACCACGTGGCATCACAAACATTTGTGTATTCCTCCGCCGCCTAACGTAATTGTCAGGTATCTCATTTAACAGTCCAGGATTGTTGATTTTTATCCTCATCACCTAAAATGCATATTTGAAAAGAGCGGCATCTCTTCGGGTCTCTAATTTATTGTATCCCACCATGCCTAAAACAAATAGGGTAGGATACATTAAGGGATACATCGGATAAATGCCATAAAGTCGGAGATAAAGAAACGTGCGAACTTATTTTGGATTTTCTCCAGCAAGAGACTATATATTTTAGCTTCATGCGGAGTTAATGTGAGTGCATTTCCCTCTAAATGACTCCTAACTAAAGAGTTCTATATTATTTGGATGGCATAAATACTATAAAATCCTTTCACTCGACGAAGTACGAAAACCTGAATTCCTAAAAAAATTGACAAATATCTAATACATGCTCTCGAAATGTCAACTCCGTGTTAATGTGGACACCCAGATCCCGGACCTCTTGTTCTCTAGGGACTGGTGTAATTTCGAGTAGATAAGTGTGTTGTATGTTGCTCTTCTTTCTTTTAAAAGAAATGAGGCAGCACTTTGTATTGAACAACAACTTATTTTTCCGGCTCCATTCAGTTACTCGGTCGATGTCTTTCTGAAGTGATTCACAATCTAAACGATATTTTATAATTATTATTAGAAGCAATTTTAAGTCATCTGCGATCAAAAGGCCTTTTGCTGATTCCACTACCCGTGGTAAGTCATTGATCATCATGATAAATTCGAGCGGGCCCAAATTACTGCCTTGACTACTCCCCGACCTAGTATACTACGGTTCCGATTGGTGGCCCGCATAATCTACATACTGTCGTCAGTCACTCATATAACTTCCAAAAAATTTTACAATTTAGGAGTGCATCCTAATGCTACCAATTTCTAAAATATCATTGTCTACTAAATCAAAAGCCTTTTTGAAATCAAAATAAGCAGCGTCGACTTGAAGTCCTGCATCGACTGAAGTGTCTGTTTGTAATATTAATATAACCGCTTTTTACTAAGTACATTCGGACATATACACGGTACATATACCAAAACAACATTTTTTTACAATTTTTGTCTGTCTGTCTGTCTGTCTCTCTGTCTGTCTGTTTGTTCCGGCTAATCTCTGAAACGGCTGCACCGATTTTGACGGGACTTTCACTGGCAGATAGCTGATGTAACAAGGAGTAACTTAGGCTATTTTTATTTTAGAAAAAAAAAATAGTTTTTGTTAAAAATGATAAGTTTCGGAAATTTTATATTCCAATTTAGGTTGACCTCAGATTTATATCATCGATCATATGAAATAGGGTTCAGTTTAAACTAGGCTATGTAAGTTCGAACGCACGTATTCCGGAGGCGCAGTTTCATTCGATAACACTGACTGTTTGCATATTTCATTTATTTATATTTTAGGATTTATAGGGTTTGTAATTCAAAATAAACCATAAAATATTTCCACAAAAAATGCTGCCCAAAGTCACTATTCCACGTGGACGGAGTCGCGGGCACAGCTAGTATGACATAAAATCGAAAAGATTGCTATCTGTGTTTTGACCTGGTCTAAAATCATGTTGAGCTTCAGATAGTTGGCTATATATCTGACTGAAAATACATTTATGCAATATTGACTCAAATACTTTTACTGGGGCTTTTTTTTTTTTTTGGTCTCGGGGAAAAACCTCTCTTGACGGGTTCCCCCGGCCCGGGGGGACCGAGGGATATGTGGGACTCCGGGAAAGATGATTGGCCATCCGACTACCCACTAAAAAACCCCGCTGTTCTCCTATCGCCTACGCCCGGGCCCACGGATATATGGCCTGCCGATCTCGTGGCCCGGGCCGGCGCCGGCCCGCCCTTTGTCTTGAGGCGGGCCCCTTCTAAAGTGTTGGCGCCAGGGGGTCAGGGTTTCGTCCCCCCGGCGCTCTCCTAACAACTCTAGGAGTTGAGGGGGGCCGCGGAACAGCACGCAGCCCTCACCCTCGCGGCAATAGTGCGGGCGGCGGGTCCTCCCCCGAGGGGCCGCCCGCAGCCGCTTTTTACGGCGGCCGGAGGTCGTTACTGACCCTCCGGCGCCGCCGGCGTGGCCTGCGTTGGCGGGAGAGGAGTGTGGTGGTCGACTCCCGCTCCCGCTCCGCCGCCTCCTTTGCGGACATGACTGCCTCGCAGAAGGAGGCGACGGCCGTCCATCCAGGATCGCCCCCGACCATGGACAGAACCAGGGCCGGGAGCGACAGGTCCACGCCGATTTGGGCGACGAGGGCGCGGCGCTCCTCGCGCCACGCAGGGCACACGGCGACAGTGTGGTTCACCGTGTCCTCCTCGTCGCCCGCGCCACAGTGGTGGCACCCCGACGTCATCTCCCGCCCTATGCGACACAGGTACCTCCCGAAGCAACCGTGCCCCGAGAGGACCTGCGTCAGGCGGAAGGTCAGGGCGCCGTGGCGCCTTTCCAGCCATTCGGCCAGGACGGGCCTCACCGCTTCGATGGTGGCGAAGCCCGCGCTGGGGTGCGCGAGGCGCTCCTTCCACTCCACCATGAGCACCTCGTCGCGCAGCTCCGCCCGCTTTACCTCAACTTCGCGAGGCGCGGGGCGAGAGCCACGCTCGGCCGCGTCCCGGCGCCACCGGTATAATAGCGCCAAGACCCGGGCCTCGAGGTCCCATGGTGGGGATCCGGCCAGCAGGGAGGCCGCTTCGAAGGACACCGTGCGGTATCCCCTTATCGCCCTGACGGCCAGGACGCGCTGCGGCCTGCGTAGCAGCGCCGTCGTTTTGGCCGTCAGGCGATCCGCCCAGATTGGGGCCCCGTAAAGGGCCATCGACCGCACGGTTCCCTCGAAGAGTCTGCGGCACACTGCGCCCGGCCCGCCAACGTTCGGCAGCAAACGGGAGAGTCCCGCCGCCGCCCGAACTAGCCTCGGCGCCAGGCGCTCGAAGTGCGCCGCAAAGTTCCACCGCCCGTCGAGCACCAGTCCGAGGTAATTCATGGACGGCCCGACGGCGATGCGGACGCCTCCCACCGTTATGCTCAGGCCCGGTGGCGGCCTCTGGCGGGGCCCGTAGAATATCAGGGCCTCCGTCTTGTTCAAGGCCACCTCCAGGCCGAGTCGCCGGATTCTAGCCACCATTTGCGCCACCCCAGCCGTGCCCAGAAGGCACGCCTGGCGAGGGTTCCTCCCGCGCGCTGTGACAAGCGTGTCGTCGGCGTAGCAAATGACGCCGACACCGGGGAGGAGCACCCCCCTCAGGACCCAGTCGTATGCGATGTTCCACAGCAGAGGGCCCAAGACCGACCCCTGCGGAACACCGCACACGACGTCTCGCCGACTTTGCCCACCCTGGACCGGATAGACGACGGCACGATCGTCCAAATATGCCCCGACTATGCGACGGAGGTAGGGAGGCACACGATGGTACTTGAGCGCCTCCCGCACGCAGCTCCACGGCAGGGTGTTGAAGGCGTTGGCGATGTCGAGTGACACCGCCAATAGCACCCCGCCTCGAGCAACCACGTCCTCCGCCTGGCTCCTCAGACGCGAGATCGCGTCAATAGTGGAGCGCCCCCGGCGGAACCCGAACTGTTCGTCCGCCAGGTTTGGCCCCTCCGTCTCTAGGTGCCGGACGAGGCGGTCTGCGAGGATCCTTTCGAAGATCTTCCCCACCTCGTCCAGCAGCACGATGGGCCGATAGGCGGACGGTGAGTCCGCCGGGCGCCCCTCCTTTGCGATCAGGACCAGCCTCCCCGTCTTCCATCTGCGGGGAAACCGGCCCGACCGCAGACACGCGTCGAAGAGCCTCAATAGACGGGGCTCCAGGACGTCGTGGGATAGAACCCACGCACGCCCCGGTATGCCGTCCAGGCCGGGGGCGGTGGTCTTGGCCTTCAGCCGCAACATCGCTGCCCCCAGCTCTGCCCGGTCCACGTCGGGCACGGGGTCGTCGTCCACGCTGGGGTCCCTCTCATCCCATTGAGGCGGGACCATGGCGGGAGGCGAGTGCTCAGCTCTCGTGGGGAACAGAGCGCCGACAAAACCATCCACCTGGCGCGGGGGGAGACTCTCGGTCAGCGGGGGCGCCCACGGGCGGAGCTTGCCCCGCACCGTTTTGTAGGGTCGCCCCCAAGGATCTTGATCTAAGCTGGCCAAGAGCTCCCCCCACGCCGCCGCCTTCGCCTCGCGGATAGCGAGGTGGAGGTCGTTTCTGGCGCCCCTGTACTCCCCGTAGAGCCGAGCCTCCGCGGCCGCTCTGTCCGCGTCGCGGCGACTCCGTCTTCGGAGCCTGGTGTACTGGCGGTGGGCGTAGTTGCACGCCCTGCGGAGCCGCTCAAGCTCCGCGTTCCACCAGTACACCTGGCGCGGGGGTCGGTGTGGCCCCCGCCTCGGCATCGCCGCGTCGCAGACGTCAGTCATGAGCGATCGCAGATTCTCCGCCTCCTCATCGACGTCACCGGGAGGTACGTCGCCCGGCCTCGACCACGTAGCGACGGTCAAGGCCTCGCGGAAAACCTCCCGATTCATCTTTCCAAGTGTCCAGCGCGGACAGTCACCCAACGGGGTCACCTGGGCTGGAGGCTCTCGCTGACGGGCGGAGACGCTGAACCGGATGTAACGATGATCCGACAGCGTCTCGACGCCCGTGAGCACCCTCCAGCCTCGCACACGGCGGGCCAGGAAGGCCGACGCGAACGAAACGTCGACGATCGACCCCCCCAACTGCCTCACACACGTGTACTCGCAACCCTGGTTGAGGATCTCCAGACCCCTCTCCACGACCCAGTCCTCGACCAGCTCACCCCGCGCGTCGGTCCGCGGGGAACCCCAGGCCTGAGATTTGGCGTTGAGGTCCCCGAGGACAAGCACGGGGCGCGGGAGGAACCGCTGGACCGCGTTGCCCAACTCTTCCAACTTTTACTGGGGCTGTAAGAACTACCTCTAACCTGAAGTTAGTAATTTCCGATCCTGTTTTTACTTTCAGTACCGGAATAACTCGAGTGACTTTACAGCGATCATGAAATAAAGACAAGTTTAGAAACAGGTTAAATAAATATAAAAGAGGCTTTGCTAGAACCCCTCGACAATCCTTCAATTCAAAAACGGGTATGCCATCCGGTCCCGAAGAGTGTTTTGTTTTCAGATATACCTTATATAAATAATTAAACTTAAATCATAATTCTAAAACATTTATGAAGCAAAATAACAAACCATTAACCGACCACTTTGATATTTATCTTTATTGCTATCAATAAAAACTTGACACGTGGCATTTTTTCGAGCTACATGGCTTTTGCAGTGATCTAAGTTTTTCTGAAAGCTGCTGGTCGATGTCCCGCTAGTGAAGTTCGAGCTTCGATCTTCTATCTTTGTCTTGCCATAAATAAATCATACATAAGCAAGAGACAGGTATATATTGGACAGCACACTTTAAATTTGCAGAACTCGATTTGATTCTACTGTGATCTTAAAGTTAAAGAAAATTGTGTTGAATTTAGTAATAACCGACCTATTTAAAAATGCTTTTAAAATATTAGTTTTGTGGTTTAGAAACGTGCACTTAACTTGGTTACATTATCGATATAAACAGTCGTATGTTTATCGGAATAGCGGTTTGATTGTTCAAAGTATAACTCGACTGATTGAATTATATTTCTCTAGATTGGGTAAAGTTATATAACTATTATTATATTTTTTACATAATAATAGTACTCTTCACTTCAATATAAATTATAATCAATGAAATATATTGTTGCTTATATTAACTGTAATTAGTAAATATGATTACTAAATATTTTAATTTATTAATTAAATAATTCGTTAAATAGCTATTTGAAATTGGGATGATAATATACATTTTTGTAAAAAAAATCAATATTTAATTTTTTTTATAAAGGTGTAAGTATAATAATGTATATTGCATTCATATTCATTCATTAATATTTAATTAATATAAATATTTAAAAGTAATCCACATTTAATATGCCAAGAAATAAAATAACGTTCAATACGCGCGATGCTTTTGAAGCAGTCAATCTATATAATGAAGCCTTTCGACCAATATGCGGTTGTCCAAGAAAGGTAGTAATTTGTTAAACCGATGATTTAAATAAAAACATTTGCGTAACATTAAAATACATAACTGTTTATTTTTTTACACCTTACCTTAAACTAGAATTGCTCTGCAGTAATAAATGTACGTAATAATAGAGTTTCGTGTATATGTACACAACTTCACTAAGGAAGTGGCGCTTAATGAATATAACAACTTAATATTCCTAATTAACGCTCAGATTGACCTTTAGATATTCGACGACTTCACTCGCTATTTTTATTTTATAGATAATTTTTTTATCAGTATTTGTACGTTCAATTAACGTAGGTACTGTATGTATTTGTACAATATTCGCCTATTAAAGACATCAACGTGTTGATGTCAGGAGCTCGGCAGGCAGATGGCCCATTTGTTGAGGTCACGAGTTCAATTTGCACGATGACATGCATTCAAGCAGATTTTCTCACCCGATGTCCATTTTAAAATAAAATAGCCATGTATATTTATAACTTCTCCTAGTTTGAAAGTAACACCAGCAATTGAGAAGCTGAGAATTAATAGACTAGCCTAGTAAGGCCCTATAATACGAAGAAAAGAATTTCATGTAACAAGGAAAATACTAGAAATGTGAGTGGAAAGATACAAAAGGAGGGACAGGCCAAAGGAAAAATGAATGGATTGTGTAAAAGATGATACGGCAAAAAAGGTGTGAGTGTTGAAATGACGACTGGTAGAAAAAAGTGAAAGAAGCGAACATGTTGTGCCTTCCCCCACATTTCTGTATAAGAGCAAGAAAAAAAGAATTGCCATGTCCCGATGATGAAATAAAACACGTGAGGAAACCTGCATATCGAGATCACTGTTATGTGTAATCCGCCACTGCACTGAACAACCATGATGGGTATACGGTCCTTTCCTTCTAGAAAGAGTCCCGAGCTAAGTGGGACGCTATGTGCTATTATTATACAATATATTCACATCATTTACGCATTTCATCGTCGTTGCATAAGACTCTTATAATAGTCAAAAATAGAATCTCTCTCTATCAACCCAATCCACCACTCACTAAGAATGCGATGGGGTGGCCATTTTTATTGAACATACAAAAATGTTATTTTAAAAATTTCTTACTGTTGTTATTTTAAAAGTCATCTATCAAGTGACAGAACATGAATAATAACAAAATGGTATTGTATGTGACATTCCAACGTATCTCCATCCCTTTTCACTATGCGTCATTGCTTAAGAATGAAAGAGATAACAATATCCAAAGAAGCAGGGCCCCTCTTTCATTCCGGGAATAACTTTCCCATATATTACAATGAGCAAAGAGTTATGTCACAGTGTAGCAAATGATAGAGCAAGTATTCATTATATTATATAAGATTTATCCGGTTCCACTACGCGTGCTGCAGCGTTTTGTGGTGCTCCTGGCGTCAGAAACATCCATAGTCAATCATTAGATAACTGCTTACTATTTGATGAGCCGTAAGACTGCTGTTACAAAGCAATAAAAAATTTGGAATTAATCATTTACATGATTTTGATACATTGTGTCTATTTTCTAACTTATTTTAATTTTATTGAGTTAATACCTTATCTGGAATTTCAAGTCTCATACTCTATCATACACTCAATCGATTTTAAATATTATATAACGGGGAAATAAGTGCCTCTGACCTCCAAAACGAGCTAATGAGACTATACGTCCAAAATTACTATTTTCGAAAAAGAAAACAGATTGTTCACGGACCCGTCTTGCTGTACTTAATCATGCGCACACTTGATTCCACGTACCTTGCCTGCTCTCGATGTTTTCATGGACACAAATCATGATTATGACATTTTGGTGATGATTGGAATAACTTTTTGTCATTATGTATTCAATTCTGTAAATTATAAAATAATTTCTGACTTGTATTCATTGCTTTTTATCACTTATTATTAATTACTCGTAATGTAACTGGCTGCGGCCGTTTTAATAAATTTAAATAAATAACTGGAAATAAGTTTTAAAATTACTACCATCCTTCTAGTTTTTGTACTTTAACCTTCAATTATAGTCAATTCGTCAGTATTTAGTATTAATAATTGTAAAATGTAATCATTAAATTATACATAATTGATTTTCATGAATATATGAATAAATGTAATGGATCATGTTGTTCGACAAAAATTGTTTATTATATAATTGTTATTTGCAAAGAGAGTTCATATAAAATATGTTTTTGTACATTTCATATTGTAAGTTTTCCCACTAACTCAACAATGTACTATGACTAAAATTTTATAACTACGCTATCCTACTGTTGAAGTCATACTATTCTTTCCCAATCGGTGAATAAATTAAATATTAGATTAAAACGGTTTAATATAGTAATAAATTCTATTAAGAAATTATTTTATATTTCATAATTAACAATGCAACTTATACTTGGGTTAACCGAGTGTATTTTGGAATTGTCGTCTTTTTTATGTCTGTAGAATAGCAGACAGGCTGACGGCCCGCTTAGAATTTAGCATTTACCGTCTTTTGTGTGTTTGCAACGCCAGTGGCATCGTGAATACGCTGCTGTCCCATAAGGTAATAGGAACTTGGCTCACTAATACCGGAACACAACGCAAGGTTATTATGGCGGCATACCTAAGACCAAAGGTGGTCGTTTCCAGACGGGCTTTAGGCCCTACCACGTAGCTAAGCTGGGTTGTTTTGCCACCTTTTGCGTGCAGAGACGGAGAAATAATACTTACCTCTGCGGCTGGGGTCGGCTTGTCGTAAAAGGCGACAAAATAACCCACTCAATTCCGTCTGAATGGCGACCACCTTTGGTATTAAGTATGCCGCCATAATAACCTTGTGTTGTGTTCCGGCATTTGTGACCCAAGTTCCTATAGCCCTATGAGACAGCAGCGTGTTCACGATGCCACTGGCGTTGCAAACACCAATAGACAACGACGGTAACTGCAAAATTCTAAGCGGGCCGTCAGCCAGTCTGCTGTCCTACAGCAATAAATAAAAATATTGCACCAAAAATTATAATGGTGAAACTTAAATACTACTAACTTATATGACAAAAGTAGATAAAATAATTGATTCCATTTGCTCCAGAACTAGAACTAACTGTATCTCTGGGGCAAGTACAAATGGGACAAATGCCAACCTCCAAGGGTTTCGCTTGTCTTTTGCAGCTCGTGGTTAGCACCTTTCTCAATAGACTCATAGATAGATAGATATATAATGCTTTATTTATCACCAAAATTACAAATTACAGCACAAGTATACAATAAATTGACGGTGAAAAATCGGCGGCCTTATCGCTTACAGCGATCTCTTCCAGGCAACCGTACTCGCGCCACGGCGCCCCGACCTTCCGCCTGACGCAGGTCCTCTCGGGGCACGGTTGCTTCGGGAGGTACCTGTGTCGCATAGGGCGGGAGATGACGTCGGGGTGCCACCACTGTGGCGCGGGCGACGAGGAGGACACGGTGAACCACACTGTCGCCGTGTGCCCTGCGTGGCGCGAAGAGCGCCGCGCCCTCGTCGCCCAAATCGGCGTGGACCTGTCGCTCCCGGCCTTGGTTCTGTCCATGGTCGGGGGCGATCCTGGATGGACGGCCGTCGCCTCCTTCTGCGAGGCAGTCATGTCCGCAAAGGAGGCGGCGGAGCGGGAGCGGGAGTTGACCACCACACTCCCCTCCCGCCAACGCAGGCCACGCCGGCGGCGCCGGAGGGTCGGTAACGACCTCCGGCCGCCGTAAAAAGCGGCCGCGGGCGGCCCCTCGGGGGAGGACCCGCCGCCCGCACTAGTGCCGCGAGGGTGAGGGCTGCGTGCTGTTCCGTGACCCCCCTCAACTCCTAGAGTTGTTAGGAGAGCGCCGGGGGGACGAAACCCTGACCCCCTGGCGCCAACACTTTAGAAGGGGCCCGCCTCAAGACAAAGGGCGGGCCGGCGCCGGCCCGGGCCACGAGATCGGCAGGCCATATATCCGTAGGCCCGGGCGTAGGCGATAGGAGAACAGCGGGGTTTTTTAGTGGGTAGTCGGATGGCCAATCATCTTTCCCGGAGTCCCACATATCCCTCGGTCCCCCTGGGCCGGGGGAACCCGTCAAGAGAGGTTTTTCCCCGAGACAAAAAAAAAAAAAAAGGCAACCGTACTCAAAAGGAATTTGGATAAAATATCTGGCGAGAAGATGGCGCTATAAATATAGGAATATAGACTCATCTTCATCAATTCTTTTTCTTGTACCTAGATATTCTGTTTCTCTTGTACATATACGCTATAATAAATAAATGTCCTGGGACAGTTCACACAGCGTCAGTTTTATGAGGGTGTCACGCAACCAGAGGGCTGGCTTATACCTGAACATCCCTAAAAGCATAGCTAAATAAATAGGCATCGCGGTAAATGTTCTAGGGACGTTTCCGCTAACTGACGATGGTTTGAGGGCATTTTCAATGAATCCTTTTCTCCTTGTTTATGTTTTTTTTTATTTTAATTAGTTAGTTATAGCAAACGTCCATAGACTACGTTGAAATGTATGGATATTTCACCTATCACCTATTACCAATTAGACCATTTGCCTGTCTAATTACAATAACTCCAACTGTAAAAAAATATTTATAATTATATTATATCGTATTATATTTCTAGTTGCTCAATTTTATATAAATAAATTTATACATATAAATTTGATTACAGAATTACATATTGCTCACACAAGGGGAGTATTTCAAATATTTCACCAACTGCGCCGTCAAAGAATAAAGCTTGTATGCGCGCGCGCGTTTCACGGGCATACGTCCTCAACCGTCATTCCTGTGAGTCATTTAGCTAATCTTCATTTGGTAATTAGCTCGGAGAGGTTTCTGGTAAAAAATGTCCCTTTAGATGATTAGCCTGACATACCATACCCGAGCCATTTAAGGAATTTAGTTGAAGTCTACTTAAACAGCTAGTAGAATGACGACGTATGTAAACTTGTTTGGTCATAACCGTATGTTGGATCAAGGAAAAAATATTTCTATAACGTGCAAATAGTGTACTGGTATTGATTACGACGTCAAGACATGCATTGCTGCCGCTTAGACAAAATGGTGTGAGGTTACTGGTGTCATTTGTGATCCCATGATGCCGATTAAGTTGATAGCACAGGTCTACAAGACCATCATTAGGACTACTAGTGCTGGATCGATACAAGCAGGAGCTGCGTGTCATGGAGATGAATATGCTACGGTGGATGTGTGGAGTGATGCGGAAGGACCATGTTACGAACTCCCGCATTCACTGCGTCCTTCATGTCCGTAAGTTTGCAGACAAGTTGAAGGAATGTCGCCTTCTCTGATATGGCAACGTTTTACGGCAACCGGCTACTTACGTGGGTAAAAAATGTCTAGCCATGTCGCCTCCGCCATTTCCCGGCGGGAGGGTTAGACCCGAAACGTGCTGGCTTAACGTTGTAAAAGGTGATATGCGTGCCAATAGACTCACTACCAGGGATGGGACGAACACCGTGCGAAGTGGAGAAAAAAAAGTCGGAAAGCGGACCCCACGCACCGAAGCGGGACTTTGTGTTGCAATCGGTATTCACCGTAAGAATGATGATGATAAAATATACTGGACTTGAAGTATAAATATAAATAAATGTACTGAAATAATTCACACAGTGCCATTTAGTCTCAAAACCTGAGTGGCAGCAGTGGTACGTAACAGGCTGTTATTTATAATTGGAGTCTTCTCCTATATATGTATTTGATAGACAATTAAAAAAATACACGTAAATATATTGGGATGGATGGATGAACACACAAGCAATTAATCCTCAAGGAAGTAGTGGTGCATGTGTTGTGGGTACTAGACAACTGACATACTACTTACATACTTTTATTTTGTAAATAAATACATATTATACATACATAAACCAGACTAGGAACGGGAATCAAATCCATAACCTCTGCAGGCGTACGTGGATACAACTTAAAAAAGTTATTACGCCACGTAAGTCGTCGAAGGTATGTATTTGTCATTTTATGCCTGCCTTTATAAAACAACTCACGTGGAAATCTAAATTATTTTTCATTAACTTGTTTTTGATTTCAGTAAACAAAATATGTTTCTCGCGCATTATATATTTTAATTATATGCTACATATCAAAACTTTACGATCTTACACCTTCCAAGTAGACATATTAATTCAAAAGTATCCTAATTAATGTTTTAGGTGATGTCATAATTAACAAACAAAGCCTAACATAAATCATCGGCGATGGACAGTTAGTTATAATTGCTTGAGAATTCTTTATTACTCAAAACTTAATTAGTCTCGATTCTTTTAGTATGAAATAACTTAATGTTGTTTTTTTTTCAGTCGTACTTATATTATATATTAAGGTTTGGTTTATTGTTTAAAATTGTCGAGTTATATTATCAATTTTGTATCTAATAGTCTGAATAATAACTGTCCATGATATCATTCCGCTAGACTCGAGCTACCCTCCCCCCTCCACCCACACACACAAGGAACAGACAAAATACCCTCCACGCTTGTTGAACCAATGTTGAAGCTCGACATCCTTAAGATAATTTCCTTCATCATCGATACGAGGATTACCTAGTATCGACGAGGCTGGATCAACTAGTGCTTTATAACACACATATTAGGGGAGAAAAAGTGCCTAAGCGCTATGTGATATCTCGGAAGAGTATAAATGAATAATGATGTTTTTATAACAACATTTTTCATAATAAGATACAGTCACCGGCTATAAATAATGCACAGCGGGCTAAACGGGTAACCAATCGCAGAGTTTGAATTCAAGAAACTATATTCTATATGTAAACCTTATTGCAAGACCTATTTACAAATATACATCAAATCAATATATACACAAAAATGAAGACTGTGCACCATATTCTTTTATGAATATTAGTAGTAAAGATTTATGTATTTTATTGTTTACTTTTCACTGTAATTCTAGTCTAATTTCTCAAAAATCTTAAATATTCTTGATTAGTCTTAAGTAAAAATATTAAGCAAATTATTATTTTTGTTTTTGGGAGGAGGAGGGCGTTGGGTCAACTCTCAATAGTAAATCACAGTGGGAGAGGGGGATTCAAAAATCTCTAAAATCACATCACGTTATTAATGGACACACAGCAGAGGTACAGAACCGACCGTCTCATATGACGTTCTTTATGTACTTTATGCTACAGAAATAATGATCTTCCGAAACGAAACTTGCAGAATGTCTATTTACATTATGCCCTTAGAGTTAGGATGAAACACAGAAGCACTGAACACTTTTTTAACTACATAGAGGGCATGCTCTTATTTTGCTAGTACAAGCTGCAAAGAATGAGCGCTAATGCAAAAAAAAACAATATGTTCCTTTCGCGGTAAATAGAACAGTTAAATATTAAATTTAACCACATTACATGAACGCACACGCTTTTAAAATGTGTAGCTTTAAACATGAATAACAGTCGTAAAATCTTAAAAAATATATAAATAACTATTATTAAGATTCAAAATGTTTCTTTGCATCATTTTATCGACATTTCAAACACATTCTGACTCGTATGGGATATCTGCTTAGCACGCAAGCTTGCATATTTATAACATTGTGTCACTAGTTTTTACAGTCGTCAATATATTGAGTCGTCAAAAGGTGTGTGTCAATAGCAGTCAATAATTTAAATTGAATTGGGATATAAATTTTATTATTTTATTACAATGTCACGATAAAAAATTTTTGACTCTAAAGATTAGTGTCGATTTTTTATATATTCTCGTGGTATACTAATGATTAATAAAGAATTTTGAACGCCTTTAATATAAATCGATTTGCTTTTGAGATACTTATGAATCGATTAGGGTTTGAGAATTTGAGATCCAGTTATTCAGCGAATAAAATATGGGAAATATATTGTTTTTTTTAACATCCTAGATTATCAAGATGAATTGTGGCAATCTATTTTTTAATTATTTTTTTTGACACTATATTGTATGCTTTATATTGTTAACTACTTAGACGGAAGTGCATTAGCAGTGCCCCTGGCATATCAAACATTCATAAACGATGGTTACTACTTACTATTAAGGGGACATCCATTAATTACGTGAGATCAGAATGGGCAGGGGTCCAATGAAATCTCACCAAATCTCATTTAAACCGAGGGGGAGATAATCGAAAACCTCACGTCACCTTCAAAATATATAAAATATTACAGATATTAAAAAATATGTTTTTATCTGTTTTTTTACTTTGTATTTTATTTAATTTAAATTAATTAATTATAGTATACCTGAACGGTTTATTATTTTCCCGAATAGTAAAAATAAATTTTAGTTTAAAATATTTTTAGCGCCAATTTCACGTAAGGGGAGAGGGGGTCCAGACAAATCTCACTAAATCTCACCTAAGGGGGGGGGGGTCTAAACTGATCGAAAAATAGCTCACGTAATTAATGGATGTCCCCTAAGAGGGCCGTACGCCTGTCTGCTGTTCAGTTATAAAAAAGCAATAAAAAAAACAAAGGACCGCAATTAATAATCATCACCAAAGCATACATTCAATCTCAGACTATATGAGACACACACACAGTATTGATCGCTTTTCAAATTGTATTAAGAAATATCTTAGAACATGTATTGAGGTTCTTTTAATAACTCACGTCATATCACAAATAAAATTTAATATCAGGAATAAATGAGGCAGGAAACAACTAATTAACTGATTCTGTCTTTGTTCAATAAAAACATATGTATTACATAAAAACATCCAGATTCCAGATGAGAATTGAACCTCACACGTTCTCCCTCGCTCTAACGAACTAGCAACTATAAGATGAGCATGAATAAGAAGAGCGAATGTTGGATGTTATGTAACTAATTTTGAAACAAAAGTGTTAGTTTATCCTTTGCTGTATGTGTTTTGTATATGATATATTATGCTGAGATGACTATAATCAAGCTCCACTCAAGATTAATGTTCCAGTGTACTGCATGCGTATACTTTGTAAAATATTATAGAAACTGAGTCCATATAATAAGGATAGAGGTACTAACCCTTCATAAGCGTTTGTGCGTGCGAATGTATAGCGTAGCGTAGGGCACGGCTTCTGTTCGTTAGCCGACAGCGTACGTGACGTCACGCAGTGCCGCTGTGCGCACAGGCATCCCAACTGCGCGAGCACGGCAGTTCTGGGGATACCAGTTTATCAATATTATTTTCTATAAAATTGATATTTAATTAACCTACCACAGCTGGTAGCAGATAGCTTCTGCACAATAAGCTACTGCTAAACGTGCTGATCTAAATTCTTTATAGGTATATAATACTTGAATGACTGAATGTGTTCCAATTTCAAATTTGGATAGAATTCAAACTAAAATTTTCCATTCGGCCATTTAAATAAAATGTTTTCTTTATAACCTAAGTATTGAAAATAGTGTTTTGAGATAGCATTAATGTAGTTAGAAAAGTCTTAAATCCGAAGCGTTCCTTTAAATGGCCCATAGATCATGCGATCACATGACTTATTGACTTGTCATCACGTCTTTTTCGTTATGTATTAAGCGTCTTTTTGCATCAATGCCTTTCCGTAACATATATTTTAATGTGCAAAGAGACAATAGAGAACATGAAAAGGAATCCTAAGATAATTTTTAGAGTTACCACTGAACTCTAACCCATAAAAAATATACAAAAATAATAGCTATAGTATATTATAGTAAAATAAATTAGAATTAGCTATATATATATATATAGCTAATATGCAATAGATATTACCATATTACAAAAGCAAGCAGCCATACACACATCAACCATACTCCACAAAGTCCTAGGGGATACAGTTTTTGTGTGCACCACAAATGACACACAGGAACCACAAACACCAAAAACCATTCCGCACGTACCGAGCACACAAATTTTACAAGAAACACAAGAGAGCCACATAACATCACACACACAACATGTAAAAAGGAGCAGAGGGAGGGGTAGACCGCGAATCACACAATCACACAACAGCAGACCACCACAAACACCCAACCAAGATGCACATACGCCAAACGCACATCAGGAAGGAAGCAGAGGGAGAGGGAGAAGAACACTACACTCACTCATCGTGCTAAATAGTTAGGGGGGACATGAATATCTCTCTTCCCGTGGGCTACGGGACGGGGTATTCATGAAAAACCGACATACGTCGAGATAAAGTATGTTTAAATATACTATATATATATATATATATATATATATATATATATATATATATATATATATATATATATATATATATATATATATATATATATATATATATATATATATATATATATATATATATATATACTTTGTGTGACATTATACTATAGCCATAGAAGATTTTCAAAGTTTTGCAAATTGAACCTTCAATTTCATCATCCTAGCGTTAAATCTCGGGTGCAACCCAAACTTCTGCTTTGATGCTCGCAGTCTTTTTCTTCTCCACTTCATCAACCTTCGATACAATTATGAATATATCCGCTAATTCTGCAAAGCATTAAAAGTTATTATATTCTCGTCTATCTTATCGACGAAAAAAGGAACGGATGGACACGTGCAACTTTAAACTGGCAACCCATGTTAACCTAATTAAAACATTCTTCGATATCGATTATCTTGCAGCGCTATATTATATCGATATATGTACATCCGGCCAAAAGATCTAATTGGATTCGCCTTGAGCCAATTTTAAATGAAACCTTTCATGTTTAATAACGGACGTATTTTAAAAAACCTATGCGCTTATGTTATATAATAATGTTCATTCATTTATTTCAGAGATCAAATTCCACGAGTACCCCTATGGGACAGCAGAGTGTTCGCGGTTGCTCTAGCCTCTCAAACATCGATGGGCGCCGGTATCTGCTATTATGTGGGCCGTCAGACTCTCTGCTGTTCCTCATTAAAAAACTAATACAAAATCAATACATTTAATGAAAATAATATAATAATAGCATACAGTAATATTAATAATTGTAGTTAACTTTTAGACTATCTATTCGACTATCTAGGAGAAGAAAAAGTCGGAAAGCGGATCCAGGGCGCCGAAGCGAGAGTTTGGGCTGCAACCGGGACTTAACGCAAGGATGATGATGATGAACTTTTAGACTATCTATCGATTGATATCGATTATTTTAGAGTTGAGAGGCTTTCTAAATAAACAGAAAAGTATAAGTTTCAATCGACTTTTTTTCTTAATTCGAAGAAATTATTTTGCAATATTTAGGTTGCATAATTACTTTAAAAAAATATGAAAATAATATACACAAAAATGTCAAATTTCAACGTTCAACTTTTACAAGTTCAACGTTGAAATATTTTCTTGCGTAATAAAATGTAAAATTTATTACTTACAGAAGTGAATTTTACGGCTCGGACCATGCAAATGGGTACCCAATCAAATTAATGGTTACATAACAATCAGAAATCACGTTTTTACTCATATATATCGGTGATCAAAACTAGTTATAATAAATTAAGTGTCTCGCACAATAATCTTAACACGTTGATGTCTTTTATATATGAGGCGTAGTGGATTATGTTTCCCACGAAAACTAAATGTTATTTGACTAATCAAGTAAATGCTTCTTAATTTATATAGTAAGTATTCCCTCTCGGATGCATCCAAGGCTCTCACTTTAAAGCTCGATATCTGCTAAGTATTATCATTTGCTCTTGTTTTGATGCACTTTGGTGATTCTTGTTATATATGAAAGACCTACAAGAAAAATTTATAATTTGGTCAAATTTAATAGGAGCAACTGCCGGCGGACTCCCACAGGAAAGACTGAATAGTACTTCCTAGGAAAGTGATTGGGGTATCCCTATTTTTATACATACGAAGTACTATAAACAGGCAATTTACAAAATATAATAGTAATATGTATCATAACATAGATTTACTTAATCAGTATACATCTTTTACGAATTAAACAAACACTATTAACCCTAATTAAGTGTTCCTATTTATATGCATAGTATTTACGAACCTCGAATAAAATACTGTTACAAGTGTTTTATCCTAATCACGTCAAAAACGATCATGCGAAGCATTATGAAAACGGTTGACACAGGCATAACTTCTGTGTGACTTTTTGTGCGTATCCTTCCTATTTTTGCTTATACATTCTGTAAAAATTTATATCTATTATGGTACATATTATGGTCAAAGTCTCATGACAAATAAATTAGTAGACAGCAGAGAATTGATTGTAGAGTCCTGCTAAAGGTAGAACTTAAGTTATAGAACCATCCCCACCATGGGACCTCGAGGCCCGGGTCCTGGCGCTGTTGTACCAGTGGCGCCGGGGCGCGGCCGAGCGTGGCTCTCGCCCCACGCCTCACGAAACTGGGGTGAGGCGCGCGGAGCTGCGCGACGTGGTGCTCATGGTGGAGTGGAAGGAGCGCCTCGCGCACCCCAGCGCGGGCCTCGCCACCATCGAAGCGGTGAGGCCCGTCCTGGCTGAATGGTTGGAAAGGCGCCACAGCGCCCTGACCTTCCGCCTGACGCAGGTCCTCTCGGGGCATGGTTGCTTCGGGAGGTACCTGTGTCGCATAGGGCGTGAGATGACGTCAGGGTGCCACCACTGTGGCGCGGGCGACGAGGAGGACACGGTGAACCACACTGTCGCCGTGTGCCCTGCGTGGCGCGAGGAGCGCCGCGCCCTCGTCGCCCAAATCGGCGTGGACCTGTCGCTCCCGGCCCTGGTTCTGTCCATGGTCGGGGGCGATCCTGGATGGACGGCCGTCGCCTCCTTCTGCGAGGCAGTCATGTCCGCAAAGGAGGCGGCGGAGCGGGAGCGGGAGTCAACCACCACACTCCCCTCCCGCCAACGCAGGCCACGCCGGCGGCGCCGGAGGGCCAGTAACGACCTCCGGCCGCCGTAAAAAGCGGCCGCGGGCGGCCCCTCGGGGGAGGACCCGCCGCCCGCACTATTACCGCGAGGGTGAGGGCTGCGTGCTGTTCCGCGGCCCCCCTCAACTCCTAGAGTTGTTAGGAGAGCGCCGGGGGGACGAAACCCTGACCCCCTGGCGCCAACACTTTAGAAGGGGCCCGCCTCAAGACAAAGGACGGGCCGGCGCCGGCCCGGGCCACGAGATCGGCAGGCCATATATCCGTGGGCCCGGGCGTAGGCGATAGGAGAACAGCGGGGTTTTTTAGTGGGTAGTCGGAAAAATCCCGGAGTCCCACATATCCCTCGGTCCCCCCGGGCCGGGGGAACCCGTCAAGAGAGGTTTTTCCCCGAGACCAAAAAAAAAAAAAATGAGATGTGTCCGAACCTGTCTCTCTCAGCGTTAGTGACAGTCGTGGTCGGGACCGAACGGGTCTGGGATGCCACGCCACTGTCTCTCTTATCAGGTTAGTCATATTCGCCAACGAGGTGAAACGGTAATTGGAGCACAGTAGTGACACCACTTTCCAACAGGATCTACGTCGATGACCTTCTGCTCACCAATCTCCAGCCGTCGTAGTCTCAACCACGTGACCTGTCGGCATGAGTGATATCTTTGTAAGTTCAGAGGTATCAGAGATAAGCTACACAGACTCCGGATGGCACACAGAAGAAGATGGCTTACGTCACCAGGTCAGCCACCTCCCTCGGGCTAGGAGCTGTAGAATAACACTAACATGGTGTTAGTGGCTATGTCAGTGACGGGAGACGTGCGGCCCTTTATCAACTTTGAGAGTGCACGGGCGCATGCACGGGAATTCCATACTAACCTGCCACGCCGCCCCAAGCAGTGGGGTGTGCATGAAACATTTCCACTTCAAGAACAAAAAATAGTATGGAATCTTAAAAAATATTATTTTTAATTTTAGCTGTAGGACAGCATCTCAAATCTCATAAAAGAAAAAAAATATGATCCGAAAATATTCTTCCTGGCCTGGAAGTATGAATATAAATTATATATTTATAAAAAGCTTTACAGTGTAGCGCAGGATCCTTTAAACTTAATTTATTGATTTCAGTTATTGCGTGTCACTTCACTTATTAGATGATACCTATCTACATAATACGAAATAATTTGTGGTACACACGACTTAAAAACAAACTTAATGAGCCCCAAATTATAATTTTCAATTCAGTAAGTTATTAAAAACGTGTAGTGGAATAGAATTTGTGAAATATTTTAAACATGATGTTACTATTTCTGTTTCCAATACCAAAATATAATCCTATATCAAATTATCCTTTTAAATTCCTTTTAAGCTATTCAAATCTTAATTATTATTCAAAAGTTCTGTTCCGGAGAAGGCTTAAGTAAACTCATTTCATAATTAACACGTATCCCAAACAAACACGGTTAAGTTCATTATACAGAACCTACGTACCTGTTTCGTAAGGTATAAATACCTTCACACCTCGTTCTATAAGGGCAGCAAGGCTTTGTATACCGCCACATTATTCAAATTTTTACAAATACAAATTCAAGAATAATAATAATCAATATTCTCATTATCATCATTATTAGAACAGTTAAACCTTTACATATGTTAACCAGTTAAACTACCTTTGACGAGAGTTACTACCATTTGATTTTGGTAGAAGTTGTCTTTGACTCCAAAAGTCTCCAAATATAAAGACCTCATAGACCTCAAACCTAAATTCTGTAGAGTTGGAAGCATCTCAAAATTTACCACCTGCTTAACACGGCCAGTTGGAAGCGATTCTCGTATTTTTTTATTGCAGTGGAACAACAGACAATCCGACGACCCACTATAGTAAACACTTACGATGCCAGAGCCACCGCTAATACACTGCTGTTCGCGTAGTGACCGTAGTGGAACTGGTACCTGCGTCACTTATATTATCACAATTGTCGGGTATTGTTTACCTTACCTTACGAAACAGGTACGTAGTTTCTGCATAATGAATATAACCGTGTTTGTTTAGGATATGTGTTAATTATGAAATAAGTTGAATTAAACCTTCTCGGGAAGAGAACTTTGGAATCATAATTAAGATTTGAATAGCAAAGGAATTTAAACAGGAAAATTTTATACAAGATTATATTTTTAATTTAGAAACAAAAATAATAACGTCAAGTTTAAAATATTTCAAAAATTCTATCCCAGTACACATTTTTAATAACTTATTGAATTAAAAATTATAATTTGGGGCTCATTAATTTTGTTTTTGTGTCGTGTGTACTACAAATTATTTCGTATTATATATAATACGAATAATATCTAATAATATTTATAGATAGGTATCATCTAATAAGTGAAGTAACACACAATACCTGAAATCAATAAATTAAGTTTAAAGGACACGGCTCTACACCGTAGAGCTTTTTATAAATATTTTTTTATTGCTGTAGGACAGCAGACAGGCTGACCAAGGCCTGCTTAGAATTTAGCAGTTACACTCGCCTATGGGTGTTAGCACCGCTAGTGGCATCGCGAACACGCTGCTGCCCCATAAGGGTACAGGAATTTGGGTCATTAATACCCGAATACAACAAAAGGTTATTATGGCGGCATACTTAAGACTAAAGGTGGTCGCCATCCCGACGGGCTTGAGGCCCTACCACGTAGCTTTAGCCTTTTACGACAGGCCCTGCACGGATAATAATATAAATTATCATACTTTAATAGTATAAATAGCATATATAACATAATTGATATTCATACTCTTAAGCCAGGACGAATATTTTCGGATCATTTTTTTTCCTTTTTGAGGTTTGAAGTGACACACGATCCTACAAGACTACTTACTAAGTCACTGCTCCAACAATGTACTATATAAATTACCTTTAATAGTAAATTCAGTTGGAAATAAAACTATTATTATATACATATCCGTGCAGGGGCGGAAAAAGAATACTAACCTCTGTGGCCGATGTCGGCCTGTCGTAAAAGGCGACAAAACAACCCACCACCCTAGCTACGTGGTAGGGTCTCAAGCCCGTCTGGATGGCGACCACCTTTGGTCTTAAGTATATCGCCATAATAACCTTGTGTTGTGTTCCGGCATTAGTGACCCAAGTTCCTGTACCCTTATGGGACAGCAGCGTGTTCGCGATGCCACTGGCGTTGCAAACACCCATAGGCGACGGTAACTGCTAAATTCTAAGCGGGTTGTCAGCCTGCCTGCTGTCCTACAGCATTAAAAAAAACATATATAATTATTCAATTTTTAAGTTTCCCTACCCTTTTTTATTCTTGAAGTGGAAATGCTTCATGCACACCCCACTGCTTGGGGCGGCGTGGCGGGGTAGTATGGGATTCCCGTGCATGCACCTGTGCACTCTCAAAGTTGATAAAGGGACGCACGTCTCCCGTCACTGATATAGCCACTAACACCAAGCTAGTGTTACTCTACAGCTCCCAGCCCGAGGGCGGTGGCTGGCCTGGTGACGTAAGCCATCCTCTCCTGTGTGCCATCCGGAGTCTGTGTAGCTTATCTCTGATACCTCTGAACTCACAAAGGTATTTCATGCCTCTACCCTGTGGCTTCTCATGCCGACAGGTGACGTGGTTTAGCAGATATCGAGCTTCGAAGTGAGAGCCTAGGATGCATCCGAGAGGAAACGCTTAAATATTAATTACTTGATTAGTCAAATAATATGTAGTTTTCGTGGGAACCATAGTCCACTATGCTTCATATAAAAGACATAAACTTTATTATTATCACAATACAAGGTTATTATGACGTCATACTTAGAAACCAGAGGTGTTTACCAACTAAACAGCCTTGGAACCTTACCACCTTAGTTAGGGTTGTTTTGTCGCTTTTAACGATAAGATACTCTCGGCTGTAGGGGCCAGTACTCCGCCCTTGCACGGAGAAAGTTTGTTCGTTATATAAACTTATGTTTATGTATGTTATCATTATTAGAGATAATTGACTCTTTCTTCACAATATAACGAATAACAACGTAATAAGTGTTCCGCGTGCGGTCATTCAACATGATTTCATACATCCGCTGCATATTCATCGTTAGAGATTCGAATGTTACCTTATCTAACACCGACCAAGTAAAACAACTTAATGATGGCCTTATTTCATACATCGAAGCGTGGGCTTAGTTAAAACTATTTAACATAATCGATCCGATAACATTAATTTTCTACGCTATAAATGATAGCAATGACTAAACGACTTCCTTTATCAATAATGCAAAATTTCTTTTACTTTCAAAATAGCTTAAGGCTGGTAATTAAAAGTTAAATGTACCGGTTTCGAATGTGTTTATATATTAGAGCAAATTGTTTTGAATTTAAACATCATTAAGAGAAAGTTTAAAAGATATTAGGGACACAGTTTCCTCTTAAGCGAGTTGTTTGAAGGACAGAAATTATTCACACTTCTTAAATTAAATAATTATTATTATATGGTAATATAGGGGCACCGATAACTCTGTAAAGGTCATACGAGGATTTTAACGACCCATGTACCTACGTCTCATATAAGCAAGGCCTTCGTTCAACCAATGACATATTTAAGGAATTTTTAAAATCAGAGATTCATCATTAGCTTGACGTTGTCCCAATCATTTGGGATCGCTACAATATGTAGATTGAAGTATCTAAAACTTATTATATAGACTAACTGTTAAAAGAGTTCTGATAACTCATGATTGACATGTTTTGATATGGATTTTTATTTAGCTGACCCGGCAAACAATGTTCTGTATTCTAAATTAAAAAATTAGATATTATTTACATTTACTCCTATTTCACCCCCAAAAAGTAGCGTTGTTCTTCTCCAATGTCCAATCTATCTCTATACCGAAATCTATCAAAATTGGTTCAGCTATTTAAACGTAAACGTAACAGACAGATAGACTTACTTTCACATTTATGATATTAGTAGGTACTATATTATCTGTGTAAAAGACGATATGGCCAAAAAAGGTGTAAATGACGACGACTAATAGAGGAGAGTGAAAGGAGGGAACATGTTGTGTCGACCCCACATATTTTGGGATGAGAGCAGGAAGAAGAAGAAGATTATTTTATTTTATCTTCTGTGTTTCGTTGGTTTTTGGAATTTATTATGCTATATAATAAAATATTAGCTGTCTTCAACATAATTATTTCTTTTCGTAGGTGTTTACCGTACATATTAATAATCTAATTAATCACTTTATATCCATTTACATTGAAACTGTATACTTTTAATTTTAAATCATTATTAATATGTTCAGTAGCCGTTTTCACCGACTGCTAAATTAATCACAATCATTTAAATACATTAAAACAAGTATATATATATATATATACCTAGTCAGGTCATAAGTATTGTCACACAGTATAAACTTTTCTTTTAGAATGCTGGCCACAAAAAAGTTTATTGAATTAGAATTTCGAATTGTTCATGAAAATAAAAATGTATAACTTTTAGAATTTTACTCATTTTTAAATATGGAGTGGACGCTTTAAGAAGACCGTGTTGCAGTTATTGCGTTGCATCGTTGCGGTTACGCGCCAATTCAAATTTTTAACATACTGAAAAATTTGAATATTACCAAAAGATTCGTTTATCGTACCATCAAACGATACAATGAAGACTCTAGTGTAGATGACAGGTCAAGAAGTGGTCGCCCTCGGTCTGTTAGGACTCCAGCAGTGATAAAAGCTGTGAAGGCACGAACTCAAAGAAATCCCAAACGTAAGCAGAAACTGTTGGCCCTTCAGATGGGGTTAAGCAGAACCACGGTGAAAAGGGTGTTAAATGAAGACTTAGGGCTTCGGGCATATCGAAGAAAAACAGGACATCGTTTGAATGCTCGTCTAATGGACCTGAGACTGAAGAGATGCCGCGCTTTGTTGAAGCGGTACGCGGGAAAAAAATATCGGGAAATTCTTTTTTGGGATGAAAAAATGTTTACCGTAGAAGAGAGCTAGAACAAACAAAATGATAAGGTGTACGCACACAGTAGTGAAGAAGTGAGCAACCGTATTCCGCGTGTCCAACGAGGTCATTTTCCATCCTCGCTCATGGTATGGTTGGGAGTTTCTTATTGGGGCTTAACAGAGGTACATTTTTGTGAGAAAGGTGTAAAAACGAATGCGGTTGTGTATCAAAATACAGTCCTGACGAACCTTGTGGAACCTGTTTCTCACACCATGTTCAATAACAGGCACTGGGTATTCCAACAAGATTCGGCGCCAGCTCATAGAGCGAAGAGCACACAAGACTGGCTGGCGGCGCGTGAAATCGACTTCATCCGGCACGAAGACTGGCCCTCCTCCAGTCCAGATTTGAATCCGTTAGATTACAAGATATGGCAACACTTGGAGGAAAAGGCGTGCTCAAAGCCTCATCCCAATTTGGAGTCACTCAAGACATCCTTGATTAAGGCAGCCGCCGATATTGACATGGACCTCGTTCGTGCTGCGATAGACAACTGGCCGCGCAGATTGAAGGCTTGTATTCAAAATCACGGAGGTCATTTTGAATAAACTTTAATGTCATAAGAATCTATGTTTTGTTAAGTTCATTTTGGTATATGAATGGTTACATAATTAATAAACTTATTACAATTATTTTACATTAAACATGTGACAGAATTTATGACCTGACTAGGTATATATATATATATATATATATATATATATATATATATATATATATATATATATATATATATGTATATATATATATATATATATATATATATATGTATAATATATATATATATATATATATATATATATATATATATATATATATATATATATATATATATATATATATATATATATATATATTAAGTCTACTCTCAATATACGCTTTAAAGATTAATCTATGCCGTTTCTAATATATTTAGGGAAGGGAATAATATGATTATTATTCCTTTATTTTCGTATTTCTATGTCCTTACTTAAAATTTATACTATTATATAAGGACATGAAAACCTAAAAATAAATTTACTCGTTGATAAAAAATTATTTCATTTCATAGAGCAACTCTTTAATTATATATAAAAAACACAAATAAAAAACATTATGTCCGGAAATTTGTATATTTATAACATCCTGGACAAGAAAACGTCAACATTAAAAAAGTAATTTAATAGAGATGATTGAATAAATATGTTATGAAAACATAAAGTTAAATGGGGGCTTTGTTTTAAGACTAGTTTATGCAATATCCATTGCATAACGTAGAGCCAGTCGGCGAGTTCATAACAATGCAGCTGGATTAGTACATAATGCTCTCGAATTAACAAATCTTTTTATGTTTTCTATATATATTTAGTTGATATGCATTCAGCAATAGAACTTCGACATAGTATTTCTGATAATTAGTCCTAATGGAACTTATCTACTAATATAAATAAAATTCAACATTGCCTATTAGTTTTTTAATCTTGATAAAGCAACTGTCCAATATAGCATACTCTATTAGGCTATAATTAAAAACATTCTACGCTATAATCAAATTTGCAACAAAAGTATTTGAAATTTTCAGTATATAAAAATCACATTCTAGTAATATTCACATTTAAATCGTTTTTTTAAGAGGCGGGAATGCACAATGCTCGCACTGCCGCGTGGCAACGCGCGGCGGGCTTGTGTGGGACTCTCCGTACAATACTAAAATAACCTAATTTTCACCTTGAGTGCTGAAGCCGCGGAACTTAACTTTCATTTGAACGTGACACCGACTAACACCGGCCTTTTTAAAGCCAGAGCGGTGGTGAGCCCTTGGCATCTTTCTCATGCTTGGATTAGCTGAGCGCGCACTGGCCATTGCATTGGCCCGCATTCCACTGTTTTACTTTTAAAAGAATATTATAAATTACTTTTAGATCATCATGAAGACCCCTAGATCATAGATTAGGTAATAAAATTTTATAATTTTTATTTTGTCATCATCGTAGTGGTTAATCCATGTCGCATCCTAAGCTTGCCCTGGAAGCCGACGCAGTTCAGTTACAAAGCAGCACTTTTCTTTTGTAAATATATACATTTATTATTATAGACTCGGGACCCAGACGGGAATTAAAACCCGCAACCTTCACAGGTGTTCCGATTTGCACCAACCCCTGCGCCACTGAGATCGTCCTCCGATAAAATTATAACGAATAATCCATTAGTCTTAATTTGTCTATTTTCATTTCTAGCGGAAACTACACTGTACGTTAATTTTCAATTGCTGGCCATTTTCCACAACAGTGTGTGTTACGAGGCGAATTAAATCAGCCAGGCGCCATCACAATGACCCACTGAGTTGGCTGAATTATTCACATTGTTTTGCTAAATAAAGAGCCGTCCACGCAAATGCCATTCGAACATCGCACATCATTAAAATGGATATTATTGAGCCCAATAATATCCATCATAGTTATTATTCACGAATTAATGTGTATACTATCATTGTTATATTTATCCCGGGACTCCGCCGAGCGCGTACGGTATGCCAATGTTGCCCCTAGTAAAGCAGATCTTTCAAACTTTGCGTTGGGGCTTCCGTTATAAGCAATTTCCGCCCTTGACACGATAATCCTTGCCCACTTCTCACAAGAGTAGAGTGAAGTTCTTGTTCGCCGTTATGCCTTAGCCCTTACATTATTCTTGTACTTTCCATTGATTTCGCTTGTTGGCTTTTACGGGAGCGACTGTCGTCTGACTTCCCAACCCTAAAGAGACAGCCGTCGTCAGAGCCTCGTTTGTTATTCAGCAGAGTGCGCTGGTTTGCAGGTTAGGTTGAATTTGGCCCCAATAGTCTTGGTATCCCAATAGTATAAGTCCATTAAATCTAGCTACATTTGTATCCGATATATACTAGAATATGACGCAAATCTTCTGGATTTTGTGGTAACTGCCGTCTGACCTTCCACCTCTTAAGAACTGGCTTAACGGTAACTTCTACTGGTGTATAATTTTATAATCAACTTTTACGACAGCTTAAGAACAAGTCTTTAAATTTAATTGTGGTGTACATGAAGACATAAGTATTTGCGTATTTATAAATATATTTTGGTTCTACTTATCTTCAACTCAACACCCTCCAATCTCTCTTGCCATTTAGCTAATCTGCCCTAGACCTCATGAGTATTTTCTCCAACCAGCACAATGTCATCGGCAAAAAGCATACACCATGGTACCTCCTCCTGTATTCCTGAAGTTAATGCATCTACCACCAGGAGAAACAGATACGGGCTAAGGGCCTATCCTTAATGTAAACCCACCGCAACAATGAACTTGTCTTTGACGCCAACTAGAGACCGGACATGTCTGTATTACTTCTGGACATGTATGACTTGCCTTATCGTACATCACATGAATAAGATGCAAGTACTTCACAGGCACGCACCCCTTTCGCTTTCATGGCCCACCATAAAACCTTTCGAGGAACCCGGTCATATGCCTTTTTGAAGTCAATGAATAATACCATGTGCACCTTCTTCTAAAGAACCTTCTTATGCGCTCTTCTGTATTTCTCGCACAGTTAGCGAAGTGCGAATATAGCATAAGACACGAAAATTATAAATAATAGATTCCAGCTCGCTTTACACCGGAAATGTTTCCGAAATGCTGATTGCGTTTGTACTAATCTAAATTCTTTGTCGCTTATAAGTTTGTAAAAATGTGTTTTATCCGTGTAGGGCTGGAGAAAGGATTCTAACCTCTGCGGCTGGAGTCGGCTTGTCGTAAAAGGCGTAACTACGTGGTAGGGCCTCAAGCCCGTCTGGATGGCGATCACCTTTGGTCTTAAATATGCCACCATAATAAACTTGTGTTGTGTTTTGGTATTAGTGACCCAAGTTCCTTATGGCACAACAGCGTGTTCCCGATGCCACTGGCGTTACAAACACCCATAGGCGATGGTAACTGCTAAATTCTAAGTAGGCCGTCAGCCTGTCTGCTGTCTTACAGCAATAAAAAAACCTTGCGCCCTTATCGCAGTCTTATAGAGTTATTGCAGGAAACTGTTTTATAAGGCAAAGTTAAGATTTCCTAACCATATGTGAAATGCCACAAGCAAACATTGCTATACTTGCAACAAGGGATTGTTTAAAACCATTGCTTACTTAGTTAATGACGCTCATAGTGAATGCGTGCGATTGTGTTGGAAATATTTAACAATGGCATATTTAACGAACAATACATTTACTAATGAAGTTGTTTTAAGTATTTGAGGATAGTTTTCTACATAGTGGTGAGATCTTTTAAATTAAACTCATGTTGCTGTTTTTAATAATTTCTGGATGGCATAAAGAAACTAGACTTTGTTGAATATAGAATATTTATTTGAAATAATACCCACCTCATTGTAAATATATTTAAAGGTTACATAACGAATAAACGTTACATACGAATAAATTCTTACTATAACAATACTACGTACGTTACTGTCTTCACACAAGCGATTAGCACGGTTGCATCTAAAATTCACACTTTGAAGACTAAATTACGTATTGTTACGGGGCTTTTTCACGCATCCTTTTTCTCAGAAAAGGGTCGTAAGGAAATAGACAAAATACAATGATGTCTTTCAACCACAACCCCTTCTAACGTCGAAAATTAAATCGAGTTTTTTATTTATTTTAAATATAATGTCAATAATTTTTCCTCTTATCACGACTCTGTAAGTAAGGTTTTATTAAAATGTTGGTATAAATTAAAAAAAACTAATAGCACATCAAGAGTAATGTAAATATTTTTGTGTCCCCTATTAAACTCATTATCAATAAATGTATCGAAGAAGGAGTTTTTCCTGACGCACTTTAAATTTCTATTGTCATCCCTATATATAAGTCCGGTAACCCAAATTCAATTCATAATTATAGACCAATATCTTTACTATCAGTGATTTCAAAAGTGTTTGAAAAAATAATTAACGGTAGGTTAAAACAGTATTTAGAAAAAAATAATATGTTGTCAGTTAATCAATTTGGTTTCAGAAATAAAAGATCTACTAGTAATGCAATTCAAGATTTGACCTCATTTATTGTAAATTCATTATTGATGGTAACAAAACTTTAGGAATTTTTTTGGACCTTGCTAGGGCCTTTGATACGGTTTCCTTACCCCTGCTGGAAAAAAAATTAGAATTAATTGGCATTCGTGGTTTACCATTACAATTATTGAAAAGTTATTTAACAAACAGGACACAAGTAGTTAAAATCATGGGGTATAAAAGTCAACCTGAATTTATCAAATATGGCGTACCACAGGGTAGCGTTCTTGGTCCAACATTATTTTTAATTTACATTAATGATTTGTGCAACCTAAAATTGAACAATGGCAAAATCATTACATTCGCAGATGATACTGTTTTACTATTTACTGCAAAAACTTAGTTCGATGTGAACAAAACAGCCAACGAAGGGTTTGCTGCAGTAACTACTTGGCTTGATGTTAACCTTCTGACATTAAACTTAGAAAAAAACAAAAGTAATGACTTTCAGTATTTATGAAAATTCCCAACCTCTTTTTAATGAAATTAATATAAAATCCCACATATGTGGAAAGACCTACAAATTTAAATTGAAATTGCTACTCTATTGATTGTGTCAATAGTATTAAATACCTTGGCGTTGTAATAGACAAAACTTTAAATTGGAAAAAACATATCAGTAAAACTAGTAATAGAATAAGAAAATTTATATTCATATTTAAAATACTAAGAAATGTTTGTCCTCCTAAGCTATTGTTCAGTATTTATAATGCCCTATGTCAGTCACTACTAAACTATGGAATATTATCTTGGGGTGGTACATCAAAAACCTCAATGTTAGTTATCGAAAGAGCTCAAAGATCTTTACTAAAAGTGATGACCTATAAAGGCTTCTTATATCCTACTACTTTGCTCTATAAAGAAAATAAAGTCTTGTCGGTGAGAAAAATGTTTATAAAATCAGTAATTTTGAATATCCACGTCAAACCACCTAATCTTATATCTAAGCGACGGCAAGACCTTGTTTATAACATTCCACGCTGCAAAACATCATTTGCGCAGAAATTCGCGGATTATCTGGGCTCTAAATTATATAACGAAATTAGCAAAGTAATTAAATTAATCAAACTTCCCATTGGTAGGTGTAAGAAAGTTTTGAGTGGTTATTTGTATGAGCTGAATTATCAAGAGTCAGAAGAGATTATCAAAGCAATTATTTAAATATAAAATTATATTTTACTTATATATAACTTACATATTTATATTCACATACAATCATTGTTTCAGTTAATATATGTATCATATATATTTTTCTTTCATTAATATTTTATTTTAAATTATTATTTATTTTTACTACTATATCTCATTTAACTACTATATATTATTTAATTATTAATATAATGGTAATTATTATATATTAGTACTTATGTTAAAAATACTGGCCCACTGAGATACAGTATTCACTAGTTCAGGGGCCAGTGTGATTTTCTCTAAGTCAAATTACTTGTTGTATATGAACTGCTGTGATATGTATCTTTTATTTTTAAAATTTGTATGTCATGTTTAAATAATTAAATAAATAAATAAATAAAATAAATAAAGAAATCTTGAAGAAAACGAAACAAATCGATCAAAAAAATTCAAAATTCTCTAAATCTGAACTGAAGTAACAGTGAGCACGTCTGTCACTAAACTAATAGTTAATGGAGCAAATGTATCTAGGGATAGCTTCAATAAACGATGTTTCAGCGACCAAGCACGGTTGTCAGTCCAGGCTTGATAGGAGAAACAAAGGAACATGATGTGTAACACAGACTTCTTGTTCAACAGTGGGTGATAATTTGACGACTACTTCAAAGTATGTATTTTCTGCGTGCAGGGGTGGAGTAGGAACACTAACCCCTGCGGCCGAGGTCGGCCTGTCGTAAAAGATGACAAAATAACCCACCCTAGTTACGTGGTAGAGCTCCAAGTACGTCTGGATGGCAACCACCCTTGGTCTTAAGTATGTCGCCATAATAATCTTGTGTTGTTTTCCGACATTAGTGACCCAGGTTCCTGTACCCTAATGTGATAGAAGTGAGTTCGCGGTACCCCTAGCGTCACAAACATCTATAGGCGGTGATAACTGCTAACTGATATATGGGCCGTCTACATCTGCTGTTCCTCAGAAAAAAATAAAAAGTATTTTATTTCACAGCATCGACCGCATTACAAAAATATTTCAAGGTATAAATAACATTTTCAATGAATTTGTCGTAGGTATATAATAAAAGTTCGTGTTAAAACTGGCTTACAACATAAAGAAGCGACCCTCATTACATTTATGTGCAATATTTTATTTAAACAAGATTATGGTTCAGTAAAATGTATGCGGATTGGATATCTTTCGGTTATAAAGTTTTTATTATAATGTATATATACAAAGTGATAATCTGGTGGGCACTGCGATCTAAAATTAACATCATCCAAGACATGTACCGTGACTCCGATTCCGTAGTTCGGACCGCTGTTGGCGACACAAATCCTTTCGACATCACCATCGGGGTGCACCAAGGATCCGTCCTTAGTCCGTTTCTGTTTAGCGTGGTATTAGACGTATTGTCAGACAGCATCAGAAACTCACATGAGCAGCCACCGTGGCTGCTCATGTATGCTGATGATATCGCGCTGGCAGATTCGGACAAAGGTAGGTTGGTGCGACACGTGAAGGCGTGGAAGGAGTCGCTTGAGAACGGCGGTCTGAAACTCAACATGGCGAAGACCGAGTACTTGGCCTGTAATTCCACAGATCCCACACCCGTACGCATAGGCGGCGACACGGTCGAGCGCACGGACCAAGTGAAATACCTGGGATCTGTGTTTCATGCGTCTGGTGACATCGATTGCGACACACGGCACGCTTTGCTGCCACGTGGGCCAAATGGTGTGAGGTAACTGGTGTCATTTGTGACCCCAAGATGCCGATAAAGCTGAAGGGACAGGTCTATAAGACCATCATTAGGCATGTCCTTTTATATGGTTGTGAAACGTGGCCGGTGTTAGAACGACACAAGCAAGAGCTGCGTATCACGGAGATGAATTGCTGCGGTGGATGTGTGGAGTGACGCGGAAGGATCGCGTTAGGAACTCCCGCATTCGCCGCAGTCTTCATGTCCGTGACATTGCAGATAAATTGCAGGAGTGTCGGCTCCGTTGGTACGGGCATGTTTTACGGCAACCGGATGCTTACGTGGGAAACAAATGTCTGGCCATGCCACCTCCGCCGGGCCCCGACAGGAGGAGTAGACCCAAAAAGTGCTGGCTTGACGTTATAAAGGGTGATATGCGTGCCAATGGGCTCACTACCAGGGATGCTGAAGAGCGTGCGAAGTGGAGAAGAAAAAGTCGGAAAGCGGACCCCGGGCACCGAAACGGAAGTTTGGGTTGCATCCGGGATGAACGCTGAGATGATGATGATGATATATACAAAGTGATTATCAAGAACTATTTTCTATTTAATATACAGGAACAAATATGAACTTAGCCGCAGGAGTTCAGCAGACAGGCATACGGCCCACCTGTTAGCAAGTGGTCATTGTCGTCTATGGACGTCTGCAGAACTATTCATTGCCAACGTGCTGCCGGCCTCAAAGGGAAAACTGGAACCCGGGTCTCTTATGCCGGAACAAAACACAAGATTATTATAGCGCCACGTTTTAAAACCAGACGATATTGCCATCCGCCCGGCCACAAGGGTCAGTATTCTTACTCTATCTCTAATTTTGTAGCTCTACAACAATAAAAATTACATTAATTCAATGTAATTTAAGTAAATGTACCTACAAATAATAACATTTTCCGATTCGTTCTAATGTTATTAAATTAATGAAAACTAACTAGATAACGATAGAAACGACAACTAGATAAATCATCATCATCTTAGCGTTGAATCCAGGTTCCAACCTTATTTTGGCGCCCGAGGTCCGCTTTCCGACTATTATGACTAGATAACACTATTATAAATAAACAAGTTTAAAAATGTTTAGTGAGAAGATAAGGCAAAATACTCCATGCAGGGGCGGAGCAAGAAACTACTAATCCCTGCGGCCGGAGCAGGGTTACCAACTTAGGGATTTTCCCCTAAATTTAGGGGCTAAACGAATTCGGTGGAGTTATATATTCAAGGGTATTTGGGGGACTTTTTTGCTTGTTATATTTATTTCCTATTTTTATTTCTTATTATTTTTTTTAACTAGGAACAATAAAAATATTAAAATAAAGGACCTGAAGTAACACAACCTGGACAATCACAATTATGAGGATGATTATTGTTTACCTAGCGGCTTAGCGACATCTTGTAAGATTTTT
The DNA here is from genome assembly GCA_963693495.1 of Malacosoma neustria. Taxonomy (NCBI): domain Eukaryota; kingdom Metazoa; phylum Arthropoda; class Insecta; order Lepidoptera; family Lasiocampidae; genus Malacosoma; species Malacosoma neustria. The sequence goes on from OY856390.1 coordinate 13,046,011, forward strand.
ATTACTAAGAATGTGGAGTTGAATGAATAAAAATGTAATCATAGCGCTTATCATAAACATAGTACAAAATATATTATAATTATTCTGTGGTGACTGATGGTTACGTTTGACGTTCGTTTCGTCCAATTTACATTGCAACGGAATGGTGGTTCTTGCACAATTCATAACTTCATCAGCAAGTATGATTTTAAAAAGTCAGAATCAGAAGAAAATGAATTTATGTTTGAAGTATTAAATGATGTCTGAACAAAGAATATTAAAGAATAATACAGAATATTATATATTTTTATTATTATTAATTTACCATTAAGGCCATTTTTACTGCTATTTCAAATAATAGTTAATAATTAATGGTGTTAAATTTTTTATATTATCGTGAAACTCTCTGTTGTATAGAAAAAATTAAATAAAAGTAATTCAAATTTTATTTTAAAAAAATGTCATAATTTTTACTAGGACCAATAAATACAAACGCCGAGATTCCTAAATTAAAATTTTCACAATTAGTAAAAATTTGAATCAGTCATTATGAATCTTAAATTTCGAATTACAGTAAAAATATTGGTCGAAAAATAAATCATATCCATAAAAAATATTTTTTGAAAAAATTAAAATTTCATATTTTTTTTATACGACCAAATCAAACGTTTTAACTATTCATTTTGAAACTAAGGCAACAATTATGGCGCTAGCTATTATTTATAGTTTTTTTAATGCTATTATTTTGTTAGGACATTTTAGGGATTTTGGCTCAAGATTTAGGGGTAAATATTTTCCAGAGTTGGTAACACTGGGCAGGGGTCGCCCTGTCGTAAAAGGCGGCAAAATAATTCTAGGTACGTGGTAGGACCCCAAGCCCGTCTGAATAGCAACCAAACTGGATCTATATGTATAAATATATATTATGTATATAAATATATTGGGACATTTCACACAACGCCATCTAGTCCCAAACTAAGTTGCATAGGATTTGTGGTATGGGTACTAGACACCTGATAAACTACCAAACGCTGGACGGGAATCGAACCCGTGATCTCTGCCAGCATAGCAACGTGCATTAGCCGTTACGCCACGGAGGTCGTCAATGTATGCCGCTATAATAACATTGTGTTATGTTCTGGCATTTGTGACCCTGTTTCCGGTACCCCTACAGGACAGCAGCGTGTTCGTGGTGCCCCTAGCGTCGCAAACATCCATATGCTACGGTTTTAGCTTACTATTAAGCGGACCGTCAGCTAGTCCGTTGTTTCTCAATAATAAATAAATAGATGTGGTGTGGTATATTCATGATTTTATCGACACCAACAAAAAGACGATAAAATGTACGCGTATTATAAAAACAAATAAATTGTTTTCAAAATCTATAGTCATAAAAATACTACATTAAATTATATTCGTATTCTAAAATCAAAGGATTACGTTGTCATACCGGAGTAACATTTATCATAATGTATACCCTTATGGGAACACGATCAAAATAAAAATAACTATATATCATTGGAAAAAGACTATTCCAAACCAAATCTAACTTTATAACACACAAATAAAGCATACTTTATTTTAAAGAGAATTGACTAGCCGGTGGCCACAAATGCACACATATTACATACGAAATGAAAAATACAACAATCAATCTTACTACCCGGAGTTACAGTTCTTTTATTATTGTTTAGATACGGTACCTGGCACAGTATGGGGTACTTTACAAATTCTGTGTGACGTGTCCTTTGATATGGAATTAAGATAATGCTCTATTATACTTTTTATTATTGTTATTGAATGCCGAACTAATAAAAATAAATATTTATTATTGTACGTGGTTTTATTAAAATATTCTACAATAAAGTGAATGTTTTACAAATAGAATAATAAATCATACTAATATTATAAATGTGAAAGTTTGTTTGTTTGTTACGCTTTCACACGAAAACTACTTAACCGATCATCATAAAACTTTATAAACATATTCATGGAGGTATTAGAAGTAACATATGATACTTTTTATTGAAAACAAATAATTTTTACGAAGATATTAACCATTTCATTCAACCTTTCTCATTTGGTTTCGATTTAATTTTGTCTGTTAATCGCTCAGCGCAGCGGGCGTGATCGACTAGTTACCAATATAAATAAAATAATAGAGGTCTGCAGATTTGCGCGCATCACGATTTTCTAAGTTTTACTTAGATTAGATTACTCTTTATTGTACACATTATAATTACACTATACATTTCAATTTAAAACTGTGTTAAAGTACAATGGGCGGCCTTATTGCTAAAAGCAATCTCTTCCAGGCAACCTTTGGATGGACAAGATTTTAAGTTTGATAAGGCTTGTAGTGTACACACATAATAATTTAATTAAAAAAAATAAGAAAAGAGGAAACAAAAAATTATCTATAAGTATTAAAGATAAAAAAAACATAATACATATTTAAGATACATAAGATATACATACAAATATATATAAATCTATTAGATATGTGCCTTAATAACAATAATAATTAGTTTATAATGATAAATAGTACTCTTTTAAATGCTGTTGAAGCTGTGTATTGTCTTAGCAGATCTGATTTCTAATGGCAGAGCATTCCAAAGAGCGACAGATTGTACAAAAAATGATTTTACAAGGAACTGGGTTGTGTTTAGAGGAGTCATCAGTCGCATATTCTGTAACGTTCTCTGAGGTCTCGAATCACTGTGTTGAAAGTACTGAAACCGTTCTTTTAGATAAGATGGGGTCCTAGGATCAAACAGTATATTATAGACGAGTGATAAAACATGAGTATTTCGACGAAGGCGGATTGGTAGACACTTGAGTTTAGTACGAAATTCGGATATATGATCATATTTGCGTAACCCAAATATGAATCGAATACAAAAGTTTTGGAGTCGCTCAAGCTTATCTAGCTGGTTCTGATTGCGATCAAGATAGCTGACGTCACCATAGTCAAGGATTGGGAGAAGGAGAGATTGTGCAAGTGCAATCTTAGTGGGGATAGGAAGGAAATTTTGGAGACGTTTTAGAGAAGCAACGGATGCGTATATCTACTGACTGACTATTTGGAGTTGTGTGGCCCATGACAGTTGTTGGTCTATGTAAATACCTAAATACCTACCTACTTATTAGATACTTGACCATAATCTTAAAAAAATTATTGCGATATCTTCGTATAATATAGTTATTAAAGTTTTAAGAAACATCGATTTTTATAAGCACTACGTGTTCAGTGATGTTTTCTTGGCGCGGAAAATGGGGCAAGTGGTACAAAAACTTCTCATATTTTTTCGATTTACTTTTTTCTGTTATTCGACGACCAGCGAAGCGAGCGGGAACTGCGAGTGTTTGAAAAAATTTTATTTACACCCGAATAAAAGGTATTTGATGACGTTTATGTTTTTTTATTGCTGTAGTACTGCTGACAAGCTGACGACCCACTTAGTAGTTAACAGTTACCGTCGCCTATGGGATTTTGTAACGCCAGGGGCACCGCTACCATTGCCATCGACATAGTAATACTGGAACCTGGTCACTAATGCCGGAACACAACAAGATTATTATGGAGACATATTGAAAAACTAGGAGTGGTTGCCATCCAGACGGGGTTGGAGCCCTAGCAAAAGCATAAGCAGACCATAGGATCTGGCGTTTCCTGCATCCAGCTCCTACAGAATCGCATAATTTTTAAACTGTAAAATATTTAATTTACGATCTTTTAAGTTTATTAGAATTAATAAAGGCAAAGACTGTATTAAAGTTTTATATTAATAATGACACTGTATTATTTTAATAAATGACTTTTATTTTTTGTATCCTATATGGTTTTAAAACTTCTTTTTTTCATAAGTGACAGCTGTCATTCTAGGTGATATTTGACACATATCTGTGACAGCTAGTGGTGTACTACTTTACTACCATGGAGTTAGTATTATAACATTAACTCATTGTTTACACAGACACCTGTGGAGCTTTATACACGTTCCATAATAAGACGTGCTGGCTCGTCCTAAGGGGTGTGCGTATCAAAAGACTCACTACTATAAATACCCTAAACGTGCGCCAAAGCCAAACCAATACCCAAAGTGAAGGGGAAGTTTAAGTTATAACCAGACTTAACGCTTGGATGATAACGATGACAAAATAATATTAATTCGTAAGCAAAACACTTAAAATACCTTAAAAATTTAAAAGATCTAAATTACACCCAATTAAGCCAATAAAGTACATAACCAATCGTTTCAGAATTTAGTTTTTTCGATTAATACCCGTAATTAATATGAATTACGATATAAAAAAATAACCAAGTTCTACCGAGACGTAACTACGGCCACACGCAGCTAGTACAACATTGTTGCAAAGTATACTTTCCGGTCTTTATTACTTACTACAATGCTACTTTATATTACATATTGTAAATAATACAATTACTTAATCCATATTTATGTGGATAGTGTATGGTTTCAATCACAACAGCTATAATAAAAAATGTCATTTGACAGTTGGTAACGAATTCAATATGGCTTCCAAAATGAAAGTCAGACTTTAATAAAGCTATTAACATATTTTATTTTACTATTTGCTTCTTCATTTTAAGAAGAGTGGGAATCAAAAAGGAGAGTGCATTTTCGTCAGACCCCTGGAGTGCTCAGAGTTTATTCAATTGATTTCGGCAAGGCGTTAAAAAGTTAAATATGTTATATAAAGAATTCTATGAGTAATAACATTACACACGCACGCATACATTTAACTCCTTTTTTATAAGAGTTACTAAATTAATTAACTACTAAATTATTATATTTCGTTTAGTAAACCGAAATAACTACAATATGAATTTTGGACCAAAGCTCTCACGCATCCTACTTTCTGAAGAACAGATAATAATAAGACTCTGACGCACTCTTGAAGTTCTTACTCGTATAAACAAATAGTAGGAAAATCACAAAAGTTCAAAACGGCATTTAAAATTCAGTATTATAAACTACTTATAAACTGATGCGTTATACTGTTTAATGTACACTATAACGCGACGGGACTATTTAGAACGCGCTAACGATCTTAATTCCCATCAGCGCGTCCCATGGAACGCGCCTCAACCGGCCGTGATTGGTCCGCGACCGCGCCGCCAATGCAAGTTGCCCCCACGCTTGCGCGATTAGACCGACGCCAACGTTCTCCTTTTTTAAAACAGTACCGTTCTACGACCCTTGTGTGCGCGTGCACTTTTGTGATTCTTTATTTAATAATTGTAGTGTAATTCACCTAAAATAACTAATAAACTTGTTCGATAACTAATAAACTTCTCGGACGATTAATCGACGTTTTACTCCAAAACAACCCAAACTATTACAAGTGAACATTAAAATGGCGCCCAACTAGTGGCTTTGGAGTAAACCACGTCTAAATTTTTTATAAATCGAATTTAGTGAGAAGTGTCGTACAAAATGACAAAACCGCGCACACGTCGTCAGTCTCGTCGACAATCAGAGTATTTCGACCCGGCAGAGGACGATTCCTCCCCGCCGCCGACTGCAACGGGAAACATCTCCGTCAACGACATGGCCGCCATGATGTCCACGTGGCAACGCAACCAAGAGGAAACGTTTGAGAAACTTCTGCAGACAGTTCTCAACCACTCGCAGCGGTCATCGCCCCCGCCCGCTCAACCTGCACATGGAAACTTCGCCTCGTGCAAGGCTCGCTACAGCGGAGCGCCAGAGGAATCACTGGACGGATTTATAGACGCAGTAGAGGCCTACAAAGAATGTGCAAATGTAAGCGAAAATAATGCACTACGTGGGCTGTCAATGTTGTTAACTCATGAAGCTGCGACATGGTGGCAAGGAGTTAAGACCACCACGAACAAGTGGGACTACGCCCTCACATCCCTAAGAGGCGCGTTTGGGGATAGCCGACCTCCACATCGCATATACAAGGAGCTATTCGCCAGCCCACAACAAGCAAGTGAGAAAACAGAACTGTTCATCTCTAAAACTCGAGCGCTGTTATCACGTCTACCAAAAAACGATCTGACAACCAAAGTGCAGATGGACATGGTATACGGACTACTACATAGTAAAATACGTGAGCGTTTGAGAAGAGAGGAGATTGATACATTCGACACGCTACTCAGAAAGTCTAGAGAGATAGAAGAATCTTGCGACGAGAGTCTATCGACCAGTGGCCTTCAGAACAAACTGCGCCAACGCCAGTTTCCGCCACCTTCTCGTCACGCCGCAAGCATCGCCGCCGCCCAGGGATCAACGACCGCGCCACCACTACCGCCGCAGAGCGTGCCTAAGCCGCCTGCGCCCGCCGCTGAGTCCAGCGCCCACGGCACCTACCGCCGTTCTCCTCGCTGCTCCGTTGTGCCGCTTCCACCGTCGTCTCTACAACCCCACGGCTCTTCTACTCCGTTCGCGAACGCCAGACGTCGATATTGCTTCTATTGCAAGAGTTATGGACATACACGTGAAGACTGTCGTAGGTTAGCAGCTAAAGGCAAACAGGACATTGATAACAACGCCGACCCCGTCCCGTCATGTTACGGATGCAACGAGAGAGGTGTCACTCGGTCACAGTGTGCTAAGTGCAATTCGGACTTCTCTGCGTGTGAATACGACCGTCCGAAAGGCGCGCTGATGGGAACTTACGGTACAAGGTACTCCACCACTGTTATCAAATCATCTTGTGATGAGTCCCAGGTGAGTTCCACTTCATCTTATAACAGTGTGTCACATAAAGGTTTCCCCTCGAGCACGTTATCACTGCCCGAGTCCAACTTTGATTCATTGAACCATAAGCCGTTATTGGTAAATAATATTGCGCGGGAATGCTCTGATAATTTTTTGCCTACTCAATTTAAATCTGCTTTACCTGAATTGTTTCATACTAAAAATAATCACACAGAGTTTTTACCTAAACAATTTATATCTGTGTTACCTGAGTTATTTTATGCTAACATTGATCACATAGAGTTTTTGCCTATTGATTTTACTGCATTTTTGCCATATCAATACTTTCTTTGTGATAATGGGTGTGTCTTTAATTTAAGTCGTGATACTAATATGTTTGGTGATTGTTCCATAAGTAAGTGCAATTTGACCAAAACCGAATCAATCTCCCTTTCAACACCTACTGATGAGAGTAGGGTGACTATGATTTTTTCCGGACATCCGCGGAAATTGAACACGGAAGTTAGGGCGACCATGAAAAATACTTTTAATGAACAATCCGGAAATATAAATCACTTAGAAAATAAACTTACGACGCCCACTAGGTTGACCATGCAAGACGATTGTAATAGTAATCAAAAATTATTTTCTAATGTTGAGTCACAATTTTTATTAAATAGAGCGACCTCATGTTCGAACACTTCTCTGTCGACTTTTGATTCAACTAATTCAGACGCTCATCCACAAGTGTCAGACACTTGTCAATCACAACGGAGACCGATTCTAGGAGTGGAAATTCTAGGTGTAAGGGGTACCGCACTATTGGATACGGGTGCTAAAGGGTGTATTGTGGGTGCTTCCTTATATCAGGTGTTGCTTAAACATAATCATTCCTGCCAAGAAACCACTAAACGTATTCGTCTCGCTGATGGCTCCGTGCAGATTCGTGAGTTGTTGGTTACTAACCTGCATGTAAAAATAAAAAATAAACTGTTGTGTTTGGAGTTCATTATTTTTCCAGAGACCAAATCCAATGATACTATTCTTGGTATGGATTTTATTGCCTCAGCGGGTATGGTGTTTGATTTCGCTGCTTCAATTTGGTATTTCTCTGGTGATGAGGTGACTTACCCATTGGAATATGAACTTTCCAGACAATGCCTGTCCGTATCCTCTGCAGATTTCCTACGTGAGGAGGAAGGAGTTATGCTGCATCCTGAAGAGAGACTGCTGTTGTCCGATTTCTTGAAACAGAACGAAGACCTGTTCGAACCAGGGGGAGGACCAACTCCGTACGCAGAGCATCACATCGACACCGGCGATAACGCTCCTATTGCCGTTCCACCGTATAGGCTCACTCCAGCAAAAAAAGAGGTAATGAAGGCAGAGTTAGAGAAAATGTTAGCAGACGACGTGATTGAAGAGTGTGAGTCTGCGTGGTCTGCGCCTGCTCTTCTTGTCCCGAAGAAGGATGGATCTTTTAGATTTTGCGTCGACTACCGTCGTCTTAATGCGATCACCAAGACCGATAGTTATCCGATTCCCTTAATCGATGATTTATTGCAGATGACCAGACGGGATTGTCACATGTCCACCATTGACCTGCGCGCCGGATATTGGCAAGTCAATGTAGCTGAAAAAGACAGAGACAAAACCGCTTTTATAAGTCCTTTTGGTACGTATAGATTCAAGCGCATGCCATTCGGCTTAAAAAACGCACCATCTACCTTCCAGCGACTTATCGATCGTTTCCGCTCAAGCTCGTCGCTGCAGGACATCACTCTGCTGGCTTATTTGGATGACATCCTGGTGATCACACAGGGAAGTTTTCAGGACCACCTTCAGGATCTTGATAAGGTGTTCGACAGACTGCGTCACTTTGGACTCCACGCGAACCGCGCCAAATGTCACTTTGCTCGCCAGGAAGTTACTTACCTAGGCCATGTGATTACACCCAGAGGAATCAAGCCAGATAGCACCAAAGTCGACGCCGTCCTGAAAATGAAGGAACCACACAATCTCAAACATTTGAAATCATTTTTACAGACCTGTTCCTGGTTTAGGAAATTTATTCCTGACTTCTCGCGTATTGCTGAACCTCTGTCGAAACTTACCCGCAAAAACGAAGCGTGGACCTGGGGTGAAGCACAGCAACGCGCCTTCAACCTGCTAAAGAGTAAGCTTACTAGCGCTCCTATTTTGATACAGGCCGACTACACCCAGCCCTTTTTGCTGCGCACCGACGCCAGCAATTATGCTCTAGGGGCTGCACTGTTACAAGGTGACAATAACAATGAAAAACCAATCGAATACGCCAGCAGGCTTCTGACGTCAGCTGAGAGGAATTACTCTACCACCGAGCGGGAAGCGCTCGCAGTCGTCTGGGCAGTAGAAAAGTTCAGGGGATACATTGATGGCCACCTATGCATAGTCAAAAGTGACCACCAGCCACTTAAGTGGTTGCTTACACTCAAGTCCCCAAGTGGTCGTCTCATCAGATGGGCCCTGAAACTCCAGGCGTTTGATCTCAAGATAGAGTACTCTCCAGGTAAAGTTAATACCTTAGCTGATACTTTGAGTCGACCTACCTGTAACGGTAGTAGCGAATGCGAAGTGTGTTCCATAACCGTCGACTTACCTCAAGCACTGCCGAGCCAGCTCCGAGCCGAGCAGCTTGGAGATCCAGAAGTGGCTAAAATTATTCAAGACCTAGAAAGCATAGACGAACTTCTCTCTACTCGGTGGCTGGAACGTGGATATGTATTGCAGCAGGGCGTGTTATATCGTTATGATCCAGATAACGACTCCGAAGAAGCGCAGATGGTAGTGCCAATTTCAAAAAGGGAAGAAATTTTGAGGTCGTTTCATGATTCCCCAACTGCTGGCCACCAGGGTATTGAGCGGACTCTGCAACGCATCCGTGAGCACTTCTTTTTTCCCGGAATGCGTCGTTACGTCACAGAGTACCTAAAGAACTGTGTGGACTGTCTCAGGTATAAAGCCGCAAACCAGAAACCAGCTGGTCTCCTCCAGACACCCGTCCTCCAACAAAGATCTGAAGTCCTTGCAGTGGATCTTTTCGGTCCCCTGCCTGAAGGAGATCAAGGACAACGTTGGGTCCTTCTTGTTGAAGACGTAGCTACCAGGTGGGTGGAGCTGTTCTCACTTGTGGAGGCCACAGCAGAAAATTGCGCCAAACTTCTTATAGAAGAATACTTTCTCAGATATGGATTGCCACGTCGAGTTGTGTCTGATAACGGCACCCAATTCATATCCTCAGTAATGCAGCTGTCGATGTTTATTTTAGGTGTTAAACAAGAGCTCATCCCAGTTTACCACCCTGAAGCTAATCCCGCCGAGCGCAAAAATCGGGATCTCAAGGTACAGCTGTCTTTGTTAGTAAAAACGGAACACCGGAACTGGCCTAAATATCTTGCCCATGTTCGGTTCGCTATGAACAGCGCCGTCTGTTCCACCACTGGGAAGACCCCAGCTTTTTTAACGTTCGCTCGCGAACTTCGCACACCTTTTGAGATGCACCATGATTTACGTGCAATCTTGGATAAAGAAAACTTTGTTCCTTCGGCCACTCCATATTTGCGTTCCTTCGTACGTACCTTACAGGATATTCGAGATCGTGTTGAGAAAAAGCAAGATCAGCGTAAGGAGATAGGTGATACTGCACGCCGTCCTGTACCTTCTTATAAAAAGAATGATTTGGTTTTGGTCAAAACCCACGCACTGAGCAATGCCTCGAAAGGAACAACTCGCAAATTCATGCCAAAGAGAGATGGCCCATATCGCGTTAAACGAGTTGTAACTCCCACTACCTTTATACTCTCGAATTTGACTGACGACGACACTGTCATAGGTAAATATCACAGTTCGGACCTGACCCCCTTTACTCAAACGTCTGATAACAAGCAGACCACACCCGTTATTCCAAAGAAAGGTAGAGGTAGGCCGCGTACTAAACAGTCAGATACCAAGTTGGACCCGGGACGTGCTACCAACTTGGAGGGGGAGCCTATAACGCGACGGAACTATTTAGAACGCGCTAACGATCTTAATTCCCATCAGCGCGTCCCATGGAACGCGCCTCAACCGGCCGTGATTGGTCCGCGACCGCGCCGCCAATGCAAGTTGCCCCCACGCTTGCGCGATTAGACCGACGCCAACGTTCTCCTTTTTTAAAACAGTACCGTTCTACGACCCTTGTGTGCGCGTGCACTTTTGTGATTCTTTATTTAATAATTGTAGTGTAATTCACCTAAAATAACTAATAAACTTGTTCGATAACTAATAAACTTCTCGGACGATTAATCGACGTTTTACTCCAAAACAACCCAAACTATTACAAGTGAACATTAAAACACATTGCATTTCGTGGCACGCACCGTATATAAATATTGTATTGGTTTTATAACAGTAATTAATTACTGGCTTGGATAGCTTATCTTAATACCAAGCATGAGAGCAATTTCATATAATTTACACTACTTAAGGTATCGCCAGCTAATAAATATTGTAAGAAATAAAGAAAAAATATAAGCCTCCCATTACTTTAAAAGTACTTCGAGATTCATAGGAATTGTAGTTTATCTATTACTATCAAGCTAATAAGAATTAAATAAAACACAAACATGAAATAGATTATAGAGAAGTAAAAGAAATATTAAAAACGATTCTATAGGTACCTATATATTTATAAAAAGTATCAATAACAACTCAGATATATTGGCGATTTCGTTTCGTCGAAAATATTTGCGCTCCAGGAAGGCTCCAGGCTTATTTCTGTCCATAGTTGGGGGCCACTCCGGATTAATCGCCATCGCCTCTCGCTACGAAGTTACATCTGTGAAATGTGACATACCGGGAATGGAGATTGTCAGCACCTTTGCAGCTACGTTTAGGTGCATGTTCTGTTCCGTGTTGTTCCCCTCAATCTTGGATGGACAGGATGAGCGTTCTCTTGCTCTTATAATAAAAAAAAGTACGTGCGTACAAAGTACACATGTCAGAAGTGAAACTTCTTTGGCAAGCTAATTTTTAAATCTTCTAATAAGTTTAGAAAAGAGAATTTATGAAATATTATTATTTTATATCTTATTAAACAAAACTCAACAGTATTTTATTTCAATATAGTCGCAATTCGAATAGATTATGTATAAGTAGTACAATGCATTCATTCTAAAATTACATTAAAGAACACCATAATCCTTAAGCCATTATTAATAAGGTTGGTATTACTAAAACAAAAAATATTCAAGTGTATTTCATTGTAATAAAGTCGCAATTCGAATATATACATATGTATAAGTAATGTAATCATTTAAAAATTATTTTACATTATAGAATAACCTTTATGCTATTATTAGTATGGTTAGTATTACTGGAGCGAAAAAAAAACGTTTCACATTTTCGTGACGCTAATATTGCGTTTCTTCCGTAAAAATTTTACCCTCATGCGCGCAAAGAAGTTTCACTTCAAAAATATTTAAAACAGCCCTAGCTAGGTGGTAAGGCCCCAATCCCGTCTGGATGACAATCACCCCTGGTTTCCAAATATGCGGCCATAATAACCTTGTGTAGTGTTTCGACATAAGAGAGTGTAGTGTTTCAACTACCTGAACGGTAGTGTGTTAGCAGTACCCCTAACGTTACGGACATTTACAGGTGACGGTAATACGTGTAGCTTTTACTAAGTGGATCGCCAGCCCGTCTGCTATTTCACAGCAATAAAAATAACCGCATTGGTTTGACAATTAAAAACGAAAGGCGATTATGGTTTCATTGTTAAACTCACTTATTGCCGAATAGCTCGCATCCGAACAACATAGACATTTTTCAATAATAACCCTTGTTTTTTTTATAACTAGAGTTCAGCAGAGAGGCAGACGGCCCACCCTGGCAGGTGGTCACCGTCGCCTATGGACGTTTGCAGCACCAGAGGCAATACCAACGCGCTGGCGGCCTCGAAGAAATTTAATAACGCCTTTTTTTAAGAACCATATATCGTACCGCGCTGAGAAAACCTCAGCCGGAAGTTCATTCCAGATCCTGAGTGTACGCAGCATGAACGTTCTAGAGAACCATTTCGTACAAGAAAGAAGAGGCTCCAAGAAATGGGGATGAACATTCAGCTGATGGCGGGCAGTGCGGTGGTAGAAAGACGACGAGGGCACCATTCTGAATAGTTCTTCAGAACACGCCCTGTTGTACAGATGGTAGAATACGCAAAGAGACGCAAAGTCTCCGAAGTCCAAGCGTATCTGTACCATCTGTGAGTATGGGATCGCCGACAACACGAACTGCGCACCGTTATAATGAGTCTAAGGGATTGAGCTGACAGCCGGGTGCTCCAGCCCATAAATGTGAGCAGTACTCCATATACGGTCTGACCTGTGCTTTGTATAGCACAAGCCGTTGCCTTGGACTGAAGTACTGCTTGGACCGGTTTAGCACACCTAGCTTTTTGGAGGCAAGCTTCGCTTTACCCTCCATTTGTCCCCTAAACTGCACATCATTCGTTATGTCGCCACCAAGGATCCCAATACTACTTGCGATGGAAAGAGAGGTTCCTTGGAACTGTGGCGCAGGTGCAAACGGGGTTTTCTTGGCAGAGAATACGCAGACTTTCGTCTCCGAGGGGTTGAACTGCACAAGGTTTTGTCGTCTCCATTCAGAGACTCTCTATAGAGAGTTCTCTACTTCAGACACAAGTCTGACCCGACTTTCTTCCAAAAAGTTTTGTTTGTTATACTAGCAACCCTATAAAAAGTAATCATCATATTTCAGAGATATTAATGGCAGTTATGAAAGGCGTTCAGGACTCCAAACATACCATTTTCAGATCATCTGGCTTATGTCTCACAGTTTGCCTGTGCCAAACTGAAGTTAGACGGTGCAGCCAAACATTGGGTAGAATCCCTACTCTAGCGTCGCGGGAACTAACCGTGTGACGAACTTTCGGCTTTTCGACGTCGCTTATGTCGTATGCGACGCACGCACGGAGCCAGAGTGGGTAAGCCAGCTTGGTAACTGTTGTCAATAATTGAGTTCGTTTATCATCTAAATTATGTACGTACTACATCTAGTAGTGAGTTTAAAAGGTGTGCACATATGAGATTTTCAGAGTAGCATTAAAAAGGATGGTCAAGAAGACAATACACTTCTTAGGGATCTCTTTCAGTAGTCTGTGGGTGATCAGATCAAATCCAGACGCCTTATTAGGGTCCATTTTGGCTATTTCTCTAGCTGTCTCCCTTGTTGAAGGAGGACTCAACGGCAAGCATAGTGGAGATCTTATTTTAACACAACATGATCAATTTCTTCAAAAAAGTCGCTTAAGTAGTTTTTATTGCTGAAGACCAGCAGACAAGTTGACGGCCCGCTTATAATTTAGCAGTTACCGTCGCGTCGCCTATGGGTGTTTGCAACGCCAGTGGCATCGCAAACACGCTGCTGTCCCATAAGGGTACAGGAACTTGGGTCACTAATGTCGGAATACAACACATAGTTATTATGGCGACATACCTAAGACCAAAGGTGGTCGCCATCCAGACGGGCTTGGGGCCCTACCACGTAGCTAGGGTTGTTTTGTCGCCTTTTACGACAGCCCGACCCCGGTCGCAGAGGTCAGTATTCTTTCTCCGCACGAAAAAAAAACACAAACCGCACAAAAACGAAGTATGCCGCCATGATAACCTTGTGTTGTGTTCCGGCATTAGTAACCAAAGTTCCTATACCCTTATAGGACAGCAGCGTGTTCGCGATGCCACTGGCGTTGCAAACACGGTGTGGCGCCTCACTCGCCATCTGATTTCTTACACTGCTAAAATCGAATAATTGTACCTAGTCAGGTCATAAATTCTGTCACATGTTTAATGTAAAATAATTGTAACAAGTTTATTCATTATGTAACCATTCATATACCAAAATGAACTTAACAAAACATAGATTCTTATGACATTAAAGTTTATTCAAAATGACCTCCGTGATTTTGAATACAGGCCTTCAATCTGCGCGGCCAGTCGTCTATCGCAGCACGAACGAGGTCCATGTCAATATCGGCGGCTGCCTTAATCAAGGATGTCTTGAGTGACTCCAAATTGGGATGAGGCTTTGAGCACGCCTTTTCCTCCAAGTGTTGCCATATCTTGTAATCTAACGGATTCAAATCTGGACTGGAGGAGGGCCAGTCTTCGTGCCGGATGAAGTCGATTTCACGCGCCGCCAGCCAGTCTTGTGTGCTCTTCGCTCTATGAGCTGGCGCCGAATCTTGTTGGAATACCCAGTGCCTGTTATTGAACATGGTTTGAGAAACAGGTTCCACAAGGTTCGTCAGGACTGTATTTTGATACACAACCGCATTCGTTTTTACACCTTTCTCACAAAAATGTACCTCTGTTAAGCCCCAATAAGAAACTCCCAACCATACCATGAGCGAGGATGGAAAATGACCTCGTTGGACACGCGGAATACGGTTACTCACTTCTTCACTACTGTGTGCGTACACCTTATCATTTTGTTTGTTCTAGCTCTCTTCTACGGTAAACATTTTTTCATCCGAAAAAAGAATTTCCCGATATTTTTTTCCCGCGTACCGCTTCAACAAAGCGCGGCATCTCTTCAGTCTCAGGTCCATTAGACGAGCATTCAAACGATGTCCTGTTTTTCTTCGATATGCCCGAAGCCCTAAGTCTTCATATAACACCCTTTTCACCGTGGTTCTGCTTAACCCCATCTGAAGGGCCAACGGTTTCTGCTTACGTTTGGGATTTCTTTGAATTCGTGCCTTCACAGCTTTTATCACTGCTGGAGTCCTAACAGACCGAGGGCGACCACTTCTTGACCTGTCATCTACACTAGAGTCTTCATTGTATCGTTTGATGGTACGATAAACGAATCTTTTGGTTATATTCAAATTTTTCAGTATGTTAAAAATTTGAATTGGCGCGTAACTGCAACGATGCAACGCAATAACTGCAACACGGTCTTCTTTAAGCGTCCACTCCATATTTAAAAATGAGTAAAATTCTAAAAGTATACATTTTTATTTTCATGAACAATTCGAAATTCGAATTCAATAAACTTTTTTGTGGCCAGCATTCTAAAAGAAAAGTTTTTACTGTGTGACAATACTTAAGACCTGACTAGGTATAATTTCATATATATTCTTCTTTCTAGTTATATGTAGGTATACTTTTTAGATATTTTCGAGGGTTATGTCAATACAAAAAGTGTAAGAATATTATTCGGAGTCTGTCACAAAATTATTATTATAATTATATTAAATATGTAAGTTTTGTAATATTTAATTAGTTATCACACAATATCATGATACACACCATGATTTAAAATAGTGAGCCGGAGAAATATTCGTGTTTGATTAAATCTCTCGCTTAGAGATTCTACCCCATAGGAGGTCCGGTTAATCCTCCAAAACCTAAAGGCGACGGTTACTGCTAAATTTTAAGCGGGCTGTCTGCTATCCTAGAGCGATTTAAAAAAACTATTTTTCTTTTTCTTTTTACCACTCCGAATCAGGAGTTTTCTAAATGAAATAAGCGAGAATTGATTAGTTCCTTGTGCTGAGTAAAGTTGGATGGAATCCAAGCCTTTTTTGACATCCACTCACAGCACAATCAATTCTCACTTTTTTTTTGGAAAACTATTAATTCGTGGTTGGAACTCCGCCTCCACGCAAATTTCCATAGTAAGATATAATATTCATATTTTTTGTCGAGTTTTGGGAATATGGCAGAAATGTAGCTGCAGGGAGTGCACTGGAACCATCTAAATTTTGAAAGGGGTCTATGAGAAAAAATGTCTGGGAACCTCTGCTCTACGCGAACGGCAGTGTGGCATTGGCCCTGGTATCATAAATATCCATAGGCGACAATCTTAAATATTTAGTTAAGAAAATGTGTGAACTTTGAGCAATTCTATTCGAAGAGGTTGTTTAGTTTCCTAACCTCGTCTGCTATGGTGCACCTTGCTGATCGACAAGGCACTTGGTTTTCCTTTTGGAATTGGTTCATCAACAATTAAACTAGAGAAAACTTTTACATCTATTTTCTTAAGCATAAGGGAAGGAAACGTAAGGACACGATGATCAGGTGTAACAATACATGACACCGCACAATGGTGATGGCGGTTCGGGGCTCTCCAATCACTCTCTCCTTCATCTTCCCTCGTAACGGGGGTGCGCGAAGCCCTGATGCGCCTCGTCTCAAAAGCCAAAAGTGCATATGGCTTGCCCATCTCATAATAAGCCATTTAGGTATGCCACGCCAAAAGCCATAATTAACATTACATATTTGTTTAAATGTTTGTTTTCTGTTCAGTTGTATATCTTCGTATTTATTGCTTCATCCGTTGTACTAGTGTTCTGTGGCCTGCACACACGCAGCAGGGTGTCCGAATGCCTCCAGCTCCGTCCATTGCGTCAGGGCTGTATTTTGTATGAATAGATTAAGATGTTTTACGAGTATTTTACACAACTACTAAATATTTCAAACTTGATAAATGGGCTATTTAACTGTTATTTATTAATTGAAAACTGGACATCAAAGGGAATGCTGTAAATATGTATTATTCAATTATTTTATTGCGGACTGAGTTTTATAAAATGGCGAAACAACTAATTCTAATAGCTTGATTTTTCTTCTACGACGATTTGGTTAAAATATTGCTACATTCTATTCACCAGATATAAAATCACTTACAAGAAATATTGAATAATAACTTCAATTCTATATTGATATATGCAATTATAGTATTTTACATGAAAATCTCTCATAGAAATGTCTGCATACTTTTACAGCTAAAGTTTTCTCTAACACTTTTAACTCGATATTGTCGTATCGCATTATTTAGTTTTTTTTAATAATTCATTCAATTTTAATCCTTTTATCCTATTCAATGCATTTTTCTTTTGTAAAAAAATAAATAAAATATATAAATAAAATATACTTACATAAACACTCAAATTCAAGACAGGTGGGTATCAAATTCGTGACTCCCTCTAGCGTGCTAAAGTCGTTACTTACGGTTATGGCATATAAATTTTGTACGTGGGGAATAAATGTCTAGCCATACCGCTTTGACCAGGCCCCGACAGGAGGGGTAAATCCAAAAAGCGCTTGACGTCGTAAAGGGTGACATACGTGCCAATGGACTTACTACCAGTGTTGTCGAAGATCATGTGAAGTAGAGAAGGAAATGTCGGAAAGCGGACCCCGGGCGTCGAAGCGGAAGTTTAGGTTATAACCGGAATTTAACGCAAGGATGATGATGATGATTATATTCAGTCGTTCAGTTTTTTATATACCTAAACATGGCCCTGTACCTATCGGCGTTCGGCTTACGTGTTATGCCTTCGCACAGTGGCGGAGACAATATCAAAGGTCGATATTCCTAATGTTCATACCTTAAAACAATATTTGCGTAATGGTCCCTTAAAGCGCTTACTCTCAAATATATAAAGAATTGGATTTAAGAAAAAGTATTGAGATAGCAAACGAAACAATGAGATGCCAGCCAGATAAATGTGACAATTCACACAACGTATTTAGTCCCAAAGTAGTGTAGTACTTGTGTTATGGGTACTAGATAACTGATATACTACTTATATACTTTTAATTAGTAAATACATATTAAACATGTTTATGTTTAATATTATGTATTTACTCAAACGGGAATCGGACCTGTGACTTCCGCAAGCGTACAGAAGTTCGTTACTCGTTACGCCACGGAGGTCATTAAACCAATCAAACTAATATTACAAATGCGAAAGTGAGTTTATTTGTTACGCTTTCACGCCTAAACCGATAAACCAATTTTAATGAATTTCGGTATAATTATCGATTGGACCTTGGAAAAGGACATAGGCTACTTTTATTTTAATTTAGGCAGAACGACGTTTGCCTGGTCAGCTAGTAATATATAAGAAGAGGCCGTGATATATAACTATGCCAATATTTACTTTTTTATCTTACTGTTTCTTCTTTCCCGCAGCTATAACACATTCCGAAATGTTGGTAGAGTAAAATAGGATCGACTTTACCGGCAAAGTCGTCATGACCCTCATTTCCAGTCTCCCATGAACTGAATTGTCTTAGTATCTTGTTATTTATTTACATTCCTTGGCAGTTCCAGTCTACTAAACCGACGAGGCTAGTGCCTCGTCGAGGGGTCGTCGAGAGATGACCTTGAGCTAGTGCTCAAGGTCACCCCTATAAAAACCAAATCTTAATTCATAAATATTAGCACAAGTATATAACAATACTGAACTGTGGATTCCAGTCTTCAAATTAGAACCTGCAACAGGGATTAAACGCTAAAATAAAACAACACAGTCTATATCTACACATTTATTAACAGTCTTATAACCTATTCTAAAGAGGGAACCATCTTTGTGCACCATCAAGTCTTATAACTTCACCGTTTAACATTGGGTTCTCTATGATGCTGGTGACCAACTGTGCAAACTCATCTGGTTTGCCTAATCTTGATGGAAACGGTGTCATTCTCTTTATAAATTCTAGCATTTTCTCCGGTAGGTATGAGACGAGTGCAGTATCGAAAATTCCTGAAACGTGCTAAACTTTAAAACCTTAGTTGCCAAAGTGGGCCAGGTGGACCCCCAGGGGTCCACGGGAGACTCGACAGGGGTCTACGTTGGCGTGACAAAAAAAATGGGGTTTCACAATTCGTAAGCGTGTAAGCGATAGTGAAGAACTAAAATTTTGGCTTGACTTCACCTATCAATGTAGGCAGATAATATTTTAAGAAACTCAGCAACTGTTAATTGTAAAAACGTGCATATTCCATATTCAGTACAACAGCATTGGAGAACAGTTAATTTTACCCGCTGTTGAAGGGGTTTTAACAACTGTTCTGCACAAATCTCCATTTGACATACTCAAAAGAATTCCTTTGAGTAACAACACTGTACAAAGACGTATTGATGAAATGAGCTCTGATATTGAAAGTTTCTTATGTTCTTCAAACATATGAAAACAACTCATTTTTCTATTCAACTGGACGAAACAACTCTACCTGGTAATGAAGCACTATTATTGGCATATGTTCGATTTGTTATGAATGAAGAAATTCATGAAGAGCTACTATTCGCGAAAACTTTGGAAACGGACACTAAGAGTGAATCAATATTAATGTCCTGAGTGATTTTTAGGGAAAAATCGATTCCATTCACAAACATTATTTTGGTGACAACAGGTCCCCTGCCATGGTCGAGCGATAACGTGGGTTTATAAGCCACCTTATTATTACCAGAGGTAACTGCAATTCAGTATGTCATCCACCAACAACACCTAGTAGCGAAAATTTTGAGTGATAAATTGCACTAATCGCTTCAATTTGTTTTATTAATGTATTTAATAAAATAAGAAGCAATGTGTTGAATACGAGTTTATTTGCACAATTGTGTCATCAAAATGATGAAGACTTCCAACGATTGCTCTTACATACTGAAGTACGCTGGTTGTCGAATGATGCATGTTTAACAAGACATTATTCACTTTTTGAATCAGTTTTAGAGTTTCTGGAAAGTAAAGATCCAGATTTAAAAAACCCTGATCAATTTGAAAGCAGACATCGCGTATTTGACAGATTTAAAAAAAAATAATGACACTAACTTACAAGGGGGCAGCCTCAATTTAATAAAAACAAAGAGTGTAAGTAATTTTAGCTGTTCTTGGAAAATTTAAATTTATGAAGCAAAATATTAGTCGGCGCGAGTTTTCCTAGTTTTCAAACTTGTCACAGGTAGAATGCCTTGATGAGGATATTCAGACACAGTTCAACATTTAATTGCCCTGCATGATGACTTCAAAATCAGATTTGAAGATATTCGGACGATGGAAATACCACCGTAGATTATAATTTCATTTGATGAGACGGAAGTGGAGAATGTTATATTACAAGAGGAGCTACTCGAGCTTAGCACTAATGAGGAGCTGAAGGTGAAATTTAAAAGAAGATATCAAACAATTTGGCTGCAGGCAGAAATACCCGAAAAATATGCGGGACTGCGGGGAAAGCTTTTGACAGCGTTTCCCTCGTCATATCGTGTCGAAAAAAGTTTTAATGTCGTTACAAACCTTTTAACAAAAAAAAAGGAGCAAATTGAATATCACAGAACGGGGAGATATACAGTTTACGGGGAGTTTACAGTATTCCTAACAAAACTGAGGCCAAATCTATACAAATAAATAAAATTGGAGGGTCTGTTTGTAATATTAAAATAATCGCTTTTTACTAAGTGCATACGGACGTATACACGGTACATATACCAAAACAAATTTTTTTACAATTTTTGTCTGTCTGTCTGTTTGTTCCGGCTAATCTCTGAAATGACTGCACCGATTTTGATAGGACTTTCACTGGCAGATAGCTGATGTATCAAGGAGTAACTTAGGCTATTTTTATTTTAGAAAAAAAAAGTAGTTTTTGTTAAAAATGATAAGTTTCGAAAATTTTAGTGCGAATTTAAGTTGACCTCAGATTTATATCAACAATCATATGAAATAGGGTTCAGCTTAAGCTGGATACTGTAGGTTTTATTTCTAATTTAAGTTGATTTGTATCATCAATCATATTATGAAACTAGCTGTGTCCGCGACTCTGTCCGCGCGGAATAGTGACTGGGCAGCATTTTTGGATTATATCTTATGGTATATTTTGGATTACAAACCCTGTTAACCCTAACATATAAATAAATGAAATATGCAGTCAGTGTTATCGAATGCAACTGTTACGCCATGTAAGTAGTTTTTGTTAAACATGATGTTTCGGAAATTTATATTCCAATTTAAGTTGACCTCAGATTTATATCATCAATCATATGAAATAGGGTTCAGCTTAGGCTGGACTATGTAGGTTGAATTTCCAATTTAAGTGAACCTCAGATTTATGTCTTCAATCATATGAAATAGGGTTTAGCTTAGACTGGACTTTGTAGGTTCGAGCCTACGTATTCCGGAGGCGCATGGCATAACAGTTGCATTCGATAATACTGACTGTTTGCATATTTCATTTATATTTTAGGGTTTATAGGGTTTGTAATCCAAAATAAACCATAAAATATATCCAAAAAATTCTGCCCAGACACTATTCCACGCGGACGGAGTCGCGGGTAGTATTAATTATTTGCTGTCAATCCATCAAGTACATGCCTCTCATTGAAATTATAACTATTATTTTTGTGATTGTCATTGCAGAAGTTACATTATTAATGTTTAACTTTAATTATACATATTACGATTGTTATCATATTACAGTGTGTAATAATTACATATTTGAATAAATACAACACAAAAAATATACTATTTTTCTTTTTATTTTTACCACTCCAAATGGGGAGTTTTCTAAATGAAATAAGTGAGAATTGATTGGTTCCTTGTGCTGAGTAGATGTCAAAAAATTAAAGTTGGATGGAATCACTTTTTTGATTGGCCAACTTTGCTTTTTGACATCAATTAGTTGATTAACCAATTCTCACTTTTTTTTAGAAAACTATTAATTCGTTATTGGAACTCAGACGCAACGCAAATTTCCATAGTAAGACCTAATCTTCACATTTTTTGTCGAGTTTTGGGAATATGGTAATGAGGTCCACCAGAACCAGCTAAATTTTGAAAGATTTAAAACATTATATCATTAGCGAAATATAAACTTTTTTGGTGTTGAAATTTCACTATGCATGTAAGGTCAAAAACTTAGTGTTTTTTTAAATTTTCCTTCATGTAGAGGCAAAGTAAGAATATTAATCTCTGCGGCCAGGGTAGGCCTATCGTAAAAGGCGACAAAACAATCCTAGATACATGGTAAGCCCAAGCCCGCCCAAATGGCAACCACCCTTGGTCTATAAGTATGTCACCATAATAACCTCTTGTTTTGTTCCAGCATTAGTGACCCACGTTTCTGTAACCCTATAGGATAGCAGCATATTCGCGGTGCCCCTAGGGTCGCAAATATCCATAGGCGACGGTAAGTGCTTGCTATTAAGTGGGCCGTCAGCCTGTGTGCTGTTCCTCTGCAATAAAAAAAGTTCTTACCTGGTGCAACAGTAACTACTCTAATTCCTTGCGATGATAGATCCCTTGCTATAGGTAATGTCATACCAGCTATAGCTGCAGTGGATGCAGCATACGCGGCTTGGCCAATATCACCATCATAGGCAAATGTAGATGCTGTGTTTATTACAACCCCTCTTTGTCCATTATCGTCTGGAGTGTTTTTACCAATTAACCCAACAGCCAGTCTTGTGACATTGAATGTACCTATTGTGTTTATCTGTAAGTATTACAAATGATGTTTAACTCTTAACCAGAGACATGAGTCTCACAGCCTATATAAATTAAATTAAATAATCATTTATTTCAGACTTTTACATTTCATTTATTTTATACATTTTATATATTTAAATTCAAAAATAATTATAACAATGTAGAGAGTTCTTAGAACTAAATTTTTAGAAAAATGTGTTATCATTATCATTTTTCTTGCATAATATCAACCGAAAAGTAAAATGTGGATCAAATTAAATAGAGAATAGTGGTGCTATTTCACAGGCAGAGCAAGGTCTCCAATAAGCCCTCCTCATAATGTGTTAACATACTTGACAGATACTGGACCTAGCTTGTTACTGTTAAGTAACAAGCTAGGTCCAGTATCTGTCATGTATGTCAATGTAATGAGGTAAATTTTAAAAATCTTTGTATTTCACATGATTCAAACAATTTCTGTGACCTTAATTTAGCATTGTCAACAAATGGAGCCAGAGAACCAGAGTATTCATCTTAAGCATCACTTGACTACATCTTAACCTAGTCTGTATTATAAAATATATAAAAATAAAAAATGTTTCAGAAAGAACATCTTCAATGAAGAAAATGGGGATTTCGATGAAAGTGAAAAAGTGCTTACATTTACTAGCCTTGTGAAATGTTCCAATTCACATGGTTTGTCTTTGCTGAAGTTATATATTTGATATGCCTCTGACTGTCCTGCGCAGTTCACGAGTGTGTCTAGACGACCAAATTTCTCTTTTGCTATATCAAGTGCCTTTTGAACTTCATTTTCTGAAGTGATCTAGAAAACAAATACATCAGAACATCAAACAAAGTAAGTGTACCCTAAAGTAAGTTAACATTAGGTGTATTGATACAATTTTCTTAAAACTTGCAACTAAAACTTCTGATAGTAAACCTTTTAGAAATTAGAACTAAATGTTCATGCTTGCCATAATAAAATACCTATAATGTGTTATGATAAACATGAAATTTTTGGTAGTTGCAATCATCCCACCAATTGAAAAACCGATTATCGTGATCTTTAAACCCATTTATGTTCCTAGATGTCCTTTGAAAATTAATATTCTCCTTCTGATATAAGCCATATGAAACACTTGAAAGAAGATAATACATATGGGGAAATAATTATAGAAAAATAAAAATAATTAGTAATAAATAATAGGAAATAATACTGGATAAAACTTACACAACCGGTGGTAGCAATAACATCAGGTCCTAGTTGTTTCGCAACTTCCTGAGCTCGTGTTCCTTGGATATCTAAAATTACAACCTTACCACCATTCTTTACAAATCTTTCTACAGTAGCACGTCCTAAACCAGAGGCTCCTCCGGTCACTAAGCTAACCATCCCCTAAAAAGTTTAGCAAAATAGGTTATGTTTACAATAACAAAAATTTAACGAACAACAAATACTGTGAGATTTAATTAATACCTTTTTGAGCATTCTAAACGCCGTATGTATTGTATTCTAAAGAATATTTCCCAAATTTTTAATAACTAAAATCATAACCAGAATGCAAGTTTAATCACCTAACTACAAAATCCACCCACCGAACCACCGACAACGCTGTCATTGTGACTTATGACAATGACATTAATTAATATTTTTTTATCAGGTTAAAACTTGTAGCATTGTTTTGCCTTGGTCAGAGTAGAAAATAAGAAAGAATTTTGATTGTTACTTTATTTACAGCGCTGAAAAAATTCTACGTTTAGTTAGTATTAGCGAGAATCAGAACAGTGAATACACCGGAGTTTATACAGTGTTATTGGTAATTCGACGTATTCACATTAGGAGAGGTGATAGGGGTGACTATTTGTATTTTAACTAAAAATGATATTATTTCAATATTTTTTTGAGATTTTTTTCCACTAAAATGTCATAAAAACTAAAAAAACTTGGCTTGCAGATTATTTTAAAAACATAACCGTTTTCTTGGCTCTCTAACAAAGCATAACTACTAGGAACTTATTTCAAAGAAACTGAATGAAAAATAATCATAGAGGAAGTTTCTATCCGTGCAGGGGCGGAAAAAAAATACTTAAATAACCTCTAAGAAACCTATACAAACATTTTTAAATTAAATGAAAATTATTTATGTAATTGCGTTGAAGCCATTGCATTATTCCCAGTACTATTTTTCAGCTCCCTCCAATTTTATATTTATAATTTAGTCAATAATATCAGAATTCCACATAGTCTAGAAAGCAACGAGAGACTTGGAAGCATAGACCCATATCGATTTTTATAACACCTTGGTTTGGTTTCAATCCATAAGTTAAAAACTATTCAGTTGTTTACATTCTATAAATAATTTTGTGTAGCCCCATTTATATTTATATATAGCCGTATTTTTGAAAGACTTACCTAGATAAGTAGCTTGGAATCTAAATACGACTGCGACACCATGTCTAAAGTAGACCAACCCCTGTTTATACTGCCAAAGAAAAGGAATGGGAAAAAATCTAATGCCATAGCCAGTCATGTTGACCATATAATTACTGTACAGGTAATAATTTCGAAATATAATATGAATATTCGCAATAAACAACAGCTGCTATAGTTTCTTTTTGTGATTTTCTTGCGCTTTTCGCCTTTTCATATTATAATTCTTTCATAAAATCCACCCCCCGACACCGCTGTATTCATATACACCACACAGCAATTCGGCGTTATTCAGTTATAGAAATTTCGCATATAATATATACAACATTTCCATGAACATTATGTATTTTTGGTAGTAAATTAATTTACATCTTGACATTGAATCCCGTCTAACACTAGTCAGATGCTACATTTAAGCACTCAGCCCAATGTACCCCAAGCAACAGTTAGTAATAAATTTAAGATAGGATGTTTTTGGCCTTGAAAATAACAGGGCCGCTGATGTTGCAGCCAGAATAATCTAGATGATATTTAAGTAACACAACTCTATAGTGTATAATATCTTTAGCATAAAGTTAGAGTATTGTATATTATGTGAATTATACACTGAGTTCAACGGCACTACATTATAGCAATGATAAAAATTTAGCTTCCTATCAGTTTTATTAGGAGCTGATGGTGTTGAGAGGGCTTCAAAACAATCAAATTTTATTAGCATTTTTAGATTCACTATGAATTCCCTCTATTTCTAGGGTACTGATGACACTCCAGCAAAATACAGAAATGGCTTATCACCTGTCTCTGAAAATGATAATGGCACTATCCATTCCACTTTGGAGGGGCTAAAATCTAACATGAAAATCAATTTACCAATCATTAATGATGTCAATGATGAAGAACTAACTGAACAGGCAGATACTGAAAATCAAAAAGTATCTCAGAAAAATGGTTACCAACCGGTATCTACTCTAAATAACAGCCGTGAGATCATAGACCTGTCTCCAATATATGAAAACTCATCAGATGCATGTTCCAGCCAAGGAGATTTGAGGGAATCGAACGAAAATGATGTTCAGAAAAGCTGTAAGATTCTCAACTCTGATCATTATGAAAGCTCATGTGCTACTCCTAACAGTCTATCACAGACTCAATCTGAGAACAGCTTTGAAATGGGCCCACTCACTGATAGCCTGAAAAGCAGTGCTAAAAGGAAAAAGCGAGTTAACATTGTTCCTGGAGTCATTGAGAGTGGAAACTCTGAAAGTGAAATAACAGCACTGAGAATGGACTCAGAAGGATCAATCTCTCCAGCATCTTCTTTGACTGATTCAAAAGATGGCTACCTTACTATGACTGGCACAATAAAACGTGGTAAGAAAAAAGGTCAGAATGTTGATGTTAAGTTGAATATTTCACGGGAAGAGCTTGAAATCATTGAAGCTGCAATAGTAGCTGATGAATATAACAAAATGGATATATCAAAATGCTCTTTTTATAATGGACCACATGTATTTTTATTCAGTTTTCTTTGTATACCTTTTGTAGCTTGTATTTCTGCTGCATACTCATTTTATATGGGTACTATAGTATGGTATAACATTTTTTCTCATATAACAGAGAATATGGATTGTTGGAGGAAGGTATTTTTTGCTCCGTTAATAATTTTGCTGTACCCGTTTGCAATTATATTTTTCACAATTGGGCTTGGACTGTATGCTGGTATAGTCCAGTTGACATTCAGCGGTAAAAACTGGTGGAAAGATGTTTGTGATTTTGAAAAAGGATTTTACGGATGGCTCTGTAACACACTGGGAATGTCTGAATGCAGTCCATATGAAGTGGTCGTTTTGATGGATGTGAAAGCTTAATATTAAGATTGCTTATTTATTCACTGCCATGCTATTATACATACATATTAGGTATTTTAAGGTGTTCTTCTGATGTAAGTTGATTGTCCTAAGATGTGAAGGAAAACTAATAGAATATATAAGAGGGACAGCTGATAAGGTTGCGGCCTAAAATATTTAATGAAAGAAAAATTGAGATGTAATTTTTTTTATATTTCAGTATAGTCTCCCTCAAGTGAAATACACTTCTCACATCTGGCGTACAATGTCTTTAAACCATTCAAAAAATATTCTTTGTCCATAAAATGACGATCTATGGGAGCTTTCATTTATTCATTGTCAACATAAAATCCTTTTTTAATTCGGAAAACAGGAATAAATCGCTAGGTGCCAAATCTGGACTGTCGGTGGGTGGTCAATTTCTGAAATCACCATCTCTTTCTAGGCCTGTCCCGCAACACCCGCGGTGTGAACGGGTGCGTTGTCTTGTAAAAACAACACTCCGCACGCTAACTTTCCACGTCGTTTCTGCACAACAGCCGCACGAGCCTAACTCACCAAATTGGCATAATATTGACCGTTCATTGTAGTCTATTTCCCCTTTCTGTAGGTAATCTATTAATAAAATTCCATCGCTATCCCAGAAGATAGTCGCCATTAGATTTGACGCCGACTTTTCCACCTTGAATTTCTTCAGTGGCCTTTCTCCTTTTTTAATCCATTTCATCGACTCTTGTTAGGAGTCCAGATCATACTGGCGAACGTTTCCACGTTTCATCGACGGTGACAATCCGATCACAAATTTCGTCAATTTTATTATAAACTAGTGCCAAAAATCTTTGCAGCTCTCGAGTCGTCGTTGCTTGTCGTGCGGTGTCGTGTGGAGCATTTTCGGTACTCAGCTCGCGCAAACTATTTTTCATTTGTTAATTTTGATGTACCTACAATTTCTCCAAATCTTATATTGAACTCTTATCTTGAAGAACGGATGACATTTCTTCAAAAATGTTTTTTGGCGTATTTCATTTTTTATGAGGTACTTTATCACGGCGCGTTGTTCAAAATTCCATGAATTTTCGGATTGGACTGGCATGGTGAAATTTGATTACGGGTTGTTTTTATACTACTACGGAGTGCCGCAATTAGTGATAGGAGTAAGACATAATTAGTCATCCATAAGTATGTTAGATCTCGAAGTTATCGGCTAATCCTCCTACATCTACAGTATATTTTGACTACGACTTTCATACAATGTTTCAAAAGAATAATATTGAGACATAAGTTCCACTAAAAATTTTATAGAGTATGAGAGCACTGTGATTTATTGAATTTTTAAAGTAGATTAATTGTCAATAATAATCAAAACTAACATGAACATAAGTCACTATTGCAACATAAAAATGTATACACATTGCATGAAAGCATCTATCCATGCAGGGGCGGAGAAAGAATACTGACCTCTGCGGCCAGGGTCGGCCTGTCGTAAAAAGCAACTAAGCTACCCACCCTTGCTACGTGGTAGGACCAAGCCCATCTGAATGGCGACCACCTTTGGTCTTAAGCATGCCGTCATAATAACCTTGTGTTGTGTTTAAAAAAAAGCAAAAACATTAACAATATCCGGCTCTGGACAGTGTCAAGTGTCCATCAATGAATGGACAGTATACCTGCTATGCTTATCTAAGACAGATTGGTGGGTTCCACATTCTAATGATCATAATATGTAGGTTTCCACACTATATTTACCTTCTCTACCTACAGTCAGCATGGGATAAGTATAATAATAAAAAATATATATAATATGCTAGGTGAAAAAAGATTGCCTAAGAGGTTTAAGATATTGTAGGATTCAAATTTAGTACATCTAGGTCGCTGTATATGGTATATACATATGAAAACCTAGAGCATCAATATTTAAGCTCGATCATAAGACAATCAAAAACATATTAATAGTAGTTTTTAATTCCTTTTTGGGAATAGTATGAATGTGATTAAAAAGGTGATGGTATTATAATAATGGAATGGGAACATTTTGAAGAGGGTAAAACAATTTGTAAGTCTCAATAATTATTAACTGTTCTTGTAATTTTTAATATTTTATTCCATTTGATTAATGTGCTACCAGGAAGACTATACAACAGTTGACAATAACGAGGGTATCATGTGAATAAATTTTACAATCATTGTAACTAAGTATATTTAACTAAAAACATTATTCCTGATGTCACCTGTGCTTGAATTAGTACTTTGCATTTGCAATATTTTCAATACCATGCTGTTTTTAACATAAATAAATATCATCACATGGTTAATGATAAAATTTATATCCATATAATATGTAATTAATTTTTATGAAATATGCAAGAAGACAAATTTCTTATAGACTGAACTTTTTATAGAATATTCCAGATTCTTTTAAACTCAGTATCGTTAATCAAATGGAAATCATTGCATCTAGTCCTTCCTTTGCTCAAATACTTCCAATTATTGCATTCCAAATATATAATCTCCAGAATTCTAGTCATAATTAATATATTTTATGGATATGTAACCGGTTAGTGTTAGTATGTAATTTTTTTGACATATCTCTTAGTATAATGTTTAATTAATATTTTGCTAGTTGATTCAAACACCTACCTGACGCAACAGTAGTTACAAAATATTTTAACTTTTCAAAATTGTTTGTGAACATTAAGTCAGTTAACTACCTACATTTAAAATATAATTATTTTATACCTACAGAAACAAAGAAATAGTGTTACTTTAAACTGAATTTGTACATAATAAGTTTTTCTTGCTAAATCAAGATTAAAACAAATTGTAGACCTTAAATATTGTCAGGCTATAATTATTGTGTTTATTAACATAGCAACAACTGAAAGCAATAATATAGGTTTTTTATATATGAATAAAAGATCTGATCAATTAGTAAATAATTTATTAATTAATAACTAACTGGAACTTGCCATAATTTGGCAAACTAAAGCACAATGTTTGTTATTGATTTGTTTGTAATGATATACATAATCAAATGTATTTAATGAAGACTGATGTATTCTAGTCACTATTGTGCTATTCATTTTCTATGTAATTAAACATTTTATAATCACTTGTGTTTTCTTACTATAACATTGTACAATTTTTTAATAATCTATGCTCAGCATTTATTTCATGAAGTGTCTTTTTGTTCGGGTCTCTCAGGTTTCGGCTCCTTTTGTTTGAATTCCGCATCTATTCTTTCTTTTGCTCTAACAATTTTAGATTGCAAATAAAACGAGCCACCTTTACCTTTGTCATTTGATGTGAACAAATGTTCGTAATTTTTTTGAATTTTTTCAGGATCTAATTTATCTAAATTTAATATCTGCATAGCTTCTTCTAGAGTGAGCCCCGTAGAGGCATTTGCTGCTGCTCTTCTGGTACCTTCGGGTCCTCCACCGGCTCGTTTGGCAGCCTCTTGTGAAGCTGCGATTTCCTGCTTCAGTGCCCGGGCGAATGCTCTTCCCACTACTTGGGCGCCTAACACTATTATTTGTGCTATGTATTTAGCCATTTTTTCATTATTGTTCCCGAGAAAAGTATCAGACTTGCCAAAACATTAACCTTTTGGAATGACATAACACCAACAATACTTTTAGGTTAAGTACGTTACATTGATTGAGTGAGAGAGACTTGTCTTTATTTGACCAATGACATTTTCTGTATCAAATCTAGACTGCCTGCTTCTATTTTTTTTTATATTTATAACTATATATTTATATTCTGTTTATAACAAAAATGAAGTAATCAAATTAATGTTTACATTAAAATAATGATTGTAAAAAAAATCAATTTATTTATCGACAAAATATGCAGATTACAATAATTTCAAAAATAGGTCTTAGTATAGGAAAATATATAAAACTGTAGGTATTATTTTTGAAGTTTTGACTTAAAGGTCTACCAACCAAGCCATAAAATTTCAAAAAAAAAATTTTTTTGAAGTATTGTGTTGAGAGGTTGAAAACGTTCGACGAAGTCGACGATCAAAATCAAATCAAAGCAAACTGCAGTTATTTGTTTTGCTCATATAATGAAAGTATAAACTTGCAACAATTATTATTTGTCGTATTATAAACCTGCGCAACAATTAGTTTCATAAATCTAATACAATGGTGAGTGTTTTTCTTATAAAAATATAAACGAATTGTGTTATGCATTCCCGCTTTCAGGGAGTTCTCATATGGACGTTGGTACAGATTTTAAGATATTTAATACTATATTGAGTAAATGTTTGAACTTGCCAACTTTGTGAAAGTAACATACATTATTGAAATTTTCATTTTCATTCCTATTTCTGTATAAAATTAATTTATAGCAATTTGTGGTTAGCCCACGCCAATTTTTTTAAATTATATTTAAATTACTATGCCGGAATTATAAAAGATATTTTCTTAAACACTTATATTCAGTTATATATAAAAATATTATACATAGATTTTATCTGTTAAAATTATTTAATATTTGTCTTTATAAAATTAAATAGGATTAAATATTTTTCTTTTAGAAGTTTCTAATACTTACAGTTTATTTTATGTATTATGCCACGCAGTAAAAGCAAATGAACCACAAATAGAATATCTGTTTGGTTACAGTAAATAATGTAAATACAGCGCTATAGCTTTATTTTAGCCTACACAAATGTTTTTGTCTGCTGGTCGTAGGGTTTGTCACATAAAAATCCAAGAATATTATAACAAACCCATTAGCGCCGCAATTTTTATTTTATTTTACAAAACTGAAATAGATGTTTATTTGGATGTATTTAAAGTGAATATGATAAAAATTTCTCCATTCATTTCTCCATTGACTGGCTTTCTTTTAATAATATGAGCAGTAGCTACTATTTTATGTCAAATCATATTGTTTATAAGACCACCCTCAGATTCTGATGAATCTTCATCTGAAATTTTATCAGGTTCTGACGCTTCTATACAAATTGCTTTGACTGCACAGTATTCATCATTCTCCAAGAAATCTACATTTTAACTTCATACCTCTAAAAATAAAGAAACAAAATATTTATGACAATCTTATATTTTTGCTCTGACCGCCTAGCTTTTTTATATGAACACTGAACAAAGAGTAGCTATAAAAATTTCAACATTAAAAAATATTAAAAAGTTTTAATTTAACAGTGTAGTCTTTTCAGAGTGAACTAAAATAAAAGTAGTTATTTTGAATAAATTAATTTTTACATACCTTATGTTCAATTCAGTCGCCAGTTCTAAATCAATTAAATCACTTGTGCTTAGTTCCATTGATAATTAAAGATTAATTTGACACCCTAAGTCATCAATCAAAAGTTGTTAAAGGAATAAACAAAAAAATGTAAGCCTGACTCCATTTATAATAATAAACATTTAAATGATTATAGAACACTGCTAATCTGTTAAACTTTATGTTCATGTCTTACATAGTTAAAGCTTTATCACCAAAATTGGAAACTAAGGCATCTGTGCCTTAGTTTCCATATACAATAAATTGATGGTGAAAAATAGTTGTGACTTATTACTTACAGTGATCTCTTACAGGTAACTATTCTCAAAAGGAATATATCTGGTGAGAAGGTGGCGCTATAAAAATATGAATATATAGTATATATATTTCATATTTAAAATAATAATAATAATAAATATATCCTAGAAATAAATATATACATATATAAAATAGATACAAAAACAACTAAAAGAAACAATAAACTACAGATCATGCATAATTATCTACAGATCAGGTCTGCTCTTATTTTACAATTCAGCTTTCATCATTCAATTGTGGTGATATTTTGGAATAATAATGTAGCGCCAAGTCTCTTTAAAGTTGCCCAGTGATCTAGGGAGAAGCTGATTCTTAGCATTTCTCTGAAGCATATTTTTACTGGAATGATTCCTTATATCTTCTTAGGAAAGAGATGAGGAATATTTATTTGTATATCCAAGCTAGTGACTAAATTGTATATTTTCTATCAATTCAGAGTTCTCCAGCATCTGATACACCATCAGACCGTGATGGTGCACAATCCCGCATGACCTCACCACCTCGCGAGTATGAGATGTTTGCCGATGAGAGTGCCATCTTTGATAATAATGACCCTGAAGAGGAAGAAGATGGAGAAGAATTGTTCAATGATAATATGGAAGCGTAAGCGGCATTTCATAGTTTTAATATTTCATAAATAATACATAACCTGAACTATAATAATTTTTTATTTCTGATAATAATTGTTTCTATTAAAAGTTACATTTAGATTAGATCAGGGGTGAGCAACCTTTTTAATCAATGGGCCAATTTAAATTAAATGTTTTTTTGTCGCGCCGCACATTGATTACTCCTATTATTAATAATTTACGAAACTTTATTTATAAAAGATAAATATTAAAATAAAAAAATATAAAACTAAAAAATAGTAAATGTTTCAAGACAAACAAGACAAACAAGAAAAGAACAGAAAAACGAATTTACTTGAATTTTTAATGAGA
Organism: Malacosoma neustria; assembly: GCA_963693495.1. Lineage (NCBI taxonomy): Eukaryota > Metazoa > Arthropoda > Insecta > Lepidoptera > Lasiocampidae > Malacosoma > Malacosoma neustria. The sequence continues at coordinate 13,079,776 of OY856390.1, forward strand.
AATTTGGCTCTGTTTTTCGATACAAGCTGATCAATATCAGCCGGAATCGATGAGGTAGCTACACGTACGCAGCTTTCTAATCATCCATCACTCAGTCTTGATTGGTGGTCATTTTTAATTAATTTCATGGTTGAAAATAATTGTTCGCCAGCATACCTACTTCCAAACAGAGACATCATTTGCTTTGCATTTTTCATCAAAAATGGAAATTTTTCACGGCTAACATAAGATTTATAAAAAATTTCGATGTTTACTGAGAAAAATACATTTTTTAAATTGGCATTATTCTGCATGTCAATCACTTCCATTTGAAAGTCTTCGGGAACTGTATCCACATCGATATTAAATGGCGAGGAAAACATTTTCATAGAAACCGCTGTCTTCTCAGCTTTGAACATTTGGAATTGTAACACAGTCCGTATTGCATGTTTGAACAAGTCACTGATAAGTGTGTATCTCATTACAAAAAAATCGCGCAGACAGGGGCGCGTTCGTATTGCATGTTTAAAAACGTCGTTGACAAGTAACTCGTCATAAAAAATATTTCGGTTTTGTATGTACTACCATTTTATTATAATTAATTTTATAACAATATATGGATGGGAGAAAGTCGATAAAATAAGTTCAATTTTAGAAATGCTTGGCGGGCTGCATAAACAAATTTAACGGGCCGCAAGCAGGCCGCGGGTTGCTCATCCTTGGATTAGAGCTACTCTTCTCCAAAATGGACCTGCGGTTTTCTTCATTTCATCCTCCCATGTTTTGAATTGTGTCCCGTTTATTCGTTTTCCATTCCTAGGGTACCAATTTGTTACAATTGTGCTCCATTTTTATTTTTTTTTATTTTGTAACATATGTCCTATCCACCTCAATTTTTGCTAGTCTATTTTTAACAAAATATCATTAAATCTCTTTATATTTGTACTATTAATATTGTCCCTTCTGATATATAACACACTTCTTTCTTGACTTCTTGATTGCTCCTTGACAACTTTGGAAGTCTTAGTCTATGTGTTATATTAAGTGCCCAACTTAAACTTAAACCTTTATTTAAATAATTTTAGGTTTCTGATATTTTTAATTTAATGTACTGTTAAAACAATGTTCTCAGTGCAGGGAACAACTAAATAATTGTATTATTGACTTAACATCTGATATATGTGCAATAACTTAATCAGACAGGTTTTCATAATCTTTTTAAATAGCGCCTCTCACATGTAAGAGTAATATTGAAAGGAGTTATAGAAACCTGGTATTTCTATGAATAAATTTAGCACATGCAATTTCTAGGGATTACCGTCCAATGCCAGCGCTGGATCGCTATGACAATGAGGATTTGGACGATGAGGACTATGATGCCATGTCAATTCAAGACAGAGTGGCCGCTGAACAGGAGTTGCGCCGACGCGACAGAGAAGCAGGACGGCTGAGGAGAGATGACCAAGATTTATTGTATGGTATGTCTTACTTACATATTTTAATGTTCATTCTTAAACTCTATGAAAATTTATCAAGCGAAACATTGAATGTTATACAAAGTTTACCATGATCTCATACCTGCGGAGGCATGTAACAATATATATTTAATTCAACTGAATTTACAAATATTCTAAAATCTGAAACACTTGTTGCCTGACAGCAACTAACTGGCTGGTAATGATTAAACAATAAATATATGCATCAAGTTAACAGAAATAGTATCTCCTAGTAATAATTGTATTTTTTTTGCCTTGCCTGTATTTTTTTATGGGGAATATAATGTTTTTAGTTTCAAATATTTTCATTCCCCCTTATTGTTAAAGTATGAAACTTGTCAGATAACTTGCCCATAACTTAAATTTTAAGTCTTGATTTATCTTTTTCTAGCAATCATCTTTTTCAATACCTTATTATAAAGGCAATTATGTGCTAAAAAAAGGATCCAGACTAACATTCTTTTACAATTTGATACATTCTCCCAATATAATGATCATACTAATATAATATTAAAATCTTAACAGAAGATGTACCAGGCAGTAGGCTGCCTTTTTGCTTTCATAACTACTTTACATGTGTTAAAATAATTCTAGACCGGTCAGACGAAGATGATGAGGGTGCACCTAGAGCTAAAAGACGTCAAGCAGCAGAAAAGGCAGCCACAGGCACTGATGAACAAATGGAGGAGGGTATTGAAAGTATTGAAAACCTCGAGGACACAAAAGGACACTCCATGAAGGAATGGGTCTCTATGCTGGGACCAAGGACTGAAATTGCTAATCGGTAAATTTTTAATATTCTTAGAACTTAATTCTTTTAGTGTAATAGTATAATAAATTTACTTGTATATGTTTAGATCAAGAGGTTTAGTTAATTTAACTGAATCAAGCTTTTGTAATTTAGCCCTGGGATTCCAAGAAATGATAGCAATGGACCTGGCATGTTATTCGGATGTCTTAAAAATGTCAAGTGGCTACAAAGTGAAGAAAACGAACCATTCCATTTTACTCTGAGCTTTTGATCAAAAACTTTTTTTATGACAGGACTGGACAGGAAACCAGGAACTGCAAATTTAATATTTTTGTTTTTTTTTTTTAATGAAAAACTTGATCAATCGACCCGGCGGGATCTCTGTGGAAATATCACTTTTCTTGAGAGTCATAATTCTACAAATAGATTTGGATGTAACTTGAATAAATAATTATAAGAGGAATTAATTTGTAATTTTAATATTTTTTTTCCTCCTTTTTATCATGCAATCAGTCACATTGACTATAAGCATACATATATGTTGAAGACATGTTGGCATGTAGGGTGCCGCCAGAGTACTCCCAGTGGAGCGCACCGTTTTCCTTTATATAGTCAGCCTTATTATGGGTGACTATTCTCATCAAATATGTCTCGTCGCTTTTTCAATCGACGAATTTTTGAAGTCGTAACTTGTAGCGGGAACTATAGCAGTCAATCACTTCTTTAACCATTGGCTAAGGATTTCATGGATCTCCTTTGTTGTGATAAACCACGGCACATTAGATATTTGTCTCAGAATATAGTATTGCGCCCTCTGAACTATCATTATATTGGAGTCAAGGGGTGCGCCCCACAGTTCAATGCCAATCTTTTTGTCCATTGCCAGTTTAGAATTTCTACCCAGCAATCAATAAATGCCTTTATACTTGAGGTTTATCTGTTCTCTTTTGGACATGTTTTTTCCAGGTTAGTCTACGATCCAAGTGCATTCCCAAGTATTTCATTGAGTTTTTGTGAGGCAGTTGAATACCATTTAGTGTTGCTGAGAGCCAATCTTACCTGTTTAGAATGAAGGTTACGTGAACTGATTTGGACTCACTAGCCGGAATTCTCCATTTGGCCAACCATTTTTCTATTTTATGAAGTCCAGATGCTTGGTAGGATTTCAGATGCTCAAACTGGGCATGTACTAGTAGCCAGGAAAGCTGTATTGTCTGAAAAAGTTGCGAAAGTAAACTCTTGACTTTTTGGAAGGTCCAATGTATACAAAGAATACAAAACGGGCCCAAGTACAACGCCTTGAGGCACTCCTCCTATGATTTCATAAAAGTCCGATGGCAATCATTTTCTTTGACTTCGAATATTCTATTAGCTAAATACGACTTGACAGTACCAAAGTATATGTGTGTTAGTAGGGTTTGTATTTTGTATAATAGCCCTTTGTGCCAAACCCTATCAAAATCGTGCTGGATGTCTAAGAAAACCGACGAACAGTATTCTCTTCCCTCGAATGCCCTACTTATTATTCTTGCCACACTGTGAACTTGTTCTGTATTGGCGTGTCCATTGCGAAAGCCAAATTGATGTTCATTCTTTCGAGACATAGTTAAGTCTATGTAGGAAAACTTTTTCAAGCAGTTTGGACATAATCGGCAGTAAGCTAATAGGTCTCTAGGAAGTGACTTCATGAGCAGGTTTATGAATCATTATGACTTGGGAGACCTTTCACAAGTCCAGGAAATATCCTACCCATAGAATGGCATTTAATAAAGTTTGAGATAGACTATTGCCTTATGCAGTAGCTCTTCTAGGACTTTTTTTATCGATTTGGTTAAAACACCCCAGGTTTTAACCAAATCTTGTCCATCGATTTAATGCATCTAGATACTTCTCCCAGTGTAACTGTTTTCAGAGGTAGTTCCAGTTGGAGATCCTGGTCCAAGACATTGTCTATGTCCGATTCATCTGCATTCGATCCCGCCTCATTTATTTTGAAAACTTGACTGAGGGGATATGCAAATGCATCACCCTTATCCTGTGCGGTTTTTGTCCAGTTTCCAACTTGTGTCCGGAGTGGAGATTTATGGAGCGCTGGTCGATTGTAATTTTTACATGCTCTCCATAATGGTTAGTTGGTAGTCTATGTTGATGTTAGACTTTTCAGGTATGTCTCCCAGGTGACATCGTTGGTCTCCGATCTGAGGGTTTTCAGTTTCTTAGCCGCTTTGTTAAGTTCTCTTTTGTAGCTAAGATGTCTACTAGTGTGCCATATACGACGAAATCCGAATATGCAGTAACCGGGGTACAATTCCAATAGTTTTGTTGTATCAAGGTGGTTATTGTTTTGGCAGCATTAATTCTCTTCTTTGCTCTGCAGACATGTTTGTATCGGGATACTATACTAGCAGGTGTTTCCCTAAGACCTGCCTCTTCTGTTTTGAGGGTATTTAGTCCTCAAGGCTCACAGTAGTCTAATAGGGATAATTTGATAATTGAGCAGCATCATGCAGCTACTGAGTAAGTAAATAGATAACCCCATGCACCTGCTCAGCAGCCAGACAAGTGCGTCCCAATTGACCGCCACCCTGGCTCGGCGTTAACGTTTATTTTTACGGCCACCTAGATGTTTAATCACCGAGATCTTAATAGATTTTGACGTCGTTCGTGGCCAACCCTCTTTTTTTCTCAACCAGGCTTGGGACTGGCAAAGGCAGAGTTAAATTTTAATATTAAGAAATGTTTGTATTTTTTCTTATTATTTCTTCCACAGATTCAAAAACTTCCTTCGTACATACACAAACCATAAAGGTCAATTTGTTTTCAAAGAGCGCATCCGTCGTATGTGTGAACACAATCAGGCATCTTTTCACGTCGAATTCGATGTTCTTGCTCGTAAACAGCGCGTGCTGGCATATTTCTTGCCTGAAGCACCATTCCAGATGTTGCAGATTTTTGATGAGGTCAGTTTTTGTTCACCAATTTAATTCTCGTTTTGTTTATGAAATCTAATATTATATATACCGATTAATTTGTTCTATAAGTAGTTTTATATTCATAATACTTATAAAAACATATCTTTAGAAAATTAACAATATTCACTTTGTTTAAATTTTTTTATTTATTATACTTGAAGTGACTTGTTGCCATAAAATTTTTTAAAACATTTAGTATCAATAAATAAATATAGTGTGACAATTCACACAGCTCTATTTAGTCCCAAAGTAAGTAGCATAACACTTGTGTTATGGGTACTAGACAACAGATATAATGATATACTTTATATTTTTTTTAACAAATACATATTACATATACATAACACCCAGACAGCAGGAATCGAATAGACTTTCGCAGGCGTTCCGACATGTGTTAGTCGTTACGCCACGTTACGTACATCGTCAATTTATCCTATAAAAATATATTAAGCTAGTTTATTTATTTAAATTATGTTATTTAGGTAGCGAAAGAGATAGTCCTACAAATATTTCCCAGTTACGAACGAGTCACATCAGAAATACATGTACGGATATCAGATCTTCCGCTCATTGAAGAGCTTCGTACCTTCAGGAAACTCCATTTAAATCAATTGGTACGAACTGTGGGTGTTATTACTTCGACGACAGGAGTGCTGCCACAACTGTCCGTTGTGAAATATGATTGCAGTCGTTGTGGATACATTTTGGGACCGTTTATACAAAATCAAAATGCTGAAGTCAAGCCTGGATCTTGTCCAGAGTGTCAAAGCGCTGGACCCTTTATGGTGAGATTCTTTTTAAGTATGCTAATTTACAATAATAAATTTAATTGTATATGTACCTATTTGGAAGGGTACGTCACTGTCGGTCTATAGAAATTCACTCTTGGACATAAGCCTTTTCCATATATATGACTGTTGCAAGATCATTGTTGCATCCATTTCCTGCCAGCTTGTTTTGGTGGAGATAAGGGGAATCATCTCATATGGGGGAGAAGTTGAAAAAGTGTCCAGCTGTGACTGTACCTATAGATGACGGATTGAAGTATGCTGAGTTAATTATCGTGGGATAGATACTAGATAGATCTTGTAACTGCTATTGTTGCGCCGCCTTAATTTAATACATTTTGACAGACACTTTTTTAACACAGAGATGATTCTCTTTGCCTCCATTACCTACCCTCCATTATACAGTCTTCTGCTTTTGGTTGATGGCATAACACGATATGCGCATTTGGCCAACGTCACGTTGGATATGTGACATTAACTAAATATTTTTCTTAAGAACTATTAAAGTTTCACAATATCATTAGAATTAATATTTTAAGACTATTTAAAAGAAGATCAGATATAAATAGTTACATTCACTATTAGAAGGTGTTTTTTCATTTAATAATTTTTATTCACTTTGGATATCTTGAATTTTAAATATCTTAAAATATTGAAAATAGTATATTGCTGTTTTAAAAAGAATATATAATGAGCGTCCATATTGATTGATTTTATTATTGATAGAAAACTAATGTATATTTATTTATTTTATATGCTTACCCATATTGGTTCGATAAACTGGTGAGTTTTATGATACACTTATCCCTCTTGTTTATAATCTAAGATATATTTAACTGGAGAAACAAAGTAAATTACATCCTAAACATGAGACTGTAACTCACCATCTTTACCTTGTATGATTGTACTGAACTCCACATTATTCTGAAAAATAATTTATAATTATTCATTCACACACACTATTATTTTAAAATATATAATTATTTCACAGGTAAATATGGCACAAACAATATATAAAAACTACCAAAAAGTTACAATCCAAGAATCTCCTGGACGAATTCCAGCAGGTCGTATTCCACGAAGCAAAGACTGCATATTGCTAGGAGATCTGTGTGATAGGTGTAAACCTGGTGATGAGGTGGATTTAACCGGAATTTACACCAACAATTACGACGGTTCGCTCAACACTGAGCAGGTTAGTAATATTTTTTTAATCAACAGCTTTATTTTTCCGTGCTGGGGTTGAGTGAGAATACTGTGGCATAGCTAGGTAGCTCCAAGTCCGACTGGATGACAACTGCCCCTTGTTTTTAAACATGCTGCTATAATGACGTCTCTAAGTCCAACTAGATGGCTGTTTGTCTCTAATGTTGCTGTGATAATCTTGTGTTGTGTTCCAGTATAAGTGACCCAGATTGCAGTTCCCTTAAGCATATGGCAGCGTGTTAACACGCATGGCGTCGCAGACATCCATGGCCGATGGTAACTGCTTGCTATTAAGTGGGACGTTAGCTTATTTCTTGTGAGACCTCCTTGTCCTTAGACCTTGCGTTGCGTTCTGGCACTAGTAAACCAAGTTCCAGGCCGGTCGCGCAATGCCTCTGTTGTTGCAAACGTCTATAAACGACGGTGACCACCTACTTACGGATGGGCCGTTTGCTTGTCTAACAATATAATGCAGCATGTCAATGTATTTTGCTCTTAATCAGTTCTATTGGAATCAAATGCAAATAATCTGTTTCTATTTATTATAATAATTTGTTGTTATTGTGCCTCTAGTACAAAGAGGCGCCAATATTTTAATACATATAATAATATTTTAACATACCTAATTATTGTGAATTACCACTAAAATGAGAGAGATCAATTCAACTAGTTTCACAATGGGGACTTAAGTATTTCTTGATAATTATAAGTAATATCAACCCACCTCAAGTAATAAAAGGAAATGGCCTTTATCTTATTCATTTTTTTTATTAAATATTTTATTACATATTATAATATATAAATCAAACAACTTCAATACAGAAAAAATAATTTAACGAATTTAAATAATTATTTTGTATTTAGTATGTTATTTCCATGAGGAGATATTTCCGTCATGCCCGGTTAACAGGTTAATAAATATTTCAGGGATTTCCTGTGTTCGCAACAGTGATAATAGCTAATTACATAGTTGTGAAGGATTGCAAGCACATTGTTGAATCATTGACAGACGAGGATGTGTCGAATATCATCCAACTGTCCAAAGACCCGCGAATCGGTGAACGGATCATTCAGAGTATCGCACCATCCATATACGGACATGAGAATATTAAGAGGGGACTGGCGTTAGCTTTGTTCGGAGGAGAACCTAAAAATCCTGGTATGTATGTATAATAATAATAATAAATATATTGCAACATTTCACACAATGCCATCTAGTCACAAACTAAATTGCATAGCACTTGTGTTATAGATACTAGACTACTGATATATTACATATTTTCTTTTGTAAATAAATACTTCGCTGTACAGGAATCGAACCTGTGACCTTCGCAAGCGTACTGACGTGCGTTAGCCTTTACGCCAGTAAGTCATAATATGTCAAGTAATCAGTAAGGCTTTTCGGGATCTTACCAGCCAGCCGCTGTTGCATACTCGTTAACAGCTAGGTCAAATCTGATAAAAGCATAGGTAAAGATCCAATTTTTTTTAAAATATCGATATATATCGAACTATGTAGGTCGATATCGATATATCGGTTTAGTAAGCCGATATATCGATATTTAACAATATTTTTTCATTTATTAAAAGCTTATAGAAATCCAATGTAATTTTAGTTATATCAAACGTTTAACGATTATATTTAGTGATGAAATTTTTTCAAAAATATCGATGTTTATTCCACTAAGTCGATATTGATATAACGATCTAGTAGGCTGATATATCGATATTTTATCAATATTTCATCCTTTTGAAGCTTATATAAATCCAATGTAATTTTAGTTATATCAAATGTTTAGTAGCGATTAGTTAATAAAAAATTTAAATTATCGACGTATCGTCGATATCGATATTTATCGGTCTTCCGATATATCATTGCAAGCCTGGGTAGAATACATAACAGAGACAATCAGAACTATCTTCTAAATAATGAATGAATGAATGTAAGTATGAAAGAAATAAATAAACGATTTTCAGTTTACTTGTGATTTTTAATTAAAAAATGACGACTTCCGTCGAGCAACCATCATTTATGTATAATATGTATTTATTTACAAAAGAATATAAATATTTAATCTATCTAGTATCCATAACAAGCGCTGTTGCTTACTTTGCAGCTAGATGGTGCAATATCAACTGTCATATATTTATTTATATAAATCTTTCAAATATTTATAACATATAACTATTAACATCTATATAAATAAAACGATAGAGGTCTGCAGTTGTACGCGCATTACGACAAAACTACTGGATAGATTTCAATAAAATTTTCTAAGCTCAATTTCTTATTACTCTTATTAAAAAAAAATATAATAACGGATATCTTCATTTAATATAAAGTTATTAAAGTTTTAAGAAACAAAAATTGTTATAAGCACTACATATTCAGTTATGTGTGTTTTCTTGCGTAGGAGAGTGGAAGTCTCTTCTACCTATGCCTCATGACGAAAGCAACGCGGACGAAGTTGAGGATATCAACTAGTTATAAATAATAAATAAAATAAAGATATATATCTGTAATTCTATAGAGAAAAGGGATTATAATGCTCATAAGTCTTATTTGGGCGCAATTTAACGCTCCTTTGACATTGATTTATTTTTTTCTATTTTAGGGGATAAGCATAAATTGAGAGGTGACATAAATGTACTTATTTGTGGAGATCCGGGTACCGCTAAGTCACAGTTCTTAAAATATATAGAAAAAGTAAGTAGTTGATATATAATTTTTTTTAATCTATAAGTTGCATTTCTTTTCTTATTGCTGTAGGACAGCAGACAGGCTGACGGCCCGCTTAGAATTTAGCACTTACCGTCGCCTATGGGTGTTTGTAACGCCAGTGTCATCGCGAACACGCTGCTGTCCCATAAAGGTACAGGAACTTGAGTCACTAATGCCGGAACACAACCCAAGGTTATTATAGCGGCATACTTAAGACCAAAGGTAGTCGCCATCCACACGGGCTTGGGGCCCTACCACGTAGCTATGGTGGGTTGTTTTGTCGCCTTTTACAACAGGCCAACGCCGGCCGCAGAGGTTAGTATTCTTTCTCCGCCCCAGCACGGATAAAAATCTAATATTAAACATTCTCAAAAAAATCTAATTAATTTATAAATTTCTTGTTATCAAAAGTTAATTATTGTTTAAAATAAAACAATATATAGTAATGATGTGTTATTCTTCCGTGTTTAGATAGCTCCAAGGGCAATTTTCACGACAGGCCAAGGAGCCAGTGCAGTCGGATTGACGGCATACGTCAGGAAAAGTCCAACCACCAGGTGTGTTTTGTACTAATAAAGCTCGTAATAAGTCTTTTATCTAGAGACTAACCAATAGAACCAAAGACAAACAACATAAATTAGCTATAGTATGTCAGGAGATTCGCAGGAGAACCAAAGTAACCGACATAGCCCGGATGATTGCAAAACTGAAGTGGCAGTGGGCTGGGCACATAGCTCGAAGGACTGATGGCCGTTGGGGCAGAAAAGTCCTCGAATGGCGACCGCGTACCGGAAGACGCAGTGTTGGTAGGCCCCCCACAAGATGGACCGATGATCTGGTCAAGATCGCCGGAATAGGTTGGATGAGGGCAGCACAGGACCGATCTTCGTGGAGATCTTTGGGGGAGACCTTTGTCCAGCAGTGGGCGTCTTACGGCTGAAATGATGATGATGATGATGATGTCAGAGACAGCACTATCCCTAATAGTTGATTGGAGAGATACATATATCTATGATTTCTACGTTGACGTGCACGACTTAAGCAGTTGTTCTTTGGTGAAAAAAAAACGTGTGTGTCACGTAACGCCCGACAGAAGTGATAACTTAAACTTGAGAAAAGCTTATTTATGATAATGTAAGGAAAATTAATAAAACCAAAAATAATTCAGAAATAACTAAAATTTACGAATTTAAAATTTTTCCAAAAACCGTTTCAAACTTATATTAAACTAGCTGTGCCCGCGACTCCGTCCGCGTGGAATAGTGACTATGGGCAGCATTTTTTGTATATATCTTTTGGTTTGTTTTGGATTACAAACCCTAAAATATAAGTAAATGAAATATGCAAATAGTCAGTGTTATCGAATGAAATTGTTACGCCATGCGCCTCCGGAATACGTGCGTTCGCTGCGAATAATTGAATGCTACAGGCGGCGCGCGGCGGCGCGGCTCGACGCGCTTTATATACCCGCGCAGGCGTGTACAACCTACAAAGTGCAGCCTAAGCTAAACCCAGATATGATTGATGACAAAAATCTGAAGTCAACTTAAATCTATACAAATAAATAAAATTGGAGGGTCTGTTTGTAATATTAAAATAACCGCTTTTTACTAAGTGAATTTGGTTGTATACACGGTACGTATACCAATACAAATTTTTTTGCAATTTTTGTCTATCTGTTTGTTCCGGCTAATCTCTGAAGCCCGTCTGGATGGCAATCACGCCTAGTCCATTAAGTATGCCGCTATAGTAAGTAACATCGTGTAGTGTTCCATTACCATTCATTTCTGACCCAAGTTAGTATACCCCAATTTTTCCAAATAGCGTGTTCGCGGTGACGCTAGCGTCGCGTAAATCAATAGGCAACGGTAACTGATTACCATTAAGTCAGCCTATCTGCCGTTCCTCAGTAATAAAAAAATGATGATTCATTGATATAATATTTGTAGAGAATGGACCCTAGAAGCAGGCGCGTTAGTGTTGGCCGACCGCGGAGTGTGCCTTATCGATGAATTCGATAAAATGAACGACCAAGATCGAACATCGATCCACGAGGCGATGGAGCAGCAGTCGATATCGATCTCCAAAGCGGGTATTGTCACATCCCTACAAGCCAGGTATGTTAACATAAAATACATTGTTTTGCCATATAAATAAAAAAAAAACAAAAGACGGCTAAAGCACGTCCATACGTACGCTTGTGGACGTCACGGGTTCTATTCCCGTCCAGCATCTGTGGTATAGTATGTATTTATTTATAAGAAAAAGTACGTTTTAGTATATCAGGTGTCTTTTTTTTTCTTTCGGAAAACCCCGATTCTTGACGGTTACCCCCGGCCCAGGGGGACCAAGGGATATGTGGGACTCCGGAAAAAATTTATGGGCTCCTACTACCCACTAAAAAACCCCGCTGTTCTCCTATCGCCTACGCCCGGGCCCATGGATATGTGGCCCCCGATCTCGTTCCATGATGTTGGGGGTCAGGGTTTAGTCCTGCGGAACAGCACACGGCCCACATCCTCGCGGCAATGGTGCAGGCGGTGGAACCTCCCCCTAGGAACCGGCCGCTGTCGTCTCGGCAGCCGCAGGTCATTGGACGCCTTCCGGCGCCGATGACGTGGCCTGCGTTGGTTCCCACCAAGAGAGGGTACTTGCCTCCCCGCCACCTCCTTTGCAGACATAACTGTTTCTCAAAAGGAGACGATTGCGATTCGCCTCCGACCATGGACAGAATCACCATGGATGGAAGCGATAAGTAATTTCCAATGTGGACGACGAGAGCGCGGCGCCCTTCGTGCCACGTATGGCACACGGTGACACACAGTGCGTGAGACGTTCCTTCCACTCCACATATCAGTTGTCTACTACCCATAACAAAAGCGCTATGCAACTTAGTTTGGTACTAGATGGTGTTATGTGAAATGTCCCAAAATATTTATTTATTTTTATATTCATCCTCTTCAAGTTTTATTTTTACGACAAAAAATATTCCTTCTCCAAGGTCTATGTAATATATTTCTATACCGAAATTCATCAAAATCGGTTCAGCGGCTTTGACGTAAAAACGTAACAGGCAAAGTTACTTTCACATAATATTAGTATAATAAAGTTAATTTGAGTTTAGACAAATTTAATTAGATTGTAGTAATTGATGAATGACCCATGACACAAGCGCTGTACTCATTACTTTGCGACTGTTTCTAGATGTTCGATAATAGCAGCGGCGAATCCAATAGGGGGCAGATACGACGCGTCGTTGACATTCTCGGAGAACGTGAACTTGTCGGACCCAATATTGTCGCGTTTCGACGTGTTGTGCGTGGTGCGAGACGAAGCGGACCCCATGCAGGACGAGCATTTGGCTAAGTGAGTTTCCTGTATTTTTTTTATCCGTTACGAGTATAGACAACTATTAATATTAAGACATAACATACTGGGAAATATGTAGGGAGCGATATGGGGGAGCACGCTAAGCTCCCTTTCCGCGTTACCACGTGGCGGGGTGTGTATAGTATTTCCACTACCAAAAAAACTACATTGCTGTTGTCTGATTAAAACCAAAAAATGTCAATTAGGAAGCTTTCTAATTGTGAATGTTATGATGAGATGAGAGCGTTGAGAAGTATGATAGGAGTCAAACTGAGTGACAGGATAAGAAATAGTGAGATAAGGAAACGTTGTGGTCTGAAAGAAGATGTAGTGACAAAAATTGAGATAGGTATACTGAGATGGTTTGGCCATGTCGAGAGAATGAATGAAGAACGATTGACGAAAAAAGTGTATAAGGCGAGTGTGAATGGAAGTGTTGGAAAGGGTAGACCTAAGCGGACGTTTCGAGACCAGATCAGGGACGTCTTGAAAAAAGGCCAGGTCAAGGTTACCCTAAACCGAAGGGCATGCATGGAGGGAATAATGAAAGTGGACGAAGCGAAACAAGTATCTAAGGATCGTAGCAAGTGGAAAGAAGTGGTCTCTGCCTACCCCTACGGGAAAGAGGCGTGATTATATGTATGTATGTAATTGTGAATGTAAGTATTAGTAATTATTAACCCTGCCGGGGTGCGAACCTGGGATCTCTGATATGCAGTGCACCATACAATGCGCTATCAAAAAACTGATCAAAATGATTTTAACACTTTTAGGTTTGTAGTAAGCTCCCACATAAGACACCATCCAACACAAAGCGGCACTCCCCTCGAAAACCCCAACGCTCCGGACCCAGATTTCGTCCTCTCCCAGGAAATGCTGAAGAAATACATAGTTTACTCCAGGGAGAATATACATCCTAAGTTGCAGGTAAAGTATTCAAGAATCCACTTTTTTCCAATCCAAAATATTTTTATCTATTTATTTAAATAAAATTAATCATTGAAACCTATAGAAAAATTACATTAAATAATTATAAAACAAATATGACATAAATAAATAAATAAAAAGTGTAAAAGTATGTAAGTATCTCTTATATTATGTATTTTCTTTTATATATTTGTGGTCAGAAAATGGTCAATGACTAAGTCAATTAAGATGAAAAGCCTTTGTGAGTGCGACATACCTATGAGTTAATATTTATAAATAACGGCTCTTACATTTTTTTTTGTTACGTACTTGTGTAATAAAAAAGTAAAAAATAGATTCGGGTTTTGATTTTTCTTAATGCTTGGGCTGAATAAGAATACTGACCCTTGCAGCCCGGAACAGCCTGCGGTGATATGGGCCTAAATCTGACTGGATCGCAACTACCCGTGGTATCTAAATATACCACCATAACAACGTTGTCTTGTTTTCGCCATAAAATTGTCAAATGGTACTGGTGTATTCCCTAAATAGTACAAATTTGTGCTTTGATTAATATCCAGGAGCTTTTAAGGGCGCGGCCTGCGGTGGGTTTCGTTCACATTCACTCGCTCAACATTTTTACAAGCGGTGTACGAGTGAATGGAACGTTAGATATAATCCAATAAATTAATGTATTAAATTAATAATATTCCTATTTTAGAATATGGATCAAGACAAGGTGGCAAAGATGTACAGCCAGTTGAGGCAGGAGGCGTTAACCACGGGCAGTTTGCCGATCACCGTCAGGCACATTGAATCTGGTAACATTTATTTTTCACACTTTAAAACAATTCCTCTCCTCTAAAGTTTTTGTGTATATCCCAAGTTCTTCTTTCCTTTTCTACTACATTTTTCACTCTCGCTTTCTTTTTTTTTGTGTATGATGACGTGTAAGCAACTAAGTTACAAGAAAGCTAATAAGCTCTAAGTGTGATATAGCTCTTTGGATTGACAGAGGTTAGTTTACATGCCTGCGCGAGTCACAAGTTGGATTCCCATCTTGAGTCTGAGTTTTTACGCATAATGTAATCACATTATTTATTTAAAAATAAAATATATAAATAGTATATATGTTGTCTAGTATCCATAATACAAGCGTTCTGTTGCTTACTTTGAGACCTATGGCGTTGTGTCACTTGTCACAGTAGCCATGTATGGTTTACTACTGCATAGTTTTGGATAGGTTCCACTTGTATTGCTTTTTACTTACGGAGGGTACAGTTAAGGAAAATGCATTAAATGAAGGTGGCGCCATAATCGCATCAATGTAAATTTTAGAGAAAGCGCCTATAATTATTGGACTGGGATTGGTAATTTTTAACTATGCATACTCTATATTCATAACTGAACTAGCGCCACACTCTGGTGGGTTTTGAACTCCAGGAGGGTAGTCACCCACGAGTTCATGCCGGATTAAAGAGGCCCGCCTTTGACACCCCAACCTCCCACCGCACATGGGGTAGAAAATTCCAGATCGAATGCGATTATTTTATGGTTAAATTGGATAACGAGACCTTGAAGTGAAACAATATTTGATATAATGTTGTGATTGTCAGTGATACGTATGAGCGAGGCGCACGCGCGCATGCACCTGCGCAGCCAGGTGTCGGAGGAGGACGTGAACACCGCCATCCGCACGATGCTCGAGAGCTTCGTCGACACGCAGAAGTACAGCGTCATGCGGGCCATGAGACAGGTGACCTTTTATTCCAATCTCACTATTCCCAGGGTGGTAAGACTGCCGCATCAAGCAAGAGCGGAGCCCGTAGCAAATTCTTTCGAATGAACCTTGAATCTGCTATGGATTTTTATGTAAAAAGTTGTAAAAAATAATTCAGTACTCACTACCTCAATACGTTTATTTTCCGTCTTTAGGTTACAGTGTTGTGGGTGCTTAATCGTACAGTAGATACTCAGACAGAGATGAGCGGGTTTAAATATGAGGGGCCCCCTTTTGAGCGGGGCCCGTAGCAATTGCTACTCTTGCTACATAGTTAATCCGGCACTGGGTGGTAATTTTTTTTTAAGTGAAACTTCTTTAGAACCGTTTTGATTTGAAAATTCGGTGAAACGAAAAAACGCTACCAGAAAGACAAACAGATTCATAAACAGGATTTAGCTTGTGATAGAATACAAGTATACAGTGTTTCCTATAATCTTCGTCTCCTCTTTTTTTGGGCTTCACGTTTCACTGCTGCCGTATGTGAATTGCACGCACACACACTCTTTTTGTTGCTGTGGGACAGCAGAAAGGCTACAAATAGTAAGCAGTTACCATCGCCTATAGATGTTTGCGGAGACAGAAACATGGTTACTCATGCCAGAACACCACACATAGATATTACATCAGCATACTTAGAAACCAGGGGTGGCAACCCATTCAGACGAGATTGGAGCCCTACCTAGCTAGGGTGTTTTCGCCGCCTTTACGACAGACAGGCCGACCCCGGCTACTACTACTTTACTATTCTTTAGATATTTATGGTATATACATATTCATTTCAGACATTCCAAAAATACTTGTCGTACAAGAAAGATCACAGCGAACTACTTTATTATATTCTACGTCAATTGACGATGGATCAATTGGCGTATATGAGGGGATTGCACAATCATTCACAACCGACCATCGAAATATCAGAGAGGGACCTATTGGAGAGAGCAAGACAGATAAACATCATAGATCTGAAGCCGTTCTACGATAGCAGGATATTCAAAATGAACAATTTCAGCTACGATCAGAAGAGGAAGGTGATTGTTCATGTCTTGCCAGAAACGCCATCTGTTTCGTGATTTTGAAAGGAAACAAGCAATTATTTTTCTCTTTGATAATTTTTTCGTGATTAAGAAAACAAAGCATGCAAAACGATTCTACCTCTTTAAAAATTAGTACCAACATCATCTAAATCCTATATATATTTAGAAGGAAATAATAATTATGTGAACAAAAATTTGAAAAAATGAGTAGAGATGTAAAATTCTTTTATGCCTTAAATAGGTCCTCTGCTTAGAAATTAATAAAACATATGCCAGATTATCGTATCTCAGATCTACGTTCTATTTTTATGCTCACCATGCATATTTGGCTTAAAGGTCTCACTCATTACTAGGCCATAAAATCTTATTTAAAAAAAAACATTTATTTTATTATTACATTGATAATTTTTAATCATATAAATTTACTCGAATCAATATTTTTATAAATTGAAATTTTTTAAAAATAGATTCTGTTTGCATGGTTAATAAATTTATTTTTGTGGCACTATATAAAATTTATTCATTTTAATATGAAATCAAGCCGAATATTGAAAGTTAAGAGACTACCTCCATTTTCAAAACGATGATTAGAAAAGAAAACACTCTTCAGTGACAATTTTTTACATTATATTTTATATCATGTCCTTTTTAAAATTTTTGTTTATTCAATATTTTTTTGTATTGCATATTCAGTGTGATTTGTAATTTACTATATTTTATAAGGTGCAGTATTTCTTAGGTAACAATGATCATAAATTAGTATTTATGCTTTAGCATTGTCTATGGATTTTATTTCACAATTTTTTCATCACCAACTGAAGATATTAAACTTTAATTATTTCAGTAACTGTTTAAAAGATCAGCAATAATATATGTAATGTATCATTTTGATATCGATCCATATCCCCTACAATTAATTCAGTGTATTTCTCTTGTATTATTTTTAAGTTACTTTCGTATATCATTAAAAATACGTCTACAATTATTATTGGTCCCGGACTGGTCAGTTTATTTGTTTGGGAATTTGATAGGTGTGCAAGAGATACTGGAACATCATTCAAGATTGTACCCAGTGATTCTGTTGGATGTAACGAGCCGTGTATCCCGCGCACCGATTTTTAATACCCACCTTGTGCATGTTTTTTAAAGCTTTAAATTCAGTTTATTGGGATTTTCCAATAAAATATTTTCTGATTTTAACTTTTGTGAAAACCATGTGATTGTTACTCGTGTGCCTTTTGATTAAACCTTAGTGGCTAAGTACAAAATATGTTTTAAATAAAACAATGGTTTTCTTAAATGTTTTATTTTTTTTATCAAATTCAATTCTACCATACATTGAAATTCTAAGTACAGTCTTAAATTAATACAATTATAAAAAATTTGGGCGAATTCACATAGCTTGTTCACACACCATCAAGTTGCATTGTATAGACTGAATGAAAAATACATTAGGAAAATTAATATAATGTAAATCAGTGTATAAGATATATTATTTCATTAAATTTTTTTTTCCTGTAACTCCAACTTGAAAGTGCCGACAAGTGGTTATAGCTGCAAGTTATACATTTAAACTGCTTACATGGCCAAAAATCGTGTGGTCCCTCGTCAGAAAATAAAAATGGCTTGTCTAGGGTCCCTAGATAGTAGGTCATATGTCATCAATCTAAGAAGTCGCAAAAATCAATTTGACTTCCTTATGCTTAATCAGATCAAAATTGTTCTGGGCATTGTTCTGTATTCCTCTCAGGGTCGGGCGGTCAAATCTGTTATAAAAAGAGCACTGAAGTAAACAGGTGCGCACCTGATGTTTACCAATAGACTGGTTGCTACCAGGGATGGCCGAAGACTGTTAAGTGGAGAAGAAAACGTCGGAAAGCAAACGGGCACCGAAACGCGAGTATGGGTTGCAACCGGGATTTAACACTCTGATGATAATGATGATGAGCAATGACCAATGCTCACAGTAAACACCAATCACTGAAGTAAACTTCACATGACATACAATAGGAATAAAACACTTATGAAAATCTCTTTTGTTAATTTGGCCCCAAAAGCTTATAATCAAAACATTCTCATTTGGGGTACCCACTTTAACATCTTTGGTGTAGGCAATAAAAATGCATTTAGGTACATACACATTTACATTGAAAATATATTCACACATTTATAAATGAACCTACTACATTCAATAATTTCATTACAATAAAAGGAGTATTCAGTGTTTAATAATATGCAACTAAATAAATACAGGTATAAAAATTATCATCAGTATTTTTCACTTAATTCCATTAAGAATTTTCCAGAAACTCAGTTAATGCACAAAACTAGAAATGTGTGCTAACACTAAAGTATTCCATAATTTAAATTAACTGGAAAAAAAAATCCCAGTGGTTGACAACTGGGTACTGCATATTAATTAAAAGTATTTTATGTTTAAAGAGAAGTACTTATCTAATCTTAAAATTATACTATAATAAATGTCATACCCGAAAATTTGAAGTCTTACTTCTTATTAAGAATTATTCCTTCTATGAGTTACAATAAGAAAATTTTGAAAACAATCTTCCAAACCATCATTCTATTTTGAATTTGAAATTTTTCGATATCAATATTTAAAAAAGTAATGATCAATACATTGCAAACCACATGGTACAATAATTAAAATAAGCCAACACTTTTAGCATTAAATTTCTATTTTCATACAAGCCAGAATCATTTAGTCGGAATCACTATTTTAATCAAAATTCAAAGATAATGAGGTAAACATACAATGAAACAAACAAACATATAGTGATAATAATATACATTTATATTAATTCGGAAATATAGTGAAATTTTAAATGTACACATCTGTTTTAACAATATTTTTATACATTACAATATATCTGAATCAAGACAAATTATGACTGGTTCAATGGTAGTATGAAACTTAGGAATCTCATCTACGACTTATTTATATTCTAGCCCCTAATGCTTGTAACCTATTTAATGACTACAGAATACCACATAAAATTTCAAATAGAAAACATAAACAATGTCTTGCAGGTTAAGTCATTTTATGAAATTTTATCTGTCATGTTTTTAAATGTCCAGCATCTCTATATATAACCTGCAAGTTACACTTACCTTAGCAAATTAAATAATGTGTTGCTAATTGGCAATGCTAATCAAAGTAAATGCTTATATCAATTTATTCAAATTTCAATACATAGAACATGTAAAGCAGTATGGTAAGTAAATTTGGAAACCGATGTTGAAAATCATACCAACAATAAAAAAATAATATTTTGAAGAATTAAAGAGTTACATAGTTATTTTTTAATCGATTTAATCTGATTATATATGTGTTAATGAGGAGAGATCAGACAATGTTCGCTTGAGAAGACTCTTCAAACAAGCAAAATATGAGTTCAGCTTTTAACAAGCCTTTACTTGCATTTATAATTTTTCTATATTCAAGTAAAATAGTTTCTATTGTGAAATTCCACTATACTATATACTATTCTTTGTTAGTTCATGGTTATATCTCCAGTTTTGTTGAAAATATTCACCAGTATATTGTTAACCTCAGAATGAACAGGTTAATAATTCAATTATGTAATCTATTGTTTTTTTTTTATAAAATTAATATTAAAATGATAAATGGAAAATACAAGATGCCAGCACAGTATACAAGTAACTCCTAATATCTAAAACACCAATTAATTTTCAATTAAACTTATCAGCTATAATTCCAGCTCATTAGGATGTTATAAACATACCTACCCTACCATACATACATAGTTTACCATTTTACCTCAAACATACTGAATAGTTCTATATATCTTCCAATTACAGAAAAATTACAACTATCTTACATTCATATTCAATCTGTGGACACAAAGTCCTTTTAACACACTTAAATGACTAAACATACAACACAGAATCTAATTAGCATTGGCCATACTTTACATCTACTTAACAATCGCTGGAGGATTCCGACTCGCTGCTACTCCCACTGTCACTCTCCGAGTCACTGCTGCCACTGTTGTCAGACGAATCAGAGCTGTCAGACGATCCCTCCGAAGAGCTGTCGGAAGAACTGCTTTCAGAGCAATCATTGCAATCATTGTCTTCACGCTTCTTTTTAGTAGGTATCTTGCAACTGCCATTGCTGCAAGAAATGGGATGTTTAGGGGTTACATTATAGTCTTAACATTTCAGATTTCTTGTAAATAATACCTCTAATGTGCAAACTGTTGGGCAAGGGCATCATAAGCTCAGAGAACAGAATTATTATCCTATTACCTGGTTTATTTACAAGTCATGTTCCTTCAAAGTACATTAGTAAGTTTGACACATGACAAAATGAACTTACATACAAGATTTTACTTCACTAATGTGGCACTAATATTCTTACAGTACCTTAAATATATTTTTTTCCATATTTGAAGGTAGTCTATTCATTCCTGACTATACTATTGTCAACTTAACTAATTTAACACTTCCACATTTCTACTCTTGCACTCAAATGACTATAATGCAATAATGTGATGACTGACTGACTGACCATGTGTATTCATTCGCTGACTTTTGTAGCCCAATAACAGCTTATATGCTCTACTGAGCTTAGGCTGCTCAAGAGGGAACTAACAGTATACCTACCATACTTGTCCAAGGATTAACTGGTTACATTTACCATTGATCTCTGTATATAGGTTTACTCAAGTTTATTCTTCTCCATCAGTAAGTAGCAATTATAAATGAATACATTAGGCGACTAAAACAGCCTAAGCAGCGCAAACCAGAATGTGAATTGGGCTTATGATATCTAGGCTGGCTATGTTTGAACCCACTTGATTACCATGTTGTATTCCAAAGGTTCCAAGAATATGTAAGAAGGAATTGATGTAGGTGAAATTGGTTTTTAACAGTAGCAACTGTCATCTGACATCCCAACCTTGAAAAGGAAACTGATTGGTTCCCTTCATTTGCTACCCACTGTAAAAGTAATATATTTAAACCTGTAGCAACCTTTTGTGCACCCATTTATATTGATGGCTGGTGATAGTCAATTCATTTTTACATTGCAGTGAATTAAATGCAAAATCATAAACACCAATGCTTTGTTGGAATTTACACTGAAATTGCACACGGTAAAACCCGAATTACAAATCATTATAATTTATTCCTGTTGTGGAAGATAATTTTTGCAATATTTTTCAAGCAGTGAAGGTAGTACAAAATAAAAAAAATGCTAGCCTAATGAGCATGTAAAATTAAATTTCAAGATTTTCATTCAATCATTACCTGCATTGGCCCTCTTCTGAATCTTTCGCCTTCAAATTCTTCTTTAGCACTTGTGTGCGAGACGGGCGTACCAGAATTTTCCGTTTTCCAGTGCACTCGTAACTCCAGTGTCCATATTCCAAACACTTCTGACAGCGTATGCCCTGAGGAAATGCGGCTGCCAGAGCCGCCTGCCTATAATAAAACAGTATATTAGTCTTAAAATGTATCAAGATTGTGCATAAACTAATAATTACGAACAGTATTCATACTTTTTCCTAGCTGCCTGATGTCTATTGTAAGTGCCCAGAGTCATCTTGATTCCGATCACAAATCAAGTTGAATAAGTTGATGGCACTAAGTAAAATGTGGGTAGTATAATATTAAATCACAAACACTAAAACTGTTCAATATAACTTCACAAATGCTAATGAAACAACAGTAAAAATAAAGCGTGGTCAAAACGCAATAGGTAGATCTGTCAGAAAGATGAAAACAAACCTAAAAATATATCTACTCTATTCTTTGCCAGAGACAATCAGAAATCTATTAGTTTTGGTTAATAAATAATTCTTGGTTTTGAGGGGCTCTGTATAGAGTCCCTGCTAATTTACAGGAGAAATACCCTTTTCACTCTAACTAAACTGTTACCATATAAATACAACACGTTGCAATTTACAGCAGTTCGTATATTTGATAACTCAAATAATTACAAGAATTATAACACTTATTTATAGAAATATATGACTGAACGCTACACAAACCAAGCCTCTGATAAATCAATAATATTTAGAATCGGTGGTTCGAGGTAATATCTTTTACTGACAATTGGCGTTGTTGCTTTTTGTTTTTATTCTTGTCACAAATTATCTCTATGCCAAAATGTCGTGCCTTCTGGATCTCGCATCATAAAAAGAAGTGCGTTATTAAACGCCACACCACCCCCCTACGGAGAAGGAGAATCCGCAGAAAAAGAGAAAAAGAATCATAGGTCGAAAGGTTTGGCGAAGTGGACTCTGCGACCTGACCGGGTGGTATACTGAGGTGTATGCGCAGGAGCAGCAGTTAAAGGTGCCGAAGGCACGAGTGGACATGAAGGGACATCAGTAGCATCCGGTTGCACTGTTTGGGGCACAGAAAGCCGCGGTGCTGGTGCCGGAACAAGATGTGCTAAAGAATGTTCGACGAAGACTGGCTTAATTCTGTCGACACTGACCATCACCTGTTTCCCTTTGATTTCTATCAACAACGTTTTTCCGTCCTCGGCTCTAGATATAACTCTATGAGGACCGGAGTAAGGTGGTTGCATTGAACGTCTAACCGAATCATCCCTGAGCATGACATGAGAGGCGGTGGAAAGATTTTTGAATATGAAAGGTGATGGTTTAGTATGTGAGGAAGCCGGAGTGGGACGCAATTTGGACATATGATGTCTTAACTTTACGACGAAATCTGTCGGCTCCTCAAAGCCAGATGGTCCGGGAGATACTAACAGTTCCCCTGGAAGCGTTAACGGTTCTCCGTAGAGCAATTCCGCTACTGTCGCTTGTAGATCTTCTTTAAAAGCAGAACGCATTCCTAATAAAACCAAAGGTAATGCATTCAGCCACGAACCATCGTAGCACATCAAAGAGGCCTTTAATTGTCTATGCATGCGTTCGACAAGCCCATTAGCGCAAGGATGGTAACTAGTAGTGCGTATACGTTTAGTACCACATAAATTAGTAAGGCGTCTGAAAAGGTCCGACTCGAACTGTCGTCCCTGGTCGGTTGTGATGACACCAGGAACTCCGAATCGAGCAATCCAGCCGGAGACAAAGGTGTTCGCCACTTCTTCTGCTGTTATTCCATTCATAGGCCAAACTTCGGGCCACCGAGTGTAGCGATCTACAGCAGTCAGGCAGTATTGGAAGCCAGAACAAGATGGAAGAGGGCCAATGATGTCAACATGGACATGCTTGAGCCGAGATGTAGGACTGGAGATGTGTCCGAGTGGAGATTTTATATGCCGCGTCACCTTACTTCGCTGGCAAGCAACGCAGGTTTGACACCAATAACGGCAATCTTTGGCAATGCCAGGCCACACGAAACGGTCTGAGATCAATCGAATGGTTGATCTAGTACCAGGATGACTAAGATTATGTAACTGACCAAAAATCTTCTTTCGCATAGGTTCCGGTACAAATGGTCGTGGTCGTCCAGTGGACATGTCGCAGACCAAAGTAGTGTTTGTGCCGGGAACTAAGACGTTCTCTAGTTTCAGAGAAGAATTCGCATCGTTACGATACTTTTTCAATTCGTCGTCGAGTTTTTGGCAAGAAGAGAGAGCAGAATGGTCAGTTTCAAAACTAACAGCTTCGATGCGGGACATTGCGTCCGCCACCGTATTATCCACCCCTTTAATATGGACAATGTCCGTGGTAAACTGCGAGATAAAGGACAGTTGATTTAACTGTACCGGTGGAAGCTTCTCGCGACGTTGCGAGAACGCGTAAACCAATGGTTTATGGTCCGTATAAATCGTTACGTGCTGTGCGGCTAGGAAATGTCGATAATGCTGTACACTCTCGTATACTGCTAAAAGCTCACGGTAGTATGCTGGCCACTGACACTGACGGGGATTCAGCTTTTTACTAAAGAAACCCAAGGGTTGCCAAGCATCACCAACTTTCTGCTGAAGGCAGGCGCCAACGTGAGAACTGGAAGCGTCGGTGAAAAGCCCTAGTTCAGCGTTTGGCAAAGGGTGTGCTAACAGAGCTGCAGATGACAAGCTATCTTTACAGGCATTAAAACATTCCTCGAGCTCAGGTGTCCAATTGACCGGTGTAAGACCTTTACCTTTGGCGGTCACGATCGCGTTGACTAGTGGTGCTTGTAACTTGGCCGCATTGGGCAAAAATCGGCGATAGTAATTGACCATCCCAATGAAACGGCGGAGTCCTTGTACGGTCTTTGGTAGAGGAAAATCTTTTAGAACCTGAATGCGTTCTGCTGGTGGTTGTGTTCCGTCAGCAGATATGCAGTTTCCGAGAAAGGTAACCTTAGGAACACCAAACACGCATTTTGCGGGGTTGATAACAATTCCGTAATCTTCAAATCGCTTGAAAAGAGTACGGAGGTGTACAGCATGTTGGCGAGCATCACGGGAGTACACTAATATGTCATCAACGTACGCAAAGCAAAAGTCGAGACCTTGGACAACTTCGTCTATAAATCTTTGAAACGTTTGGCCTGCGTTGCGCAAACCAAAAGTCATGTAATTAAATTCATAAAGTCCGAAGGGTGTTATGATGGCAGTTTTACAAATATCCTCAGGCGCAACAGGAATTTGCTGGTATGCCTTAACGAGGTCGATTGTACTAAATATACTACAACCGGATATGTTGTGGCCAACATCACCAATATGGCGGACAGGGTACCTGTCGGGTATGGTACGCGAATTCAACGCACGATAATCGCCGCAGGGTCGCCAAGTACCGTCGCGTTTAGGGACCATATGAAGTGGGGAAGACCACGAACTTTTCGAAGGTCTGGCTGTCCCGCACTGTACCATATCATCAAAAACCTTTTTAGCCTCTTGAAGCTTTTGAGGCGCCAGACGTCTAGGACGACAAGAGACTGGGGCGCCCTCAGTTGTCAGAATATGATGAACTGTGCTATGCTTTGGCTCGCGAAGAAGTCCTGGTGGCTTCGTAATGGACGGAAATTCCGCAAGAAGTGCACTAAATTGGGATGACGGAGCACAGACGACTTTGACGCTGGTCTGATCTAAAACAGCAACGGCAGCAACGCATGACAAACCGGTACTGCTATCGACGAGTCTCTTACTGGCACAATCCGGCAACAGCCGATAGTGCGCCAGAAAGTCGGAGCCGATGATGGCGGTGTTGACGTCAGCAATAATAAATTGCCACTGAAATGTGCGACGTAGCCCTAAATTAAGCGTCATTTGTATGTGGCCAAAAGTGCGTATCTGACTACCATTTGCAGCCGCCAATGTATAGTTTGAACGTTTCGGCTTATTTGCTAACCATTGATAAGGGTAACAGGAGAGGTCAGAGCCTGTGTTTATTAAAAAACGGCGCTTGGTTATGCTTTCGGTGACAAATAATCGGCGACTCTCCTTTAAACAGTCAGACGTTGCCATCATTGACTGCTTTTGTAGTTTTCCGAAGGTGGTGGCGACGTCCAGGTACATGGTTGAATACACTTAATAGCTTTGGTTTTAAATTTCCTATGGTAAAAACACATTTTAGGTCTACCAGGCGTTTGTGAGCGTCGTCGCTGATTTGAGAAATCCCGGGTCCTATTCCTACCGCGTTCAGCAGTAAGTACAGCAAGCTGACGCGTGACCTCATCCAGGCGCCGTATTATACCTTCTAACCAAGAAGATGAAACGGCAGACGTGCTCGCTGAGAAAACAGCTGATGAATGAGGTGCGGCCATACCAGGCGAAACTTCCAGAATTCTGTCCGCTAACTCAGCGACTTTGTTTGTCTCCATCACTAAACTTTAATATTTACAATTATATAAAAAAAATTTTGGTAAAAGATATTAACACAAACTGAGGCAAAATGCTAACAATACGAGACACAGTAAAACAATGTGATAAAATTATAGTAACAAGAAATAAAAATTAGGTATTCTAATACCAATGTGATGAATGTGAGTCACGTAAATAAGACTTAAAATTGTAATTATTTAAAAAAAAACACTTCACCGAGTTAATCAGAAAACCCAAAAAAAAGGTTGTATGTTGTGGGATGCTGCACCAACCCCACGGCTTGTACTCGATTACGTCTGGATGCTGCACCAGGTGTATGTAGCTTGTACTCGATTACGTCAGGATGCTGCACCAGGTGTATAGCAGTTGTACTCGATCACGTCGGGGTCACCAAGTGAGGGGCTCTGTATAAAGTCCCTGCTAATTTACAGGAGAAATACCCTTTTCACTCTAACTAAACTGTTACCATATAAATACAACACGTTGCAATTTACAGCAGTTCGTATATTTGATAACTCAAATAATTACAAGAATTATAACACTTATTTATAGAAATATATGACTGAACGCTACACAAACCAAGCCTCTGATAAATCAATAATATTTAGAATCGGTGGTTCGAGGTAATATCTTTTACTGACAATTGGCGTTGTTGCTCTTTGTTTTTATTCTTGTCACAAATTATCTCTATGCCAAAATGTCGTGCCTTCTGGATCTCGCATCATAAAAAGAGGTGCGTTATTAAACGCCACAGTTTGTTAATTGTGTAAGCGTGATCATTCTGAAACCGGAATTGATTATCAAAATTCATACATTATTTCTTAGAAA
Source organism: Malacosoma neustria (assembly GCA_963693495.1). Lineage (NCBI taxonomy): Eukaryota > Metazoa > Arthropoda > Insecta > Lepidoptera > Lasiocampidae > Malacosoma > Malacosoma neustria. The sequence goes on from OY856390.1 coordinate 13,107,385, forward strand.
GGTCCTTTTGCAGGGAAGATGATGCTAATATAAATATAATTGGGTTTTGTAGATTATATAAAAAAGAAAAATGATCTATTATTTGTTTTGTATTAGGTGATACTGGATACAGGTAGGAACATAGTGGATTTTAAAAATAAAGTCATATGTATCACGTCTATTTAATAGTGGATGTGCATTACTCGACGAGTTTGTATGGTGTGCATACAAACCGCATTAACACATATATTTACCAAAAGATCTAACCGGTAATTAAGTATAAGAACTTTCCTATTTTAGTAATTTGAAATCTCATTCGTCTTCAATGTAAGCGTTTGTTGCAACGCCTTTGTGATCTTTTGGAGATGCTATGAAAGACAATTAGATAAAAAAGCAAACAAGAGAAGTAGGCACGAAGTGGGGATACGTACTTCACTGCAGCTGCACTGAAATTGGCTTCATATATTCATTTCTAATGATCATGTATTTGAATGTCGTCTAAAACAATTTAATGGTTTCGCTACAACATTCCATTCTGGAGGTATTATTTTAAATATCGATAAAAACTTGACGTTAAGATGGTGAATATTTATTCGTACTAATATTTATTTTGTTCATTTCGACTGCAGAAAAAATTAAAATTTGAATTGGTCCGATATTATTTTGATTTTAAAATTACATACTTTAATTACTGATTGACATTGGCCAAATGTACAAAAAATGTCATGACACCACCCAAAATAGGAAAGAATGGAAAATTAAAACGCGATCCACACCTTCCGATCCTATCCGATTTGTCAGAAATCCTAAATTGAATTCATTCTCTATACACTTTTCGATCTGTGCTTCCTAAAATCAGATCGTTTTCTAGTGGTGACTCACTGCAGACGTGTTTCACATGGCTCCTGGATTATCTAAACTACAGAAGATTGCAATAGGAGTAGCAATATCAAGTATCACTGTGGATACACGAAAACGGAGGATAATGACATGCTTATGGGCTGAAGAAATTTTTTCTGACACCGAATCGCTTTCCTCATTCAACATTTCAAAGCACGCAAGTAGGTACACGCCTGGACTGGGACGTTGATCGCGTGTGAGGTGACTGACGTTTTGTCGGATGAATGTTCTATACACCTCCCGATTTAGAATCCTATCTTAGGAAAAGGATGGTCAGAACATCCGATTTTCTGATTTTGTAATAAATACTAATATTATAAAGCTGAAGAGTTTATTTGGTTGAACGCGCTAATCTCACCACAACTACTGATCTGATTTGAAAAATAATTTCTGTGTTAGATAGCCCATTTATTGAGAAATGCTATATAACATCACGATGTAACCAATACGAGCGGAACACCATTAAAGAATGTTTCAAAATCGGAGAGTATTTTTCCTTTTGAGAGTTTCCGCTGCGTACGCTGCGAATTGGTTAAAGTTTCATTAGATTATGTATGACAAAATTATTCCCCTCTAAAAGTTCTAAAAAAAAGTCCACGGCAGCATATGTCTATGTTTTAAGGTCGGCTCACTTTAAGCTTTTTTAAGCTAACTAAATTTGTTCTAAAATAAAGCATTATTTGTAAAGGTGTTTTTATAATGATGCTATTAATCCTTATCGAAATAAATACTTTATTCATTACAAGTATTTAATTTATAAGAAATTTGCCCTTTACATCATTTCAATTAATTCAATTAAGAAGATATCGCAGTTTTAAACTAACATCGCAGCATAATAATGATTAAGCGCGCAATAATGGATGAATGTACAAGGCGCCGGCCGGCCGGTGCGCGGTGGCACAGAATAACTAATAGTAGGTACTGCGCCGGCGAAAAAATCAAAAATATTTTCATCTTCTACGTAAATGATGTGGTGGGTTCCCAAAGTAACTATTCCACGCAGACGAAGTCGCGGGCAAAAGCTAATAATAATAATAAAATTAGGATCTGTTGCACAAATCACAATACATTGTTCGATTTCATCCGATAAATTAGGATAGGGTCGGATAGGATAAGAAGGTGTGTATCGTGCTTAAGGATTTCCGACAAATCGGATAAGATTGGAAAGTGTGGATCGCGTTTTAAAAGAACATTTTTGACATTTGACAGTTATTACGTGGAGCATGCTAATGATGCTAGTTAGTTAGTGTTAGTGCTGTTTACTAAAGGCTGTCCGAAAAAAATTATACATTTGTTTCCCTATCAAATCAAAACAAATCCACTGACACTGACCAAGACCATCGGTTTGAGATGAACGAGTTTGATGTTGCAATACTACAATGTCGGAATGGTATTGGAAAGCTATCGCGTTAAATACTGCTTTTGCATTAAGTTATTTAGTCTGCAGTTTACGTGCGGACGAAAATGTACAAAAGTTGCCGTTTTGCAATCCTTCGTTGAATACGGACGGAACAGTAACTAACGAGTAAGTTATTGTTTTTATCAGAATTAGTCTAGTCTATCTCATTAATTTACACTTATCAAAAATACCTAGCAATAACTTTGCTTAAATTTTATTTACTTACAAACACAAAATTATTTGTCTCATCAAAAGTTTAATTCTGTCATGAGTATTACATAAATAATAAATATAAATTTAGATTTTCGCTATTTCGAGTATATTATATATGTATATCACATTTGATGAAACAAGTTTTAACTTGTGTCACTGCTTTCTTATATGCTATGATAATGAAAAATATGCATATTATAGTATAATTAAATAAATCTTCATTTACATATCAAAAAACAAATTATAATGGTACATGAGCTTTTTGCAATCATTAGAATTATTTCAGATGCAATAATAACTATTTCAGTACAAGGATTTCCTCCCTGAAATTAGTGATTTGTGTTTGGAGAGATCGCACTTAGTTATTGCTCTGGCTAGAATTCAAACTTATTGAAACAAAATTAAAACCTCTCAATTGAAGGCCCGACTAATCACATTAATTAATAATTATAATCATGTATAATTTGCTATGAACCTTATCAAACTAAAGTTGTATCCCTGCAGGGGCGGAGAAAGAATACTAACCTCTGCGGCCGGGGTCGGCCTGTCGTAAAAGGCGACAAAACAACCCACCCTAGCTAAGTGGTAGGGCCTCAAGCCCGTCTGGATGGCGAACACCTTTGGTCTTAAGTATGCCGCCATAATAACCTTATGTTGTGTTCCGGCATTGGTGACCCAAGTTCCTGTACCTTGATGGGACAGCAGTGTGTTCGTGATGCCACTAGTGTTGCAAACACCCGTAGGCAACGGTAACTGCTAAATTCTGAAGTGGGCCATCAGCCTGTCTACTGTCCTACAGCAATAAAAAAAAGCATATGTGTTGAGGTCCCTTAAACAACACCAAACAAAGATATAATCCCACCTGAGTGAATTCAATTATAACAAATTAACTTGGCAGCTAGGAAAAACAAATGTTATTTTTCTATATTCGTCTAAGAACTGTAAAAAAACTTTTTGAAGTCTAGCTGATTTAAAAGCATAGACAGATATTATTATAAAGATCTGATAAAAACCTTAGCTCATGATTTTTTGACCTGGTTTCCATATTAGTTACACAACATATATAATCTACTATTGCTGCTGAATTAGTATTTGACTGTTATCAACCAAGAATTATAAAATTGATGTACTGAATATTCTATAACTTCGATATTGGCAAAGTCGATGCCAGAGGCCAATGCCACTGCAGCCATAACCATAAAAACTGATCTGAACTGAACTGATGTACTGGATGTTTTGCTCAGAGTAAATTGCTTATGCTATTACAATGTTATCTAAACACATACATCAACTGGGAATAAAGTTAATACATATAATATGATATGCTAGTACTGAAATGCGGCAAATAATAAAACTAGATTTTTTAAACTAGCGGTGTTGTGAAACTCAAAGGGAATGAGAGGATGAAATTCTTATCTATTGTAGGTGGTATACTATTTAAGTAGTATATATAAAAATGACCATATATCGATGGGTCCTACGTATATGGGCCAAACTAACAATTTGACAATTTTGACTTTTTTAAGGTAAACGCATCCTATCCATATGATTTATCATGTGAGCTATTAAAACAAATAAAAATCTGCATGGAAACGACTTTTTACGAAAGTATAACGGCCTATGTAGCATGCATTTAAAGGTACAAGGTCCAAAGAGTAATTTGAGACTTATAGGCGGGGAGTTTCGTTTCCGCGCGTTTGTTTATAGTTTGGGCCAATCAGCTAGTTTGACACTTATACGTAGCAGGGAGCAAGGGCCGCATTGTGATGAATGCAAATTCTTATTACTGTGTTTAAGTGTTACAATTTAGATTAATAACTAAAAGATGGCATGGTTGATAATAGAGGTCGACATGAGCACCATAAAACATCTGTTGATGCAGAAATGATCAAAAGTATGCTGGACCACGTCAAGTCATTTGAACCGGTCGATTCACATTATTGTCGTAAAGACTACTAAATAACAAAAACTTTTATTTATCTGGCTCTTTAAGTTTTATCTGCATGTTTAAATTATATAAAGAATGGTATGATCTAATTAAATATGGTAATAAATGTGAGTCATTAAGGCAATACAGGGATATAGTAAACAAAAATATTAAATTATCATTTCTATTAGCTATTTCTTCAAATAAAGTATTTCTTTCTTTCTTATTTCACCAGCCTAAAAATGACCAATGCCATTCTTTCAAAAACGGTCCTGTGACTCCAGAATATAAAATATATTGATAATCATATAATTAACAAAAATCTGGCTAGATGTTTAAAAGAAAAGGATAAACGTAATTCACAAAATGACACGAAAATTTTCTGAGCTACTTTTGATTTGCAAAAAGTGTTGCTGTCCCCAAATGGTGAGATTAGTCTATTTTATTGCAGCAAGAGATTGAAAGTATATAACTTATCAGTTTTTGATATTGGGAATTTAATTGTTACCTGTTACTTATGGAATGAACAAATTGCAATGAAGGGATAGAATGAAATAGCGAGCTATGTTTATGATATAATTAAATTAAAAAGTCAAAAAGGTTGTGACGACTTCAGATTTTGGGTTAGACAACTGCACTAGTCAAAATCGAAACAGGATTATGTTTCTCATGTATCTTTACGTAGCTAAACAGTTTAATTTGAATATAAAACAGTTTTCTTGAGGTAGGCCACACTCAGAATGAAGACACCATACACGCCACCATTGAACGAGCTTCAAAATATACAAATGTTTACACACCCTTTGAATGGAGCTCATTGATTCGATGGGCAAAATCAAATAGAAGTCCTTATAACGTCATAAACATACCTCAATATATGATTTATAACTTAAAAAAATACAGACAAATACACAGTTTAATTGGACTAAAAACTCAGAAGGACAAAATATCCTTTGGTCTAAAATAAAACAAATTCGTGTAAGCCGAGACGAATCATACGTTTTGTACTATAAATATGATTTGGGTGAAGATGCTATTGAAAATTATATTAAAATCTTAGATCAGTCAGTGCGAACAAGAAGACGAGTTGCCGATAGACCAACAGATATTCCTCTTTAACTATGTTACAATCAACTGTTACCGATACAACCTTCTAAGAAGAAAGGCTTGCTGGATTTATGTCGAAAAAATATTATTCCACATATATACAACAGTTATTATGAAAATTTAGTAGCATCTAATGTGTCTATGAATGATAGTGACAACGAAGACAATTAGTGATTTTTCACATATAAATGAGTAATGTTGATTTCGGAAATTTTATTACTTGATTGTACTACAGAGATTTTTATTTTTGTTTACGCCAGCTAGGATTTTGTTTACGTTAAGTTTTTTGTGATTTTATTGAGAAAATAATAATGTGATTATTATTAAATACTATTGGGTACGTGATTTTGTTAATCAAACTAAGATCTTAAGTTATTTTTTTATTAATTATTCTTATAATAATACCAAAAATCATTGAATACGGGTCCATAATTGTAGTTTAAAGTTACTTTAATTTTTGTTTTAACAAATGATTAAAATTATTGTGAGGTTTGTCTATTTTTTATATTACCTAACTGAAAACACAGTTAGTAGGTTAGCAGATTGTAAAACGTATAAGTGTCAATGTGATATAAATAACTAAATATCCAAATAGTTTTTATTAGAATTAATTAATTATCAACTGCTTCAGTCGTTAATTGATTTTATGAGCAAAAATAGTTGAAAATATTTATTTTACGCAACTAAGCATAATACACGTATATTGGCCAATTTGACACATTGGCCCTTTTATGGTATTTTTAAATATAAATAATTTAAACAAATACCAACGTAAAAGGGCCAATGTGCAGTAAAAAAAAATCTGATAGACATAAATATAAAACAGTGTAGTATAAATAAAGAGGACAATTGTCTTAGCAAACAAGCAAAGTTTCGTAAATTTCGGTTTTATCAATCTAAAATTATAGCAAGTTTAAACTTTGAAAGCCTCTCCTGTAAAGTTGTCATTTTGCATTTTGGCCCTTATAAATAGGACCCATCGATATATAGTTTTGCATGAAAATTACCTTATTTTGTAATTTCATGTAAAAACATTAATAAAATAATTAAAAAACTGAGTAAGTAATCTGATAATGCCTTGATAGTTTATCATTGAATATTTTTTTATCTAAAGCTATTGTTGGATGCAATTTTAAAATTATAACATAAAATCAATTTTGATAATCTGTTTACATTCAGGCATAATTATTACTTGTAAATAACATGTTAAGGCTAATTGTATTATATTATATAGTTTAAACAATATACTTTTTTATCACTGAGAAACTGCAGAGTGGCTGAAGCCCTTACTGAACTTAATAGTAATAAGTGACCACTTCCTATGAATGTTTGCGATGGACACAGGGAACCTGAGTCACAAATGCCAGTACACATGGTTATTATGGTAGCATACCTATAAATCAGGTACAACAGCATTCAAATAAACACTGAAAAGTCTAGGCGTCATCCACGGACTCTGTTCATCTGATAGTAGAGTTTGTTGTCTATACATAATATGTATTTTTTACTGCTGAGAAGCAGAAACTGATGACGTTAGGGGTATTTTGCGATGATGCTGTTATCTGTATAGGGATACTGGAACCTGGGTCACTAATGCTGAAATACAACACTAGGGTTGTTTTATCACCTCTTACCACAGGTCATTCAGTCACAGATGATAGTATTCTTAATCCACCCCTGCATAGAGAGAAAAGTCTAGTTTAAAAAGAAAAGTATAAATCTATATCACTTGTGTAGTGTTCATAACACAGGCACTGCTACTTATTTTGGCCCTAAACAGCGTTGAGTGAACTGTCACTTGCTGACTTTTAGGTATGTGGGATAAGTAAAAGCCCTGAGTCAGCATTTTGACTTTTTTTCACATTAATATTAAAGTAACAAATCTTTTAGCAACACACTTTTTTAACATACTTTTATTATCTTATACTTATGTTAGTGTGTGCCTATGTAACGGAAGCTTTGAACATGATTTTGACCCCTTGAAACGTCGATTAACTCAAAATTTGGCATACTTTTCAAGGACCAATAACAATGTAATAATTTGTATAGTTTGTATCATTATGCTTGCCAGGATCGGATCGGAGGAGGAGGATTGGGTGCGGTCAGTACTTGGATGGGTGACTGTCTGGGAACACTGCGTGACATTGGCTTTTTGCTCTTTTTTTACACGCTTTATATTAACTTGACCTGTATGTAACGGAATTTTCAAACTCGATTTTTACCCACTTTGAACAATCAAAAAAAGTCAAAAATCTGCCGAAATGCCATCTGACATTTAAATAGTAACACTGCCAGAAGATGCCATTAAATTAATAATAACATTGCCAGAAGATGGCGGTAAATTAATAATTACCGATTATAGTTAATTAAACTAATGTGAATTGTGCACGGACCCCGTAAAAGTCAGCGACCCCGGCAAAAGTGCACCCTGCACACCCAAACGAGACGAATGTTGTTTACACAAGAAGAAACCAATAAAGTGTCGCTTGAGGATATATTACATGATTGATAACGAAATTTCGTGTTCTACTTTTAATGTGAAACGAGAAAAATAATTTAAATAAAAAGCATGACAGATTTTTCTCCAAAAAGGGGTTAACGTCAGGCAGGCGGCCGGTTGTAAAAACTAAGCCACAACTTATACAACATGTAACATGTTGTGCAGACCCCATTAATGTGGGATAAGGGCAGGAGTAATGTATTAATCAAACTAAAAAGAAAAAATAATTCTTATCATAAGCATAGAATTACCGACAAGAAAATTAATAATGTCACTGTTCTAAAGGCGTGGGGTGCTCGATATTAATCTTTATAAAAGAATTTACTAGTTTCATTCCGAAATGCTGTTTAAAAATATCCTACAAAGCACCCCACGCATTTTTTATCGTGTAGAGGCGGCAAAAGAATACTAACCGCTGCGGCCGGGGTCGACCTGTCGTAAAAGGCGACAAAGCAACCCACCCTAGCTACGTGGTAGGGCCTCAAGCCCGTCTGGATGGCGGCCACCTTTGGTTAAGACCAAAGTATGCCTCCATAATAACCTTGTGTTGTGTTCCGGCATTAGTGACCCAAATTCCTGTACCATTATAGGACAGCAGCGTGTTCGCGATGCCACTGGCGTTGCAAACACCCATAGGCGACGGTAAATTCTAAACTCAGTAATTTTATTCTTATGTTAGGAATTGTTTTTAGTTTTTGTGTACATTTCGCCATCTTCTTCTGTTACGCTTCTGTCACTCGAGTACAAAACCCATCCTAGCTACGTGGTAGGGCCTCAAGCCCGTCTGGATGGTGACCACCTTTGGTGTATAAGTATGCCGCCATAATAACCTTATGTTGTATTCCGACATTAGTAAACCAGGTTCCTGTATCCTTACGGGACAGCAGCGTGTTCGCGGTACCCCTATCGTCGCAAACATCCATAGGCGGTGGTAACTTCTTACTGTTAAGTGGGCCGTCAGCCTGTCTGTTCCTCAGCAATAAGAAAAAAAGAATTTTTATATGCTGGATTATTTGATTTTACTCCTATATCTTGATTGTATTATCAATAAGGAACTTTTGCAATAGTGCTGTTGCAATATATGTTTGTTTTATATTTAATTTTGCAGCTTGGTTATAATAAGTACTCTGGATGGCAAGATCAGTGCCTTCTCAACGCAAAATGGCATCAAGGCCTGGGATCTTGAAACACAGCCTTTGTTATCGTCCAACTTACATCATGTGGAGGTAAACAAACTTTATTTTAAAGGCTATATATGTTTTACGCATTATATTGGGTAATTTATGTGTGGTAGGGCATCAAGCCTGTCTGGATGGTGACCACCTTTGGTCTTAAGTATGCCGCCATAATAACCTTGTGTAATGTTCCGGCATTAGTGACCTAAGTTCCTGTACCCTTATGGGACAGCAGCGTGTTCGCGATGCCACTGGCGTTGCAAACACCCATAGGCAACGGTAACTGCTAAATTCTAAGCTGGCCGTCAGCCTGTCTGCTGTCCTACGGCATTAAAAAAAATTAGTAAAACATTACCAACAATCAGATGTTAAGTATTATGGTTAACAATTATTGCTATTTGGTTTTACCATAAGTATAGTGTCACCCCAATTTGAACTGAGTACAAAAGGATTTCCTAATTACAACATAATTGCTTTGGATTGAAGATGGGATGGTCCGGTAGGAGTCAGTGCAAATGCAGTTTTTCTTCAAGCAGGGGTAAAGTAAAAATACTGTCCCTTGCGGCCGAGGGCAAAAAAAAGGCAACAAATAATCGTAGCCAGGTAGTAGGGCTGTTTGCGAAATATGCCTCCATAATAACCTTGTGTTGAGTTTCGGTATAAGTGACCGAGGTTCCAGTTAGACCCTTACTTGAACGACAGCGTGTTAGCGGTTTTTGGCGTCGCATTGATTCATAGGTGACTGTAACTGCTTTTTGTTAAGTAGGCCGTCAGTTTACCTGCTGTTCCACGGCCACAAAAAACAAATCTATGAAGAATTTGGATAATAAAGTTCTATCTCATCTGTTATCTTGTTTTGTATATGTTGGTTCAAAAAAGGAAGTGTCAAAGTACGTACGATCACATATGTATAGCATGTATCCAAATACATGCAGTAATGTCGCCTAGTGACACTAATATATGTATTGTATGTACTAAAAAACCTTCTGTATAAGTCACCTAAAATCAAATGTTTAAAATATTTGAAAATTTCACTCAATTTGCATAAATCTGATGAAATTTTTCCTTAACTTTACAATAACCGGTTATGCCGGTGACTGCGTTCCTGTGCGCGCGTTATTCTAGGATGAGTCATCTCTGTGCTTCCACTGTCCTCACTATATAAATGAGAAAGTGAGTTTGTTTGTTTGTTACGCTTTTACGCCTAAAGCGCTGAACCAATTTTGATGAATTTCGGTATAGTTTTAGATTGGACGTTGGAGAAGGACATAGGCAGAACAACATTTGCCGGATCAATTAGTGTAGTATTATAAACAACGGGCAAGGGAAACAGGTTAATTGGCGGGAGTACAATAAACGCTTTTATGATTCATCATCATCATCCTTGCGTTAAGGATTATATAAGGGTTGCAGCCCAAACTCTCGCTTCGGCGCCCGGGGTCCGCTTTCCGACTTTTTCTTCTACACTTCGCACGGTCTTCAGCATCCCTGGTAGTGAGCCCATTGGCACGCATATCACCCTTTACGACGTCAAGCCAGCACTTTTTGGGTCTACCCCTCCTGCCGGGGCCCGGCGGAGGCGGCATGGCCAGACATTTGTTACCCACGTAAGCACCCAGTTGCCGTAAAACGTGGCCGTACCAACGGAGCCGACACTCTTGTAATTTATCCGCAATGTCACGGACATGAAGACTGCCGCGAGTGCGGGAGTTCCTAACGCGGTCCTTCCGCGTCACTTCACCCATCCACCGCAGCATATTCATCTCCATGACATGCAGCTCTTGCTTGTGTCGCTCTAACACCGGCCACGCTTCATAGCCGTATAAAAGGACAGGCCTAATGATGGCCTTATAGACCTGTCCCTTCAACTTTACCGGCATCTTGGGGTCACAAATGACACCAGTTACCTCACGCCATTTGGCCTATACGGCAGCAATGCGTGCCTTGACGTCGCAATCGATGTCGCGAAACGCTTTTATGATTATTAAGTAGTAATATGATTTTTTATTGAAATATCAAAATCAAACCGAAACCCATTTTGGTCATTGTCCAAGGGGAAGTGTAGTCATAATTTTCAGGAAGAAATTATAACTACAGGTATTATAAAGCAATCTTTATCGAATAGAATGACATATACCATGTTAGGTATTTTTTTATTTCTGAGTAACAGTAGACTGACGGCTCAAGAAGTCGCCTCTATAGGCAATCATCTAGTACATGTTTGCGACGCTAGGCGCACCGCGAACACTACTATATACGGGTACTGAAACCTGGGTCACTAATGTCGAACCCAACACAAGGTTAATTATGGCGGCATACTTATGGAACAGCAGCGTGTTCTCCGTGCCCCTAGTAGCGTCGCAAACATCAATAGACGACGGCAACTGCTTACTATTAAGTGGGCCGTCAGCCTGTCTATTGTTTCTCAGGTATAAAAAAAACTTATATACCCGGGGTGGTTGCCATACAGACGGGCTTGGGACCCTACCACCTAGCAAATGGTATTTTACATGAACACCGCGTATCAACCCCTCGGTTCAGCTTCGGAATAAGAATAAAGCTATTTACCAGTTGCAAACAGGCACAAGAAATAAGATATGTGGTTAAATTTTCGTTTTGACAGTCTGATACTCATTCACAGAAGGAAACAGGTGATTCTGAATAAGCAAGAGTAACCCATTTGTCTCTATTTAAGACGCCTTAAATTCAAGGATGCATGTTACGTGGTATCCGCTTAGGAGACTAAAGGTATGACTCCGAACTACGCTGCACGTAGCAGTGCTGCCGCTGCATTGCTGCCGCTGCATTGCTGCCTAGCTCGGAATGTACTCTCATATAAGGTTATGGAGATTGTATGGGGATCGGTAGTGTCGCGGCAGCAGTGTCGCGACAGCATTGCTGCGTGCAGCGTAGTTCGGAATCATACCTTAAGAGTTCACCTGTTCAATTATCATATTGGCATTGACCGCTCAGAAATTTTTCTCGCTTAGAGTGTATATTATAATAACAAGTATGATATTGTATACTAAGAAAATTAATATGGGAAGCTCTATTCACGTTGGCCGTCACAGCATGGCCAAATGTGATTCACAAATTAATTCCGAGTTTGGATGTACAGCTGACGTCTGGTGGAAAATGGGTCCGGCTCGTGCCCTCCCTACGTGGTGCCCTGTACAGCCTCAGCAGCGACGGCGTGGAGCCTCTGCCATTCGATGCCGAACAACTCCTCTCGTCTTCTTTCAAATATTCCGATGATATGGTGATTGCTGGTAAGTGTATATTGTCTCTATATATGTATATAAGACAATTCTTCTTAAGGAATCGGCAAAATAAACGAATGTGTTGCTCTGAAAAAACAAATAGCTTGTCGATTCCGTTACACATTAACACGTTCACGCCGGAGCGAATATCTATGTTTTTTCGTTTGAGGCGGGGCGACACTGTTGCGAGTTCGAACGCGCTTAAAGCGAGATCACAACAGTTCAAGGCTTCGAATGCGCTTGTGGTACATAGTAAGTATATATAAAATTAAATTTATATTAGATTAAACATTATATTTGAAATTATATAACATTATCATATATTATATATAAATTAAATCGCTCGCCGCTTAAAACAATATCAACATCGAGGCGATGCGCGTGTGTAGTGTGATAGATATTCGTGCCGCCCCACAGAATAGTCAAGTGTGACCCACCGGTGGGTCACGCCAGCGTGAACGTGTTGATTTTATAATATCACTCATATTGCATTTGGAAAATAAAAAATGATTTTGACAGAACTGCGATGACATCTGTGATCGCACAATGATTTTTTATGTTGAAATCAAACTATTCTTATTTTACCAATAATCGAACGTAAATCCAATGGGAATTAAAGAAATGTAATTTCTTTACATATGTATATTTTTTTAATGCTGTAGGACAGCAGACAGGCTGACGGCCCGCTTAGAATTTAGCAGTTACCGTAGCCTATGGGTGTTCGCAACACCAGTGGCATCGCGAACACGCTGCTGTCCCATAAGGGTACAGGAACTTGGGTCACTAATGCCGGAACATTACACAAGGTTATTATGGCAGCATACTTAAGACCAAAGGTGGTCGCCATCCAGACAGGCTTGATGTCCTACCACAAATAAATTACCCAATATAATGCGTAAAACATATATAGCCTTTAAAATAAAGTTTGTTTACCTCCACATGATGTAAGTTGGACGATAACAAAGGCTGTGTTTCAAGATCCCAGGCCTTGATGCCATTCTGCGTTGAGAAGGCACTGATCTTGCCATCCAGAGTACTTATTATAACCAAGCTGTAAAATTAAATATAAAACAAACATGTATTGCAACAGCACTATTGCAAAAGTTCCTTATTGATAATACAATCAAGATATAGAAGTAAAATCAAATAATCCAGCATATAAATATTCTTTTTTTCTTATTGCTGAGGAACAGACAGGCTGATGACCCACTTAACAGTAAGAAGTTACCACCGCCTATGGATGTTTGCGACGCTAGGGGTACCGCGAACACGCTGCTGTCCCGTAAGGATACAGGAACCTGGTTTACTAATGTCGGAATACAACATAAGGTTATTATGGCGGCATACTTATACACCAAAGGTGGTCGCCATCCAGACGGGCTTGAGGCCCTACCACGTAGCTAGGGTGGGTTGTTTTGTCGCCTTTTACGACAGGCCGACCCCGGCCGCAGAGGTTAGTATTCTTTCTCCGCCCCTGCACGGATAAACAACAACATAATAACCTTGTGTTGCGTTCCGGCATTAGTGACCCAAGTTTCTGTACCCTTATGGGACAGCAGCGTGTTCGCGATGCCACTGGCGTTGCAAACATCTATAGGCGACGGTAACTGCTAAATTCTAAACGGGCCGGCAGCCTGTCTGCTGTCCTTCAGCAATAAAAAAAAATGCAACGCGCCGTAACGTTTTTCTGTAACCCTAGTAAAACGTTACGTAAACATCAAGTGACCATTTTTACCTAAAAGTCACAATTATGTGGCGTAAAGTACCGAAAAGTCGCTAAAATACCTTTGTTTATTGTTATAATTAATATTATTTATTAAAATTTTAAAATTGCCTAAGAGAATCTCTCTACGCGACCGTTCTGAAGGGTTAAAAAAAACAATGTTACGTAACGCGTAGTTCGACCCACTGTAACGCATCGTAACGTTTTACAAAATTCGTTACGTAATACTTGAACGCTCCTCGTGATATGGTCCGTGGATGACGACCACCTTTGGTCTACAAGGATGCCGCCATAATAACCTTATTTTGTGTTCCGGCATTAGTGACCCAGGTTCCTGTACCCGTATGGGACAGCAGCGTGTTAGCACCTATGGGCGCCCCTAGCGTCACAAACATATATAGGCGACGGTAACTGCTTACTATTAAGTGGGCCGTCAGCCTGTCTGTTGTTCCTCAGAAATAAAAAAAAAAAATTATACATAATACTAGGTGACCCGGCAATATAAATTCTGTTAGATAATTTAAAAAAATGTAAGTATAGGATTTTCGTACAATATGTTCTAAGTGAGCGTCGACGTCGCAAAATGAATAACTATGCTAAATTTCAAGTAAATCGGGTGTATAGTTTTAGAGATCTCGTGATGAATGTTATTTCGCTTATATACATTATTAAGTTATATAATTATGTAGTTTAACTATAAAATTAAAGCAAATCGCCAATTCCATCAATACCGAAACAAAAACTATAAAATACCTGAACGAATGCTAATCGAAATGTTCTTACGGTGACTAATAGGGCCGAACTACACTATCGAATATTTCATTATATCAAATGTAATTAACTGCCTTTCTTGAAAAATTAGGATGTTTGAAAAAGCGATAAATGGATTTCTCACTCTTTTTACAAGTTCGTAGGCCATAAAAAATTAGTCGAGTCTATATAAACCTATTTAAAACAAAATCAATAGGTGTGCTCAAGTAAGTATAAGTATCGTAGAATCTCTGCAGTCGTTCCTCCATGGCTGAGGATCGTGGTCATCGCTGGATGTGGACATCGGTGCTGTGGTGCACTTTGTTTCGATAGTCTGCCTCCATAGGTGCCTATCCGTTGCGTTTCTGATGACCGAGCATAATTTAGATGAGGTTAGGGCCTTTATTTAATCGCACCATCTGGTCGGAGACCGTCCGCGGGCTCGTTTACCTTCCGTGTTTCCAACTACAATCAGTTTTTCTAGGCAATTGTCTCCCTTCCTCACTATGTGGCCAAAATAAGACAGCACTCTCTGCTGACACATAGTCGACAGGCGTGTCTCGACACGAAGGTGCGAAAGAATCGATGCATTGGTCCGCCTGGCAGTCCACGGTATCCGTAACTACGCCTTTTACGAACTCGTATGGTCCATATTTCTACTCCATATAAGAATATTCGAAATACAAGAGCGTGTACCAACCGGATCTTGGTGGCATTGATGATTTTTCCCTCCTCTTCCAGATGTTACTGAGTCGGGTCATGGCTTCCTTAGCTATACCAACACGCCTCCTTATTTCCAATGCGCAGCTTCCATTGTTGTATATTAGTGCGTCCAGATACATGTAGTGGTACACAACGTCGACCCCTGGGATGATGTTGGTAGTGGTAGGCAATATTTCAATGTGTAATGATTTATTTATTTATTTATTTTTATTTATTTGGGAAACATACAATTACAATAAATCACAATATAAAGATAACATAAAAATTAACAAATCAGTAAAGTTTCCACTTAAAGGTAATTGCATCATCCAATAGAACAATTGTAATGTCATAAAGTAAAATTATAAAATACATTAAAAAAGAATTGAGAGATCTAAACTTAATACTTTAGTCATTTGCATAATTCGATTATTTTTGATTTATAATTTACAATGTTAGAGCAAAAAATGTCTACACTGGTGTAAGATTACATGATAGTAGATCCTGCCGGAATATTGCCTACCAGTACCAAGTGTCACAGAACGTACTGACATAAATAGGCGTGAAGTGAAAGGCACACATAGCTTCATCTACTCTTAAAGTATATTAAGGTATAGGCCGCTTGTGTTATGGGTACTAGATAACTGATTTTTTGTTTTGTAATTAAACACATTATACATAAACACCCAGACGCGAGACGGGAATCAAACCCGTGACCTCCGCAAACGTACAAAAAATGCATTAGCCGTTACGCTACGGAAGTCATCCAATGCAACGTGGATCAATTGTAAAGTAGAATGAATGGATTAGACCTTTCCGTTACGTTACGCGGCTTTTAAATCCTACAGTGTGCGTCTGTCTTTATTTTAAAGTCAAACCGACTTATATTTTGCTTCTGAGTAACAGTGAAAGCAAGGATATCCAGTGTTTGTCTATTTTGTGCCACTTGGCAGCGTATTTGCTGATGCTTAGTGTAAAAATCTTTAGTAAAGTTTTTTTTTTTTTACAATGGCACACGTTTCTCGTACCATAGATCCGGAGCTATAATGTCACCTGACCGTCTTTTCGTTACTGTAGGAGTTGGCAAACATTATTTTTAGCCATTTTCCAAATACAAAAATGGCTGAAATCTCTCAAAGATAGCATTGACTATATACATTGACTATAGCACCGATCATGCTTACAATTATTAATTTTAATTAATAACTAGATGATACCCGCAATTTCGTCCGCGTTGCTTTCGTCATGAGGTAGAGGTAGAAAAAAGAGACTTCCCCTCTCCTACGCAAGAAAACACACATCACTGAACACGTAGTGTTTATAAAAATTGTTGTTACTACGAAAACTTTAATAACTTTATATTAAACTAGCTGTGCCCGCGACTCCGTCCGCGTGGAATAGGGCAGCATTTTTTGGATATATGAGGTCAACTTAAATTGGAAATTCAACCTACTAAGTCCAGCCTAAGCTGAACCCTATTTCATATGATTGATGATATAAATCTGAGGTTAACTTAAATTGATTCTAAAATTTCCGAAACTTATATTTTTTAACAAATACTATTTTTTTTTTCTAAAATTAAAATAGCCTAAGTTACTCCTTGTTACATCAGCTATCTGTCAGTGAAAGTCCCGTCAAAATCGGTGCAGCCATTTCAGAGATTAGCCGGAACAAACAGACAGACAAAAATTGTAAAAAAAATTTGTTTTGGTATATGTACCGTGTATACATCCGAATGCGCTTAGTAAAAAGCGGTTATTTTAATATTACAAACAGACCCTCCAATTTTATTTATTTGTATAGATGAAGATATCGTAATATTTTTGTTTACATAAGACAAATAAGAAATAAAACTTAGTTTTGCCGTGGATACGTGCACAACTGCAGACCTCTATCATTTTATTTGTATAGATAACAGTCGATTACATCCCACTTATAGGGAATACGGCGGGTCTTCCCGCCGAGGGAATGGATATTTCGAGACCCACTTGTCCCAAGCGTTACCTCGCGATTATTTCCTTCACCATCACTACGTGGAAATTATATTTGTAATTTTAACAGAAATTAATAATCATTCGTAGTGCAAATATTGCCCTCTGGTTAAGGAATATTCCTTTTGATATACGAGCACCTTTGTTTGATTCTCAATGCATGTACCGTCTGCTGTTTTTTAATTTGTCTTGAAATATAGTATTAAACGTCTCGTTTTCATTCGCTCGGAACCAAACATACTGTCCATTATTAAAATTAACCCTATTGCAAGAGTTACAAAAACTAAATTAGAATCTGTTCGTTATATTCAGCGTAGATATTATATATAATTAGCCTTTTAATGATATCGAGCCATCAGGCATCGGAAAATCATGGATCCTGAATCTGTTCTTATAAGAGTTTCATCCCAGTTGTATCCGAAGCGTATTTTGGCCAGTGCAACGCCAGAACTCCAGGGGCAAGTCGAGACTGGTATGTGAGCATTCCCACCACTGTTATTGCGATTACTCAACTGGTTAGCAAAGGATAACGGTGGTCGCGGCGGTATACCCACTAAAAACCCCAGTCGAGCCTTTGTGGGGTGTCGCAAAATAAACCTGAGCCTTGCGACGCTCCCGACCTATTAGGATGTCCGCTGAAATTTTCCGATCTAGTGTGAAACATCCAGTCGGGTACAGACCACTCTTGCCTTACTTCCATCTCTTCCTTACGCGGCACTTTCGTTCCTTTAACAAAAGACGCAAAACAAGATAAAGTAGATATGGTTAATTATAATTTTTATTCAGGCAAACAGGCTTTTATTGTTTGACTTGCTTTATCGAACACTTTGTGATAAACTTTTATTTTTATGATTATGAAAGTAAATAATACATGTGTTTTAGTCACACAATTATGACTAATAGTCAGAACGGATTGTATAAAGTATATACTGTAGGTGTCCATACTTTGTTTTTAGTTTAAAATATATGCTTGTTATATAACTAAAAAATCTAACAATGTAGGGCGAAAGTTAAACTACGAAGACCAAATTTATCGTTCAAATCATTACTTTTATTTTCCCGTATTTTAAAATATATTTATTTTACTTATTAATAATTTTTAGTCACTGTTTCGTCAGTTTTATCCAAACATGAATTTGGATATTATAGTGGGTATTTAAAAAACAATACTAATTACGGCGGTTCGTTGAGGGAAATTCTAACGCCCGTATATGCCGCGAAGAGATGGGTCCTAAAATTGATAAGAGGAGCTCTCGGGACTACTCCTGGCACAAGGCACAAGCCGACTCTGGCTTAGGCCTTAATTATTGGCCAACCTATATTCCCTTTACCCCAGGCATTAAGCGATAAGCCTAAAAAGGAGCTGCCTTTAAAAAACAACATGTTTAAAAAAACTGTTTAAATGTTTTTCTGCTCTTACTAAAAATTGTTTTTACTCAGTTCTTCAATCAACAACGAAGACTCAGTTGATGAATATTTTTCCATGTAATTTATATTGACTCGTTGTGTATATGGGGATATATATATATATTGACAGTGTGAAACTATAATTAATTGATAATATAAATAAGTGTTAATTTTTAGAACAAACCTTAAGTTACAAACCTAACGAGTGTGGGTTTATGATAATAACACAATGAAATTAATTTCCTCGTCAATTACTTTGTCCACGTACCACCGACACAATCTTCAATTTTAAGTTCCAAAATCCAAATTGATTTAATCAATCTTGAATATGTATTCCAAATACATTAATTCCTGCTCGTAATGACCAAATGTTGAGAACTTCGGGAATAATAAATAAAATTTCGGGATACGTGATAAGCTTGCTGTATTGTCGTAAAAAAATTTTACAAGTAATGTCATGAAGGTAGATACATTTCAAACATTGTTCACTTAATACAAATATTCGAACGCCTGAACATATTTTAATTAGCTAAACTGTACGTCTTCATGCAAATACATCAGGCTCCAACAATGTAATAAATTAATAAATGTATTAAAATAATTAAGTGGAATGTAGTAATAAATGTTGTGATCTATACAATTTTATTATTTAAATAAATGTATCTCAAAATTTTCAGATTCAAATATTGTATTCATTTTATGAATAATTAAATTAAATTTATTGTAGTTCGTCATCAAGTCTGCCTGCTTCTCGTTGCTGTTCATCCTATATCACGTATAAAAATACTTGGTTTTGGCGCGACCATGCGACGTGCTATATCCATTATTATTTCTTCAGTAACAGTGGGTTTAAAAACTTACGTTTTGTCATCCGATTATTGATTTTGACTGTCTAACTGTTACAAATATAAGGAAAAAAGTCAAGAAAATATTTGTTTGTTTAATCATATTTTTTTATGGTAGCTTAGGCAGTTTTTCTAACCTAATGTGCATATTATAACATTATTGCCATGTACCGGCGCTGAAGGATAACATCGTGAAGAGACCTGCACACCGAGATCACACTTGCCAAGCGTAGCGGGTATACTGTCCGTTATCTCTATGGGGAGGGTCGAGCCCAGCAGTGGGACGTAATGCACTGTTATTATTATAATGCTCTCCGTGCAGGGGCGGAGTAAGAACACTAACCCCTGCGGGCGGGGCCGGCCTGTCGTAAAAGGCGACAAAACAACCCACCGCCTCCAAACTACCCAACCCATCCCCTACATGGATGGGCCCCAAGCCCGTCTGGACGGCGACCACCCTTTGTCTTAAGTGTGCCGCCATAATACAGCGTATTCGCGGTGTCCCTAGCGTCGCAGTCGCAAACATCCATAGGCGACGGTAACTGCTTACTGTTAAGTGGGCCGTCAGTCTGTCTGCTGTTCTTTAGCATTAAAAAAAATACTTAATCTACTTTTACAGATAATAATATACTTTGTTACACTCATTAAGATCAACTTTAATACAGACAAATAAAGTACAATCGGCGGTCTTATCGCTGTGAGCGATTTCTTCCAATGGTGTAACTAACCGTAAATTTGATGATGACCTCAAATGTCTTGGTGTATTGTATTGTCTTGAAAGAACTTAAACCTCTCTTCTTCCTCTCGCTTCTATTTAAAATAACAAGGGCTTTGGGGACAGAATAGTATTATATAGCATAGAAAGAATATGAGCATTTCGGCGAAGGCGGATAGGGAGCCATTTGAGCTTATTACGAAATTCAGAAATGTGACCATATTTGCGCAAGCCAAATATGAAACGAATACAGAAAATTTTGGAGACGCTCTAATTTATCCAGTTTGCTTTCAGTGATATCAAGATAACTGATGTCGCCATAGTCGAGGTTGGGGAGCAGAAGGCTTTGAGCAACCGCCAATTTAATGATCTGTGGGAGAAAGTGTTTTAACCTCCCGAGGGAGGCTGCACTAGCAAAAATTCTACCACTGACCTCTTGTAATTGAGGTGCCCAGCATATGCATTTATCAAATACCCACTTTATCGCTGATAGATATACGCACGCCATCAAAAATGACATTCGGTACAGATTTTTAACACATGTTTATTATGATAATTTGTAATGTATTGTCGTTAGTAGTACATACGTAAACAAATGCTACGTATGTTTATTTGGCCTTAGCTGTAGTATATGTATGTATATAATATATATAGACATTATGTGGGTTTCGCCCAATCGTGATAAACCACGCAAGTGGTTGCGGTCTCGGCCTCTGAAACGATTAGCGGTATTATGTAAACGTCGAACCACATGTAAATGTTTTTATTTTTAGTATTATCTATTAAGAACGACCGGCGTATATTATAGTAATTGTTATTATTTATTATTATAAAGGTTTGTGCCACTTCTCGCGCAAGTTCGGGGTATTACCGTACTCTCAAATATGATTGTATCATAGGAATTTTTCTCTGTTCAGGGACGGAGTAAGAATACTAACCTCTGCGGTCGAGGTTGGCCTGTCGTAGAAGGCGACAAAACAACTCAAGCTACGTGGTAGGACTCAAAGCCCGTCTGGATGGCAACCACCCTCGTTCTATTAAGTAATCCCGCCATAAAATCTTGTGTTGTGTTCCGGCATCAGTGACCCAGATTTCTGTAACACTGGGACAGCAGCGTGTTCGCGGTGCCTCTGGCATTGCATACATCCATATGCGACGGTAACTGCTTGTTATTGAGAGGGCCGCCAGTCTGTCTGCTATTCGCCAGCAATAAATAAAAGTCCCACAGGTGGGCTCCGTTATCATTAATGGGGATTGAAAGGATACCCGTTACAGTGCCTCATACAAGATTCATTAATACATGCACATCTTATATAACTAGTAATCGTCCCGTTGTGAAAATTAGACCATAATTCAATTAAGTGTTATATAATGCTTGAACATTATTAAGGTTCTATTGTCTAAGACGTATATGATTCTTAATAGTAAGTAGTTACTGGCGCCAATGATGTTTGCGACGCCAGGGACACCGCTAACATGCTGCCGTCTAGTCTGCGTAAAGAAACTGAAACCCAGGTCACTTATGCAGGAACATAACGTAGGTTTATTATAGCGGCATTAGGAACCAAGGGTGGTTGCCATCCAGACAGGGGGATTTTATCCGTGCAGGGGTGGAGAAAGAATACTAACCTCTGCGGCCGGGGTCGGCCTGTCGTAAAAGGCGACAAATCAACCCATCCTAACTACGTATTAGGGCTCCGAACCCGTCTGGATGGCGAACACTGTCTTAAGTATGCCGCCATAATAACTGTGTTGTGTTGCGGCATTAGTAACCCAAGTTCTTGAATCCTCATGGAACAGCAGGGGTATCGCGATGCCACTGGCGTTGCAAACTTATCTGATGTGCTACAGCAATAAAAAAAGGTGTGTAGTCCGTATTATGATAGACTGCTCCATGCCACAGGGGTTAATTCTTACTCCGCCCTTGCACGGAGAATAATATCAATATCCGGATGACCGAGCAATATTTTTTTTTTTTTTTATAAATTGTGTTTTTTGGAAATTAACAATTGATTTTCTTAGTCTAACCTCAAAGCAAACACTCATAGACTTCGTGTTACTTAACAACGCCATCTGCTGGAATAGCTTTAGTGTTGTTGTGTCGTTAAAGCAATTAAAAAAAATAGTACTATTATTCGCCGATAGATGTCAGGAAGAGTCATTTTTCAGTTTAAATTGGGACTACTCAAACGCCACCTTTGACATTTTCTAGAAATGATTCCTAGCTAGATCGATTTATCGCCCCCGAAACCCCGTACACCGTATACTAAATTTCATGAAAATTGTTAGAGCCGATTCCGAGATATATATATATATATATATATATATATATATATATATATATATATATATATATATATATATATATATATATATATATATATATATATATAAGAATTGCTCGTTTAAAGATATGATGAAAAAACGTCTAAAACTGACATATGTAATATTTAATGCCATGTTTTAATTAATGATTCATGTAATAATAAATTTTATTTTTGTGCAGGTGCTCGCGAGACCGACTGGTTGGGCTTAGACGCTAGCACTGGCGGGGTGGTTTATGAGTGTGGTACTTCGGGATGTACCGGGGAACAGACGGCAGGTCAAGGCAGGGACTTGTTGGTGTTGAGGCGGCACTCTAGCACCGTCAGGGCGTTGGATCCGAGGACTGGCAATGAGAAGTAATTTTCTTTTAAGTTTGCTTATTTTTGAACAGGAGATTGGCTTCATCGAGATTTTATCTTTTTACCGCCGGTCTAATAGGAAATATATCCATACTTCTTGTTCCGTTCAAGAGGGTAAGGAGGCAGGTCTTCAAAATACCACTCTTGGTCACAGGGAGGAGGACGAAATCGCACGCATTTTTGAGCTATATTCAAATATGGCGCCTTTAGCTTTTAGTTTTTACTTGTAACTATAGGTATGAATGCACTTTTGATGTCACGCGGCATTCGCTGTATTAATAAGCGAAATTATTATTATTTTATTGCTTTAGGACAGCAGACAGGCTGACGGCCCGCTTAGAATTTAGCAGTTACCGTCGCCTATGGGTGTTTGCAACGCCAGTGGCATCGTGGACACGCTGCTGTCCCATAAGGGTACAGGAACTTGGGTCACCAATGCCGAAACACAACACAAAGTTATCATGGCGGCATACTTAAGACCAAATGTGGTCACCATCCAGACGGGCTTGGAGCCCTACCACGTAATTAGGGTTGTTTTGTCGCCTTTTACGGCAGGCCTACCCCAGCCGCAGATGTTAGTATTATTTCTCCGCCCCTGCACGGATGTAACTTTGTGCTGCTTATCCTATTAAAACATTTTCCTTTATCGACTGATATGTAGGAGGTGGAACTCACCTCCTCACCATTGCTTTACCTTTATTCCCTCCCCAGGGAGTATTTAGGTTAAAAAATTACAAATATATGAATGAACATGTAGTTGATATCAGATTTAATTTTATGCAGGGAACTATATAAAAATCGGTTCACACGATACATTTACTTGGTTAATGATATAACAGAAAAAAACTATATTTTTAACAGATGGAACTTTAGTGTGGCGGAACACCAATTAGCGCTGAGCCGCCGCGAGTGCACAGGTGGCGTGCACAATGGCCCCGCAACACCTGTCACGGTGGCGGTCGCCTTGCACGACGGAGTGGTTGCGATTAGGTCTTCGGGAGACAAACGTCTTTTATGGCAACAGAAGGTAAAAATATTTACTTTCAAACTTAACTAATATCTAAGATACTAGAGAACTTAAACTCTACCTTAGACCCGTGACAAAACGTCATCGTCATCTTAAAGTTAAGCCCCGCCTACATCCCAAACTACCGTTTTGGTGTCCGCAGTCCACTTTCCAACTTTTTCTGCTTCACTCTGCACTTTTTGTCTTTGGCATCCCTATTAGTTAGTCTATCAGCAAACATATTACTCTTTATAACGTCAAGCTATCATTCGTTGGGTTCGTTCTGGAGCTCGGCGGAGGCGATGCTTTTGCATTTTGCCCGCTTATAGGCCGCCGCGAATGCGGGAGTTCCTAATGTGATCCTTCCGCGTCATTCCAGACGCCCACCGCAGCATATTGATCTCCACACTGTAACACACAGTTTCTGATTGTGTGTATTAACAGACTTATCCTTAAAGTGGTCTTACACCAAGGGTGTCCGTGTTGTGTGTGACTGTCAGGGTTGCCATCGAATAAACTAAAAGTGTCAATGACTGAATTTATTATATAAATTGAAGATAAATTTATTAAAAAAAAATCATACATAAATAATTGAAAATGAATAAATCAATTACTTTTATATTTGAAATCTATACTAATATTATAAATGTGTAACTTGTGTGTCTGCCTGTTACGTTTTCACGCCTAAAATGCTGAATCAATTTTTATGAATTTCAAGTATAGAGGTAGATTAGACCTTGGAGAAGAACATAGGTTACTTTTTGTAACAATAATGAAACTTGAAGGGGGTAAACTAGGAATGAACATAATTTATTAATTACATAGCAGAACTACGGTGGGAGTTATTAATTAAAAATCAAAGAATCCGGGTCGATTGTCTATGGATAGTTTTTCTGACTATATCTGTACAAATACGTCATAGTGTTAGCTAAGAATAACTTAACTTAAAACTCTATTTAAGAGTTTTCGTAGATCCATGGATATATAACCTCTGAACAGAACAAGAGGGCAGGGAACCGTTTTAACTGTCATACGTTGCTCCGTCTACCTGTAGTGCAGTACTCCTCACTAGCGACGGGTAATTTGTAATCAATGGTATCTCGTTATCAATAGTAATGTGTAACGTTTCGAACATATAGCGATACCCAAGCCCAACTGTGGAATATTGTGGGCTGATATTATCAATGTTTTCAGCTAGATGCACCCGTGGCTAGTATGTGGCGACTCCAAGCGGGTTCGTTGCAGAGCATCGATGTTCTATGGGAAGCAACACAAACAATCCTCAACGGCGGGATCACTCAACAACCCTCGTTGTACATTGGAGTACATGAAAAACAGGTATGTTTTAATAAACGAATATACTGAAACAATTCACACAGCGCCATCTATTGTTATAGATACTAAACATGTGTATGTAGTATTCCTTGTAGTGAATGCGATTTAGTCTATGGCATGCATTTAAAACATACTTATGCTGTTTCGTTTGTCTATGTATAAACGTCAAGATGTCACTGTCAAAAGGCCACGGGCGAGGTATTTGTATAGATCACCTTTTTCAGCTATACATTCAAGAAAGTCCATTCTACGCGCGTAAACTAGAAACTGCCGTCTTCGCCAAACCCATACCATGGAAGCTGGTGACAGCCAGGCCGATGATCGGCACCTCCGGGGAGAACACCGCCCTCACCGTGCAAGAGCCGGACCCGAATACCCTGTCTCTAATCACCATGTACGGGAGTACTGGACTTACCGGTAGGCTCTTTTATGATTGTCGATATGTAACAGTGCATTAACGAACCACTGTTAGGCTTGGGCCTCCCTATATAGGGAGCGGACAGCATACCCGCCACGCTTATCCAACGCGGATTGGCGGGTTACACACATATCAGTGATCTTGGTATACTGGTTTCCTGACGATGTTTTCCATCAACATGTCAGTTGGTAGTTGGTACACATTAATTATTATAATGTTAAAATTAGGCGAGAAAAACTGCCTGAGTGGCATCATGGGATTCGAACCCAGTTGGAGGTAGCTGGGTTGCATTTTCGCCTATGTCAAAGAAAAATAAATTGTGTTTTCTCGTTGTTTGTGTCCATCTTTGACGCGCGTTTAAACAAAACTGAATCAACCAATCACAAGTCTGTTAGCGTAGTTCTTTCTAACGCCACCTAGCGTGACCCCATCGCGATCTATTGGAAAATAATGGATTTCTTTTTACTACACCTGTTATTTACCCCTTTTTTATTGCATTTATAGTACAATAGTTAGCAATTACCGTCGCCTATAGATGTTTGTGACGCCACGGACAACGCTAACACGCTGCCATCCCCGTAGGGGGAATTTGAACCAGGGTTGCTAGTGCTGGAACACGACACAAGTTTGGGGGCATGTTTAGAGGCTAGAGGTGGTTGCCATCCAGACAGACTTGAAGCCCTACCACTTAGCTAGGGTTGTTTAGTCCCTTTTTACTACATGCCGACCCCGGCTGTATTCTTACTCCGTCCCTGCACAGGCCGCATACCCTAGTGCGGTAGTAGTTGATAACCCGCGGGTCGTGAGCCGCATGCAGCTCTTCGATTCTTCGGCTTTTTTTATTGCTGTAGGACAGAAGACAGGCTGACGGCCCGCTTAGAATTTAGCAGTGAGTGTTTGCAACGCCAGTGGCATCACGAACACGCTGCTGTCCCCTAAGAGTACAGGAACTTGGGTCCGCTGTCCTACTGCAATAAATAAAATTCAATTGTATATTATCTATATTTGGTTATTTTGGATGACAAGGTTGCCAACCACTGCCAATGCACCAGGCATTTAAAAAATATCATGATTTAATATTGAATTGGTAAATTATTTCTATACTAAGGTGAACACGGTTTCTTCCTATACCTCCAAGAGACATGTGACCAGTCAGTCCAAGTGACCGAGGACTCCATCGATGCGGAATCGATTCCGAACACGAATGACAGCAGCGACGGCCAGTCCTCGCACCAAATTCACGTGCACGTGTACTCGTTGTGGTTCTGGTGGAAAGAGGTCCTACTAATCGCTGTCAGTTCGGCGTTGCTTATGAACCTGATGATATGGCCCAGGTATTTTAACTGAATAATTTTTTTTATTGCAGCGTAACAGCAAAAAGGCTGGCGGCTCTCTTAATAATAGGCAGTTACCGTCGTTTATGGATTATTTTTTTAGACGGAGGGTGGTTGTCATACAGACGGGCTTTGGGCCCTACACATAGCTGGGGTTGTTTTGTCACCTTTTACGACAGGCCAATACCGGCCGCAGAGATTAGTGTTCTTACTCCGTCCCTGCTCAGAGAAAATTTGCCCAGAAGTTTATGTACAACTTTACTGTGTTCTCATATGTGTGTAACCCTTAGTATATTTGTGCAAAACGATGTCCAATTGATGACGGCTATAATTCAGTAGCTGTACATGAATTTGGCGGTGATCTTCTGTCGTGACTTCACTTAAGGACATACACTACTTTTATTTGATTACTTTTTGTATTTCTGTTTTGTTTGTTTCATAAGTAGTTTTTTTTTAATTATTGTGTGTCGTATTGTTCTAACTGACTGTAGTGTCTATTGTGTCGAGGATTAATAATGGCAGCCTGTAAAGCCTTATCGCTGAGCTCGGCCTTCCCTATTAAAAGAACAGACAGTACTTATATCCGCCACGTTTCTCCGAAGCGGATTCGCGTGTTACTCACCCCGCCAATCTTGATATAGATTTACTTACGAAATTTTCCTTTTGCCATTGCTACGTAGAATTCTTATAATATGCACTTTGGCACACCTTAGAGGTGTATGTCATTTCGGGTATCGGAGCCATTATTTTTACATTGATACCATGTAACTATTTATCCCTCTATTCCAGCAAACTGTTGCATTTTTTGAACTGAAACTTATTTAGCACCTTTGTGATTTGAAAATTCAATTAAACGAATGAGCGACACCAAAAAGAAATAAAAGTATGATTTAGCCGGCGAGAGAATGAGAAAAAACACAAGTGTTTCCTATAATTTGATCTCTTGTTTGGGATTTTGTTTATTTAATTTACATTACAATTTGAAATGACGATATTTCAAGAATTGTAGGTCTCAACACGTCGCATCTCTAAATATTATATTACGGTTGTTTTGTAGGTTTTTCGCGCCAAAACTCCGCCCCCCGTCCCCCGAGCCTCCACAATGGTCGGTGCCATTCCAGAAACATTTCGAACATCCGCCGATTGAGCCAGAATATTCTGGAAGGTACGAGAACGACTTCACCACGCTGCGGTGCCTCGGCAGGGGAGGCTTCGGTGTTGTGTTTGAGGCTAAGAACAATATTGATCACTGCTCGTATGCTGTTAAGAGGATTATGCTGCCCAAGAGGTAGGTAGAAACATTACAACAATAATTTATAACCATAAAAATTGCATATAAAACAATTTCTGTATATATTAGTGAAATAGCACTCATCACGAAATCTCACGCGAAATACCACCCATCGCGAGATCTCTAAAACTATACACCCAGACCCAGGCTTGAATTCTTCTGAAAACTTCTGAGATTAAAATTAAAAACTTCTGACTACCCACTAAAGAACCCCACTGTCCACCTTTCGCCTAGTGCCTGGGCCGACGGCAACAACAATGACAACTGTCCTGCCGATAACGTAGCCCAAGTCAGCGCCGTATCGCCCCTTATCAGAGTAAGGTAATGATTTCAACTCTCCAGCGCTCTCCTGTGTCAAATCAAGATTTAGGGGCCGCGTGCCTTCATTCTCGCGGCAATGGTATGGGTGGCGAAACCTCCTCTGAGGGACCGCCCTAGGCTGCTGCTATCTATACCGGTCGGAGGCCGTTGGACGAAGTTTGTTCTCATGGCACATTACTATGTATGACGCTCTTGGAAAAAGAAGTTACTCAAATTTTAATGGTTTTTTTTTACATTTTTTTTGTAGAGAATCTAAACGCGAGAGGGTGCTGCGCGAAGTGCGCGCCCTGGCCAAGCTGGAACACGAGCACATAGTCAGATACTTTAATTCGTGGGTGGAAGAACCGCCGCCATTGTGGCAGCAACAGCGGGATGCGGTTTGGATGCGGTAATTTTTTTCTACTATTTTCTAAGCCTGTATCACCTACTTGGGGCGTTATTTTTTTCAACGTCTTAGTTGATATCTTTTAAACTCCGCTATGCAGAATAAAAACATTAACGGTTCCTCAATAGATATTAAAAATCCTATACAATGATCCAATTTTGGTCGAGTCTCCTGCACTTTTGCTGTGGGGCAAATGTCCATGGAAAATGGGCCGTCTCCTTTGGAAACAAAAAGTCGCACGGGGCCATACGGTAGATAGGGCAGCAGTTCGTAGCCTAATTCTAACAGTTTTGCCGTGGCGACGACGGAGGTGTGAGCAGGTGCGTTGTCATGATGGAAGAGCACTTTTTTTTTCGCCAAATGGGGCCGTTTTTCTGCAATTCGTCGAATCGGCTCAATAATTCGATAGTAGCCCTGTGACTGTTTTGCCCTTCTCCGTGAAGTCCATGTAGATCACACCGTATAAATCCCAGAAAACGGTGACCATCACCTTTCCGACCGCTAGGACAGTCTTCGCCTTCATCGGAACACTTTCGCCGGGTAAAGTCCACTGTTTCGATTGTGCCTTGGTGTCTGGTCTGTACCAGTTTATCCATATTTCGTCGACGGTCACGAAATGACCCAGAAACTCCTTCGGATTGCGCTTAAACATCGTCAAACACTGCTCTGAACTGGTCTCATGGTTGCGCTTGTTGTCCGGAGTGAGCAAACGCGGCACCCATGCGATCAAATGAATGACTCACGTGGTCTTTTAAGATGCCTACTGTCTCAGCTATCTCGCGCACCTTTAATCGGCGGTCTGCCAATACGAGATCGTGGATTTTAGTCACGTTATCCTCCGTGGTAGCCGTTGGGTCGGGGCACCTGGAGACTCATCTAAAACAGCCATGATTACATTGAAACTGGTTAAACTAATTTTTGACGGTCGCCATCGAAGGAGAAGAGTCACCGTACACATAATCCAAGTGCTCTTTGATGTCGCTATGCGATTTTCCTTCCAAAAACAAGAATCGAATCACCGACCGATATTCCTGTTTTTCCATTTTTCTCAAATCCGCGGACACGCTCGTTTCCACACGCGGTCAAAACAAAACTACGGGTTCGATTCAGCTGAAATTTTGACTCTAGTTGTCTACGAGAATGTACTACGCAATTAAAAATTGCTCTTGCGATAGTGATGCTATCGGGCGGTAATGATAAGTAACTACTACTTATCGCACCGCCCTCTTACATACATACATAAAATTACCGGGCCTTTCTTACGTAAGTTCGAACAGTTCTTAACTGAAATATTCTTTGGCTTGAAACTTAACGAATTTACAAATTAAACAGGGAACTTGACTGTGTGTCTGTGCCCATGTCAGAAGACTACACGGCGACATCGCCGCAGTTGAAGACCCCTCCAAAAGGGAACAGTGTTATGTTGAATTTGCAAAAGTCGTTGGAAAATCGCGCCGGAATCGCGGATTTGGGGAAATTATCCATCGCTGAGCCCCAAAAGAGGACCAGGTATGGGTATGTTCTTTGAAAATTTAATGGGATGGTGGCAGAATATTTATAAATAACTAGCTGACCCGGCAAACGTTGTTCTGCCATATAAATAATAAAATGTCAAAAAATTTAAAAAAAAATTAGGGGTGGACTATGGGGATGAAAAATAGATGTTGGCCGATTCTCATAGATACCGGATAAGCACAAAAAATTTCATCAAAATCGGTCAAGCCGTTTCGGAGGAGTATGGCAACGAAAACTGTGACACGAGAATTTTATATATTAGATTATTAATACTAAAAAAACATGAACGAATAGACAATAGACACAATAGACTGATGGTGAGACGTTGAACTAGCTAAAGCTATATACTGCTTATAGCTTGACCACAACGCAGGATAAAATTATAAAAAAAAATCCGTGCAGGAGCTTAGTAAGAATAAATACTAACTCCTGCGGCCGGGGTCGGCCTTGTTAGATATTTACTTAACAAAATAATATTGTATGTCTATCAGCGCTCTCTGTATAAACTATTGTCATTTTTATGTCTATAGTTGTACCTGATGTTGTCTTAGACAGTTCCTATTAAAAAATAGAATGAGTTGATTCCAAACCACAGCAGTGTTTTTTATTAGGCCTGACGTAAAAGGTCACAAAACAACAGGGCTGCAAGCACGTCTGGATGACAACCACTCTTGGTTTATAAGTATACCGCCATAATAACCTTGTGTTGTGTTCCGGCATTAGTGACCCAGCTTCATGTACCCCTATGGGACAGCAGCGTGTTCGCGGTGCCCCCAGCGTCGCAAACATCCAAAGGCGACGGTAACTGCTTATTATTAAGTGGGCCGTCAGCCTGACTGCTGTTCCTCAGCAATAAATAAAAATTGAGTAATTTTTTCCGATCTTATACATGTCATTAAATTCTATGATCATAAAATTAACGTAGATATGTGAGGGTAAAATTAATTCGTGATTCTTTACAACCTTTTTTTTGGGTTGAATCTGGATGTAAAATGGGTGTGGTTTGATATTATTGTGTTAATTACAGATCACTAAGTTGCAACGATTCATTCAGCATAGTATTTGACGACAACGCCTCAAAAACGCCAAAATTAACCACGCATTCGTCGAATTCGGTTACTCCGAACACTCTTTCAAAACATCCAACAGACGATTCGTTTATCGTATTCGAAAATGGTGATCCCAACGATATATCTAAAGCTCTATCCCAAGATATGTCTTCAGAAAAGAAGACATCATTCGACAAGAGATTGGAGAGGGTGAAAGAGTGTGACACGTTTAAAAGTGGGAGTAGCAGTTGTAAGAAGAAAAAGGTGAGTTTTAGAATTGAAACATTTAAAAAAAAAACTAGTATATATGTTATGTTACGTTTACATATGTGTAATAAATAAATATACTATGACAATTGACACATCGCCATCTAGTCCCAAAGTAGCAAAGCGCTTTTATAATGAGTAATTGACAACTTATACAGGGTCATTGATGATAGGGGTGACTATTTGTGACAATTTTTAACCTCCATATGCATTATGCAAAAATGAATCATTTTTGAGTTAATATGTTTTTTTAGCTTTTTTTCACAATAAGTCAAAAATACAACATCAACAATGTATTAAAAAAAAGTATTAATTTAAATCTAATTTTGTCTTCTGATTTCTAAAAACGATTAAACACTGGTTATTGATCAATATTAAAGCAACAATTATCGGTCCAGTCAATATAAAAATGCGAGATGAAAAACGATATTGTTGTAACAAACCCAAACAGCTTTGTGAAATTCTCAGTCTCGTTTGTTTCTGCGCGTTAGAAAGCACTGTGAACGCACCCAGCGCGCTGACACTTCATACCCAAATGGCATAAATATTATGGACACTTCCTATAGAAATCTTCATTTCTTCTGTTATAAAACACACAGTAACACGACGAGCCTCCAAGACAATGTTTTCAAATTGTTTAATCATTTGCTCAGTTACTACCGATGTAGGGCGTCCCGTGCGGCGGTCGTCATTAATGGAAGTTCTTCTTCGCTGGAACTCAACACACACCAACGCGCAACCGTGGAATATGGAGGAGCATAAACTCCTAATATTGCTCTCAAGTCTTGGTTTACCAGTTCCGTAGTAAAAATTTTCAAGCAGAGATATTTTATTACCGCGCGAACTTCAATTTTATTCATTTTTAAGAACATGTTCCGACACGACGCATTAAAAAAAAATAAAAGAGTCCAAAAATTCGTGGAATGAAAGGGTTTTAAATAAAATGAAACAATAAATCTATTTTTCTTTTCAATTTAACCACCCTTAAGCTGAATACATTTATTAGATCTATGAATAAATTTTTCTAAAGCATCGTAAAAATATTTTATATCTTTTGCCTCAAAATGAGCCAAAATTGATTGCCTCATGTACCCTATTGTCGTCGGATATTACCTTCCCCTTAAGTCTTTTTTTTAAATTGGGAAACAAATAATGAAAAAATTTTAAATGGGAAAAAAAATTGGGAATCAATTTTCTCCATAGTTACAGTTTTCTTCCGGATTGACTTGTTTAGAAGGCGAGTGTTCGTAAACGAATGACGCAATAGGGCTGAAACTCAATTTATATACTAATGATGAGTGCCCAATTAGTATGACACTAAGGGAGCACCGCTATCCCCGCTATTCCACGAACTTCTGGACCTATATCTAATGTCTGGACTATAGTCCTGGTCCTGCCAGTATTTATTTTTTCTTTCCATGGAGAATGTATCGCATTATCACTATTTATTGAACGCCCCTCGTATTAGCTAATATGTACGAGTACTAAGTGCTAACCGTGGTTTCTTTTTAGGTTATTCTTCATTATTTAAATTGCATATTCTATATATTTCTTTATAGAAAGGCCACACACGCCATTGGTCGTTAGATATGGTGGTCCGTAATAACTCAGAACCACCGGAGAGTGTCATAATTCCCACATCGCAGATGTATCTATACATCCAAATGCAACTCTGCAGAAGGGACAGTCTGCACGACTGGCTCAGGAATAATAGGACTGCTGAGGCGAGGGGGACTCATGTGAGTTAGTGAGACTATATTTTTAACGTAGTATATTTTAACTATTTCTTGATGATTTTGATAATTGTTGTAATTTTAAATTTTTATAAAATCTTTGTATAATATTGACCAATCAGAATAATATGTAACTCCATCTCGTTCCTTAGCAGAGGGGGGTGGGGCACTAATCAGCTTTTCTCTGTCTGGGTTGGAAAGTCAGACGGCATTATTATCTATAAAATTTTATTTGTCACATTTACCATTTTCCTATTCAATCGTTCAACGAAAGGAGGCTTCACGGAAGGTCTACAATCCAAAAATTATGCAGAGGTTTTACTCTGTATTTACACAACAGCAGGCCCTGGGCTCTGAAATACGACCTCGTGAATGTAATAGAAACCAAAATCTGTGATTTATGGAGAAAATTTAACACTGAACTGAATCACCAATTCCCGACTTTGAATATGCCAGTCGGGGCCGTGCCTGATTAGTGCGTGTAGACTCGCGGCCTCGGCTCTCAAGTGACACGAAGGAACACTGGGATGGTTTTAGTAGGCATACCAGCGACGTGCGTCCCCCCGGCTAGCGAAAGAGACCTAAGGGTGCATAGTACGGGGATTCCCACAGTACCACGTCGCAGTTTCTCTTTACTAGCGTAGGTACTTAAATTAGTTTAGAACGGATTTTCTTTTATTCTTAATTTTCATTATCTCTATATAACCCTTTCAGGTAAAGGTCCTTTTTAGTCAAATAGTATCAGCAGTGGAATACGTGCATTTGGTGGGTTTGATCCATCGGGACTTAAAGCCCAGCAACATTCTATTTGCGCCCGACGGGAGGGTGAAAGTGGGGGACTTCGGCCTTGTAACCAACATGGGTGATACGTCCCAGGATGGGGACAAGATAGACGAAGTCGATGTATACCAAAGGCACACACATAGAGTTGGTGAGTGGCAAGAAGTCAAAACATTAATTATTTTACGAATTATTATGAACAAGCTGACCCGACAAACGTTGTCCAATCTATCTTTATACCGAAATTCATTAAAATCGGTTCAGGGGTTTAGGCGTGAAAACGTAACAGACAGAATTACTTTCATATTACATTTCATCTTATAACCACTTGTGTACTACTAATATTAAACATGGTTGTTTATGAATGCAACGTAAAATGTTATTATTTGTATTAGACACCGGTTCCGTGATTGTCTTGATCTTTGGCATAGGCCTACCCAAGTATTCTCCACAACGATCTGTCCCTTGCTATCCTCATCCAACATGGTCCTGCCACCTCCATGATATCATCCTCCCATCTTCGGTACTGCCTGCCTTTACTTCTCTTTTTATATCTAGGGCACCATTCCGTCACTTCGTTCGTCCACTTTTCCTTTATTAAATTAAAAGATAAAAAAATATCAAGTTGCCTAAAATATTTTTTTTAATTTTTTTTTTTGCAAATGTTATATACTGCGCAGTAGCGAAATAACTGCTAACTCGCTAAAAGACTTTCAGGACTGGATTCGCCAATTGACGTAATTGTAAATTTTCGCAATTTCGGCTTGCCTAAAGAACCTTTTCAAAATTCGTCATCAGCTCTCCGATTATTTTCATTTTGTTGACTCTTATACCACTAGGCTTTTTTTTCGGACTAAGGATGTGCTGATATCAAACGGCGGTACCCGCCTGTGTAAAGACCAATTTAAAACGATCTGTCCATTTACTAACAAATAAAAAGTATATCAGTTGTCTAGTATCCAAAACACAAGCGGTCTACTGCTTATTTTGGACTAGATGTCGCTGCGTGAATTGACACTATATTTGTTTAATATTTATTATTTATTTATTACATATATTTAGACATCTCCGCAAAAATACGCGTGAAAGTGAAAGCTGCAGATTGAAGGAGTTCGAGCTGTAATGTTTTTAGACAAGGGGCTTATTGACACGCTTTTATTAGCTTCAACCGTATTTTTGTTTGTTTGTGACCGACTCCTTTGAACTCTATGTAGACCCAGTTTAAAGAGTCGCGTTTCATTTAAACGTTGTTGACGTATCAAGGATGGATGACAATACAATAATTTGATAAGATTATGTCATAATTCTGATTAGGATCAAACTTTTTTAAATCCTGGCGGATTAAAAAGTTTTTTTTAAACTACACTTTCATATTATTTTTGATAATTTTTTTTCAGGAACGCACTTATACATGTCGCCGGAACAAAAAGCCGGTCTCCCCTACAACTACAAAGTGGACATTTATTCGCTAGGTTTAATTTTGTTCGAGCTCTTGCAGCCGTTCGGCACAGAATCCGAACGCATAGTATCTCTTTTGAAATTAAGAGAGAACAATTATCCAAAGCACTTTGTGGAAAAATATCCGAACGAGGTTGGTTTTATGTATTTTTATTTTAGACGTAAATTGTAACACTATTTATTTTCAAGTCAGGAAACGAGGTCGATTAGGGTCTGTTACGTTACCTTATTATACGTGTATTTTTTTTAACAGTTATCTGCTCATCGTATATATTATGAATAAAAGAAAATGACCGAGGTTCCAGTGCCCCTACGCGAACGGTAGCGTGATAGCGGCGCGCCTGGCGTCGCATACATCCATAGGCGACGATAACTGCCTACTATTAAGTAGACCGTCAGCCTGTCTGCTGCTCCTCAGCAATAAAAAACACATCTTTAGCAGCACCACGATCTGCGTTTCATTCTTACAAATAAGCGCGGCGAGCGCAGAAAACAGCAACGTTTTATATTTACGGTGTGCGACACGATACGCAGATATCTTCCGTCTCACTCATACATTTGCATTTTATCTAATATATAAAATTCTCGTGTCACAGTTTTCGTTGCCATACTCCTCCGAAACGGCTTGACCGATTTTGATGAAATTTTTTGTGCTTATCCGGTATCTATGAGAATCTGCCAACATCTATTTTTCATCCCCCTAAATGTTAGGGGTAATCCACCCCTAAATTTTTTTTTTAATTTTTTGACATTTTATTATTTATATGGCAGAACAACGTTTGCCGGGTCAGCTAGTACTTTTATATTATAACGTTTTAACTTAGCATCTTTTATATTATATCGTTGTAACCTAGCATCTATTCACATACCGTATTTGTAAATATATACAGCGCATTTTCTAAATTATGGAATTATCGAATCGTGAAAATTATTTTATTGGAACACCTCCTAAGAAGACCTCTGAAGAAGAACTTTGCCTCAACAAACAAACCTATTGGATGCTAAGAACCCCTGCACCCCCAAACATCGTAAAGAGATCTAACTCCGTTACTATTACGGAAGGATTACATGTATGTATACCTGCGAATAATAACGAATCATTGTTTAATTCTCCTGCAGAGGTGTAGTAAGATTGCTGACCCAAGCGGCCAGGGGAGGCCTGTCGTAAAAGACGACAAAACAAGTCTAGCAAGGCGGTCCTAGCTCGTCTAGATAGTAACCAATCAATCCTCTCTAAATATCCGCCATAGTAAGCTTGTGTTGTATTACGTTACAATTCCCTTACAATGGGAGCGTGTTCGAGGTGCCCCTAGCGTCGCAAAACATTTATAGACCACTAACTGCTTACTATTTAGTGGGCCGTCAGATTGTCTGCTGTCCCACAGCAATAGATATAATCATACAAATATTTCACTTACAGACGGAAGTGTTGAAATTGATGTTAAGCGAGGACCCCTCGAAGAGGCCCACGGCGAGCGGGGTTCGAGCGAGGGCGCCACTGTACCAACAGACGGACGTCACTTACCACTTCATACTGCCACCTCACACTGTCAACGCGTAGTACTGTCTTCGTGACGGGTATGATGCCGTTAATTGGTTGGGCCTAAGGTCCTTTTGCCAAATCATGTGACATTACGTCGTTTTCAAAGCATACTTAGTACGGGCAATATTATACAAAAGTCTAATATTGCCGGATTCTGTCGGATGGTGCAGATTTTAAATCATATATTGAGTTATTCTCTTGCTTTCTATTCTATATCTTTCAATTATCTTTGAAAACATATTTATTTCTTTAGTTCGTTTTATCGACTTCCAAAAAAGGATTTATTAGGAAGTATTAAAAAGTGACACAGTTAACACTGTAACTTTACACGCAATTTTAGATTAGAAAAGCTGAATTTAACTCTATATAAAATTATTTACAAAGATGAATCCAAATTTATAATGATTATGCATTTTAAATTACCTTTAAGTATTTCCAGTGAAAATTTACTGAAATAAATTTAATTCGAGGATTTATTAAATGCTATAGTAGTATTTCTTTTCAGTTTAGAAGTAATTCAGGTATACGTGCGTGTGAATGTAATAACTGTTTCGAGTTAATTTCCTATGTCATTTATAATTCATTTTACATTTAATTTTAAGGTATCTCCTAAATAAAAGCATTTAAATTTAATGGATCCTTAAAAATATTACTCAGTTTTTATACAATATGTATTTTTATTATTGTTCGCTCATACGAATTGTATGAGAATAATTTAGTATGATCTTTAGTATAAATACAAAATATTGTATTAATGATATATATTATTTTGAATAAAATGTGCAAGCATTTTGTATCGAGCACTGTTCAGCGGCTATTATACATAGATAAATACAATACCATACCAATTGTTTCGAACAAGTTCGAACTCCCTTATCACTATAAGAGATAGCTTGTGTAAAAAAATATGATGAAGCGTGTTGAAGAAATAATTATATTTAAAACACAAATTTATAAGATTTTTGACTGTTAAGCATAAAAAAATCTTTTTACGGATTTTAAGCGCCTCATCAATTACACGCGCTTAAGAACTGTACAATGTATAGTTATACATACCGTCACAAGTTTTGAGCGCTGGCCTTGAATGCGCAGTTGTCATTTTTTGGGTCTGTTTGGCGGGGGGAGCGGGGTGCAACCGTTAAGGTGGCCAACGCCGGCGTCCTCAAGTCTGCGTCCACTACTTTCGCAGAGCGCTCAAAACTCCTGACGGTATGTATAATAAATCGTGTTTAAAATACGATAGTAATTGCGAAGTATAGATTTCGTGGCAAGTGGATTACAATCTTAACAATGACTTAGATTTTTTAATTTCGTAATATACCTTGGCGATATTTTTTTATGCATGCCATTAATGTGACAATATTACCTGTCTATTTAAATGCGTATCCTAAATAAACACTGAAAGTGAAAACTCTGTCAAAAATAATGTAATTTATTGTAGTTTTAATTTTAATCATTCTCAAAAAGTACTATTTTAGTACATTTATGAATCTTTTTAAGAATGATTGACAATGATTTCGTTTTTTATTAATTTTTTTTATCTTAAGGGGTATATGGGTCTTCACGGCTTAAAAATCGACTTTATTATTTATTAATTCCTACAACATCTTTAGAATATTGTCCTAAATTTTCAAGCCAAAGGCCAAGTAGGCTCAGCGTGCCGTTTCTTTCTCTGTTTTATAAGAACCCTTAAATAAAAAAAAAAGTTTTATTGTCACTCAAAACTTTAGATGCGTTTCTCTCGAAACTGTAGTTTTTGTCAGTGTGTGTGATTAGTCGGTCGTCAAGATTTCTCGAGAACTACTCAACCGATTTTGGTGACATTTTACACAGACAGGTCTTTAAGATATAATTCACAAGGACTTGGACGAAGGATTTTCTTTTCAATCACAACTATTTAAAAGAATGTAGAGCAAATTTCACCAAAATGTGTAAAAAGGTGTGTCGGTGGTACACTCTGTCAACCAGAGTGTACCATTAAACCAATTTTCACGTTTTTTTTCCCTTCGTCCAATTCTAGTTTATGGTCTTAACTAAAAAAACACGTTATTTTTTCACTTCAAATGATCCTGTCATGAGTTCTGCTGTCGAAGCGGACGCACGTTTTTTTCGAAGGGTCATCGGAAATGACATCGCAATGACACATTTAAATGTTTTTCTATGAAAATTTCAGAAATTCTTTGTCAAATGTGTAAGACAATAAAAAGTTTAAATAAAATGTTTTATTTTTATATGGAAAAAGATGTTGAAAATAGGTCGTTTTTCCCCGATTAAACCCATATAACCTCTTAACTTAAAAACTAATATAAGTGTATGTTTTATGTATGTATTAAAAAATGATGAGTCAATAAAGATATGAACCTTACTAGAAGATATGATTAGGGTGTCCATAAATTGTGTATTTGTTTTCACTTATACATTTTTTTATTTTTAAATGTCTACTAATAATGTATTTATATAAATACTATACATATACTGTGTACAATTGTAATGTGTAGTATTACAGTCATATTAATCCAAATCAGCAATTGGTATTGGTTTTTAACATTATGGTTCCAATGCTTTTGGCACTAATTTTGCCAAGGTCGCAGTAAGAGTTGTCAAATGATGAAATAGCGAAAAAAGCTTTAGTAAATCGAATTACTCAGTATCCGGAAATATTTTCTGAGAACCTAAAGATAAGGTGGTATAAGTTAAACTGATATATCAAGCAGCAAAATGTGAAAATGCAAATATGTGAGGCGCGGGGGGAACGGGACACTTCCTGTTTCAACCAAGCGACAAATAACTTCACGGCTATAACGGGGATACTCGTTAGGAGTGAATTCAAAAGGTCAAGTCTAAGCGATCTGTGGGTTTAGCCATAAAATTCTCGCTATTTTCTACTCACGCTGTCGCTTCGCTATAAGTAATCACTTAAATTTATAAGGAAGCGACAAGACTATTTTGGCGGCCATTTTATAAGGGACGCCCGTTGTCAAACATTTCAAAATCTCGATAAAACGAAGATATTGAACTTATTTTTAATGCCGATGCTAGCAAGTGAGCTTTCGGAGCCTTATTTGACTGATTTATGAGTCTATTAAAACATGTGTTGTTTTGTAAATATTGTTTTATGGTTGTTGGAATGTTAAACTTAGAAATGAAGTAAGTGTATATTAAGACAATAAATTAAGTTACATATTTCTGTGCTGTTTTATTTTAGCAAATATTAATTTCATATTCTGTGATAATTGAGAGCGCCATATATTCCCAAAGTAGCAGAGCGCTTGTGTCATGGTTACTAGATAATTTTGATATACTATTTATATACCTTTGTAAATAAATCGTACACGCTCGACATTTCTTTTGGACGAATATTTTATCATTCCCATATTTCATTGTAATTTCAAGTAAACTATTTTGGTGACATGGGGTTAGTACTTCAGTGGGTCACCATTTGGGTTATAAATCAAACACCAGAGATGGTTACTGAATCAATACTGAATAATTATTTCGAAATTTGTACTCTTTTTATATGATTTGGCTAGGGTTCGCCAACCAGAAGCGTTAAAAATATAAACTAATTCTGAGAAATCAAGCGTTTCTTTCACGATTTGGTATGTGTTCGTTACACGAGACTAATTCTAGGAAATTGGTTGAGGCCTCGTCCTGCGCAACCGCCTCCGCAGGCGATATAAATACGCGGGCTCCGCACTCGCAGCATGCTCCCGACATTCCTGGCTGTGACATCGCGCTGTGTACACGTGGTCGCGTTGTCGATATATGTACGCTGTTAATGTCGTCGCCATAAGCCTCTTCCGAGAAATGTAATGCAGTTGAGGGCGATGCTTCGTGGATAAATACATTTGTGGCGTGGCCGACGTTGACGTATGACAACTTTTCAGAGCTAATTTTTTTTCCTGTTTCTTATCTCTAATATACGATGGCTACACCATTTTTACTTAATGGATTTATTATTATCAACAAATACGAATAAAACAAAATATGCAAAGTTAAACTTTATTATAAAATATTCCATCCATCACATAGAAATTGTTATTATAATCACATTTTTAATACTTATAGTTACATATAGATACTTAAAAATCAGCATATAGGAAAATTAAACTAAATCATTAATTTATTTAACTGAAACAACAAATTTTAGGCCGTCACTTTAGAACTTCCCAAATTCTGGAACCCTCGCCTTACCCAAGCGATTGGACAAATAGTTTCACCGAGTTGTCTAACACAGGAAACTTTGGGAGACGTTTGCCCGATTCCATCAGTCTTGCGATACACTTGTGACTTACTACCGGTTCAGCTTAAACATTACATTTTTATACACTTGAATTTTTTTAATATTATTATTTAAATGCAATTTGTTTAGTTTTCCAATACGCCGATATAACAAGAACAAAAATACAGTCAAAACCTGTTAACGACATCTGCTCCGTAATGTCGTAAAATACGGTGATGTTTTCGTCACACGGCATTCAGCCGGGGATTTTTGATGTAGGTTAGTCAATATATAACCAGAATGTTGTACTAAATGATGTCGCTATAAATGGTTTTAACTGTATTTACTCGTAATACAAATCCAACAAATGTATAGCACTTGCGAATTGACACACATGTCAAACTCTGGATATTGATAGTCTCAGGCCGACTTGCACAACCAATCACTAAACTGATTTAGCGCTAAACTTATTTAAATCGTCATTCTGTCCCTGTCAAATGTTGTCAATGTGACAGGGACAGAATGACGATTTAAATAAGTTTAGCACTAAATCGGTTTAGTGATTGGTTGTGCAAGTCGGCCTTAAGACTAAAATCAAGTTTCAGAAAAAAATAGCTAAAGTTAAACAAAATAAATTACAACAAAAGAACTATATCGAACTATATACTATTTGAGAAGTTCGCAGAAAATGAATATGTTTTCAATGTGCGAGAAGGTCTTTACAGTAACCGGCTGTAACATCGTTGTAAAGAGGGCGTAGATCGCGCTATTTCGCTTTTGTATGACATTGTGTATGTCGCACCAAGTCCTGATTAAAATAATGAACCAGCGACATATTATGTCACATAGGTAAGTAATGGAAGAAGCGTCCTGTGGAGCCTAATTAACCGACTTATTTCTATAGGCGGTTACTGTAATTATTCTACTCT
The DNA here is from genome assembly GCA_963693495.1 of Malacosoma neustria. Taxonomy (NCBI): domain Eukaryota; kingdom Metazoa; phylum Arthropoda; class Insecta; order Lepidoptera; family Lasiocampidae; genus Malacosoma; species Malacosoma neustria. Next base: position 13,150,248 of record OY856390.1, read on the forward strand.
GTGAATCGAGGTAATGGAAAAAATATATCCATGAATGCTGCATTAAATAACAGATATATATCTCTCCGTTGTAATCCATTTACAAAACAAAAAGCAAAGACACTATTAAATAATATTTACAAATGGAAACACGTGGTATTGAAATATCATAACAGTTTTAAAGACTAATGTATAATAATTGAGTTGCAATCGTTTTTTATTATCGTGACCGCTATCTTGGAAGCCATTTTGAACTGCGATTGTCAAATTCAAACATTAAGACAGCGTTCCAGAACCTCATTAAGGCGAAGATATTGGTTTGAACCACCCGTCGAACGGAGGTTCAACAGGATTGGCAGACTGTGCAGTTCTGCATTTAAAACAAAATAAATCTAATGATGCGTAGAATATAATTTTACATGTAACCAAACATTTAAACAATCATTCAACCCAAAACAAAATATGATATAATTTATGTATTATCTCACGTAAAAGCAATACTGATACTAGCAATACTCTATTTAATATACACATTTCTGTTCAATTCATTAAAATCACTAAAAACACAATGAACAATAAATAAAAGATTTTTTTGGATCTTAACATATACGACATATATTTATATATATCACACATTTAATAATTAGGGAAAATATTTTCACGAGCGATTCATCAGTTAAGTCCGAAGCTTATATTTCGGATCCTGAATTTCGCTGTTAAATAGCATAGGGAAATCTGTGTAACCATATTTGCAACGACACCCAGAGGGGGTGGGAAATGGTGATAGTGGGTGGGAAGGATACACAAAAGTGACACTTCATTTCTTGATCAAAGTGACATATGAAAACACAATTTGTGTCCAAATGTGAATTATTTCCATAAGTATAAATCATTCAAATGATTTACAAAAGTTCAAATACTTTGTATATTAATATCCACCCCAATCATCCTGGTTAAAATTACAGCAATGGTCTCACCAGTTATAATAAAGATGCGAATCGTAGTACAACGGCTGGGTGTGTAGCCAAAAATCAATAGTCCAAAAGTCCAGCGTGTTTATTACATATAAATAACTTATAATTATGAAATATCACATGAATGTAACATTTTTGATCCAAATAGAACTAGATGGATAATATCAAAATATTTTTTATGATAATACCATAACCCTTATTGTCACGCGAATTTAAACAATAAATACGCAAGGCAATAAATATAGTTTTACACTAAAGGCAAAACAAGGTCTTGCCCTTCCCAACACATTAAACATTAGCTAAATACTGGTTCAAGTTTACAGAGGTCAACTCCGATTGAAACTTAAACTGGAATTATTACTCTGCAGAAAACTCGGAGTTTTCCCCTCTTTTACTACTCTTAAAGCTTGCAACACTCTCGCCGTGTCTAATTCCTTTTCAGAAGCCTTCTCATTATCTAAACATAACTCGGTCATTCTATTATTAAACTGCTCTATGACCTTCACTCTATAGTCTATGGTCGATGCGACAGGATTGGCCGTCAACCATAGATACTCCAAACACGGTAATTTACATATATGTTGAACCTCTTCAACATCCGAAACTAGGTTACAACTCAAATCTAAACTCTCCAATGAGTATAATCTCGAGAAACCTTGCAGAGTCGATACTTGGTTCTGCGAGAGATCGATTTTGACAATGTTCCCTATTTTCGCGTGCCAATTTTCGCACGCGGAGAAACTATTCATAGACAAATTGAGTACTCTCAGTTCGTGTAAACATGAAATATCGCATAACTCTCTCAATCTGTTCGAAGAGAGACTCAAATTTTGCAATTTAGGCACTAACTTGATCGCCCAGTCGACGTTCTGTATATTGTTACTCCCGAAGTTTATTGTTGACAATTTCTTCCATTTCTGGGAACAAAAAATAATGTTATTCAATGAAAAAATAAAATACAGAAGTATGACATTGAGTATTATGGTATATATTAAACGTATTTTAAACAGTATTAACGGAGATAAAAAAGTTTTATTGGAACATCGCTCAATGCAGATGTGTCAACTCAATATAAATTTATTTTACAATAATACCGATTGTATATATTTATCTTTAATATTTGTATGAAAGAAAGAAAGAAAAAAGACGCCACGGAGACTGCCAAGCTTGTTATCGTAACATATAACACCAGGAAAATCGACTAGATTAAATTTAATAATTTAAAAATATTAGTATCTATGCTAAAACATATGCTATTTCGCGTGTATGCTGGACCTGATTCATTATCATAATCTATTCACACACAACATAAGCTATAAAATAATAAAATATACTTTCTATTTAAAAATTGTTAACAATTAAATAATCTATATTTATTTTACAGAAGTGAGTCTTAATGCAATTTAATACTATAAATATAATATTGATTCCCATCCTAACTTTAATAAAGTATCTACAATTTATATATTTCTACCATAAAATCAAATTTGTAGAATGATGACAAAACAGTACCTACATGAAATCACCGATTAATAATAGCAAGAGTGAATGGGATTCCTAAAACGATCATTACAATATGAATTAAGTCTTAGAGGGGTGAGAACTTAATTATGGTGAGATTTTCAAATATTGATTTATATTCCTATTAAATGAAAAAAAAAATACTAATCTCTTCTAAAACTAGATATGTAAGCTATAGAAATTTTAAAAAATCTCACATTCAAAGATTGATTGAGATTCAAATTCCGATATATTTCAAATATAACTTTTATTATTTATTTATTGCCAATAACAATATTGTATTACAGATCAAAAAATGGAAGTGTAAAAAAAGAGTTAGTTATTGAAAAGTAATGAACTACCGTGGTTTGACCATGTAATGCGAAGGAATAATAAATAAATAAAACATCAAGGAAAAAGATGGAACGGTCGGACGCAGGAAGAAGTCTTGACTGCGAAACATCCGGGAAAGGACAGGAATCACAAGAGCAGTCAAACTTTCCAACCTCGCCAAGGATGGGATGAAGTATGCGGAGCTGTCTCCTAACTTTACTAGTTGGAAAGGCACAATAAGAAGAAAAATATTCAATATCCTATATCCTTAGGTTAGAGTGAATGGATACAGGACGAGAGGTCCAAAGAAAAAATGTCTTGATTGATTAAGAGGAGAAATAATTGGAAAATTGTATCACAATGAATATGTTCCTAGTGATACAACTTTGCAATTTTTTATATGAATATATTATATGAAACTCGTATTATAAAACGCAAAGCATTGGACAGCAAGCTTTAATAGTATGGAGGTCAGGCGGTCGGGAGATAACAAGCCGGTGCGCCATTGACACCAAACAGAGCTTAGATAAAAACTACGAGAGCCTGTTTAGATTGCGAATATATAATTAAGCCATATGTCATATCAAATACCTAGTCAGGTCATAAATTCTGTCACATGTTTAATGTAAAATAATTGTAACAAGTTTATTAATTATGTAACCATTCATATACCAAAATGAACTTAACAAAACATAGATTCTTATGACATTAAAGTTTATTCAAAATGACCTCCGTGATTTTGAATACAGGCCTTCAATCTGCGCGGCCAGTCGTCTATCGCAGCACGAACGAGGTCCATGTCAATATCGGCGGCTGCCTTAATCAAGGATGTCTTGAGTGACTCCAAATTGGGATAAGGCTTTGAGCACGCCTTTTCCTCCAAGTGTTGCCATATCTTGTAATCTAACGGATTCAAATCTGGACTGGAGGAGGGCCAGTCTTCGTGCAGGATGAAGTCGATTTCACGCGCCGCCAGCCAGTCTTGTGTGCTCTTCGCTCTATGAGCTGGCGCCGAATCTTGTTGGAATACCCAGTGCCTGTTATTGAACATGGTATGAGAAACAGGTTCCACAAGGTTCGTCAGGACTGTATTTTGATACACAACAGCATTCGTTTTTACACCTTTCTCACAAAAATGTACCTCTGTTAAGCCCCAATAAGAAACTCCCAACCATACCATGAGCGAGGATGGAAAATGACCTCGTTGGACACGCGGAATACGGTTGCTCGCTTCTTCACTACTGTGTGCGTACACCTTATCATTTTGTTTGTTGTAGCTCTCTTCTACGGTAAACATTTTTTCATCCGAAAAAAGAATTTCCCGATATTTTTTTCCCGCGTACCGCTTCAACAAAGCGCGGCATCTCTTCAGTCTCAGGTCCATTAGACGAGCATTCAAACGATGTCCTGTTTTTCTTCGATATGCCCGAAGCCCTAAGTCTTCATTTAACACCCTTTTCACCGTGGTTCTGCTTAACCCCATCTGAAGGGCCAACAGTTTCTGCTTACGTTTGGGATTTCTTTGAATTCGTGCCTTCACAGCTTTTATCACTGCTGGAGTCCTAACAGACCGAGGGCGACCACTTCTTGACCTGTCATCTACACTAGAGTCTTCATTGTATCGTTTGATGGTACGATAAACGAATCTTTTGGTTATATTCAAATTTTTCAGTATGTTAAAAATTTGAATTGGCGCGTAACTGCAACGATGCAACGCAATAACTGCAACACGGTCTTCTTTAAGCGTCCACTCCATATTCAAAAATGAGTAAAATTCGAAAAAGTATACATTTTTATTTTCATGAACAATTCGAAATTCGAATTCAATAAACTTTTTTGTGGCCAGCATTCTAAAAGAAAAGTTTTTACTGTGTGACAATACTTATGACCTGACTAGGTATTATCATTTATGCGAAATACCACTCATTACGAAATTTCTAAAACTATACACCGGATTGGCATGAAATTTAGCATAGTTACGATGCATAGTGATTTTGCGATGTAGACGCTCACTACGAACGGATTTTACGAAAATCCTATCCAAAGTGTATTTTTTATTTTATTTATACACCAGAAATATAAAAACAGAAACCCAATCACCACGAGACCAATACTATACACCCAATTAACTTAAAATTTGGCATATTTGCTCATTTTGCGATGTAGGTGCTCACTAAGAACAGGTTTGAGGGAAATCCTGTCCAAAACGTAATTATTTAAATTTATATGGTAAAACAACGTTTGCCGATTGAGCTAGAATAAAATATTACTCATAGTTCTGAGAAGACCCAGCAAGACCTATGAGGCACAATTGCATTTGCTTAACTATATACAGCTGAAACCTCAACTTACGTGTTAACTTAACTTAACTTACAAGTTCAACTTACGTGAATTGTGTTGAAAGCATTCGACTTGTGGAGGTTAAGATTTATTTCAACTAATTTGAGTTAGAGGGGTGAAATTAATAAAATTCTTATGCTGTACATTATAGGTATATTATTAGTCTGTTTTCAAATAATTGAGTTGTAAAACTTCTAAGTTCATTGCTATGTTCGAGATACAGAGGTCCAATGAATTTTTTCGAGTTATACTTAGAGGAAAAATAAGTGCTAAATTTGCTTAAAGACTCAATAATTATTTCGAGTTATAGAGATTTCTGATTTCGAGCAACAGAGGTTTAGGATGTTGAAGGGAAGGGAACACAACATTTTTCGAGTTATGGAGGTTTTCGACTTATCGAGGTTAAGAGATTTTACTACGCTTTTTATTATTATTCGTAAGACAATTTTGATTAATCTGATTGCGTTTCTAGCAGCCACTAACTTAGCAGCATAAAGTATATTTTAATCAATTGATTCGCCAACTTGCATTTACGTTTTCAACTTTAAGATTCAGATGGAACTGGAAGAGAAAGATTTAGGGCATATGTATAGACAGGTTATTCAAATTAGAGCTTGTTATTAAGTAAAGTTAATCTTTTAGACTGGGGAAGTTGCACTTAGATGCAGAATGCGGTCGAATCATAACAAACTTGTATGCCCTTGAATGTAACATTATGTCATAATGGAAAATTTTCTTCAAATATCCTTTAGAAAACAAATTTAATGAATTAATTGATATTAGGAATTTTAATACCCCTCGAGGGAAGTTCCGCAGACCGCACACAGCTTCGTCGTAAGGTACGCGTCCCTTCTACCTCTGATTGATACAGAAAAGCGCCGGGGAATCTAATACCTTGGTGCAAACCATGGAAAAGGCCCGCTATGCCACTAGGGGCGGGCCAGCACCAGCCTAGACGAGATCGGCCGGCCTGTTCTACAGGGACTAGGCCTCCTATTGCCTAGTGCCTGGAGAACAGCAGGGTTTTAGCAGGTAGTTAAAGTTAGGTAGGTTAAAGAGTGTCACATACCTCTCAACACTTATTGCTATTGTGGGAACCAATGACCTTAAGGTTGGTGAGACACCTACCTCATAATAATTATATTAATTTTCTTATTACTAAGTAGTTAGGGTATAACTTATCTTACCACTGTATCAGCCACACTGGAGGGGTCCTTGTGCAGGATGTCCACTAGAAGGAACTCGTTAAGCGATACCACAGTTGCAATCAATACCGATAAACTAACTAATGTATCACGTAGAGTGCCTGAAAATATTGAAGATGTAAGAATATTTCATATGCTGTGAACAAATTATGACTTATACTTATCCATAATATGAAATGTCAAATTGTCGATTGTTACATTAATGTATTAAAGAAAAATATTTTTTTTGGATAGGTCTAGTTTTTATTGGTCTTGATCTTGCTGTCTTGCTAACACTATTATGTCATAATTTAATTTGATACAAAAATTCATAGAATTTTCTCATTTTCATTATGTTCATATTTGTTCATATCTTATATTTGACTTTGTGTTCTTGCTGTAGGACAACAAAGAGGCTGACGGTCTGCTTAGAATTTAGCAGTTACCGTCGTCTATGGGTGTTTGCAATGCCAGTGGCATCGCGAACACACTGCTGTCCCATAAGGGTACAAGAACTTGGGTCACAAATGCCGGAACACAACACAAGGTTGTTATGGTGGCATACTTAAGGCCAAAGGTGGTCGCCATCCAGACGGGCTTGCGGCCCTACCACGTAGTTAGGGTGGGTTGTTTTGTCGTCTTTTAAGACAGGCCGACCCCGGCCGCAGAAATTAGTATTCTTTCTCCACCCCTGCAAGGGTAGAAGACTTGTTTTTGATATTATATTTCATAGGATTTATTGTTAAGCAACTACTATGATGGCAAGTGTGTGCACCTATAATTGGCATACATATACGAATTTTGTTATTGTAAATATTATACAAATTGAATTTTATGTATGCTGTTGGTGTGCCATATAAAACGTTCCAGGCTTTGAATTTGATTACTGGTAAGATAAATTTGAAAGTGAACTTTCTAGTACGTTCTCTGTCTCAGATTGTCTAGTTACTTCTAGTGATGTTTTGCTGTACATTACACAACAAAGTATTGTATATGAGAGCAATTTAGATTTGTTTTAGGTTCTATTGTACTAGATTAAGTAATAACTGTTGATGGTCATACATTCAACATTTAAAAAAATCTGACACTGAATATTGTAATTTGTTTTATTCCTTAAGGTTTTTATTTTCATTCAATATACTACTTTTGAGCATACACTGTACATAGTCTTGATTTCTAGCAATTACGATATTGACATTGGCAAAATGCACAAGTCATATCATGCTATCTCCTAAAAGAAAAGCAAGTATAACTAGCTTTATTATGTGATGTACTTGATATGAGGACAGTACTTCCTCAGCCTATAGCTTCCCTCTACTGAGCTTGGGTTTCCCCCAGACAGTATATCCACCACTTTTGTCCAAGGCAGATCGGTAGTTTACATATATCGGTAATCTTGGTATGTCTCACAATGTTTTCCTTCATTGTTGATATATGGCAATTATGCTAATATATGCATGTTAGGCGAGAAATACTGCCTAAACTATGCATGCCACCATGGGAGATGAAAATGGAACCTCTAGAATGGTTTCCAAGTGAAATGCAACTGAGCTACCCGAACAATACTTAATCTAGAAAAAAATAATTAGAGTCACATACCAACACTCTGTATACATGCCATAGGCACGCCGATAATCTTCAAATCACTGAGAGATTTGAAAGGAATGAGATCAAACTTCAGATTATTTGGCACAATGTTACTTGTACCAAGTTTTTCGTAACTACCCTCAATCGTTAATGAGCGTAGTTGTAAGCAATAGTCCAAAATGTGACTAAAGTCATACATTTGATCCTGTTTCTCTGTTGTTGGACACTCCATTTTGAGTCTTTCGCTTATAGCGTGGAGCTGAAACAAATAGTTAATAGAAGTTTTATACAAACAGCCACATCCACTAATTTATGCTAATCGAGTGACTGGAGTAAGTGCCTATGATTATAAAAGTGTATAATTTAAAATTATTTATTGATGAACATTATCATCTCAACATTATACACATAATAGTAAGCAGTTACGGTTGTCTATGGATGTTTGCAGCACCAGCCGCACCGTTAACTAGCTGCCATCTGCATAGGGAAATTAGAACCTGGTCACTCATGCCAGAACACGACACAAGGTCATTATGGTGGCATATTTAGAAACCAGGGGTAGTTGCCATCCAGAAGGGCTTGGAGCCCTACCACCTATATAGGGTTGTTTGATGCTTTATATGATCGGCAGACCCGAGCCGCAGGGGTGTCAGTATTCTTACCCTACCCCTACACAGAGAGCAATTTACATACTTCAATCACATCTACCCGTTTTTATTATAATTGTTAGACAACTAACTTCAATTAAAAAACACCAACAGGCCCTACAGATTATCATCTCTAAGAAACCTCTACTGTTATTTTAAATACAGTAAAATATTAGTATAAAAGCTACAAAGTTGTGAACTGAATAATAATTGCTTGAGTTAATGTTAACTTCAAATTTTAAAAACAATTATATTTAATACAAATGCATTTGGATCTTGACATTTAAAATGATGAAACTTACCTCCATTGGACTAAACTTATGTGACTTCTCTTCCACCAACAACTTATCACCTTCTAAGAACAAAGTTTTCGCCAAATCCCGCAGTAAAAAGAATATATCATATAAATGTAAGTCAAGGAAATGCGCGAACTCAGTGGGCATAGTGAGCCTAAGATAATTCAAGACATTCTTCAGATACTCATTTAACGCTTCACGTCTCTGCTCCACAAATTTAGGAGTTTTGTTGCGGATAACTTTCTTCGGAGGTAACAGATCTTTTGCAACTCCATGGTCGGAGACAAGCTTGTCGTGAAGCTCCACAAAATCGCTATACCTGTGCGACACGTTCCAATAAACAGAGCCAACTCTGACAGTTATTTTATAATACGTAACGTTCTCTTTTGTCACAGCTTCATCAACACTCACTTTACTATCATCCCTGTGATTCACAAATGAAGACATTGTGGTTATTCACACTATAAAATCATGGAAAATACAATAATTGTTTCTAGTAGTTCGATTCCATTATTTCCTAAATTTTGTATATAACAAAGCTAGATATATATACCACTACTCAATGAATATATGAATATAATATTTCCAAAAATAGGAATTTACAAATATAGGTAAATAATATCTGATAATCAGATTGCAAAAGAAATGACAGGCAGTGCCTGTCCTTTTTTCATACTACCTATTACTAGTACCTATAAAAAATAAGTATTACCTAAATTACCTATACTTCCTATACCTACTCCTTTTTAGACATGCGTCCGCTATAACGAAACGTAACTGAAAACGGTTGTCATATCGAAAACGTACCCTATCGATATTGTAATCGGCAACGATGGTTATCAGTTACCAAAAGCCAACCGACTAAAACCGGACAATAACCAAGCCGAGTTATTCCGCGCCACTATGAAGCAAATAATTGAAAATAACCATTCCTTCTCTTTCTCTTCCTATGTGAATCCTTATATATAAAAAGAGATGGAGTGAGTATTGGCCAGAGTAAAACTAGTTACTTTCTTGTCAAAAGACTGTCAAATTAAACACAACCATTAAACTTATTAAAAATAAAGTAACTTGCAGGTTAAACTAAAATGGACGTTGCGGTAGCTTATGTAGGTATCATTAAAAATTTGAACTATGAATGTTATTGTAGTTCCACTTTATTTTGATTACAAGGTTGTTTTTGATATTTTCTTGAAGTTTTAAAATGGTATTGCTTTTAGTTATTGATTGCCTTATGATTGCCAAAACAATGTTTTGGATCATTTTTTAGTGTATTGTTTGGTATTCAGTTATAAGTAATCACAGTGTCTTGTCATGTGTGGAGATTTTCGTCAAATATTTTGATTTTTTGGTTTGCTATGATTTTTTTAAATGCGCCTCAATTTGACTACAGTTATCTATATAATTATTATAAAAATTGCGGTGGTCGTAAACCTAGTAAAGTATGAAGGAAAGTCACCATTAATCTTGTATCTATTTAACTACTATCACGAGAAGTAAAATTGTATTGAACAACTTATTTAAATAACTAGGAAACCCATCAAATTATCGATAATTTAGTTAGATAGTTATTACATACATACATACATATAATCACGCCTCTTTCCCGTAGGGGTAGGCAGAGACCACTTCTTTACACTTGCTACGATCCTTACATACTTGTTTCGCTTCGTCTACTTTCATTATTCCCTTCATAGAATTCCTAGATAGTTTAACATCGATAGAAATAATTTACTTAAGAATAACATTGTGGTATGGATATTAGGATAGGATACTACCGATATTCGGCAACGGTTAGACTGAATATCCGTTATATAACCGTTACAAGAAATAGCCAATAACACAAATGTCTAAATTGCCAATGGAGCATGGAAGGAGTCTCCATTCTTCTTTTTTATTTTATTTGTACCTCTAATACTTTATGCATCCATTTTGCCAATGTCAAGGTAAGGAAAGAGGTGGATTTTTAACTCTTTTGATGTCATGCCTGCCAGATTGGCAAATTAAAACAACAACAACAATCTTTTGATGTCACACACAAAATGACATTACTGACACTGACATTATAGTTATATGACAGTTGATTTTCATTTTCATTATGTGCGTCTGCGTGTCGTACGTGTAATTGTGTAGTTACTCAGTAGTTGTAAACATTTATTAAAAATTGTCATAAAATGAATATTTTAGATATTTAACATTCGTACTTCATTAATTTAATTTCAGCAATATTTTTATGCAATGTATTTTGTTTAGTAAACCAGCACAATGTTGAGCCGATTCTCCGATGTTCTACAAACCGCTGCGGACGTTGTAAGCATTGAATTAGTATTAGAATTCTATTAATTGTTCGCTCGCTAGATTAGTTTACTCACGTGATTTACTTTTATACTATTCTAGTATAAATATAGTTATGTAGGCGATATTGTTGTAATGTTTGAAGTATAGTGGTAAATAGTCCTCATTTTGGCTTCTAATCCCGGTTCATGTTCCGTCCTATATCAATTTAGAACATAAGGTCAGTTTCATACTAGCCGTAAATTGAATGTTGTTATTTTTGACGATTTTAAAAGCCATTGGATACTTCATTTGCAGAGTAATATATTTTATTCCCACTACCCAAGGCTTGCTGAATAGCAAAAGTAGATATATTAAATTAAAGACCCTGGAAATTAAAATTTGAGATGCAGCTGGGATGAAACACTACAAAACTGGAAATCCTGGGATCTCCTGGGAATGATACTATATTTCCATCACATATTTTTGGTTTTACTACATTTCAAACCTCTAACAGAGCTACATCCCATCTCTGTTAGATTTCGATTATACATTTTGTAACTGAATATGTAAATTAAACTCTGACTTCTAGTAACTGAGTAGTAGATTTTTTTTATATACTTACAACTATTAGGAATGATTAAGGATACATATAAGGATACATATCCACATGTTTTGTGTACATATACACAATAATTTTTATGGAGGTTTGTATATTATATATATTATATTAATATATCTTTATCAACATGTAGATAATAAATCCATTATAAAAACACCAACTCTTGATAGCAGGTGACCAATTTACATTACAATGTTTAAAACAAAACAAACAAAATCATCTGATTGAATAGTCCATTGTACAATGGTTAACTTTACAGTTTCTGTTGATGATTTCTCCATGCAGGGGCTGTCGGATGGCCTTGTGTTGTGTTCTCGCATTAGTGATCCAGGTTCCTGTACCCCTTTGGAACAGCAGCGTGTTCGCGGTGCCCTTAGCATCATAACATCCATAGGCAATGGCTGCCAGCCTGTCCCTGCTCCCCAGCAATAAAAAAAAATTCATCATACTAAACTACTATGTGTTTTATGTATGTGATGATTTCCTCGGGAAGGCGTGAGCCCAGCAGTGGGATGTTATGGGCTTATAATAATAATGATAACAGCTTAGTACTAAGCTAATACTTCTGTAGCTTCTTAAACACTAGGCAGGGCTGGCACATATGAAAGCAAATCCTTTGACCTAGGCTAAGGGCAATAGAGAAACACTAGGGTGGTTTAAGTAGATGAACTAGCTTTGTCCTTGTCTACTGTGTAAGTGTATTATACGGGAGGCCCACTACCCCCAAATGGGGTGTGCATCAAGTTTTCCACCTCATCAACAAAAAAGCAACCCTGCTACAATTAACTTCAAATTCAACAAGATTCCTACAAACAATATTAAGATTACAATAGAGAATATTATACCAGAAGTTATTGTCTTATAGCTAATGCTTATTACACACTTTATATTAACTTGACCTGTATGTATATATGTATGTATCCCTTTATCTATGTAATGGAATTTTTGGACTTGATTTTTATCCACTGAATAATCAAAAAATTCAAAATTTTGCACACTTGCCGAGACCTGATGACAATAAACAAATTTAATAATTTTGTTCTATAGTCTTTACCAGGATCATGAGGATTGACGCTTTCTTTACCTTCTGCCAGAAGATGGCATTAAATTAATAAAAGCATACCCATAGGGAATTGACAACAAATAAATTATGGTTTAAAAAAAACCATAAAACATGCTTTTATAGATTTTAGTTTGATCCCTAAAAAATAAGAAATAATTCTTATCATAAGAATAAAATTACTGAAAAGAAAATGTCACTATTCTAAAAGTATGGGGTGCTTTGTAGGAGCCAACTATGAATTTCTGAATGAAATTAGTAAAAAAAAATTATAAGGATTATATCGAGCACCCTACACTTTTTAGAACATTGACATTAATTTTCTCATCAGCAATTTTATTCATAAGTTAAGTTTTACTTTTATTACTTTTTATTTTACTTTTTTACTTTACTTTTTAGTTTAATTTTACTTTTTAGTTTGATTGTTGTCTGTACAAAAAGTACTCTTATGTTTATGGCAGCTTTGAGAACAATTTTAGGATTTTTTTGAAGTCTGCTAACGGCCCAAATAGAGTTGGAGTTATAATCTTAAATAGTACAACATAGAACACTGAAGTTTTCATACTTAGATTCCTGGTCATTAACCCTTTTGTTAAGTGTTATTTCAAAGGTTATAGGGATCTATATATACAAGGTTTTGAATAAATTTAAGTTTAAAATCATATTCATATATTCGATGCAATTGATTTATTGATAATGTATATGATATCAATTGGAAACATATGTCCTGTCACATGTTTGATATATAAAAAATATACATGTGTTCCCAGTAATGAAAGCTTTGCCAGCTTCGAATTAGACAATATAAGATGAAACTGATGAAGTGTTCACACAGATGATGACAGATGTTAAGCCTGAGTTCAAATTCTAACTATATATTGTACCTACATTATTCTCTTTTACACTACAGAAGTATATTGGTTTAACTTTTAAGCTGGCGCCTCCAGCCACCAGGCTAGAGGATTTCAAGTACCATTGGAAGATAATACTGAACTTCTACCAGAACTATGAGGACAGCAACAAAGTGCATGTCGAGGATACCAGGATACCGCACCATTTACATCAGATGCTTCAGGTATGGTTACATTCAGAGAACCTAAGGGAACAAACCGTAGCACATGACCTATTTTTGTTAATTTTTTACCCCACTTCCTCTCCTTATCCGTGCAGGGGCGGAGAAAGAATACTAACCCCTGCGGTCGGGGTCGGCCTGTCGTAAAAGGTGAAAAAATAACCCACCCACCTACGTGGTAGGGTCCCAAGCCCGTCTGGATGGTGACCACCTTTGGTATTAAGTCATCATCATCTTTGCGTTGTATCCCGGTTGCAGCCCAAACTCTCACATCGGCGCCCGGGGTCCGCTTTCCGACTTTATCTTCTCCTTTACCTTTTGTATTAAGTATGCCGCCATAATAACTTTGAGTTATGTTCTAGTATTAGTAACTCTAGTTCCTGTACCCTTATGGGACAGCAGGGTGTCCACGATGCCACTGGTGTTGCGAACACCCGTAGGCGACGGTAACTGCTAAATTCTAGGCCGTCGGCCTTTTTGCTGTTCTACTGCAATAAAAAAAGCCTAATAGTTGATTGATGTTTGGAATGATGTAACTATTATCTGCACTGATAACTTGTTCTATGGATGTGGTTGTAGTGGTTGGAATCAATGGAAAAAAACTCATTGGTATTATAATATTTATTTGCACTACTTATTGTAAAATAAAATATAAAAGAGACTTCAACTTATGAGTATATGATGCACACTTGTGATGCAATCCATGCTAATACTATAAATGTTGTGAAAGTAACTGTCTGTCTGTTGCATTTTCACGCCTAAACTGCTGATCCAATTTTGATGAATTTCAGTGTAGTAGTGTGTGTATCTATCAGATTGGACCTGGGTGAAGGACACAGGCTACTTTTTGTCGCATAAATGAAACTTGAAAGGGGTGAAATAAGGGTGAATGTAATTAAGTTTTGTTTTTATTAATGAATATGGCAGAACAATGTTTGCTAGGTTAACTAGTTATAAATATTTTTTTATAGCTGTAGTTAAGTAGACAGGCAAACGGTTCACCTGGTAACAGCTAGTCATCATTGTGTATGGACGTATACAACATCTAACATAAGAATATAAAAACAAGGAGAAAATTAAAAATCATTCTCAAACTATCGTCAGCTTGATGAAACATTTCCAGAACATTGACTATTTAGAGAGGCAATGTGGTACAATACTTATACACATGTTCAAGTAGAGGCCAGCCCTCTGGTTATGTGACACCAACAAAACTGTGTGAATTATCCTATCTAGTTATCAGAAAAAGAATAGATAACGATAAGTCTGATGAGACAGGCGCTAACCACGAGCTGCAAAAGACAAAGCCTTGCAATGCAAAGCATTGCATCCTTTTTTTATCAAGAAGTTCAATTCCTGTTTCAAAAATATGTTACATACAATGATTTAAATTTTCAACAGAACATAGTTTGAATTGTAAATTTAAGGTTTTAAGTATGTATGTTAAAACACTGAAAATGTTATTCACTTTTACTTATTGTAAATGGATATATGAGGTGGGCACAACACAATTTAATGCTATGTTCTATCATATTTCAGTTGTTAAAACTTTCACCGTGATACTTTTGGACACTAATGGGTAATTAACTGTGTTAACCATTGACTTAACCACTATAACTTAACCTATATTGTTCAAATTTAATATGATTAATATAAATTGTCTTTAATTAAGAATATGTCATTTAAATATGATAATATCAAAAGATTATCATATTTAAATGACTACCAAACTACAAAACTCCACTACTCTTCTTTGGGTAGGTCATCCTACTAGCGGACCCCGGGCACCTGAGCGGAAGTCTATCTGCCTCTTCTTGTACCATTTTACTAGTTCACATTTTTGCTCTCATTATATGACCATATGCGTTAGGATTGGGTTTGCATGTTGCTTTGAATTTTATTTCATATAAAAAATCTTAAGACTAAAAACTTCAAGCTTTAATTTCTTTTTTTACGAGTCCAATATGACCATTTTTAACGAAGATTTTCCAAAAAACAAAAAATTTTATCCTTAGTTTGAGTATACTTGTAAATATGGATTTATTTTTAAATTAAGGCTTCCTTTTCTCTACCTATTTTTACTTTTGTAGGGAATTTAATTTTGAATATATCCTATATTTGGGCAGCATAATAACCACAAAATGCCGCTGAGCTATAAAAATTTAAAACAAATAAATAATGTAACTTAACGTAGTGTATTTTAGATGCGAAATCTTCAAAATTGAAAAAGAAAAGACAATTAAAATGAAGAACTCCGCTTTGGACAGGTTCTTTTTTTCAGCATAGAATGATATTTAGTTCCGGAAGCGAAAACAATGAATCATCCTAATATGTAAGCTTTTCAGTTTGAATGAAACTTCATTTCAATGCTCTTTTCATTGTTCTCAGTTAATTGTCGATGAAGAGAAGGAACAACAAGGTGGCACCGTCGGTCCATGTTTAGAGGCCATAGTGCAGCGGTCAGTGTGCTTTCTTGACGCGCTAACACTGTTCGCTGCAGCAGATCGACCACCTGGAGCTCGTTCACTGGCATTAACCACTGCCACTGCACTATTACGAAGAACTAGCCAGCCTTGTGTTAACAGTGCTAATGTATACCGACCATTGCAGGTTAGTGAATAAATTTATTGGTAGTATACAAGAGGACACAAAATTACCTATCACTACCAACAGCTATAGGACGTAACTACTTCATTACTTTTGTAGAGAAGGTATCATTTGATTTTTCCCTTCAGGCTCAAAGGGTTGTCGCTCGTATAAAAATTGAATTTAGAAACATCTATTCCATCTTTTTTTATGGGTTTTGAGAAAGGTAGATTCACATACAGACAGACACCCTTCATAAAGCCTTGAGACTCAACGCTATAAAGCACTCAATACCATATCTAGGTTTATAAAATGCAAGCGGATACAAACAAGATACACTTTTTTTATTGCTGAGGTATAGGTATAGCAGAGCGACTGACGGCTCACTTAATAGTAAACAGTTACCGTCGCCTATGGATGTTTGCGACGCTAGAGGCACCGCGAACACGCTGCTGTCTGCTTAAAAGCACAAGAACTTGGGTCACTAATGCCCGAACAGAACGCAAGGTTATTATGGCGGCATATTTATAGACCAAGGTTGTCATCCAGATGGCCCCTACCACGTCGCGGAGGGTTGTTTTGTCGCCTTTTACGGCAGGCTGACCCCGGCTGCCTGCCCCGGAGTCCTTATGACAAGGATACACATCCAGACAGGACTATTTATCATAAATATATTGTTCTCCATAACCCACATACACAACTGTCCCAGAGGCCACTTGTGTAGCCACTGAACCAGTTGTGTTTTTTTTTGTGTTTTTTTTTATTGCGTAGGACAGCAGACAGGCTGACAGCCCGCTTAGAATTTAGCAGTTACCGTCGCTTATAGGTGTTTGCAACGCCAGTGGCATCGCAAATACGCTAAAGGTACAGGAACTTTGGTCACTAATGCCGGAACACAACACAAGGTTATTATGGCGGCATACTTAAGACCAAAGGTGGTCGCCATCCAGACGGGCTTGAGGCCCTACCACATAGCTAGGTTGGGTTGTTTTGTCGCCTTTTACGACAGGCCGACCCTGGCCACAGAGGTTAGTATTCTTTCTCCGCCTCTGTACGGATACGGATGTGTTGATAAAGATTAGGGAAAGTACCCATACCATGTGACCTATTTTTGTTTTATCCCTTCCCCTTTGGTGACCAACCGTAGTATATGAGCCTCCCTCCTCCTCTAGGTTTCACGTACTTATTCATAAATACGGTTTTCAATCATTTTTTTGTAGACAAAAAGTTAAAAACAACTAATTAATTTGGTAATTATTTGTCTTTATTGATACAGCGCCTGCCGCGTGACTCCAAAAGTGTATGCATACCTTTAGTTACAAGTAATTACAATTAAAAAATAAACGCTGAACGCGCCATATTTAAATATAGCATGAAAGGCGCGAATTTGTGACCTGTGACCAAGCTTTTGAAAACCTCCCCCTCCCCCTGCCTCCCCCACAAATCGGCTTACGTAGTATACCCATACTATGTGACACATACCCGTTTCCTTACTATATCGTTCAATCAGTCCCATTTGGGCAAGATGTGACATTGTTTGTAATGGATTGGTTTTGCTATCACACGCCTGGCATGTTAAATACGGTGGAATTCGTTTATAATGACATCGAAGGGCAATGATAAACTCGTCATACTAAGCCGACGTAATACAAATAATTTTGTAGAAAATAAATAACCTTTTGTTAAGGTATATACCTTGTATATATATGATTTGCCTATTTTTACATTTATCTTATACGTTTTAGCGTATGTTAATCCAATGCAATGAAAGTCCAGCATCGCCAACAGAAAAAGAAGAAGTGGAGTTACTCCTCACATTGTGCGGTTTGGTTCGTAAAGAACCAGGCCTGGCCAACATATTCACAACACCATTTGTAGAAGACAAAGCAATGTTACTAAGTATACCAGAAGACGTTGAAAAATTAATACCGATTAAAAGCAAAGTTCAAACGCCAAAGAAGAATCCACTATTCGAAGTGGATCTACCAACAAATCCATTGAGAAATGTGTCAATAATTCGTTCGAATGGAAGGGATGGCTCGAGCAGTTCTGTTGCTGATGATAATGCATCACTGAAGAGTCAGAAAACTGTGTACGACGACAATGACAAATTCCTGTTGATTGATTTGCTTCTGTCGTATTTAAATAGTGCTGTGAGTATACTACAATCTTCGTATATTCACATAGATTTTTTTTAATGCTTTAGGACAGCATACAGGCTGACGGCCCGCTTAGAATTTAGCATTTACCGTCGTCTATGGGTGTTTGCAACGCCAGTGGCATCGCGAACACGCTGCTGTCCCATAAGGGTACAGGAACTTGGGTCACCAATGCCGGAACACAACACAAGGTTATTATGGCGGCATACTAAAGACCAAAGGTGGTCGCCATCCAGACGGGCTTGAGGCCCTACCATGTACTAGGGTGGGTTATTTTGTCGCCTTTTACGACAGGCCGACCCCAGCCGCAGAGGTTAGTATTCTTTCTCCGCCCCTGCACTGATCGATTATTTTTATTGTAGTTTGTTTTGAAGTCATCTCTCGTTTATATTGCTCTGCTCTGAAACAGCAGACTGGCTGACGGCACATTTAAAAAAAAACAGTTACCGTCGTCTATGGATGTTTGCGTTGCCGTTGACACTGCCATCTGTGTAGGGGAGCTGGAACTTAAGCAGGAACACAACACAAGGTTATTATATTGTGTAAATATTATTATATGTATAAGGCGGCACATTTAGATATCAGGGGCGATTGCCATCAAGACGGGCTTGGATCTCGGACGATAGGTCAACAGCCGCGGGAGTCAGTATTCTTACTTCGCCCCTGGATGAATATAATGTCTAATTCTGTATTATTTAAGTTACATATCCGCCCCCCAAACTATACTTGTACGACGGATGTTTGAGTTTTAGTTTGTGTTTGACAGTCATTAAAAGCAGAGAACCTCGTGAATTTTAACAAAAATGGAAAAGTGACTTTCGTGTTTTGATTAAGCATTATTTTTTGCGTAAAAAACTATCACTGAAACCAAGGAAAGACTTGATAAAATACTATGGGAACTCTGGACAATCAATTTAGATGGTTAAGAAGTGGTAGCACAAGTGACACCGTACGTTCAGGTCACCCAAAAGAGGTCATCACGCCATAAATCGTCGATAAAATTCATGGAATAATATTGAACGATCGGAGAATGTAAGTACGTGAGGTGGCTGAGGCTGTAGACATCTCAACTGAGCAACATCACACTTTACATGAATATTTGGACATGAAAAAGCTATCCGCGAGATGGGTGCCGCGATTGCTCACACTCAACCTTAAGCGCAACCGTGTGACCACTTTAAAGGAGTGTTTGGCGATGTTCAACCGCAATCCGGACGAGTTTTTACGCCGTTGTATAACCGTAGGCGAAATATGGATCCATTACAATACCCCAGAGACCAAGGAACAATCAAAACAGTGGGTTTCACCGGGTGAGCGTGCACCAAAGAAGGCCAAGGTGGGTCTGTCAGCCAACAAAATCATGGCCACAGTTTTTTGGGATGCACGCGGCGTCATTCACATAGATTAGATATCATCACATAGGTAAGAGATTTGGTCGAATAAAGAGGTCATAACTGAAACAAACGCCTAATTTGTGGGCCTTGAGAAAATCTACATATTTGGAGGGAATAAAAAATTGGAAAAACGCTGGACTAAATCAATAAAATTAGATCAATCCTAAAAGGAGATTATGTTGAAAAATAAAACGCTTATTTACCCGAAAAATTTTTTTTATTAAAATAGTCACGGAATTATCAAACAGCCCTCGTATAGCACGAGAATGTGCAATAAAACAGGCTTATATTTTTGTGAAGCGTATATATTATGTATTTACTTGTGAAATCACTTTATGCACCATAAATAAATTTATAAGAACAATGGCGCGTCGTCGCTCGGACGCCATCTTTCAATCGTTCACCTCTCGCTCACTCATTAAACTATGTTCCGTTTTTTTTAATAATCTACCACTCTATATCAATAAAATTACTAGAACAAATATACTTTTTGTTAAATTCTTCTCTGGTTCTCCAAATGTCTTTGGAGCCAGCGAAATTATTTGCCAATTGGCCTCAACAAATCATGTTCCTATTAATACAATACTTAGAAACAAAATTTCTTGCGACCGTTTTATAACGGCCTTATAGGCATGATAATATTTGTACTCTCGTTGTTTTTAAAGTTCCATGTTTTAATGCGATGCGATACGATGCTTGCTTTTAAGGACAATCAAGTAGTCTTACGTGCTTGCGAGGGCATAATGATAGTGTCCTCCCTCTCCGAGGACGATATCGCCAACCTGGTGACGAGCTGCAGCCCAGCATGTGAAACCCTCGTGGAGAAACTGGCATTCAAGTATAAATGTATTCCAGCTAACGTAGACCCAGTGGCTGTGGATCATTTGAATATAACGTGGGCGTGAGTATGGCTTAAATTTATGTTATTATTTACTAAAACATTTTAATATATATCTAATAGTATAGATAAATAAAATTGCATTTTTTGTCTATGATGTCAAAATGTCAGTTATTACATATATGTAAGAAAGTATACATAGACTAATAGTTTTTTTAGTATTTATGGTCGTTGTCTGAATTTGGCTAATACCGAGAATGTTTCGAATTTTAACGATACTCAAATTAGATTATTGATATTAGATTATTGATAGATTTAAATAAAAATTATCTGTTTTTCTTTTCACACATAAACGGATTAATTTTATTGCTTTAAAATTTTCCTATATACCTAGTCAGGTCATAAGTATTGTCACAAAGTAAAAACTTTTCTTTTAGAATGCTGGCCACAAAAAAGTTTATTGAATTAGAATTTCGAATTGTTCATGAAAATAAAAATGTATAACTTTTAGAATTTTACTCATTTTTAAATATGGAGTGGACGCTTAAAGAAGACCGTGTTGCAGTTATTGCGTTGCATCGTTGCGGTTACGCGCCAATTCAAATTTTTAACATACTGAAAAATTTGAATATTACCAAAAGATTCGTTTATCGTACCATCAAACGATACAATGAAGACTCTAGTGTAGATGACAGGTCAAGAAGTGGTCGCCCTCGGTCTGTTAGGACTCCAGCAGTGATAAAAGCTGTGAAGGCACGAATTCAAAGAAATCCCAAACGTAAGCAGAAACTGTTGGCCCTTCAGATGGGGTTAAGCAGAACCACGGTGAAAAGGGTGTTAAATGAAGACTTAGGGCTTCGGGCATATCGAAGAAAAACAGGACATCGTTTGAATGCTCGTCTAATGGACCTGAGACTGAAGAGATGCCGCGCTTTGTTGAAGCGGTACGCGGGAAAAAAATATCGGGAAATTCTTTTTTCGGATGAAAAAATGTTTACCGTAGAAGAGAGCTACAACAAACAAAATGATAAGGTGTACGCACACAGTAGTGAAGAAGCGAGCAACCGTATTCCGCGTGTCCAACGAGGTCATTTTCCATCCTCGCTCATGGTATGGTTGGGAGTTTCTTATTGGGGCACACAGAGGTACATTTTTGTGAGAAAGGTGTAAAAACGAATGCTGTTGTGTATCAAAATACAGTCCTGACGAACCTTGTGGAACCTGTTTCTCATGCCATGTTCAATAACAGGCACTGGGTATTCCAACAAGATTCGGCGCCAGCTCATAGAGCGAAGAGCACACAAGACTGGCTGGCGGCGCGTGAAATCGACTTCATCCGGCACGAAGACTGGCCCTCCTCCAGTCCAGATTTGAATCCGTTAGATTACAAGATATGGCAACACTTGGAGGAAAAGGCGTGCTCAAAGCCTCATCCCAATTTGGAGTCACTCAAGACATCCTTGATTAAGGCAGCCGCCGATATTGACATGGACCTCGTTCGTGCTGCGATAGACAACTGGCCGCGCAGATTGAAGGCTTGTATTCAAAATCACGGAGGTCATTTTGAATAAACTTTAATGTCATAAGAATCTATGTTTTGTTAAGTTCATTTTGGTATATGAATGGTTACATAATGAATAAACTTGTTACAATTATTTTACATTAAACATGTGACAGAATTTATGACCTGACTAGGTATTTGATTACAAATAATTGTATATTTTTCTAAAAAAATAATTGAAGTACCTGTAGATACATAAAAAAAACTTTCATTGACCACTTCGCTCTGGTTAAATTTAATAATTAAAAATAATTGGACTTTATATGCTAACCCCTCGTATTGTGATCAAGATCAAGTGTAAAATTAAGTGTTGTTTTTCAGATATGTTGCACAGGATTTTGGCGACAAGATGTTCAATAAATTCCACGGATATAGGGAGCTTACAAGTTTCTTCTCGTGGTTGGACTATTGTGATACGCTTATGAAGGTATTTTTATATTTATTCTATGTTTCATGTGAAGTATGTAAATAAGAATTTCTTAAGAAGACAACAAGAGTTTTAAGAAACTTGTTGTCTTTCTGTCTTTTTAAAACAACTTAAATATGTTAAAATTACACAGAATGCAAGTTATGTTGTTGATTTCTTTGTGTACAATGTCGGTGACGAACCCAAAGTGCACCGTACAAAGAGTGAGTGAGAGAGAGAACAGAAGTAGAGTACATGTAGTCCGTATGAGAGGGGGGCAGGAGTGGTTGCTGAGAGAATTTTGCTATACATTGCAGTGGGCAAAGAAGTTCGCATTGACCTTGATTCCACCCCTTCCTGTTTCGGTTAAAGACTTCTCGCAGTGGAACGGTTCACGGCTCCAGCTAAATGTCACAAATTTGAATACACAATGTTTTAGGACGGCTAAAACAATGACTAGTATTTGAAGCCAGATGCGTATGGCGTGTGGTCCTCAAGTATGTCGCATCAGTTACAGAGACGTGATACTACCGGTATTCACGCTAAAGTGAGGGTAGTTTACAGAATCAAGAGGCGAGGTCTCATCTACTCTTTAAGCAAGGATTGAACAATATATAGTTCGTCATTGATGTATTAACTAAATTGGAATAATATTTATCCTTTTTAAAAAACGTTTCATCCTCGTGTTAACACTTTGGATGAAGTTTCAATTTAAATACGGCTACTTATAGACCAAGGGTGGTTGCCATTCGGACGGGCTTGGCGGCCCTATCACGTAGCGGGTTGTTTTGTCGCCTTTTACGACAGGCCGACCTCGGCCGCAGGGTTTAATGTTCTTAATCCACCTTTGTCCCAAACCCGTCTGGATAGCGTCCACCCCCTGGTGTATGAGTATTTTTTTTATTGCTGTAGGACAGCAGACATGCTGACGGCCCGCTTAGAATTTAGCAGTTACCATCGCCTAAGGATGTTTGCAATACCAGTGGCATCGCGAACACGCTGCTGTCCCATAAAGGTACAGGAACTTAGGCCATTAAAAGTATGCTGCCATAATAACCTTGTAGTGTGTTCGCGCATTAGTGACGCAAGTTCCTATACTTCTATGAGACAGCACAGTGTTTGCGGTGCCCCTAGTGTCGCAAACATTCATAGGCGACGGTAACTGCTTATTAGTAATTGGGTTAGTTGTTTATTGTCTGTTGTTGCTCAGAAAAAAAAATACAAAATAAATCAGTTGTCCAATATCCATAACACAAACGCTCTGTAGCTTACTTTGGCACTAGATGGTGCTATGTGAATTGTTAGAGTATATTTTTTTTATTTATGTCTTAGGAATGTCATCCAACAATAGCGGCACACCTCTCTCGCACTTTCCGCCAGAACTTTCTGGAAGGCACGGCGGAGGCCGGCGTCAGCGACGTACACCACGCGCTGCTCATCACCGCAATCCTTGCCAAATGCCTCAAGGTGGTGGACTCCTCGGACCTCATTAATGGTTAGTTCTAATTAACTCAATATTTTCGCTTTATTTCTTGTTGGCTTTTGAATATGTGTGTGTGTGTGTGTGTGTTAGAAAGGAAGTGATTCTTTTCTAAGAAGATTTTTTTTTAAATACCAAGCCTCCTAGAAGAGGGACCTTAGGAGAAAGTAGGATATAGGTTTTCGTCACATGGTCAATATCCTCTATAGGAAATCTCGCACAGTTTCGAGTTATATTAAAATATGGCGTGCAGCGTTTAGCACTTTTAATACTCACAAGTGGCGACACTGACGCACATATCGGGACGTGAGCTCATTGGAAACTAACAGTTTGTAGTGCAGTGTAGTTGTCAAGCAAATCGACGAGAGTATTTCTTTTTTAATTGCTGAGGAACAGCAGGCGGTCCGCTTAATAGTAAACAGTTACCGTTGCCTATGGATGTTTGCGACGCTAGGTGCACCGCGAACACGTTGCTGTCCGCATATACTCGTCATTACTGGAATCTGGGTCACTAATGCCAGAACACAACACAAGGTTATTATGGCGGCATACTTGTAGATCAAGTGTTCGCCATCCATCAGACGGACTTGGGGCTCTACCACGCAGCTAGGGTTGTTTGTCGCATTTTACGACAGGCTGATCCTGGCCGCAGAGGTTATTCTTACTCCGCCCCTGTACGGAGACGAGAGAGGGGAGGGAGGAGGGCCACGTTCCTTAAGTGGGTTTTGAACTAACAGACACGACCGTACGAGCACTTGCATAGCGTCTATACCCAATATTTATAATTTCTTTCTTAATAATGTTCTATACTTCTGCAGAATTCTCGAACTGGCTCGTGGGCGACGGAGAGGTATCCGAATGGCCACTGCTCCATACCCTCATCTCCAATTGTCTCACGGAGAACCACGATTTAACCTTTGAAACATTAAGGTTTTTTGAGGTAATATATTTCATTATACTTAAGTTTTAAGTATATTGAATTATACATACATTTTTTTTATTGCTGTAGGATAGCAGACTAGCTGGCTTTTTTATTGCTTTGGAACACCAGTCTGGCGGCCCTCTTAATAGCAAACAGTTACCATCGCCTATGGATGTTTGCAACACCAGTGGCATCACGAACACGCTGCTGTCCCATAAAGGTACAGGAACTTAGGTCACTAATGCCGGAACACAACACAAGGTTATTATGGCGGCATACTTAAGACCAAAGGTGGTCGCAATCCAGACGGGCTTGAGGCCCTACCACGTAGCTAGGGTGGGTTATTTAGTCGCCTTTTACGACAGGCCGACCTCGGCCGCAGAGGTTAGTATTCTTTCTCCGCCCCTGCACGGATTATACTTCACTTTTAAGTATCCCACGGTGGCATGTACCGATTGGGCAGTTTTTCTCGCCCAATGTACGTACGGTAGCGACGGCAAAAGAAAACATCCCAAGGTCATCGTTATGTGTAAGTCGCCAATATGCCTTGGACAAGCGTGACCCGAGCCCAGCTGTGGGACGTTGAGGGCTGTGATTATTTGACGACCTCGGTGGCGTAACGGATAACGCACTTCGGTACGCTTGCGGAGGTCACGGGTTCGATTCCCGTCTCGCGTCTGGGTGTTTATGTATAATATGTATTTATTTACAAAAAAAAAAGTATATAAGTAGTATATCAGTTGTCTAGTACCCATAACACAAGTGCTATGCTACTTAGTTTGGGACTAGATGGCGCTGTGTGAATTGTCACAAAAATATTTATTTATATTTATTTATTTATTACTTTAAGTAGTGTTTTACGTGCCTTTCCATTATTCAAAATGATTAATATGACACAAGAATTAATAATAAATAGATCCTCCACATTGAGTCGCATTCCTCATATCTGAGAGTCGTGATTATCTTTTTTTGAAGGATACTTCGCCATCTATTTCTATTATCGGCAGTGTGTAACGCATTGTAGACGGTAGTGTCTAGGGTGTGGTGCGTATTAGATCGGACGAGCGCATAATAGATATATTGGGACAATTCACACAGCGCCATCTAGTCCCAAAGTAAGCAGAGCGCTTGTGTTATGGAGACAACTCACATACTACTTTTATACTTTTCTTACGTTACGCCACAGAGGCGGTCAAACAATGATATTTAAGGAAGCCTGCTAAATCCCTTTCCGCTCTCTAGGAGCAGGCTCCAGTCGAAAAGCGGAAATAGTTATACTGTTAAGTCTGGGGCGTGCTGTGTATAACGGATTGCGAAATTAATTAAACAAAGATTCTTGACGACTCTTATATTAAACTTCTGGAGGTGCCGGGGTTCCTGGCCTCCAATAGGTTTGTTGTTGAGGCAGTTTCCTGTTCGGAGGGCTTCTTGGTAGTATTGTGCGTAGTAAAACTCAGTTCCATGATTCCATAATTTATTACTAAAAATGCGCTGTATATATTAGGAAATACGTTATGTGAATAGATGCTAAGTTACTACGATATATTGTAAATGTCTAAGTGAGATGGAAGATTAGTGCGTATCGTGCCGCACGCCGTAAATATGAAAGCTTGCGGTTTTCTGCGCTCGCCGCATTTGTCGTGCTTGTTTGTAAGAGTGAAGAGCAAATCGTGATGCTGCTATGTTTATAGCAAAGATTTTTACAAAACCAAATATCAATATAATTCAGGTTGAAAATTATTTGCCAGATACTGACATGAAAATCGTGTATTTTTTATTGTGAGTGTGGTCATAGCTGCCACGATCTTTTTGGTTCGTTGTTGACTCGATTCATGTATCGACAATGCTATGACACAACTCTTGTGGCAGTTGTGGCGTTCTATCCGTGCAGTGACGGAGAAAGAATACTAACCACTGCGGCTGCGGTCGGCCTGTCGTAAAAGGGGACAAAACAACCCACCCTAGTTACATGGTAGGGCCTCAAGCCCCTCTGGATGGCGATCACCTTTGGTCTTAAGTATGCCACCATAATAACCTTGTGTTGTGTTCCGGCCATTAGTGACCCAAGTTCCTGTACCCTTATGGGACAGCAGCGTGTTCGCGATGCTACTGGCGTTGCAAACACCCATAGGCGACGGTAACTGCTAAATTCTAAACGGGCCTTCAGCCTGTCTGCTGTCCTACAGCAATAAAAAAATAATACAAATCGGTAATTTTTTAATTAATTCATGACTATATGTAAGTATTCCCGGACTACCGGGAAGTACATTTCCTTCAGCAGACGGTGGAGTGTATTAGCGGGGGCACCCTCTGGCATCGCAAACATCCATAAGCGATAATAACTATTTGCTATTAAGAGGGCCGTCAGACTCCTTTTCCAAAGATCCAAAGCAATAAAAAAAAAACTCTCGGTCAATGCAAATTAGATAACTAAGAAAAAAGTAATACATGTTGTTTGATTCCGACGCTAGTGTCAATAATCAGATAATGTGACTTCGATGCTCGAACACGACAAAAAATCGTATGAATTATTAACTCTTGTTATTTATAGATTATAATAGAAAAGGGAACAGAGCACAGCATCCATAGGCTAGTCTTATCTCGGATTAGTTCGAGGGGTTATTACGCTACCCAAATGGGTGCCTGTGATGAAGAGCGAGACAGACTCAACGATGTATCTCTGTGGCGTGAAAGGGAGAGAAATAGGTAAGTCAGGGACGTATTTGTTAAATCAAATATTTCAATAATTTTCTATACTTTACTCAACATTTGAGTCTTTATTGAATTATGTTTTTAAACACATTGACACTTTTCATCAGATTTAATACTATACATATGTATAGTAGCGTTAGTGTCTGATAGGCAAGTGGTTTGCACCGGAAAAAAAATGTAACTGGTATTTTTTCTCCGGTTGTTATAAATAACCGGAGATTCTCCGGAGATGTTTTTTTTTCAAATAATTTAAGTATAAAATATAATTATATCTTATATAATCAAAATATCCGTATTAATATTGATCTACACAATTTTAGTTGTCTTATAACTAAAACAATAATTAAACATTAAAAATATCGTGAATTGCTTCTTATAATCACATAGGTTATGAAACTATAAAGACTTGTTTCCACCACTAGAAAAAAAATTTACCTGTCAATCCATCTTGGAAAAGGTAGAACGCACGCTATACCTACTACCCCATTAGTACAAAGATACGCGAATACTGGGGTGGGACTCGTAGTCTGTTATGTAGAATTTAAACAATTGTTTTAGGGAGGTGATGAAACAATTGCAACACGAGGATCAGGTGAATGAGCAGATAACCGACATACTCTCGCACGAGGGTTTGGACGCCGCCGATCACAGCGAGACCACGGAGAACGTGCACAAAATCATCAATAGGTATGTTTTAAATTTCTAGAAAATTCGATCCATAAATTCGTGTTCACAGATGCTTTTTAACAGTATTCAAGTGACATCTTCTGTATAAATAAAATGATTGAAGTCTGCAGTTGTGCGTATCACGAATAAACTACTGGAGAGATTTCAATAAAATTTTCAAAGTTTCATTTCATAGACATTTGGCCGTTATCTAAAAACATATATTGCGATATCTAAAGATATAATATATACTAAATAAATTTAGTACTAGCTGTACCCGCGACTCCGTCTGCGTGGAATAGTGACTGGGCAGCATTTTTTGGATATATCTTTTGGTTTATTTTGGATTACCCACCCTATAAACCCTAAAATATAAATAAATGAAATATGCAAACAGTCAGTGTTATCGAATGCAACTGTTACGCCATGCGCCTCCGGAATGCGTGCGTTCGAACCTACAAAACCAGCCTAAGCTAAACTCTATTTCATATGATTGATGATATAAATCTGGGGTCCACTTAAATTGAATAACAACCTACAAAGTCCAGCCTAAGTTGAACCCTATTTTATATAAATTAATTAAAGTTTTAAGAAATAACTATTTTTATAAGCACTACGTGTTCTATGATGTGTGTTTTCTGGCCGCGGAGAAGTGGAGAAGTCTCTTTTACCTCTGCCTCATAACGAAAACTTTGTTAATATATCAAACAACGCGGACAAAGTCACGGGTATCAGCTAGTTTTAAATATAGTTAACAGTCTACATCTGTAACAATTCACTACCAATTTAGGTTTATAGTTTATTGCGTATAAAAAACATAGTTTACTTCTAATGAGCTTAAATATAAGGTCTACCGGAAAGTTCTGTTCGTTTTTTGGAATAAAAGAAAATTCATGCGGCACCCATCTTGAATATTTCCACATCAATCCTGTATTCCGAATATGGGCCGAAATGGTTGACTGAGCTGAATTAAGACTTTCTGCTATGTCCGATGTTGTCAGAAAAGGATCTCGCTTCAACATGGCCTTAACAACATCGTCGTCGATCAAAGATGGTCGCCCAGAACGTGGCTTATCAGAAAACTGTACCTTCACCAAACACTCAATAAATTTCTACATGCTTCTGTGGCATTTCTCCTTTGTTGAAATTCGTACAAAATACAGTGGCGTAGATGAATCTTCTCAGTAGCCAAGGTTATACTATCGTTTCACAATTAAGACTAATGTGAATTAATTTTATTATAGTCCATTTGCTGCGTCAGTATGTATACATTAAGCGATAAAAACATAGAACCGAACATGCATCAAATAAACTTGTGTTTACATGTCGAAACTTGTAATAGAAACAGACAGAACTTTTCGGTAGACCTATTTTTACTTATAGCGACCGAATACAATATGGATGATAGCTAGATATTAAAATGATGATTTCGTAAATTAAATTTGTAAATCGACAATGAAACATGATCCTTTATATTATTTGGCAAATTATTTTAAAATATACAATCCCGTTCTAGGCGCCTTGAGAAGCTCAAAATTCGCGTTGAAGAGATAATGGCCGCAGAAAATATTGATTTGTCCATACCATCTACAATATCATAGTTAACTGAGAGTCGTTTAGTACAAAATGTGTACATAGTTTTATGTTAAACAGTTAGACTGTCTTCAATTATATAATAAGACATTTTCAGAGATTTCAGATATTTAAAATTTAGTTTTAGATGTCGTCTTTATGGGAGCCAGAAACCACAAAGTTGGTGGGGTTAATATCCTGCACATAGTATATTACATTTAAAATTTGTTACCTTTTGAGATCGGTCCGAAAGAAACTACGTAGTATTTATATTAACACAACTAAGTATAAATTGGAGATGAACTAAATGCACAAATGCATTTATTTATAGTTCATTCTTGTTTTCAAACTTAGTAATCTTTATTATTTCATTTTGAATTCTATTTCAATTAGTTTATATGTTAGGTTAAATTTATATGCAGGGTGGTCACAAATTATTGCTTAAATTTTACTTGTATATTACTTTTTACTATGCACATTACTATATGTACACATTTTAAGATTGTGGGATATAATAGGTATGTGTATTTGATAGACAATTATTATATAGTTTTCATAAGAATTTGTCCAAGAAACACAAACGTTTGAAAATATTTATTCGGCAACATCGTTGTGACTAGTAAAAGCTGACTTAAAGGAATGTTGCCACTGATATGGATATAAAGTAAATTGTTACTATACACAAAATCAAATTGTTCTTTGTTTTGCTCAATGTTGAGATTTCAGCTTCCAAAATGAGGCCACGCCCTTAAAATCCATAATACCTACTTTTAATCATCAATAAAATATAATACTGTAAAAATTATTAAATATTTTCTTTGATATATTTGATATATTTTAAATGCTAGGATTTATTAAAAAAAAGATATATTTTAAGAGGATTGGCTTATTATTACCCACCACTACTTTATTATAAAATAACTTCCTTAACATTAGAAAATTAAAATTCTAATAAATGGATTTCAAATGATTTCACGGAGGCCGCATAATAGAATATTGTAATGTTCGCAAGAATATTTTGAGATATATTATTACTATTTTAGCCTTTTTAAGAAATTTTAGTGTTAACAATTTTTTTTATTTATGTTAAATATGAATATTTATGCAAAAAAGAAGCAACTGACGATATCCGTTTTGTGGTTTGACTTTAAAATCTAAAAGTGATTAATTTTTTTATTAACATACATACACAAACGCAAATAAACCATTTATTTATTAATGCTTATATATTTTTACAAAATTAACTTTATATTGGACCAAAGAGAATTATATCAATGAAAAGTATTACACGATAGTTTATTAGTTTTCTCTCGTATTGTTTCGTTATTGTGTTTGCTAGTTGATTCTTTTTTGTTTAAATACTGATAATTTTTTTATGTGATACAAATAATCTGAGTGCGCATACGGTCTGTGATTTTTTGGATGATTTTATTTTGTATACATATAGTTTGCTAAATATAATTTATTTAATTGTAACACTTGTATAAAATGTACAGTTTGATTAAAGTGTTTAAAAAAGCCGATTTGTTTTATTTTTCCCTTTGTTTATTTCAGTTTCCTGCTGTTGCTACCGGAGGCTATATTATCGGACCCCGTGGGTGCGGACTACGAAAATTATATCCACGAGGCGCACAGGCAATACCAGGTGATTTCATTATATTTATGTGTAACCTCGGCAGGGGTAGGCCCAAAAAGTGCTGGTTTGAGGTCGTAAAGGGTGATATGCCTATCAGGGATGCTGAAGATCGTGCGAAGTGAAGAAGAAAAAGTAGGAAAGCGGACTCCGGGCACCGAAGCGGAAGCTTGGGCTGTAACCGGGATTTAACGCTAAGATATAACTCAATTTTTATAACAGTTATAATATAAAATCTATATAAATAATTTATTACAATAACATTTATATAATTTATTATATTAATTAATTTATTATATTAAAAAGTTAGTAAATTTTTTGTCCTTCAAACATTTTATGTAAAGCGCACTTAATACAAAAATGTTTGTGACCCCTGTTAGTAGGTAAAGAGGTCATTATACGAAATTCTTCAGTTTTTTGCGGTACCGATGGAGAGGTCATTGACACTTGCGCGCTGTAGTATGTATAAATTGCGAGTTCTTGGTATAACTTTGTGATGCTGATTACTCAACATTTTTGTACTATGTGATACTAAACTAAAATACATGTTTCTCATAACTTTTACTAAAGATTCTTCTATGTGAATTTGGACGGTGGCTTCAAAGTCATCCTGTATATTAAAGATATGATATTTGCTTTGGTTAAAATAAATACATATTATACGTAAACTAACCATTACGCCATAGAGGTCGTCGAAAATAAAAAAATAAATACATATTACAAATAAATAGCCCAACTGGGGAAGAGAAGCCATGAGCTCAGCATGTGTTTTGATGTGCATTAGCCGTTACGCCATAAAGGTTGTCACAATTTTTCTGTTATTTTAAAATACTTAAAATAATCCTCTTTTTAGAATATAATATTGTTCAAATGCAAACTCTGTTTATGAATAAAAAATATTAATGTTTTATTTATATTTGTTTAAATTTTGATATCCGCGATTTGGACTTAATAGGACTGGGCATGAACTATTTTTTTTTATTTCAGTTCTGGTTAGACGTAACCTCAACCTTCCGTTGGCCTAGTGAGCACAACTGGACAGATAATACGGCCAGCTCTACGCATAGTTACGACAGTCGTCCGGAAGCCGACATGCATTTGGAACAAACATTAGAACCTCAAAAACCCGATCACAACACTATTAAAAACACCGATAATATTGATGAAAAAAATAAAGACCAACCAAAAAGTTCTAATTCGAATACCGAAGATGAATTCGACGAAGGGCCATTCTTCAAAATGCTATTCAAACTAGTCGCGAACATGCCGTACCAACCTTACCAAGTTAATTTGCAACTGACGTCAATTATTTCAAAGTTGGCATTACTGCCGCATCCCAATTTACACGAGTATTTGTTGAATCCAATGTTGCCAACTGCGAAAAAGACGCCGACTTTGTTCAAAACCCTGCAAGAGTTGGCGCGAAAGTTGACCACGGACATACCGAGGATAAGGAACTATAAGAAAATCATAGAGAACACCAGACTCCAACTTATGAGTGAGGATCCAAGTTATGATGACAGGTATTTCTTTTACATATTAAATTTTTTTTGTTATAAACATTTTTTAATTTGTCTTGTATGAAATATGGAGCGTAGATGTAGGAAATACTGTCTGTGATCGAAAAAGTGTGTGACAATAGCATAAGTGTAAATTTTAAAGGAAAGCGTCAAAAATTAAAGTGGGTTTAAGAATTTTCAACTTAGCATAAATTCGTTGATACCAGGTATCAACACTAGCGCCATTCTAGCAGGTTTTTGCCATCTTAGCGTTAAGTCCCGGTTGCAACCCAAAACTTTCGCATCTTTGCCCAGGGTCCGCTTTCCGATTTCTCCACTTCGCACGATTTTCGGCGTCCCTGCTGAGTCCATTGGCACGCATATCAGCTCCTACGAGGTCGTTCACTATGGTTCGCAACCCCTTCAGGCAGTTTTCCCACTTAATTTGCATGTTATAATTTCTGACTTATTATTTTTATTACTGCTGAGGAACAGCAGATAGCCCACTTAATTGCAAGCAGTCACCGCCGTCTATAGATGTTTGCGACGCTGCGAACACCGCGAACACGCTGCTATACCACAGGGTTACAGGAACCTGGGTAACTGATGCCGGAACACAATACAAGGTTCTTATAACTGAATACTATAAGCACAGATCGGGGGTGGTTGCTATCCAGATGGCCCTACCACATAGCTGGGGTTTTGTCGCCTTTTACGACAGGCCGACCTCGGTTGCAGGGGTTAGTAGTCTTACTCCGCCCCTGCACGGAGGATATCAACATTTATATTGTCAATAAGCTGCATGGATATACTGTCCATGATCTTTTAGGGTAGACCCTGATCAGGTAATATGAAGAGTTCTCTTTACTCTGTGTTAAAACGATAATTTTTATTTCCAGTGGTGAACACAACCAGCTTGTCGAAACTCTGATCGTATTGGAAGAATTCTGCAAGGAATTAGCCGCAATAGCCTTTGTCAAATATCAACATGCTGTCCATAGATAATAATCTGATATAGATGGCGCTCTATGTAATAGTTCAATTTTTTTGACATTTAAACCAATGTATCGTGTATATGTAAAATAATTTGCATATTAGAAAGTGAACTATTAAAAAGTTTGTGCTTGCAAATATATTGACTTATCTAAAATTCATTAAAATTATGGTAAACGCGGTTAGCTTTGTGTGAATGAAAGTATTGAGGCGAAAATTTGGTATTAATAAAAGTATTGGCCCTTAACCAGTGATATGTAGTCGTGCAATGCAGTGCATGCAGTTGCATCGTGCAACTCTCAAGTTCTTAAAATTGACCACGCCCCCTTACTCGCCGTAACTCGCGTTTAATTGGTCAGTAGCTTTTTCTATTTTTTTTGTTGTACATTAAATTTTTAATAGAAAGTGTAAACTTGATAATTTTTCTCGCATAAAATCGACTGAAACGTAAAATAATTGGTCATGTCACCAGTTAAGGGTTATATTTGAGTGTGGATGTAAAAGGAAGCGAATCTTCTGAAGAAAATTAATGGCCTTTGCTTCAGAAGGTGTCCCATATCCTTAACCTCACCAAATGTTTATGATATTTACAAATTATTATATTAATTAGTAAGGCTTTGTATCACAGTAAAATATTTTGTGGAGACGAGAGCAAAACGCATTTTTTATATATCAAAAAAACCATTACATATACGTATATCATACCTTTGTATTTGACACGCACACATATATACAAATGTACAGGGTGGGCCAGTGATTAGTTAACATTTAAAAAAATTACAGAAAAAAACTATAAGACTTATTTAAAAAAATATTTATTTATGAGACAGCCAATGGACGGGAATTTACTTTTTAAAAATAATATCGGTTAAATGACGACCGTCGCGACTTCGGCATTCTTCTAAACGAGAACGGAAATTCGCCAATACTCTTCTGCACAAAGACCGTGAGATTGCTGACATCTCTTCTCTAATCTTTACTTTTAATTCAAGCAGTGTCCTTGGCTTATGGATGTGCACATGATGTTTCAGATATCCCCATAAAAAGAAATCTGCTGGCGACAAATCAGGGTTCCTGGGTGGCCACGGGATATCGCCTCTCCGCGAAATCAGCTTTTCTGGGAACATCTCCTTAACGACGGGCAGGGACTCATTAGAGGTGTGGCAAGTGGCTCCGTCTTGCTGAAACCACGGTCTCCGATTGTAGCCAGCAAATTCCTGTAGCTGAGGGGACAGAAACACTCGTAACATTTTCACATACACAGTAGAGTTGACAGTGATCTTACGGCCGTAAAAATCCTCAAAGAAGTAAGGACCAATGATTCCTTTAGATGAAATTGCTGCCCATACAGTCACCTTAGGCGAGTGCAGGGGCCTTTGATGCTTAGTTTTGGGATTTTCGCTGCTCCAATATCTGCAGTTTTGTTTATTAACGTGCCCGTTGAGGTGGAAGTGAGCTTCGAAAACAAGATGTTGTCGAAGTTACTGAAGCGCTCTAACATTGTTTCTGCATAAAGTTTGCGTAAATTAAAATCATTAGGTTTTAATTCCTGCACCAACTGTATCTTGTATGGGTGTAATTTCAAATCTGATTTCAAAATACGGCGTAAGGATGTGTGTGATATTTCTAATTCAGCTGAACGTTGGCGCGTCGATAAATCAGGATTTTGTCGAACTGAAGCCGAAACTCTCAGCACATTCTCTTCACTCCTTGAAGTCCGCGCGGCGCCGGCTTGCTTCACATTAGTGTCGATCCCGTCTCTTCGAACTTCTTAACCCATTTCTTTACTAAAACTGTACTCGGACACTGATTTAAGTCGTGTAAGTCGTACTCAACTCGAAACAAGCGCCTTACAATAATGAGCGAACCATTGTTTAAATAAAACTGCTTAACGCAAAAAGCGCGCTGCGGCCCTGTGAACCGATCCATGGCGACTAAATTTCCGAGAAACGAGCTAGCTGTGTGACCCCTCCCCGCGCCCCACGCTGCTTGGGTTTGCGCGGGAAATCAAATTTAAATGTAAACTAATCAATGGCCCACCCTGTACCATAATATTTGTCTATGGTTACTCCCGTGGTTCAAAGAGGAGATTACACCGGTATGTGTAACCCGCCAATCCGCTTTGAAAAACCGGGGGGGGGTAGGTGCCGTCGTTACCTCTAGGAAGTCTGAGACCAGCAGTTCGCTCTCATTATATAGTGTTTAATCTGGTTTGTATCTAATGCTTGGTTACGAGCCCGGAATTTTACAGATCACTTATTGAATGACAAGAATTTACTACCTTTTCCAATACAAAACGCTGGCTAGAGGTAACGGCGAAACAAACTACCCACATAATTTTTTGAAGTCAAATTTCGGGTAGACAAAGAAAAAAAGCTACACAAAAAGAGAAACGTATTAATAAATATGATTTAGCCTACAATAGAATGAGATAGAATACAAGTTTTCCCTATAATCTTCGACTCCCTTTGTTCGAGCTTTCGTATTACTTTTATGAAGTTTCACTTCTGCTCTCACACACACACACACTTTTTTGTGTCTTATTTTGTAATTGTCTTTTTATTCTGCACTAGTTTGATTAAAAAATTAAAATTGGCAATGTAATTTACTCCTACTTGACAGCGTATCACAAGTTCTGAACTAAAAGACTCAAACGCATCCAACACAAAATGCTTGTAAAATGACGAGCTCTTTATTTATCTATATGTAATGGGAGTGATCTCGTTTTCTTAATCAATCAATTTAATTGATCAATACATATCGCGCGCTTAATAAATAATAAACTGACCTAACTCAAAAATACCTGTTTTTTGGGAAATCGCAAAAAACGTTTTGTCATTTACGACTTATTCCATATATTGACTTATAACTAAATAGCGGTAACTCAGTGTGAGAAAGAGATATCGGAATAAATCTTAGTTTGTCCGATAGAGGGCGTCGATACAGTGCTGCCCGTTATATTATCTCACTTTAGACCTAAATCGTAATCAGTCAGTTTATTATTAAGCGTGCGATATATTTCCATAATTATATCGATTTTAAAAATACAGTATTTAATTTTGTAATAATTGTTATTTAATAACGTCGAATCTAGTCTATTTTTGTTTCAATTCTTAGTTATTTTTGTTATATAACATGCACAATGTAATAATTATGCGTATGAGGCAAGGAATAGTAAATAGCTTTATTTATATGTAGTATTTCCATAATTTAAAATCTTGCCGATATGTTTATGATAATATAATAAAATTGTTATGCCTAATATAGGTGTTTTCATTTTTGAAAATAAGAAAATAACATATACACAAAATCACATTTATTATTAAATAACTAGCCTTTCCCGCCCGCTTCGTTGGTCGAATAACAGAGAAAAGTAGATATATATGTAAAATATATATATATATATATATGTATGTAATGTATATATATATATATATATATATATATATATATATATATATATATATATATATATATATATATATATATATGTATGTATATAATAGTATTTTATTGGTGTCGCTCATATATATGTGTAGAGTTTAAAAATAGTTGTGTGAAATTGGAATACTTTGTAAACTATGTTGTAGTTGCCCATTAATTACTACCTTTTATTGTCACTGTTGTAGTGTGTGGTGTCGCACCAGAATAGCACCACCCCATCTCCTCCCGTGGGTGTCGTAAGAGACGAGTAAGGGATAGAAAGAACGGAGGATGGGCAGCAGCATCTTTCCGTGAGAGCATCACCAACTGCGAATACTGCGATCGCCAACCCGCCTGCCAAGCGTGGCGATTATGGCAAAACCCCCCCCTAAAATGACAGATACACACAGGCCCCGGCCCCTAGTCCCCGGCGGCCCCGTTCGTGGTGGTCACGGTAGCAGCCACATAAGCGACGGGGCAGGGGGTGCGAAGAATCCCCGGGTTCGGATTCGCTACCAAGAACGACGACCTTTGGCCCTGGCAACATACAATGTCAAGACACTGCGGACCAACGAGAAGTTGGAGGAACTGGAGGAAGTTTTGAGCAGACTGCGATGGGATGTTGTGGGGTTATCTGAAGTCCGAAGACAGGGAGAGGACTCAATAATCCTAAATTCCGGAAATCTGCTCTACTTCCGGGAGGGCGACCAACTGTCCCAAGGTGGTGTCGGGTTTCTCGTTCACAAGTCTCTTGTGAACAACGTTACTGAGGTGGGGAGTGTTTCGACTAGGGTAGCGTACCTAATACTCAAAATTACCAAACGGTATTCGTTGAAGGTCATTCAGGTTTACGCTCCGACTTCGACACATCCTGACGAGGAGGTGGAAGCCATGTATGAGGACATCTCAACAGCCATCCACACTTCTAAAACCCACTTTAACGTTGTCATGGGAGACTTCAACGCAAAATTGGGGAAACGTAGCGGCGATGAGTTGAGAGTGGGGCAATTTGGGTTCGGAAATCGGAACACCCGAGGCCAGATGCTGGCCGACTTCATGGAGAAGGAGGACCTGTATATGATGAACTCCTTCTTCATGAAGCCAGAACAACACAAATGGACTTGGATTAGTCCCGATGGTGCCACCAAAAATGAGATTGACTTCATTATGTCGACCAAAAGACAGATATTCAATGATGTTTCTGTGATCAATTCGGTGAAAACTGGGAGTGATCACCGCTTAGTAAGAGGCACATTGAATATCAATCCAAAATTGGAGAGGTCTCGACTGGTGAAGTCTACGCTCCGACCTGCACCCATACAGATCCAAAACCCGGTAAACTTTCAACTCGAATTGCAAAACCGCTTCGAATGCCTCGGTGACTGCGTTGACGTGGACGAGTATAATAACAGGTTCGTGGAAGCTGTTCAAACGGCCGGGTCTAAATTCTTCAAGGCCAGCCGTTCAAAAGAACTGGAAAAATCTCAGATTCTACTCTCAAATTGATGGATGTGAGACGTCAAATGACCCTTCAGTCCCCGGACGATGCTTCCCAGTATAGGCAGCTAAATAGACAGATCTCCAAGTCCTTGACTCGCGATATCCGCCGCCATAACACAGACTGTGTAAAGGCGGCTATAGAGCGTAACAAGGGCTCTAAAGTATTCGCACGAGACTTGTCTATTGGGCAGAGCCAACTGACGAAGCTGAAGACCGACGACGGCAGGGTCGTTTCGTCTAAACCCGAACTTTTGAGGGAAGTCGAGAAGTTCTACGGACAGCTATACACGACCACACGGGCACCTGTTAACAACAAGGCTAAAGACCCAAGAGCCAAATTAACCCGACACTACACCGTAGATATCCCAGACGTCAGTCTGTACGAGATTAGTGTGGCCCTTAAACAGCTTAAAAACAACAAGGCGCCGGGTGATGATGGAATTACAGCCGAGCTTCTGAGAGCTGGTGGTACTCCTGTGCTTAAAATCCTCCAGAAGCTATTTAATTCCGTCATCCTCGATGGCAAAACGCCGCAGGCCTGGCACGGAAGTATAGTGGTGCTGTTCTTCAAAAAGGGCGACAAAACCCTTTTGAAGAACTTTAGACCGATATCGCTTCTGAGCCATGTTTACAAGCTGTTTTCAAGGGTCATCACGAATCGTCTCGCGCGCAGATTTGACGACTTCCAGCCTCCCGAACAAGCCGGATTCCGAAAAGGTTTTAGCACCATAGACCACATACATACGCTGCGGCAGGTTATACAGAAGACGGAGGAGTATAACCAGCCACTATGCTTGGCGTTCGTGGACTATGAGAAAGCCTTTGATTCGATCGAGACCTGGGCGGTGCTTCAGTCTCTCCAGAGGTGCCACATTGATTATCGATACATCAAAGCGTTGAAGTGTTTGTATGAAAACGCCACCATGTCAGTCCGTCTCCAGGATCAGAACTCGAAGCCTATCCGACTGCAGCGGGGAGTCAGACAAGGCGATGTCATATCGCCGATGCTGTTCACTGCTGCGTTGGAAGATGTCTTCAAGCTTCTGGACTGGAACGGACTGGGCATCAACATTAACGGTGAGTACATCACTCACCTTAGATTCGCAGATGATATCGTAATCATGGCTGAAACCATGGAAGACTTAAGCCATATGCTTGATGGCCTCAATACAGCTTCCCAAGGAGTAGGTCTCAAAATGAACATGGACAAGACGAAGATCATGTCTAATGTCCATGTCGCACCTACCCCCGTAACAGTTGGGAACTGTACTTTCGAAATTGTTGACGAATACGTCTACTTGGGTCAAACGATCCAGTTAGGCAGGTCCAATTTCGCGAAAGAGGTCACTCGTCGAATCCAACTCGGATGGGCAGCGTTCGGGAAGCTCCGTAAAATCTTTTCGTCCCAAATACCGCAGTGTCTCAAGACGAAGGTTTTTAACCAATGTGTGTTGCCAGTGATGACATACGGAACGCAGACGTGGTCGCTAACTATGGGCCTTATGAGAAAGCTCATGGTCGCTCAGAGAGCAATGGAGAGGGCTATGCTCGGAGTTTCCCTGCGAGATCGAATCAGAAATGAGGAGATTCGCAGGAGAACCAAAGTAACCGACATAGCCCGGATGATTGCAAAACTGAAGTGGCAGTGGGCTGGGCACATAGCTCGAAGGACTGATGGCCGTTGGGGCAGAAAAGTCCTCGAATGGCGACCGCGTACCGGAAGACGCAGTGTTGGTAGGCCCCCCACAAGATGGACCGATGATCTGGTCAAGATCGCCGGGATAGGTTGGATGAGGGCAGCGCAGGACCGATCATCGTGGAGATCTTTGGGGGAGGCCTTTGTCCAGCAGTGGGCGTCTTCCGGCTGAAATGATGATATAATAGTATATGAGAAGCTTTAGTACTAAGTACTCATGCGCTGCATCGCATTTTTTTTGTATATTAAATGGTGTAGATGTATAACTTTTTATTTTATTGGCAAAACATGATGTTCCAAATAATCATGTAAAATCATTTAACCGTGTTTTATGTTAATAAAGATTACTAATAATCGCTTGTCCCACTTCTCCGCGGCGTGAAATCAAATCACTGAATACGTAGTGCGTATAAAAATCGTTGTTTTTTAAAACTAATAACTATATTAAATGAGTAACGTTATATGGCTATTTTTTTAGATAAGGGCTAACTTAAAAAATTTAATTAAAATTTATCCAGTAGCTTTGCCGTGATACACGCAAAACTGAAAACCGTTATCGTTTTATTTATATACGAGTAGATTGACGCAACGGCTTTCGCCTGTCGCAATGCCTGCGTGGGTCACGTTCTCGACCACCGCCCCGATTCTGGATGATATTAAAAAATATTCCGAGTAGTGTAGAGAATGTCCCGATACTACGTGACCCCATTCAGGTTGGGGCAGGGAGGTCTTTAAGATACCACGATTGGTCACCGGGAGGAGGGGGTGGGGCATAAGTTTTCGTTACGTTTTCAATATCCTCTAAATATAATCTCGCGCTTTTTCAAGCAATATTCGAATACGATACGTTTATCATTTTAAAAGTCAGCTAATTGATAACTGCAAAATGATTGAAAACTGTATTTATGGTAATACGTGAAAACTAGAGCGTTTTTCTCATGTACATACTCTGAATGATCCATAGATATAGAATACTATGTATTCTATATCTATGGAATGATCACCAAGAGGAGGAAGGGGAGGAGGGGGGGTTTGAAAATGACAAAACTAGGTCACATGGGTACGTGCATATATCAGTTATCTAGTAACACAAGGGCTCTGCTACTTTGAGACTAGATGGCGCTGTATGAATTACCAAAAAATCTAAGACGAAAATATTTATTGAAATTTATAAACTTGTGTATATTGAAGTTACTTCAAAATCATACAGGTATTGTAAAAATTGAAAATAAGTACCGCGGTGTACATTTCTCCAAAAGCGAACCGTCTCCACTTAAGTGATAGCAACCAAAGCTTTCGCTTCACAACCCAGGATCCTCCACTGTTATATTTATTTACATTACTATCTTCGAAGATAATGGCGAACGGGAAATGACAATTGACAAAGCTGACAAAGCATAATATCTGTTTACTCGCTTTTATTACTCATTCGAGTTTGAATTCTTTTAGTATGCTATATTAACCAAATGTACAGTTGTAGGCTTCGTTAAAATTAAGTTTTAATAGGGGTCGTAATTAAAACAGCAAATAAAATGCAATGGTGATTATATTATTCAATTTTAAAATAGTTATACAAACATGTGATGAACCATCGACATAATAGAACTATTTACAATGTGGAAATACGACTTAATTTCTAAGAATGTTATTCTTTGAAATACACACATACTATTATAATAACTGTTAATTTCTGATGGACTTCATAAGCGCTTTAATTCGAACTATTTAGTTCCGATTAAATAAAGGTTTCAATACCAAGCCATTATAAAACTTAAATATTTACATGGAATGTTGCTAGGTGCCATCCGCATCGCACTGGATGCAACAGGCGACGATGTGCTCAGCCCCCTCCGCAAACGCCTGAAACTTCGGGCTCAAGCAGTTTATAGGACACCTCTACCTAGGGATAATCGATATTCATCGATGATGAATAAACATCGATTTTTTGACTTCGATAACATCGCCACATCGATGTTATGATAATAAAATATCGAAACGTCAATATTATCTTTAGGGTTATCCCATCATCAAGATGGTGGAAAATATGTAACCTTTAGTAAAGTAATACCACTTACCAGATTACTTATTATAAAAGTTACTGGCTTCCAACCAAAACAGACAATCAGAGAGAATTTAAAAAAGTAACGTAACTGAAGAAATTAAAAACGATTTTTACATACAGAAAATATTAATATTGCATTCGCCACTCTCATGGATCTTCGTTTCGAAAATATACACATAAATATTCCAGAGCCATTAAGAGTATCAAGGAATTGATTTCAGATATTGAGATGAATTAACAAATTGAAAATGATCAGTTGCAGACCTCTGGTGTTGCAGACGTCCATAGGCGACGGTGACCACCTGCCAAGGTGGGCCGTTTGCCTGTCTGCTGAACTCTCGCTATAAAAAAAAAAAGTTGGTGGAGAATTCCACTACACAAGTGGAAGAAGACCAAGCTATAGATATATGGAAAGATCATTATAAACTCGTTAACGAAAATATAACATTTTAGCTGGTCAACGTGACACGAATATGCCTACGGAATTACAATT
This sequence comes from Malacosoma neustria, assembly GCA_963693495.1. Lineage (NCBI taxonomy): Eukaryota > Metazoa > Arthropoda > Insecta > Lepidoptera > Lasiocampidae > Malacosoma > Malacosoma neustria. The sequence goes on from OY856390.1 coordinate 13,193,711, forward strand.
TTATTTAAAAAGCCCGGTAGCTGATTTAAAACAAGATCCATTACTTTTATGGAAAGTGCTAGAATCCATACCCAAATTTAAAGAAAATATCCATTAAATATTTGTGTTGCACAACAAATAACATCCACTGCTTCAGAAAGACATTTTTCCAAAGCTGGCCAACTCCTGTATCAGCAACGGAACAGACTAAAGGGAAAACACCTGACAAAATCAATTTTTTTACAGTATGCCCAAAAATACTGGGAATGTTAATTGTTTTGTATTTTTCAATAACAATAAACACATTTAATAAATAGAATAGAAAGTTCTGTTTGCTACCGAAAACATCGATGTTTATCGTACATCAATACTTTTGAATCGATGTTTTTCTATAATCGATCATCCTTAGATAAATTACCCCCGGCATATAGCTCAAGTGAATTAACGGCACGGGGGATAAGTGAATAGTCGTGAGACTGGCTCTGCAATGCCACCTACCTTTCTATGTCGTACATTGGTGCTGGGTGGGTATTTAGTGGGTAGACTCTGCCAGCATTGCACTAGTGCCTCCTTTTTAGAGCGCTAGCTGCCAGGTAAGTCCCATATAACCACCGTCGAACCACACCTCGATGAGGTACCCGCTAAGGATTTTTCCAGTTAAAAAAAGGTGCCATCCAAATAGATCTACCCTTAGTCAGCTAGTTACCAATGTATTATTGTTGAAAGGATACATTTTTATATATAAAAAGGAAGTTATAAAACCTGCTAAATTTACAGTTAACCACAATCTATTGTAATAAAAAATGAGTTCGTCTGTATTTCGAATTCAAGTAAAAGTTCTTGAGTACCAGGCAATAAACACATTTAAAAAGCCTCGATTCAAAATAATATAGACAAATATAACATTCTTAGAAATAAACGATCATTTTACATCTCATCCATTCGCTCAAACACCCAGATTAACATACAAATATACAATAACAATTATTTTTTACCTACATTGATCCATACAAAACAGTTTTAATTCGTTCACACTTACTATCGATTAAATTAAAAAATGAATTAAAGTGAAGGTAGTTTCGGTTTGTTGAGCGAACGTAATTCTTTGATCCATAAAATAAACAAAAACGAAAATCGATAACAAGTGTAAACGAAATTTTCAATAACTAGACGTATTTTTTTAATTGTTTCTAAAGAATAAATTATAACATATTGTACTATATACCACAAACTTATTGCCAGTCTATTATGTGTATTAAATATCAAGAAGTTCCAAAACTCAGTTCGTATTAGAAATTGCACGTAGGACGTGTTTCCTCATGAAGTGCACACACAGCACACGTGTCGTAACTATCACAGACTGAGTTCGGGAACCAACCCGGAGTCAAATAGGTCGAATAATATTAAGTCTTGAGTTCACTAGTCAACATTTGTAGCACGTTTCATTTCCGCTTTCGCACCAGTCTATTCATTTATATCAATTTAACTGCAAAAATAATCATTTTTAGATCATAAATTAAAAAAACTTTGTGATTATGTACATGTTAGATGTAAAATTTGAAAATTCGTCAAGTAAAATTTTATTTATCACAAATAAGTAGTTTACTTTATTACTTCACAAAAAAAATTCACTAACCTAATTGATTGAATGAATTTTGATCTGCTACTGTCGTTAAGATGACAGTGACACATAACAGATTATGTAAGAATAATATTGGTTTCGAGGTGAAAATGATCATCAAAACTCCTATTAATCCTGTATAAAATATTGTTACGATATTAAGAAAAATAAATTATTTTTAAAGAATGTGATAAATTTATAGAACACAAGTTTTTCACGGTATTCTTTATAATGTCTAATATATCCTGCTTGGGTTTAGTATCGTTTGGTAGTTGTATGGTGGTAAAAGGGGTCAGAGCTCCCACCCCTCTCCTCTTGCCAAACGATACTAAACTTTAACCATATATCCTTATACATTAGAAAATTGTGAATTGAAAAATGATGTTTAGTGAACACAGGACTTTTTTTATTGCTGAGGAACATCAGACAGGCTGACGGCCCACTTAATAGTAAGCAGTAACCGTTGCCTATGAATGTTTGCGACACTGGGGGCACCGCGAACACGCTGCTGTCCCATCGGGGTACAGGTACCTGGGACTTAAACATTGTTAGATGAAGGCGTAGGGTACATTGCAGACGATAGATAAAATTTAAATTTATTAAAAGTGGATAAACATATCTTTAGTACGTAAAGATTATTATGGCCCATATTTATGTTGATAATATTAGTTATTGAATATATTTAAAATATAATACTGTATATACAGTTAAAACCGTTTAACGACATCGTTTAGAACAACATACCGGTTATATTGACTAAGGTTTAAGATATTTATTTCTCTTAAGAATTACAAATTCGCTTACAGAGAAACTTAAAAATAACAATTTTAAAAGCGTAACAACTATTTTAACTAGCTAATAACATATCCTAATATCTTATTATCTAAATCATATAACAATAAATATACGCGGACAGATCATCACAATAAAAGTAGGTGAACACTCATCGCAAACTACATAAAAGAGGGTATTTTGTTTTCGTTTTTATGTTGCATGTTTACAGAGGCGAGTTTAGCTTGTGGTAATATAAGCTTAGCGGAAGCAGGTTTTATAATTCAAAGGTCCCGGCTGAATTTGCACTTCAAAAACATCGCCGGTTTTTACAACTAAATTTAAGTGGTCCCTACGATGTCGTTACAATAGGTTTTGACTGTATATTTTCAAAAAAGGGCGTTGTAAAGTTTCTTCGAGGTTGGCACCGCGTTGGCAACGCCTCTGATGTTGCAAACGTCCATAGACAACGATGACCACTGGTGGATCTGGATACCAGGTGGGACGTTTGCCTGACTGCTGAACTACTCTTTTTTTTTTAAATATACCCTACGCCTTAGAAGTAGAGATTGTGTTAAATCGTGTATAGACACGATAGGCACTTTCACGTATTGAAGTAAAGCAAATCAATTGGATTTTTTTTAATACGATTATTACAATATGTTTATTTGTACAGTCGTCTACCTAAATGTAATTTCATTTGTATCATTATTTATATATATTAAGTATTTGATTATAATGGAAATCCTTTAATTTACTACTCCACTATGTAGTGGATGTATTAAGCTGTTTTCATATCATTAAATCGCTAATTATAAGTCTACATATCGGAACGTGTTTTTAATTCTGTTCCAAAATTATAATTTTTTTAATCTAAAGGTTAGATAGCATAAATAAATATAGTCCCAGGGTAAGTGGCATAGCACTTGTGTTATGGGTACTACACAACTGATATACTACATATATACTTTTCTAAATACGTATTATACATAAACACCCAGACGCTGGAAGGGAATCGTACCAGTGGCCTCCCCAAGTGTACCGAGGTATAATAAAGAATCGTTAAAATAATAACTTTGACATTGGATAATATAATTTATTAATGAAATTTTTTTAAATATGGCATCGCCTATCGTCTTTTACTACAAACATACTGCCATTCCTGAAATAATTAGAGAAGATTCGAAGAATTAGAAATGGTTTAAGATGAATAGAATTTGACCTTGAAAGTATGAAGCGTGCGCCACCAGCGCCCTCGTTCGAATGAAACAGACAAAGTATTTTGTTGAGCATTACACCGATCGCTGGCGAATATGCTCACGTTAAATAAACCTCGCATCATCGTGACACTATCACGTTTAGCCGGCTTAGCGACAAATGCGCTCAAGAATTAAAAACACGTCGCGTTACATGAATACTTACAGACATTTTACGATAAATTAGATAACATAGTACCAGTACCGAAAAATATTTGTTTTAATTATCTGAATTCATTTAATATTAACATAAATAATATACAAGAATAGTGGCAAAGTGCACTTTTGACGAAATCACATGCAGCTCGTAAAAACAATATATCAGTGTATATTATATATATGCATATATCTATTAACTGAGATTAATAATCAAATAATTCGCCAAAAGTGAGGTTAACATATCACTACAATTTAAATACAAAATCACAGCATTTACACAATGTTGGGATGACAATTAAATCGGACGCTTTGCGAATTTTGCTGATGACTGTACTTACTTGTCCATCTCGAAGGATCTAGTTTGACTAGCTTGGTCCGACGGCGACCGTTTACAGCTCAATTGGATACAATAACCATAAATAATCATAATAAAGGTGATTTGCTTGCCCCATCGCTTTTATTGGTAGATGTAAACGGCGACAAATGAAACCTTTATTTACAGACAGGAAAGAAGAAAAGATATCCTCTTTCCTTCCATTATTCAGTTTTCCTTTCAGAAATGGCGTAAAAAACAAACAACTACATAAATTACATCTAGATCTTACAATAGCTGCGTATTGTACGGGACAAGAGCGTACAGCAAGCGAAATAAACTTCTCATATCACTGAAATGAATCCTGTAAGAGATGACACAAAGTAATATCATCTTATTCAAAATGGTCTCCAAAGTATGGATATTTTAATTGATTTATAACAACTAAAAACTATGAAATTAAAAAATATATCACATTATGTATGAATATTATGCTAATTTTTGATGCAACAACAGTCTCGGTCGTTACCCAAGACTTCAGATTGTATTCCCAGTTAGTGCAGCCAGATCAAAATGGCCCCACTCTAGAAATGCGGGTGAGTCACAGACAACTTAAGCAACCATGTTGCTGTTGAAAAGCCGAAAGTAGCCGAGGGAAACCAGATTTAGCCGCCAATTGGAGGGAAAATAATAATGCCATTAAATCGCTTTCAGTTCATTTGGTTTGAATATTTTGGGAATAAAGCCAGCCGTTTATTACGGGAATATACGCCGTATGATTACGTGATGTCAGAAGTGATATTTTTTTTTTAATATTTTGCAGAATTTTACTTTTTATATAACCTTTACTTGACAAATTTATAATATGATCTAGCAGTATACATAATACAAACATATAATCGTGATTTGCTACAATTAAAATGGCGCCTAAACAACACATTCATGAGCCCTAAAAAACGTATTTTTAAGAATAGCCAAATAATTTTATTTCAAAAAATTGCCAGAACATTTTAAGAATGTTTTTGGTTATTCTTATTTCAGTCTCGTATTTAATTAACAAGGCATATTTGTTTACTATGCGTGGTATAAAAGTGTTCGACGCCATTTTGTTTAAAACTATTATGATGCGGAACTTTCACCTTTTCGAATGAGGCATCTGAAATTAATTATTTTTAATTAATCAATGCTAAAACAATCAATTTCAAATTAAATTATATAAATTGATAGCCTGGGTGTGGCAGCGGGTTTCGCGCGTCGGTACGTCTGCAGTTCGATTCTCATCCCGAGTCAGAATGTTAATTTATATCAGTCGTCTAGTATCAATTTTAAATACTTTACACGAGGCTCTGTTGCTTTTTTTGGGATTAGATGGAGCTGTGTCAATTTTCCAAATATATTTATTTACTTACATATTGGTGTATGTAAATTTAGAAAAAGAAAGACCTTTTTAGAGGTACAAATTACTAGTTCCATATACAGGGTGACTTTGACAAACCCGTACAAATTTTTTTTACGCACTAAACATCATTTAAGGAATCCATTTTTGCAAAAAAAATTGTATGGCAAAAAAATATTTCATTTCAATGAAAATATGGTCATTAATTCAATCGTACAGAATAGTCATATGGTGCAAACTTCGTACGTTAACCTGTTATTACCTGTCTCTGTCACTCCCGCGTAAATGAGTAGTGCGTATTCGCTCGCCCGGTGCAATGACCGCCGTCCTCGCCCGCTTACTAGGTCATTGCCAGTTTTTTGCTGTACCGATGGAGAGGTCATTGACACTTGCGCGCCGTATTATATAAATTGCGAGTTCTTTGAATGACTGTGATGCTGATTACTCAACATTTTTGTACTATGGGATACTAAACTAAAATACACGTTTCTCATAACTTTTACTAAAGATTCTTCTGTGTGAATTTGGACGGGTTTGTCAAAGTCACCCTGTATATAAAAACCTAGACGGGAGACGGGAATCGAACCCGCGACCACCGCAAATGTACCAAAGTGCATTAGCTATTACGTCACGGAGGTCTTCAACATTGTTTAGCGAAATACGAAATTTCAACAGTTTTCGAAGCGCCACTGCCACATCGTATGTAAGGTATAAAACAGGTAAGGTTGAACATACTACGTAGATCCTCACCTGTTTGATTATGATTTCACCACCAAGAGAAGAAGGGTGACTTGTGCTGGAACCGCTGCTGGAATGAGTCGAAGAAGCGCGACGACGTCGAACCGTTTTTCGATCTGCATTAACCATATACAATTTATGTATGTTTGTATACCGAAATGGTAAAACATTTACCTTTTCATCCGGTAACGGCTTTTATAACTACATGTGTTTTGAGCAAACAAATGATTTTGATTTCATTTATTTTACGAGATTAATTGTATTTATTTGATGTAATCATTCATCATTAATCATCTGCGCATCACTGCTATGTATTTTGTTACGATTTCCTTACTTGCGGGTTGCCTGGAAGACATCGCTTTAAGTGATAAGGCCGCCCATTGTCATACAGCATTATATTTCTGTATATTTTAAGTTAGTTTTAAGTATTTGTATGCAATAAAGAGTTCTTAATGTTGCGCGAGTACTGTCAGTACCCACTATGGGGACGTGCAAGCCCAGCGGTGGGCCGTAATGTTATATTCAATAGTGCAATAAGTGATTAATTCCCGGTTGCGTGCTTAGTTCGCGTAAGGTGACCGACCTCTCAACGATGACCGCGGGCATCTGCACAAGTTGCACGGGGCTCTTGTTGTCCTTCAGCGCCTGCGTGAGGTTCAGCACCTGGCCGCGCATCACCGACATCTGCCGCTCGAACAGACCCTTGTCGAAACCCTTGTCTTGCTGCAATAAAATAAATTAACTATCAAAACATTGGTTTACTTTTATAACGGAATTTTCAAAATCAATTGTTACCCACTTTAACCAATCAAAGAAATTCAACATTTTGCGCACTTGCCCAAGACCTGATGACAATACACAAATTTTGTCCCATAATCCTTATCAGGATCAGGATTAACGCTTTCTTTTCCTTCTGCTGAAACATGGCGTTTAATTAATAAAAACTTTTACCGATTGGGAAATTACAACAAATAAATTATATTTTATAGTTAATCAAACTTAACATAAGAATAAAATTACTGACGAGAAAATTTTAGTCATAAAAGCGTGGGGTGCTTTGTACGATATTTTTAAACTAACTGCATTGCAGTATGAAACTAGTAAAAAAAAAAATTACCCCAAATTCAATTCAACCAGAATTAAAATACAGATACAATACAGATGTATTGTAAAATTTTAAATTACTAATGAATGAAAACATGTGAAAATGGTAAACGAGTCAACGTAGAAGCAACAGACATTTAAAAATAACTCACTTTAAATAGGATATGTAGTTCGTCGCAAAGCTCTTGCACGAAGTTCATGTCAGACAGCAGCGGCAGCACTAGCTCCCTGACAAATAGATAACAACCCTTTACTGAACAGTATATTACTATTTATGATTACAATTACATTATAATTAGTATAGTACTTGTGTTATGGGTATAGACAACTAATATACTACTTATATACAAAAAAAACTCGTTTTTTGGCACAATTTATAATATATTTCGCTTATACATACAGGGTGACTTTGACAAAACCGTCCAAATTTTTTTTACGCACTAAACATCATTTAAGCAATCCATTTTTGCAAAAAAAATTGTATGTCAAATTTTCACCATAAAATATTTCATTCCAAGGAAAATATGATTACTAATTCAATCGTACAGAATAGTCATATGGTGCAAACTTCGTACGTTAACCTGTTATTACCTGTCTCTGTCACTCCCGCGTAAATGAGTAGTGCGTATTCGCTCGCACAGATGCAACGACCGCCGTCCTCGGTCTCGTACTAGGTTATTGTCAGTTTTTTGCGGTACCGATGGAGAAGTCATTGACACTCTCGCGCCGTATTATGTAAATTGTGAGTTTTTTTGATGACTGTGATGCTGATTACTCAACATTTTTGTACTATATGATACTAAACTAAAATACATGTTTCTCATAACTTTTACTAAAGATTCTTTTGTGTGAATTTGGACGGTTTTGTCAGTCAGCCTGTATATTCGAATGATCGCTTATTTTTTTTTAAATTCCTTGTTATATCAGCTATCTGCCAGTGAAAGTCCCGTCAAAATCGGTGCAGCCAATTCAGAGATTGGCCAGAACAAACAGACAGACAAAAATTGTAAAAAATGTTGTTTTGGTATATGTACCGTGTATATGTCCGAATGCACTTAGTAAAAAGCGGTTATTTTAATATTACAAACAGACCCTCCAATTTTATTTATTTGTATAGATCAACGTTTGGCGTCAGGGGTAATAGAAAAAAATGATTTAATTCCTGAAGCGCTATCTCATAAAAATTAGCTATACTCCGGACGCCGAGCAGGAAGAAATTCGTCCATTGACCTGTTATTATCTGTCTCTGTCACTCCCGCGTAAATATAATGCCGCTTTGCTCGCATAGAGCAAGTGATCATTGGCTATATATATATTCCACTGACTTGGTCTCCGGCGAGAAGGGCTTCTTGGCGTGCGGCAGCCACGCCCAGTGGTATGGGTACGCCCGCCACGAATCGGGGTGCTTGAAGGGGAACGCCAGCCCGTTATCGATGGCCGCTATGCGCACGTCGCAGCCTCCCGCGCCCCACTCCTGGAAATAATGCCAATATAGAAAGATTTAGAGTCACGTAACTACCAACTTACAGGTTTATAGTTTATTATAGCGCAAATTGTAAAGCGTAACACCCACCCACCCAAACACACCAACTTAATCAGAATTTGTTTAGTAGTTTTTAGAGAGGTCAGTTATATGAAAAATACACATACTAATGAAATACATATAATAATAAAGAAAAATAGTGAAAAAAAATCATTGGAGACAATTCTGATAGTTTCCAAATGGTTTTATATCATCTAAATCAGAGATTCCCAAAGTGGTCGAACCCCCTTGGTGTCAAAATTGGTTTTCCAGAGTTCGACAAAAACTGATTTTGGGGTTCGACGAGCTCTAAAAAATGACCTGTATAAATAAATATTTTGTGATAATTCACAGAGCGCCATCTAGTCCCAAACTAAGTAGCATAGCACTTGTGCTATGATGCTAGACAACTGATATACTACTTATATACTTTTTTTTGTAAATAAATACATATTATACATAAACACCCAGACGCGAGACGGGAATCGAACCCGTGACCTCCGCAAGAATACCGAAGTGCGTTATCAGTTACACCAAAGATGTATGAATTAACACAAGTTTTTATTTGAAACTTTCAAGTTACTGTTTAAGTTGTGTTACATGTACCAGCTTGTTATAAGAATGCCTAATATTATAGTTGGGACTAATATGAAAAGGGAAAGAACTAGAGGATGGATTTTCAAAGTAATTTTAATTCGGAAAAGGGGTCTCTTGCCCAAAATAATTTGAGAATCCCTGCTCAAGATGTATGGTAATGTAAAGAATTCGACCAAATAACTGGAATTTATCGCAAATTTTTAATAAAACTAAATTAATAAAAACAGGGTACATAGCAGCTCAGTGGTATTACACCGGGAGACCAATCGAGAGGCCATAGGTTTGAATCTTAGGCAGTTTTTGTCGCCTAATATGAGTATTATATTATAAAATGAAACTTGAAGGTTATGTTTGTTTACCGAGGGCTCCGTCATGTCGACGTCGCCGTTCGCCTGCCGGTTGGGCGCCTCGTACTTGATCAGCCAGTTGTCGTTGCCCCGGTCCGTGTTCCGGATTATGTAGTCCAACACCACCAACCGCTCGAACTGCAGTTGGAATCTGCATTGGTTTCATATCACACCATCAGCCATTTAACGAGACGAAAATTTTTCGTACCTCTTACTTATTACAAGTACCGTATAATCGTTGAATTTGTTCGGAGAAAAAGATATAAAGATTACTGTGTAACCTAACCACTGTATTTTGTTTTTATTGCTATAAGAATGCAGACAGGCTGACGGCCCGCTTACAATTTAGCAGTTACCGTCGCCTATGGGTGTTTGCAACGACAGTGGCATCGCGAACACGCTGCTGTTCAATAAAGGTACAGGAACTTGGATCACTAATGCCGAAACATAAACAAAGCGGCATACTTATCGGCCTGGGGCCGTACCATCAAACTAAGGAGCCGCAAGGGTCAATAATACTCCGCCCCTGCACGGAGAAAGGTTGCAACATGTTTGTTTAGACCAAACTTACTTTGTCATGACGTGTGCAGGCGGAGGGTCTTGTTCGAACCTCCTCAACCAATAGTCGGCGTCTTTGTATCCTTCCACAAATAACTGGAATGAGCCCACCTGAAATTAATAATATTAATATTAAAAAAGTACTTTAAAAAATATAGATACAAGTATGATAATTAAATTACCTCTAATGACAGTATGATATTATGATAAATTTGTATAATACAGTAGAACCTCTTTAAGTAAAAACCTCGATAAGTTGAAAACCTCCGTAACGCGAAAAAAATATTGTGTTCCCTTCCCTTCAACCCCCTAAACCTCCATTGCTCAAAATCTGAACACTCTATGAGCTGAAATAATTGGTAGGAGTAGTCCCCTTCCCTTTAGAACTTGAAAAACTTAATTGGACTTCCGTATATCGAACATGTGATAATTTTTACAACTCGTTTGTTTGAAAACCCACTTTTATTAAAGTATATAATAATATATAATAATATAATATTATTATATATAATAATATAATATTATTATATATAATAATATAATATTATTATGTATAATAATATAATATTATTATATATAATAATATATTATTATATACCGATAATGTACAGCATTATTTCTTAAAATTAGAATTTTTATCAATTTCATCTCTCTAACTCAAAATTAGTTGGAATAAATCTTAACCTCTATAAGCCGAATGTTTCCTCACAAAATTCACTTAGATCGAAATCTTCCATAAGTTAAATCTGGAACCCCAACTCTCCTCTTTTTGAATTACAGAGGTTCTACTGTAGTAGGAATTTGTTTTAAGAATTACAATTCACTGCATAAACATAAATGTTTTTTTACCTTCGGTGGAAGCCCCATCCTGTTGAACCTGAGATTGGGGAACTGTTCCGTGATGGCCCGCTTGAGCCGCGACCGCTCTCGGTCTATCCGCAAATAGTTGAACGTTTCAGAAACTAATTTAACTACCTGCAATAAAATAATAAATTTTATCAAATATAATGAATGTTAAATGCACCCGTGGGGCAACCGTTATTGCACATCGGACCGCCTAGCATGGTGGAACTCATGGTGAAACATGAACGCCTGCAACGATGGCGTCCACTTCTAGTTTTAACGTATGTCACCACAATAACCTTGTTTTGTGTACCCATGGGCATGTGACCCAGGTTTCAGTAATTCTCCGCCGACTGCAGCATTCTAGCTCCTGGGTTCGAAAACATCCATAGGCGACGGGTAATTGCTAACTATTAAGTAGGTGGTTAGCCTGTATGCTGTCCTACGGCAATAAATAAATATACATATATGTCGTATATGTCGTGGGGCGGCTCGTCTCTGGTGCGCCATATAAAGCGAGCACGTGACCAAATTCACGTATCCAGTTCCTCCGTCATTGCGGGGGACTTCCCGTGGAAGCTTCTCGTGGCCGGACGCCCGACGTGTGACTCCGTCATTGCTAGGGACTTCCCGTGGCCAGGCACCTGACGTGTGATCAACTGTGATCTCACTTTTCAGTTCTCTCTCGGCGAGCGAGAGCCGGCGCGTACGGTCGTCACTAAACCATCTCGTGTCCTATCTAAGATATTATAAGCTGTTTAGAATTATAGTGTGATTCTTTATCCGACACTATCACCTACGAAGCCCACAGGGTAGCCAAGGATGTTTGCGTACGACAACGCTGACGACCTTCCGTCATAGTATATATATAAATAGTATTATCCTCACCAAAATAAGGATTAAAATGCCATCGAAAAGTGGGATTATTTTTGAAACCGTTATTCCATATGTATTGTATTATTTATAGTCTTACTAGTCACCCCTATCACCTCCTAACGGGAATACGTCGAATTATCAATAAAAATACATATACATGTTAAGCTAAACACCCGCAGGGTTTCGTTTAACATATTTTAATAAGCCTTAAATGCCATTGTACTACTTAAATCCGAAGAACCTTGAAGATATATTATAAAGATTAACTCGAATCAAACCAAACTGTCCGAATGTATCATACATACATACATACATTATGTATGCCGTGACGTGCGTCGCGTCGGTCAGTTATCAAGTATGTACGCGAGGTCAAGATGGCGCCCGGCAGCACAGATTATATTTATTTTTTCTAGAGTAAACCAATAAAGGGTGGCAGGTCAATATTTTATTAATAAGTAACAATGAGTAATATCGTGTTTATGACACTGCGCGTGTGCCTTTTTTATTGCGGCGGAACAGCAGAGAGGCTAATGACCCACTTAATAGTAAGCAGTTACCGTCGCCTATGGATGTTTGCGACGCTTGGGGCACTGCGAACCGTTGTTCCCATAGGTGTACAGGAACCTAGGTCACTAATGTCGGACCACAAGGTTAATATTTTTTTTTATTGTATATATTGCAATCTGTTATGTGGGACATTCGGCAATATTTTGTAAGTTTAAAATGACAGTGCAAGGTACTTGTCCAGTGACAAACCCTTATAATTCTTAGAATTAGAGTAAATCTTGCGGTATTCTTTTCTTTAGTCTCCGGGTGTTTGGGAATATTCCATTGTCCATAAGGTGATGCGCCAGTATATTTGGGTGTAGCTCCAATTTTATTTTATATTTTTTGACTGTCTCCGCTATTTCTTCCTTTACTGTTTTGATGTGGAGTTCATGTTGAAGTCTCTCGTTAGTGATATACCAAGGTGCATCTACGATCATTCTTAGCATTTTTGATTGGAACCTTTGTAAAATTTCTAAGTTTGAATTGGCAGCCGTGCCCCATAGCTGAATTCCGACAAGGTTAATATGGGTGCATACTTATAGACTAAGGGTGGTTATCATCCAGACAGGCTTGGAGCACTACCCAGCTTAGGTTGTTTTGTAGCATTTTACGACAGGCCGACCCCGGCCACGGGGGTTAGTATTCATACTCCGCCCCTGTACGAAGAAAAGTAATTAAGCTAAAAAAGGCATTAATGTTCTTGGTAACATTTTAACGTAAATAATATAATATACTGGGACAACTTTTCTTTCTGCTTCACCCAGACGCGAGACGGGAATCGAGCCCGTGACCTCGGAAAACATACCCTAGTGCGTTGGGCACGCCACGGAGGTCGTAAAATAATAGGTCGGATGTATGTAGATATACGTTAGAGATGCGACGTATACACTGGTCCACCAATTTAAAGTCGCAAGCTATGGATAAAGCTATGCTCAGAATTTCTGATGGATCGTCAGTCGCCTTCGTAATGATATAATCCGTCAAAGAACCAAAATTACTGATAACGCTTCTCGAATATTCTTGTTCGAGAAGCTAAGGTAGCAGTGGGCCGGTCATATCCGTCGTAAAACCAATAATCAATTAGCGATGGGTGTTGAATCAACCGTTGATATCCTGTCAACGTATGAACGTTAACTGCATATGAAACAACTAGTTGAATTCGTCAACGACTTTAATGAATTTAACTTGAACCTTACGTTGAAAATAACATCATAGATTACTAGCGACGTTCGAATTTGAACTCTTAGTAGCATTGTCAAGAGTTGATTTATGAAATACTATTTTTTTAAGAAAAGTGTGACTATACATATTAGTGGAACACCAAGCGTCAATCGAGAGGGGAAAAGGCCCAGAGGACGGTCACCAACCCGATGGTCGGATCAAATTAAGGTAATCACGGGGCTCACTTTGCCTGCAGCTCTGAAACAGGCCGAGGACAAAGTGGTGTGGAAGCAGTTCGTCAACGTCTCCGTAAAGGCTTATCAAGACGGGCACGACCTTCAGGAATGAAGAACACGACGAAGAAGAAGAAGCATCAATCAAACGTTTTCCATTAATACATTGAACCAAATAATAAAATATAAGGTCAGTAGATGTAGAGAGGCTCATTGAACGTCGTAGCGTTAAAAATATTCAGTGAAACTATGTGTAGGGTTAAAAATAATGTTAACTTGCAAGGTAAACTGTTCAGGTTTACGTTGCGAGTGACACTAGTAGCACGTTGACGAAAAAATCGTCAACGACCCATCGCTATAATCGATATTATAAACGCGTTTTTGGGTAGATCGCGTCCCCATAAACTTGGTGTAAAGAACGGGCATGCACAAGCGTGGAACACTGAATATTACTCACTTCTCGTTTAAAGTACGTTTTACAGAATTTAATGGCATTTATTGTTTAATTTTGACTTTTGGCTACCATTCAAAACAAAACAAACAAAAAACGACAAAACATCAACAATATTTCCAATAAACAAACCATAGTGAATAGTTTAAAAAATAAACCGCGAAAATCTAAGTTATAATTTCATAATACTTACATATTCTTTAATTTTTCTTCATCACTCCTTTTAATTATGTACGACCAAAACTATTCTTTCAAATGTTCAAAATCCAAGCAAAAGTACTTTTTTTGTAAATCACGCTCTGATTAAAGTGATAGGCTAGAATAATTTCTTCAATTGGTCGATTGACTAATGCAGTGATTCTCAACCACTGTGCGGCACTTTTGTGTACCGCCAAATTTCAAAAGTGTGCCGCCAAATTTTGCAAATATATAATAATGTTATTATTAAATTATATCATTTAAAAAGAAAAATATTTTTAACATGAATATATATTTAAATCCACAAAAAAATAAATTATTTTATTATTACGCTTTGCAACGCGTTTTTTCTTAGTGCTCTCTTCGAAGAACTCATTTTGCTTTCCAATAATCGAGATTTAATTTTAAAACATTCAGAAGAATCAATTAATTCATTTTGGATTAACATCAGATGCGATTATCCAATGATAGCCAAAAAAGCTTTAAACATATTATTACAATTTTCCACATCTTATTTGTGTGAATTCGGATTTTCAGCATTAGCCAACATTAAAACTAAAAAAAGATCAAGATTGATAAATGTAGAAAACGATATGAGAGTAGCATTGTCATTTTTACGACCAAATATAAATGAAATTATCAAAAAACATCAAGCTCAAATTTCGCATTAAAAATATTTTTATTATTAGCTTGTAATTAATCCCTTAATAAACTTTTAGTTATTATTGTAGTATATATTAGTTTATTTCGTATATTTAAATTTTTTGTCAAACTATTTATGCAGTGTGTTGTAGTAAGTAAATAATTTTTATCTTTTTCTTTGTGTGCTGCCAAATTTTGAAATCGTTAAATATGTGCCGCAACAAAAAAAGGTTGAGAATCACTGGACTAATGTATATCACCAATTGAAACTATTTAGACTATGTCTCGTAAATAACCAATTTTAGTAGATGACAATGTAATATTGGAGATGAAAAAATATCAAGCGTTATGTATGCATTTTCTACTGGTATTTGTTACGTACCTGAATGAGTCACTACGGGTACCTACCCGCAGGTTACTAAAAAAATTTAGAATCTGGTCGACCAGTTTTGCCACTTGCTTGCTCATTATTTTAATGATCATTTCATATTTTTGGTGCTATTACTGTCAGCGATACCTAAGATGTGCGAGAGGAAAAAACTGCGTTGCAGGCGGCTTAATGGGTCATCCAATGTTGGATTCCAAAGAACGACAATAAAAAATAAGATGACTAAGTGAACTTACTCTAGTCTTAGGCACGATACCGAGGCCTATTTTGGAGTCGACGAGGCTGGCTCCGGCCTCCGACAGGTACCCTTGGTTCGGGATGAGACACGACCGACCGAAGCAACACGGGCAGCACAGCTTGTGCATCCACTTCGTCCATTTTGGATTGAGACGGCCGTATGGTTCCTCGTCCTTCGGCTTGAAGACGCCGATTATTTTCTGAAATTTATTATTGCCTGACTCAAGCTAACGTTACGATGTTCTTAGTTTTTACGAAGAAAAATGTAAATATAAAATCGTATGTGTACGTACTATTATGCACGTAAGAAATTATACTTCTTTGATGCAACAGAACAAAAATAGCTAATGATTTCATCCCGTATGCCACAACACTGTTTGTAAAAGGAATGACAAATTAATAAAATAAAAAGGATACATACCTACAATTAACCTCAAATCTATAAATTCATTTAATTTTGTTTAAAAGGTAAAAAGTCTGTCCTTGTTTTCCAATTACAGAGCATAATGCTACTCAGTGGCGCACAATGCCGATTTATGCTTATGGTTAATTGGAACGTGAATTCATACTTATATTTTTTTAACACAGTTTAAATTAACTTTGAAAATTTCCAAAAAACTACGACGAAACGAAATCATTAAAAAAAAAATTAGCATTAAACAATATTACTAAGGATAACATATAAATTCCTCCCGGACTTCGAACAGTAGGCAAACAGTGGGGTGGTTTTAGTGGGTATACCAGGGGCATGCGCCCTACGCTACCCCGCTACTAGCCTCCGAGCAAAAATTCTAAAAATGATATACATACACACGCACACACACCCTCATATATACATATATATAACCACCCTAAACTGAATGATGGAACAAAATTATTGTTAGAGGAGATAAGGAATTTGATAAAACAAGGTCTTAATATAAATGAGAGGTTTAAGTTACTCTACAAAGAGGTGAGGAAACGTGTCGAAGAAGACTTTGAAGAATATTGAGAGCATACAGTCAGATCCATTATTGAACAGCATAAAGGCCCAAAGGTGTTCGGAAGGGCACTTTCAATAGGTAACCAACAGATCAGAGACTGGTAGGCCAGCACGGAGACCTGACATCAGAAAGACACAAACTGAAATAAAATTTCGATCAATGCCAACTTAAAAAAAGAACTGTTCGATTGTGCGAAGCGTTGCTGTAGTTGAAACATCAACGTTGAGCATTAATGTTATCGCATAATGCGCTCTAGTGCTGTAATTGGAAAACAAGGTGTTTTATCACGAATTTTTACAACGGTGTATCATTCACCACTATATGTATACAATTTAAAATCACATATACGCATGTATATTTATGAATAAATATAATCTTTTTATTTCCACTGATATTAAAACACGTGTTACGTAGATTTTGCGAATATAGTTACGAGTTTTCACGGATACATGAGAGACAGTTATCAGCTAACTTCATCATGTCGCTTTTCGGCTGTCGGTGTAATTTTTTTTACTCACAATTTTATTACAAACGCGCTAAAAAAGTATAACATGAAAAAAAATTGCAAAAGTTAAAAAATATTGGAATATTGTATTTAAAATTCTTCATAGTTACGAGATTATTTTAGTTCAGATGCGTTGTTAATATATCCGTCACACCAAATAACGAAACTAAGCTTAAAGTCCCCTCAACCCCGTAACGGACACGTTCATCTATGCTTCCCTGAATTACAAGTTGCTAAAAAATAGCAAACCTCGTTCTAGTCGGAAAGCAATTTTGGATAAATACTACCTACCATCAAAATAGTAAAGAATCGTTTTAAATCACAACACGAATTTTGTTTTATTGCATAAAAGTCCTCACTTGCGGCTAACGTCTGCATATAAACCACTGTGTATAGTGTGGAGTGTATGCTATTTTATTTATGCTATGCATTTACATTTGTCTCGTGGATCTATGTATAGCTGTCAAATGTCACTGTCCAGTCAAGACTAAGGGACATACATTGAATACTAATTTATGTGGGCATTGACGAGCCAGCCAGATACCCCATCAGAACCACTAAACTTGGATTTAGAAATTTTTTAGTTACTTCATCCAAAGAAAGTATGGTACCACATTAAAAAAACATTATTCTTGATAAAAATTTATCAAACACTATAAAAATGTTACACGTTCGAAGTCTAAAACCAACTTTTAAATACTTACCGCCCCAGGGTTCTTGACGAAGTATGACCCGCTGGAGCCCTGGTATATTCGCTCCGGAAATATTCCATTGTCGATCGCCACCTCTGCATGCCACACCAGCTCGCTGAACTGCGGGTCATCTGGTAGATAAATTAGTCTTCATCAATATAACAAAAGTTTAAAGGTACATCTTATCCGTGCAGGGGCGGAGAAAGAATACTAACCTCTGCGGCCGGGGTCGGCCTGTCGTAAAAGGCGACAAAACAACCCACCCTAGTTACGTGGTAGGGCCTCAAGCCCGTCTGGATGGCGACCACCTTTGGTCTTAAGTATGCCGCCATAATAACCTTGTGTTGTGTTCCGGCATTAGTGACCCAAGTTCCTGTACCCTTATGGGACAGCAGCGTGTTCGCGATGCCACTGGCATTGCAAACACCCATAGGCGATGCTAACTGTTAAATTCTAAGCGGGCCGTCATCCTGTCTGCTTTTACATACATACATACATATAATCACGCCTCTTTCCCGTAGGGGTAGGCAGAGGCCACTTCTTTCCACTTGCTACGATCCTTACATACTTGTTTCGCTTCGTCCACTTTCATTATTCCCTTCATACATGCCCTTCGTTTTAGGGTACTCTTGACCTGGCCTTTTTTCAAGACGTCCCTGATCTGGTCTCGAAACGTCCGCCTAGGTCTGCCTGTCTGCTTTTCTACAGCCATAAAGAAAGGTACACGATTCTTTATTCTATAGTATAGATAAGACCAGCCGTTATGGCTTTTTTGACCTCAACCATATATGATTTTCTCATTTAAAGTCCACGAAAAGACATACGTAACAAGTTACAAGTGCCGTGTTTTCGGTTACTGTTCATCAACTTACACAATACACAAATTTCTTTAATTTTTTCAAACTAAATCCACATCCAGTAATATTCACTAAACAGAGCTGATAATAGTCTGGCGACTGATTGCAGTATATTATAAAAAAAGTCTAAATTGTTTTCATTATACACACGCAATATCTCTGAATATACATACACACTATCTATACTATTTTTTCACAGTATATTGGCGTGATTAATTTATACATTTATGTATATTTCGATTTTTATTTATTTATTTACCAAAAAAAAATTATATCTAAGTAACAATTTTATTTAAACAATTCTTGAGTAGTATTACTTTATGATATTATTGAGCAAACAAGATTTTAGAATATGGGGCTCATCCATAAATTATGTCACACGTTAAAGGGTTCCATGGACACAAGATGATCAAGTTTGGCGTCTTTAATTAACATAATTAGTCGTTTATTGTTTCCTAACTAGTCGTTTGCTTTTTCTCTTATCAAAAATATTTGACTTTATGTTAATTTTATTAACGATTACTTGATAAAAATAAGAAAGAAATATAAATAACTTTTTTCTTTTGATATTTTTAAATGCATACATAAAATTGAAGTATGTGTGACGTCACATCAGGGCGGAGGGGGTTCTAAAAATGTGACAAACTGTGACGACGGTGTTAAAAATCCTAAAATTCTTTTGATGCAATTTATGGATGACTCCTATTGTTTTTACCTTTCTTTGTATTGTAAACTTGTAATTTTGTCTAAAATAAATTATTTTTCTTTCTTTCATAAGTAGCATAACATAAGTGTTATAACTACTGTTTTGGATTAGATGGTGGTGACTTGCGATAGTTTATTGTAGCTGGCGTTCATAACACATAAATGTTCTGACACCTGGAGATACTAGTTTTTCTAGTGCAGGGAATTCTTTGAAAAATTACTACTGTTCTTTGGATTGTGCTTATATGAGAGAAAGACAACTATCTTTAATAGGATAAGGGGACCCCGTTTTTGCTTTTTTTATTGCTATGGGACGGCAGACAGGTTGACGACCCACTATAGTTAGAGTCGCTTATGGATGTTTGTGAATGCTACTGGAACCTGGTCACGTATGCTGGAACAAAACACAAGGTTATTATGGCGGCATAGAGACGGGCTAAGTAGGTGCCCTACCTTTTAGTAGAAGTTTTTTCTCGCCTTACAAATTACTACTTATTTTATTCAATCTCAAAATAAATATAGTAAAATTTTGTATAGTTAAGATAATGATGACCTTTTAAAACTCATGACAATCATGGGATCGTGCACCATCGTTTACCGCCCTGGTAAGTGATTTGGGCACATAATTACCTTCTGTCTTGTTTGAATGATTCACTCGAAAAGTGGGCAGACATTGCATTACGATAATACAATATCGATGAGACACGCTTGGCACAATAACTATTATATGGAATAATAACCTTTTAATAATAAATAAATATATTATGACAATTGTGACAGCGACATCTAGTTTAAAAGTAAGCAGCTGAGCTTTTGTGTTAGGTACTAGACAACTGATATACTATTATTATTGTTATACTTTGTTTTTCCTTTCGTAAATACGAGGGCGGTTCGATAAGTACTTAGTCTCACCGCCCAATAGCATCACTATTGCAAGAGCACTTTTTAATTGCGTAGTACATTCTCGTAGACAGCTACCGTAAAAAATTCAGTTGAATCGAACGGGTAGTTTTGTTTTAACCGCGTGTGGAAGCGAGCGTGTCCGCGGATTTGAGAAAAATGGAAAAAGAGCAATATGGGTCTGTGATTCGATTATTGTTTTTGAAAGGGAAATTGCGCAGCGAAATCAAAGAGCGCTTGGATGCTGTGTACGGTGAGTCTTCTCTTTCGATGGCGACTGTTAAAAATTAGTTTAACCAGTTTCAACGTGGTTGCACGTCAGTTTTTGATGAACCACGCCCAGGTGCTCCAAAAACGGCTACTACAGAAGATACATGACTAAAATCCACGATCTCGACCGCTCGAATGGCAGACCGCTGATTGAAGGTGCGCGAGATAGCTGAGACCTACTGCCTACGGAATCTCAAAAGACCGCGTGGGTCATATCCTGCATGAAGTATTGGGCACGAGAAAGCTGTCGGCGCGATGGGTGCCGCG
The DNA here is from genome assembly GCA_963693495.1 of Malacosoma neustria. Taxonomy (NCBI): domain Eukaryota; kingdom Metazoa; phylum Arthropoda; class Insecta; order Lepidoptera; family Lasiocampidae; genus Malacosoma; species Malacosoma neustria. Next base: position 13,214,829 of record OY856390.1, read on the forward strand.
TTAGCTCACTCCGGACAACAAGGGCACCCGTGAGACCACTTCAGAGCAGTGTTTGACGATGTTTAAGCGCAATACGAAGGAGTTTTTGCGTCGTTACGTGACCGTCAACGAAACATGGTACACACCAGACTGAGGAACAGTCGAAACAGTGGACTTCACCCGATGAATGTGCTCCGAAGGCGAAGACTGTCCTATAGGCCGGAATGGTGATGGCCACCGTTTTCTGGCATTCAAAAGTTGTGATCTGCATCGACTTCCTGGAGAAGGGCAAAACGGTCACAGGACTCTACTATGCCGAATTATTGGGCCGTTTCGATGCCGAATTGCAGAAAATACGGCTCCATTTGGCGAAGAAAAGAGTGCTCTTCCATCATAACAACGCACCGGCTCACACCTCCGCCGCGCTCGTCACGGCCAAATTGATAGAATTAGACTAGAAACTGCTGTCCCATCCACCGCATTCTCCGGATTTGGCCCTCTGTACCTTCTTTTTGTTTCCAAATTTTAAAAAGTCACTCGTCGGGCACAATTTTGAGTCGAATGAGGTTATCTCCGCTACGGAGGCCTCCTTTGCAGACCTTCAGAAAACATTTTTTCAGATGGGTTACAAAAGTTAGATCATAGCTGGGTCGAGTGTATCGAACTCAAAGGTGATTACGTTGAGAAATAGATCTCCACTTTTCCAAAATTTTTGTTCTTTATTTGTAGGCTAAATACTTATCGAACCACCCTCATAAATACATATTATATACGAACATCCAGACTTGGAATAAGAACCTGTATCCCCCAGACGTTGTGGAAAAGCCGTTACTTCATATAGGTCGTAGAACATCTGGTGTAAGTGGTTGAATGAAAATCCAACATTTGCACAAAACCATACTAAATACTAGCTTACACATACACGACATACACAAGATCACACACACAAAAACTTTATCAATTTTTTTTTACGCCTTAATTAGCTAATGTAGCTCTAAGTTAGAAAGACGAGGGCCAGGAGTTCCTTAGCACAGTTGTTTAGTTGGGGCTAGTTGTTCTTTGTAGTCCCTAGTTTGAGCTCCTGGCTTCCCACTATCTAATCAATCCATTCCAACTAATATTATAAATGTGAAAATATCTGTCTGTTACGTTTTCACACTTGAATCACTGAACCAATTTTGTTAAATTTCAGTCATTTATTTATTTATTGATAAGATATATACAAACCGAGTAAAATCTTAAAAATAGGTTTTAGTATAGGTACAGAATATAGATCACAACATAATTAACCCTTAGAGCGCGAACCGTCGATAAATCGACTCTCGGACATGTCCTATCGCGCGCATGTATATTTATAATAAGTTAATAACATTTATAATATATCCCTTACACATAACAGAAAGAATTACGAAAATCCATCTATATTTGAGGAAAATATTTAAAGATACTTTTTTTCAATAATCCTTTCGCAATTTATGCAAAAACCCTATACATTACAAACATTTCAAACCCTATAAACCCTAAAATATAAATGAAATATGCAAACAGTCAGTATTATCGAATGCAACTCTTACGCTATGCGCCTCCGGAATACATACGTTCGAACCTACAAAGTCCAGCCTAAGCTGAACCCTATTTCATATGATTGGTGATATAAATCTGAGGTCAACTTAAATTGGATTATAAAATTTCCGAAACATCATTTTTAACAAAAACAACTTTTTTTTCTAAAATAAAAATAGCCTAAGTTACTCCTTGATACATCAGTTATCTGCCAGTGAAAATCATTGCAATCATTTCAGAGATTAGCCAGAACAAACAGACAGACAAACAGACAAAAATTGTAAAAAAAAATTGTTTTGGTATATGTACCGGAATGCACTTAGTAAAAAGTGGTTATTTTAATATTACAAACAGACCCTCCAATTTTAAAAATTTTACAATATTAAGTTAATTTAAAAAGAAAGTAATATGTAAAAAGAAAAACGAATTACAAAATTTTTAAATAGGTTGACAAATTGAAAGCCTAATTAATCGCATTTTTTTATTGCTGTAGGACAGCAGATAGGCTGACGTTCCGCTTAGAATTTAGCAGTTGCCGTCGCCTGTGGGTGTTTGCAACGCCAGTGGCATCGCGAACACGCTGCTGTTCCATAAGAGGGTACAGGAACTTGGGTCACTAATTTCGGAACACAACACAAGTTTATTATGGCGGCATACTTAAGACCAAAGGTGGTCGCCATCCAGACAGGTTTATAGGCCCTACCACATACTAGGGTGGGTTATTTTGTCGCCTTTTACAACAGGCCGACTCCGGCCGCAGAGGTTAGTATTCTTTATCCACGCCTGCACGGATTAATAGATTTAATTATCTTCAAAAGTAGCCACCAGAACCAAAGTACTTTGAAAAAAATTCGCATACCTATAGCCTGCGTATCAATTGCATGACATGTACTGAAAGGCATAAATGTCAGTATATTTTTATGGCCTTATTTACCCTTAACAAATATCTTTCATATTTGTAATATCATTTGTGGGAGTAAATAAATAAATTATATATAATTGTATATTTACAAGGTCTAGTTTTAAAATTAATGTTCTTATCCACCATCTGTTGGTTAGCCTTCATAATTATGATTTTGCTACTGACCTACAAATTAGTATTTGCCCGTTTAAGTAAACAACCATGTAAAAACTCAAAGCAACAAGTATATGAGATCTTTATGAATACATATTAGAGAGTTGTTGAGAGAGAAATTTAAAAGGCATAAAGCTTGTGTATTTGGAGTACATTGATATTCTTTTCAAAAATCACATCATTTATGTAAGGACCAAATTTGGAGACAGTAATAATACAGGACAAAAAGTTTCACATCTTGTCATTGTTTAACTATTATTACTAACTAAGTATGGATTAAGGAGGCAAAATATCCCATTATTTTGCCCCTTAAAATTCCTCACCCTGGAAATATTTGCTTACACTGATAAGTATATATTCTAATTTTCTTTAAGTAAAGCATTGTAAGATAGTTAAAACAATCACTTAAAACTGAATTTAAAAAAGTTAAAGTTTCAGATAAAGAAAGTGTAATAGATTGTTATTATCAGTATTAATTATTAAATAACTTTTACACTAGAAAAATATTTTATTCTGTTCAAACTAATAAATCTCCATTAAAAAAACACTTCTTTACCAAAGGATGATGATAAAATTTTAACACTTTCTATATATATACATGTCATCTTTGTTTTGTTGATCATTCTTAACTGTTAAGGATTTTTAACCATGTACCACAGCTGGGCTAAATCACTGCTGATATGGTATACAAATGTTCTCATGAGGTTTTCCTTTATATTCAGTATTTTTTTATTGCTGTAGGATAGCAGACAGGCTGACGGCTCGCTTATAATTTAGCAGTTACCGTCTGCTATGGGTGTTTGCAACACCAGTGGCATCGTGAACACGCTGCTGTCGCATAAGGATACAGGAACTTGGGTCACTAATGCCGGAACACAGGGTTATTACGGCGGCATACTTAAGACCAAAGGTGGTGGCTATCCAGACGGGCTTGGGGCCTTACCATGTAGTTAGGGTGGGTTGTTTTGTCGCCTTTTACGACAGGTCGACCCTGGCCGCAGAGGTGAGTATTCTTCCTCCGCCTCTGCACGGATGAAACGTATATGGCTATTATGTCTTAATTTACATGAAAAAATTAATAAAAGTGCATGCCATGGTAAGAAATTAAATAAAATAAAATAGCTACCACATACTTAGTAATTTACTTTGAGTAACATGTTAACAACAGAAATGAATTACTTTTTTCAATAAAAAATAAGCTTTCAGTGCAACAGTATTAAACACTCCTATGATGATTGTGTGATTTTTTTTACTTTAAAATATCTTAAATTAATTTTTATTAAATAAAATATATACAGTTTTTTCCATATGGCACTAGAACATTTATTAGTTAGTACAAGGTTTCTTTTAAATTTAATAACTATCAGAAAATCAAATCCTACTATATTAAAATTACATAATGTGGAATATGTAAAATAAATATTCAATGGATGGTAATGATGTAAATTTATTACACTATATAATTTATTATAACAGATTAAACTCCACATATAACCTTGAAATGGGATGTGGAATTGTGGATTAATTAAAAACTTGTTTTCATTTACTGATTTGACTGATTTTTTACAGTTAGATAGGTTTTATACCTGCAGGGACAGAGAAAGAATACTGATCTCTGCGGCCGGCCTGTCATAAAAGGAGACAAAACAAACCACCCTAGCTATGTGGTAGAGCCCCAAGCACGTCTGGATGGCAACCACCTTTGGTCTTAAGTATGCCGCTATAATAACTTTGTTTTGTGTTCCGGCATTAGTGACCGAAGTTCATGTACCCTTATAGGACAGCAGCATGTTCATGATGCCACTGGCATTGCAAACACACATAGGTGACGGTAACTGCTAAATTCTACACACACACACACACGCGCGCACGCGCACACGCACACGATCATGTAAAAGAAAAGCTGTCTTGATTCATCATGTCGAACCAGCAGGTGTTAACATGAGCATTGATCTTTGGGGCCTCCTACACTACAGTCATACATTATTGTTTAGTGATAAATTCTGATTACAAGTTAACTCAAAACTCCCACTCAAAAGTTGTTGTAGTATGATGAAACATGTTTTTGTACTCTCACCTTAGTATTAGTATATAGTACTTATTTTTCTTGTGTCTATAACTAAGTTATAGGCTTAACTAATATATTTGCCATAATATAAATTGTATCACAAATCGAGGGAAGACACTGACTACTGTCACACAGGCCTTCTTTTGTACCTAGTTCAGCAGTCAGGGACTTCAAACCAGTGGTTGTCAATGTTTTTGTCAGGAAATAAAGATTATTATTATTAACAGAACAAGAGTGTGACAACTGCCTCAACTGTCAAATATCACTCCATCTACTCATAGTGATACACCTCATTATACAGTAATACCCCGCTTAGCGCGACCCCGTTACGCGCGGTTTCACTATAACGCGAATTTCAAATTTCGCGCTCAAATGCCTCGCTTACGCGAAAGAGTGCCTAAAAACATAATGTAGTCTTATTACCATCGCCGCACTTTTAGCCAACTAATTCATGAAACTGACGGGGAAGGAAGACAGTCTATGCGAGAGTGGTAGAAGTCATACAACATTATGAAGTCTATTCACAACATAGAAGAGGCTTGGAAGGAAGTTAAAATGTGTTGTATGAATGGGGTGTGGCGTAATCTTTGGCCAGATGTAGTGGAAGCACCTAGAAGAATTGTCCAGATGCAGAGACAAGTGCTTGAAGACATTGCTGCAATGATTGAGGTGTCTGAACTTGAAGATGTCACGGTAGAAGATCTCGTAGAACTTGTAGCAACGCACGACGATCCTATCAGCAATGAAGATCTGATCGAGTTACAGAATAATCCTATCTACGATGAGGAAGAACAAGTAGAAGAGAAAGTTTTATCTTCAGGGGAAATACAAAATGCACTTTCAAAAATTTATTCAGGTTTGGACTTAATGCAGAGTATAGACAATAATGATGACCGTGTCTTGACCGTGTGTCAAACAATTAAAAACAGTGTTGGGTGTTATGAACGTATTTAACAAGAACGTAAACAAAACGCTACCCAAAAGACAATAGATGTATTTTTCTGTAAAAAATAAGAGTATGTATTGCATAAACACTTTATGCAATACATACTCTTATTTAAAGTAATTGATAAGAAGAATAGAATTAAAGTGATTAGAATTAAAGTGATTGATTAAAATGATTTGTATTTTTTTGTATTAAATTTTGACTATGTTTAATCATAAACCCCGATATACGCGAATTTCAGTTAACGCGATTTTTTTCGGAACGTATCCCTCGCGTAAAGCGGGGTATTACTGTACATTACATAGCCACCGTTCTAAATAATAAGGTGTCACTATACCATTAAGATAATTCATTAATAAAATTATTCCACAATCTACACAGAAAGAATTTTTAATAAAAATGACATACATGAAATCATTTTATATATTTAAACGCAACCCTTTATGAACCAGCCATTTTATGAACTTCATGAACCAGCTCCTCGACTTTATGAACCAGCGGTGAACAATTCAGAAAAATGGCAGGCAGACCGACAGCTTCCGTTCTTTCTTCTGTTATGAATAGGCAGACCGACAAACAGCCTCCGCATGCAACGACAACCGAACGAAAAAGAGCGCCTGGCACCTACTTGCTGCACTTTAAATGGAAGTGGTCGGTCTGTCCGTCACTCTTCCACATTTCGGAAGTGACTCTCATTGGTCGCTTATATTCCGGAAATGACTCTCTTTAGTTGTCCAAACATTAGATTCTCATCGGTCGCTTATACTCCGGAAGTGTTACGCTCCAGAAGTGTGATTCTCTTTGGTTGTTTTAAATATTAGTCAGTGTTGCCAATAAGATAATTTGCACCAAATTGGATGATTCTTTGTTTTATGTATTCATTATTGTTAGGACAAGGTTTGTATAACATGAAAATTATAAAAAAAAGTGTTTTATATTAATTATTTTAATGTTATTATTATACAACATAGTCCTACTCATGATAGCAGAGATCAAGTGACAGTTGACTTCAAACTGTGACAAGTGACTTCAAACTGATACATCAATGCTTCGAAATGTTTCATGTATTTAGAGTTTATCATAGTGATATTCATTATTATTGATAAGAAAATGCCAGCAGTGAGGCCTTAAAATATAGGCCGTCGCACGCGCGACACAAGACGCGTTCAGAATCTTCGAAGCAATGAAACTGAAGAAGAGCTGTGTTATGGTTCCTACATTACTGATACACTACTTAAATAGTTTTTTTAGTAAATAAAATACATATTGCCCTGCAGACGGGCTTGCGGCGGCCCTACCACGTAACTATGTGTTGTTTTGTCGCCTTTTACAACAGACCGACCCTGGCCGCAGGGGTTAGTATTCTTACCCCGCCCCTGCACGGAGAAATTGGGAATTGATCTATCAGAAAATCATTCAAATTCAACAACTAGGCAAGTTATATTTTATTTTCTAAATATTTGAACTTCAAATCCCTGTCACGTGCTCACGAACAGCAGATAGACTGACGGTCTATTTAATAATAACTAGTTACCATCGCATACAAATGTTTGACACTGTTGTCCATACAGAAGTTTATTTCTTGGAAAGTTCACCCAATGTCGCTTAGTAAAGGTTGCCTTTCAATAGTCTATTTTACAATATAAAAAACACGTAGATATAATAAAAAAACATATTACAATTCCTAATCCCCGTACCCTCAAACTTAATCACATAACTCAAAGGAAAAGCATCATATACATTACATTGAAATCATAAATATTACACTCTAGAAAATGTAACAACGCTCACACAAGTGGATTCGAAAAGAGAACGGTTCACAACTCCGTCAAGAGATGACGCCACTCTAGAGTATTTTTTAAAATCTTTTATTAGTTTTCTAAAATCGTTTATCTTTAATTCTTTTATTGCTGTAGGACAGCAGACAGGCTGATGGCTCACTTAAAATTTAACAGTTACCATAACCAATGTCTCTTTGCAACACCAGTGGCATCGCGAACACGCTGCTATCCCATAAGGGTACAGGAACTTGGGTCACTAATGCCAGAACACAACACAAGGTTATTATGGCGGCATACTTAAGAACAAAGGTGATCGCCATCCAGACGGGCTTGAGGCCCTACCACGTAGCTATGGTAGGTTGTTTTGTCGCCTTTTACGATAGGTCAACCCTGGCCGCAGAGGTCAGTATTCTTTCTCCGGATATCCGCACGGATAAATGTCTGCATGGAGGGTAATTTAAAATATCCACTATACTCATTCATCCCTGCATCCCTTTCATATCCATCCCCCATGGTCTCCCTAAAGACATGACATAATAGTATTCACAGTTTTGTGCTGTTATTTACTAATAACACTCCGAGAAATCTGTCGATCTGTAATGTTTCAACCGCTGAACCAATTTCGAAGGACATCGGCTACTTTTTTTATTTATATGGCGGAACGTTTACCGGGTCATCTAGTATATATATACAGGGTGATTTTGACAATCCCGTCCAAATTCACACAGAAGAATCTTTAGTAAAAGTTATGAGAAACATGTATTTTAGGTTTGTATCATATAGTACAAAAATGTTGAGTAATCAGCATCACAGTCATTCAAAGAACTCGCAATTTACATAATACGGCGCGAGAGTGTCAATGTCCTCTCCATCTGACCTAGTAAAAGGCAGAGGACGTCGGCATTTCACCGGGCGAGTGAATACGCACTACTCATTTACGCAGGTGTGACAGAGACAGGTAATAACAGATTAACGTACGCTGTTTGCACCATATGATTATTCTGTACGATTGAATTAATTATCCTATATGAAATATTTTATGGTGAAAATTTGACATACAATTTTTTTTTTGCAGAATTGGGTTCCTTAAATGATGTTTAGTGCGTAAAAAAATTTGGACGAGTTTGTCAAAGTCACCCTGTATATACAGAAAAATATACACTATCATGTCAATAAAGGTGCATTAATCATTAATTCATAAAATTTATTGAATATAATTGAGAATACTAGAAATAATTAGACTTGTATGCCGACAGATATTTTTATATAACATAAAAATCTATAAGACTACATTACATATGTGATAAATTATTTATTTTTTATATTCTTTTGCATTGCACTTTTTTATCTTTTATTGATATACCTATTACTATTACAACATATATTAAAGAATAATATAGAATTTTATGGAAGAGACAAAGTAAAATTTTGTAAATATCGCATCTTCGGTGCAACAAAGTCACAATTCAGGACAAATGTTTTTGTTATGCATTTGATTAATATTTCTTTAATAATATAAAATAAACATTTTACGTGAAACTGTAGCAAAAACTATAAATAATTAATAGTATATATATTATTAACCTACTACACATGGTAATTCAGTAATATGGAAATAAATGCTAAAAAAATCTTAAAATTCCTGTAAAATTACAAAATGAGCTGTTGTGCCTTTGTTGCACTGAAGGTGCCATATATTGTTAACTACCATATGGATGAACTTTTATCAAATATTTTTAATCCCTATTAGCTTATCTGTAGATTAATACAATGAGAACATGTTATTAGTATTGTTAGTCCACTTACTACATGTAAACGCTACCTCCATATTAAAAGAAATTAATTTCAAAACTGAAACTTTTCCAACACAGCTGTAACACTTCACTGAAATGTTACTCTGCAGCTATCTTCACACTTTTGATAGTGTTTTGCTTTTCCTTCATAATGAAGTTAGTTTAATCAATATAAAAACGAAATACGTATTTCGAGGCGAAATAGCTGAAAATAGTTATTATATACGTCATGTAAGGATCATTTTTGTTCTGCAAGGTAAACATTGTGATCGAGAAACATGCGATTCGTCAAACAATGTATCACTAGTTTTATATACAACTTGTAAGAAATCATACAAGTGATTATCACGATGTATATATAATCAATAAATTTCGTCATCTAGATGCTTTATGATGCGTAATGTACTCTTACCAGTTCAAATGAAAGATTACATGAGACCATGACAGAGATAAAGTATTTCAAAATTATGTACCTGGGAAGTGGTTAAAAGAGACATCGAAGTCGCCGCGGCCGCCCAGCAGCGGCTGCGACTCCCGGTTGACACCTGGCGAATCCACGTTGCCCTCGAACTCGACCTCCGGTACTAAACAAATTTCTTCTGAACTACTGGACAACGATACCACACCGTCATCGGGTAGTACAAGTGTTGTGTTTGGCTTGCCGAAATCGAGATTCAACAAAGTCTCTTCCGTACTCATGAGTAATGTTAAACAGCGTGTCTCTGCCGAGCCTCATTTATTTTCGAGTAATTTTCTTTGTTTCACAATCATTTAACACAAACACGACGTTTCATTCATTAGCACAAGATGAGCTGATGAACACAGACACAGATTATAGGACTATAGAGCAGCTGCCACTGACATTAAGACATAAATTGAAAGTGACAACACTATTTTGACATTCAACTTTTTTTCGTTTGTTATCTTTTTTAATTTGAATAATGAGATGGTTTGTCGGCTGTATTTTAATAAAATTCGATTTGTTACAATTTAAACTTAAACACAATTTGTTTTTTCAATATGTCACAATATATGAACTTATTTATATCACAGTACTATTGTACGTATTTCATATTTTTTTGTAACAATTTTTTTCTTTTTTACCAAATAATTTTCCAATCTATGAAAAATTTCCCAAGCGCTGCTATTATTACTTTTTCTACTAATTTTAACATTATTATAACAATACCAAATAAAAAACAAGACAAGATAACGAGAAAAAAACAACAATGAAAATGTGTGTTCAGGTTCACAACAACTCGATACGCGTACTCGTCGCAGGCAGGTGTGGGTCTGGGTAACGGTACAGTACTGTCAATTTCACAAGATTACAAGACAGTGTTGTTCTTGATACGGCAATTGCCGTAATATACGGCATTCAGGCATTTTAACCATCATAAATACGGTATACGGCAGCTCTTTGATTACCGTATTAAAATATACGGTAATTGACTAAAGTGAACAAAAAAAAAACATATCGTTTAATCTATCTCTCGCACCAAATTGTAAACCATAGATTTAGTAGAAGCCCCACAAAAATAAACGTCAACAGAATTGAAACAAACCAATCTTACTCTGAGACGTTAAAGTCTAAATAAAATCTTTGATTTTTTTATGACTGTGAGAATCCCCGGTATAATCGTTATTGTACTGTACCTATTGTGATTCTCTCATTAGAGTCTCATTGCTTCTTTGGTTTGCTGTATGACACGATCTATCAGTGAAAGTTATAAGACTTCTATAAGTTTTACTTAATTGAAAATGAGTGATAATGAGTGTGACAATGACGACGGGTTACCTCCACCGCAAAAAAAGGTAAAAGGTAAACACATAAAACATAAGTACAGAAAGCAACTTTTTAAGATATTTTCAAAATAACAATTGACAACAAGCACCCCACACTACAATACGGCATTTTTCTTAATTTTCCCTAAAAATCCGGCAATTTTACAGTTTAAATACGGCATCCCTAAATTTGCCAGGAACAACTCTGTTACAAGATCACAAGATTTACGTTATCAAAATGGCAGTCAGGCGCATTAGCAATTTGCGGAGATAGGTAATTTAAGAAGCTTCGATAAACTTAGTTTAGAACTGACCCTGAAGGCATACAGAGTTAATTAAGACACACACATTCGCGACTTATATTTACGATAAAATATGAATGCGATTGTGTAAATAATTATTATAATTAACTAGTTGTGCCCGCGACTCCGTCCGAGTGGAATAGTGACTTTAGGCAGGATTTTTTTGGATAAATCTTATGGTTTATTTTGGATTACAAACCCTACAAACCCTAAAATATAAATAAATGAAATATGCAAACAGTGTTATCGAATGCAACTGTTACGCCATGCGCCTCCGGAATACGTGCATTCAAATCTACAAAGTCCAGCCTAAGCTGAACCCTATTTCATATGATTGATGATATAAATCTGAGGTCAACTTATTTATTTAAATTTCCGAAACTTATCATTTTTAACAAAAACTATTTTTTTTTTTCTAAAATAAAAATAGCCTAAGTGACTCCTTGTTACATCAGCTATCTGCCAGTGAAAGTCTCGTCAAAATTGCTGCAGCCATTTCAGAGATTAGCCGGAACAAACAGACAGACAGACAGACATACGGACAGACAAAAATTGTAAAAAATGTTGTTTTGGTATATGTACCGTGTATACGTCCGAATGCACTTAGTAAAAAGCGGTTATTTTAATATTACAAACAGACACTGCAATTTGATTTATTTGTATAGATTTGACATTCACCCAAAAGAAATGAGTTTCGATATAGCGATCAGACTATTTCCGATAGAATCGTGTCGATGTCTTGTTGATAGTGAGGGGCTAAAAGCAGCGACTGCATCTTAGCTTCAAGACCCATAGAATTATAACTTGGTCGAGCACTTTGGTTGTCATTCGTAAGTAAGACTGTGTTACGGATTTCGATCCTTTTTTAATAATACATATTTATTAATTAAAATTTTACAGTAAAACACAAAATAGGCACTGAAACCCTATAAAATATTGGATTAACTACTACTGAGACTAAAAATTAAATTATTATAGAAAGCTTCTATATACGATTATTTACAAAAATATAATAACTACACTGTACAAAGTTAATTAAAAGAAAAATTATCTTTCACTACTGAAACTTCCATCAAATCCTTGGGAATCGGAAAAATCTTCGAATTGTTTATCCACAAATCCTTGATCTAAGTAACCTTGCTTGCCATATATTCCCTTTTGACGGTTGTGACGAAAATGTCCTTTGTCAAAACCGGCGCCAGCTCCCTTTTTGAAACCCAACACTTTTCCACCAACTTTCTTCACTTCCCCATTCGTTTCATCATCTTCATAAAACAGTTTATTTTTTTTGTATTCATCTTTGTGATGCACTTTGTGGAAACCCCTACTTTTAGTGCCTTTTCTGTACTTCCTGGTTTCGTTGGCATCCGCGCCCACAATGGCTCCAGCTATGGCTTTGGCCACTGCGTAAATATTGTCGTCGTCATACGATCCTTGGTCCTTAACTCCGGCCGTTTTGAAAAATTTCTTCAAGTCCCCAATATTATGTGTCGATTGAACACCCTTATTATCTGTGTTCTTTTTTTTAAAACCAGAAGTTTTGATTTTAAATTTCGAATTATCATTCGCTTTCGAATTCGCCTTTGTGCTACCTTCATCGAGTAACTTCGAGAAGTCGTCCAAATCTTCTTTCTCGACCTCATATTTTAGATCTGCGAGGTCAGTGTCAAGTTTATCGTACTCCAACGTGCCCAGGCCAGGCGCTGACTCACACCAGTGAGTAAGCAATGTCATTAAGAGTAATAATTTCTTTTGCATTATGTTCTAATTTTTTCTGATCTTGTACAAACGAAGTAGGTTGCGACACTGACATACATGGGAATCGTGAGGCTTAATATAGCCTTTTGCTCAAATTGGCGAACAAGGATTGTTTTTTTCAGAGATGAGTGCGTTCGCGGTTCCGCCTGATCGCTTCGGTGCGACGACTCGTGTCGGTCAAGGCTGCAACGCAATTATATGAGTATTTTTTATTATCATAATTTAATTTAAATATACTGTAGCTCCATAGTTATCGACTGGCTGTACGGGGTCCTACTCATACTTTTAGGGTTGAAGTCAAAGTCTCACGAAGCTGTCCCAGCCGTGTGCAAGCTTTTCTTTTAGGGGAGAGGAAACGGTAATCACATCGGTAATCCATAAAGACTCTAAAGCAAACATGGCCAGAGGTATTGCTTTTGACGATATCTATGATCATAGTTATGCATTTGGCGATGTAGACGCTCACTAAGAAGGTATTCTACGGAAATCCTATCCAAACACATATGGCAGAGAAACTTTTGCCGGATTAGCTAGTAATATATACCATTTTTTCCAGAGGTGGAAAAGTGCTCTTACACATTACCTACCGGGCGGGGTCACGGCAAGCTTGTTTGGGACTCGCAGAAGCAGTATCGTTTACCCACTAAAAAAACCACCCCAGGCTCCTACTCCGCTTGTGTACGGGGTGCCAGGAAATGGCGCGAATCGACTACCGCCCTGTAGTGGGCATGGGCCTCACCGTACCAGAGGAACATAGCCGCCCTTCCCATGCAGGGTGGGCGAGTGCGCGGAGGCCCAACGTACCTATATATACCTATATCATCACCCGAAAATTTAGTTTTAAGTTGACTTTACGCTAACCAATAGAAACAATCACTAATTTAGTTTCTGAAGGCGTGACTCCGTCTAACGCGTCCTAAGTCTACTCTATGTGTTTATCCTTATAATCTACGTAGAGAAATGAAACATCATAGACAATTAAAATAATTGAAAACTGTAAAACAGTGTTTTTTATGCTTCCAAATTATTTCTTTATACGCTATCCCATCTCTATTGACTGGAGTAATAAATAACAATTACCTCCTGGCTTACTTTTTCAGACTGAGAACAATTCCTTTAAGGGTTTCCTTGTCTTGTAATTGCTGCCGGCGCACCTAGACCCTAACAGTAACCAAGACTCCCCCAACTACAGCTTCAGCTTCGTCACATTCTAGCTAATTTAAACAAAAAAACATCCAATTATTTATCAGCATCGTCTAGTACCTTTTTTGTGGATGTAGAACAGCAGGCAGGCTGATGACTCATTTAGTAGTAAGCAGTTACCATCGCCTATAGGCACCGCTAACACGCTGCTGTTCACGTACGAGAACTGGAACCTGGCGGGTCACTTGTACCAGAACACAACATAAGGCTATAATGGCGGCATATTTAGACCATGGGTAGTTGCCATTCAGTGAGGCTTGGTGCTCTATAACCTAGCAAATGTATTATTTTATTATGCCTTATTTGCCTTAGTTTTAAATATGTTCTTCGTGTTATCCTTACACTGCATTGTGAACGGTCAGCGCCATGTCCTCTATCCGGTTTTTTCTGACAATTACAATTTCAATATTCACACCTTCATAATCATATGTTCTTTTACGTAATCTTCTTTTTTAAGGCTACCTCGCCTATAATATAAAGATGTTGGGAAGTTTACGTTTTTTTTTAAATATAAATTGAAAACAAGTGACTTGGTTTAACTGACCTCGAATATAATTACAAATTTATTAGAAATAATTGATTTTACAATAAAAAAACCGATTATTTCGAAGGTTTTTTGACTGTTAGTAATTATATAAATACTGTAAACTTAATTAAATTAAAGTTAAGAGTTGTGCAATTTCAATATCTCATTATTTATAAATTGAAATTAGTTCATGACGTAATTATTTCTTAAGGACGTGCGACATAGGAAAGTGATTTGAAAAAAATTGAAACTAATTTTTTTTTTAACTATTTTAACTTGAAATCACTTTCCTGGAAAGTTCACTCAATCGCTTTAGTAAGGGTTGCCTTTGAAGCGTCGATATGTTTTCTCTGATTGCTCCCTGCACTGTGTGTCGCAGGACTTTTAACGAACATACAAACTGAAATGCTTCGTACTTAAAATAGGTATGAAGTTTCGCAAGACTCATCATAATCCAATAGGTTGTCAAAGCTTGCACATTGGAATTCTCTCTCTACTGCTGAATTTGTGCCTCCTACTGGGAACAGATTACCCGCCGGACCCCGGCAGGAGGGGTAGATCCAAAAAGTGCTGGCTTGACGTCCTAAAGGGTGATATGCGTGCCAATAGGCTCACTACCAGGGATGCTGAAGACCGAGCGAAGTGGAGTAGAAAATGTCGGAAAGCGGACCCCGGGCACCGAAACGAAAGTTTAGGTTGCAACCGGGATACAACGCTTAGATGATCATGAGCGGATAGGCAGGTCATACATACCGCCGAACTCGGTACTTTTACATGGCAGCTATCTTATAATCTATACATAAGGCAAAAATGACCAAAACGTGCATGCCAACGCGATTGGAACCCCTGACCTTTAGATTGGTCCCCGACCACTTAGCTACCACGGTTTATTAACAACCACATTTCTGTTAAGTATGAACAATTTTTTTTCGGTATTGGCGATGTACTACATAAACAGTGTACAAAGTGTACTACTTTCGAGAGTTTTTCTTTGTTAATATAAAAATATATCATTTAAAATATGTAGTTTATTTGCATATAAAAATATTTACAGCATGGTAAAATATCAAACATAACAAAATTATTAAGAAATTTCAAATTAAATACTTAGTAACATACAATAATCACAGATCGTTCGTTTATTTCTCATCTTCGTCATAGCCAAATGCCTTTTCATGGCTGTTTCCACCTTTCTTGCCATACTCTTCACCATGCTTGTAATGGCTGTCGTAACCTTCCTCAGCCGAGTGGCCATGATCAGCATCATCAACATGCCCTTTAGCATGGTAACCAGATTTACCAAAACCACCCTTATTAAAAGCAGAATCGTGATGTCCACCCTTCTCGTGACCCCCCTTCTCGGCGCCGTGGTGCTCATTCTCATAGGCATGCTTCTTAAAATGACCACTGTTATCGGCGACGTTGTAGAAATCGTGGTCTTTCTTGTACTCGTCCTTATGGAAGACCTTGTGGTAGCCGCTGACGTCCTCACCCTTGCTGAAGTGCTTCTTATGACCGTGGTCTCCACCTTTGTAACTTTCACCAGAAGCGTAATGCTTTCCATGTTCAGCGGCCTCGTCATGGTGACCCTTCTTTTCGCCCTTAGTTTCTTCGTATTGTCCTTCGTCGTGCTCCTTACCGTAATGTCCGGACTCGCCCTTAGCATGATGTCCTTTGGAACTGTAGCCCTTAGACCCCTTTTCACCTTGAGCGGAGTGATGACCTTCACCGTATTCGCTACCAGCACCTTTCTCGAATGACGATCCATGATCGTAGCCAGCGTCACCACCATCCAGATACTCTTCAGACGATTCATCGCTGTCGTCATCATCTTCGTCATCTTCAACTACAATGGGCTTGGCAGCGACGTACGGTAGGGGCGCGGGTGCGAGGTCGTAGGCCTCTAAAGCCGTGTACTTGGGCTGAGCTATCGGTAAGGGGGCTGCGAAGGCGTGCGGTTGCTCGTAGCCATGGCCGCCCACCTGGATGAGGCTTGCGGGACCGGTGTGGTCGTTCCTATATATGTAGCTGGTGGCAGGTGCGACGTAGTCCACCTGAACCGCTGAACTGGCGGCTGCCACCAATAGCACGCATACAGCTGTGTTCGCCATCTTGAGATGTGAATCGCTCTGTAACTGGTTGTGTTATAATTTGATAAGCCCGTTGCCCAATATTTATATCTAAGCTAGAGACAAAAGGACCGTGAGTGTGTTCGGATACCTTTCTTGTCCATGTACCAAATTGCTTATCAGACGAGGTTATAGATGACAAAGAAGTTGTTAATGAAAAAATGGCTATTGTGCAATATTTTGCGGACGCGGGCATGACACGGCCGACCGCAATATTATCATTAGGCGTGAGAAAATTAATCGAGAGCTTTCGGTCGCTTAATCAAGTGATAACAGTGATATGATAATTGAAAAAAAAGTTAATTGTATGAGAGTTAATTGTCCGAAAGATATCTTCTAGAATCACCAAGGGTCTTATGGTACAAGTGGTACATAAAAGGTATTATACTGAAGTCAAGGTCAATTCAGTGGTCGCGGTGATTTCATTTTCTTGCACATGTTACGAATAATTGTTACTGAGCTGTCACCGATCAATGGTGCAACCTGGTGCTTTAGACTTAAGTTTTGGGTATAGTATCTGTTCCTTCTAAGGGGAGGCTAAATGTTAACAAACTTCATTTTACCCCGTCCATCATTTACAGCAACCATCAACTGGAAATGTTTATATTTTGTTTAAAGATGAATTAAACAGTCTTAGTTTACGTAAATAAAGAAAAAGTGATAATAATTTTCATTTAATTTAACCACTTTTGTGGCGCAAAGGTTGCATGCCTTAACGCTGCAGGATCACGTATTTGAATCCCGTCCCGAGTCTGCATGTTTATGTATAATATTTATTTATTTATAAAAGTAAATATAACTAAGTAGATATGTTAACCATAAAACAAACGATCTACTGCTTAATTTGGCACGAGATGGCGCTTTGTGAATTAGTTAGTTATAATAGTTTATTTATTGTTACGATTTAATGTGTGCCTTTCTTTCACGCTTGGAGATCCACTGTGGAGTGCGCTAGCACAGTAAAAAAGAAAGAAGACTGAGAAGAAGACTGAGCAAAATAACTAGAATAGTTGTGATTGAATTTAGTCCTTACAGGAGCGCCCCCTGACCCTTTAACTCTGAAAGTAGAAACTCTGTCGCTTCTTCACAGATTTTACCATAATGGCTCTTGAAAGAAGTAACCAATTTGTTTGTAAATAAGTTATGGGATTCTTATTTCCGATGAAGACTTCACCGCCTGTCAATCAAGTTGGTTAAACTTACTTTCATATATTTACTGGAATACATTATTTCATTAATGTATTTATATTTTCATCTTTTAAATTTAAACAATATACATCGTTACACCTTAAAGTTTTCCATAAGAAATTTTAACTACTAATACTAATAAAATATATTAACTTAGAAAATAACCCAGCTTGCTACTTGTGTTGATCGTATTGGGTCCCCACAACGTAGACTTTGACCTAATGTGAAGACCACGATTAAACTGTTTTGAATTGTTTGGTTCTTCATGTATGTTTGTACAATTTTTGCCTATCTAATAGAGCACTTGCAATATTTGTTAAATCGCAAAATTGTACATGTCGTAAATAAGTATTTTTTCGTTTTTCAAACAAATAATTTGTATTTTCTTCATGCAGGGGCGGAGTAAATTCTTCGGTTAGTATTCACTAACCTATCTAGACGGGGTCAGCCTGTCGTAAAAGGCGACAAAACAATCCTAGCTACGTGGCCCCAGGCCCGTCGGGATGGCAACCATCCTTGGTCTAATAAGTATAATAATAATATTTTGTGACAATTCCACAGCGTCAATTAGTCCCAAACTAAGTAGCACTTGTATTATGGACCTTAGACAACTGATATACTACTTATATACTTTTTTTTTGTAAATAAATACATATTATACATAAACACCCAGACACGAGACGGGAATCGAACCCGTGACCTCCGCAAGCGTACCGAAGTGCGTTATCCGTTACGCCACCGAGGTCGTCATAATAACCTTGTGTTGTGTATCGGTATCAGTGACCTAGGTTCCTGTACCCCTGCACACAGCACAGCAGCGTGTTCGCGGTGCCCCTAGCGTCGCCAACATTCATAGACCACCCATCGACGGTAACTGATTACTAATAAGTGGCCTATCTGTTCCTCAGCAATAAAAAAAACATCTTGCAGTTGGTGAATAGCATTGTTGATGAATTGCTAAAACAAATCATCGTTGTTTTTTAATAACCTCTGAGGCGTACCGGATTACGCACGTTGGAACGCCTGCGCGGGTCACGGTTCTGATTTCCATTGCGAGTGTGTATTTATAAAAAAAAATATAAATAGCATATCAGTTTTCTAATACTCGTAACATAATTGCTGCTAATTTTAGGATTAGATGGTACTGTGCGAATGATCCGCATATTTGATTATTTATTTATCTTCAGCAATGTTCCAGATGAATCTTCATACAAAGTTTACTACAAAACCTCAAATTTATCCGTGCAGGGGCCGAGAAAGAATACTAACCTCTGCGGCCGGGGTCGGCCTGTCGTAAAAGGCGACAAAACAACCCACCCTAGCTACGTGGTAGGGCCTCAAAGCCCGTCTGGATGGCGAGCACCTTTGGTCTTAAGTATACCGCCATAATAACCTTGTGTTGTGTTCCGGCATTAGTGACCCAAGTTCCTGTACCCTTATGGGACAGCAGCGTATTTGCGATGCCACTGGCGTTGCAAGCACCCATAGGCGATGGTAACTGCTAAATTCTAAGTGGGCCGTCAGCCTGTCTGTTGTCCTAAAGCAATAAAAAAAATGGTTGCTGATGTATTATGGGATTTATTCTCATTAAATAAAACCAGCACGACTCCACCATATTGCTTTTTTAATGGTAGAGAGATGACATTACAAAAACTGACATTCTACATTTTTCTACCTACATAATTTATTATACATATATAATTCTCGTGTCACGTTGTTGCTCACGATGAACTCCGAAACTATCTAACCGATTTTGATGTTTTTTTTAAATGTTTGTTTAATTGTTTTGCTGGCATGCCTAAAATAGGATAATTTTTATTACGTATTTTGTATTAATTAATTGCAAAAACAACAATTTTTATATTCCATATAGTACAACGTATTGTGTAGTGTCCATTCTACCTTACCTACGCAAAGTACAATCTATACAAATAAATAAAATTGGAGGGTCTGTTTGTAATATTAAAATAACCGCTTTTTACTAAGTGCATCCGGACGTATACAAGGTACATATACCAAAACAACTTTTTTTACAATTTTTGTCTGTCTATCTGTCTGTCTGTTTGTTTCGGCTAATCTCTGAAATGGCTGCACCGATTTTGACGGGACTATCACTGGCAGATAGCTGATGTATCAAGGAGTAACTTAGGCTATTTTTATTTTAGAAAAAAAAAATAGTTTTTGTTAAAAGTGATAAGTATCAGAAATTTTATAGTCCAATTTAAGTTAACCTCAGATTTATGTCATCAATCATATGAAATAGGGTTTAGCTTAGGCTGAACTTTGTAGTTCGAACGTACGTATTCCGGAGGCGCATGGCGTAACAGTTGCATTCGATAGCACTGACTGTTTGCATATTTTAGAGTTTATAGGGTTCGTAATCCAAAATAAACCATGAGATATATCCAAAAAATTCTGCCCAAAGTCACTATTCCACGCGGACGGAGTCGCGGGCACAGCTAGTAATATTATAAATGTGAAAGTAACTCTGTCTGTCTGTTACGTTTTCACTCCTAAACCGCTAAACCAATTTTGATGAATTTCGGTATACCGAAATATCGATATATATCTATCTCTATAGAGATAGATTGATTTTTTTATTGCTATAAGACAACAGACAGTCCCAATTAGAATTTAGCAGTTACCGTCGCCTATAGGTGTTTGCAACGCCAGTGGCATTGTGAACACGCTGCTGTCCCATAAGGGTACAAGAAATTGAGTCACTAATACCGGAACACAACACAAGGTTATTATGGCGGCATACTTAAGACCAAAGGTGGTCGCCATCCAGACGGGTTGAGGCCCTACCATGTAGCTAGGGTGGGTTGTTTTGTCGCCTTTTACGACAGGCAGATCCCGGCCGTAGAGAAAATGTTTTGTTTTTAACAGAATAACTTTTGCCCGGTCAGCTAATATTTTATAACAGTTTGCAATCAGAATATTCTTAAACGTGGTCGGGTGAATTTAAACTTTCATAGAACCAAAAGGCTGTTTTCTGTTTCGGCCGACATGTAGCCATCGGTGAGTTATTGCTATTTTAATGGGACATCCCAGCCGATAGACGTTGATTTAGGATTAATCTTTTAACTTGTTACTACTACATCGTATCAAAGAGATGAATAAAGCCACCTTACGCAGCGAGTCGTCAAATTATTTATTTTGCTATTTCACATGTAGCAAATAATTCTAGGGGTTAAAGAAGTAGAGCGATACATAAGATATCTTATTTCTTATATGTATTTAGTGTAATAAAAACTATAATTGTGAGATTAAAATTAAATATTTAAATGCATACATAAATCCTAAAATGAAATTAATTATATTGTGGTCAATAGGCTATACTAATCAAAATGTTTTAGAGGGAAGGCTCATAGAATAAATATTTTAAGCCCACCCAAATTATAGTTCTGGTCCTAGGGCTACGTTTCAGGACAGAGGTTGGAACTTGTTCCAGTTGATCAAAATTATTTAAGTTCTTTTTATTAATAAATTTCAATGCATCGAAAATTTGTAATTTATGACGGGGGATATAAAAACAAGGGGGAATAAATTTAGCAGTCGATTTTAGAAAAGCTATTTTCTCAATAATACGATATTTTTTTCAATAATACGATGAGAAATGTGTAATTATTCTTTAAAACAACTACGAAACCTTTTTTTAATTAGCAAATTTATGAAATTATATAAATTATTATATAAATTTATTAAATTCTGAATATTACAAATATTCTTTGCAGGTCAATTACGAGAAAAATATTTTTAATTTTTTACTTTTTAATTGTACTTCCACAAACGCATTATGTTTATGCTTAAGATTATACACAATCAATTGAAATTACATGTATGTGATAACTTAAAATACTTTTATAACATGTAGGAAATCATCAATTTTATTACAGTGCTGCAAATAATAATTTGAGGGCAGGTTTAGAAATACGTTTAACTGAAATTAGAGGAGTAATAAAAGAACATATTTAGGCTTAATTATGGCTTATTTTAATACAAACCTACTAATACTCATTATTTACAAAATATACCAAAAATTCAACAACACTATAACAAATATTAACACAACCGCATCAGTGCTTGATTTCGTAGCCATAGCTCTTGCCGTGGCGTTTCCCGCCTTTAGCGCCATGTTCTCCTGCTCCATGCCCGTATGATTCTCCTCCCGCTTTTCCGGAATGTCCTGCCCCATGTTCCTCTCCGGACCCTTTCTCAATGTGTCCTTCTTTTCCATAATGAGCCTGGTCGTGACCAGACTTATGTGAGTCTCCTTTCTTGAATCCTCCGGCACCTGATCCATGATGGACGTGTTCATCATCGTGTTTATGTTCGCTACCTTCGTTCTTTTCTCCATCATAAAAGTCGTGGTCTTTTTTGAATTCATTTTTATCGTAGATTTTATGAAACCCTTCAACCTTTTCTCCTTTACTGTGCCCACCTTTGTGTCCATGGTCTCCCCCTTTATACCCATGTCCTTCAGCGTAACCTTTTCCATGCTCATCGGCTTCATCGTAGTCTTTTGAATGTCCACCTTTGTTGGATAGTGCATAACTGTCATATCCCCCTTTGTGATATTTCCCACCGTCTCCTTTTCCATAATGATGAGAAATCACATATCCTTTGTGACCTTTATCACCATAATCGTGATATCCTTTGATACCGTAGTCTTTGCCACCACCTTGTTCACCATAATGGTCATCGCCATAATGTTCCAGCCCTCGATAGTAGTCAGAGTAGTCCTTCTTTGTGTAAGGTTCAAAACCGGCGGAATATTCTTCAAAGATCTTTCTGTAATCTTCGTCAGCTATGCCATCGACGTGATCTTCCTCTTCTTCAGACTTCTCTACAACAGGTTTAATGTACGCTTCGCTGGCATGTAACGCAGCTTTGTTCTCATCGTCTGCCTTCCCGTGGAAGGGACTGGGGGCGCCAGGTGCGACATAAACATGTGGTTCTTTGTATAATTTGGATAAAGTTTCCATGACTTCGCTTTCGCCCATCTTCAGAACCTTCGCCCTACCATCGCTATTTTTATAAATGTACCCGGTGGCAGCCGGTTGTAGGTCAGAGCCTGTGGTCCGAACCATAACCATACGTTCGACGGTCTCCCGCATCTCCATACAGGAGACGCAGGTGAGTATTGTGAGGAGGGTTATACTCCGCGCCATAGCTCAGCAAAGTCAGCCAGAGTAGTGACGCCAAAGGTCAAGACTACGACTTATATATAACACTGCATAGAACATTGACATTCATAAATGGAAAGCGCTCTCTTAGTTGAGCAATGGTCTTCTGTGTCAATGATAATGAAAAACCCTGTATTAATTTGTTCGGTGCATTGCCGCGCGTGTAAATAGACCGTGCTATAAAAAAAGTAACATAAGACACAGTGAATGTATATACCTCTTAATAAGTATAGCTATTGTTACGTTCAGAGCTTAGTGTTGGCACACTGGTTACTGAATTTGCGACTTGTCAATTTATGTATACGTGTAGTCCCCTCTCAATGCCAATAAGAATTGACGAGTGACATTTTTTATCTTTATGTAAATTAAGGTTGCCTGGAAGAGATCGCTTTAAGCGATAAGGCCGCCTATTGTGTATTAGTTGTAAGAACTTCTTCTATGTTTGTAGATAAATTGAGTATACAATAAAGAGTTATCTATCTATCTGTCTAAATTAAGTACAATAGTATGATTTCTTCATTAGTTAGGAACAGTAGACAGGCTGACGACCCACCTAATAGTAAGTAGTTAACGTCGCCAATGGATGGTTGGGACGCCAGGGCCACCGTGAATGCTGTCCGCATAGGGGTACACAAGGAACCTGGGTTACTAATTCCGTGACACTACACAAGGTTATTTTGGCGGCATACTTATAGACCAGAGGTGGTTGCCATTCCATAGTTACGGTTGTTTTGTGGCCTCCTATGACAAACCGACCTCGACCGCAAGGGACAATATTCATACTTCGTCCCTTCACGGAGAAGGGTGACTATTTTATTATTTATTAATTACTATTTTATTATTTTATTTCTTAGACATTAGGCGCTCATTTAAAAAAAATTATTGCGATGTCTTCATTTAATATACTTATATGTATATCATTAAAGTTTTAAGAAACAACGCACTACGTGTACAGTGTTGTTTAATTTCTTGCCGCGCAAAAGTGGGGCAAGCAGTGTAGAGCGCATGCGAAAGAGAGGGGAAGTCACTTCTACCTCTGCCTCATGAAGAAAACTGTTAATTTATCAAGCAACACGAAGTCGCGGGTGTATGCTAGTAAAACGTAAAGTTCCACTATGTTTGACTCGAGCCATCTCCTAGAGACAGACACGCTTTTTACACGCTTTATTAGGTTCACTTGTATGTATGTTTGTAATTATTTGTTTGCAACCGACTCCTTTGGGGGCGATTTTGAACCACTTTAAACGGCCAGATTTTGTTCAAATTGGTAGATATAACGAGGGCTGATGACAATGCAATAATCTGTATAGTTTGTATCATTATGCTTACCAGGGTCCTCAGGATTAATGAATTTTCGGTTCTCGTCCGATCACCGAAATTAAGGAGTATCGGGCGCGGTCAGTACTTGGATGACCAGGGTGACCGCCTAGGAAAATCGTGTGATTGTGGATTTTTGAGTTATTTGATGTACCTAGATTTTTACTTACTTTGAACAATAAAATCAAAATTTTGCCGAAACGCTATCTGGAGCATAATTAATAACATTGCCAGAAGATGGCGTTAAATTAATAATAACTTAGCCGGGAGATAGCGTTAAATTAATAAAAATATTTACCGATTGGATATTGACAACAAATAAATTATATTATCACGCTTTTATTTTAAATTTAATTAAACTAAAAAGTTAAAAATAAATTATAGATTAATAAAAATAAAAAACATGTTTTTTTTTTATAAAAAATCAAACTAAAAGGAAAAATCTTTTTGTCAATTGTTATTTTGAAAATAACAAATAATTTTGAAAATAAAAAATTGTAAATTGTTATTTTGAAAATATCTTAAAAAGCACCCGACATTTTTTTTAAATAAAATTTATTTTTTTGTTAATCCCACTATCTTTAATTTAAATTTATTGAAAATTATTTTTTTCCTTTTAGTTTGATTTTTTATAAAAGCGTATTTTTTAGTTTTATTTTGTAAAAATGCAGGTTATTGTAATAAGATGTTATATACAAAAAAAAAAACATGCGGGGCTGGCTGAATTGTATCGTCGAGCAATTAGATTATTATTTTCGGTTTATACAGAAGTGTTTATGTTCAAGGATTAAAGTTTAAATTGGTCACTAACACTTCTTTACAAACGAAAAATTGTTCACCCAAAAATTGCTCAACGCGCCTAAAGAAGTTTTCACTTCAAAAACTCAACTGTATTTCATTGTAATTAATTCGCAATTCGAATAGATATGTATAAGTAATGCAATGCAATCATTTAATAGTTAGATTATAAAATAAACTTTAAGTCATTATTAATAAGGTACGTATTACGCGAGCAGAACTCCGTCTTACGAATTTTCGATCAGGACACGTGATCTGATGCGAGTTTAACATTTTTTACCCATCACACAAAAAGTACACAACGCCGCTAAAGAAGTTTTCACTTCATAAAAGTTTCTCAATGCATTTTCGCCCTTAGGCATTGAGTAACATATATGTTGGGAAACCCTTTCTTTTATTTTATTACAAAATTCTATAACTTAAATGTATTTATTATGTTATTTAATATCGACATTAATAAATATTAATCAATTGTATTGATACAGAATTACAAATAAATAAAAATCTAAATTAAAATAATACAAAATGCACATAATTGAACACATAACTTGTCATCATCAATCATTCAAAAAATCGTCAATTTATTGAACTTATTATTACACGGACCTTAAATAAATTAAACCACGGTTATTAAATAACAATACTAACATACACCTAGGTCAATTTTATAAGTATAAATCGATTTTGTAAATGTATTCTGACTTATCTCCAAAACTACTGGACCGGTTTCAAAGGAAAAATCATTAGCTGATAGATAGCTCAAGGTAAAGAGAAAATGTAATCCTCCTATAATAACGGAAACTGCTAGAATTATATTATACTAGTAGACCCGGCAAACATTCTTCTGCCATATGAATTTAAAAAAGTAGACTATGTCCTTTTCCAAGGTCAAATCTATGACTATACTGAAATTCATCAAAATTGGTTCAATGGTTTAGGCGTGAAAGCGTAACAAACAAACAAACTCACTTTGGCATTTATAATATTAGTTAAGATTAGCGTCCAAATACAAGCCGCTTTCAGGCACAAATTTCGATTAAACAGATTCGATTGACACATTCCGCTGACACATCTATTACTATAGTTTTATAAATACATGTTTTAAATAAAACTATCACTTCATATAAAAGGAATACTTGTTATTTGGTCATTTCATTACGTATATTTTATCATGTATACGATTTATAGAGAAATATATTCTTTTATTAACTCAGTTTATTTGCATCAAAATGTTGTGTTATAATGCATTGATAAAATATAATTTAAGTAAAAACAGTTCCCGAAAACTTATTGGTGGTCTAAATTTCTATAATTATAGAAGTTCTTAAGTTCTTTACGCAATTTGAATGGCGTTGCATTTTTCTTTGCATCAGTCTTCTTTAAATCTATTTCCGAATTAACATTAGAATTGAGATGTTTTTGTTCTATTATAATATCTTTGATTCGATCATTTGAGTCGATTTTATTAATAAAATGATTTAGAGTTTTATGATTTGTTCTGTAAAAAACAGCATACGGAAAATCATTGTGTTTTGTAACTTCTTTCACTGATTTTTTTTCTATTGCTGCGTGCTCTTTATCGGTTTTATCATTATTTATGATATTATTAATATCTTTCATAGCAGTATGTCGCTTCATCTTGTCGTAAACTCTTTCATCAGACTCAAAGAGGCCATCATCTATAAATGCTGTTTTATAAGACTGGTCACTATTAATATTGTCTAAGATTCTTGACATAATTCTTGAATTGTACATTTTAATCTTTTTATTCGTCTTATTTATTAATCCTGGGGATTGGAACCTTTTATAATTATTTGGATACATTTCATAAGCTTTAGATTGATCTTTTAAAATTTGCTGTCGTTGAGTCGTAATATGAGTTTTAGTAGGTTTAGTTGAATTTTGAACATTTCTGTGACTATCTTGATTTATATTTGCTTTTAGTTTAGGTTGTGCTGATGTTTTATATTCTACTTTACCTCTTGATTTTAGTTTTGTAGGTTCTTTTCTTTTTAGAGTATCAACAATATCCTTGTTATCGTTATTATTACCATCCCCTTGAAAATTGTGCAGAAAATTCATATTCTTTAGATGTGCTCTTCCATTTGTTTCTTTCGGTAAATTTTGCTCCGTCATTACTGACTGATCTTCATCAACTTTACTCTCTATTAAAGATGTTCCTCTTGCTATCTGTTCGGATGCTTGAACTTTGAAATGTGAATCGACAATGCGTTCATAATTACGAGTGTTTTGATAAGGTCTTCTCTGAAATCTGTTAACATTCTTTGGATTTCTTACATCGTTGTCCGAGGAAAAGTAGCCGGAATTTGGATTGTCATCGTAAACATATGTGAATACTGACGAAAGGAAACTGAAGTACAAAAACGTATTTATCACGTTAAACAACATGTTTGTCGAACACCGTCTGCTGTGTAACAAACATGTACTTCTCTTTTAAATTTTTGATCTGTTTATTTTATTGGTTTGGATCGTTGTTGTTCATATAAACAAACAAACATGCGTTTAATGGTAAGTACATAATATTGGTTCCGTAATCGGTATTTAATTTATTCCTCAGCGTATATAGTGAATTGTATATAGCTCCAAATAAATTATTTTTAATATTGCTACTTTTTTTTTTTGTCTCGGGGAAAAACCCTCTCTTGACGGGTTCCCCGGCCCGGGGGGACCGAGGGATATGTGGGACTCCGGGAAAGATGTTCGGCCATCCGACTACCCACTAAAAAACCCCGCTGTTCTCATATCGCCTACGCCCGGGCCTACGGAAATGTGGCCTGCCGATCTCGTGGCCCGGGCCGGCGCCGGCCCACCCTTCCTCAAGGTGGGCCTCTTCTAAAGTGTTAACGCCAGGAGGTCAGGGTTTCGTCCCCCCGGTGCTCTCCTGAGTTGACTCAAGGAGTTGAGGGGAGCCGCGGAACAGCACGCAGCCCTCACCCTCGCGGCAATAGTGCGGGCGGCGGGTCCTCCCCCGAGGGGCCGGCCGCGGTCGCTTTTTACGGCGGCCGGAGGTCGTTACTGGCCCTCCGGCGCCGCCGGCGTGGCCTGCGTTGGCGGGAGGGGAGTGTGGTGGTCCACTCCCGCTCCCGCTCCGCCGCCTCCTTTGCGGACATGACTGCCTCGCAGAAGGAGGCGACGGCCGTCCATCCAGGATCGCCCCCGACCATGGACAGAACCAGGGCCGGGAGCGACTAATATTGCTACTACCGCAATAAGCTCTATCATAAAAAAGCATTTATTCAATTGTTTTTAGTGATGGTATTAAATTTATATATTTTAATGCTTTTTACTTCTATCTGTCTGTGTTGTAATCTTTCTAGTCTAATGTTTTTTTCTTTTATCGAAATAACCTTTGACTTTAAATTAGGATTATCTATGGATGTATGCACGGTTTCTTAGTTTCCGCGGCTTAATTTCAGTGTGTCGTTAACCTGAAAATATTTTCCAGTCCAAGGAGTTCATCAGGTCTGGTTTACATAAAACTTGCTACTTTATGAATCAACAGTCAAAATTAACACATGCTTCGTTTATTGTAGAGCTGTTTGTGATTTAGTTTCTCTTACTTTTTTTCTTCACAGCAAAAATTGATCTAGATTGATTGTATATTAACGATATATTCAGGTCTTATTTTATTAACCGCATATGCGACGCAACGAAGTACCTAGAATCTCCTTACCGAAATACCTAGAAGATCCTTTTCTTTGGCGATAATATTTTGAGGTTGCTCTTCGATAGTGGAACTGATCTAATCTGACAGTTTCCTTCATCACCATATTGCGCAATATAATAATTTTAATCCTGTTTTTATTATTGCACTATACCATAAGGTAATTTAAAGTAAATACAATATACTTGAACAACAAATAATATTCAATGTTTTCTGACCAGACTATAGTTATATATGTAATATAAAACGAGGCAATCACATGTTACTAAACAAAAAGAGTTTTAGTGAAGAAATATAAGAAGCCGTAAACACGTCGCATAAGGCTTTTCGAAATCTTCTATAAATTAAGAGAAAGTAATTAAAATTACCTGCTTATAGTTATCAAATACATACACACTACTAAACGTGCCCCCGGCTTCGCAAACATCCATAGGAGATGGTAAATGCTTGCTATTAAGTGGGCCGTTAGCCTGTCTGCTGTACCTCAGCAATAAAAAAAAAACATTTCTCTACTCAACGAGTACACTGTCTGGGCTTTTTTCGCCTCCCTGGTCAGAACATCATACAAAACCAATAACGTGGCGGTGTTGTCAAAATTGATCTACGCGGAACCCTAATTAATTTAACTTTGCTACAAGACAATACAATAACCATGCCTGTGTTATCAAAATAAAATGTATAGATGAATAATATTATTCTGAACACATTGTCACTAAGAATTATTTAAAAATATAACATAGTTTACATTTTAGCCCGACCAAATGAAATCCGATCAGTTAATCAAATAAAGGACTCATTGGAAGACTATAATGAAGATGATTTTGCTTGCATTACCAATATTTAATTTAATATTAATCGATGGAAGACTTGTAACAACGGAAGCAACTCGAGTTACAGTTGACAGAACTGTTGTTGTTAAACCTACTCGAATAGTAAGAAACGCCTTCGACGATGACTCCCTTACAGGCATATCAAATGAAGATAGCGGTATGAGCAGCGAAGCTTTGAGGCATATAAAGAGTCCGAGATATTTATACAGACCAGAATCTGTTCCTAAAACTATACAACCAAATACACGAATCGCTAGGAAATCGAGTGATAATAAAACAAAAGCTGTTACGAGCAATAATACAATAATCGAGATCAAAGATAAAATGGTTTTAGTCAAGAAACCTATACCAAAATTTAATGACATAAACTACGAGGATGAATTTGAGCTGAAATTAAATAGGGCGCCACCAAAAATAGCTGATTCTTGTGAACACGAAGACGAGGATTTTAATGTTGACGATTACGATTTTGACGTTAATCACGATGAATTTATTGGAAGAGGCAAACCATTAGAACCAAGAAATCGACTTAAAGAAAACAATCCACAAAATACACCAAAAATAAGCCACAAAGAACCTATAAAGCATACAGACCAATCAATAATTCCTGTAACACAAGCTAAAAAACAAAAATCCATAGTAAAAAAATCAGTGAAGAATAAAAAAGTTGATGACTATGATTATGATGATGTCTCGTCGACACCGACTCCAAAAAGAAAGCGTAAAATTGGCGATGAGTCGGAGGAAGATGATGATAAAGACACTAAAGAAAATAGCAGATCGGTACGGTCTCCATGGGACTTCAGTGCCTATGTAGACAAATTTAAAGATAAATTTCTATCTATATTACCTTTATTTCCCCAAGCGGCATCCAACGGTAATGGTAAAACGTCCCCACTGGTAAAGGATAAACCCTTTTTCATCTAACATTATATATCTAATATTAATATGCCGATTACAAATTATATCATTTTATTGATATTTATTACATAAGCCTGAATTAAATGTTTAAATGAATAATATTTGTTTGATTTCAAATAAACCTAAAAATATCTCTATATATATTTTTTATTTTGTTCAAAGACTGTAAAGATTATTACTTATATATAAAACAGGGGTAACAAAATCATTTTTAGATCATACATATACTATAGTTTCCCCTTCGTAAGAGAATGATTTCACAGATACGACTATAAAATGCCACTCATAACGCTACTGAAACAGCTGGACGGCTTAAAAATTAATTTAGTTTATTGATTCAAACAAATTATTATTATAGATAGAAAATAATAAACAAATAAAATTTATCATTTTATTGTAACGTACAAAATTTATAAAATTCAACCATTCCGATTATTTATTCACAATACAACTATACGTACTTCTCTGTCTTATGGTATTAAAAACTATCAAACACGGAATCATAGTCTGATTAGCTCCTGTAATGATCAGTATAATCTGCATTATTATTTCGAGTGGTTTCCGCCACGTGCCTGTATTTGTTTAGCTGATTCTCAGTACCTTTTGTATAGTCGTGTCCTATGTGATTGTGACCGAATACATCATGTTTATTATTGCCTGCATGATTGAAAGCCTTTCCCTCATCACCTAAAACCACTGCAGCCTGAGAACGATCTACAGCTTCTGAACCACCGAAATGTCCTTTAGAATGTCCACTTTCTTCTGCCTTAACACTGTTATTATTATTATCATAAAATTCGTTATCTTCCTGATATTCATCCTTATGATAAACTCTTTTGAATCCCTTTTTCTTTTCACCCTTATCTTGATTTATTTTAAAAACATATTTGGAATCCTTTTTATGGTCCTCTCCCCCAAACTTATTAGCAAGACTTTCAATTAAATCTTTGAAACTTTTGTACATTTTACCATTATTCTCGTAAGAGCTTTTACTATTCTCTTTATGATCTACTCTTTTTTTCGATTTATCATATTCATTTTTCTTTTCATAGCTCTTGTTAGTACTCGAATCTTCATAGTTACTTACATTATTATCTATATTATTATATGGTAGATAGTTTCCGTTTTGAGAACTTGAGGTGGTTGGAATGTTTTTCAAGATACTATCTAGGTCTTGCCTTTTCTTCTTTGTATAAGCGTCAGTATCAGATAATTTAGGCTGATAATCAAATTCTTTACCCCACTCATTCATACCCTTGAAAGTTAAAGGATCTTCTTCCTTATTTTTGCTGTAATAATCATTTAGTACATAAGAAAAGAATGGTGCGTTCCCATTTATAGGATTATTGGTAGTGGGTACATTATACGGCTGAATAAAATTTTGGCTAAAAGTATCTGGAATATCATCTACCTTTTCGTGTACAGGAATTATTGACATTGAATCGGCGGCATATCGCTTATCTTTCGCTTTCTCAATTTCAGAATCAATCTTCAAATGTTCATATTCATAAGGACTGTGGTAGAAATAGGGCCAGTTGTCATACATACCACGACTGCTAGTCCGTACGTCATCGTCATCTAAATGATAATCATACATATCGTACCCAACAGGCGGTTCCAAAGTATTATCAGGAGGATGATAATGCATGACCGATTTAAGTCTTTCGTACATCACATCAGATTTTATTTTCGATGGAATGTATTTTGAATTATACTTTGCTTCTGCTTTAGCGATAGCTGCATCTATGTTATATTTTGTTACAGTAGGCTCCGTTACTTCGATAATACGTTTATATGGTCTATTAACATTTGTGTCGACGTAATTAAAATATGCTGGTTCAAAGAATTCTGTAGATGCCGCACCGTATTTAAAGTTCGGTGGTCCACTGTCTTCACTGAAACCATAAGTAGAAACGACTCCTGGTTGTTCATAAAACTTGCTATACATGTAACCAGAATGTGTAGGTGCGGAGTTTGATCTGGATTTTCTGGACATGTAAACACTATGCTCCATTGACTTCATATCACTGACCACTTGTGATACAAGAAATAGAAATATCAAACAGTTCATGCCGCGGCGTGACTCTTGACTCTAGTATCGAAACAAACTGGAAGTCGGCGTTTCTAATGTTGTTTATATCAATTGTTTATTATATTCCGACTGAGGAAAACATTGTTTTATCACAATAGATTCGAACAGGTCAATAGCTTGTGAAATATCCACTTGTTGAATGTAGTTTGGAAATATTTGCGTAAGTATATTAAGAATAAAATTTGTATAATTGTTCTTTACTTTTGACCCCTGTAGGTATCCGTCGAGACCGTCGCTTACGGCCTTCAATTGGTCGCGGTCGACAGACAGTGCGACTGATTTGACGCGTGTCATTTGTTTGCTTAAGGCTCGGCGCAAACGGGCCAGCGACCACAGCCACTGGTGGTCAGCGACTTAACTTACTTTTTCATATATTTTGTATAGAGGCACCGCACACGTGTAGCCGGTTGTCAGGTCTTACATATTTGTTTTTTATATTGTCTGATAGTTGTTTCAATATTTCGTTTTCTGATTTATCTGCTTAATTAATTATTTATTTAACTGCTTATAGAATAATTTTTTTCTTCATTTTGTTCTTATTGTTGTTTTAATCCTGACTCATTTTCGTTAATCTCTTCATCAATTGTAGGTCTCACGTTTTTAAGACGTTTCTAAAAAGATAATTGATTAAAATATATATATTCTTTACTACCTGATCCTTCAAATCTGCTCTTCTTTTGCTTCTCAATTTCTCTGTTAAAATTATCGCGGAGACTGTTCCATTTTCGTTGTAATGTGGCAGCTATAATATATTATTATTCAACAATACTGTATTTAACATAGAACTTGCTATTTGTCAGGTACCTTGGCACCTGTTCATTTGGAAATTTTGAAATGACTTACAATCGTGGTCTACAGCGAGAATGATAGTCAAAGAAACGTGCTAACTAATTTGGTATAGGTTGAAAGCAATATGCATATCAGAACCAACGTGGGATATGTGGAACGAAATAGCTAGTGAGTTTCTACAAAACACAAATTTCTCTAACTGCTTAGGTGCAATAGATAGCAATCGATGGGAAACATATAAGAATTATTCACTCATTTGAGAGCGGATCCTTAAACTACAACTATAAGAATTACTTTTTGATGGTACTTTTGGCGGTTGGTGACTTTAATTACCTTTTCTAATTCGTGGATGTTGATTGCTATGGCGGAGCATCGAATTCAACAATATTTAAAGTGCATGAATTAGATCGCTTGCAAAACTTTAGGTAAGCGGAACTGTTTGTTTGGCGGCTATGCGCAAATTTCATGAGTCGTCTATATTGATATTTTTCGAAAATATTTGCTAAAAAGTCAATCAGAGCGCAGACATTGAACGCTTTGCATCTTTGTAGAATCACGTCTTTGAAAATACGAATTGAAGCTTTTGTGTAGTTATTTGTATTGTACCCTCTATTCATAATGTCTGTCCTGTAAGCTGTACACCACTCCACTTTTCTCTCCCATATATTTTTCATGCGTTGCACCAAATTATTGCAGGATTTCACATAGGAGTCTGCAATTAGTTCTGTAAATATTTTCACAGCTTCATCATCAGTTTTTGCAAACATTAGTTTTGAAAATTTGTCAATAAATCAAAATGGCGAGCATGCAACTGCTCACGTACAAATTGTAATCTAGATTTTAGCGCGCTTATGCCGAAACATACACGATTAGTCCCTATGCGTACTGGCGCTGTACGTTATGGAACAAGAAATACTTCTATGTTACTACAAAGTATACGCGAATATTTGCGTACTGCTCTTGTAAAGATTGGAAGAACTTAGTAAAAACTAGTTTCATACCCTTGCGTTCTGGCCTTGTACAGAATGGAAAAACGCGGCGCTGCATAAAATGTGGATTTGGTATACTTTCCAACGAATGGAGAATACTTCATCACCCATTAAATACATCTATTAAACTCTTTGAAGATATAGTAAAAACGTGTTGCATTTTGCACAACTTTGTTCGTAAATAGATAGTTACAATTTCATACACATGCTGAATGTAGTCAGATTAAAAAATGTAGAGATACAACTTTACGATCATGTACTACTACACGAGACATGTTAAAAGATTACTTTATGAATGAAGGATCAATACCATGGCAAGAAAACAGAATATGAATAAACACGACACAAAGTATTTAAAATGTTAACTTACCAGTGGCGCCCTTACTACCTTTGTCCTTGAAATTGTTAGTAAATAATTTACAAATCTCATTCCAGGCTTTTACTTTTTAATTTCTATTGCTGTATAGATCAGAATGTAAATCCCAAATAGCGGTGCGTGAATTAATTCCTGATATGAATTATCCATTGACGCGTCGTGCTCCATGGTGACGCGTACGTTACGTAGAACGTTTAACGGTTAATGTCGGTTAACTGCGCGGGGAGTGGAGTAGTGCGACAGTGGCGGGTGTCGGCATCTTGTGTGGCCCGTAGCGACCGCTAGTGGCGAGTCGCAGACACTGCTGTAGCGAGTGGCCGCCACCGGCTACACGTGTGCGGCGCCTCTATACAAAATATAAGAAAAAGCGTGTTAAGTCGCTGTCGCTGGCCACCAGTGGCTGTAGTCGGTGGCCCGTTTGCGACGAGCCTTAAATTCTTTTAAGTTCGCGGTTAATCGAAAGCTTCTCTTGAATGAACGACATTTATTCGAAACAATATAATCTCAATAATCTTCGCGGTAGGTGGTAAATGATATCACACTCGGAAACCAACCTAGAGGTACAAGCTCCGTGTTCGAATCCCACTATGGCATACACGCTTAAGCAGTTTTTCTCTCATAATGTGCATATTACAACATAATTACCACGTACTGACGGTAAAAGAAAACATCATGAGAAAACCGGTATACCAAGATCACCGGTTTATGTAACCTGCTAATCCTCGTACATGCGCGGCGTGTCCGTTCTCTCTACGTGAAGGTTCGAGCACAGCAGTGGGATGCTATTAGATTAATCTTCATCTATATTAAGGTGACCAACTATTTTTTCAAAAAGAGTACACTTTACAAGTATTTCATAGGAGAAAAAAAAGAAGAAAAAACGATAAAAACTTTATTTTCTTTTAAAACATATTTTTCTTCGGAGTGGATTTTTTTTCTAAATGAGGATGTTCATTGTTCGTCTAATAATGTAGCTTGTAGCCACATCCGAACAACTATTATTTTGCATATTTAAATTTGGCTGTTAAGATCGATATCGAGAAATACAAATGAGTATAAAATTATACAAATGAGTACTTTCAGAGTACAGGATTTGAAAAGAATACGGTTTGCGAAAAAAGAGTACAAAACTCAGTAAATGAGTATAGTTGGTCACCTCATTTACATATATTCGGAGCTCGAGATACATTGACTTGACACTTTCACCTTTTAAGAAAACAACTGTCAATTTAACCCTAAAAAGTATTCAGTAGGTAGTATAGAGAGAGAGACTGACATGCTCATAAGCCCGTGCGACAGGGAGATTGTTAGTGGGTGTAACTCATCAATTTATATTACACAACATAGATAAAAATATATTTGGTGCATACGCGTGCCACCCTACACAAAAAATGTATTTTTGTGACAATTCCGATTACAAGGCAAGGTCGACAGTGTCCCCATATAATAGAAAATGTACCTACCAAAAACTTTCATCACATCCAATTAAACTATCCTGGTGCCCAATAATGAAACAACACAATATTGCTAAATACAATCTTTTCGAATAGAATTTTCGATTAATTTCTATCAAAATAATATTTTATATTTGTACAAGGTTCGGCAATTATTAGTGTTAATTTATAAAGACGCATTTCCGAACAAAGACACGAACAAATTACGAACGCTGAAAACAATAAAAAATTATTTCTCTTTGCTTATTTCAGTACGTTTGGCAATCGGCTAGCCACAATATAATTTTGCTTTTAAACTGTTATTTATGTGGATATAAAACTAAGGCATAAGTAATTAAAAATAAAAAAGGAATGAAATTTATCGCAGAGAATAAAGAATACCAAGATGTAAGAAATAATTAATGATTCAGATGGGTTATGCAGGGTAAATATAAGAACTGTCTCATATGAGGGGAAATATCAAAAAAGTGTCCATTTAAACACTGTATATTAAAGCTCAAAAGCCCGCCAAAATGGCGCCTATGTAGATACAGTTTATGATATCAATGTAGTTGTTGTAGACAACTTGAAGAATCCCGTGTTAAAAATTTAATATCTTCGGCGACTAGAGTAGTTAGTGACAGCACAGTATTGAATACTTTAACAATTAGCGTAGTTCTTCCGTGCAGGGGCGGAGAAAGAATACTAACCTCTGCGGCCGGGGTCGGCCTGTCGTAAAAGCCCGTCTGGATGGCGACAACCTTTGGTCTTAAGTATGCCGCCATAATAACCTTGTGTTGTGTTCCGGCATTAGTGACCCAAGTTCCTGTACTCTTATGGAACAACAGCGTGTTCGCGATGCCACTAGCATTGCAAACGCCCATAGGCGACGGTAACTGCTGAATTCTAAGCGGGCCATCAGCCTGTCTGCTGTCCCACAGCAATCAAAAAAGTTCAAAATTATTTGATAAATATGACCTAATTTACACTGATGCTATTGTGGCGCCACCTCTACCCTCCATAAATTGGATACACAAATAAGGAATACATAAGAATTAGTACTCCATACTTGTCAATATAGCGCATCTATGTACAACATAATATCAGTTGGATTCGCTTTCAAATCGAAGTCCCCGGACTTGGCTTCCCCATTATTGAGAACGCCAGAGAAATTCTGCACACTCTTGTATCGATGCGCTTCTTCGATAATGCTTCTTACTGTGCAAAGCTGTCATCACCGCAAAGTGGTGTCACCAACCAACCCAGAGGTCCTGGATTTGAATCTCGCGAACACATGCAACGCATATTATAAACACAATTGCACGTGCTAATGATGAAGCAAAACAGCGTAAGGAAACCTACAACCCGTGATCACCAGCATAGCCACCAATCGGTCGACCTGTTACAAGCGTGGCGGGCATACTATCCGCTTTCATTAGACAATTAGGACTGTTTATTATTTAATTGTCGTCTGCACACAAATCGTGTTTACATACTCACAGGGTCGGATTTAAAGGTCTGCCTCGAGGCAACAAAGGAGTGGACATCCCCTGGCCCCAAATTATTTTCCAAATAAAATGAAAAATATTTCTTTCAATCGAATTTTTTAACAAAATTAATTTATTGTGAAACCAAGTAAGATTCTTTTCATTCTTTTAGTATTTAACAAACATAATTATAGAAATATAATCGGAAACAAGAATTATCTGGATATTATCGAAATTTGAAAGATTTTTTTCCGAAGTCTATTGTGGAGGCCCCGGTTGCCCTCTCCTAAATCCGGCCCTGCACACTGAAAGCAAGTACTGCTACCAATAACAATTTTCACCACTTCGAAGTATTCAGTTTTCTTTCTTTTAGATCTCATATATGGCAAAAGTGGAATTGTCCAATATGTAAGGCCACTATTGCTATGGCTAAAATTTTTCTTTTACATAAAAAAAAATTTATGACGAAGTAAACGACATAAATTCAAAACTGGTGTTGGACATGGCCCATAATATACTCAAATGACATCTAAATTAGCGTAATTTAATTATTTTTGCTATTTGGCCGGAAGTAGCGTGCCAACCATTTTGAATTCGAAATCAACTGTCAAATCTATACATCAAAGTTAAAAACCTTGCTAATTTTTGTATTATTCTTTCCCCGTGCGGGAGCCGAGTTAGAATACTGACTCCTACGGCTTAGGTGGTAGGGCTCCATGACCGTCTGGATGGCGACTACCCCTAGTCCCTAAATATACCGTCATAATAACTTCATATTGTGTTCCAGAACACAAGTGACCCAGATTTCAGTTCTCCTACGCTGAGGGTGTGTTACCGATATCCCCAGCGTCGCAAACATCCATAGGCGACGATAACCGTTTACTATTAAGTGAGCCGTCAACCTGTCTGATGTTATAGAACAAAAAAAAACTTGACCGGACATAGCATGACAACCATTTTGAGTTCGAAATCAATTGTCAAATCCAATTTTTTTAGACCGTTCATCGTTGATGTAAAGGCAGCTAACATTGTTTTACAAAACTTTTCGGAATCCTATAAGTAATGTTAATAAAACAAAATAAAAAACACATTTCATTATTTATTATCAATCAATATTGAGTCTGTGGACGGTTGCATATTGTAAATTGTGACCACCAATCGCAAACTGAAAATACTCCTTTTCGGTGATATGTGGAAAAACCCATTTAAAACACAATAATACAAAATATCTCTTATATATTTTAAATTTGCGAATAGTGTTTTAACATTAATAAGTATATATATTGCACAACAACTTAGGCTTATTAACTCCAAAGTCGTCCTAATTAGTCCTGAGAGACTAAAATGGCCGGTTAACCCAAGCGGTCAAGACAAATAAATATATATTTAGACATTTCACACATTCATCTGGGTACTAGACAGCTCATATACTACATATATACTTTTTTTGTAAATCAATACATATTATATACATAAACACCCAGACGCTGGACGGGAATCGAACCCGTAACCTCAACAACCATACCAATGTCATTTACGTCATCAAACCTTGCATTTTGTAGCTTACTACCTAAAATAATACGTGTAGTATTCGCCGTCATCTCCGATAATTATATTTCTTGTCTCAGTGGGACCTCAGTTCACCATGTTACTTTCAAAAGTTATGCTGTACCTCTGTTTCATGTGACATTAATTATCAAATTTTGTCATATATATCAACTAAATAAATGCGTCCATCTGTAACTATTTCAGACGACTAAGGTAGTCTAATAAGCCTTTTATAACATGTTTTGTACAATTTACTGCTAAATAACACAACACCGAATAAGGCATAACGGTACGACGGGAGTTAAGTGGTCTATCAAAACAATAATACGATTCCAAATTTACTTGTCTCCGTGCAGGGGCAGAGTTCTTACGAACCCTTGCGGCCAGGGTCGGCCTGTCGTAAAAGGCGACAAAACAACACTAACTAGAAGATAGATTAAATCTATTACCATCACAGGCCTTTGAATATGCTGCCATAATGTTGTGTTTTCCGAGATAATTGACACGGGTGCAAACAGCGGCGGGTTAGCTGTCACTCTGGCGTCGCAAACGTCCATAGGCGACGGAAACTGCTTACTATTAAGCCTGGAATACACATGCTACGTAGTAGCACATAAGCATGCTAGTTTCGAGCAGATGCTACTTAATAGAATACAATTAGCACGTGTATACGAAAAGAAAATGCTTGTGAACAAGCACTCTACTAAATCGCGAGCCGGTCTATTTTTCGTGCTAGTTAGCACACGGCGTGAGGCGCGGTTGAGAAAGGGGCGGCTCCAAAGCAAGTCTGAACGTGTATTCTATGCGAGCATGCTACTTGATTTTTTTATCACGATGGCTCGATGACAAACTTTAAATTTTATATTTCATTACCAAAATTATGAGTGTTTATGGAATGTACGCTCAAGTTTATATTTATGAAAGTAATAATATAACTGAATTTAATTAATTCCGCAAAGAAACGTCCATTTTGAATGCTGAATATGAGCATGTGTATCTCACACGTGCTAGAAAGAAGCATGATAGCAATAAGTATGCTTCTGAGGTATGTGCTCTCATGAGCAAAAGCACTTTGAGAGCATGCTATAAATGAGCATACTACCTAGTAGCAAACAAGCATGCTTTTCTAGTAGCATGTGTATTCCAGGCCTTAAGTGGGCCGTGAGCCGAAAAGTTAAAACAGAGACCACTTTGACCCTAACGCCATATTTTATTTATTTGCAAACAGTTGACCAACAGTCCTCTCAAATACGGAGAGAAATATCCGTTGTAGGTGTAATAGCACATTCAGATCTTTGGTTAATTACATGATTTCAATTATCAACATTATATAAACGAAGCTAAGGTCCGTGATCAGGGAAATCATCAAAGCTTTGTCTTATATCCGTGTTTTAATTACAATAACAGTGTATATTAAAAATATAATAATGACTTTCAAAAAGTTCAAAGACCTGAAATAAGCAGTACATATATAAGATTTATAGAATTAATTTCAAATCAAAAATATCGCATAAGAGATTATAAGTCACTGTATCTATCCTGAACAATTAAAAATTTAACAATATAAAAGAAAAAATTAAGTGACACTTAAAAAGTTTTGATACTTACTAATATTAGCTTTCCAACCGAGCTGTTTTTATGCAAAATTTACATACAAAATATGAAAGAAAACGAAAGCAATAAAAAGCAAACGTTATTTCTTAAAAAATATAAAATCTATTATTACTGATCAAAATCGACCAGTCACTCAACAGTTATCTCATTCTCAGAGTATATCTTCATTTTTCTAATAATCTAATTATTAAAAAACTAATTTTCGTCTATTAAGACGCCAAGAGGTTTTAAATCCACTCGATTATACATACGAATAGACTAGACAACAAAGGCACAAACATAACACGCCAATTATAATAACATAACATGGTACTGTTTTACTAGATTTGATCAAATTATATTAAAGTAAAATTTACCAATTTCTCATGTGTGTACAAATACATCTATAAATCTCTATATGAAGATTCCCTCTCTAAGCCATCAACATAATTTATGCGACCGATAAAAGATTTTACTTTTTAAAATTTGTATGGAAGAGGGATTTACCACAAAAAAAGGTTGAAAAACATCCCCCTTAAATATCGGTATGTTAAGAACAAACACATTACGAAATATAAATATAACGAAAAATTTGATGTTAAAGTTTTTAACTTATTGACTTTTTAAAGTATTGGAATATAAAATATCCCTAAATCACTTTGCCATAGACTAAGAAACTGTTCGTTGTCTACACTCACAGTTAAATAATTTATATTAAACTCATAGTTAAATTATTGCATGACTAACAATGATCAATGGTGAAAAAAAAATTTAGTCAGTAATATCGAAATCTTTTAATTATTAAAATGTTCAACGATCATACAGAATATATTATCAAAGTTCCTTTAACAAATTCACAATGAAATAGATATACACTAAAATACATACTAATATTTGGCTTTTAGAATACTATAAAATATAATATAATTGAGATAGAAAAACTAGAAGCACAACCATAGAGACCTTCGAATCTTCAACGTTGTAATATTTTTCGAATATCCAAACATCCGGAACCATAAAATACGAACCGATATATTACAGTAAGTCACTATGATATTTCAAAAAGATACAAAATTATTAATATAAAGTATATACTCTATCTCACTAAACAATAACTTTGCGTTTAATAATATAGGACATACTTATTACATATTCGTGTGACTTTATCGATATAAGCTAAAGTGCAAAATAATTCGCTTAGAAATAAAAAAAGCTATCAAACCGAGGCGAGACCATAAAGCTAAAAAAAGTTACAACTAAACCGTCCTTAATTATGACACGTGACGGATCAAAACCCCTTGAGCGTAATATATTCGGCTAGTAATTGTATAGAAAAATATATATTATAGTATTTAAAACTAATTTAACTTTACATAATCGAATATCATTTTACTATTTGAGAGCTCGTTCAAAATATTATGGCTCTTCCAGACAATCGGCGAAAAACGTTAACGAATTATAATCGATAATTGAAGGGTTGTAATTCTAAAGGGTCTAAGTGCCAAAAAAATAAAATCGATATTGTTACAAAAATACGATCTATGTACCAAGCCTAATAATATTCAAATGGATCCAAGTGCCTATCTCTTTAATTTTTCACTCATACACAGATGAAGTTGTGGCGCGGTCTAAGTACCAACGCACTTTCGCACAACCTTTTTTTGTTATATCTATCTATCTATCTATAAAATCGGCACTTATCGATATTATTACAAAAATACGATCTATGTACCAAGCCTAATAATATACAAATGGATCCAAATGCCTATCTCTTTTAATTTTTCACTCATACACAGATGAAGTTATGGCGCGGTCTAAGTACCAACACACTTTCGCACAACCTTTTTTTTGTTACATCTCTAAAACATAAAATTGGCACTTAGACCCTTTAGAATTACAACCCTTCAATTTATATGAGGCGTGTAGTAGCAAAATCCGCTATAACGATGTCGTTTGGAAATTCTTAAATCGAACTAAACCCATGCTAATTTAGTGGTAAACTACACGCCTCATATAATCGTATGAATAAAAATTTGTTCATTCTTAAATACAGATAAAATATGCTATAATTTAACGAGAATATTAAATAACGCTATATTAAACAGACGATGACTATTATTGCTTATCGGACGACTCAAACTACGAAATATCACTTGAGTTAGTGTTACCGATTGTAACGTACATCACTACAAAAT
Organism: Malacosoma neustria; assembly: GCA_963693495.1. Lineage (NCBI taxonomy): Eukaryota > Metazoa > Arthropoda > Insecta > Lepidoptera > Lasiocampidae > Malacosoma > Malacosoma neustria. The sequence goes on from OY856390.1 coordinate 13,258,167, forward strand.
GGTCACATCACTAGCATCGACCAATAGGAGCGAGCTCCGGCAGACGCCATTATTATTATAAGACTCCACTACGCAAGACCTACAAGAAAACGTTCCCTACGTTGCTATTAAAATATAAAAAGTTTAAAGCAAGTAAATATTGTAAAACCAACGTTTTTACCATCAGTAAACTCAAGTAACACAAGAAGTATCTTTTATTTGTGGCATTCATGCTCAACAGTTAGTATTTTAAATTCAGTCATGTCTGTTTTCTTCTGTTAACATAATAATGATAATAATCATTTTCATATATTTAACATTTAAGTACGAATTTTTTTAATATCAATTTTAAAATATAACGCTCACATTCATCTGCGTTCGCGCATGTTCGCCGATTGTGTGGAAAACCTCAACATAGCGCTGGACTTATTAGCATGACGTCCAACGGTGGGATATAGTGGATTGATTCTGAAATAGACAAATATTTATTACTTAGATATAACATAAAATAAATATTTAGATTAATAATAATAAATATACTGGGACAATTCACACAACGACATCTAGTCCATAGGTAAATAGCTTAACACTTGTATTATGGGTCCTAATAGACAACTGATATACTACATATATACTTTTCTTTTATAAATAAATACATATTATACATAAACACCGATATGACGAGAATCGAACCCGTGACTTCCGCAAGTTTACCGAAGTGCGTTAGCCGCTACGCCACGATTATTTAAAAACTATTTATTAAATCACAACAATTCATTAACATGCAAAATGTTTGATGCCCTCAACGCGCTACTATTTTCGGACACAGGAACGCACGTGGGTCATGGGCTCGATTCCTGTAGAGTCTGGGGATATATGTAATTATTTACAAAGAAAAGTATACATCACTTGTCTAGTAGTTCATATTGTGCAGCTTTAGGGCTAGATGCCGCTGTGTAAATTGTGAAAACTTTCTAATTTATTTTTAACATATATTTCAGTTAATAAATATATGATACAAAAGAAGAGCTAGACCAAAGAAAATATGGATGAATTGTGTAAAAGATGTTATGGCAAAAAAGGTGTGAATGTTCAGATGACGACTAAAGAAGGAGAGTGGAAGAAGAGTGCATGTTATGTCGACCTCACATAGCTGGCAGAGACAGGAAGAAAACTTCAGTTAAAACATGACATAAATACAACATTAAAACAACAGTAGTTAGTTTACAGTAATCATGTTTTTAATTGAATTAGTAGGTACAATAGTTAGAATCGAATTGAAATTGTCCTTTTTCCAATTCGATCGTCAATAACTACAACGCATTAGTAAAAACGAGGGAAGTAAATTTTATTCTCTGCTTTTGGTAACAAATCTTCTAAACATTTTTTTTACACAATTCGCACAGCGTCATCTAGTGCCACAGTAAGTAGCATAGCATTCATGTTATGCATGTTAGACGACTGATTATTACTTACTTTTCTTTTCTAAATACAGTGTAAACTCTTTATAACGTCACTCGATTTAACGATAAACTCGTTAAAACGTCGAAATAGCTTGACTTAAAATAGTTTACCTTGTTCGCTATACAAAAATACACTAGATAGCGTCACGTTCACTCTATTGAACGGCAACAATACGCTCAATACAGGAGGAAGACAGTATAAGTGATGTTGGAAGACGCTTTGGATTTAACCGCTCTATCGTGTCTACGATATGGAAAAATAAAGAAAAAATCCTACACGCAGAGGAGGATAGAACCTGCAAATAAATCTCAATACGAAGTTCTAGATGAAGCGATGCTATCATGGTCTTATAGACAACGTCGGAATAATATGCCAGTCTCGGGGCCGATCATGAAAGTGGAAAAATTAGCTGTAGAACTAGGATTAACTGCTTTCAAAGCACCAGAAAGATGACTCGGGCAATATGTACATATATATTATTATACAGTAGGAAAATGATATATTTTATTTCTCTCCATTTAACGACCCTCTCTTTAACGTCAAAAAATGCTCGGTCTTTTTAGTGTCGTTATACATACATATACATTACATTGTAAATACATATTATACAAAAACACCCAGACGTGATGTCGTCAATTAATTTTTTTTTAAATTTCAGGTTGGTTGCAAAGTTTGAAAGGAACGATCTGCATTTACCTCACGTGTCCGCAAGCGAGTGGTTCGCTAGCGAGCCGTCCCACGCCGCCTCCTTGTGCAAAGCCGCCTGGCGTTTCTTCTCTGTAACACACATAGAAACAAGTGAATATTTTTTTGTATCAATTGATTTTCATTTTAAACTACTGCAAAGCGAAAAATAATTTCCTACATAGGTAACACGATTATTTTATTGTTTTAAATATTTGTCGTTATACATTTATTAGGCGTTTGGGCCGTCGAGGTGAGCTTCCTTAACCCGGGATTATCCCGGGGGTGACTACGCACTGATAGCGTGGAATGTGAAATAAACTACTAGGTTTAATAGTTTTTTTATTATTAGCACTCCAAAATTTTGCACAATTTGGGAAAAATACGCTTAGTTAATGGACTGAAGATAGCGTTTCTGACAGAGAAATATTCAAATCATTCAAACGGTAAATGGCCGGTACACTCCACTACAAAGCTTACACCAGAACAGTGTTGAGTCAAGGCCAAAATACCATTTACGTTGTTGCCCATAAGTGTTATTCCTTTTCATGTGCATAATTTTATTTGAAACATCGACTATTGCAATATTTAGTATTTTCATCATAATATTATTTAATACATAGTAGTGACAGATTTGTAATTATATGATCAAATTAGATATATTCAGGTCAACTATCCTATTCATCGAAGGAAAGGTGGATTCATTAAAAGATAGTATGACAACTAAGGAGGATTAAAAAAACTAGAAGCACCTGTAATCAGTTGCAAGCGTGACGTACAACCGTTGCTAAGATTGATGGGTTTGATGGTTTATTTGTGACAATGGCGTAGCCATACGAAGAACTATTTGAGAACTTCTATTGAAAGTAGAAGACGGGAGTAGACGGGTAACTGATCGAATTCGAGGGTTTCTTCTCTCACGTACTGCCATTGTCCACCGTTGCATTTTGTGGCACTCGTGTTTAATACACAAGACATGTCAAATATAACATATTAAATGACAGGTGCGGGCGTATAGGGCGACGTACCCACACCACGTGATCTATATTTGTCAAGTTTTCCCACCATCCATAGTATATGAGAAGATGAGCCCTACCCCCTCTTCCCTGTGACCAAGTGTGGTATGGTATTTTGAAACCCCCCCCCCCCCCCTTAACGGGTGGCGTAATATGGATACGTTCCTTAAGGGCAATGTGATCCCTACAATTGCTGAACACAATGAAATAATTCAGGGCTACATCGTCATTTTTGTTTCGAAAAAGGTAGGATGAATGTCACAGCACGGGTGTGAGTTGAATGGGGCCTTTAAAGTGTTTTCGCATGACTACATATTATGTAATTAGGTAAAACGATTGCAGTGTTTAAAAAGGACAAATGTGTCGGTGGACGACCTCTATGGCGTAACGGATAACGCACTTCGTTACACTTGCGGAAGTCACAGGTTCGATTCCCGTCTCGCACCTAGGTGTTTATGTATAATATCGACGCTTGAAAGGCAACCTTTAATAAGCGACATTGAGTGAACTTTCCAAGTTAGTGATTTGAAGTTCCAATATTTAGAGAAAAAATATTGTACCACCTAATTGTTGAATTAAAATCATCGAACAGAAAATAAATAACCATTTTAATCCAACAATTCGCGAGTTACAATGATTTTTTTCTAAATATTTGAAAGTCAAATCACTAACTTGGAAAGTTCACTCAATGTCGCTTAATAAAGGTTGCCTTTCAAGCGTCGATATGTATTTATTTAGAAAAAAATGTATATAAGTAGTATATCAGTTGTCTAGTATCCATAACACAAGTGCTACGCTACTTATTTTGGGACTAGATGGCGCTGTGTGAATGGTCACAAAATATTTATTTATATATGTTACACTGAGCTAGTTGTATTAATGTCACCTCTGGCAATGGTGATGAGTCGCCTCTCCTCCGCTCGCTCTTGCCTCGCCGTGCTCAGTTTCACACCTAGAGCACCGGACACGAGTCTCCTGGCTAGCGCAGTACATGTCTCGGGCCTCTGTCTGGAAAGTTAAGAAAAAATCTTTATCAATTTTACGCGGTGAATATATTATAAGTTGAAATCAAGATTGTTTAACTTAAGGACTGACTTGACTTTCAGCAGACAGGCAAACGGTCCACCCGACAGTAGGTGGCAATAGGTTTGATTGCTTTCCAGTCGTATCCTAGTCGAGGTATAAGTCGAGGAAATGGGTTTTCAAGTCACTAATAAAAATAGTTAACCAACATGAAAGAATAAGAGCCGTCGTACGATTCTCGTCCGTACTTCAGCATTGTTAATTGTTTGATGATAACGTTGATAGTCTGAAGGAGCGTACTCCACCGCACAACGTATTAAATAATTTTTTTTTTTAATAATGATGTATTCAATTCATGCTCACTTAAAATTGCACCGAAATTTAAATTTACTGCATTTACAAAGTAACTGTGCAATTACCAAAAAGGCGAACGATGCAATATGCATGATGCGGCATCTATTAATATTCCAATTGCCACGCGTATTTATTTAACATTTTATCACTGTATGCAAATGGATTCTTATGTCATCGTATCGGTGAGTCCAGAACGGCATAATCGGAGTTCGGTTACCGAATTCGCTAACGACTATTTATATTTGATGAAATTTTCATCATTTCCAAGGGCAGTGGTCGGCAAACCGCGGCTCTTTGGCTCCTCGGCTACGGATCTTCCGCGAAATGTTTAGTCCAGGCACGGAATAATACTTATTATCTATTATATTTCCTACTAAAGCAAATCATATGATAAAGAAATTATTACCTATTATTTAGCTCTTTTGGATGACAAGGTTGCTGAATACCCTAGTGTTCAGCAACCAGGGTTAATTTACCTAGAAATTAACCCTTTTGTTTCTCCAATCTCGAAAAGCCTTGAAAATCGTATTGTATTGTCGCCTTCGTTGCCACATAAACAAAATAGTTTAAAATATTCAAGTTGAATAAATTTCTGTATAGATCTTCTTGTTTGAATTAATACAAACATTATATGGTAGTTCTAAGTAGGGGGCGCTGGTGTGGCACCGTCGTCCAATCGCGGGATAGTTCACCAATCAACAAATACGACCGAAAAATATCATCTTTGAGAAATATTAAAATTATTTAATTCTACCGTCAACTTTAAATATTTATATGTACGACTAAATTAAATATGGTATACTCACTACGCATATTATAAACGAAGAAAAAGAAACGCTACGAAATTTACAATAACACGCTGATTTTTTTTACAATTTCAAAACACATCAAATAAGTTTAAATACATTTTATAAATGCAGCGACCACAATAATTTAAAAACGATGAATTTTAATAAGACGTTTAAAATGTCATTTAAATTAGTACTGTAATAAAACACAGTTCGATCAAGACACTTTTATTAGTTTTTGTTCATATTTATTATTCGCACTTTAATTTGCATTTACTTACTATACTATACTTGATTTTTATTTTATTTTGTCAATACCATACAAGCATGATTAACAACTAATCAAATTAAAAGTCGAACACAATCTCGTAAGAGAATAGAAAAAAAACAACAAAAGTATTTATTAATTTTAATAGCTGACTAACAAAATTACTGTTATTTTTATGATGTACTCATTTTGTTAATTGTGTACGTTTAAACGTATGCTTTATAATATTTTGTATGTATGACACATAATTTAAGCAAGAATGAATATTTATAAACTTGTGCCAAGTTTTTCAAGAGGTATTATTTATACAGAAATGTGTTACTAAATCTGTTTTTTTTTCGATGAAATTAATCATGACTACCCCCAGCCCGGTGGAATCGTGGAGTATGTGGAACTTCAGGAAAGTTGTTCGATGTCAGACCCGCTCAAAAACCCCGCTGTCCTCCTTTCGCTTAATGCCTGGGCCGACAGATAAACTGGCTCGCCGATCTCATGGCCCAGGTCGAGGTACTTAATATGATTTGTGATGACGTCATTACACTTAAATTCTTTTACTAACCATTAAATTTAAAACGAATTATCGAAATGTAAAAATGTTTAATTTTCAACAATAAAAAAATAATGCAAATGTTATATAAATAAATAAAATAAATGTTATATGGTTAATTATTCTAAACCTTACTTTGCAAATACGCCCCTAGCGCGACTACCGAGCCCATCTACTAAATGACGAATTTACAAGTTTTACTTCTGTCACTTTCTAGTCTTTTGTGTCTTCCTATTCAGATAAGATTAGTTTCAGATAGAATTACAGACTTTACAAAAAAAAATAAGCTTTTTTATGTCATTGGAACAGCAGATATTTTTATCCGTGCAGGGGCGGAGAAAGAATACTGACCTTTACGGCCATGGTCGGCCTGTCGTAAAAGACGACATATCAACCCACCATAGGTACGTGGTAGGGCCCCAAGCCCGTCTGGATGGCGACCATCTTTGGTTTCAAGTATGCGACCATAATAACTTTGTGTTGTGTTCCGGTATTAGTGACCAAATATCCTGTACCCTTATGTAACAGTAGCGTGTTCGCGATGCCACTGGCGTTGCAACCACCCATAGGCGATGATAACTGCAAAATTCTAAATAGGCTGTCAGCCTGTCCGCTGTCCTAAAGCAATATAACGCCTAAACAGTTACTGCCGAGTAGCGAAGATTTATTAAAATATTTAATGAATATTAACTACTCTTAATGTATAAATAATTGAAATAACTAATAATGTTAGTATAGTAATAATAATAACAAACCTGTAAGGCTGCAGGAACTCTGCACATTTCTTCGCTTTATTCCTCGATTCCAATGTAGCGGCGTGCAACGGTCGGCATTTCACCAAAGCCCGCTGCGTGGACAGCACTTCAGCAGCTGAAATAAACAAAAGAAACGAGTGAAATACCCAATATTAACCTAAAAATTTGAGTTAGACTTTACGACTTACGGAGGACTTAGGTCCTTTTTTTTGTCTCGGGGATACCGCTATTCTTAACGGGTTCCCCCGGCTCGGCGGGATCGAGGATAAGACTCCGGGAATGATATTTGGCCATCCGACTACCCACTAAAAACCCCGCTGTTCTCCTATCGCCTACGCCCGGGCCTACGGATATAATGGCTTGCCGATCTCGTTGCCCGGGCCGGCCCGTAAGTCTAAAACTCTAACTGCTAATTTTATAGGAAACATTTGACTTGTAGAGGTTATTTATTCCAACTAATTTTGAGTTGGACAGGTGAAATAAATAAAAATCCTAGATATAAGAAACATTGCTGTACATTATCGGTATATTATTAAAGTCGGCTTTCAAACAATGGAGTTGTAAATATTGTAAAATCAAACTCTTACGTTCGAGATACAGAGGTATATTAGGTATAATTATTTCGGCTCATAGAGTGTGCAGATTTTGAGCAATGGCGGTTTAGGGGGTTGAAGGGAAGGAAACACAATATTTTTTTTTTGAGTTAGGGAGGATTTCTACTTAGCGTACTGTATTAGTATCTTACTTTTACAATTCCGTTTCAATCCTGTACCTCTCGCCATCAGGCCTATGTGGAAACAACTCGAAATCTATGTCCATTAAAGCGTATGTAGGATTCGTATCATAAACTGTTGTGGCAGAGTCCCGAAAAGAATTGCTGTATATGAAGCAATTCTTTAAAATAAATAAATTTGTAAGATGCCGATTAACAAGAGTTTATTTTAACAAGACATGACAGAAGTAGAATGAAAAAACAAGTTACGGTGTAAAAGTCACTAGAACATTTTTAAAGTATACTTTTAAAACATGCCAGTGCTTTGATTATATAAATATACAAAACACGCAGGTTTTAACATAAACAAATGTCACTGTTCTTATTCACATGATTTCATTTCATAATGAGCGAAACTGAAGCCAATATAAAAACAGAGAGTAGAAATCCATGTGCGAATCTTATCCGAGATTTTATAAGGGATCTGATATGATTTCCTATCAGGCGTAACTGTCCGACATTATTTGTCAGATAGAATAACAATAATGTCGTGTCAATATGGAAAGATTCGAACAATGCGTTCTGCTGATTGAGTATTCTAGATTTTGTCGAACCTGACATTCAGGTACCATAGTTTTCTAGTGTTGTGTCAAAAGAAAAGGCAAAGAAGCTGCAGACATAAACTTTCTATTGCTATTAAATCTTTCATTGTCCAAGGATACACCATGTTGAAAATATCAATTGGAAGAATGTGTTTACTAATAAGTACCTCACCTGTCTGCTTTTATGTTTGAAAATAAAAGAAACTATTATTCTTTTAAAAATTTCGAAATTAAAATGTGGTATATAATATTTGGAAATGTTGAATAGTTGTTATCGCTCCATTACAGAGAGACCAACCAACTACTGTATAATTAACGAGGTACTGGCGCGAACTTATTCTCCAGAAGAGATATCCTTGCGATAGCTTTAGTAAAAATGAAAGATGTACATCGTCGACAGATGATGAATGGTGAACTAATGACTAATATTTACACATAGGTACGAGTATAACACGTAGCACGATATCGCTCTGGAATATATTATACAAAATAACTGACGGAAACGTATGAAACAGTTTTTTTAGTAGTAGACACGGCATCGCATGATCGATAACTGTTCAAACTATTCAATATAAATTTAATTATAATTTATAGTTCGATATATTTCTTTAGAAAGGATAAGTTAATGAACTTAATGTTAATGAATTTCTTAAAGACAGGCGTTTCAGATATACATTTTACGGACACATATACTCAGGAAAAATGATTCACATGTACATTAATTTTGTCCCAATCGTGCCGGTCAAGAATTCTCAAAAGTTTTTAAATAAATACTACAAAATAACAAGTATTCTGTTAAACCTCCAAATAACTTAGTTTTTATATTCTATCTGACCACCCCGATGCTGAAATGAAAACGTCATTTTCTTTGCTGTCTGTGATTTAAATTCTGCTACCTGCCCACGTTATATGGGATATTTCCATTTCCATTCCTTCCACTCTTCTTTGTTAGCAGTCATCTCAGCATTCACACACTTTCTCGCCATACCATATTTTACGCAATCCATCAATATTTGTTGTAATCTTCCCCTCCTTCTGTATCCACCCAGAGTGGGTGGGTATTCATTTCTAGAATTTTCCTTGTTATATGGCATTCTTCCTTTCGAATTATATGACCATACCACGTTGTTTTTTTTTAGTTTTTCAATCACTGGCGCTTTCACACTTCCTATAGTGTACCTATTCAATTTTAATTTTATCCATTTTCGTAACTCCACTCACATCCATCTCATCATTCGCATCTCCGCATCGGCATTTCGATCTATACAAAACGACAGGCCTTATCGGTCTTATAAATTTTACCTTTTTTATGGCTGTAGAACAGCAGACAGGCTAATGACCCACTTAGAATTCAGCAGTTACCGTCACCTATGGGTGTTTGCAACGCCAGTGGTATCGCGAACACGCTGCTGTCCCATAAGGGTACAGGAACTTGGGGTCACTTATGCCGGAACAAAGAAGATCAAGATCAAAGGTGGTCGCCATCCAGACGGGCTTGAGGCCCTACCACGTAGCTAGGGTGGGTTATTTTGTCGCCTTTTACGACAGGCCGACCCCGGCCGCAGAGGTTAGTATTCTTTCTCCGCCCCTGCACGGATAAAATCTTTGAGTTAAGATGGATGAGATAAGAAAATATGGACGAATTGTGTAACATATGTTATGACAAAATGGCGTGAATGTTGAGGTGACGACTAATAAAGGAGTGGAAAGGAAAGGAAAGTGGGTCGCAAACATTTTCAGGGACCTGTCACCATTTTCATTTTTCGATCATTATCGCTTTAGCAAACGGATTGATTGGTCGCCTTTTACGACTTGCTGGGAATGAGATGGGGTAGTTCTCTTTTAATTTCTAGACGGGACAGTCAACTTCTCTACATAACCATCATCTAATCAATTCAAACAAGCAAATCCCGTTTAAGCATATTCACGACTACCTTCCACATGTTTTCATAACTAGTTATTCCGTATCCATAATTTCGCATAGCGTTACTAATTGAATAAGCAAAAATGTTTTGTTTGTCGTGACCATGACACCGGTGCGGTAATGCTGTACGTGATTTGCATTGCTAACACATTTCTTTTAAGGTGCCTTACAAATGTGTAGGTACGTAGTCGTTAATGATAATTCATTTTTTTTATTGCTGAGGGACAGCAGGCAGGGTACTAATATTATAATTATGAAAGTGACTGTCTGTCTGTTACGTTTCACACCTAAATAGCCGAATAATTTTTGATGAATTTCGGTATATAGATAGATTGGACCTTACAGAAGGACATTTTATCGCGAAAATGAAACTTGAAGGGTGGTGAAATAGGGGTAAACGTAATTAAAATTCGTTTTTTGTTTAATTTATATGGCAGAACAACGTTTCCCGGATCACCTAGTGTTTATGTATGTGAGAACAAGACACACTAAAATGCGTACGTTCTTCATTTTCTATATACACTGAAACCAGTCGGGCAAATTATTGGCAATGTTCCAATTACGCGTATCAAGGGTGTGCATGTTTATGCGAAATGGAATAGCTTTAATGTGCGAAAAGCTATTTAAAAACTGGTTTATCCAATCAGCGGAACATTTACGGTTAGGGCCGAGTCGCTTGTTGCTAATTAGAATAGCGATTTGTTTATTTGTTTATTTCGAGTACAACCAGCTAAAATGTTATCTTAAAATTAACAATTTTATATGTACATGTGTATAAAAATACCTAAATCTTCTTCTTCATCCCAGCGTCAAATCCTGGTTGCAATCGAAACTTCAGTTTCGGTGCCCGGGGTCCGTTTTCCGACTTTTTCTACTCCACTTAGCACGGTCTTCAGCATCCCTGGTAGTGAGCCCATTGGCACGCATATCACCCCTCACGACATCAGACCAGCACTTTTTGGATCTACCCCTTCTGCCCATACCTAAATATACATATACCTACCTAAATACACTGGAACAATTCACACAGCGCCATCTAGTTCCAAAGTAAACAGCACAGCGTTTATGTTATGGATACTAGACTACTGATATACAACTTTTTATTTTGTAATTAAATACATAAACCCAGACTCTGGAATTGAACCCGGGACTTCCTCAGGGGGCGTCAGCCGTTATGCAACGGAGGTCGTGTCGCCGTATGTTATAATAAGTCAGGTCTGGGAACAGACAACAGTAAAAGTTATTTAATAAACAACTGTAAAATATATACCTAGTCAGGTCATAAGTATTGTCACACAGTAAAAACTTTTCTTTTAGAATGCTGGCCACAAAAAAGTTTATTGAATTAGAATTTCGAATTGTTCATGAAAATAAAAATGTATAACTTTTAGAATTTTACTCATTTTTAAATATGGAGTGGACGCTTAAAGAAGACCGTGTTGCAGTTATTGCATTGCATCGTTGCGGTTACGCGCCAATTCAAATTTTTAACATACTGAAAAATTTGAATATTACCAAAAGATTCGTTTATCGTACCATCAAACGATACAATGAAGACTCTAGTGTAGATGACAGGTCAAGAAGTGGTCGCCCTCGGTCTGTTAGGACTCCAGCAGTGATAAAAGCTGTGAAGGCACGAATTCAAAGAAATCCCAAACGTAAGCAGAAACTGTTGGCCCTTCAGATGGGGTTAAGCAGAACCACGGTGAAAAGGGTGTTAAATGAAGACTTAGGGCTTCGGGCATATCGAAGAAAAACAGGACATCGTTTGAATGCTCGTCTAATGGACCTGAGACTGAAGAGATGCCGCGCTTTGTTGAAGCGGTACGCGGGAAAAAATATCGGGAAATTCTTTTTTCGGATGAAAAAATGTTTACCGTAGAAGAGAGCTACAACAAACAAAATGATAAGGTGTACGCACACAGTAGTGAAGAAGCGAGCAACCGTATTCCGCGTGTCCAACGAGGTCATTTTCCACCCTCGCTCATGGTATGGTTGGGAGTTTCTTATTGGGGCTTAACAGAGGTACATTTTTGTGAGAAAGGTGTAAAAACGAATGCTGTTGTGTATCAAAATACAGTCCTGACGAACCTTGTGGAACCTGTTTCTCATACCATGTTCAATAACAGGCACTGGGTATTCCAACAAGATTCGGCGCCAGCTCATAGAGCGAAGAGCACACAAGACTGGCTGGCGGCGCGTGAAATCGACTTCATCCGGCACGAAGACTGGCCCTCCTCCAGTCCAGATTTGAATCCGTTAGATTACAAGATATGGCAACACTTGGAGGAAAAGGTGTGCTCAAAGCCTCATCCCAATTTGGAGTCACTCAAGACATCCTTGATTAAGGCAGCCGCCGATATTGACATGGACCTCGTTCGTGCTGCGATAGACAACTGGCCGCGCAGATTGAAGACTTGTATTCAAAATCACGGAGGTCATTTTGAATAAACTTTAATGTCATAAGAATCTATGTTTTGTTAAGTTCATTTTGGTATATGAATGGTTACATAATTAATAAACTTGTTACAATTATTTTACATTAAACATGTGACAGAATTTATGACCTGACTAGGTATATATGTATGTAGCGGTGGACAAGTAGCGATTATGTCAGCAACTCCCGCAAACACGATATCCTTCAAATTTGTGACAACTGATACTAATCATCAAACACTCGTAGTAAAACTGTGTTGGTTTATTAAAAACTAGCGGCCCGCCCCAGTTTCGCACGGGTATACTATAAGGTTCTAGTTGTATTTTTTCTTCAAACGACAAAACTTAAAAGGCATGCCTCGTACCTCGATGCACAATATATAGGTATACCTTTCGATGTTTTCTTCTCTACAATATGTTATTTCCAATACCCCTATAGTGTTTCACTATATATAATCAGTGCCTCACTGATTCGGTAATGTCCACGTATAACACTCGCCGATGTATATCTATCTATATGTCGCCCACACTCGCCCGTGCTCTCGTGTCTTGACAGTGACATCTTCACAACTAACATAGACAAACGAGACAGCGTAGATAAGGTGCAAAAGCATACCATATATTAAATCGCATATAAATACTACAAGTCCCAATATAGTTCGTTTTAATGTCCTTAATCTCTCGAGCACCTACAAAAAGCGTCATACTAGAAAAAACTAATTCCAAGTTCTGTGTACAATATTTTTTATATAAAAGTACAGTACTGCTGTTCTTTAGAATGCCCCTCCTTAAATATTAGGCAAGCCCTTTGCTTGTTTAATAATTTTATTAAAACACTAGGTAGTGTTTTATACCAGTCCCACGTCCCACAGTGGCTTGACAAACAGACTATCAATTAATTATACTATTCGGCGCGAACCTTGGCCACAGTTCAATTCACGTACAGTAGAACACAACATGCGGCTTTCTTACTAAGTGAAGATGAGTAACTAACACTTGTATCAAAGTTAAAATCAAAACAGAATATCACAACACGACAATAATTGCTTGCTTATGACATGACTTCAACACTTAACAATACAAATTTTTAATAACTTTGCACTAAATAGAGCAGTAGCTACTGTACTAAGTAGCACCTTATCTGTGCAGGGGCGGAGAAAGAATACTAACCTCTGTGGCCGGGGTCGGCCTGTCGTAAAAGGCGACAAAGCAACCCACCCTAGCTACGTGGTAGGGCCTCAAGCCCGTCTGGATGGCGACCACCTTTGGTCTTAAGTATGCCGCCATAATAACCTTGTGTTGTGTTCCGGCATTAGTGACCCAAGTTCCTGTACCCTTATGGGACAGCAGCGTGTTCGCGATGCCACTGGCGTTGCAAACACCTATAGGAGACGGTAACTGCTAAATTCTAAGCGGGCTGTCAGCCTGTCTGCTGTCCTACGCAATAAAAAAAAAAAAAAGTAGGGTACAGTAGATCTGGTGAGGATATTGTACATTACTTTAATAATGATGGATGAATGTATATCAAAAGATAATATTAGATAGTCCTACAAGACCAATATAATTTATATTATAACTCACTAGAGACTGAAAAAACTATTATCTGTATAAGGGGCCATCCATAAATTACGTCACACGTTAAGGGGGAGGGAGGGGGTCGACGAAGTGTGACATTGTGTGACAAGGGGGTGGGAGGGGTCCTAAATTTTGTGACGTCACATTTCCAAACCTACGTGTTAAAACATGAACTTTGCACTATTACCGAAATACTCAAAAACATTTGCACCTCTATCTTGATTGAAAATGTTTGAAAAAAAATTGAAATGCGAGATTGTCGCACGTTGTGATGTACGACGATCTAGCCTTTGGAGACTATTACGAGAGGGGTTTTTACCACCACCTGTTTTAACTAGTCAGACGCAAAGCTGGTATCTAACTAGAAAAAAATGACGCCGAAGGTAAATTTATGTAATACTAATTTCGGAACTGTTGTTTGAATTCAATAATTTCTAAATGTAAAATTGCAAAATATGTGACGTCACACTAGGGAGGGGGGAGTCTCACATATGTGACCAGCTGTGACAAGGACGGGGGAGGGGTCAAAAAATCATGAAATTCGTGTGACGTAATTTTAAGGATGGCCCCTAATCCGGCCATCGAAAACTAGTTTTAGATACACCTTGTGATACTGTTTAATAAAATAAACTGTGGCACAGGTCAGTGATCCACGTGACGCAATATACTAGTTTTGCAGCGAGCAAGTGGAACGACGCCCGGCCCGCACCGCACGTACACCTTATTCGGCTAATAAAGCTCTGCTTACAAAATATGTATTTTTTATGCCGCAGTGGGCAATAGTTCCAATATGGAAATTAATTTCATAACAAGAATTATTATTATATTTTACTATAAATTATGTAATTCAGAAGCGGTGAGGCCCGCCCTAGCTTTCTGATAGGATAGGCACCACGGCGCAATGTCCTTCCGCCTGACGTAGGTCCTCTCGGGACAAAGATATTTGGGAAGTCCCTGTGTCGTATAGAGCCGTATGTGCCACCAATGTGTGCATGTCGTGTGCAGTGTTGTTATTGATACGGCAATTGCCGTATTATACGGCAATCCACGATTTTTTTTTTCAGAAAATACGGTATACGGCAGGCCTCCCATTGCCGTATCATAAAATACGGCAATTGGCGGTGGTGGAATGAAACGATTTTATACTAGCTTAATGAATAAAACGGAATGTACATAGGTGGAACCTTGAACAGTGTTACCAACCCTACTGTTTTATGAGTAGATTTGCTGTTTTCACACCGATACCCCTGTTTTCTGTTTCATTCCTAATTTTTACTGTTTTTCAAGCATGAAATATTTTAGACGCTAAAGAAACTAAAATATTAAATCTTGACTTCTCGCATAAGCAGAAACATTTACCGTTGCAAAAAATATACATCGATGGAAAGGTGCCAAATCTGATCAGAAGAAAGAAAGAAATTGGAGAACTAGAAGAAGAACAGCTGAAAATATTCCCATAAACTGTAAGGAGTTTTATCTGGAAGCTGCAAAATAGATATTAAAAATTCCTTTTAACGACAGAAGTATTAAAATATCTGATGATAGACCCCAAAGCAATTCTGGATCGTGAGATAAAAAAGAAATTCCCTTCCATTGCAGATATAGATTATTTCTTCTTTTAATATTTGTCTAATTAATATAACTGGACTGGATAGAGAATGGTAAATGTAAAGAAATGTCAATATATCTATTGTCCAAAACAAAATTCCCGATATTATCAACTTTTGAAAACGTGAACACGAATTGAAAATGGAAACGGGTCTCTAACATTTCTCGTAATATTATGTCAATTATTGAAGAAACTTTTGTGCGTACCACATAGCAGCGCCACCGTGGAAAGGTTATGGTGTATGTACGTGGAAATATCGACTATAGCTCCGGACCTCAGGCACCGAAACTAAAGTTTGGGTTGCAACCGGAATATAACGCTGATGTATGATGATGTCGCGCAAAATGTGCGACAAAATGAGAAGCAAGGATAAGTACGCACTAGATAAACATGAATCTGAAGTAATAGAAACGATACGAAACCTTTATGGAGAAGAAAGACATGAAGAATAGACGTTTTTAAAATAAATAATTAAATACGGCAATTTGGTATTTTTTCCTTTGAAATACGGCAAACCAGACTCTGACATACGGCAGCTCAGATTTATAGGATAACAACACTGGTCGTGTGCCTCGCGTGCTGTGAGAAGCGACACGCCCTCATCTCCATTATGAACAAGACCTCTCGCTTCCGGCCAGTTGTGAGTGAATAAGAATGAATCACTTTGACCTTCTGGGAGGTAGTAATGTCCACGATGGAGACGCCGAAGATAGCGGCCGTGGGAAACTCGTCAGAGGAGGTTTCTTTAACTGTACCTATGCCGCTAGGGCATAATATGTGCTATTTCGCGTTATATTTTTTACTATAACGTTACTTAAAATTATCCTTTTCAAGTAGCCCATCGGTAGTATATTTATTCCAAATCGAATTTTTTATATTATCGATTAATAATACAAAGCCGTTTTACAATAATACCTCATAAAATAATCAATAAATGATTATTGCCAACATTGTATGATTTTATACTTATTTAATAGCATCTCATGAATAAAAAATGGTGACATAAGAATTTGCATACTTAGTTATTATGTTCAGATGTCAGCTGGAATTTGAGATGAACATTTTCGTAGCGTCGAGCCCTATCTTTCTTGAAGCTACTAGAAAATATTTGAAACAAGCTTTAAGAGAGACTAGCTCAGTGCCGTACATACATGGGTGACTGCCGCTTTATCCTGATGAACCTATGACGATAGAGAAGGATAAAAATATATATAATCTATTGTAATAAATGTTTTGATTTATATCATAAATATTATTTAGCTATTTAAATTTAATATACGCTTTACTATATCATAATAATTAGTATAACTAAAACTGTAGCAATTTAGAATGTTTTTTTATTGCTGTGAAACAGCAGATAGGCTGATGTTCTACCAGACGGGCTTGGACCCCCTACCACTAAGGTCCTTTTGTCGCCTTTTACGACAGGCCTTCCCAAACTGCAGTGGTCAGTATTCTTACTCCGCCCCTAAGTGGAGATAAATGCATGGTATACATACAGCATACCGTCTCTGTAATGTGTGTAATGTATATTTGTCAAGATGTCACTACATATCACTGTAAACACGAAAATCACGGTCGAGTGTGAGCGACACACAGGTGTACATCCGAAAATGGGATATACGTAAACATTGGCGAGCCAGTGAGGCACTTATATTAGTAACACTTTATAAACAACTAATCATAGTTGGACTGTAATTTTACAAACATCAGTCACTTTATAGGATTATTATAATCAAAAGCGAGAAATACAACAGAATGGATAAAAGGCTCACTTGAAAATAGCCAACCAATTAAAGTAAGACGTACACATACCGATGCCTAAACGGTAGACAGATTTATATACGTGGCAATTATATTATAATATGCACATTTAGAAAGAAAAACAATATAAATTATTCTCAATTATTCTTCTGCGAGAAGATGATAACTAATGATAATGAGAATCTAAACATCGATAATGAATTCCTCATCACTAATGAGGTGGTACAACACTACGGGTAGATGGAGCGACGTTTGAGAGTGCAGGCGCTTGCCGCGCTCTTGTTGTATTGAGTTGAGAGGTTATTATAATATATACGGACATAATAAATAACAACTTATAAAGTTTTGAATTAGTGATTACTTATCTAGGACTAACTTTTAGCGTCATCCTTAGCTTTAGTGAGACTGCATAATTTTTATGCCTGTTATACAAATTTTATTTCAAGCAATATGAGACATTCAAATATTATTACCGTGGCTAATTTTGTTTCTTACAGAAAGCAAGAGAGGTATGGTGACATCCCCGATTATGTTTGCGAGTTAAGTAGAGAAGTTATCACCCTTTCGCCTTATGCTATGTCTTTTTTTCAAGGTAAAACTCAGTTTGCAAGTCCCCGCAGGCGAATCGGGGGTATGCAGGACTCCGTTAGACTACCCGCTAAAAATCCTTATTGTCCTAATGCCTAGATCCCGTGGCCATATGTTTTAGGTATGATTATATAAGGCTCTATTATTCTAATTGATGGAAATCTCCGTTTTATCCGTGCAGGGGCGGAGAAAGAATACTAACCTCTGTGGCCGGGGTCGGTCTGTCGTAAAAGGCGACAAAACAACCCACCCTAGCTACGTGGTAGGGCCTTAAACCCGTCTGGATGGCGACCACCTTTGGTCTTAAGTTAGTATGCCGCCATAATAACCTTGTGTTGTGTTCTGGCATTAATGACCCAAGTTCCTGTACCCTTATGGGACGGCAGCGTGTTCGCGATGCCACTGGCATTGCAAACACCTATAGGTGACGGTAACTGCTAAATCCTAAGCGGGCCGTCAGCCTGTCTGCTGTCCTACAGCAATAAAAAAAATCTGCAGGAAGATTATTTTTTATTAATTATTGCACAAAAACAAGTAAAACTTAAAATAACAGATTAGCATGGTTTGACCATGTAATGCGAAGGGAAGAATGCCATGTAACTAGCAAATGCTAAAAATGCGAGTGGGTCGATACAGGAGGAGAGAAAGACCAAAGAAAAGATGGATGGATGGATTGCATAAAAGTTGATATGGCGAAAAGTAGTGTGAATGTTGAGATGACGGCTAAAAGAGGAGAGTGGAAGGAGAGAACATGTGCCGACCCCATATAATGTGGGTAACGGCAGGGGCGGAGAATCCTAGAAAAGTCTATCCGTTCAGGGGCGGAGAAAGTATACTAACCTTTGCGGCCGGGGTCGGCCTGTCGTAAAAGGCGACAAAACAATCCACTCTAGCTACGTGGTAGGGCCTCAAGCCCGTCTGGATGGCGACCACCTTTGGTCTTAAGTTTGCCGCCATAATAACCTTGTGTTGTGTTCCGGCATTAGTGACTCAAGTTCCTGTACCCTTATGAGACAGCAGCGTGTTCGCGATGCGACTGGGGTTGCAAACACCCATAGGCACGGTAACTGCTAAATTCTAAGCCGGCCGTCAGCCTGTCTGCTCTCATAAAGCAATAAAAAAAGGAAGAAGATGTTTCCTACAATCAGTAACATATATATTCCTTTACTTCCTAACTTCAAATTCCTTTATTAACAAATTCCTAAACCCAATCTACCGTGACACACGAATATCGTGGTCGGTTCAAATAAAAAAATGTAAATTCGCCGAAGCACGCAACACAACCCAATTTAATGAAAGACAAGCAGGAAATCCGTTCAGCGTGAAGACTGAAGCTTATATAAGCGGCACCTGTGAATCGTTATGGTCTAATGCGAAATGCAATTAGCAAAAACATTATCGTCCAAATAGCTCGTAACGATTGAATTCAAAGCTTACATTTTGGGACCTGGGTGTGACCCCAGGTCCTGCATGATGCTTCCTTTTCATTTACAAATATGATCATCATCGTGATCTTAGCGTTAAATCTTGCCTTTGTCTTTTTCATTTCGCACGGTCTTCGGCATTCCTGATAGTGAGATCATTGGCACGCATATCTTTTATGACGTCAAGCCAACACTTTTTAGTTCTACCCCTGCCTGGCTAGACATTTGTTCCCCACGTAAATAGTCGATTACTGTCAATCGTGGCCATACCAGCGAAGGCGTCAATCTTGCAATTTATCCGCAATGTCACAGACATGAATACAAAGTCCTTCCGTGTTACTCTACACATCCACCGGAACATATTCATTTGCGTAAGATGCAGTTCCTGCTTGTGCCGCTCTAGCCACAATTCACTAATATTATAAATGCAAAAGTGAGTTTGTTTGTTTATTTGTTACGCTTTTACGCCTAAACCGCTGAACTAATTTTGATGAATTTCGGTATAATCATAAATTGGACCTTCAAGAAGGACATATGCTATTTTTTTTTAATTCATATGGCAGAACAACGTTTGCCGGGTCAAATAGTCATTTATAAATATAATCTATACCTGAAAATAGATTGAATACATTTGACGCAATTTAGTTTTTACAGGAACGACAACCGTCGTACCTTTCAACCTAAAACGAAAACCTTACTCCAGGTCCAGTCGGTAAATTACCTTGATTAACGACTTAAAGGTATTTGTAACAACATAAGGAGATCCTGGACTCCTTACACTCCACAGTTAAAAAAATTATCAGATTTGTGTTAAGATCCATTTGGTTTAATTTCGTTTACAGTTTTCCAATACTATTTCTTCATACAGGGGCGGGGTAAGAATGCAAACCCCTGCGGTTGGGGTCGGCCTTATTTTTTAATGCTGTAATGCAGCAGACAGGCTGACGACCCGCTTAGAATTTACCAGTTACCGTCGCCTATGGATGTTTGCAACGCCAGTGGCATTGTGTACACGCTGCTGTCTCATAAGGGTACAGGAACTTGGGTCACTAATGCCGGAACACAATACAAGGTTATTATGGCGGCATACTTAAGACCAAAGGTGGTCGGCATCCAGGCGGGCTTCAGGCCCTACCATGTAGCTAGGGTGGGTTGTTTTGTCGCCTTTTACGATAGGCCGACCCCGGCCGCAGAGGTTAGTATTCTTTCTTCGCCCCTGCCAGCCGGGGTCGGCCTGTCATAAAAGGAGACAAAACAGCCCTAGCTACGTGGTAGGGCCCCAAGCCCGTCTGTATGGTAACTACCCTTGATCTTAAGTATGCCGCCATAACATTGGGTTGTGTTCCGGTATTAGTGACCCAGATTTTTGTACCCCTATGGGACAGCATTGTGTTCGCGGTGCCCCTAGCGTCGCAAACATCTATAGGCGATGGTAACTGCTTATTATTAAGCGGGCCGTCAGCCTTTCTGCGGCTCCTCAACAATAAAAAAACTTTGTAAAGATTGTCTCTCATCTGATGAAGACGAGACTAAACCTAGTAGATCATGATCAACGCGGAACTATTAAGGTGCAGTTTCTCCAGGAAAAAAGAGGAATAGGATTGAAAACTGATGACGTTATATAGGAATGACGCCAATAGGACTTATAACTAGATATGCCGAAGACCTTGTTTTTAATTGCTGTGGAACAGCATACAGGCTGACAGCCCACCTAATAGTGAGCAGTTACGTCACTTACGGATGTTTGCAATGCCAGGCGCACACGCCAACGTCTATGACTATACCGAAATTAATCAAAATTGATTCAGCGGTTTAGGCGTGAAAGAGTAACAAACATACTTTCGCATTTATAATATTAGGATAAAACACTCAGACTTAAGTCGTGAATCGAACCCACGAACACCGCAAACGGTCACGCGTGCGTCGTGAAATTCAGAATTCAGCCAAATGGAATAGAAATGTGGAAATGCAAGCTCCTAGCACCCCCTAGCCTAAATTTATGTTTCAATCAAGATTTAATGCTAAAAAGGTGTGATCTGCCATTTGACCGGCAAACCATAAAAATAAGAATAACTTAGGCCGCCAAACAATTGTAGCAACTTCGATCGATTTTTACCTACTCAAACACACACCTTTATTCCACTAAATACGATAAAAACATCATGCATGCATATAATATATATGAGCTCAAAATAGCTGGGAAAGCTAAATTACAACTCAGTTGTCTATTATATTATTTTTGCTTTTGGTATCAATGCTTTAGCCATTGATTTTGCCAATGTCACATTGAGAGAATTGCTAGGTGTTTTGATTGGATGGAATATTATTCGATAATCCTAACTAATATTATAAATGCAAAAGTGAGTATGTTTGTTTGTTACGCTTTCACGCCTAAACCGCCGAACCAATTTTGATGAATTTCGGTATAGTGATAGATTGGACCTTGGTGAAGGACATAGGATACTTTTTTTTCTTAAATTCATTTGGCAGAACAACGTTTGCCGAGTCAACTAGTAATAAATAAAATTAATCGAAAGTATTCTCAAACCTGTATACATGAATATAATAGAAGTCACCATTAGTCAGCATAAGTAATTTACATTAAATAAGTAGAGGAAAATATTTGGGTACTCCTGAAGTTTGGTTTTGAATGAGTTTAATTTTTTTTTTACATTTAATCAAAAACATAAATAATGCCAGTTAATTGTGGATATTATAAGGTATCATTTAACAAATATTAATGTTTTAAATTAAAATTAAATTTCTTTAGCTTGTGTTTTGTTCTACAGGTAAGTTTTTACATTTTACGAAGAAATTATTAAACGTTAGAAACAAAGATGTAAAACAGAAAAATGTTAAAAAAAGTTTATTCAATGTCTCGTATTTCCTCCCCGGGCTCATTCATTCACTTCACTGCTTTCATTCGGTTCCTCATCGAACGGATAGACGTCAGAACGTTGTTTTGTGGGATGTTATCCCACTCTTCTTGTATAGCTGTTTTAAGCTGTCTAAGCATCTCCAGAGCAGGATTTCTCGCTCTGACTCTTCTCTTCAACTCATCCCATAGGTGTTCTATGGGATTCATATCCGGGCTTCTTACTGGCCAGCCCATAACCGCAATACCGACTTCGCTCCGGTATTCATTTACAATACCTGCGGTATGAGTCCTGGCATTGTCCTGCATAAAAATATGAGGCTCCAGACACTTCGATGTGACGTGACCCATTTATGACTGTAACCGAGGTCCAGATATAACCGCAAGTTCTATCGGCGCTTATGCTTCTCCAAACCGTGCATGAACCGCCACCGTAACGGACTCTTTCTTCAATGCAGCAATGTGCAAAACTCTCCCTCTCTTCGATACACCTTCTTTCTTCCGTCATTACTATACAGGATGATCTTACTATTCTCAGAAAATAGAACTTTGCTCCATTGAAGCTATGACCAATTTAAGTGCTTAAGTGCAAAGTTGAGACGTGCTCTTCGGTGGTCTACCGTCAATTTTGGGTCATTAACTGGTTTATGACGTTTCATGCCACATTTCGCCAATCTTCTTCTTATGGTAGAATCGCTTATAGTCAATCCTCGAACCTCACGGAGCCGCTGCTGCAGTTGAATAGAGTTAAAGTGGCGATTTATTAGAGGAATTGACACAATATACCGATCGATACATCGAGTTACATCTTGCTCAGATGTAACTCGATGTCTACCAAATCCTGGACGGCGAGTAAACAAACCAATTTCCCGATGACGCTGATACACTCTATTGACAACAGAGAGGCTTAGATGCAATTGTGCAGTCACAACACGCTGACTATGCCCTGCATCCAGCAACGCCACGACTTGGGTGGCTTCTGTGGGCGACGCATCCATATTTTTTAGGAAAAGATCTCTTTGGTAGGTTGTCACAGTGCTTAGTTACCAATCACGCTCAGCTCAGATCAGAGCTCAGTTAACAATCTCTACACTGATTTATTGGATGAAAATTCAAATTTGGAATTCTGGTATACCATTGTGTAGGCTAAACTGCCAGCTATTTATTGGCGTATTTTTTTTTTAATGATATCAATCCTCTTTTTAATTTAAATGCCGCCTGAATAATATTTGCAGTCGAATTTCGATTTTTTTATGAGAAGTTTATTTTAGAATTACGACGAGGTTATTATATTGTTTCATCCTCATCATTTCAGCCGGAAGACGCCCACTGCTGGACAAAGGCCTCCCCCAAAGAACTTCACGATGATCTGTCCTGCGCTGCCCTCATCCGACCTATTCCGGCGATCTTGACCAGATCATCGGTCCATCTTGTGGGGGGGCCTACCAACATTGCGTCTTCCGGTACGCGGTCGCCATTCGAGGACTTTTCTTTGTTTGGCCAAAGTTTATTGAAAGATAAAAAACTTACAGGAAACGCATATGAAATTATTCCCGTAAGGGTATTGAGGTATATTACTAGGGTTTTACTATATTTCAAATCAACAGTTATTAATGACAATCAATAAGGAAGTGGTAACCTCTGAAGTACCACCTCAAATCTCAGAGATAAAATATACATAATGAATACATAAAACATAACCACGCTTGACCTAGAATTGTTACGCACGTTGCCTACAGAAGTCACCTCTCGAATACAAATTACGTACGACGTATTACGATATTTGTATATTTTATATTTGTAATACATGTGCAGTTTTGTAAGATACGACCGAAATAGACACAAGTTCAAGGCAGCGATGGATAACATCTTTGCATAAAAATACAGTTGCATAAGTGGAACGCGCTAACGAAACCGAGAGTGGTGGGCGGGTTAATGTTGAAAACAAACAATCACTTGTTTTTATATTTTTTTATTTATTACTAGCCGTTCCCGCCGGCTTCGCTGGTCGAATAACACAAATTTTTTTTTTCCGTGATCTATTTTTTTCTAAACCTATTTTTTTTCTAAAATAAAAGTAGCCTAAGTTTCTCTTTACTACATCAGCTATCTCCCAGTGAAAGTCCCGTTAAAATCGGTCCAGCCATTTCAGAGATTAGCCGAAACAAACAGACAGACAGAAAAAATTGTAAAAAATGTTGTTTTGATATATGTATGTACCGTGTATACATCCAAATGCATTAGTATAAATTATTTTAATATTACAAACAGACACTCCAATTTTGTTTATTTGTATGTATAGATCATGAATATTTTTCGCGTGCATGTGACGGATTCAGCTGAAACGACGTGAACTTCAATTTGATTAATAACACTAATATTATTTAATTTTATCTCGAATTTTATCGGCTTTTCATGAGTATCCCGTCCCGTAGTCCACGGGAAGAGAGATACTCACATCTCCCCTTTTTTTTCTTAAAGCTAAGGCTGTTGTTGTCTCAGACGACTCGACAGCGACTACGGACGTTAAGGCATTCCAACGGATTCCAACCCCGTGGGAGCAGGGTCGATCAGCCGTGGCAGCGTGCTCAGTCACGCGCCTCCTGTGAGGCGCGTTTCCGGCTAGACCGCTGCATGGGGACAATTGAGAACAGCCACGAATGGCAAGAATACTATTTATTTGGGGACTGTCGGCTCCACCGGTGAAGCCGATCCTATACTAATCTACTACCGTTTCGGAGTACTTGTAGCGGGGAGAGAAGAAACGGCGAAAGAAACTCCCCCGCAACACGCTATTCTACGTGTATTTATGTATTATGTGAGTTGTGTTCGTCTACAGGCTATGGGGGGCGGAAGGCATCCCTAAAACTGTTCCGTCGGGCTGGTCACATTTCCCCTAACTATTGAGTACGAGGTATATAAGTGTTGTTGTGTTCGCTTTCTCTTTCTTCTCCCTCTCCCTTTGCTTCCATCCTAGTGTGCGTTTGGTGTACGTGTATCTTGTTTGGGTGTTTCTGGTAATATGTTGTTGTGTTGTGTGTGTGTTATTTGGCTCTCGGGTGTTTCTTATGAAATGTGTGTTCGGTAGGTGCGGAATCGTGTTTGGTGTTGGTGGCTCCTGTGTGCAATTTGTGTTGCAAACAAAAACTGTATCCCCTAGAACTTTATGGAGTATGGTTGATGTGTGTATAGCTGCTTGTTTTTGTAGTATCTAGCTACTAAGCATGTGGCTCCTATCACTATTGGGATGAAAACGTTTTGATAACACAAATATAATATAAATAATGTTTATACTTAATTTTCTTATAATTTTGTAAAATATTCGGACAATTGTGGGCTCTGGCTTCTGTAATACAGACTTTCAGTCTAGCTCAGAAGTCAGGGAAAATTTTGTATGTAGATTACTGTATATTTTGCAAAAAAAAACACTATTATTATTAACTAGAATAATAAAACAATTATATATCTACTGTAAGTCATTTTATAAGCACGTATAGAATTGGAAATACCTTCAAGTGACCAATAGTTTAATTACTTAAATTATAAAGTTTAAAATTTTAAGAAATCATGTATTTTGAAAATAATAAATTCCATATACTACTAAATCTAACTGTATATATTATTGAAAAATAGATGTTGGCCGATTCTCAGACCTACTCAATATGCTCACAAAATTTCATGAGAATCGGTCAAGCCGTTTCGGAGGAGTATGGCAACGAAAACTGTGATATGAGAATTTTATATATTAGACTAGCTGACCCGGCAAACGTTGTTCTGCCATATAAATAATAAAATGTCAAAAAATTAAAAAAAAATTTGGGGGTGGGTCACCCCTAACATTTAGGGGGATGAAAAATAGATGTTGGCCGATTCTCATAGATACCGGATAAGCACAAAAAATTTCATCAAAATCGGTCAAGCCGTTTCGGAGGAGTATGGCAACGAAAACTGTGACACGAGAATTTTATATATTAGATTTACACAACGCCATCTAGTCCCAATGTAAGCAGCAGAGCGTTTGTGTTATGGGTACATATTTCTAGCAATTATACGTTAATAAAACCTACACTAAACAAAATGCATGATTCAACAATTGCAATTGCATAAACATTCTCGAAGCAAGGTAGAATTTTGTTTCTTTCGAGATCATCATTTGCACAATTGTAAATCTATTGTTGGCGAGTTCACGAGCATAAAATGCAATCGCGATTACTTAAACTTACGCCACTTGAATATCTGACGAAATGTTTAGCTTCGAAATACTTGTAAGATGACATAAATACAAGTATTTTGAAGACTCAAGAAAAGGAAACACAAGACGAAACAAGTATTTCAACACAAATACAGCCAAAGTATAAAACGGTTGCAGTTCATTTACTTCAACAGCTTTTTAAATAGGAAGAACTGAAACATTAAAATAATGCCAAAAAATGAATGAAAGTAGTTGAACCGTAGATACGAGCTGTGCGGCCAAGTTTTGAGGTTACATAGTCAATTAAACCAATATGAAGTCATGTTCTAGGTTGTTTGTTAGGCGGCGCCGGAGGGCCAGTAACGACCTCCGGCCGCCGTAAAAGCGGCCGCGGGCGGCCCCTCGGGGGAGGACCCGCCGCCCGCACTATTGCCGCGAGGGTGAGGGCTGCGTGCTGTTCCGCGGCCCCCCTCAACTCCTAGAGTTGTTAGGAGAGCGCCGGGGGGACGAAACCCTGACCCCCTGGCGCCAACACTTTAGAAGGGGCCCGCCTCAAGACAAAGGGCGGGCCGGCGCCGGCCCGGGCCACGAGATCGGCAGGCCATATATCCGTGGGCCCGGGCGTAGGCGATAGGAGAACAGCGGGGTTTTTTAGTGGGTAGTCGGATGGCCAATCATCTTTCCCGGAGTCCCACATATCCCTCGGTCCCCCCGGGCCGGGGGAACCCGTCAAGAGAGGTTTTTCCCCGAGACAAAAAAAAAGGTTGTTTAGAGTCGCCAGAAAAATTAATTTGACTTTTAATTAATAAAACAGCCTCTAACTGGCCAAGAGAAAGATTGCTGTGAGCCACCATCAAAATATATTAAGATGGATGCATTGTGCGCAGATTGATGCTAGCTGCCTGTGCCTGTGAATTGTGCACGGACCCCGTAAGTCGGCGATCCGGCATTAGTGCCACCCTGCACACCCAAACCGACACTCGGATGTTGTTTACTCAAGAAAAAAACCAATAAAAGTGTCGCTTGAGGATATCCTCATAATAATATATATTAGACGATTGACAACGAAATTTCGTGTCCTACTTTCAATGTTAAACGAGAAAAATAATTTAAATAAAAAGGATGACAGATTCTTCCTCAAAAAGGGGTTAACGTCAGGCAGGCGGCCGGTTATAAAAACTAAGTTACAACTATTGCAACATGTAACATGTTGTGCCGACCACATAAAATATAATGTGGGGCAGGAGGAGGAAGAATTAATAAAACAGAAATATGAGTGTTATAAGAATTCGATGTTCAGACTACTTGTGAGCACAGCGGACAAACTAACATTTACACTAACCTACTTAGGTTAGTGTAAATGTTAGTTTGTCCGCTAAAATACTAAAATACTTATTTTAGTGAGATACAATAAAAACATAAAATTTATTTATTTAAGTATAAAGCAGATAACAATCAAATGAATACAACATTTTAATATATCACATTATACAGTATTTTGCTCCGTACAGGGGCGGCGAAAATTACTGTAAATTCTGCGGCTGAGATCGGCCTGGGGTAAAAGGCGACAAAACAACCTAGCTATGTGTGGTAGGGCCCTAAGCCCGTCTGGATGGCAACGCCATATGCCGCCATCTTGTTGTGTTCCGGCTTTAGTGATCCAGGTTCCTGAACCCCTATGGGACAGCAGCGTGTGCGCAGTGCCTTTAGCGTCACAAACATCCATAGGCGACGGTAACTGCTTACTATTAAATGGGCCGTCAGCCTGTCCGCTGTTCCTCAGCAATAAAAAAAAACAGTAATAGGGAATTACGCGATAGGTGGGACCGACCATGTTAGTAGAATTCGCGTAAATCGGAGTTTTATTGTATTATATATAAGGAGAAGATACAGGTCAAACTATGACCAAATATTGACTAGTGGGAAGTTGTTCTTGTGATTATTTATGCATTATTAAAAATGATAAATGACAAGGAAATAGAAATGAAAGAAGATATGTAAGATATTAATTAAACATTATATTTTTAGTATATTTAATAAATTTGATACGATTCGATAGATATATTTGCATTGACTTAAACGAGTCGAATTATGATGGATTTCGTTTAAATAATGAATCACGTAATTTATTGAATATGGTGAAAATCGCCCCCGAAACCCCCCGTATACTAAATTTCATGAAAATTGTTGGAGCCGATTCCGAGATTCCAATTATATATATATATATATATATATATATATATATATATATATATATATATATATATATATATATATATATATATATATATATATATATATATATATATATATATATATACAGTATTTTGCTCCGTACAGGGGCGGCGAAAATTACTGTAAATTCTGCGGCTGAGATCGGCCTGGGGTAAAAGGCGACAAAACAACCTAGCTATGTGTGGTAGGGCCCTAAGCCCGTCTGGATGGCAACGCCATATGCCGCCATCTTGTTGTGTTCCGGCTTTAGTGATCCAGGTTCCTGAACCCCTATGGGACAGCAGCGTGTGCGCAGTGCCTTTAGCGTCACAAACATCCATAGGCGACGGTAACTGCTTACTATTAAATGGGCCGTCAGCCTGTCCGCTGTTCCTCAGCAATAAAAAAAAACAGTAATAGGGAATTACGCGATAGGTGGGACCGACCATGTTAGTAGAATTCGCGTAAATCGGAGTTTTATTGTATTATATATAAGGAGAAGATACAGGTCAAACTATGACCAAATATTGACTAGTGGGAAGTTGTTCTTGTGATTATTTATGCATTATTAAAAATGATAAATGACAAGGAAATAGAAATGAAAGAAGATATGTAAGATATTAATTAAACATTATATTTTTAGTATATTTAATAAATTTGATACGATTCGATAGATATATTTGCATTGACTTAAACGAGTCGAATTATGATGGATTTCGTTTAAATAATGAATCACGTAATTTATTGAATATGGTGAAAATCGCCCCCGAAACCCCCCGTATACTAAATTTCATGAAAATTGTTGGAGCCGATTCCGAGATTCCAATTATATATATATATATATATATATATATATATATATATATATATATATATATATATATATATATATATATATATATATATATATATATATATATATATATATATATATATATATATATATATATATATATATATATATATATATATATATATATATATATATATATATATATATATATATATATATATATATATATATATATATATATATATATATATATATATACCTAGTCAGGTCATAAATTCTGTCACATGTTTAATGTAAAATAATTGTAACAAGTTTATTAATTATGTAACCATTCATATACCAAAATGAACTTAACAAAACATAGATTCTTATGACATTAAAGTTTATTCAAAATGACCTCCGTGATTTTGAATACAAGCCTTCAATCTGCGCGGCCAGTTGTCTATCGCAGCACGAACGAGGTCCATGTCAATATCGGCGGCTGCCTTAATCAAGGATGTCTTGAGTGACTCCAAATTGGGATGAGGCTTTGAGCACGCCTTTTCCTCCAAGTGTTGCCATATCTTGTAATCTAACGGATTCAAATCTGGACTGGAGGAGGGCCAGACTTCGTGCCGGATGAAGTCGATTTCACGCGCCGCCAGCCAGTTTTGTGTGCTCTTCGCTCTATGAGCTGGCGCCGAATCTTGTTGGAAGACCCAGTGCCTGTTATTGAACATGGTATGAGAAACAGGTTCCACAAGGTTCGTCAGGACTGTATTTTGATACACAACAGTATTCGTTTTTACACCTTTCTCACAAAAATGTACCTCTGTTAAGCCCCAATAAGAAACTCCCAACCATACCATGAGCGAGGATGGAAAATGACCTCGTTGGACACGCGGAATACGGTTGCTCGCTTCTTCACTACTGTGTGCGTACACCTTATCATTTTGTTTGTTGTAGCTCTCTTCTACGGTAAACATTTTTTCATCCGAAAAAAGAATTTCCCGATATTTTTTTCCCGCGTACCGCTTCAACAAAGCGCGGCATCTCTTCAGTCTCAGGTCCATTAGACGAGCATTCAAACGATGTCCTGTTTTTCTTCGATATGCCCGAAGCCCTAAGTCTTCATTTAACACCCTTTTCACCGTGGTTCTGCTTAACCCCATCTGAAGGGCCAACAGTTTCTGCTTACGTTTGGGATTTCTTTGAATTCGTGCCTTCACAGCTTTTATCACTGCTGGAGTCCTAACAGACCGAGGGCGACCACTTCTTGACCTGTCATCTACACTAGAGTCTTCATTGTGTCGTTTGATGGTACGATAAACGAATCTTTTGGTAATATTCAAATTTTTCAGTATGTTAAAAATTTGAATTGGCGCGTAACCGCAACGATGCAACGCAATAATTGCAACACGGTCTTCTTTAAGCGTCCACTCCATATTTAAAAATGAGTAAAATTCTAAAAGTATACATTTTTATTTTCATGAACAATTCGAAATTCGAATTCAATAAACTTTTTTGTGGCCAGCATTCTAAAAGAAAAGTTTTTACTGTGTGACAATACTTATGACCTGACTAGGTATATATATATATATATATATATATATATATATATATATATATATACAAGAATTGCTCGTTTAAAGATATAAGATAGGATTCACGCCGCTGTAATTCATGTTTATCGCGCATAGGCGGTTGCGCTTAAAGCTTTTCGCTCCTCTATTGGACGGGCAAGGCAAGGGTTTCAAAGAAATATTATCAGAGTATTCATACTTTATTCTTTTAGCTTTATTGTTGAGTGTATATGGTGGTACGTGCCGGCGTGAACGTGTTAAATGAGTTGAACTTGAAGAAGAAAACCAACATCCTACAATTAAAGATAAGAAAGAGTAAAAGTAAAAGACGCTGCGTAAGTAGCTAGCTAGGCACCAAGCACCGAGCAAATTTAATAATTAGTCATTCTTTAGCAAACTTGTTAATTACCTCCAACCGTTAACTGGTGTTTACGTCACGGAGATTTTAAATATTTGTAATCGTTTAACGTTCCGCTTAGCGTGGTCATTATTTTGTTTTAAATGCATAACTTACATCACTTCATCATCATTATTTTAATGTTATTCCGAGAGCAAATCACAAATCATATTTATTTGTAATAAAATATAGTGTACATTTGATGAAAATATAATAATAAGTTTAATGTTTTCGCAAAGATTGTATACATATATTTGTTTGCATAGATTTTTCCACATTTTAATTTAGAAAATAGATACACTTAATTCTTTGTCAACATGTATTAAAAATTAACACGTTATAACTAAAACCGTATGATTTATATTGTCTATTCCTTCGATAAGTTTAAGAGATATCTTTGAAATAAATAAATTTATTAGTACTAGTAAACATTGAATTGCCACTCAAAACTTTAAACTCTGTGTTCAGGGTAAATTTTCCGACGATGTCTTCATCACTTCGCACACAATTCCAGTTTAAACTAATTACTAATATTTGTATGTTACACATACATTATTATTTTTATTATATAATTATTAAAGTTAAAAATACCAACTTTTCGCGAGGAAAGATATAACTATTTTCCTCACTGCGGGATGAAAAGTTCGCTTCTTATCCCCTGTAGGTGCATACCGCATGGGTCGAAGGTGACTCATTCTCGTCCGGTTAGATTACACTGGCGCACATGCACATAACTCACTTTTCCTCCCGGTAATCTAGTAACGACTTGTTTATCAGTGTCCATGACAACTGAAAATTCATTTTTCTCCCTATATGCGCAATATACTACTAAGTCATTATTAATTAGTTTTATCGTTTACTAAAACAAAATTAAAACATTAATTGATAAAATAGTTGACGAAACCGCGATAAATAATACGAACATAAAAACAATTAATCATATAGACAAACCAACTGAATTATAATTACGCAATGTGAAGTAAGCTATTGCTGTAATTACTGAAACTGAAAGTACAGCCTTACATGACTCGTAAGTGAAATAACATTTAAAGATAACGTCGAATGAGTTCAATAGAATGTAAATTACCAACAGTGTGCCTTGCAATTGTTTTTAAGTAGGTTTTTATATCATACTACTTTAACCGGCAAACGTTGCTTTGCCATATAAATTAATTTAAAAAAAAAAACATTTGCGCCAAAAAAATGCTTATGTCCTTCTCCAAAGCCTTTTCTATCTCTGTACCGGAAATTCATCAAAATTAATTCAGCGATTTAAGCGAAAACTTAACATACAAACATTTATAATATTAGTATGGATACAGGCTTAGTTTTCTCTTGTCTAGGGGCCCGCACAAAGACGTTAAGACCACTACTATTGTTCACTCGATAGCGGGCGTTGTCAACTAACCAGGTTCTGGTACAGGGATTTCCTTCCGGAATTTTCTTGTACAACAATAGCCTGTGTAGAAACCCGAATTATTTTTTGATTTATCGGCACATCATGTCCAGTCCTTCTCTGTTAGCCGTCATATCATCAGTCACAATCTTTTTCATCATATGATCTTTTATGCAATCCATTCATTTCTTCTTTGGTCCACCCCATGGACATATTACGCTAGTCTGTTATTTTTTTAATTTTTCAGTCACTGACGCCAGTTTTCAATATGAGCAAAAGATAAGGTGTGCAAGTTGTATTCTGTTCGGTATTATATTAAGCATTCGATATGAAACGTTTGTAACAAAAAGGAACATTAACCAAATATAGCTGAAGGCGGATAAGATACAATAAGACAGAATTAATATGCCAAGGATATGTTACTCACCAATTTGAGCGCTGCTGAACACTATCAGAGCGTGTGTATCATCCACCCACTTAATCTCAAAACCAGTGTCCTTGTATTCACTGAACATAGAGAACAAATCGTTGGTCTTGAATTCACTGGGAAAATCATACACTTCCACAACATGACCAAATGTTTCATCATAGGGACCACTAAAAAGGGCCTGGCCCTTAGTCTGATACTGCTCGTAATTGTTCTTCGCTTTGCTGATTTGCACTTTGCCCACAGTAGAAGTTAGTTCCTCCAAAAGAGACGGATCTAAACATTCGCCACTTTCATCGAACACTGCATCCCAGTCGTTCTCCTCCCTCTTCAAGGACACTTTCGGTTCTAACTTCGCTTTCACTTTCTTCGTTTCAGGCTCCTTCACTTCCGCCACATTTTCAATGGGCGCATCCTGTTTCACATCCGCCGTATCAGATATCACTAAAACATCCGAATCGAAACTTTGCTTGATAATCCTCTTGCTACTTCTATTTATCTCTTGTGACGCACGTTTCAACTCATTCGTTTCGACATCCTCGTCCTTATTATATAAATAATCCTTATCAATAATATTGCTTTGATTCGCTTCGTTCACGGCCATGTTTTCATCGGACTCATTGGCTTTCCAATCTTTGTCCGTCTGATAATCTCTGCCGTTCTCGTACTCACTATAATAATTGGGGCTGTACAAGCCTAACTGTCCGTTAGTGAAATAATCTCCTATATAAAAATTCTCAGCTACATCTACTTCGCTTAAACTATTATCACTAAGCGATATTGCACTATCACTATTTGGCACTTGAAAGCCTGAAGGCACAGATTCGTTTGTATCACTCGAGGTTGCTTGGTCTACATGTGTCAATGTCGGAGATCGCTGATTCCTGAGGTGCGGTGGTACATAAACGTTACAGAAGTTCTTATCGAGGGATTTTCTAGGGGTTCCGTGCGCAGATTTGTCCCTGGGTGCTGGTGATTTCGGGCATTTAACTCCTTCTGCACTTTGACTCTTCCTTCTATGGTTTCGTTCGGGTTTCTCCTCTTTTTCCGAGTTGTTTTCTGCTGATCGGAGCGCCCTCGGAACGTATACTGCGCGGTCTGGGCGTCGAGGTTTTGTCGAACCAGATCTGCCAACAAAACACCTTTATTAGTCCAACATAATAGGCGTTACGTATTGCGTTTGCATGTGGGAAGTTCATTGTAACACACCTGTACAAATATTTTCTGTTTTACTATGAGTTATTAACCATGCTACATTGCAATGAAATAAATATTCATGCGTTTAATTTTCAAAACTTAATTAGGTATGCCCAAAATATTTAATTTTGTTTAATCATAGCATACAAATTAGAAAGGTCATTCTTTGTTCATTATTTTATGTTTCAATTTACTTAAAATCAAGCGCTAATTAGTTTATAAATTACTAACGATAACAGCAAATTAAACATTTTATTAAAAAAAGATTGATGTTTAACTTAAGACATCAACATCTTTTGTTGTATACGTATACAATAAGGTGATAGAACACATTTAAAATAGTCAATGATTTACTATTACTTTTATTCAAGGTAATTAATTATAAAGGTCAATAAAAGTCAAGTTCAACTATTGACGTTAGTAATAAAGGTCAAGTTTTTCACAAAGGTCAGGTTAACCAAAGTTCCATAAAATAGCCAGATACCTCCGGGTACTTCCTTTAATCTATTGTTAACATGACAGAAAGCCTTGAAATATTTGTTATCATAACTGTATTATTATTATTGTTGTTGTAGGACAGCAGACAGGCTGACGGCCAGCTTAGAATTTAGCAGTTACCGTCACCTATGGGTGTTTGCAACGCTAGTAGCATCGCGAACACGCTGCTGTCCCATAAGGGTAACGGAACTTGGGTCACTAATGCCGGAACACAACACAAGGTTATTATGGCGGCATAGACCAAAGGTAGTCGCCATCCAGACGAGTTTTGAGGCCCTACCACCACGTAGCTAGGGTGGGTTGTTTTGTTGCCTTTTACGACAGGCCGACCTCGGACGCAGGGGTTAGCATTCTTTCACCGCCCCTGCACGGATAAGAACGGTAGGGTATGCACCCTGAACCTGAAGGAATGCTCCTTCCCACGTATAAATTCTTTTTTATTCACCACGTATAATGAATATGTCAGTTATTGTTGATGTCTTTTATAATACATATAAATATTTGAAAGTACAGAAACAATTCATTGGTCAAACGCAAGGTGGCAAAAATATAAACTATATCGTTCACGAATCATTGCGCAATCGTCCAGGTGTAATCCTTATTGTAGTATTCCTTGCGGTATATAATGTTTTTAAGTTAGATTTTTGTTTTGTTCCATGATGAAATAATAGTAAATTTCTAAATACTTATAAATAAAAAAAATAGGCCGTCATGGGGTGCCCTGTAGACGTGAAACATTCAAGTTACATACAAGAGACTTTCCGTGGAGCAGGCATGATGGCATCAGAGCGTCGCGTCGTGCCGTTTGCCGAAACGGCAATGTAGG
The DNA here is from genome assembly GCA_963693495.1 of Malacosoma neustria. Lineage (NCBI taxonomy): Eukaryota > Metazoa > Arthropoda > Insecta > Lepidoptera > Lasiocampidae > Malacosoma > Malacosoma neustria. The sequence continues at coordinate 13,294,056 of OY856390.1, forward strand.
TGTATTTTTTACAGTTTAAATTATAACAAAAAATAACATAAATAAGCGTTGCTATTTTATTGAAATGAACGTGAAATACATGCATTACGCGTGTAATAAATGCAATTAGTAACACAGAAAAACAATTACAAAACGTTACTTCAGTTGTTGCAATGGAGATATGTGTATGTATGTTACGTCAAATTAAAAGAAATTGCGCAAAAATTCAAAGGGCTTCACGGGCATGAGTATTTTGGCGCAACAGCGGCAGTCTGCGGCAGCAATCAAGCCAATCGTTACAGGCTTCGCTATTACAGTAACAGTCGCGTAATTTAGTAACGGGGGCAAGGCCAGCCAGTGTCCAACATTCGGCGCCTCTCGCTCGTTCGCTGGCACACTTTCGACGAGCGCGGCATTAGTTTGTGCAACGCGCGGGCTCACGACGCCGTTTATATGTCTAGACTCTAGACCCTATTTGGCAATCAAATTTTGCAACCGAAGATGCATAGTTAGATAAAAACCTATCGTGATATCGCTTAGAGCGTGTAACTTTTATTGTTTTGCAATAATCGTTAATATTTTATGCATTTAAACGCACATTCATACCGTCAATTAAACAATTTAAATCTAGAAACATTTAGAAGCACAATTTCAATTACTCCTAAAGCTGACAATCAAAAAGGAGATATAATGAATGACCTTTTGCAGTCAGAATCAAGTTGCTGCTATAAATGTATACACTAAAGAGTCAGATACAGTTGTATCAAATAGTAAACGATACAAATAATTTAAAATATAGTATAAATAAAATGATAGAGGTCTGCACTTATGCATGTATTACGGCAAAACTACTGGATAGATTTCGATTAAATTTTCTAAGTTTTATTTCTTAGACACTTAGCCCTTATCTAAAACAAAAATTATTGCACAACACAACAAGCTATACCTACAACAAGCTAAAGGTTGCCGGGATTTGAGGATTGGACCGGGATTGGAGAATAATGCCATCTAACATGCTGATTCTCACATAGCCTGGTTGACTTTCCCATACACAATGTTTTTTTTTTTATATCAAAATAAATATTCACATAATAATTATTCAATGCATGTGTTAAACCTCAGTAGCGTAACAGCTACACAAGTCGGAACGCCCGCGACTGGCACGGGTTCAATTCTCGTTGTGAGTCAGGATGTTTATGTATAATATAAATTCACAAAAGAAAATTATATTATTAACTAGCTGACCCGGCAAACGTTGTTCTGCCATATAAAAAATAAAATATCAAAAAATTAAAAAAAAAATTTGGGGGTGGGTCAACCTTATCATTTAGGGGGATGAAAAATAGATGTTGGCCGATTCTCATAGATACCGGATAAGCACAAAAAATTTCATCAAAATCGGTCAAGCCGTTTCGGAGGAGTATGGCAACGAAAACTGTGACACGAGAATTTTATATATTAGATTATTGTTATGTATAAACTTACTTTGGGACTAGACGGCGCTGTATGAATTGTCCTAATTTATTTATTTATAAGATCTATGGTTGGATATTTTTTTATTCTAAAAAATATATTGCTACATATCTACTGGATTCCGACATTTTAGGTTCACTGTTGGTTCGATGATATACAAGTGGAATGTGTAGAGAGCTCAAGATCTCGTGAAGTAAATTGCAAAAAGTTCATAATGGACTTATCTGGGACTCAAAAGGTTGTTGATGGCAGCAATAAGAAAACTATACAAGTATTAGAAATGGAGACATCAAATTCGAATTGGCCAAACATTTATAAATATTCTATCAAATGGATCAAAAAAAGTTACGACCTCGAATCTCCTCTAAAGAGACAATACACCATCTATAGAGATAGTATACTTGTTTTATCTAGATTTGGATAGCCAATGCAGTTTTTTCGTAATGATGAGAGACTGTCACAGGAAGTAACAGCGATACCGGGCGATTTATTATTGGCGAGCCCGTAAGTCGGGGTCGTAAGATCTGTGGTGGTGTTCGAGCACCTCTTATAAGGTACGACCTCAGCTTGACCACTGCATTGGAGGATCACCAAAGATAGCTAAAGTTGAAATCCTAGATATCATATAGACCAGTTTTTTTTTATTTCTGAGGTGGGAAAATGTTCTTATGCCTACCTGCCGTGCGGGCCATGGCAGGCTGTGTGGGACTGGTAAGAGCAACGTCGTTTACTCACTAGAAAACCACCCCCAGGCTCCTACTCCGTTTGCTTATGTACGGGGTGCCGGGAAATGGCGCGAACCGACTACCGTCACACCGCACGGCGATGACCCGTAGTGGGCACGGGCCTCTTCGTACCAGAGGAACATAACCTCCGGTCGCCAGAGGCCGTTAACACCTCCAGCGTCTTCTTCCCACGTAGGGTGGGCGAGTGCGTGGAGCCCCAACACACCTCACCTCTAAGGACATTGTGCAGGCAGGTACTCTTGCCCCGGGGTAGCCACCCATGTCCTCACACTATGGCGGTCGAAGGTCATAACTGACCTACGGCGCCGAGTGCCCCTACGTGATCGAGGGCGTCGCAAACCCAACCGCTCTCGCTCCCGTTCCGCCGCCTCCTTTATCATATAGACCAGCTATGCTAATGCCGGCAATACCCAGCTGCCGACTCGTGGCTCCAGAGCTTTGAAGCAGAAATAGTGTACTATTTTCCGTGACTGCACTGTCTGGTCCTAGGCGGAAGAACAACGCCGGTCTTTAAAAACCCGGTAAAATGCTGAGTCTAGGCTTCTTCTTAAAGAACTTAATACCTATTTTTTGTATGTGTTATTAACATAGTTTAAGGTGTATATTGCAAGTTCTAAATAAAAATCATTCTTTCTTTCTGTTTTTTCACTTTGAATCTATCATAGTATTATTTAGCAACTGATTAACAGTTGCGAGAGAATAAACGACGGAATAAACTCTCCTGCAAACTTATCTAATCTAAGTGTGTGGTCGCTGTCCGAGGATTATGGCGGTCAAAGGTCGAACCTTCTACAACTGTTTGACCTACTCATCCAAGATTGGCCTCGACGGATTTATCTGCCTTAGGGCGCGTTCCCACTGTCGTAACGATTAATTTATCGTTGGACGACTGTCGTCTCTAGCTGTTCCCATTATAACGATTGTTTGTCGTCAAAATTTTTTATCGTTTAGCGACTATCGTATCTATCTGTTCCCATTGGATCGCGACGACATTTTATCGTTTCACAGCAGTCGCTTTGTCGTTTACTCATCATTAGCAAGTTACAAATCTACAGTCACCTCTACGTGTAAACGACGAGACGATATTTTTATCGTGGCTACGATAGATTTGCCGTCACGATTTAGTCGTAACGATTTTTTACCGTTTTACGACTGTCGTTTTAGCCGTTCCCACTGTCATGACAATCTGTCGTTACTACAAAAAATGTCGTAAACGACAGTAAATCGTGTCGTTCTATAAGTGAACACTTCCATTTAAACATATAAGCCACGACACTTAAAACTACACGATTATCTGTCGTCACGACAAAGTGGGAACGCGCCCTCAGAATCTCAATGATAGGGTCGAAACTGTCTGTATTTTACTAAGACGGCGATGCGATGGAGATCTCTTGCCAACAGGTATTAAACAAAGCTGGTTAAGTGGTAACGCTATATTCTCAATGCAAGCTTACTCAAATTTTCCTTAACAGTCAGTATATAGCAATTATAATGTGGATATTTCAAAATAAGAACAGTAAACTGGCCACCCTATACTCTACCCACTTTACCAAAAAATAAAATGTAAACAAATAAACCAATATTCCTCAAACAAAGCTAGAATAAAAACAATATGGCGGGTATAATCCGACCGTAATAATAAAACACTCCTTCCAATCGACAATAGTACGTTGAACAGTACACTTATAATTACCAGCATATAATAAAACCAGTAAGAGATTTGGAAACATTGTCTTTTTAGGTTCTTTATAATGTTAGTTATTACAAATAATGTTGTAAATATGTCAATTTTATATGTATTATATTTATCATTCATTATTGTAAAAATAAAATTATTTTATGTTTTTTTTCTAAAAGTAAGGAATAGTAATATAAAAAAATAGGAATATAGGAGATATTTCTAATAAATAATTAAAAGTTGCTATGATAATTTTTATATTAAGTTGATTATTGTAAAATCGACATCCAAAAAACCCTTTTTACGATTTGTTTACATTTTATTTTTTGGTAAAACGGATAAGGTATAGATACTCTAGGTAATCTAGAGGTCGCGGATTCGAGTCGGGTGTCATGCGCCGCTTAGGCAGTTTTTTTCACTTAATGTGCTTAATTATACATAACTGCCATGTACAAACCGCAAAGGAAAACATTGTGAGCAAACCTGCATACCGCCATCATCAGTATGTGGTCCCGTCAATCCGTCTTTTTAACCTGGCCACAACGTAATAGTGACACAAAGGTTGTTGATAGTAACATAACAATAATATAAATATAATTAGCTATAACACGATAAACAAGTTGATTTGTATTCGTTATCATACAGCTGTGTAACATTTTCCTTGTATTTAACCAGCTGGTTATGTTAGAGTTATCAATACGTTAAAAAATAACACTCAAGGTCCTCACCATTTACTTTTCACATGACAGATAATCCTTATGTGACGCAACCTTTTTTAAACATAACACCGCACTTAGAATATTTTAATGTCAATTATCATAATTAAATTGTTTAATCAAACTAAAATAGTATTTTCTATTAATTTATTAAAAATATAGATTCAACAGATAATCTCAAATTATTTAAGTTGTTCAAATTAAGTTGTACTTGTCGTCTTGTTTTAGGTATCACTATGGAAACAATACAGTAAAATATATTTTAAGTTACATATGACCTTGAAAGATAGTCATTTTGAAGCCCCTTTGTAATTGGGGATAATGACAAGTATTTAATAAATCCCATAAAATTATTTCTCAAGTAAAAAAATAATACACCCCTTTGTACAAGACTTGTGTTGATTTAAAAACTCGAGACGATGGTATCATCGTCCCATGTTTATAATATAAACAAGTTAATGAAACGATGATTCATGCGACTTGATCAGCCCTAGAACATTGATCTATCGACCTTTATAAATAGCATTTGCAATGTAAATATTTAATGATACTCACTCAAAATAATCTTCGATACTCAGTCCAGTCGACATACGTTAAATCACTTATCACTGCACAATCACACCATATAAAGATAACGCCGTAACCAATCCACTAAACGACGTCCACCCGCGTCGACGTGCTATGGACAAATGTAGGAAGTTGACAGATACAGACCTGATCTTTTCCTGCGGCCGGGCGCGCTGCGCGTGCGCTTGCTTGCAACCTCCCACCGCCGCATCTACGAAATAAACATTACATAAAATGGCTTTTGCTACACCACTTGGACATTTTTATGATTAATTTTATGTGTTTGTACTTATTAGCACGTGGGTTTATCTTTTACAGAAAAATATTTCTAAAAATTCTTAATTCATTCAATATGACAATTTATACTTCGTGTCTTATATTGTAAAGAAATAACACTGCGATTTTGTTTGGATTCGTGTATGAAATGATATGTTAAACGGACCAGAAAGTCTTCGAGAGGGGATTGATGTTGGGAATCGAAACGGTAGTTTTTGTCAAATTGTACTCCTTCTGGCACAATGGACATGTTCGGCGCAATACGCATGCTCGATGATAAAACCGTATTTATACACTTTGTTTTCGCTTTTGCTACGTGGTAGGGCCCCAAGCCAGTCTGGATGGCAACCACCCGCCATAATAATCTTGTGTTATATTCCGGTATTAATGACCTAGGTTCCTGTACTCGTATGGGACAGCAGCTTGTTTGCAGTGCCCCTAGCGTCGCAAACATCCATAGGCGACGGTAACTGCTTAAGAAGGCTGTCAGTCTGTCTCAACAATAAAAAATTAAGTGTAAGTTACACAATCATTTTGTAATAAATCGTTAAGTGAGCATATCAATAATAATACACGAGCGTGACAGACTAACTGAACTTTATTTTATATCTGATCAACCCACATAAACAAATAAACAAGTGTTGTTACATGTGCTTAAATAGGTATATGGAGACTAATTAACCAACAGAAATAGATTGTAACATACAGACATTGATACATGTAACACGATGAGTGTAACAAGTTCTCAGGTGATTTACATTTTAAACTCACATGTTATTGTTGACTTTTATAACTGAAAATTTAATTTGACATAGAAAATGTTTCATCCTAGACTCGATGTGTAAAATTCTGACTTGAGCATAAAGTGTTATTTAAATATTAATATTTTATATCAATCATTTAATTTTTTTGATTCTTCAATATAAATGTTACACGTACGTAAACATGCTATTTGTTGTGTCGATTGTGAACGAACGAGTGGAGTGAATGTAAACACCGCAGAGCGAAAATCAGTGATGTGCACTAAGACAAAGGAATTACATTTTGGAAATAAACAATAAGCCTTTGAGACCCTTAATACGTTCGCATCTGCGTTGTAAATGGTGTAATTCATGTTTCGGGTCCATAATGCTTTTGCTTTCGCTCTACCGGACGGACATAACAAAAGGTTTCAACGAAATATTATACAAGGCTGATTGCACCTAGACCTGGCCTATTATACAAGAAACATATCATTGAACTTTTATCATCTTGTGCCATATTTGAGGATGCATGCATGCCCGGTATATAACAAATTTACACTATTTTCGTAACTACTGAAATATTTTTCACTAGTATTCGAAACCTTGTTCTAGATTTATAAATCTAGGCCATTAAAATTATACACTAAAACATACTGTATTTTTTTTTAATTTGTAAGGCCACTTGATGAATATGTTAATTCGTTTCTGTGTTACAAGTTTAATATAATTATATAATATTGTATATTAATACATATTTATATATTACCGATTTCTACACAAAAACATCTGCAAGAATTTTTTTTGTCGCAGCAATACTTACGTTAGAGTTATAATAATTAGGAGCTTCTCAAAATAAGTCCCTAACTACAAGGGAACAAGATAGAGTAACAGTCTTTATTTTTTTTTTGGTCTCGGGGAAGAACCTCTCTTGACGGGTTCCCCCGGCCCGGGGGGACCGAGGGATATGTGGGACTCCGGGAAAGATGTTTGGCCATCCGACTACCCACTAAAAATCCCCGCTGTTCTCCTATCGCCTACGCCCGGGCCCACGGATATACGGCCTGCCGATCTCGTGGCCCGGGCCGGCGCCGGCCCGCCCTTTGTCTTGGGGCGGGCCCCTTCTAAAGTGTTGGAGCCAGGAGGTCAGGGTTTCGTCCCCCCGGCGCTCTCCTAACAACTCTAGAAGTTGAGGGGGACCGTGGAACAGCACGCAGCCCTCACCCTCGCGACAATAGTGCGGGCGGCGGATCCTCCCCCGAGGAGCCGCCCGCGGCCGCTATTTACGGCGGCCGGAGGCCGTTATTTGCCCTCCGGCGCCGCCGACGTGGCCTGCGTTGGCGGGAGGGGAGTGTGGTGGTAGACTCCCGCTCCCGCTCCGCCGCCCCCTTTGCGGACATGACTGCCTCGCAGAAGGAGGCGACGGCCGTCCATCCAGGATCGCCCCCGACCATGGACAGAACCAGGGCCGGGAGCGACAGGTCCGCGCCGATTTGGGCGATGAGGGCGCGGCGCTCCTCGCGCCACGCAGAGCACACGGCGAAAGTGTGGTTCACCGCGTCCTGCTCGTCGCCCGCGCCACAGTGGTGGCGCACCCCGACGTCGTCTCCCGCCCTATGTGACACAGGTACCTCCCGAAGCAACCGTACCCCGAGAGGACCTGCGTCAGGCGGAAGGTCAGGGCGCCGTGGCGCCTTTCCAGCCATTCGGCCAGGACGGGCCTCATCGCATCGATGGTGGCGAGGCCCGCGCTGGGGTGCGAGAGGCGCTCCTTCCACTCCACCATGAGTACCTCGTCGCGCAGCTCCGCCCGTTTTACCTCAGATTCGCGAGGCGCGGGGCGAGAGACACGCTCGGCCACGTCCCGGCGCCACTGGTACAACAGCGCCAAACAGTCTTTATTATTAAATTAACCCCAGATAACTAAACTATATTCACGGTTACGAGCGGACTTCGCAATAAAAACCCATGATATTAACAAAAGTATTTATTAGAAATAAGAAATTACTACATGACACAAGTTTTATGTTTTAAGGGAACTAAATTAAAAACAAACTTCATCAATTATTATATTCTACACATCACATTGACAACGTGGGCCCCCAAGGCCAACAAAAAATTGGGTTTCTGCACTTTATATGCTATAATATTTCGATATGCCTTCGTGCCTTTAATGGACACAATACCAAATTTAGGGCACATTCGACATACATTGAACGGAGACTTTTATATGCTATAGGACACCCAGAATATCCTTACATGACCATTACATCTATCTCGTCTTAAATTCACTGTATGGATTCTCTGCTGTAGCCAGGCCTCAAATAACTTATATCCAATCTTCAGGATAAAACCTCGACGAGATAACGTTTTTTGTTTTGTTTTGTATATGATTAGACATAAACATAGTAAGTGTTAATTATAATGAGAATTAACATATGGAACATCTTCTATGTTAATCATCTTTTGGTTTTTAGATTACAAATATTTAAACACATTTGATCAACACAGTATCGACAAAGTGTATCTAGTGTGTATAATATTTGGTTTTCCTATAACCTCATTAAGGATGGGTTCATTGTGGAATCTTGTAAATACAAAAATAACTTCGTTTGATTGGATTTTGTATGGCCAAAATGTCGAATATAAATAAAATTATTATTCGTGCAGGGGCGGAGAAAGAATACTAACCTCTGTGGCCGAGGTCGGCCTGTCGTAAAAGGCGACAAAACAACCCACTCTAGCTACGTGGTAGGGCCTCAAGCCCGTCTGGATGGCGACCACCTTTTTGGTCTTAAGTATGCCACCATAATAACCTTGTGTTGTGTTCCGGCATTAGTGACCCAAGTTCCTGTACCCTTATGGGACAGCAGCGTGTTCGCGATGCCACTGGCGTTGCATACACCTATAGGCGACAGTAACTGCTAAATCCTAAGCGGGCCGTCAGCCTGTCTGCTGTTCTACAGCAATAAAAAAAATAAAAAACAGAGGTTACGATGGCACGAGCCCTTGAATTTTTCAGCTATTTAATAACATTTTCGAAATATTATAAATAAAATCAATAAGTTCACTTCCACTTCCTTTTATTACTTGAGGTGTGATAAACATTACCTATAATTATTGTTTATGAGGGGTGTAAGGGGCCCCACCAACATCTTCGGGGCCCAAGTCAACCTCACCTGCAAGTCGGCGCACCCTGCTGAATAACGGACGAGGCTCTGACGACGGCTTTCCTTTTGGGGTTGGGGGGTCAGACGGCAGTCGCCCCCGTAAAAGCCAAAATCTGCCAAATCACATGGAAAGATTAAGAGTACGAGATCGGTTAAGGGCTAGGGCGCCGCCGCATAACGGCGCGCAAGAGCTTCGCCCGGCTCTTGTGAGAAGTGGACAAGGGCTACCGTGTCATGGGCGGGCACGGCTAACGACGCTAGCCCCATCTCACGCAGCCCAAACATCTCGAAAGATCCGCTTCGCAACATGGAACATAGGCACGCTAACCGGACGCGCGAGAGAGTTGGCCGATGTGCTCTCCAGGCGGAGGGTGGCCGTGGCGTTCCTGCAGGAGACTCGGTGGAAGGCCAGCAGATCCCGATTCATTGGGAATGGCTACAAGCTGATGTACACAGGTGCACCTGGTGGGGAAAATGGGGTTGCCATAGTGCTCTCGGAGGAGTTCCAGAACGACATTTTGGAAGTGAAACGTCATAGCGACCGGCTTATGGTCGTTAGGGTACTTATTGATGGGGTAGTTACCCACTTGATAAGTGCCTATGCGCCACAGGCCGGTTGTGACGACGCCGATAAAATAGCGTTTTGGAATTTACTCGGAGAAGTGCTCCGTGGAATCCCATTATCACAGGGGATTGTTTTGGGGGGTGATCTGAACGGTCATGTGGGTGATGAATGTGGGGAATTTGAGCGTGTTCACGGTGGATTTGGGTATGGTAGCCGCAACGCGGAAGGGGAGGACATCCTCAATACGTGTGCGGCTGCCGACCTTGCCATCGTGAACACGTATTTCAAAAAGAGACCCGAGCATCTTATCACCTACAAGAGCGGGAGGAATGCTACCCAAATCGACTTCCTACTCACTAGGAGACACCACATCAGCAAAGTGGCCAACTGCAAGGTCATACCCGGTGAGAGTCTCACTGCACAACATCGCCTTCTTGTCATGGACCTTTGCGCTAAGCCTAAAGACACGCATACCGAGCGCGTTCAGCGCCGAATCCGGTGGTGGCTGCTTGATGAAGTCACGTCCCAGGAGTTCGCCTTAGCTGTCGGTGACAAGTGCGCCGGTGGTGTGACGGGCGAACCAGTTCAGGCTTACTGGGACAAGATTCAGGCGGCTATCCTTGGGTCGGCGAAGGAGGTGCTTGGGGTGTCTAAGGGTGGTCGCAAGTGTGACAAGGAGACATGGTGGTGGAACGACACAGTCCAGAGGGAGACTAAAGCGAAGAAAGCCCTCTTTAAGAAGTGGCAAGCGTCCAGATCTCCTGAAGATCGCGACGCATACCGGGTGGCAAAGCGCGCCACTAAGAGAGCTATTGCCAGAGCCAGACGAGACCACTTACAACCACTTTACGATAAGTTGGAATCGTCTGAGGGGCAGAAGCTCATCTATAAGTTGGCGCGCTCCAGGGTCAAAGCGGCACAGGACATTTCCAAGTGCCGCTGTGTAAAAGACCCTGTGGGCAACCTGCTATGCGAGGACCTCGCGGTGAAGGAGAGATGGCGCTCGTATTTCCACGAGCTGCTGAACATGCAGCATAAAGGGGTGCAGCCGCCAGATCTTCCTCCGAATCAAGGACTAGTGCCACTGGTAACGCCTGCAGAGGTTCAGAATTGTCTTCGCCACATGAAGAATCGGAAAGCTGTTGGATCCGATGGAGTCCCCATCGAAGCCTGGAAGGCGATGGGCTCTCGTGGTGTGGGCGTCTTAACCGACCTCTTCAACCAAATACTCCTCACCAGTACGATCCCGAGCTAATGGAGACTGAGTATCATTACTCCAGTCTTCAAAGGCAAGGGGTCGGTCCAGGAGTGCGGTAGTTACCGAGGGGTTAAGGTCATGTCCCACACCATGAAGCTCTTCGAGAGGGTTATAGACTCTCGGATTCGACAGGAGTGCACTGTCTCGGAATGTCAATATGGGTTTCGCCCTGGTCACGGGACAATGGACCCTGTTTTCGCCCTAAGGACTGTCGCGGAGAAATACAGGGCGAAGAATACGCCTCTGCATTGCCTGTTTCTCGACTTGCAGAAGGCCTTCGACTGTATTCCTCGCGCGATAATCTGGTGGGCATTGCGGTCCAAAGGGATTCCAGAGGCCTATATTGACATCATCCGAGACATGTACCGTGACTCCGATTCCGTAGTTCGGACCGCAGTTGGCGACACAAAACCTTTCCCCATCACCGTCGGGGTACACCAGGGATCCGTCCTTAGTCCGTTTCTGTTTAGCGTGGTATTAGACGTATTGTCAAACAGCATTAGAAACTCACATGAGCAGCCCCCGTGGCTGCTCATGTATGCTGACGATATCGCGCTGGCAGATTCGGACAGGGGTAGGTTGGTGCGACGCGTGAAGGCGTGGAGGGAGTCGCTTGAGAACGGTGGTCTGAAGCTCAATGTGGCGAAGACCGAGTACTTGGCCTGTAACTCCACAGATTCCACACCCGTGCGCATAGACGGCAACACGGTCGAGCGCACGGACCAAGTGAAATATCTGGGATCTGTGTTTCATGCGTCTGGTGACATCGATTGCGACGTCAAGGCACGCATTGCTGCCGCGTGGGCCAAATGGCGGGAGGTAACTGGTGTCATTTGTGACCCCAAGATGCCGGTAAAGTTGAAGGGACAGGTCTATAAAACCATCATTAGGCCTGTCCTTTTATACGGCTGTGAAGCGTGGCCGGTGTTAGAGCGACACAAGCAAGAGCTGCGTGTCACGGAGATGAATATGCTGCGGTGGATGTGTGGAGTGACGCGAAAGGACCGCGTTAGGAACTCCCGCATTCGCGGCAGTCTTCATGTCCGTGACATTGCGGATAAATTACAAGAGTGTCGGCTCCGTTGGTACGGCCACGTTTTACGGCAACCGGATGCTTACGTGGGTAACAAATGTCTGGCCATGCCGCCTCCGCCGGGCCCCGGTAGGAGGGGTAGACCCAAAAAGTGCTGGCTTGACGTCGTAAGGGGTGATATGCGTGCCAATGGGCTCACTACCAGGGATGCTGAAGACCGTGCGAAGTGGAGAAGAAAAAGTCGGAAAGCGGACCCCGGGCGCCGAAGCGAGAGTTTGGGCTGCAACCGGGATACAACGCAAAGATGATGATGATGATTGTTTATGATGTTGAGGTTCAATTTGTATATGAATGGATCGATGTGTGATTTTGTAGAAAAACAAACGTCTGTTCTTACTAATAGTTTATTAAGACTGACTCGAAGTCGCATCAGTGAGCGTATTTACTATGAACTAGACATACCGCCCACCAAAAACAATAGTTTTTAAGCAAATTTGTATAATTATGTATACTAGCTCTAAGTGGACTGTAGTTGATCACAGATATTGGTATACATACTGATAAATTGTAAAATAAATTTGACATAATAATAGTAATCACTCATCACTGGTACATCGTAGCCGCCCACCATTCTCACTCATTATCTACTTGCTTCGGCAGCAGGATCAGTTTATTCAGTGGCCTTTTCAACTGACTATTGCTTGCGGTTTGTATGGTTACCACTCTGACCATGTTGTCTATTCCGGGATGTAATTGTACAATTTTTCCTAGTAGCCATTTAGTTGGAGGTAAATTTTCCTCTTTGACCACAACAATATCTCCAATTCCAGGCGATGGCACCTTAGTTTGCCATTTGAATCTTTGTTGTAAGGTGTGAAGATATTCGGTTTGCCATCGTTTCCAAAAATGTTGTGTCATCCTTTGGATCATTTGCCACCTTGTTAAGAGACTGGTTTTCTTGTCTTCGTAATTAGTATCAGGAACGCTAACAAGCGGCTCTCCTATTAAAAAATGACCTGGGGTTAACGGTGCTTCTGTGGTATTGTCAATGAGACACATAGGACGAGAGTTGAGAATCGCTTCAATCTGAGCTAAAAGAGTAACCATCTCCTCGTAGGTTAATTTGGTGTCCTTGTTTATTCGAGATAAATGTCTTTTGGCTGACTGAACGCCAGCTTCCCATAAGCCTCCACATGTTGGCATTCTTGGAGGAATAAAGTGCCATGTTGTGCCATCATTTGCTAAAAGTTCTGCTGCTTCTTTAGCTATGTTATTCTTTCCTGCCTGAAACATTTCCTTCAACTCTTTAGCAGCGCCAACAAAATTTGTGCCGTTATCACTCCATAAGTTAGAACAATGGCCTCTTCTTGCTACAAATCTCCGAAAAGCGGCGATAAAAGCTTGTGTCGTTAAGTCTGTAACTGCCTCCAAGTGGATTGCTCGAGTTGCCATACACACGAATAAGCAGATGTACCCTTTAGTCGCATGGTGTCCACGTCCTTTCGAAGTTCGAATAAAAACAGGTCCAGCGTAATCAACCCCACTGTTCTTAAATGGCCGGTGCTGGGTAACTCGTGCAGTCGGCAATTGACCCATAAATTGGTTTCTCACTTTGGCTTTGTCTATAATACAGATTTTACATTGATGGATACATTTCTTCACGGCAGATTTTAAACCTATTATCCAATAGGTACTTCGCAGAAACGCCATCATCGCTTGGATGCCACCATGCATCGTTCTGATATGTGCTTCGTTGACCAACAATTTTGTGATATGCTGATTAGCAGGTATAATAATAGGGTGTTTAGTGGCCTCTGGTATATACGCACTTTGTAATCGCCCTCCTACTCTCATTATTTCGTTTTCGCCAAGGAATGGCGACAATGTGATGAGAGAACTTTTCTTCTTTACTTTCGCAGTTTTCTTTAATTCTTCAATTTCTCTTCCGTAAACCAAATTTTGATAATATCTTATGCAATCTTCTAATATTTCATTAAGTTCCTTTACTGTTATGTAACTTTTTTCTATGGGTTTAGAATTGCTTCTCTTTAAAAACCTCTTACAATATGCTAACACTCTCTTCATCCTTGAAATTGTTGAAAATCTCTCCCAAATCGGTTTCTCTTCTGTAGTTGCATGAAATGTCCTCCTTTCTTCTAATGTTACGTGTGGAACATCACATCTGTTCAATTCTATTTTGTATTCCTTTAACCAAATAGGTCCAGTCCACCATAAGTCTAGTGAAGCCAATTCAATTGATTTAACACCTCGAGTTGCAATATCGGCTGGATTTTCAGCAGACTGTACGTGATACCATCGATCGTTGTTTATTACACGAGTAATATCTGCGACTCTATTTGCAACAAATGTACGCCATCGACTAGGTTGAGATTGCAGCCACGATAAAACAACCGTCGAATCAGTCCATGCATAGATCTTATCTTTAGGTATGTTCAAGATGTGTGTCACATCATCCACTAATTCTGCTAGTAGTGCTGCAGCGCATAATTCCAATCTTGGAATTGATAGTTGTTTCAATGGAGCAACCTTTGTGCGCGACGCAATAATTGACACATATATGTCATCAGTGTCAATTACTCTGAGGTAAGTTACAGCGGCATATGCGTGACTAGATGCATCTGCAAATCCGTGCAACTCTATGTCTTTATAATTGTTTGATGTCGTTCTAAACCATCTGGGTAATTCCAGGGATTGTAAATACCTTAGCTCATCTCTATAACTCATCCAATCTTCTTTGATATGTGATGGCAGTTCATCATCCCAATCTAAAGTAAGTAGCCACAATTTTTGTATCAATATCTTAGCAGTGATAACTACTGGTGATAACCATCCAAATGGATCGAAGAGACGAGCAACATCAGAAAGAACGGATCTCTTTGTAATTTTACATCCTATAAAAGGTAAGTTTACACTAATTTTGAAAGTATCATCCTTTCTATTCCACGTTAATCCAAGAATTTTTATTACTTGATCTAATTTTATTTCAATTTTGTCATTAGTAGATTTTTCTTCTTGTAGATAGTTAATTATTTCTTCAGAGTTACTAGACCATTTTTGCATTTCAAAACCTCCCTTTCTTAATATTTTTTTGATTTCTTGACACATTTTCTTAGTTTTTTCTACAGTTTCATTACCCGCCATCAAATCATCCATATAGAATGAATTTTTAATTACAGAAGATGAATCTGGGTACTGCTGAGCTTCATCATCAGCCAGTTGATTTAATGTTCGAACAGCCAAAAATGGGGCGGCTGCTGTACCAAAAGTAACAGTTGTCAAGTTGTAACTCTCGATTTCATCTTCAGGGTTATCTCGCCAGACTATACTTTGTAAATTTGTGTGCGCCTCTGTCATATTGATCATCCTATACATTTTGACGATGTCTCCAACCACACATATTCTATGTATCCGCCAACTAATAATGAGACTTCGTAAATCTGACTGTAAAACTGGTCTAATCATCATCATTTCATTAAGAGAATGGTCATTAGAACCCTTTGCCGACGCGTCAAAAACCACACGAACCTTCGTTGTCTCTTTATCTTCGCGTATCACAGGATGATGAGGAAGATATATTGCGTCTCTGTCATCAACAGCCCTCTTCATATGACCCATCGCTATATACTCGTGAATAACCTTGGTGTACTCTGTTTTCAACTTCGGTGACTTCATAAATTTCTTCTCTAATTGTCGTAATCTGTTTATTGCTTGTTCCCTTGTATTTCCATATAACCTTATTGTTTCTTCAATACTTTGTTTCAATGGTAAGTGTACTGTGTATTTCCCGCCTTTTATTCTCTTGGTTGTATTTTTGTAAATCTCTTCGCACATTTCTTCTTCTCGAGTCAATAGTTTTCTTTTCTTGTATGAATCAGTCTCTATTTCCCAGAACTTCTTCAACATGTCGTTGTCTTCTGAAACCATTCTTCTAACATGTAGTGTAATTATTTTGTGTTCTTCGCCAAGTGATTTGTTTTCTCTTTGACCCGATAGTATCCATCCCAAGCTTGTTTTCTGCGCCACTATACCGTATGGCGTTTTAATCAATCCAACGTTTATTATTTTACTGTAGACGTCGGCTCCGAGTAAGAGGTCTATCTTACCGGGTTTGTTATACATCGGATCAGCAAGCGATAATGTTTTTAGCTGTGGCCAGTTCATCGGGATATACTTCGAAGGTAAGACTGTTGATAAGGTTTTTAAAACGTACGCCTTCACATGGATGACTTCTGTAGTATCGAATCGCGATGTAACTGAGAGGTTTACTACATGTTTGATGTTCACTTGTGTTCCTTCTCCTACACCAGAGACTACACCGTTGATACAAGTTTTCTTTAGCCCCAAGAGTTCGATTACTCTTGAAGAGATCAATGAAGCCTCTGAGCCCTGATCAATCAAAGCACGAAGTGTGTGTATAACTCCATCACTTGCTCTGACTTGCACTTGTGCTGTTGCTAATAACACTTGATTATCAGGTTGTTCTTTAGAGAAGTGTGCGCTAGTAATTTCTTGTTCCGGTTGTGGTTGATGATCCTTCTTCTCGTTTGTTTCTTCGACTCTGTGTAACAGAGAATGATGTCTTCTTTTACAGACTCGGCACCTCGCTTTACTCTTACAATTGTATACATTGTGATTCGGTATAAGGCAGTTAAAACATAATCGATTCTTGGTTGCAAAGTCATGTCGTTCTTCTGTAGTTTGTTTTGCAAATTCTTTACAATTAAATATGTAATGTTCACCTTTACAATACGTGCAAGAAGAACGTGAGCTTATATTGCTGTGTTTTGTAGATGAAGATGTTTCATCCTCTTTCGCCTCAGCTACGACATGAAATGACCTGTGACCTCGTGCCTTCTCCTTTGTAACAGCTGACGACATCATCGGGGTTGTTAATTCCAAGGTACGGAATTTTGCTTCTAGAAAACCCTTCAACTCGTTCCATGATGATAACTCTTCGCTGTTTTGCTTGTAGGCATGTTCCTCCCACTCCTTCAGTGATTCTGGGTCCAACTTCTGCGCGATCAGAAATACTATTATAGGATCCCAAGAATCGGTACTTATGTTATAGTTGTTTAAGCTATTAATACATTCCGTTGTTGTATCTAATAAAGCTTTTATCTGAGTGGCAGTTTGACTTGCTAATTTCTTTTGACTAAATAGCCTTTTTAATACACTGGTCACTATCATTTTCTTGTTACCGAATCGCCCTTTAAGTAACTGCCATGCTTGTGTATAATTGCATTCTGTTATTTTGATTTGCCTTAATAAAACTTCTGCCTCTCCGGAAACGCTCGTTTTTAAATAATGTAATTTTTGTACATCACTTATTGAAGTATCATGAACAAGAGCCGTAAATAAATCTTGGTAGGTGGGCCAATCCTCATAGTTACCCGAAAACGTAGGTAACTGTATTCTCGGTAACTTAGCGAAAGGTGTCTGCCCATTCTGCGACGAGTTTGATGTATTAGAAATAGCAGATGTTCTATTTTCTGATTCTAGTTTCGCCAGGAGATCGGTTAAGTCTCCGCGTAAGCAAAGATACAGGTCTTCAAACGTATAATATTCTTCATTGAGAAAATACGGCAATATTCCTCGTTGTTCACGTGGCGTACACTTCAGAAGATTTGTATTCGCTTGTTTGAATGTGTCCCAATACTCCTCTATACATTTTAATCTTGCTTTGATGTAACCTTCAGTTAATCTTTGCTTCGGAGCCTTTTTTATGTTTACTTGTGCCTTTTGTAACATACCGGCGACATCTTCAAGCATAGTTAAATATTTTGATTGTTCCGCAGTAGGCGATGACATTTTGAATAATTAAAGTATCCAAATATATACACAAACACAGTCCGTTATAAGTTTTCAATCACTTTATTCACTTAGTTTTATTTGTTATAAAATCTTTTCACTAATGAGTTTGTTTACGAGTTCAATTTCTAAGAATCGGTTTCTATTGTATTCGCGCGGCCGAGCTCCGTGTGTCGATCTATTCACTAATTAATCCGGCTCGTTGTCGACCATATGTTTATGATGTTGAGGTTCAATTTGTATATGAATGGATCGATGTGTGATTTTGTAGAAAAACAAACGTCTGTTCTTACTAATAGTTTATTAAGACTGACTCGAAGTCGCATCAGTGAGCGTATTTACTATGAACTAGACAATTATAAAGAAAAATCTCCACTCTCTGAAACGATTTGAAAAAAAAAGTTTATTTCCCGGTTAACAGGTTAAATGGCTGAGAAAATATCAGTCTCGTTTACTTTAAAAAAACGAAAATTATTATGGCTAAGCCCAATGAATCGTCATTGCCGTCGCAAAATATTATCTTAATTCATCAAATTAAACATCAGCTTGGAAAACAATGCAACTATCAATAAAATCGATAACGATGTAAAATTGCACGGTTGCCTAATTTTTATTACCGTTTTTAGTGGTGTGTAGCTGTCGAAGCGAGGTTGTCCCACTTTGGCAGTAACGTGGGCGCCATTACATCAGTGCAACGCAGCCAGTTCCACCGGTTTGTTGCAATTGTGACATTGCCTAGTCGGTACAATTGAAGAGTTGTAATTCTAAAGGGTCTAAGTGCCAATTTTATGTTTTAGAGATATAATAAAAAAAGGTTGTGCGAAAGTGCGTTGGTACTTAGACCGCGCCACAACTTCATTTGTATATGTGAGTGAAAAATTAAGAGATAGGCACTTGGATCCATTTGAATATAGATAGAGGCTTGGTATATAGATTGTATTTTTGTAATAATATCGATTTTATTTTTTTGGCACTTAGACCCTTTAGAATTACAACCCTTCAATTACGACTGCATCTATTGACATTCAATAAAAAAAAACATAAATAAAAGCGTGATCGGGGTGATTTACCCCTTGTGCAGGAGAGGTTGGGGCATAGAGGAGAAACTCTTTACCCCGGTATAAGCTCGGAGGGCGATTAAGCCCTGGTAACGCGGAACGGGCCGCCGGAGCATGCACATTTATGCAGCGGAGCATCCAGGCGGACCGTACTTCCCGCGCTTGTTTTGTCTGGTACCTATAGATATATAGGTTTCCCTACCACGTTTTCCATCACAGCACTGTGTAACGTCATAACTGTGTAATATATAACAATAATCCTTACTAATATTATAAACGTAAATATTGTATGAATGTTTATTTTATTACTCTTTCACGCAAAAACTACTGGATGGATTTTATTGAAACTTTACAATAATATAGCTTATATGTATATATCAGAATAATACATAGGCTATAATTTATAAATATATTCAAGTAAGTAGGAAAAAATTCTGCTATCTGCGAGCTATTCTGGCTTGAGCTGCAAAAACCGTTAAGTATATAATGTATAATGGAAATGTTTATCTTAAATATTCCTACAAAAAAGCCCGCGACAGCATAATATACCTATCTTTTATGTGTAAGCCATTATCGCCGAAATAGAGAACCATTAATACAATATAAATTGATAATTTATTTCTAATGCACGTTTGGTAGCAACAAATTGATCCTTATATCAAAATAAATACTTTTATCGCTTCTGGTAATATCGTAAATGCGAAATTGCGAAATGCGAAATTTATTACGCTTTCACGCCTAAGCCGCTGAACCAATTTTGATGAATTTAGGTATAGTCAAAGATTGGACCTTGGAGAAGGATAAAGGCTACTTTTTTTAAATTCATATGGCAGAACAACGTTCGCCAGGTCAACTAGTGTAAATATAAGACTAGAAACTATCTAGGAAGTGCGTGTAATCGTGGTAGTCGAACCTGTGACCTATGAATAGGGTACCTAATTCCATATCACTTAACAACGTTAAAGCTTTGGTTTGATATTTTTTTTATTGCTGTAGGACAGTAACAGGCTGACGGCCCGTTTAGAATTTAGCAGTTACTGTCGCGTATGAGTGCTTGCAACCCCAGTAGCATCGCGAACACGCTGCTGTCCCATAAGAGTACAAGAACTTGAGTCACTAATGCCGGAACACAACACAAGGTTATTATTGCGGGATACTTAAGACCAAAGGTGGTCGCCATCCAGACAGGCTTGAGGCCCTACCACAGCTAGGGTGGGTTATTTGTCGCCTTTTACGACAGGCCGACCCTGGCCGCATTCTTTCTCTGCCCCTGCACGGATAAAATAAAGGTATCAGAACGAGGATATTGTGAGGAAACCTTGCAGGGTGTTCAACGTAGAAACTGTGGCTACTATTTCGCGCTTGAAGAAAACATCCCGATGAGTTCTAACACAAAATAAGGTCAGCAGGTTACATAGATTGGTTGTAACTCTTGCAAGGTGGTTGTGGAAGCGTAAAACTCGTAGTGCAATGCGAAAAGGCGCATTGCAAGTGAACAATCAAGTTTTTGTGTTTAACCATTCCGTTACGACGGATTACGAGTGCTTATATCATAAAATATCGGTGAGCACAGAATACGAACTCATACACATACTTTCATTTGTATATCTGGAGTTGGGGCCGTTAACTCCGGTCCATTGTAAAAGGTTGATATGCGGTAAAATTAATTAAATATCGGGGCGTCGGTGATTGATCGATCCTCGGAGTCCAAGTCCGCATCCGAGTATACCAACGCTATTGGACATTGTCATAGACCGATACTACTTAGTGACGTGACTTTCCGTGGCATCCTAGTTCACTTAAGAAAAAGTAAGAGTTAAGTACGAAAATAAACAGAGGTGTATGTAAAGGCGTATTCAATGGCTAATGAATAATAACGATTTTTTTTCGATGATGCATTTTATGCCACGAAGACGCCTCCACAACGTTCTCTAAACTTGCTTTTTCACCGTTCACTTACGATTTGTTCTGTATACTACTATATTTTATGGTTATACCTATAGAACGGCTTGTTATGTGACAATTATTTCAAAAACTCGTTACATGTTCTTATGATACACAGGAAGCGGGTTTATTGTTCTGATTCTATCGATTGTTTATATTGTGTATCTACTGCGGATTACGGAACTAATTTTTTTGTTTTTTGAAATGTATTCTCAACTGACTTGTATTGAATACTTAAGCCTAACGACATCTGTTAGAAAACCCGGTAATAGCTTTCTGGTACACTTGGTGTTATTAATTCATTATGACGCTTTTTTTCCTCGAAGAAAAATTCATTTGATGAGTCTCCTTAGCCCTGGGTGACGTCGGGGGGTATGGGGGAAATCGGAAATGATATGCGACGTCCAACTATCCACTAAAAACCCCGCTGTTCTATCGCCTAGTGTCTGAGCCAACGAACTGGCCCACTGATCTCGTGGTCGAAAACGTCGTCCGTCCGCCCCTTGCTCACGGTTTCGATCATCTAGCGCTAACCTGTATCAATCCGGCATTGAATGGGGCACGCGGAACCCTTATCCTCGCAGCATAGGCGCGGGCGGCATCATTATGGAATGCTTAATATTAAAAAGTTTAGTTTTCACTTCGGTACGAGCGTAGACTAATCGACGGCCATGATATGAACGCGCACGGATGAGCATCGACTTTAGTGGACAGCCAAGAACTTTTAACTTATCTCTGCAATTGCAGTGCGTACGCTCACCTAATATAGTAACCGTATTAACGTTACTTCGAATTATTGCGTATCAGGATGGTACTGTAATATATTTATTCAGCAGAACTGCCGTTATCTCCGTGAGGACAGCATTCTTTGTATCTAAAGAAAAAATATAATTGTTGGTCAGACTTCGAGGAACGCTCCACACGGCTATTATTCGCCACAATTTTTACGACTTAATTACCAAAACGTGCCGAATTACTTACAGCAGGTACAAATTTCTCGAAAGTGTTACCGGCCTAGAGCCTGCAAAGGTTTGTCTCCACCTCTGCCACCCCGACTCAATTCCGACTCATCCGTGGCAGAGAGGCACGAAGACACCATGCGGATGGTGAGTGCCGGCTGTAGGCAAGGTTTCGTGGCTGATAAGCGTTGTACTGTATATGAAATGGTTAAAGCGACTTAGCAAATAAGGTTTTTAGGGTCGGTTTTTTAAAACTGATTATTACCCTTTTAACAAAATATGTAGAATTAATTCCTATGTTCATTTAATGTAATCAAGTTTAGATAACGATCCTTTTTTTTTTGGTGTCGGGGAAAAACCTCTCTTGACGGGTTCCCCCGGCCCGGGGGGACCGAGGGATATGTGGGACTCCGGGAAAGATGTTTGGCCATCCGATTACCCACTAAAAAACCCCGCTGTTCTCCTATCGCCTACGCCCGGGCCCACGGATATATGGCCAGCCGATCTCGTGGCCCGGGCTGGCGCCGGCCCGCCCTTTGTCTTGAGGCGGGCCCCTTCTAAAGTGTTGGCGCCAGGAGGTCAGGATTTTGTCCCCCCGGCGCTCTCCTAACAACTCTAGGAGTTGAGGGGGGTCGCGGAACAGCACGCAGCCCTCACCCTCGCGGCAATGGTGCGGGCGGTGGATCCTCCCCCGAGGGGCCGCCCGCGGCCGCTTTTTACGGCGGCCGGAGGTCGTTATTTGACCTCCGGCGCCGCCGACGTGGCCTGCGTCGGCGGGAGGGGAATGTGGTGGTCGACTCCCGCTCCCGCTCCGCCGCCTCCTTTGCGGACATGACTGCCTCGCAGAAGGAGGCGACTAGATAACGATCCTGAAAACTTACTATAAAATTTACAGTATTTTTTAAAACTGCTCCTTGTAATGGGTGAAAACTCTATCTTGTAGGATATTTTTACCTAAAAGATTTTTGAAGAACACCTAGAAAAAATTGCTTCCAAATCATACAAATACTTAAATCACATCTTCACAACATTTAAAAGCATAAACTCCGCTAGTTGTCTTATAGAATTATGTTAAGCTCGTCCAATTACGTAATCATCCCTATACAGCCTATACTTATTGTATAACACCGTTAAGGGAATAGAAAGTACAACCGGATGCCAACGAAGTTAGGCAATATACGGGAAATGATACAAGACATGTACGATCCCGTAACCAACAAGTTGTGCTTAATGTATACTCTTAATATATACTTCTCATCAAAAAATCGAAACACTACTGCAAGTATTATTCAGGCGGGTTTTAAATGAAAAATGGGATTGATATCATTTAAAAAAATACGCCAATAAATAGCTGGCAGTTTCGTCTACACAATGGTGTACTAGAATTCAAAAATTGAATTTAAATTTTCGAATTATCATCCAATAAATTAATGTAGAGATTATTTTCAATGTGTATGTCGTCGAAATTTCTGCACTTCACATCTTTTGCATAAATTATCGTTTTGCTTTAACTGAGCTCTGAGCTGGCTGAGCGTGATTGGTGGCTAAGCTCTGTGACATCCTACCGAAGAGATTTTTTCCTAAAAAATATTGGATACCTCGCCCACAGAAGCCGCGCAAGTCGTGGCGTTGCTGGATGCATGGCGTATTGTGGCTGCACAAGCCTCGCTGCTATCAATAGAGTGTATCAGCGTTATCGGGAGACTGGTATGTTTACTCTCCGTCCAAGACCTGGTAGATATCGAGTTACGTCTGAGCAAGATGACCGGTATATTGTGTGTTTCTCTAAGAAATCGCCACTTTAACTCTATTCACCTGCAGCAGCGGCTCCGTGAGGTTCGAGGATTGACTATAAGCGATTCTACCATAAGATTGGCGGCGCGTGCGTCATTAAATCATAAACCAGCTAATGGCCCAAAATTGACGGTAAACCACCGAAGAGCGCGCCTCAAATTTGCACTTGAGCACTTAAATTGGTCATACCTTCAATGGAGCACTTTTTCTGACGAAAGTAAGATCATGCATACATACATACATATAATCACGCCTCTTTCCCGTAGGGGTAGGCAGAGACCACTTATTTCCACTTGCTACGATCCTTACATACTTGTTTCGCTTCGTCCACTTTCATTATTATAAGTAAGATCATGCTGTATGGTAATCACGGAAAAAAGAAGGTGTATCGAAGAGAGGGAGAGTTTTGCACAGTGCTGCATTGAAGAAAGAGTCAGTTACGGTGGCGGTTCATGGACGGTTTGGGGAAGCATAAGCGCCGATAGAACTTGCGGTTATATCTGGACCTCGGTTACAGTCATTAAATGGGTCACGTTACATCGAAGTGTCTGGAGCCTACGCATATTTTATTGGCGAAGACTTCATTTTTATGCAGGACAATGCCAGGGCTCATACCGCAGGCATTGTCAATGAATACCTGAGCGAAGTCGCTAATGCGGTTATAGGCTGGCCAGCAAGAATCCCATAGAACATATATAGGATGAGTTGAAGAGACGAGTCAAGGCGAGAGATCCTGCTCTGGAGACGCTTGGCCAGCTTAAAACAGCTATACAAGAAGACTGGGAACAACATCCCACAACACAAGATTGTGACGCTTATCCGTTCCATAAGGAAAACCACATGGAAGCAGCGATAGGAGCCCGGGGAGGAAATAGGAGATACTGAATAAACTTTTTTTAACATATTTCTATTTTACATCTTTGTTTCTAACATTAAATTTAACAATTTCTCCTTAAAGGGTAAATACATACCTGTTGAACAAAACAAAATAGCTAAAGAAATTTATCTTCAGGGTGGTTTCGATTTTTTGATGAAATGTATAATAATATATAAAAATAAAATTACTGAGAAGAAAAATAACGTCACTGTTCTAAAAAGCTTGGAGTGCTCGATATCAATCATTATAATTTTTTTTTTACTAATTTCATTTAGTTTCCCTGCGCTTTTAGAACATTAATTATTTCGCCAGTAATTTCATTCTTATGTTAAGATTTATTTATTTTTAGTTTGATTAAACTATAAAATATAATTTATTTGTTGTCAATTCCCAATCGGTAATTTTTTTTTATTAATTTTACTCCGTCTTCCGGAAATTTTATTACGTCATCCATATTACGGCAGAGGGAAAAGAGAGCGTTAATCCGGATAAGGACTATGGGACAAAATTATTAAATTGTAATGTCATCAGATTTGGACAAATGCGTAAAATTTTGAATTTTTTGATCGTTCAAAATGGAAAAAAATCGAGTCCGAAAATTCCGTTACATAGATACATACAGGTCAAGTTATAAAAGCGTCTCTGCCTACCCCTACGGGAAAGGGGCGTGATTATATATATATGTATGTATGTATGTAAAAATGTACAAAATGTAGCAGAACCACAGATTAATAAATAGTTAGTACGCAGAACTTCTATTTAACGAGAAACTCCTTACAATTTATTACTTCTTAAACGTAGAAATTGCTAAGGGTTTGTTTTCATTATTAGCCTTGTATTGCAGCCTTCAATAGCGAAACAATACATCGTTATTTAGACTCTAACAAACATCAATTTCACTCACCTTCAAACAATACTGATACAGAATCGTAAATATTTTGTACTTACCAAAGAATTCTTAGAAATGTATAATTTGTTGTAAGTATTCAACGAAGATGGTCCCACTATATCTCAAAATAATAATAAAATAAAACAAAAGATACAATTAAAATATTAGCATAATACCATAAAAAATTATTTTCATTTTATTTAGTTTATTCATAAAATTGTATTGTTTTTTCCACTCTCCGTTTAGCGAAAACTCTTTATAACATAATAAAAACCCGATCCCTTCGAGTTCGCTATATAGTGTTAACACTGCATTATATTGCATAAAATAAGAGAATTAGTGTACATTCCTACACAACATATATTTATTTAATAGCCACTCAACTTCATTACCATTGGATAGATTAAAAGAAAATTGTCAATAAATACCCTGGGATTAAAGTCGTCCTGACTACAAGTTGGTCGATAGACCAACTTAGAGGTCCACTAATCTGTACCTAACCTTCGTGGCGGAACGACTTTCGCATATCAGAACGTCAGGTTCAATTTCTGTCCCGAGTGGTTACGTATAATATAAAATCCTTTGCAAAAAAAACGGGCGGTTTAGGTTTATCTACTTTATTGGTAATAATTTATGTAGTGCTAAAGAGGTTTTAATTACTAAAATATGTTACTGACACCTAACAAAGTATTTCTGGGTATGAAAAAAGTTAATTGCAAATTCGAAACTTTTGTTTTTAAAAATAATACATAATCCCTTTTCAGTTTGTGACTGTTTACTTACCTTTCTGCTAAAGGGATATCATGCAACTAAAACTAACTTTTCGTTATTTTTAGTACAATAATGTATGGTCATCACATAATCCCGCCTTATTGTTACTTAAAACAGATATCTTTGTGTCTATTGTAATGGCAGAAAAAGCAATGAGCTAGTAAAATAATGCCTTTTTATTTCCTATCACTTGATTTACATATAAAATATAATATTATTATGAATTAAATACAATTAAATATTATAAAAAACACTAAACATTATATACACTATCCTTTGTTTTGTATTGTTCTTGGATAGGGACCCCTATTCGGGTATAGGCCAGAAGATGCCATTTAGATGAACGATAATGCACGGCCCACCGCTCTGGCGACGTAAGTGCTTATATGAAAGAGATCGGTATTCGTCGTCTAGATTGGCTAGCGCGGAGCCCCGACCTTAACCCTATTGAGCACGTCTGGGACCTCCTAAAAAGGCGAGTACGATCTGTACAACCATCTCCACAAAACATCAGGGAGCTTAAACGTGTGATCTCGGCTGAGTGGGAACACATTCCACAGGACATCATCAAGTCTGGTGGAAAGCATGCCAAGACGATTACATGCCGTAACTGCTGT
This sequence comes from Malacosoma neustria, assembly GCA_963693495.1. Taxonomy (NCBI): domain Eukaryota; kingdom Metazoa; phylum Arthropoda; class Insecta; order Lepidoptera; family Lasiocampidae; genus Malacosoma; species Malacosoma neustria. Next base: position 13,320,995 of record OY856390.1, read on the forward strand.
AAGTAGAGGTCATACTCGTTATTAATTTTTATTTTCCAATGTCTTCTTTTATTAAAATAGCATAAAACATACTCGTAGTCTTAATTTCATTATACCCATAAAAATGTCAATTTTAACCTGGCTCTCTATTTACATTGACTTAAACACGGATTCCAGGATTTACGTGTTAAAAACTATATTTTCATTGATAGAAATGACTGTAAGGCGAGTTTTTTTTTTGCAAAGAAGTGTATATTCACTAATATTCAGTCACAAAAGAAAATTATTTCAATTGTCTAGTACTCATGACACAAAGCCGCTCTGCTGTTTAGGACTGAATTTCACTGTGTGAATTGTCACATTATATTTATTACAAAAAGACTTTTGCTGCTTAGCTAATTGCATGTATAAGTGTTATATTATAAGCCGTTTAGTTGCAAAATCCGCTATAGTAATATTTTTTGGAAACTCATAAATAAACCCAAAATAAAAGGTTTAATGTAATCTATATAAATAAAATGATAGAGGTCTGCAATTGTGCGCGCATCACGGCAATACTATTAGATATATTCCAATTAAATTTTCTAAGTTTTATTTCTTAGACACTAAGCCTTTATCTAAAAAAAATTATAGTTAAAAAAAGAAGAAAACACGCTTTTACTAGGCATGCCTTTTAAGTTCTGTCGTTTCCATATTTCCCGGCAATTTTGAATTTAGAACTGTTCTATATTCGAATGTGTTTATATTTTGAACCTCTCGAAAGAAAGGTAAGAGAGAAAGGAAAGAGAGCCAAGGCAGGAAACACCATAACTGATATAGGTATTCAGAATATTATTGGAAACTATGGCCACGGTGTTCGTAACCCCAGAGGTGAACGCCTCATAGTTCGGGACAGTAACATGGCCACAATTAACACGATGTTCAAACACCATCCTAAACGCCAATATACAGTGATGATGGACTTCGCAAACTCCACTCCGAGTGCCTCGTCAACCCACGACCACTCAGAGAAGTGTCCGACTCAGACGAAGGCTCATTAATATTGCAAAAATATATTAAGGTTAATTAATGTAAAGGCCACCTGTAAACATGAATCGTGCAATTAAGATTCCAGTATATTATGAGAACTAGGAAGTAGAAAAAGTGGTATAATACTCGAAATATAATCCAAACGCCAGCGGTTTGATTTCAAGCCTTTATCTACGTGGTAGGGCCCCAAGCCCATCTGGATGGTGACCACCTTTGGTCTTTAGTATGCCGCCATAATAACTTTGTGTTGTGTTTCGGCATTAGTGACCTAAGTTCCTGTACCCTTATATAGGACAGCAGCGTGTTCTCGATGCCACTGGCGTTGTAAACATCCATAGGCGAAAGTAACAGCTAACTACTAAATGGGCCGTCAGCCTGTCTGCTATACTACAGCAATAAAAAAATTGTTACTTTCTCTAGCTTGCAAAGGCAGTTTTCCTTTTGAGGTTGAGAGGTAAAAACCCAAAACCAAATATGGTTAGAAAGAAAAAAGCTCGTGAATCAGTCGCAAGGTATAATTTTAACGGTGTTTTCCTTTTCCAAAACCGCACTTGACGAGTTCCCCGGACCCGGTGGATCAGAGAGTACGTGGGACTCCGGAAAAGATGGCCGACATCCGACTATCCAACTAACAAAACCCCACTTACCTTCTATTGCCTGTGCCTGGGCCCATGGACAACGTTGTCTAATCTACCCATACTTATACATGCTACTTATTTTATGCATAGATGGCGCTGTGTAAATTGTCATAGTACAGTATATTTATAGTCTTGATAGACTATAAATATACTGTACTGAATCGTGATCGATTTCCTAGTTAGGTGATAGGTTAGATTATTCCTAGGTGGAACCATACCGCTAATCAATTGAGCAATGTGCTTCGTAGATCAGTGTGCCAATTCAGGGCGTCGCGTCGCACAATAACGGCTTTGTGCCTTAAACCAAAGCTCTTCATATCAAACGAGCGTTCCACTTTCACTTCGCGTGCCAGATACAGTCCGTTCATTGCTTGCATCACCCCCTCTATCATTATTATGTCATCGGCATTGCTCAGACCGGCTTTGTTTATGTACCGCGGCCTTCACGATGAAGGACGAATGTTGACGTGATGATACCCAGACTGTCTTAATCCGTGCAAATTGGAAAACACGGACACAATTGGAATTTAATGCTTAGATAATGTTGATGCGACATGCTGTATGCATAGAAATAAGTTAGTACATATACATAAATATAATACTCCATACTAATATTATAAATCTGAAAGTAACTCTATCTGTTACATTTCATGCCGAAACCAATTTTGATGTAATTGGGTATAGATTGGACCTTGGAGAAGGACACGGTCTACTTTTTGTCGCGAAAATGGTTTATTTGGCAGAAACAATTAACACAACGCCATCTATTTAAAAAGTAAACAGCAAAGTTTCTGTTATGGGTAGAATTATCCGTGCAGGGGCGGAGAAAGAATACTAACCTCTGCGGCCGGGGTCGGCCTGTCGTAAAAGGCGACAAAACAACCCACCCTAGCTACGTGGTAGGGCTTCAAGCCCGTCTGGATGGCGACCACCTTTGGTCTTAAGTATGCCGCCATAATAACCTTGCGTTGTGTTCCGGCATTAGTGACTCAAGTTCCTGTACCCTTATGGGACAGCAGCGTGTTAGCGATGCCACTGGCGTTGCAAACACCCATAGGCGACGGTAACTGCATAAATTCTAAGCGGGCCGTCAGCCTGTCTGCTGTCCTATAGCACTAAAAAAAAAAGAAGAATAGAATATTCTTTCTGTCCACCGAGAAAAAATAAAGATAGACTTATAGCTTACTTAGAATACTTTATAAATACTTTTCTTTTGTAAATAAATACACATGAAATACGATAATCGACACTCAACACTCGCAAACGTTCTAACGTGGAAACCCTTTGCGCAAATTATCATATAAATAAAAGAATTATTTTTCATCAAAACAACCATAATTACAAATTGCAACGCATGTAGGTATACAGCTAACTAGTCTTAATATTTCCCACAATTTGATCGCATTCAACATGTTTTGCTTTATTAATAGACGTTGTGCAACAACGTGTGATCCACATGTTACATAGAACACTTCATTCTATCACACAGATATGATTTATCCTATTTATAAACTATCGATGAAGAAGTTTATAAAATCTGTTTAATATTTTTTTTTAGTTTATCCGGAATAAATATTTTCTCCTACTAATATTAGCACAGGTGTTTTTTTAGCCGATGAATCTAATATACAGGATGACTTTGAAAAACCCGTCCAAATTAACACAGAAGCATCTTTAGTAAAAGTTATGAGAAACATGTATTTTAGTTTTGATCACATAGTACAAAAATGTTGAGTAATCAGCATCACAGTCATCCAAAGAACTCGCAATTTACATAATACGGCGCTAGAGTGTCAATGACCTCTCCATCTGACCTAGTAAAAGGCCGAGGACGGGGACATTGAACCGGGCGAGCGAATACGCACTACTCATTTACGCGGGTGTGACAGAGATAGGTAATAACAGGTTAACGTACGCTGTTTGCACCATATGATTATTCTGTACGATTGAATTAATGATCTTATATGAAATATTTTATGGTGAAAATTTTACATACAATTTTTTTTGCAAAAATTGGTTCCTTAAATGATGTTTAGTGCGTAGAAAAAATTTGGACGGGTTTGTCAGTCACCCTGTATATTTAATTTTATAAAGATAAGAAAATAAATATTTGCCGGGCATATATAACCAAATGAAATGGCCTTGGAAGAGACGAGGACGCTGGCTTGAGTCAGAATTGATCAAGCCACGACGGTCCGTGTCCGTCATTCCAGGCATTAGGCAACAGGAGGACGGCAGGTTTTTTTTATAGGGTAAGCGCGTAGTTTCACATACCTACCCCTCGACTTTTCCGTAGTCGGGGGACTCGTGAAAATATTTTTCTCAAAAAATGTAAATAGATGCGGCAACTGCTTACCAGAGAAATCCCGAATTGGAATATGAACTGTGTCATTCTTTTATTATGTGAGTTAGCCAGACATGGCACCTTATGATCTTGTAACCTTTTACGTTATAATGAAAAATAGGAACATCCTCAATCCTTATCTCAGGGGGCATCCAAACGATAGGAGGCAGAATAAGTTATGAAAACAATATCCTTCATATGCTTGGTGGTAGGACTCCAAGCCCGTTCTGATGGCAACCACCCCTGGTCAATTAGTATGCCGCCAAAAGAACCTTGTGTTTTGGCACTAGTGACTTAGGCTCCAATACACCTATACGGACAGCAGCGTGTTCGTGGTGCTCCTAGGCTTGCTCATCGTTTGCAATAAAGAAAATATGGAAGATAATTAGGTATAATATGTTTATAATATTAACGAAATGACATTTTAGATGATACAGTGTACACTCCTTATAATTTCACTCGATTTAACGACAAACTCCTTAAATGTCGAAATAGCTTGACCTTGGTTGGTTTACCTTGTTTTCTATACAATAATACACTCTATATAGCGTTACGCTCACTCTATTTAACGACAAAAATAAGGCATTATAAATCACACTGAGGAACAACAAGCGGATGAAGAAGATGAAACAGACGATCTTGTCCCTCCATCAAGCATCAATCAAGCAATTAGCGAAACTATTAGAAAATTACTTTTTATATAATCAAGTCGATCCGGCACTATCTCAAAATATGAGTAAAATACATAAGAAAATCCAATTAAAATATTGGAGTAGCGAAAAACATCAGACGAAGATAACAGACTATAATTATGCAATAAGTGTTGTTATTTGTATGAATAGTAATGTTCGTGTGTAAAATGTGTACTATATTTGTAAATACATACATATTATTATAGAATAGTAAAATAATATTTTTTTAATATTTCAATCCGTATAACGACCACTCTCTATAACGCTGAAAATGCACAGTCCGTTGTGTCGTTATATAGAGTTTACATTGTATTTTTGTTTCTACCGTCTTCTGTATATTACCACAATCTAAATACTAAGGAATTAGGGATTATAGGAATTATAAAATTGACAAAAAACTTTCGCTTTTCATAAGTAAAATATTGCGTGTGTAAAACATATGAATAACGTGCGTACGCGCCGATCGATCGCGCTATCAATGCGATCGGTACACAATCGATGCATTTTTTATTGTTCTCTTAATATGGTATAACGATTTAATTGCATTTTTAAATAAAAACTTTCTATTGTCTTCATTTGAAGCGCTGTGACATTAAGATTTAATTATAAAATATATAAGATTTATTATGTAAATATTTTCATTTAAATCACGCTATGAGTGGTTGACATATTCTTCGAAGAGGACTACGAAAGCGGGCCGGCGTGAGTTGGACCCGAGGACAAACTAACGTGAGGTCCCCGTCCCGCGACTGTATACTTTAATGGTTATATCGGTGACGTACGTTTGCTAACCAAAAAACGGGGGCGTAGGGGGGAGTCCCATACTATCCTGCTGAAATTTCATAGAACGCCTTCGTCTCGAAAATAAACGTGTCCCACTTTACTATACACATTTGTTGGTAATATTATAAAAATTATATGAATTTTTATTTAGTTCAATTCAAACATAAAAAGTAACAAAAGCAAATTAAGTGTCGTTTTTATATGAAAATATTTTTTGACAGTCAAATTACTCAGGCAACATGGCCGTGTGGTCCCGGCCGAAGAAAGAATAGGGCCACCCCAAATCATCCCAAGGGAGTCGTAAAAGCCGACTGATGGGTCACTCCCTCTGTCAGCTTGCATGCGGCGAGGGAAGAACACCTCTAGGTTTCCCTTTAGAGGTTGGGAGGTCGGACGGCAGTCGCTCCCGTAAAAACCAAAACAAGCCAAATAAAACATGGGTAGAACAAGGAAAGGATGTGTCACGGATAGGGCGTCGCCGCAAAACGACGCGCAGGAACTTCGCCCGACTCCTGTGACAAGTGGACTAGGGCTGCCGTGCCGTGGGCGAGCACGGCTAAAGACACTAGCCCCATCCAAAAGGAAACTCCGCTTCGCAACGTGGAATATTGGCACGCTAACCGGACGCGCGAGAGAGTTGGCCGATGTGCTCTCCAGGCGGAGGGTGGCCGTGGCGTTCCTGCAGGAGACTCGGTGGAAGGCCAGCAGATCCCGGTTCATTGGGAATGGCTACAAGCTGATCTACACAGGTGCACCTGGTGGGGAGAATGGGGTTGCCATAGTGCTCTCAGAGGAGTTCCAGAACGACATTTTGGAAGTGAAACGTCATAGCGACCGGCTTATGGTCGTTAGGGTGCTTATCGATGGGGTAGTTACCCACTTGATAAGTGCCTATGCGCCACAGGCCGGTTGTGACGACGCCGATAAAATAGCGTTTTGGAATCAACTCGGAGAAGTGCTCCGTGGAATCCCATTATCACAGGGGATCGTTTTGGGGGGTGATCTGAACGGTCATGTGGGTGATGAATGTGGGGAATTTGAGCGTGTTCACGGTGGATTTGGGTACGGTAGCCGCAACGCGGAAGGGGAGGACATCCTCAATACGTGTGCGGCTGCCGACCTTGCCATCGTGAACACGTATTTCAAAAAGAGACCCGAGCATCTCATCACCTACAAGAGCGGGAGGAATGCTACCCAAATCGACTTCCTACTCACTAGGAGACACCACATCAGCAAAGTAGCCAACTGCAAGGTCATACCCGGTGAGAGTCTTACTGCACAACACCGTCTTCTTGTCATGGACCTCTGCGTGAAGCCCAAAGGCAAATGTGTCGACCGCCTTCAACGCCGAATCAGGTGGTGGCTGCTTGATGAAGTCAAGTCCCAGGAGTTCGCCTCTGCCATCGGCGACAAGTGCGCCGGAGGTGAGGGCGAACCGGTTCAATCTTACTGGGACAGGATTCAGGCGGCTATCCTTGGGTCGGCGAGAGAGGTGCTTGGCGTGTCTAAGGGCGGACGCAAGTGTGACAAGGAGACTTGGTGGTGGAACGACTCAGTCCAGAGGGAGACCAGGGCGAAAAAAGCCCTCTTTAAGAAGTGGCAAGCGTCCGGATCTCCTGAAGATCGCGACGCATACAGAGATGCCAAACGCGCCACCAAGAAAGCTGTAGCCAGAGCCAGACGAGACCACTTACAACCACTTTACGATAAGTTGGACTCGTCTGAGGGGCAGAAGCTCATATATAAGTTGGCGCGCTCCAGGGTCAAAGCGGCACAGGATATCTCCAAGTGCCGCTGTGTAAAAGACCCCGGGGGCAACTTGTTATGCGAGGACCTCGCGGTGAAGGAGAGATGGCGCTCATATTTCCACGAGCTGCTGAACAAGCAGCATAAAGAGGTGCAGCCGCCAGATCTTCCTCCGAACCAAGGACTAGTGCCACTGATAACGCCTGCAGAGGTACAGAATTGCCTTCGCCGCATGAAGAATCGGAAAGCTGTTGGATCCGATGGAGTCCCCATCGAAGCCTGGAAGGCGATGGGCTCTCGTGGTGTGGGCACTTTAACCGACCTTTTTAACCGGACACTCCTCACCGGTACGATCCCGAACCAATGGAGGCTGAGTATCATTACTCCAGTCTTCAAAGGCAAGGGATCGGTGCAGGAGTGCGGTAACTACCGCGGTATAAAGGTCATGTCCCACACCATGAAACTCTTCGAGAGGGTTATCGACTCTCGGATTCGACAGGAGTGCACTGTCTCGGAGTGTCAATATGGGTTTCGCCCTGGTCACGGGACAATGGACCCTGTTTTTGCCCTAAGGACTGTCGCGGAGAAATACAGGGCGAAGAATACGCCTCTGCATTGCCTGTTTCTCGACTTGCAGATGGCCTTCGACTGTATTCCTCGCGCGATAATCTGGTGGGCATTGCGGTCCAAAGGGATTCCAGAGGCCTATATTGAGATCATCCGAGACATGTACCGTGACTCCGATTCCGTGGTTCGGACTGCTGTTGGCGACACAAAACCTTTCGCCATCACCGTCGGGGTGCACCAAGGATCCGTCCTTAGTCCGTTTCTGTTTAGCGTGGTATTAGACGTATTGTCAGACAGCATCAGATGCTCACATGAGCAGCCCCCGTGGCTGCTTATGTATGCTGATGATATCGCGCTGGCAGACTCGGACAGGGGTAGGCTGGTGCGACGTGTGAAGGCGTGGAAGGAGTCGCTTGAGAACGGTGGTCTGAAGCTCAATGTGGCGAAGACCGAGTACTTGGCCTGTAACTCCACAGATCCCACACCCGTACGCATAGACGGCAACACGGTCGAGCGCACGGACCATGTGAAATACCTGGGATCTGTGTTTCATGCGTCTGGTGACATCGATTGCGACGTCAAGGCACGCATTGCTGCCGCGTGGGCCAAATGGCGTGAGGTAACTGGTGTCATTTGTGACCCCAAGATGCCGGTAAAGTTGAAGGGACAGGTCTATAAGACCATCATTAGGCCTGTCCTTTTATACGGCTGTGAAGCGTGGCCGGTGTTAGAGCGACACAAGCAAGAACTGCGTGTCACGGAGATGAATATGCTGCGGTGGATGTGTGGAGTGACGCGGAAGGACCGCGTTAGGAACTCCCGCATTCGCGGTAGCCTTCATGTCCGTGACATTGCAGATAAATTGCAGGAGTGTCGGCTCCGTTGGTATGGCCATGTTTTACGGCAACCGGGTGCTTACGTGGGAAACAAATGTCTGGCCATGCCGCCTCCGCCGGGCCCCGGCAGGAGGGGTAGACCCAAAAAGTGCTGGCTTGACGTCGTAAAGGGTGATATGCGTGCCAATGGGCTCACTACCAGGGATGCTGAAGATCGCGCGAAGTGGAGTAGAAAAAGTCGGAAAGCGGACCCCGGGCACCGAAACGAAAGTTTGGGTGGCAACCGGAACTAACGCTAGGATGATGATGATGAAATTACTCAGGCAACAAGTTAATGTGGTATAAAAACTCTTTACTAACTCAACTCAAAAATGAGTACAGTCTCATCAGGAAAAGTTGTATTATGAATGAAACTTGTAATAAAATAAACTTACTGTGTTGTGAGATAGAGCTGACCTCCCGTTCAGTCTGTGTCAATCCCATTGTTGGTCTCGCGCAAGCCTCATCACTGTCAACGAATTACATTTTGAGTGTATGAGATAAATAAATTAAGTCAATCAAGTTTAAATAAACCATTTACATATCGTCGGCTTATTGCAAGAAGTCATTATGTGACATTTCATTATTTTGGGAAAACAGCATTTTAGATGGAATTAGTTAGTGGTTATGTTGATTAGCCAAAGACATAACGGCTAAAATTGGCCAGCTAGAAATTAGTGTTTTTGCATTTTGTAGAATATGTAAAAATGAGCCCATTATAGATAAAAACGTATTTAGTAATTTTTGCAGTTAATAAGTTCTTGCAATAAGCCGACGATATGACAATGAAAAATCATATAAAACAAAAAAAAAAAACAACAGCATATAACATCCCACTGCCACACTTGTCCAAGACATTGACTCACATGCCGATGCCAACAAGGCATGCAGCTTTCTTCACAATGTTTTTCCTTCACCACCCATACACGGCAATTATGCTAAAATGCAAATTAGGCGAGAAAACTTGCCTAAGGGTGCTTTTCCACCAGAGATGTGCTATGCTACGTTGCTATGGATGCGTTTGACATCTACCAATCATATTCATTGGTGCACATAGCTTAGCACTGGTGGAAACGGATTCAACTAAGATATGTTTTTATATGGAAGGATGCGTGCTATGGATGCCTGCTATAGTCCGTCGCGAGTGGTGTAGCTAGGTGCAGAGCAGTGTACCTACAGTATGCCCGCGTTTGTGACTGAAAGTAGACATGCTATCGATACATCGCATAGCTCGAGCTTCACAGAATAGCTGCATAGCACATCTCTGATGGAAAGGCACCCTAAGTGGGGTATGCCATAGTAGACTCGGGACTTGAAGATTGTTCTGAGTGTAATATCACTGAGCTACCAGATTCGTTTGAACATTCTGCTTCATAAAATGCAATAACATCATGCTCAACTCATTTACATCCCAATTGCAACCAATTGAATCTTGCACCTTGATATGTAGGCTAGTAGCGATTAAATAGGTACATTTTTCCAATAACAAGAGACAAGATTAGACAAGAGATTCACCTTAACTAAAAGCAAGCATATGTGCGTTTTAATGCGCAGAAACCAATGCAATGACAATTGGTAAAGCTTTACAAACCTCAGAAGTCTATCTCTGTAACAAACGACAGTGCGTCGTTCGTCATTGACGCCGATGGAGAAGGTGGCGAGGTCGGACCGGCACAGCTCCTCCACGCAACGATGGATCAGGAACCGCCTGTAGTTGCTCACTGGTGGGAACACTAGCACCCTACATACATCATAAACATATTACTCATTGCCACAAGAATTTCAATAATTGAACTATTTTTTTTTATAGCCAGAGTTTAACACACACGTCCCACTCGATAACAGGTGGTCACTGCCGCCAATGCGCTGTCAGCCTTGAAGAATTTGTTTGACACCTTGTTTTAATATCATATCATAATGTAATTATGTACATACAAAAGCTAAAAGATTTAAGCTCATTCCAAATCCAGCTACTTCATTATTTTAATACTTTATCGACCGCTAGCCTATTAATCAGCTTTTAGCCAAGGACAATTTACTATTACCTTGAATTTATATTATGAATGTTAGTTTACAAGGCCCTTTTATATAAAATAAATGCATAATAATGCATGGATAAAGTGTTAATAATGACAGCTTTTAAATATCATATCCCAACAGATACATAGTCTTGGCAAGATATGAATAGATTACTATTTTTGCTAATTATCAATAGTCTGATAATTAAATGTGAAAGGAAACCTAGCCACATTTATTTCATCTATTTTCTTAAGATGTATCTTGGTACTTAGAAAAATGTTAGTGAAGGGTATATTTTAAGTTGTTCCAAAGCTTATCAAGTCTGATTTTGTAGCGTAAACTTTATGTCACTACGATGAAACATTTGACCCTTAGTGATGCAGGCAAAGCAACAAATTTATCAAGCCCACCTTCATGACCAGGTAGAAAATTATTTATATTCCACCAAATAATAAAAACTACTTAAAATCTAAATTCACAAAAGATATTCAAAGACTGAATTAGTATTCAGTAGTTAGGTTAGTTTATAAATAATGAAATAGGACTAGAAGGGTAGTTGATTATTAATAATATTTAAAATAAAAGATAACTAAGCAAATTTAATACTGTCTTAAATTCACATATATTATTTATTAAAACTGTTTTATAAATTTTAGCTATTTGCTTGTAATTTTTTTCAAATGCAATTGAGAAAATTTTAAATTATTATTGATTACCTTAAATGTTTATTTTTAAAATATATTTAGCTTGGTAAGTTCTCCTTTAGGGGCCATTCATAAAATACGTTCGCATACAGGGGTCTTGCGGAGTGTGACAAGATGTGACAAAGGGGGGTCTATGGCAACGTGAGGCAACGGAGGCAACGTGACCGTTCACCTTTAATTATTTTTCGACATGAGCGCTAGCTCGCTAGCTCTGTGGCGCGGCTTTAGCAGGGTTGCGATGCGTCACAACTGATTTCTTTGTTTTTCCAATTCTTAAATAAATAATCACTTTTTAAATAATAAAAAATCCACTTGAGAGAGTAGTTTCCACATACTCTGCTCTCTCGATTCAGTAAAAAATGAAAATACTGTTTCTCTTGTATTTATTATTATACTATTCCTCAATCACACTTTAGCAGTGAACTAATATAGACGCTTTTTTCATATTTCTCAATTTAATACTCTTTATTACGTTATTTACTTTATACTTTTTATTGCCGAAATTTGTAACTCCTGGATTTATTTAATAGTTAAGATATTAGAAAACAATGACATGCATAAGAGGTGAACTCTTTAAAAAATTAAAAGAAATATTATTTATTATATGTTCCTTTTATAGATATTTATTGATTTATTTAAATTTTATTATAATAACTATACACTTATTTTTAATTCTCAAAATTTGTGTACTATATCATTTGAAATTTATCAATACTCAGGAGGGCGCGGGGGGGGGGGCTGTCTTAGTTTTTGTTACGAAATATTTCTAGGGGTCACAGAAAGTGTGACACAGCATGACAAAGGGGGGAGAGGGAGGGGTTCAAAAAAGCTGATTTTAGCGTCACATATTTTATGAAGGGCCCCTTAGGGTTTAGTTTAAATTATATACCATTTAACAATATGTTATAGTTATAGAAAGAAATGAATAAGAAAACTTCAGCAACATAATTTTAATGGGCAAAAGATTTAAAATGGATGTAAAGGTTTTTGAATTATAGGACTTTTTTTTTATTGCTGTAGGACAGCAGACAGGCTGACAGCCCGCTTATAATTTAGCAGTTACCCTCGCCTACGGGTGTTTGCAATGGCAGAGGGATCGCGAACACACTGCTGTCCCATAAGAGTACAGGAACTTGGGTCACTCATGCACAACACTTGGAACACAACACAAGGTTATTATGGCGGCATACTTAAGACCAAAGGTGGTCGCCATCCAGACGGGCTTGAGGCCCTACAATGTAGCTAGGGTGGGTTGTTTTGTCACCTTTTAAGACAGGCCGACCCCGGCCGCAGAGGTTAATATTCTTTCTCCACTTCTGCACAGATAATAAATATTAATAAATTAATTACTTAATTTTCCACATACATACTGATTTATTGTGTATTTTTAAGCATATAATTTTTTCAGGGTTCGAAAATATGTAAAAGGTGGAACTTATATTCATTTAAATCAAGTCACTTAACTATAGTAATAAAAATTAAATAAAATATTAATTATTAAATAAATTTAAATAATAAATTAAATAATATTAAATTAGTAATAAAAATTAAAATACTACTATTTCATAATCACTGTTAGTTTTAATAGGTACTAATTAATAATTAACATTACAATATTGATAATTATAATAAATTAAAAAACAGTTATTATCCACTATTAGAGTTACTTATAATTTAACATTTTTAGAGGATTTCTTATTAAAAAAAATTATATATAATGATACATAAGTGTAAAAGTGCAACTGACCGTAACAGGTGAAGGCAACAGTTATAACAGCATTGTATTGAATAAATGAATAGCCGAACTAAATATTTCAACACATCAAATAAAGAGATATGCACGTATTTTACAGATATAACAAAAAATTAATATCTGCGAATGATGGCTACAGGTTACATCAAAGCCACACGGAAACTCAGTTGCGGTTTTTTTATACATTAGCAGCGATATTTATTATCGTTCAAGGTGTCATCTCGTCGTCTCGCATCATTTGATTTGCCTACATGCCCGCGCTTCACATATTAACCTTGAATTTTCCAACCAACAAATATACTTTTTAAATTACTTTAGTTACTTCTCTTTATGAATATATTATTATTGAAGGCATATACTGTCATAAATAGCAATATTAACCAAATAATAACAATAAAAATAAATTGTTTACCTGTCAACTATTCCGTCGGTAATAAAACATCTCAGATCGTCATTTACATCCTCAATAAAATTATCATCCGCTAGACTCAGGAACCTTTCAACCGTTTTGGCACCCAGTTTGACGACAATACGTTAAATAGGATAAATAAATAAAAATATAACTTCACGTGCCAAACGGGAACTATCATCGAACAATTTTTTCCATTTTCACACACATACGCAACACACACATTGATAAACAACACATTAAACTGACAGTCTGACAGTGACAATTCTGCCAAATGACAATAGTGAGGAGGCATTTAATAAAAACCGGTAAATATTATATCACTTAAACTTTGTTTAGTCGATTAAACTTTTTCGTTTAAAGAATTTGTTCTAACACTTTTAGTGCCGCAAAAAACAAATGATGCTTAGGCAAAGATAACCACGCTAATTTTGCTATTTTCCTAGGACTTGGAAAAGGCTCATAAAAAACAAACGAAAAATAATATTTACATAATTCAAAACACTATATTATGGACAGAATAGACTATCTAATAGACTAAACAATTTCTCTATATTCATTGAAAATCATTTAAATATCAATGTTTTATGAAAAAAAATGAGTTCTTATATTTAAAATGTAATTGTACATAGCATAGAAATTAGGTACTTTAGAAGTCGTATGTTGTTATTTATAGGTTCATTAAAAACAAAAATAAGCCATAAAAGTGGATAATAACGGCTATGACCACTTAATGGATTTGGATAAGGATCCAACGACACTGCGCCGGCCGCCAGGGTCGAATTTCAACGGAATCGCTCTCGAGTATATATGAAAAATAGACCAAACAAAAAGCAATATTTACATAATTGTAAAAGCTACTGCTTTTACAATTATGTAAATATTTCTTTAAGGACAAAATAGAGAATAAAATAGTGATGCTAATTTTTTTTATATTCAATGAAAATTATATACTTAACAAAGGTATGTGATAAGAAAAAAAATTAAGTCCTCTGTTTCAAAACGTCACTGCACATAGGAAATGTATGTTGCTAAATATAGGTTTATTATATAGAAAACTGAGTCATAGAAATGGATAACGGCAATGATTGTTAATACATGTTCCAAAGGCGCCGCGAACGCAGCTACTTGTGTTTCAACACTGTATCACGCTAAATAAATAGTCTCAAAAAGTTTAAACAACTTTTTTAAACTGCTCTTTCTCTCTCTCTCTAACATTGCTCTCGTAATGAATTAGATTATTTGTAAAGCATGTATTAGAAATTTGTTTGGAGGCAGAGATATTTCGTAATGCGAATAGTAAAGCGCAACAAAGTGCAAGCCGGCTGTGGCACTAAGAGAATAAATATAACTAAACAAAAATGTTTTATATCGTTTTTAGAGATGCTGGTCAAAATTATAATTTAAAATAACTACTCTACAATATTTATTATTGAGTCTAAGATAAAAAACTAAATACTATCAAACTAAATATATTTAACATCAAATATATTGCTCTTTGAAAGCAACCGTTTCCTGTTTTAATTTGAAAATTTTCTTGTATGAATATGAATGTATTATATGAAAAACATCAAAAGATATATTTAGAAAAATAAAACAATATAGAAATGTACATTTAATTGTGAAATTAAATATTTTCTTATTCTTTAAATAAAATCGTAGAATTAAACATTAAACTTACCGATTAACCCAGAATCAAAATATAATAATACCTCAAGACATCCCTTTTTTAATAAATTCAAAATTGTAAATGTACAGACATATTTAAAAGTACAGTACCAATATTGTAAATATTTTTGTTTTACATGGCGTCATGACAGTTAGTTAATTTCAATATACATAATTTAATATAAACAGCAATAATTAAAATGAGTAACTATTAGACAGCGATAGCAACCCTATAAGGCTAGATCGTGGCTTGTTTCATTAATTTAAAATAATATGCGCAGAGAACTAATAACTATATTTTGACTTAATTTGAATACACTGATCGATATGCAAAAGCGCTATTGTGATGAAACTGGTTATCGACTTTTGAACACGACGGTACATTTACTTTTAACAGTTAATACGTTTTAATTGAACTTAAATACAACCTTCATTCTAATGACAGTAACAAAAATGTATTGAAACGAATAATAAAAAAAAATAATAAAAATAAATTTAACTAGTACATTTTCATTCAAAAACAACATTTTTTTAAATACAGAAAACATTTGAGATAAAAATATATAAAACATAAAACCTTTGTGCATTTAGAATTTGTTATATTCTACTATTTGATATATGCTTGAATTGTGTTATTCCTCACTAATAAATGGTTCACAGACATCATTAATTTTAGTACCAGTGTAATGTGTCAACAATATTTTTTGACAATAGGGATGATTGATGAATTCTATATGGCAACATTTGAAAACATGCCTATCTTTCATAGTTTATGAAACTAAATATATTTCTTTCATAACCCGTGTTAAATATCCAAATCGAGATAAAAGATTAAAAGCTGTTCAATTTTTTTTTACAAAGGTTTCAACTCAATTAATACATTTTTTTATTAATAATGTAGACATACTTTTTAAAAAGCTAATTTTTGTACATAATAATAACGTGAAGACTTAGAACACTTCACCCAGAGCCATAGGTCATAATTATATTGTTGAAACAATTACTTTAGGTATTTTATTTCAAAAGGTTGAATTGTTTTATATCCATCCGTCCATTACATTTGAAACACAAGTATGTTTTATGTTTTGTAATATATCAATTTGTTATACTATATTATAAAAAATCTAAATTCAATATTCTAACATCTGCATTCAAAGTATGTTTTGTCGAATTCAAATGCAGATAATTTTAATAATAATTGTCAATGGCAACACCATTATATATCATCATAGAACATGGCGTAAATACTTAGTTTAAACAGAGGAACTTCTATAAGTCTAACTTGAAGGAGGACGTCAAAAAATACTAGGAGTTTTCTACTTATGGAAGATTTAGACTTAGATAATTTTGTAAGGAAAGTCTTTTAGAGATTAAGATTTATTCCAACTAATTTTGAGTTGAAGAGGTGGAATAAATAAAAATTCTAGATAAAAGAAACATTGCTGTACATTATCGGTATATTATTAAAGTCAGCTTTCAATTCAAGTTGTAACGGTTTATCAACATTGCTACTCATATGTTCGAGATACAGAGGTCCAATTTATTTTATTATTGAAAGAAAACAAGTACTGACTGCTTATAGAGAGGTTTAGGGGGTAGAAGGGAACACAATATTTTTTCGAGTTAGCAGAGTTCTCAGACTTATCGAGGTTCAACTGTCGGTCTCTACTACATATATTTTTTACTTTAGCAAGTTTGTGTTTATTATGCAATATATGCTCAAAACGATCATATAATGAAAATATACTAACTTATTTATATTCCTTAAAATTGGGCCTTGTAAGTAGTTGAAAAAGGAATCTGGAGTTTTGGCTTGTAACCTTCCATAAAATTCTACATCAGGCATTGGTGCTTATGTACAAGCTCCAATATGTATTGAATGATAACAATTTTTATTGTATTTATGGGAGAAAACAATGGATAGATGGTTAGAGTTCAAGAGACACGAAATGGTGTTGACATATATAATATACTAAATAATACTTTTCATTAATCTATAAATCAATTTTGGGCCTATATTGCAGTCGGAGAGGTGGATCTCGGAATCGCCATCGTGTCACATACACAAATTTCAACGTATGATCTTTACCTAATAATTCATCATTGCACAGTATGTCAATCTGAAAGTAACAAAAATTTCTTATTCAATATAAATTCGTAAATGCTGCAAGAGGATAGCGTAGAGTAAGAAGCCCCAAAAATGTTTTTTGAACCCAAGTTAACCTCTACTGCCAACTGGTACACCTATCAAACAACTATTTTCGTTTTGGAATTGGGAATTAAATGAAGTTGGCTATCACCTCTGCAAATGCCTTCATCTATTCAACAGAATGCCTGTATAAGAATTGTTATTATTTAAATACACCAGATGATTAGGATGAGTGGATGGTTACAGTAGAAGAGGTAGACCAAAGAAAAACTGGATGGATTGCATAAAAGAGAAGAAAGGAAGAGATATGGTGTGAATGTTGAGATGATGGCTAACAGATGAGAGTGGAAAAAGATAACGTTGTGCCGACCTCACATCATTTGGGATAAGGGCGGGAAGAAGAAGATTGGGTGACAACAATTTACAAACAGATGTCTTGTTGTAAGGCTTCTTGAGTTTTAAACAATTTGGGATTGTACTCACATCTCTATATTTCTCTATACCACTGAGCACTTTCTTGGCTACGAATTTCTTGAGATGTGTGATAGTTGCTTGCGCTGAGCAACGAATGAAGCTGCGTTTCAAAGTGCGCAGTGATGTGGATATACACTCTAGACATACGTTGACCTAAAAAGCAAGTAAATAAATGATAAATACATTGTGACATTGATCATTTAATCCCTAAGTAAGCAATAGAATGGTTGGACACACAAATCATCTACATATTAATTGTAATGAAAATAGGTACTTTTAGAGATAAATATTGGCCACTACTCCAAATATGCCTTTGTCACATTGAAAGCTCTTACAAGACCTAGTGCGAGCATAGCGAGCAAACATATTAATAAATTTAATTTAATTTGAATCTGTCACCTCTCTGATCATTGGTCACATGTCGCTTTCCTCGACCACAGACATTGAAAATAACTGTCTAAAGATTAGGGAATACATTATTACCTGTTCATCTTTCCTATGACAATCAGTATTATCAGGTTGTTCAGGTTCATCTCCTCCACCCGGTTTATCAGTTATAAGTGCTGCATCTTTGGGACAAGATAAGCCTCGGGCACGATAGAAATCACGCTCCCTTTTCAATTCATCTGAAATAAATCAACATTTATATGTTTTTGGAGGTGCAGGGGCTCCTTCCTGGCCTTCATTAGATTTGTAATAAAATTGAGTTCCAGGATTCCATGATTTATTGGACAAATGCACTGTATACATTTGTCTAAATGGTCTATGAATAGATTCTATGCGGAATGTCTTTTCTGACCGGAGTCTTTGTTGCGTCGTCTGAGTCCACAACAGCTTTAGCTTACAGAAAAAAAATCTGCGCTCGCCGTATTTGTCGCGCGCGTCTTGAAAGGTGAAGTGCAAGGAAAAGGAATGTTGTTACTACAACATGTTACACAGACAAAGAATATTTATATGTCCATTATAGTAATACATATTTTTTACTCCAACACGATTATAATTTTATAGATATAGGTTATCCTGAATAGAAAGATAAAGATGTAAAATAGGACTACAAAAAAATCCTGGGGAGTTTGTTTCACTGTTTCTTCTCCAGATGGCATTTTGTATTTGAAACAGTGGAAGATTGACATTCAATAAATGATCCACATGATAACATTTTAGCCCAAAATAAATGAATATAAATAAATAAAGAAATTAAAAAACTATACTAAAATTAAAGTTAATCATACTAAATAGTAAAAAGTGTGGGGTGCTCTATTGGTATAATTAAAAAAAAACAATACTAGTTTAATTCCGAAATGCAGTTACTTTAAAAATATTACAAGCACCCCATGCTTTTAGACCAGTGACATTAATATTTCTCCTCAGTAATTTTATTCTCATGTTAAGAATTACATATTTTTAACTTTTTAGTTCGATTAACTAGATTTCTTCCAGACAACCATGTGGACAAAAGCTATTTAAAACTAATATATTATTGTGCATAGTTTTTTTTTTTTTTTTTTTTTTTTTATTGCGTAGGACAGCAGACAGGCTGACAGCCCGCTTAGAATAGTGATGAATAGTGATAAACTTGTATTAGATAATAGTGTGATAAAACTACTGTTGTTAAGAACCATAATATATGAGCATCACAGCTTATACATATTATGATTAACTTCAAGCATTTTTATTAAGCTTATTTTGTATAACTTATTAAAAATTTCCATTTTTATTTATCAATATTAACTAATATGAAGAATGTTGTGTATAAAAACCAAATTACTCACTGTCTTGTAGGTCTGGAACTAGTTTATAAACAATATCCTGCATTGTCCTGTCAAAGCTTATATACTGTAAGGGATGAGACTGGTGGATCACTATGCTGCATGTTGGGCATGTGTTGTTCTCTTCTAAATGTTTTACTAGACAGCTTTTGCAGACTGAAAACCAGTTTATGAGATATGAGGTGATATATATATTTAAACTTAAAGGTTTTTGTAGCCAGTCATCTTCCTGCTCTTATCCCAAACTATGTGGGGACGGACCAACGTGTTCTCTACTTCCAATCTACCTCTATTATTCATCACCTTGTTTGCCCTATACCATGTTTTACGTAATCCATCCATTTTTTTTTTGGTTACCTTTCCTCCTCTCTCCATCGACTCTCATTTTTAGTATTTTCCTTACTACATGACATTCTTCTTTTCACATTATATGGCCATACCAGGCTAGTCAGTTCCTGTGCCCGGTAACAAAATTAAAAAGCATTGTTTTGGCTTTACAATCTGGCAAAAGAAAACTGTCTAATTGCTGACCAGAGAGCACATGAGCAGCAATAGCATTTTCAATTTCCAATAAGATTGATGTATGGATAAGCCCCACAAATATTTTTTTATTATTAACCAGAACATTAACAGATTTCATAATTTGTACAATTTGACCCTAAAGTAAATAAAAATATCAATTGTTATAATTAACATAAAAACAAGGAAGTCTTTAATAACATCTCTTAACATCCCTATCCTGGACTCAAGCTTACACTAAGAGAGACGGGACAGTATATTTTCCACGCTGAAATATAAAATAAGGTAGATTGGTAGTTAGATACATCAGAGATTCAGGTTTCTTTATTTTGTTGTTTTGCAATGTCAGAATTAAGTACCATAGATCAACAAAGAGATGAAAAGAGTTTAAAGAACATTAATAAGACCTTTAAGGTCCAGGTCTTGCCTGACAATCGGTATATCATGCTATGTACCAATGTATACATGGTAAGGCTCCGATGCAGTTGTCGTGCTAGGTCAGAGGTTAGATGAAAGTCATTGCTTTAAAATACCAATGTTGTAGCTATGCCATCTGTTCATTCTATTAAAAATAAAATCCTCCTGAGTTCAATTACCTCATCTTGAGTATAAATGTGTATGTATAGTGTATTTATTTAAAAAAAAAGTATATTAGTTGTCTAGTACCCATAACACTAGCACTCTGCTGGTTACTTTGAGACTATGTGGTGCTTCAATTAAAAACTTTCAATCATTAAAAATATCGTAAACGTTTAAATTCATTGTTTACAAAATAGTAGTAATCTGTTATCCGATAGTATCACTTAAAAATAAATATTGACCAATGACTTATTCAAGACTATACTGAAAGGTTAATTCTAATAAGTCATTTATAATCATTTTTGTTTGAGTGATTACATTTAATAACTAATAGTGATATAATTTAATTACTTTTTATAATATAAATTACTTACACGTATGAAGACATTCAGTAACTGTAGTGGCATCAATGAAATAGCCACGGCAAATCTTGCATGTTATATGGCTGTTGAGGGTTTTTAACTTAATCCGTCTTTCCATTGTCATCCTAAAACTATGGTAATAATGAAAATATTAGCTAAATCATTACTAAAATTATAGAAAACCTAAAAATTAGAACAGAAACGTAGCCTAAGATCAACTCAACACTTATTATGCATGTTTTGTTAATGCATCAGTCTGAGCTAACTACTTCTTATTTTTTGTTTTTATTTATGGTTGATTTCTTTTCAAAACGTAACTTAATATAAAGTATATTTATTAGTTAGTCAAGTTGCAGTTACTGCGGTGTAGTTAATTAACTGATATAAATAATTTGCCTATGTTTTAAAAATTGTAATGTTTTATTAACATAACATAACAAAACGTTTTTCGTAGAGCTTTCATAAACCGGTTATTACCGTAGATCTAGTCGATGTTACTAATCTGGTTTATTTAAAAATATATATTAGGTTTAGAAAAAAGTTTGTGGTGTTTTTCTCCATTATGTAAATAAAATTATATGTGTACATGGCTAAACAACACAACGAGGCTCTCTTGAAGCCTCTTCTTGACGAAAACAGACAGTACCTATTACCCACTGCCCACTAGTGATGTAGGTTTCCTCATGAATTTTCAATTGGGAATGAAAAAGATTTCATTCCCAATTGAAACGTGAAAATTATGTAATAATGCCACCGCCATACTGAGATCATTGGTATTTAAACATGCTACAGACCTTCCTATCCTATCCGATTTATCGGAAATCCTAAATCGGATACATTCTCTACAGACTTTCCGATCTGTGCTTCCTAATTTTTTTTTTGGAACTTTATGGCCTGGTTACTAGACCTTTATGCCAGCTTCCTAAATCAGATCGTTTTCTGTATGACACACTTCAGACGTAATTCACATGGCTCCTACTTTGTCTAAACTACAGAATATAGCAATAGGAGTAGCAATATCAAATAGCGTCGTGGAGACACAAAAACTGAGGAAAAAGAGAAGCTGATGGGCTGAAGAAATTTTTTATAACTTTTTTTCATCTCATCTAATGTTGAAATTTTGCGAACCTTTTTTTAGATTTTTAAAAGTCTTTCCTAAAACTTATTTCTCAAATCTCTGTTCGAGTAATCTGGTGCCGAAGTGTCCCTTATGCAAACACATGGCATATACAACAAAGGACATGACGGTACAAATAGGCGACCGTAACTGCTAAATTCGAAGCAGACCAGCCTGTCTGCATTCCTATAGCAATAAAAAATATTTAAATACTATTCCTTTGTAAATAAACACCCAGACGCAGGAGGGGAATCGAGCCCGTGGCCTCCGCAAGCGTAGCGATATATGTTAGCCGCTACGCCACGGAAGCCGTCAATATAAACAAAGTGGGCCATTTCTTTAATAGGAAATCAATGAAAAATCGCTTTCTTCGTTCGACATTTTAAAGCGCGCAAGTAAGTATGCGTCTGAACTGGGACGCTGATCGCGTGTGACTAATGAGGACGTTTAATCGAACGAATGCCCTACACACCTTCCGATTTAGGATACTATTTTAGGAAAAGGACGGTCGGATCATCCGATCTTGTAATAATAATAATAAAGTTAGGACCTGTTGCCCTACACATTGTCCAATTTCATCCGATAATTAGGATCGGATCGGATAGGATAGGAAGGGCTGTAGCGTGTTTTATGGTTACAACAGCCAGATCGCCTTGGACAAACGTGACACGTATGTGTACTCTGTGGGGGGGGGGGGGGGGGGGTAGATCCGCAGCGTAAAAGATCATAGAAGTGAAGGGTTTGTCGTCACAAGCCAACATTAAAAGAAATAAAACCCTGGTCAAATCAACTCTACTATGGCAGCTGTAAACTAACTGAAGAGAATTAAAAGGAATTGTATTCCATCATGATCGACCACACACTTCTTTGAATACCAGAACAAAAATTGAGATTTATTTTGAGCTAGGTTAGGAACTTTTTATGCTTCACCGAGCTGGGGTGGATTAAGAATACTGACTTCTGCGGCTGGGGTTCGCCTGTCATAAAAGGCGACAAAACAATCATAGCTAGGTGGTAAGGACCGAAGCCCGTCTGGATGTCAACCATACCTGGTCTATAATTATACTGCCATAATAACTTTTATGTTGTGTTCCGGTACTGCTTGGTTCCTAAAAATTAATGAAACATTGTCAATAATCGTGAAGAACATTTAGTATAAATATAAATAAAAGAATATTAAAAAAATATATAAATTTATTAGATTTATATTTTTTTTTTTAGATTGGGGTGTAAGGGGCCCTACCAACATCTTCGGGGCCCAAGTCAACCTCACCTGCAAGTCGGCGCACCCTGCTGAATAACGGACGAGGCTCTGACGACGGCTTTCCTTTTGGGGTTGGGGGGTCAGACGGCAGTCGCCCCCGTAAAAGCCAAATCTGCCAAATCATATGGACAGAACACGAATGCGAGATCGTATAAGGGCTAGGGCGCCGCCGCATAACGGCGCGCAAGAGCTTCGCCCGACTCTTGTGAGAAGTGGACAAGGGCTACCGTGTCATGGGCGGGCACGGCTAACGACGCTAGCCCCAACGCACGCAGCCCAAACATCTCGAAAGATCCGCTTCGCAACATGGAACATAGGCACGTTAACCGGACGCGCGAGAGAGTTGGCCGATGTGCTCTCCAGGCGGAGGGTGGCCGTGGCGTTCCTGCAGGAGACTCGGTGGAAGGCCAGCAGATCCCGGTTCATTGGGAATGGCTACAAGCTGATCTACACAGGTGCACCTGGTGGGGAGAATGGGGTTGCCATAGTGCTCTCGGAGGAGTTCCAGAACGACATTTTGGAAGTGAAACGTCATAGCGACCGGCTTATGGTCGTTAGGGTGCTTATCGATGGGGTAGTTACCCACTTGATAAGTGCCTATGCGCCACAGGCCGGTTGTGACGACGCCGATAAAATAGCGTTTTGGAATCTACTCGGAGAAGTGCTCCGTGGAATCCCATTATCACAGGGGATCGTTTTGGGGGGTGATCTGAACGGTCATGTGGGTGATGAGTGTGGGGAATTCGAGCGTGTTCACGGTGGATTTGGGTACGGCAGCCGCAACGCAGAAGGGGAGGACATCCTCAATGCGTGTGCGGCGGCCGACCTTGCCATCGTGAACACGTATTTCAAAAAGAGACCCGAGCATCTCATCACCTACAGGAGCGGGAGGAATGCTACCCAAATCGACTTCCTACTCACTAGGAGACACCACATCAGCAAAGTAGCCAACTGCAAGGTCATACCCGGTGAGAGTCTCACTGCACAACATCGTCTTCTTGTCATGGACCTCTGCGCTAAGCCTAAAGACACGTATACCGAGCGCGTTCAGCGCCGAATCAGGTGGTGGCTGCTTGATGAAGTCACGTCCCAGGAGTTCGCCTTAGCCGTCGGTGACAAGTGCACCGGTGGTATGGGCGAACCAGTTCAGGCTTACTGGGACAAGATTCAGGCGGCTATCCTTGGGTCGGCGAAGGAGGTGCTTGGGGTGTCTAAGGGTGGTCGCAAGTGTGACAAGGAGACATGGTGGTGGAACGACACAGTCCAGAGGGAGACTAGAGCGAAGAAAGCCCTCTTTAAGAAGTGGCAAGCGTCCAGATCTCCTGAAGACCGCGACGCATACCGGGTAGCAAAGCGCGCCACTAAGAGAGCTGTTGCCAGAGCCAGGCGAGACCACTTACAACCACTTTACGATAAGTTGGAATCGTCTGAGGGGCAGAAGCTCATCTACAAGTTGGCGCGCTCCAGGGTCAAAGCGGCACAGGACATTTCCAAGTGCCGCTGTGTAAAAGACCCTGTGGGCAATCTGCTATGCGAGGACCTCGCGGTGAAGGAGAGATGGCGCTCGTATTTCCACGAGCTGCTGAACACGCAGCACAAAGAGGTGCAGCCGCCTGATCTTCCTCCGAATCAAGGACTAGTGCCACTGATAACGCCTGCAGAAGTCCAGAATTGTCTTCGCCGCATGAAGAATCGGAAAGCTGTTGGATCCGATGGAGTCCCCATCGAAGCCTGGAAGGCGATGGGCTCGCGTGGTGTGGGCATTTTAACAGACCTTTTCAACCGGACACTCCTCACCGGTACGATCCCGAGCCAATGGAGACTGAGTATCATTACTCCAGTCTTCAAAGGCAAGGGGTCGGTGCAGGAGTGCGGTAGTTACCGAGGAGTTAAGGTCATGTCCCACACCATGAAGCTCTTCGAAAGGGTTATCGACTCTCGGATTCGACAGGAGTGCACTGTCTCGGATTGTCAATATGGGTTTCGCCCTGGTCACGGGACAATGGACCCTGTTTTTGCTCTAAGGACTGTCGCGGAGAAATACAGGGCGAAGAATACGCCTCTGCATTGCCTGTTTCTCGACTTGCAGAAGGCCTTCGACTGTATTCCTCGCGCGATAATCTGGTGGGCATTGCGGTCCAAAGGGATTCCAGAGGCCTATGTTGACATCATCCGAGACATGTACCGTGACTCCGATTCCGTTGTTCGGACCGCTGTTGGCGACACAAAACCTTTCCCCATCACCGTCGGGGTGCACCAAGGATCCGTCCTTAGTCCGTTTCTGTTTAGCGTGGTATTAGACGTATTGTCAGACAGCATCAGAAACTCACATGAGCAGCCCCCGTGGTTGCTCATGTATGCTGATGATATCGCGCTGGCAGATTCGGACAGGGGTAGGCTGGTGCGACGTGTGAAGGCGTGGAAAGAGTCGCTTGAGAACGGTGGTCTGAAGCTCAATGTGGCGAAGACCGAGTACTTGGCCTGTAACTCCACAGATCCCACACCCGTACGCATAGACGGCAACACAGTCGAGCGCACGGACCTTGTGAAATACCTGGGATCTGTGTTTCATGCATCCGGTGACATCGATTGCGACGTCAAGGCACGCATTGCTGCCGCGTGGGCCAAATGGCGTGAGGTAACTGGTGTCATTTGTGACCCCAAGATGCCGGTAAAGTTGAAGGGACAGGTTTATAAGACCATCATTAGACCTGTCCTTTTATACGGTTGTGAAGCGTGGCCGGTGTTAGAGCGACACAAGCAAGAACTGCGTGTCACGGAGATGAATATGCTGCGGTGGATGTGTGGAGTGACGCGGAAGGACCGCGTTAGGAACTCCCGCATTCACGGCAGCCTTCATGTCCGTGACATTGCGGATAAATTGCAGGAGTGTCGGCTCCGATGGTACGGCCACGTTTTACGGCAACCGGATGCTTACGTGGGAAACAAATGTCTGGCCATGCCGCTTCCGCCGGGCCCCGGCAGGAGGGGTAGACCCAAAAAGTGCTGGCTTGACGTCGTAAAGGGTGATATGCGTGCCAATGGTCTCACTACCAGGGATGCTGAAGACCGTGCGAAGTGGAGAAGAAAAAGTCGGAAAGCGGACCCCGGGCGCCGAAGCGAGAGTTTGGGCTGCAACCGGGATTCATCGCTGAGATGATGATGATAAATTTATTAGATTCAAAGTTACTTACAAGTTCATAATATTAAATTAATTAGAGTGCAATTATGTACATATAAAAACCAAATGCAAACAACATTCATACTCAATGTAATGGATGTTTTTAAAACTAAATAATAAAACTATGTATAGTTTGTTATACAGTTATAGTAGACAGATACGTTTTTTATATTTCCCTGTGCTTTGCAAAAACCTGTATCAATGGGGCTTTACAAAAATATTGTTCCAGTTTTCTTAATATATCAGTTGAAGCTCAATTCAAACACAATGTACATATGTATATGGCTGAAAGACTGCATTTATAGTCATCTTTCTTTTTTCTTCTTTAATCTCACCTCTTATCACACTATTGGGGTCGGGTCTCCTCACACTTTTGCACCAAGTTTTGCGATTCTGGGTTGTCAATTCAGATAGCTGGAACCTTTGTATAGTTGACCACCAGGTCGATGGCGGGCATCTAGTCTTTTTTATTCTCTGACAAATTCAGAGCAATGTCCACCACCTGAACGCCTTTTGATATGGCCGTATCAACGAAGACGGTTTTCGGTGATTTTGTCTGCGATTGGTGCGACTTTAAATTTTTAATACGGTCTAGCCGAGTCACACTTCCCGCCCACCTGAGCATTTTTATTTCGTTGGTATGTACCTTCTGTTCGTGTGAATTTTTCACCGTCCAATACTCAAACCCATAGAGTAACGCCATTTTTGCCATGCGACCTTTATCCTGTGACACATCATGGTCATACATAAATTTATTAAATATAAATATAAGTTTACCCACACCCAGATATGTCGATGTGGATCCCACACAAAAACTAAAGGTCTTAGTTGATAATTTGAATACAACAAATATTTATGAATGCATTTAAAAATGATAAAAAAAAGCTTTTAAACAATAGGTTCCAAAATTAAAAGGTACCTATGCTGTGAAAAAGACAAATATTTCTTTTTTAAGATTTGATTTGGATCAATTTTGGTACATTCAATTTAAATGTAATTCTTGATTAATTTATTTTGAACTTGTTTCATTTAAATGCTTACTGTATAATTTCTACACAAGGAAAATCGCTGCGATCTCCAGAACTGACTGTTTTAGATTAATGTGCCCATAGTGATGTACCTTTTTCTAGTGATGCTGAATCAGTGTCTCCATATGTAAATTGAGAGTTACCGTGTTGCAAGGGTGAAATTACGGTGTTTTTGAAAAAAAATACGGTGAATCAGCCAAAAGCGTACCGTGTAAATTACCGTGTCATTTTTCAACGAATAAAAAACATTATGAACCAAATCAAGTCCAATTTTAATAAATTACTACGAATATATAAAAAAAACATACAATATTAAAATTAATGTACTGCTAGCATGTCTTTTATGACTTATAATTTATTTCTGTTTGTTTATGCGTATTCTAGAAAACACAACGTCATTATTTATTCATCACACTTAGGATTTTGATAATTACATTTCACTCCTTCCTTAATGCTTGAATAAGATCTAAATTCTAAAATAGTTTGCCAAAGTTTGGTAGTTTGAGTATGAGGAAGTAGATTATATTCGGGGATTCCAAGCAACAAAGAGCAGTGTTGCTATTACGAAAGATTTTAAGTTGACAGATTTGTTTTACGCAGTATGTGATCAATTAATAATGATAACATAATTGTAATGATATTACGGTGACTTATGACACGGTAATCCCATATTACCTTGACGGTAGATTAAGGCCAAATTACGGTGCATCTACGGTAATTACCGTGTATATGGAGACACTGTGCTGAATTCATAGTCGACCTGACTTGAATAGAATAAGTTATAATCATTATTCTATTATTAAATTCAGTCACCCTGTGAAATAGTCACCTAATTTACAAATCAACGGCAATTACGGTTTCAATTCAGTATTTACAGTTTAGTGCCGTATGATTAGAAAATTTTTCAGTTTTTAGATTCTATAATAATACATTAAAACTTAAATTCTTTACTTTTAGATTAAATCAATCTTCCATTGAGGAACCCATTAAATTTAATTTGGCAAACGTAGCTTATATTAGGGTATGTACCCATACCACATGACCTCCCTCCCCTCGGGGACTATCTGTAGTTCATAACTACGGTTTTCAATTATTTTTTGTAAACAAAAAATTAAAAAACAATGACTTGTAATAGTATGTTCTCTTACAGACTTCACTTAAAACACAATTACGTCCCTTCACATTTAACACTTGAACTGCTCTCTTTAATTTGATTTTCACTATCTAACACTATATTACTGCTCCACACAATTTTACTATTATCCTGTATCACAATTTTGTACTTCTCCGAAGATGGCACTGGTGCGTTCGGTTTCAAATGGTCCCTTTTGAAATGCCTACTTAGATGGCTTGTTTGAGTGAACTTCCTATCACAGATCTTGCATTGGTATTTCTTTTCACCTGTAATTATAAGAAAATCATTAAATAAACTGGGACATGCATATTTATGCCATCTAGTACTAAAATAAGTAGAAGAGTGCTTGTATTATGGATACTAGACACCTGATGTACTACTTTTACAAGCCTATTATACAAAACCAATTACCTGTATGCACAACTTTGTGTTGTTTTAACGCAGACGACGTATAAAACGTCTTCCCACACTCGCAATGGTGGTCCTTTTGGCCCTTGTGCCGTTTCATGTGGACATTGAACGCGCTACACGTTACGAAACCACGGTGACACTCTTTACAATTGTATCTGGAGTAAATGAAAATATATACTATATATTGCTGAAGTAACAATACTATGTCTAAACAAAGTAAAATACTGGGTCTTTTAAAAAACTAAGTAACTTGTGAATTGTATCGTCGAGCTATTAGATTATTTTTGAATTATTTTTGCTTTATAAAAAAGTGTTTATGATCAGACTAAAGTTTAAATTGGTCATTAACACTTTTTTACAAACCAAAAACAACGCGCCTAAAGACATTTTCACTTCAATTAACGTACTAATTTTTTATTCTAAAATAATAATAAACTATATTATAATAATATAGTACACACACATAGAAAAGAATAATAAAAACCTATGTTGCATGTCAAAAGGTTGATAATAATGAAGCACTCATATACATTATCCATAACTTTGTCACCTATTTTCGCAAATAAATATTCATTTCATTTCACAATATGTAGGCACGAAATTGTTAAGTTATTTAGATGTATTTCAGGTTACTTGCTAACCAGCAGCCGCGGGGCCCCCTAGGGGGAGGATTCGCCGCCTGCACTTATGCCGCAAAGGTGAGGGCACACGTGCCCTCCTCAATCCTGGATTGACACAGGAGAGAAGAGACCCGCCTTGACACAAAGGGCGTGCAGGCACCGACTTGGACCCCTGGAACGGCGGGCCAGTTTATTCGTGGGCCCAGGCGATAGGGGTGCAGCGGGGTTTTTAGTGGGTAGTCGGATGTTAATCATCTTGCCCGGATGTGCCACATATCACTGAATATTTTACATCGTTATTTATTTTTTATTATAGAACTTTCCATATATCGTGAATGAGCAGTAACGTATATTTGCCGTGGGGTACTGGTTGATAATAAAAATAGGACCACCCAATTTCATCCCAGGAGGGTCGTAAAAGGTAAATGATGAGCTACAGCCCCAGCAAGCTTGCATGCAACGAGGCAATGACACCTTTCGGTTTCAGGCGTCGTCAGTCACATCCGTAGAAACCAATACCAGACAAGTAAAATATGGTTAGAACGAGAAAACGCAAGGTTTTCTCCTGAGCAAACTCCGGGCACCGAAACAGAAGTTTGGCTTGCAGTCGGGATTCAATGCTAGGATGATATAATAGTAATGATGGTATTTAATAGAATTTATTGTTTACCTAACTTCCTTGTTGTGTATCCGAACGTGGATCGATAAGTTTCCGGCGGTCGCAAATGTTTTGTTGCACAGATGGCAGCTGTATGGTTTTTCACCGTTATGTATCCTCTGATGTACTCTTAAATCACCTTTTATTGGAAAACCTGAACAAAACAAGGTATTTTTATTGCATCAAAGTGTATGATAAAGTAAATAATAACCCACAGCTGGACTGAAGAAAACACTGTCCACCATTCTTGTCCTAAACAATTTGATAGATTACACGGTCACATTACTGCGCAGTCTTTTTCTTTATCCACGTTTCGAGTTTTTAGTTATCGAAGTTACGGCGTAATATTATAAGGCGTATACTTTATGAAATATATCCAATATCCATACTAGATCCCGCTCCCGTACGTCACAAAGTGGCGTTGATGTTTCATTTTGACATTTTAACTTTAGTCTCAAACATCTAACGTCGGTAAAAAGGCTGTGCATTAGTACATCTCCTGTCTCGCTCACACAGCTGTTGTCTCAGTCACATTCATTTATCTACTTTCGTTAGGATCTTTCTATAGAGTACTATAGATCATTCTTATATATATATATATATATATATATATATATATATATATATATATATATATATATATATATATATATATATATATATAATAAACACATCTTTCACCAATAATACATGGAATACTGGAACCTGGATTTGATTTTTATTGGCAACAAACCCAACAAGAAGATCTTTGTGACTCTCTGGTTTCATTCAACAACAAATGATAACAAATCTATTGGAGGCCAGGAACAACTGCATCTTTAAAAAGACCTTTAGGACCTGAGATTAGTTCACCTGCTGTACCCTGCACACAACGAACTGGATCCTGACGTATCGTATTCTTTGGAGGAATAAATTTTTATTGCAACAAACATAATATTACATATTTTTATAAATTAATCCCTCCAGAAGTGCCTAAATATAATGGATACAAACCTTATATGTTCTGTAGTCCCTTTTTTTTTGGTCTCGGGGAAAAACCCTTCCTTGACGGGTTCCCCTGGCCCGGAGGGACCGAGGGATATGTGGGACTCCGAGAAAGATGTTCGGCCATCCGACTACCCACTAAAAAACCCCGCTGTTCTCCTATCGCCTACGCCCGGGCCTACGGAAATGTGGCCTGCCAATCTCGTGGCCCGGGCCGGCGCCGGCCCGACCTTTCTCAAGGCGGGCCTCTTCTAAAGTGTTGACGCCAGGGGGTCAGGGTTTCGTCCCCCCGGCGCTCTCCTGAGTTGACTCAAGGAGTTGAGGGGGGCCGCGGAACAGCACGCGGCCCTCTTCCTCGCGGCAATAGTGCGGGCGGCGGATCCTCCCCTGATGGGCCGCCCGCGGCCGCTTTCTACGGCGGCCGGAGGTCGTTGCTTGCCCTCCGGTGCCGACGACGTGGCCTGCGTTGGCGGGAGTTAACTCCCGCTCCGGCTCCGCCGCCTCCTTTGCGGACATTACTGCCTCGCGAAAGGAGGCGACGGCCGTCCATCCAGGATCGCCCCCGACCATGGACAGAACCAGGGCCGGAAGCGACAGGTTCGCGGCCGATTCCGGACGGGACTCCCATCCCCATCGCGTGCTAGTCAGGCGTGGGTACGACTACCAGACGACACTCCAGAAAAACCAGGGAGTCGCCCAACGTCGTAGTCGGCCCAGCAATACCAACCGACAGTGAGGATGCGATTCCCGCCCTAGGAACCCTCTCTGTGCAGGCGCAGTTGCAATAGGCATGGTTTCGACTACCAGGGCCCAGGGCAGAACCCGGGACCCCAATCAGTATTCGCAACCATCCCACCGAGGACCACGCCATGAACAGAGAGCGAAGTTGGAAAGGATGTAGGAGGTAGACGGGAAGAAAGGTAGGACTCTGTCGTCTCGGACGGAGAGGGGAGTGAGGCGACGGATGCTCGGGCACCTCGGGTACGCACACCCGTGCACTCCTCGGACAGAGGAGCGCCCCTGAGGGGATGTTCTGTAGTCCCTGAGGTAACCGGGCCCAAACGGAAGAATAGCGCTGGTAGCCTGAGTTTGGGGCCTTTTTAGAGCAATTAACCTATTTTATGTTATTTTTGTAGAGCTTTTATTTGTCCTAAATAAATGTAATTTCTTAAAAGTAAATTAATCACATACCTTTTCCGCAGTCCTGACACAAAAACGACTTCTCGCCTTTATGCCGTTTCATGTGGATCGACAATTGAGCGCTTTGCACAAATGTTTTGTAACATATTTCACAACTAAACAATTTTTCACCTGAAAACAAATTTCACAACTTCATAATGAAACTTTAAACAAATTTATTATGATAATCAAGTATAAAAATATTTAGAAAATTTGTTCTTAACTATTAGAACACGAAAATAAAATATAAAAAAATATAATTAAAAAAAAAATACATTTAATTTATGTTAGTAGAAATCGCTATAATGTTAGCAGCTGAAGTTTTATTTAATTTAATTTCTAATATTTCTATGCATCTCCATATCTAAGACGGCTGGATACGTCTATGTTGCAAAAACTGAGGACACTGTTAATATACCACATAATCATTCGTAATGTAATATCTGAGGAATTTTGATAGATTTATTAAATGGAGTTTTATGTATGAAAAGAGATTTATTAATAAGGATTAAAATTTTTATAGTACTCAGCACACGTTTTTTCCTACAGACACACACAAGAAAGAGAAGTGCCAGATCTATCTGTTAAAATAGCATAGAGTAAAAACTATATTTTAATTTTAAACATTAGTCCAACAATTTTGAACTGAAATTCTTATACATAAATAAATAAAATATCCCTAAAAGACCTCTTCTTAAGCTTTTATTAATTGAATTAAAAAAAATAACGGATTTGATGTCACATTTTGGCCAATTTACAAAATAATAAAATTCATTATTTATATAAAAAAATAAAAATGTTATATCGGGCTTTTAAGGCCATATATTGTATTATTTTTAATACCTGTATGTATCCGGACGTGATTAACAAAATTGGTTCTTCTGCTGAACTGTTTGGGGCAATATTCACAATGGTACGGGGTCTCACCCGAATGCACCCGTCTATGTTGAAACAATGCACTGTGACCCCTATGAAACAGGTATCCAAGAAATTTATTACTAACTGGAAGGAATTATTCGAACTGATATGGTGGTGAAGGTGATTTACAATAAAATAAGTAAAGAGATAGATCTTTGAGAGGGAAAGAGATAAAATGTCACTCGCATATATCTCACATAGAAAATTATAAATACCTGAAAGTTGCCGGACAGTCTGGACATTGGAAAGGCCTCAAGTTAGTATGGCATATCTTATGAGCTTTCAAGTTGCTCTTATTACTTAGAAACTTTCCACATATATCACACTGGTGAGGTAGTTTACTATCTGGGATTAATGTATCGCCTTCAATAATTACTGCAAAATACATTTTATAGTAATTAATATAAACATTGATTAAATCAGTATAATTATCAATTAAATCAATTTTTTTATTGCTGTAGGGTAGCAGACAGGCTGACGGCCTGCTTAGAATTTAGCAGTTACCGTCGCCTATGAATGTTTGCAACGCCAGTGGCATCGCGAACACGCTACTGTCCCAAAGAGTACAGAAACTTGGGTCACTAATGCCAGAACACAATACAAAGTTATTAAAGGTGGTCGCCATCCAAACGGGCTTGAGTTCTGGCATTAGTGACCCAAGTTTCTGTACCCTTATGGGACAGCAGCGTGTTCCATGCGTTTCACTAGACAGCAAGATTCTCGAGTAAAACATGTAAAAATTGCTTTTTTATAGCTGAGATTGGCAAACAAGCAAATGGCTCACCCGATAGAAGTTGGCAACACAGGCTAATGTAATCAAAAAGGAACTGGAACCTGGTCCATCCAGATACACTAGTTAGGGTTATTACTCGCCTTTTATGACAGACCGCCCCAGTTGCAGAGTTCAGTATTTCAATTCCACCCCTGCACGGAGAACTAGCACTCTGCAGGGGAAAAGTTCAAGAATGCTTATCGAAGGTGAAAGAGGCTTTTCGGCTTATATCCACATGAGATGGATACAGATTGTATAATTAGCAATCTTATCCTTAAAAGCATGAGATTCCAGGAAACTTTTCATAAATTTTACTAATACAAGTTTATGATTTTAAAAAATTCGCAGTTTGAATTAACATGTAGAATGTGCTTACTCTTTTTCTTTCTACCTCTTTTCTTTTTTGGTCTATCCTCATCATTGTTTTCAGAATCAGGGCAATCTGAAAAAACAATAAATTAAACACTATTTAAATCAATGTTCATATATGTATCTCGTCATCTTACAAATTAAGTGATCTAATTGAGCATTATAATGAAATTATAAAAATAAACGAAATCTAATCAAGACTGTTATAAACTTAGATACCTTTATCTTGAATTTGGTGTGCATATAATGAATAGACTCTGGAACCTAACAATAATAGCCTATATAGTCTAACCTAACAATAATGCCCCACTGCTATGCCTCCCTCTAAGGGAACGGACTAGATGACCTTTGATGTATTTTTTTATTGCTTTAGGTCAGCAGATAAGCTGACAGACCACTTAGTAATTAGCAGTTACCATTGCCTATGTTACAACTATGTATGTTTACAATGCCAGGGGCACCGCTAACATGCTACCATCCGCATACTGGAACCTGGTCACTTATGCCGGAATACAACACAAGTTATTATGGCGGCATATTTAAAAACCACCCAGACGGGATTGATGACCTTGACAACCTGGTTTAGGTTGTTTAATCGCCTTCTACGACAGACCGACCCCAGCCATGGAGGTAAAAATCTTGTTACTACCAAAGTCACCCACCCATCAGTCACCATTTACGATTTCTTAGGAAAGTGATAGGGATACCCTTGTTGATAATTATACCTACCGTCACGAGGTTTGAGCGCTCGGTGAAAGTAGTGGGGACACTTACGCATGTGTACACTCGCGCTCATAATTATTACAACGCAGACGTGCGGACGGTACGCGGGAGCGGCAAGCGACTAACAAATCAATACGGCGCCGGCGCTGGCCATCTCACCCGTCGCACCCCCTCTCCCCGCCAAACAGATCCCAAAAATGACAACTGTGCGGCCTGCGCTCAAAACTCGTAACGGTATGTATACTATTAATAAATTAAATAGGGCTATCATTGTGAAAAATATCATAATGATGAAATAAATGTGTACAATGTACCTTCTATTTTCTTTGGTTTAATGTCTTGTAAAATGCAATTGTCATCAGCATCCCAGGAACTATCATTTTCATCATCTAACTGTAGCTCTGAAATGTTATCAAAAATAATTTCATGTTTTATCAAATGTGTAAGAATACACCCGTATTTGCAGAACAATGAAAAAAAGTTGATCCTGTAATGCTTTAGTTGGTGATAATGCTTTGGTTGGCGACTGAGGTTTTAGTCCGAATGCTGTAACTGCTGCCACTGTAACTGAGGTCTAGATACAAACGCAAGTTTGGTTTTTCTATCGGTACTTAAGCCTCCCCAAACCGTCCATGAATGTCTCCTCGGTGAACTACCATCAATTTAGGGCCATTAGCTGGTTTATAGGGTTTCATGCCATGCTCGACCAATCTTCTTCTTATGGTTAGAATCACTCAATCCAAAAATTAAGTGAATTAGAATAAATTATTTGTAAACATTTGAACTTTAAATCACTTTCCTGGAAAGTTCGCTCAGTGTCGCTTAGTAAAGGTTGCCTTTCAAGCGTCTATATTCACTTTAGGCAAAAAAAAACTGCATAAATGGGGTCATGGTGGGATTCAAACCCAGGACCTCCAGATTGTTCTCCGAATGTACTAACTGCCAGGTATATAAAAATATATTTATACAAAAGTCGAAACACTACTGCAAGTATTATTATTCAGGCGGCATCTAAATGAAAAAGAGGATTGATATCATAAAAAAAATACACCAATAAACAGCTCGCAGTTTACAGAATGGTGTACCAGGATTTTATTTTTGAATTTGATTTGAATTGAATTTTTCTTTTCATCCAATAAATAAATGTAGATTGTTAACCCCAGCCGCCATGCACTGAGTGAAATTTTTGTTCATCATGTAATGATATTATAAAAAATATTTGTCTACAATCAATAGAATATTTCTCTAAACAGCTTACCTAATTTAATAGTTTCACTTATCTCTTTGCTTTTACTATCCACACCTGGTAACACTACATCTTTTATGTGAGCATTATCATTCTTCTCATTTTTGATATGATTTTCTTTAATTTCTTCTGATTCTTTAAATAATTTATTAAGACTATTTTGTAGGAGATGTTGTAGTTTTTTATCACTGTCTTCACATTGAAGGTTAAACGTGTAAGTACGTTTTAATTGTCTGCTACAGTCCTTACATATTTGACGTGGCAAACCATCATTTTTGTTTACCTGAAATTTCAATGTCATCATCATCAGTATAGGTTTTATGGTTGAGAATGGAATTGAAGAAATGGAATAAATACATCTAATTTATTTTTTATTATGTAATCGAAAATAAATTTTTTTGTGTAAGAGTAAGAATACTGACCCCCGTGGTCAGGGGCAACGCGTTATAAAAAGGCACAGAACTCAAGCTAGGTGGTAGGGCTTCAAGCCTGTCTGGACAGCAACCATCCGTGGTCTCTAAATATGCCACCATAACCTTCGCAGACGGTAACTGCTTACTATTAAGTGGGCCCTCAGGCTGCTTGCTGTTCTTCAGCAATAAATATCTTAGAAAGCAAACGGTATTATTGAAACTATGACTATATTGATATACAATCGTATATCATAAAATTGTATATCAAAAAAAAGGCTACGATTACTTACAATTAACTTCGTACACTGAGACAACATATCGCAGTATAAAGTACTTCTTTTAATATAAAAACTGGTGTAAATATCATACATTTGTTTGTCGGTTATAAGACAAACTCGACATATTTTTTCAAAATCCAAATATTTTTCAGGCACTTCACCTCCTATAGGATCCATTTTATGTCGTATTTATTGTTAAGATTTGGTATTAATTACGCAATTTAAAACTTAAATCATGTTAACACGACCAATTATAATACAGGAAAACTTAAAAATTAAGTACAATTGTACACATTAAATTCTTTGTACACACAAGAAATGTCATGAACATGAAACGTCATTGTGACAGTGAAGGAAGTATAATGACATTTAATTCTATAGAGAAATAGACATGGAGTTGTTATACTTATTAACTCCATAGAAATAGATAACTTAAAATACTCGACTAAATTATAAATTGTTAACCGGAATATTATTAAAATTATTATCGGTTTTTGTAAGGTATGAGTTTGACATTTACAGTGTGACCATATGTGGCAGTTTCCTGCCATTTTGGCAGGATTGAGCCCTTATTTTAGGCTGTGGCAGGATGTGTGGCAGTTTTTAAAATTCGGTAGTATTTGGCAGTATTGACAAGAAATGTCTATAACTATAAAACTATAACTCTAATGAGTGTAAATTCTGCAATGTTGTATGTACATTTCAATCAAATCAACCATATTATTATTCATATAACTTTTGTCTTTTATTCTGACTTTAAGGAGTATAAATATTTAATTTGAGTGTGTTTTGGTAAAATGAAGCGAAAGTATGAAAGAGCATATAAAACAGGGCAGAGTGGGAGCAAGACCCATTACTGTCATCGTGGCTGACTAAAGCTAAAGACAATCCTTACAGGGCATTTTGTAACGCATGCAATTGTAAATTGCATACGTTATCTATCTGCCCTAAAAAACATGCCTGTATAACAAAACTTAAGAAAAATATGGAAGAGTATCACTATAGGGGGTAGGCAGTCACCAGTGAATTATCTTTTAATTAATTAATTTTATCGTATCAAACTAAAAAAATTATTCTTTGCGTTAGGTGTATCTAATGTAGGTTTAATAGTCGCTAAAATAAATAGCAGCAACTTCTGACTAAAATACTCTTACTATTGCGAGACTTTATACGTGTTTTCTCATATAGTAATGTTGTTGTAGATTACTGAATTTTTCAAGAATTGTGTTTCGTTTCAACCTACCAAAAAATGGTCAGACGGATGATTACAGACATGTTGCGATGAATATAATCTTAATTGTGATGTATGATCGACATTTCATATTAACAATATCAATAAAAAATATTATTATTATACTGGCAGTATTTTGCATTTTCATTATAAACTTTGGCAGGATTTGGCAGGATTCTAGTCAAGCTAAGGCAGGATTATAAATTTTGAGATGGTCACACTGATTTACTACTATCAGGAGTATCAGGGCTTTTTTACAGTTCGAAGTTTGACAAGAACAAAATGTCGGTGGTTGTTATTTTGGAAAACAATCAGTGAAAGTTGCTATTCTTTTTTTCAGCGAAGAGTTCAAAGATTAATGTTTCTATACAGTACGAATTCATTTAAATAATGTCGGATTTACAGAAAACTATTATGAAGAGTAAATTACCCCCAAGAGTGCCCAAAACTTCTGGAATTTCTAAGTAAATTTTGTTAGGATATATTTAGCTGATTACTATTAAAGTATTGTAGAACTAGTTTTAATGTTTATCTAAATAAGAAGTATATATATTTACTTTATTTATTATCAATAATTATAAGAAGAGTTTAGTTATCATTGTAATTTTTCTACTCATCAAACATTGTCAATCTATATTTTGCAGATAACCTAAATTTATCCGTATTTGATTAGAAATATACCACGTTTTAATATGAAAACTGGCTTAGTTGTGAATTATAACATGGTTTCCAGACTGGCTCCATTTAACAGTGGCCGCCGTAAAGACTACACTCCAGTACCTTGGAAGCGATATTTTGCAAGATGTGAGGATGTGGAAACTGATAGTGGTACTTTCAGGGTGTATTTATCAGCAGAACCTGATCATCCAGAGAGGCCTCGTATTATCACCTTACATGGCGGAGGGTATTCTGGATTAAGCTGGGCTTTATTTACTGTAAGTAAGAATTAAGTAATCTTTTTTTATTGCTGTAGGACAGCAGACAGGCTGATGGCCCACTTAGAATTTAGCAGTTACCGTCGCCTATGGGTGTTTGCAAAGCTAGTGGCATAGCGAACACGCTGCTGTCCCATAAGAGTACGGGAACTTAGGTCACTAATGCCAGAACACAACACAAGATTATTATAGCGGCATACTTAAGACCAAAGGTGGTCGCCATACAGACGTGCTTGAGGCCCTACCACATAGCTAGTGTGGGTTGTTTTGTCGCCTTTTATGACAGGTCGACCCCGGCCGCAGAAG
This sequence comes from Malacosoma neustria, assembly GCA_963693495.1. Classification (NCBI taxonomy): domain Eukaryota; kingdom Metazoa; phylum Arthropoda; class Insecta; order Lepidoptera; family Lasiocampidae; genus Malacosoma; species Malacosoma neustria. Next base: position 13,360,821 of record OY856390.1, read on the forward strand.
TTAGTAAAAATATATGCCCCGATTTGTAGTTTGTGGGCTAAAACAATAAGTTTGTAGTTCTAGGGTTAAACTATACTTTTTAATATCCAATGCTTTCTACTAATAGCTATTTGTTTATTCAGGAAGAAATCACAAATATGATCCACTGTCAAGTTGTTTCAATGGATGTAAGAGGTCACGGAGAGACTAAAGTTGCAGACCCTGATGATTTAAGCATTGATACACTTGTAAGGTAGGGCTACATATTGAAATTAAAAAAATAAAAACATTATCAAATGTTACTACATTGTATAATATAGTGTAACCTTTTCGTATGCTTAAAAATATTAGGGGATAAAGTATGAAATTGCAGATTTGTATTGGAAAATTGAAACTTGTTTATTTCTAAGATGTAACATATTTATTTAATCAAAATATTTACCCTCATTGTCTATACATTGCTGCCATCTAAACACAAGTTCATTTATGCCTCTACGATAGAACTCTGAGGATCTGGATTCGTAAAACTGTGTAAAAGCATTTTGTACTGCCTCCCGGGAAGAAATTTTTAAAATCTTTCATGAGGCTTAAAACCTAGCAGGATAAATCCAGAAATTATTTTTCCTGTATTCATTTTGGTCTAGGATTTATCTCAGAGATTTCTAGGACTTTGTGTAGTACCCATAACACAGGTACTTTGCTGTTTACTTTAGGAGCATATGGTCATGTATGAATCCTCTCAGTATATTTCTATAAATAGGAATAAATAAGTTATTCCTCGAAATAGTAATTAATGTACTATATTTTTCAGAGATGTAGAGCAAGTTCTCCACAAGTTGTTCAACAATGAGCTGCCGCCCATAATCTTGGTTGGCCATTCAATGGGTGGGGCCATTGCTGTGAGGACTGCTCATCTTCCGTCTTTAGTGCAAAATGTTCAAGGAATCGCTGTTATTGATGTTGTTGAAGGTAATTATTTTTGTATGAAAAGTGAATTCTTCGTGTCTTCTTCCTACAGCGAGTTATTGGGAAAGTTTTCGGATCATGAGTTAGGGGGGGCGTTCAAGTATTACGTAACACAATTTTTATGATCCTTCCTCTCCCTCCCCCCATGCAACGCGCCGCAACAATTTCTGTACCCCACCCCTCTCCCCCTCCAAAAAGTTACATAACATCCAACTAACCTTACTTAAAATTCATATTTATGTTGCATAAAATAAAAATGAAGTACAAACGACACAAGGCTTGTCAATATGGAATATTTTTATTCACTAAAAAAAACAATGTTACGTAACGCGTTGTTTGGACACCCCCGCCCTTGTAACGATTTGTAATGTTTTACAAGAGAAATTGCGTTATGTAATCCTTTAACATCCCGTTAGCACTCTTTCCTAAGGCACAGACTCAGGGAGCAACAATCTGGTATGTTTTGGTATGTTTTAACCGCAGTACTATGAGTATGTTACCCCATATTGACTTGTTGGTCAATCTTTGCTATCGTTGGCCACCAGCGGTTTCTGTTCCTGTGAAGTTACGATCTCAATTGCCTATCACCCAGGTATGAAGAGCGGTCTAATATAGAGTCTCTGGGGGTCGGCAGCTAAATACTGCGGTGATCCACTAGCCAGGCATGCAGAGAGGGCCAGGTTGCGTGTGAGGACCATTGTTGGTGTAATCGGATATCCGACGCGCTGACATCGCTACAAAGTCCTCAATATGATGGGAAGACAAATAGATATGCTCCTCCTCCCCAGTGGGCCACATCGGTCACCATGTGTCCGCATCCCCTCTCACTACAGAAACCTCTAGGCGGCCAATGGACACCGTTTCCGACTCTTTTTACTAAATCAAGGGACACGGATGATCCCAACATATAGCTATACATACAGCTTGGACACTTGGCATGAAAAAAATCAAAAGGACTTTTCAACAAGTTGTTTCAAAATTGCCATTTGACATCTCGAAACTAATGAGTACATCACTGTTTCCATCACCGATTACTTTTCAGTAATTTCTTGAAAATATTTGCAAAAACCTTACGATTTTTGAACGATTCTTGATATACTGGTGTCACCCTGGAGAAAGTGATGTCGGACACATGGTGTCCATCATGGTATTCGACATGTTAAAATGGTTACTGTCAGATATCCTGCTGAACAGTGGTATGCTGTTATTCTTGAAATAAAGAGTGGGATGAAGAGATGGATAGTGCCAATTTGGAAAAATGAACTAACATTCATGGATTAAGTTTTCAATCAAACTAAGCTTGTTGTTTAATACTGAAAATATCAAAATGTTTTATATACTTTTTATTACTTTGTATAGGTACAGCCATGGACGCTTTGGCTAGCATGCAGAATTTTCTAAGAAGTCGACCGACACATTTCAAAAGTATTGAACACGCAATTGAGTGGTGGTAAGTTTTAGTATTATTTTAATGTATTGTTTAATATGAAAATCTGTATTAGAAAGATATAAATATGTTATTATGTATTGACTCCCCAAATATAATTTCACCAGTGCATATAAAATGGTCAAATGAATTAGGCTTAAGGTTTTTAATGTTACTTGTTTTTTCAACCTTGTGTTGTGTACTGGCATTAGTGACCCAAGTTCCTGTAATCTTATGGGACAGCAGCGTGTTTGTGATGCCACTGGCGTTTCAAACACCCATAAGCGACGGTAATTGCTAAATTCTAAGTGGGCTGTCAGCCTATCTGCTGTCCTACAGCAATAAAAATATATATTCTTTTGAAAAATATATAACAGTCAAACCTCGTATGAAAATGTTTATTCAATATAAGTTTTCACACACCACGCTTTATTTATTGTTACTTCATGCTTTTGAAATTTAAAATTTTCAACACAAATAGGTTAATATTGATTAAATAAGATTTTTTAGAAAGTATATAGTTACTTCCACACAAAATAATGTATTGTAATAATTGGTTTTAGTATAAGGAGTGGTCAAGTGAGGAATGTCGATTCAGCCAAAGTCTCAATGCCCAGTCAAATTGTTAAGTAAGTTTTAAGCTATCAAATGATTTCTAGGTGTTAACATATCGAGTGATCTCTTTCACGTGGTCCAAATGGCGTGAAATGTTTTTGAGTGACGCAGGTGAAGTTAAAGGCCTAGCGGAAAAGGATGTATCTGCAACATCATCAATACACCCGTGACGTGTATAAAATAAGGTGCTTGAGTGACACATGCATGAATTGGATGTCTGAAGGACCGCGTTAGGAACACCCACTCAGTTATACGGCAACCAGCTACTTTAGTGGGGAATAAATGTGTAGCCATGGTATGCGTGTCAATAGACTCAGAATCAGGGATGGCAAAGGCCATGCGAAGTGGAGAAGGAACAGTCGGAAGTCTCTTAAGCAGAACCATATGGCAATTTTTATTCCATATGATTTATCATATATGTGATTACTAACAAAACAGTTGCGAGACGGGCCTCCTGGCGACCAACGAGGCGGAGTCGTATGTGTCCCAAGGCGACAGCCCCGTGGTGGCGGCGCGGCACGAGGCGAGGCCCGACTGCATCGCGGAGGAGGAGGAGGGCTCCGACGAACAAGTGCATTTCGTCAAACCGACCCCCGTGGGCGATGGCAACATGAAGTAATATATATGTATTTACTTTTAATCCGCATTTATGTTGATGTTAACTCTTCCAAGCTCTCTCTGTTGCTGCACCGTATGCGGTACGGTGGTATTTAAATTGTACAATCAAAAACATTGTCTATGCTGCATAAGCGCGAGTAAAAACACAGACACCTACAGTCAGGAACAAATTGTCCTAAAAGGCTACGAAAAAGCCTCAGCTAGGTGGTAGGGCTCCAAGCCCTGGATTGCAACCACACCTGATCTCAAAATATAATGTCATATCAACCTTGTGTTGTGTTCTGGCATAAGTGATCAGCTACCAGTTCCCCTACGTTAACGGCAGCATGTTAGCGGTGCCCTTGGCATCGCAAACATTCGTAGGCGACGATAACTGCTTACTGTTAAGTGGACCATCAACTGACAAGTTGCTCTATAGCAATAAAAATAAACTACTTGACAGATCGTGACTTGTCGCAGAGTAATGACTGAAAATCGATCTATCGATGCCTCCACATAAGGTTTCGGGTGGCGATTGGAGTTTTAGGAAGTATGTCATTGCGGTTGCCGCTGGTCATCACATGTCGAGCTAACCACGACAACTTCCCCCCATTATCCATGTTAAAAAAATCAAGACTTGTAAGTGTTGTTCGACTTGTGTGTTAAGTTTGTGTTTATCCAAACCTATCGCCTATTCGACCGTTTGAATTTTGAAGTAAAATGATTTCGTCATAATATTAGGTACGTGTTGCTTTCTTTGGTACTAGTTGGCAGTGACAGTGACAGATGACAGTGTGAATTGTGCCAATACATTTTTATGTTTTTAAATAGATATAAGTGGCGCATAGACTTATCAAAGACCGAGCGCCACTGGTCGGGCTGGTTCAAGGGCCTGTCTTCGGCGTTCCTCTCCGTAGGAGCTCCTAGATTATTGCTGCTCGCGTCCATAGACGGCCTAGACAGAGAGCTCACTGTCGGACAAATGCAGGGTACGTTTTCAATATTTTTACCACAACTTTTGTCTTTGATATCACTCAAATTTGAAAACAACCCAAATAAAAGGCCTGTATAAATGTTATAACTTTATTTCCAAATGTTGCAGGTAAATTTCAAATGCAGGTGCTGGCGAGGTGTGGCCACGCAGTGCACGAGGACACACCGGGAGAGGTGAATATATCTCATTAATAGAATAATCTTACATACTCGTACAGAAAATGTAATTAATTTTTACCCCCACACAAGACACCCCACAAAACTTCTATAAAAAAGTGTGTGTAAAGTAGATTAAATTTCATATACTAGTCTATATCTATCTATATCTACGAAAGCCGGAACAAAGGGGAGACAAAGATTATAGAAAACACTATACTTGTATTCTATATCATTCTCTCACAGGCTAAATCATATTTATGAATATGTCTCTTTTTGGTGTCTTCGTTTCATCGAATTCTCAAATCATAACTGTGGTAAAGAAGTATTGCTTCAATATTACACTATCGTACTATACTTGATGGTTGGGTACCGTAGAGGGCGCTGAGGAAGCTTTTTAAGGCGTTGGCTGTCACTGACGAAGAGGATGCCCAACCCGATTATCACAATATAGTAGTGTTACACTGAATTCATAACCAAAAGGCTTGTATGCCAGGATTCCGCTTCCCTTGTGCGAGTTAGCTGCATTTTAAGGGCAAATGAAATGATGAAAATAAACACCGTGCGGATAGCGGTGAGATAACGTTTTGATCTGCTTCGGTCAAGCATGGTGGTATGTTTTCCCTTCCAAGCGTGGGAGGAAGTTCTATCGAGATGTACATACTAATTCCTTTTAAACTCATTACTTTTACGTTTTGTACGCCGATTGACACTTTTTCAGTTCCGCGGTTTTCTCCATTTTGGGGGGGGGGGGGGGGCGTGCAGGGACAGAGTAAGGATGCTCGTTTGGATGGCAACTAACCCTGCTCTATAAGTATGTCGCCGCAATAATCTTGCTATGTTCCGGCGCATAAGTGATCCAAGTTCCTCCTATCATCGCAAACATCCATGGGCAACGATAACTGCTTATTAAGTGGGCCGTCAGCCTGTAAGCTGTTCATCAGCAATAAAAAAATATTCTAAAAGCTTGCGGAACAATGAACCGCCGTTTCATTAGAGCCCTATATTATAAAAATGTATTTGTAAAATAATAAATAATACACACAGGTGGGCCGCGTGATATCCTCGTTCGCATTGAGGCACAAGCTCACGTCCCCCACGGAGGAGGGCGAACATATGAATCTTTACGGAATGCCCGGATGCTGAGAAATCACTGTAAATACTTGAAATTTTTTTCGGTGTCTGTTGTGTGAAAAGTACCGAAGGTTGTGTATGTTTTTGTGAAATTACAAAAGCAAGGTGAAATTAACGAGGTCTCTTTAATTGCTGATGTACGCAACATGAATTCCATAAGAGTGTTATATACATGAATACTATTTATTTTCAAATACAGTGTAAACTCTATATATCGAACCTGTATGTATATAACGAAAAACTCCTTAAAACGTAAAAAAACTACAAATTTTTGTTTGGTTAACATTGTTTATATTGTATTAAAACACTCTTTATAGCGTAGCAACCACTCTCAACAGCGAAACAGTACATCGTTATTTAGACTCCGATACACATTAATTTCACTGACTTTCAGACACTATACTGATACAGAGGTCGTAAATATTTCGTGCGTACCATAGAATTCCTAGAAATGCGTTTATTTTTTTTATTTAACGTCGATGATCCCACTATATCCCAAGATATGAATAAAATACAACGAAAGATACAATTAAAGTACTGGTATAGTAATAAACGATAAAAAAATAACTGATTGTAACATTATGTAAATTTATTTTTTACTTAATTTAGTCAAAATTAAAACGTACTTATTCATAATTTTGTATTGTTTTTTTTTCACTCTCCGTTTAGCGAAAACTCTTTATAACGCAATAAAATACCCGATCCCTTCACTATATAGAATTTATACTCTACAAATGATGTTGTATTCGACCAATGTTCATGATCAGTGATTCAAAATATGAAATAACTGTGCTAGGGGTAGGTTCACAGTGGTATTCTAAGTTTGGATTGAACCCGTGACCTGCTCACGAGCATTACGGTGCATCTTCTTAACCCAAGTCACAGACGCTTTTTAAGTTTTGAAGAGCGATTTCAAAACGTATTAAAATATTTAATCTTCGTTTAGTAGTACAAATATTAGTTGCATAGAAAATTACATAAAAATTTGTAATTTAGAAAAATAACAATTTTAAATATATTTTCTTAAAATTTTCAAACTGATTTGTCAGACTGTTAAATGTGATTAGTTTTTTATGTAAGCATTGTAATAGATTTCGATTATGTAAGAATAAAAAATAGATTGTATCAAAACGTTGAATTTGTCTCATTCTTCAATATTGTTAAGAATTTGAAATGATTTAAAAACGCCCATTTTGTAAAATAAAAAAAAAATATGTATTTTCATGGTCGTAATTTGTAAGTTTTCCTTTTATTTATTAAATAGTTTAAGTTAATAAAGATTTTTTCCTTAGGTTTTTGTTTTATTTTGTGTTGGTATTGTGATACAACAAGGATAAATGAAGTAATAAAGTTAAAAACACCCGTCTAGCATCCTTCGCCAAACAGATTTATTTCTTTATATCGTACTTATAATTTGCGTTTAATCGAGCAATTAAACCTCTTCATTCGATATATCTTCCTCAGGTTCATTAAGACCTGCGAATCTCTAGGAAGTTGCATTCGCTACTTTTAGAAATGATAGATGAATCCTGACTTTCTTCCCATCAAGATAATTTGATACGTAATAAATAACGTTTAATAGTTAATGACGAACTATGTAGAACATTCTAGAAAAACTACTTTCTCTGTGTTAGTTTCTACACCAGTGATTTTCAATCATTTTGAATACGTCTTACGCGAATACATTCTTTAAGAAGCCACGACAGCTTTGAAAGTAAGTACGAGGTAAGTTGGTAAGGTTGCGTGCGGCTTTGATTTGGACATCAGTTTGCGCGGACCTAAGTTCGCGGCGTTGCCACACCGCATTGTCGTCGCGGGCGAGAGCTTGTTCCGTTTGCCGGGGACCCCCCGAGTAAGGCTTCGCGACCTCGCTAATGGTCGCGCGACCCATAGATTGAAAAACACTGGTCTACAGTATATATTGTGCAAGCGTTGCGTACGTACATTATATTTTTTTATTGCTGAGGAGCAGTAGACAGGCTGTCGGCCCACTTAACAGTAAGCAGTTACCGTCGCCTATGGATGTTTGCGACGTCAGGGAACCGTTAACACGATGCCGTCCGCGTAGGGGAATTGGAATCTAGGTCACATTTTACTTACATGAGGTTATTACGGCGGCATTAGGAACCAGGGGTGATCGCCATCCCGTCGGGAATGGAGCCCTACCATAGTTTGGGTTGTTTCGTCCCCTTTAGGACATGGCATTTATCTTACTCCGTCTCACGTAGAAAATATTTAATAAAATAAAACTACTCATAATGAAAACAGTTTATTATTGATGTTAATTTAAAAATGTATACTGAAATTTATACTCTATTTCAACTCAGCATAAGCTAGCATGACAAACACGAATTTACCGAGGAATAATAACTAAATATTACTTTTAAATACTTTCTTTTTTATCTGTATTTAATTTAATTTTAGTAAAATATATTAAAAAAAGTTTGTGATGTCAGGTTTAGTTATTATTCTCGAGATAAGTTTACATTTTACTTTCAATTTGCATTCCTCTAGTATTGAAATTAAATACTCAAGAAATACCTCAAAACATTATTTATAATCAACCCTATTATCGTCAAAGCGAGTGGTTTTTAATAAATTTAGTACTTATAATTAAAATCATTAATGCAAGTGAAATATAATTAAATGGATATATAAACGTAATAAGTTCTTCTACCCCCATTAACAAAATTTAATCTAAAAATTATCAATATCAACTTGAGCTACATTCGGCGTAGGCGCATGTCTGACCACCCTCACAGTGCGGACGGTTGTCACACTACAATTTGGCGACGCGAGGACGCGACGGACATTCTTCTACAAATATAATTATATGGTACAAGTAGAACCTCTGTAAGTTGAACTTGAGACAAAAAAATCGAGTATAAAATTTTCGACTTAAGCGAATTTTGTATGGAAACATTCGACTTGCAGTTTGATTTATTTCAATTAAATTTGAGTAAGAAAAGTGAAATAAATAAAAATCAAAGTTTTAAGAAACAATGTATTATGTACATTATCAGTATATTCTTAAAGCCGTTTTTCAAATAACGGAGTCGCAAAGGTCGTAAAATTAAACACGGCTTTAGGTGAGATAGTTCAATTGATTTTTTCGAGTTTGGGAGGTTTTCGACTTAGAGAGGTACTACTATAGTTTAAATATTGCACCGACGAATTAAAATACATTAATCCATTGTTTTTCATTCATTTGTAAAAAGAAGGGTTCCTTATATTATAATCGTGAAATATTTGGTCCTTCGAGCTGATTTCTAAGCGAGATTTTTATGACATAATATTAACAGAGTTAATGGGGGTAGACATTATTTATGCTGGTAACATTTAATCACATTTTATAAATGCTATTATGCATTATATGCCTATATGCAAATGACTAGCATATGAGATAAGTAATCGCGCTGTACGCACTCCTACTAAGTTCAATTACAGATTTGAAGTGATGACCATTTAAAATTATATGATATAGTTTGAAAATGTTAACCTTGAACTCGATTTATTTTGACCTCTGTAGCCCGACTGCGGGTGATGCACATCGGAACGGCTGCGGAGGTCTCAGGTTCGATTCCCGTCTCGAGTTTGTGTATGTCACAATATATTTATTATATTATCAGCCGCTGGAAGGCTGGCGCTGGGACATACGAGTCCAATGTCCATGTCAAACGATTCCTGCCGAAATAGGGTGGTAACTGAACTCAGTATAAATGCCGTACCTTGTACAAAAAGTAATTGAATCTAATTCAATACAAAGAACATTCGAGAATATTCAATTGTTATATTAATGAATATTCATAATTAATCGCTCAGCGGAAAAGTACTTGATTCACAATATTCAGTTTTAACATTTTTTTATAGATGTAATTCAGCAGACAGGCAAGCGGCCCACTCCAAAGCAGGTAGGTGGTCAGACGCCAGAGGCATTGCCAACGCGCTGATGGATTAAAGAACAGAACTAGCCTTACTCTAGTTCCAGTTATTTAAATTCAATTCAATTGATCACGTTGTTCATAAGAAATTTAAATTATACTTTTAAATTGTATTTTATTTAAGACACTTATTTTTCCGCTGAGAGAGTGAACTATGTGTGGCAACTAACAATAATTTATAATAATATAAAACTTCAACGCAATACAAAATGTAACATCAGTGAGTAACATCGATATTACGATGATATTAGAAGAAAAAAATACAAGATGTAAGAAAGAAACTTCAAAAAACTTGTGAATACAAGTGTTTTAATACAAGATACTAAATGTCCTAGTTTATGAAATAAGTCTACTGGATTCAATCCATAATCGAAATCAAAACGTTTCGCCGATTTTAAGTTTGTGTACATTTTGATCGTATATATAATTTATGTTTCGTCTATTTTTCAACAATCATATTCATCAAAAGCAATCTGGGCTAAAAACACAGTTTTATTTAATAATATTAATTTTTAAAAAATCTAATCAATACTGATTATCGAACCCGAATAATAATAATCGGTACATTATAATAAAAATCAACGGTTTGTGTGTGATCAGAAAAAAATTACAAATACTTTCTTATATATTTACCCGAACCCGGGTTCATAAAGTCGTCATCGTAAACGGTAATATGTGCATCAATGAACTCGCTACCAGGGATACCGAAGACCGTGCGGAGTGGAGAAGAAAAAGTAGGAAAGCAGACCCTGGGTACCGAAGCGAAATTTTGAGTTGCAACCGGGATTTAACGCTATGATGATGACGAACCCTGGTTCATAGTGGTTTGTTTCAGACAATAAGCCGACCTTATAACTATAAAAATAACTGGCAAAATTTGTGAGTATTAAATTTTAAAGAAACAATATAATTATATTTAAATTATTAGATGAATAAATTATTAATATTTAATAATCTCACTGTTTCAAATAACCACTATGTAGTTCTTAAAATAATCAGTAAACGAATTATATGTTAATTATACATTTTTTGGCAAAATTTATTTAAAAAATCATTACATGAATATATTCTTATTTATGCGTATTTTATTAGTATGTGTAAAGTATGAATTAATACAAAAAAATCGAGAAAAAGACAAAAAAGGCTTGACAGGCAATTATTAAATTCACCGGTGACATTATTTAATATAAATAAATATATAATTAGGAAAATTATAGAAATGGGAGTGGAGGGTGGATACAGAAGATGAGATAGACCAAAGAAAAGATGAATTTGATTAACGTAAAACATGACATGGCGAGAAAGGGTGTGAATGTTCAGGTGACGGCCAACAGAAGAGAGTGGAGAGAACATGTTGTGACGACCCCATATAATGGGGCCATCCATAAATTACGTCACATGAATTTCATGATTTTTTGACCCCTCCCCCGTCCTTGTCACAGCTGGTCACATTTGTGGGACTCCCCCCTCCCTAGTGTGACGTCACATATTTTGCAATTTTACAATTAGAAATTATTGAATTCAAACAACAGTTCCGAAATTAGTACTATATGAATTTACCTTCTGCGTCATTTTTTTCTACAGTTAGTAGGTACCAGCTTTCACGTCTAACTAATTAAAACAGGTGGTGGTAAAAACCCCTCTCGGAATAGTCGCTAAAGGCTAGATCATCGTACATCACAACATGCGACAATCTCGCATTTCAATTTTTTTTTCAAACATTTTCATCAAGATAGAGTTAGTTGCAAATGTTTTTGAGTATTTCGTTAATAGTGCAAAGCTCATGTTTTAACACGTAGGTTTGGAAATGTGACGTCACAAAATTTAGGACCCCCTCCCACCCCCTTGTCACACAATATCACACTTCGGCGACCCCCTCCCGCCCCCTTAACGTGTGCCGTAATTTATGGATGGCCCCTATGTGGGATAAGGGCAGGAAGAAGAAGATGATAAACATATAAATAAAACATCCGTGTCTACCTGGACAACGTTGAACTATTAATAGGGGAGGAACACCAATCATTGTGCTTTCTTTTACATAACATCATATATTCATCATTATTATACTAGATAGACTTTAACACTCTCGCTGCCGGCGACGTGAGGATTTTCCCAAAACGTTCGTTCTATTTTTCACAAGAAATATAATTGAAAATTCGTAATAATTATTATTTCTTTAGCGCGTGGCAGCGAAAGTGTTAAATTTTGTACACAATAAAAACAAAGCATTAGATCTACGACAATAAATATTTAAAATTTCACAACAAATCTATTTAGGTGAATCATCAAGTTAGGTAACTTTCAAATGGCAAACAAGAAAATGTTAAATAGATGTAGACATATACAATGTAAATATGTATATTTATACCGCGCTCTTCATCTCCTGCTTGACACACGTCTTGAAGGCCTCCCAACCCTCGTTCTTAGCGTAAGACTTGAAATAACAAACATGTTTATCATAAATAGGTTTCTAATTACGGTAAATAAATCGATGACTATTTAAATCAGAATATTTAGGAATTTTGAAAATCTTGTTGCTTTTAGTTTCAAGCCAAGTATATATAAATAACTAGCTGTGCCCGCGACTCCGTCCGCGTGGAATAGTGACTTTGGGCAGAATTTACTGCATATATTTTATGGTTTATTTTGGATTACAAACCCTATAAACTCTAAAACATAAATGAAATATGCAAACAGTCAGTGCTATCGAATGCAACTGTTACGCCATGCGCCTCCGGAATACGTACGTTCGAACCTACAGAGTCCAGCCTAAGCTAAACCCTATTTCATATGATTGATGACATAAATCTGAGGTGAACTTAAATTGGATTAAATATTTTCAAAACTTATCATTTTTAACAAACTATTTTTTTTTCTAAAATAAAAATAGCCTAAGTTACTCCTTGTTACATCAGCTATCTGCCAGTGAAAGTCCCGTCAAAATCGGTGCAGCCATTTCAGAGATTAGCCGGAACTAACAGACAGACAGACAGACAAAATTAAAAAAAAACGTTGTTTTGGTATATGTACCGTGTATACGTCCGAATGCACTTAGTAAAAAGCGGTTATTTTAATATTACAAACAGACCCTCCAATTTTATTTATTTGTATAGATATCATTAAATAATATATTATCTGAAATGTTCTTCGTTCATGTATGAGACAAAACCTGATAGGAAAATATCGACTACCTATTCTTTAATCCTTTTCTAGGCTCAGTTCTACCGACTCATACATGGAACTAAGGTGTGCAAGTTGTTCCCTTCAATTACAATCAAGCGCTAACGTCACCAACGTACCTAACTAACATAGTGTTTTCAAAAACGAGGCATGTATCCGTCTGAGGCGACTATCCGGCTTTTATCCTACTCTAGCGGCGTGCGTCAAGCCGTAGGGAGTGTCCTATAATAGGCGTGTACCATCAAGTACCAGCTTTGCGACCTCACCTTGAATCCGCGATGGAAGCGGTCCTTCATGATGGCGATGAACTCCTTGTAGCTGAGCAGCCCGTCGCCGTCCGCGTCGAATATCGCGAACACAGTCGACACGAGGTGTTCCGACTGCGAGATGCCCGTGCAGATCTTCACGGCGCGGTGGAACTCATCTGAAAATATACCGTAATAGTGCGTATAGTATAATATATAACAGCATGTAAAGAGTAGTAATGCTACCAAGTAGGTACAACGTAACAGTGAAGTTTAAAGTCTGTTAAAAAGATGGGACTCGAAACTTCACTACTGAGCCCAATAATTTGGTAATTGGATAGAATTCATGCTGGTGCCTAATTTGAGGCTCAAGAGTTACACTGATTAAGGGTGATTACAGAAGTCCCAGTGAGCAGACACCGAAAGCACACGCGTCTATCTTCATATCAAGGTTCAAACTGAAGTCCGCTAAGAACTAAAGTTAGCTAGCATTTATATTTTATCCGTGCAGGGGCGGAGAAAGAATATTGACCTCTGTGGCCGGGGTCGGCCTGTCGTAAAAGGCGACAAAACAACCCTCCCTAGCTACTTGGCAGTGCCCCAAGCCTGTCTGAATAGCGACCACATTTGGTCTTAGGTATGTCGCCATAAGAACCTTGTCTTGTGTTCCAGCATTAGTAATCCAAATTCCTGTACCCTTATGGAACAGCAGCGTGTTCGTGATGCCATTGGCGTTGCAAATTTTTAACTAGAAAAATCATGAAGTGATACTAGGTGGGCTGACCGCTGAGCACATAACGCGAGGACAGATGGCCGTTGGGGCAGAAAAGTCCTCGAATGGCGACCGCGTACTGGAAGACGCAATGTTGGTAGGCCCCCCACAAGATGGACCGATGATCTGGTCAAGATCGCCGGAATAGGTTAGATGAGGGCAGCTCAGGACCGATCGTCGTGGAGATTTTTGGGGGAAGCCTTTGTCCAGCAGTGAGCGTTTTCCGGCTGAGATGATGATGATGATGACTAGGTGATGCTAGGTAAAGGTAGGGCTCCAAGACCGACTGGATGGTTACCAGGGGTGGTTTCTAAATATCATAATAACGTTGTGATGTGTTCCGATATAAGTGACCCACGTTCTCCTCCATGGATGGCAGCGATGCCGTAGGAGACGACAATCCGCTTACAATTAAGTGTGCCGTCAGTCAGGCTGCTGCTCTACAGCGACAAAAAAATACTGCACCTTTGGATATAGGATGATCAGCCAGCGTATACATCCTCATAGCGATGGTGAAGTCCTCCAAATTGTTGAGAAACTGGCAGAAGCTCTTGAATTCTTCGAAGGTGATGCCGTGCTCGTCCTTGACGCGATCCAACAGCCGGTCCAGGTACATGTCGTACTCGTCCGTATCTAGGTACGTGTAGCGGAGGAGGATCTTCGCGAAATCCACTTCCGATATTGTTTCGTGACCTTTATAATAAATTGGCATTAGATCGCTTTAAGCACTATCAAATTACCCCCAAGTTTTCCTAGTATCGAGTCAATCGTATCCAAGCAAATGAATTGCCACCATTTCATTCAAAACATTCGCTGCGCACGCGTCAAGGTGATTTTTAACTAGAAAAATCATGAAGTGATACTAGGTGGGCTGACCGCTGAGCACATAACGCGAGGACAGATGGCCGTTGGGGCAGAAAAGTCCTCGAATGGCGACCGCGTACTGGAAGACGCAATGTTGGTAGGCCCCCCACAAGATGGACCGATGATCTGGTCAAGATCGCCGGAATAGGTTGGATGAGGGCAGCTCAGGACCGATCGTCGTGGAGATCTTTGGGGGAAGCCTTTGTTCAGTGATACTCGATTTCCTTTGTTTTATTCAAATATTTCAATGAACTTATCTAGTTCGATCGAAAGTACTTAGTTCGTGCCTAGTGCCTCCTTAGGCGCAATCAAAGAGCCCCAGCAGCACGATGTTCGAGGTAAGTGGTTGTGCATTTGTGTTGTAAAAATTCCATTTCCGATATCGAAAAATCGCAATAAGACAAAAACCTCTTTGGTAATTAGATTAAGGTATGAGTAAGATATATTCATTAATTATTTTCTATATATTCAATTTAATATAATAAACTGAAAATAAATACACTGGGATAATTTACACAGCGCCATCTAGTCCCAAAGTACTATAGTGCTTGCGGTATGGGTACTAGATAACTTATATACTACATATACTTTTCTTTTTGTTAATAAATATATACATAAACACCCCGATGCAAGACGGAAATCAAACCCGCGACCTCCGCAACCATACCAAAGTGCGTTAGCCGTGCGGAGATTGTCCAACTCTCGTCCATTCTGAAAATGTTTTACTGTGGTGTACAACAAAAATAATCTATAAAATAGCATGCACCGCAGCACTCCGCATGGAAACCTTCATGCCGAGATCACTGCTATGTGTAACCGACTAATCCGCCTTGGACAAGCGTAGCAAGTATACTGGTCGATCCCTCTAGGGAGAGGCTCGAGCCCAACAGTGGGGAGTTACGGGCTGTTATTACATATGGAGCTCTGTAAGGTCCAGCACTTGAGCTCGAGTAACTTCACGTCACATATCCAAAATAGTAAATATTTGATACGCTTTGAATTATGTAAATGATTTATGAAATTCATCCGTGCAGGGGCGAAGAAAGAATACTAACCTCTGCGGCCGGGGTCGGTCTGTCGTAAAGGGCAACAAAACAACCCACTTACGCTACTACGCTAGCAACGTGGTAGGGCCTCAAGCCCGTCTGGATGGCGGCCAACTTTGACCCAAGTTCCTGTACTCTAGCTTATGGGACAGCAGCGTGTTCGCGATGCCACTGGCGTTGCGAACACCAATAGGCGATGGTAACAGCTAAATTCCAAGCGGGCCGTCAGCCTGCCTGCTGTCATAAAACAATAAAAAAAATGGAATAAATAAATAAACAAGAAATGGTTTTGAACGAGATACCTTTCGAGAACTCATGGAATTCCAGCTCCAAAACCTCACTTTGCAGATTCTCCATGAATTGCTTGAAGCCTTCGAATTTAAGATCATTCGTTCCTTTCTTTCCAAAGAAATGCACCTGAAATTATAAACATTATTATTTTAAATAAAAATTGTGTGGCTTTTTCTTCATACTTGTGATTATATATTCTCAAATATTTTCTAAAGCGTTTCATTCTTATTGCATACGAAAGCATCACTTCTGAGACCGAAGTACGCTGCTAAGCAATGCCTTACAGCACAAGAGCGCTGCTTCGCCATGGAAAAATAGACCGAATCGTTAACGTTGAATGCAATATTCTAATTTTGAATTTCGCGCCTATTTATGTTGCACGTTCTAACATATAGCTGAAATACTTGACACTGGCCCAATGCACGAATGGTGCCAAGCCATAATTAAGAAGAAGAACATATAGCTGTCACTCACTATTCCGTGACATTAAGCGACCGTGCAATGCCGTGCATTACTGGTAGTTTTCCAATTACAGAGCATAATGCGACTCAGTGGCGCACAATGCCGATTTATGCTTATGGTCAATTGGAACGTGAATTAGTTTCCAAATGCACCACCAGAGTGCACCATCTTATATTTAATTTTTTAACACAGTTTGAATTAACTTTGATTATTTCCAAATAACTACGACGAAACGAAAACTTTAAATTGTTTTTCAACAATAAACAATATTACTTATGATAATAATATACAAATCGTATTTCGATCAATGCCAACTTAAAGAAAAAACACTTGTTAATTTTCTGTCACTGAGTTGGTATTCGATTGCACGAATCACTTTTGAGAGTGCTCGATTATGCGAAGCGTTGCTGTAGTTGAAACATTCAACGTTGAGCATTATGTCGCATCATGTGCTGTAATTGGAAAACATACACTTTGTGTATTTCATGCTAGTTTATAATAAATAATTGATAAAACCTGAGCTACGTTGTTTTAATCAACAGTTAACGAGTAAACAGAAAGATCGGTTCTCTGGCTTCGAATGACAAGTCTATTTTTCTACCGGTAAAATAACAGCTTACCTTTTTTTCTATCTCGGGGAATCCGAATAACCAGTACCACGCCGGAATCCGGAGAAAAGCCGACGTGGTTATATCGGCCTCACAGCACTAACCCTACAGCAGCCACCTTCGTGCTGCTGACGAGATGTAATGGCTAGTGGGGGCCACAACGGGATACCAACTGAAACCCTAGTCGATACCCTTGGCTTCGGTTTTGGTTATTGCTGAGGAACAGCAGTCACGCTGGTGGTCCTCTTAATAGTAAGCAGTTGCCTATGTATATTTGCGACGTTTGGAGTACCGCGAACACGGTGTTGTCCCATAGTGGTACAGAAACCTGGATCACTAATGCCGGAACACAACAGAAGGTTATTATGGAGGCATACTTATAGACCAAGGGTGGTTGGCAACCAGATGGGCTTGGGGCCCTACTACGTAGCTAGGGTTGTTTTGTCGCCTTTTACGACAAGCCGACCCCGGCCGCAGAGGTCAGTATTCTTACTCAACCCCTGCACGGGGTCTTACCTGCAAGAATGTATCAACATTGTGCCTCCTCTGCAAGCCTTGGTCGTCATTCACGTAAGTGTCGTGGGGTTTCGCCTCACCCTCTTTCCCGTTCTCCTTGTCGTCAGTCAGTCCTCGTTTGCCCTTCCACGCGAAACTGAAGATTTTTTCCATCTGGTCAAACACAACTAATCAGTATTATGAATTGCACACTGTATGGGGGCTCCACCAAGACCTTCAGGACTTCTTATACTGCTGTATTCTTATTATATACACATATAAAATAAAGCTTATACAATATATACTCTATAATCATTGTGCGACACAATATAAATGGAAAGGTTAAGTTTGTATATAAATATTAAATTAAGTACACAAATTTTACCTAAAAAAGCAATTAGAAACTTTCTAATTTTAATTATATCATTATGACCAAATGTGAAATTAATTAATAATAATAACGTATACTACCATGCTTGTCTGAAGCGCATTGGTTGCACACACATATGTGATATCAGCGGATGTTGCTTCACGATGTTTGCCTTCATTATAAGCAGGATTTATATGCATAAAACCTCAAAAATTACACATGTAGTAGTAGGAATCAAACCCAACATTTTGTTATAAATCATGTGATACCACTAAATCACCATACACCGGGGGCGCATGGGATTCCCACGCTACTTCACCACGAGCCCCCCAGCGATGGAATGTGCAAAAAGCATTTATTTACATCTCAAAAAATGACCGCCAGACATTTAAAATATATGAATTAATAAGCTTTGAAAAAAAAAACAAATTGCACATCTTCATGAAAATTTTACACAATACATATAAAAAAAAAGTTCGCACTCGTAGTTATAAACAGTAACTTAATGCAAATAGCGTGTTCACGAATAATTCACAAACTTTATAACGATACTAATATGGGTGAAATGCTACGAATAAATAATAAGTTAGTTATTTATTCGTAGGTGAAATGTAAATGTGTGTGAACAATGTAAATGTGTGTGAACAATATTAATGTGTGTGAACAATGTAAATGCGTGTGAATAATGTGAATGTGTGTGAACAATATAAATGTGTGTGAACAATGTAAATGCGTGTGAACAATATTAATGTGTGTGAACAATGTATATGTATGTGTTATTTGAAAAATCACTTAAATATGTTTCTATAGAAAAAGTTTAAAGATATTGCAACTAATATAATTAAATTAATTAAAACTTTGGTAGATCGTATATGATTTTTTTATAAGTTACTTATTAAGTCAATAAATTTAAAATTTATTTTAAAGCTGTGGAATAGCAGACATACTTACGGCCCAATGACGATGGAGAGTGACGTCACGGATAACAATACGAACGCACTTACTCCGCACTTACTCGTGTTTATTTTAAATTTATAAAATGCAAGATCGTTCTTAATTACATTTGAAGTCTAAATATTTGGAACTACATTATTAAAATAAGGTGTGAAAGTACTTGGTTTATTGTGTAGAAATAGTTTACTATCTATTTTGTTTAAAATTTGCAAATAGACCATTAACCAGTGAATGTTCATAAGTGCGGGTAGATAGAGAATAACTTTTTTGCATCGATATATCGAATATTTATTTATTATACGTTTGAAATAGACCTGCGACATGGCTAAATGTACAAATTGCGGCAAATTCATATCGGCGATAAGTGCACATGTCGCTGTATGTTCAAAGTGCCCTCAAATATTTCATAAGGGCTGTGTACAAATCTCTGACTCTGTGAAGATATCAAAGAACTGGGTCTGTCCTGAGTGTGTTACTACACTTACACAAACGAAGAGCAGCGATATAAACACTCCAGTTACGAGTATATGCGACGATGACTTTCCTCCACCTAACAGTGCGGTTGCTCGATTTTTACGATCTTTTCCTGACAAAACTCCAGTTGAGAAGGATGACAGCGAAGTGCGCGCTATGAGGCGTGATTTTGCTGTCTATATGAGAGAGCTGCGTGAATTTAGAAATGAGATGCTCGAGTTCCGCAACAGCATGTCTGCAATTGGGCAGCGTTTGGATAGCATTGAGAGCAGAATAGATAGCTTGAAGCAAAGGGAATTGACTAGTGGGTCTAAAGGTACGGCAGATTTAGAAAATACTATTGCTCAACTTAAATTGGAACTGAACGAACGTGATCAGGAAACACTGCGGTGCGATCTAGATATTGGTTGCCTTCCGGAACATAAAGATGAGAACTTATGTGAAACTGTTACTCTAATGGCGGCTAATTTAGGAATCAATATCGAAGAACGGGATATAATCTTTGTTGAACGCGTTGGTGTAAGTCACCCGATGAACGGCGCTAGTGGAAATGAAATAGGACCAAGATCAAGGCGCGTTATGGTGCGTCTAGTCCGTCGTCAGCTGCGTGATAGTCTCTTGCAGGCTGCACGCGCACGCCATGCATTTGGCACCTCACACATGGGAATAGAGGGACCTCACCGGCGAGTTTTTGTTAACGAGAGGCTTACTCGCACAAATCGCCAACTTTTTTATAAAGTTAGAACGGCATGCCGACAACAGGGCTGGCGCTATTTTTGGACTAGAAAGGGACGTATCCTAGCTCACCAGGGTGATGGCACACAAGTATTTGTAATACGATCTGAAAAAGATTTAATAAATATTTGTCAGACTGACAATAACTAATTTATTAAAGATTATTTTAAGAAGTATTAAGTGTATAAAATTTCATCAATGGTTTACTTTATTTGTTTTTTTTTTTTACTTAATTAATTGTACTTAAACCTTTTAATTGTTATTGTAATTATACAAAATATATTCAATATTCCTAACTATTTATGTTTATGCAACATTATTGGTAGTATTAAAATCTATCATCTATTTTTTTTATTATTATTATAATATAAGCATGATATTTACTACTGCATACAATTTAATAGAAAAATGACAAAAGTTTATTTTCTATGTTTATATGTAATATGAAAGCACTTCTCTTAAAAATGTAATACAACAACAGGATAAATTAGTCATGTATAAATAGCAACAGTTCACTTATCAATTTAATCATTACTCTGTCTGATGCATTTACTTCTTCATGTCGTCATCATAAACATATTAATTCTTGTTTAAATATGTTTATTTCTCCGATTTTTTATTATTTTTATTTTGGTAAACTATTGTCTACTTTGTATTTAGTTTCATAGTTTTTGTGTTTAAGGTCATTCATTGTATTTATAGTATAGTATATTCATATCAATATATCAATACTTAGCTACCATAATTATACGACCTCCGTGGCGCGACGGCTCTAATGTGTCAGTACGCCTGCTAGGATCGCGGGTTCGTTTCCCGTCTCGGATCATTTATTTTAACAGATAATTAACATGTTTATTTATTTTTCTTTTGATTAATTCTGTTTTGTACGATTTTGTAATTTATTTTTATGTTTAGTAATTTTTTTTTCGTTGTGACGTCACTCCGTGGGCCTGACGGAAGATCAGCGCTGGCTTTTTCCTAAGCCAGCATTATGCTGAGTTAGGTCCAATTTAGGACATTAGTTGTAAATTATTAAAAATATTTGTAACACTGCACCTATATTTAATGTCCTAAATAAAGATTTTCTTTCTTTCTTTCTTTCCAATTAATATTGAGTACCGTTGCTTATGGATGTTGTGACGCCAGGGACACCGCTAACACGCTGCAATCTGCGTAGGGGAACTAGAACCTGGGTCACTTATGCCGGAACACAACACGAGGTTACTATGGCAGCATATCTAGACCATCCATATTGGCTAGGGGCCCTACCACATAACTAAGGTGGTTTTGTTGCATCTTACGACAGGCCTTTTCCAGCCGCGAGGGTATTAAGCATTCTTACTCTGCCCCTATACAGATATATATTAGTTGCAATATCTCCAATGTCAAATTAATATATTATAGGAAAAATAAACCCTGTAAAAGAACAAAACGGACGGACGAAGCCAAATTCTACGTTCCAAACTGCACTTACTGTGGACGGTTTAGAGGCTATCTCTGTTTGCACTATCATGTTCTTTGTTGCGCTGGACGATACTAATGAAAGCAGCTATGCGGTGAGTACATATACATATAATATTAATTTATTTACATAAATATAATACAAACGGATTTTTTAAAAAAATATTCAAAACTGTGATTTATCAAAAACTGGGAAATAGGAATTGAAAAGAAACAAAATGTTCAATAATAAATGAATAAGGTAAATATGTTAACAAAATTTGCTGAACCTAACAAACTTCATCTATTAATATAATAAAAATGGCAACACAAAAACTAATGGAAACAAAGAAAACAAAACAAGTATTATTAACACATTAGAGCGGTAACACTGGTCAATATATCAAGTTGAAATTGCGATATTAAAAATAATAAGAAACAAAAACTTTATTAGGATTATAAATAATACAAAACATTGTAAATAATAAATAATATTTTATATTACATACAATTAACATGTAAATTATATGAATTAACTTTAAAATACTAGAATTATAAGTCGCATAATCTTTTGTAAAAGAAGACGAAAATTTACGATTTTGTACAAATCTGTTTGACAAAAGAAAAGTGAAATCAAAAAACATATAGGTAATATGGTGTAAAAAATTCAATTTCACATGGTGAAAAAGGTGCAGAAGATCAAAAAATATTCAAAACCTTTTTACGTATACATATAGTTGAACTCGATGAAAATTAATATATGGAATATGATACAACCCATTTTATTTCGAATGTAGTAATCTCAGTCTATCTAACTACAAACAGCATAGACTGATAGACTAAGGTTCCTCATTAATAAATAGAAATAAATAAATAAATATATTGTGATCAAGACCTAGTCCCAAATTACTTTCAAAAATGTAGATCACAAAATAAATCTATATCTATCATTATACTTTACCGAGAAATCACCATTTTTTTATAATTTCGCTCATAAAGTAAGATTTGTCAAGATATTAAGGTGTATCACAGGCATCACTAGTGGAATGTTCGTAAAAAGAACATACATCGGACATTTACCACCAAGGACAGTGAATGTAAAATTTAATACATATTTAGAGAGTACATACGACAGTAAGATATATGTTAATCTTAGAATTCGATTTGCGAATACGTTTTAAGCGTGAATAGAGGCACTGTAAGACTTATTATTTCATATAAAACAAACAGATCAGTACAAAACAAGTCGCAATTTCAACTACGTTTGAACAAACGAGTCCTTTCATAAGCATATCAACTCACAGCCTCTTGACTTTTCGCGTCCAAATTTTTACGCTCCTTGAAAGTACCACCCAGCAGGCGTTGGATCTAGATTTAGCCGAAAAATAACTTAAAAATAAGAAAATATAAGCTCTGAGAAATATAAATAAATATATACTTAAAAATAAACAGATACAAATCGTATGTAGACTGACGTATTCTTTGTGTAGTGTATTTTGGGTAATCAATTATTTTTAATTTAAATAAAAAAAGCTAAATATTACTACAATCAAAATTATTCTTTAATAAATAAATACAGGGTTAAAATATAAACTTCTGTTAATCATGTCTTGTAACTGTTTTTTCAAATTAAATGTTATGTGAATGGAGCGCCATCTAGGCGGCGAGAGTGAGGGCAGACGTGCCTTTTTGCGTACCCCCTTCAATTTCGGATTGACACAGAAGAGCGCCGAAGGGTCAAAACCCTGACTCTCTGCCGGAAATTGTGGAAGAGATCCGCCCTGACACAACGGACAGGTCGGCGTCGGCCTGGACAACGAGATCGGCCAGGAATTTTGCCTGTCGACCCAGGCACTAGGCGATAAGAGAACAGCGGGTAGTAGTGGGTAGTCGTAGTCATACATAATTCTCGGAGTCCCATATACCTCTTGATCTACCACTCGTCAACAGACTTTTCCTAGAAAATAAAAGTATAAGTGACGAGATCATTAAACGATACTTATGTACGAGTACTGAATTTTTAAGTTCTTCATAAGCTTTTAAAACAAGTTTATGAAGAACTACAACTAAATGTCACTATTTTAATAAGTATTGTGAATATTATTTTAACCCTGCATTTGTTAATTAACGAAATATAATTTAACATCGTTCCAGTGCGAATAACAGCATCAGTCGTGGGCGCTATTCGCCTGTTCTATCCAATCATCTAATGTCATCAATGCAAAAGCTGACAGTCCAGTGCACATCTCCCCAATCTATCGTATACGCCAAGTGACGAGCGGTGAGCGAATTTTCAAATACCATCTATTTTATCTAATCATAACAGTTTCAAAGATGTTACTATCTTTTTTCTCGTGGAAAATAAGACTCTCGTCTGGGGGTATGTAGGACTTTTCGGTCCTACCTTCTTTTTCTTCTTTATTAAAAAGCTCGTTATCCTCTTATTGTGTACGCCTGTACCATGGAAAAATGTAATATTTGCCGATATTTTGACCTAGGAAAATGCCGGCCTCCCCCTACGGAATGAGCCTTTTCCACTGAATGTAACGAAAAAAAAAACAAAAGCTACATCAACATCTTTGAACTTATGTTAGCACTGACATTATTATATACTCGTATTTATTGTTGGATGTATTAATAAACAATGAAGACTAAGAATTTTTTTTACCATCTCCTATACTTTTTGCCTAAACAATTAATTAGGACGCGCTGAAAATCTTGCAACGTTTCATCATTTTTTTAAAATGAATCTATAACATTAATTAGAAATTTTAGTTTACTTATTAAAGTAATAATTATAAGCATTATTAGAAAAAATCGTCCGTGCTATAATTACCTTATAATAATATTTTAATCCAACGTTGAATAGATTTTATTGGAAACGAGTGCAATTATATAGTATTTGAAGAAGGTACGCTCCCCGTTCATCACTTGTAACACTATCTAACGAACGAGTATATTCAGCGATGTGTACTCACGACTAGAAATTCGTTCTTGTCAACCCGCTGGTTGCCGTCCGTGTCGAACATGTTGAACGCGATCCTGAACCCAGACGCGGGCTCTGGAATCCAACACCAATTGTTTATAAATAAAAAGGTTTCTAGCACACGCTTAAAATATCATGCGTTTCCTTGAGTCCCTCTCTTTTTTCCTGTATGAATCGGTTCTCAAGAAGGTTAATGTACATAGTCTCCGGGTTTGGAATGATCTTCCGGCTGAGGTTTTCCCAGCGGAGTATGATATGGTTTTAAAAAAAGGCGTTACATAATTCCTTCGAGCGCGTTGGCAATGCCTTTGGTGCTGCTAACGTCCATAAGCAACGGTGACCACCTGGTAGGTGGACCGTTTGCTTTTCTGCCGAACTCCAGCTATTAAGAAAATACTATAAACATTGTTATAGTGAGTAATGTGAACATGGTCCAATAAAAGATAAACAACAACGACTAAATATATTTTTGGCAAATAATGTGATGGCAGTTTCCATTTCAGCTATCTATCAAGTATTTTATGTAGCTGATGTATGCTAGACTGGAAGACGACTACTGGTGATAGGCGACCACCATCACGATTATTTTGAAGATGGAATAAGTGCGCTTCCTATAGAATGTTATAAGGGGCCGCGACGAGTTCGTGTGAAACTCGTCAATTTCCACACAATATTCTTCTATCCTTTTAGTCCTGGCTACATTTGAAACATTCGTTTCAGTCTGGTTGAGCTGCTAAAATTGTGACCTAAGCAAAGTTTAGAATAAAAACACACATTTGACGACCTCGGTAGCGTAACGGATAACGCACTTCGGTACGCTTGCGGAGGTCACGGGTTCGATTCCCGTCTCTCGTCTGGGTGTTTATGTATAATATGTATTTATTTTAAAAAAAAGTATATAAGTAGTATATCAGTTGTCTAGTACCCATAACACAAGTGCTATGCTACTTAGTTTGGGACTAGATGGCGCTGTGTGAATTGTCACAAAATATTATTATTATTATTATTTATTACTCACTTGTTAATATTGATAAGAGAAAGAGATATTCTGTGTATGAGATGATCCCTGAAAATTAAAATAATTTAGTTTAAAAAAAATTAACTTCACAGTTTTTATATAATCTCATACGCATTGTGTAATCTTAAGCTCGAAAAGTTGATGTAAAACACACTTTAAATTGTGTTTAAGATAATTTAATTTACTGGAAAATTAATTCAATAGTTCAATCAAAGCCTAAGTACAATAAAATTTATAATATTTTTAAATGGACTTGAAAGAAAGAAAGCTTATCTCTTGAAGTACATATTGTAAACAAAATAAAGAGTTTGCATGTATGTGAAAGAGCAAAGAAATGAATATAATTTTTAAATTGACGTCGTTTTTTAGCTTATAAATTTTGAATTCATAAATAATTATAGATAGGTAGATTAATATGTATTTAATATCTTTTATTATTTATAAAGATGTTTTACCTTTATCCCTCATGTTCCTAAACATTTGCGACGAGCCCTTCTTCAAGGCCGGCGTATGGTCTCTCAGGTATTCTATCTCTTTGGTCGTCAGCACTCTTCTTTTAAGCCGAGCTGTGAAATATTTTTTTATTGCTGTAGGACAGCAGAAAGGCTGACGGCACAGTTTGTATTGTAGTTACCGTCGCCAGTGGCATCGCAAACACGCTGCTATCCCATAAGGGTACAGGAACTTGGGTCACTAATGCCGGAACACAACACAAGGTTATTATAGCGGCAGACTTAAGATCAAAGGTGGTCGCCATCTAGACGGGCTTGAGGCCCTACCAGCTAGGGTGGATTGTTTAGTCGCCTTTTACGATAGGCCGACCCTGACCGCAGAGGTTAGTATTCTTTAACCATTCGGAGTATATGAGAAGACCTCCTTCTAGTTTTCACGTAGTAGACCCCAATTGCCTCCTCCTCCTCCTCCTCTCTATAACCAAGCGTGGTATTTTGAAGACCCTCCCCCCGCCTGAACAAGTCAAGTATGGGTAACTTCTCTTTGGTGTATAAGAGTGATAGTGAATGGAGCCTCTCGTTATTCATCAAGGTGTATTAATTGATAAGCACGGTTGATCTTTGCTACAAAGGTGACCTTTACACCTCAACCGCTTTCAAACTATATCTAAAATAATGTTAAAATTCGTATACTCACGCCTAGGTTCTTGTTCTACAACAGACTCGAGGAAGTCCTGCGGAGTCATGTACAACTGGCCATTGTACTCCACGCTCGCAAACTTGATGAATCGCCTCTCGCGAGACGTCAATTTCACCGATTTCGCCAACTCATCGGGCTGAAACAATACATCGCTTAAGTTACAAAATCTTCTTCCTCTCACATTACATGGGCTCGGCACAACATGTTCTCTCTTTCCACTCTCCTCTGTTAGCCGTCATACCAATATTCACATATTTTTTTACCATATCATCTTTTACGCAATCCATCCATCTTTTTTGTTCTGGTAGACCAGTAGAGTAGGTAGTGGATGGATACAGGAGTAGAGGTTCTCACTCTTCATATATATATCTATAAGGGCGTGTTCAGATGACACGCGTCGATCACGCACAATACCCGCACACGCGTTGTGCTCGCCTTATATACCCGCGCTCGCCACTCGCCAACTCAGCGCACGCCTCGCGTCCGCTTATACTACTAGTGATGGACTAGGGTCTAGGGACCTTCGTTCAGCAGACATAGTGGTTTCCAGGGGTCACAACGTCAGAACGTTTAAAACAAAATGGATTTGACTAAGTTAAAGAAAGTTCTAATTACATACTATATGTATAAACAATAGAAGAAAGAAAAAGACAGTGAAAAGATTAATTCTACAAGAAAATATTGGGTTCACCCTATATTATCTCGCAGAGAGGAGCATGATGAGTTTCATGTCCTTTTTAAGGAATTACGCAATTATGATGCTGAATTTTATAACTATCTTCAAATGACTAAAAGGACATGTGATAAATTACTGTCCGTTTTAAATATTAAACTGGAGCATCAACACAGTTATGCGAGATAGCATTTCTTCTGCCGAAAGGCTGGTTGTAACTTTGAGGTAAGTAATCATGGTCTCGCTCAAAAATTGATGAGTGCGCGTATAGTTTGAAATATTTTTGTTTTCTAAAACGTTTATAACAGTCAATACAACACTAGCTATAGTGCGGGTGCGAGGCGGGTGCATGGCGTATGCGGGTGGACTTCGATAAATGCAATTTGAGATCTATTGATGTGTCATAAGACTTAAAATACATACAATGAATTTCAAAGCGAGTTAGACGCGGGTGCTGACGCGCGTGGCGTGCGCTTAGCGGACGCGTGTCGTCTGAACGCGCCCTAATTTTCTTTTTTTTATTATATGGCATTCTTCCCTGCGCATTATATGGCCAAACCACGCTAGTACCTATGTTATTTTCAAGTTTTTCAATAACTGACACTACGAATACCTTCACACTTCCTCTAATATTATCATTTCAAATTTTATCCATTTTAGTAGTTTGTTACAATTTATAGAAATATATATAATCAATATATAAATCCACATAGGAGTACTAGAATGTGGGCGGCATTAAAGGCACTAATGGCAGAACACAATACATGGTTATTATGGCGAATACTTATAAACTGGAGGTGGTTGCCATCCAGTTGGGCTAGTAGCCCTATAACCTACCTGAATTTATCGCCTTTTACGACAGGCTGACCCCGGCCGCAGGGGTCAGTATTCTGACTCCACCCCAATCTGCAGACAATTTGCAGAAGGACAAGAATAATACTTTAGTTGGTTTTACTGTGGGAAGTGCCTTCGCCAACGAGAATGTGTATCATTTGGGAAGTGAGAGAAACTAAACGCGGAAGATGTGATAATTTAAACAATTTAAAAATAAATGCACAAATGCGGTAACGAGATACCCGGAACGAGACCCGCCGAATCTCGCTACGAGTGGCTGGAAATAATATATTGTGACCAGGGCTGCCACCACGTAGATTATTGTTTTTTTAAAGGTTCATTTTCAGCCACCTCACTCCCATCATTCATTAATAATATCATAATTTATAAAAATTTAATCAATTATTTACAATACAGTTCCCTCAAAGTTATTTTAAAGCACTTTTTTTAGACTTTCATACAAAATTTCTCAATATCTTAAACTCTTAAGGGCTGTCACTTATCACTTGGCTTGTCACTTATCATTATACTGGGTAACAAACCAGTGTTTACTTTGTTCATAGTTGAACTTTCAGTAGACGCCACAGCGGGTATTAGACAAATTGAAAATTTTTGTAAAAATTGTAAACAATCCGTCGCTTTGTATTTTGAAATTAATAAAAATGCAAAATATCTATTTATTTTAATAAATCACAACTGTTGGTTAAATATAAAATGTCAGTTTTAAGCAAACATTTTATTAACTTTGAAAGTTTATTAGTAATTGTAGGGCTGATAATAGCTGTCATAATTGCTGTAAACCTCATTTGACCTAAGTATGAGAATGTCGGAAACGGGTGCGTTTTGCGGTGTTTGGGGTTGAAAAGTTGGGTCCGTAAGCAAAAGGCCTTCTCAAATATTTTTTTAAGAGGCTTATTGAATCTACCCGTGATCCTAATCCAGCCCCCTGGGGCTGACTCTTACTTCGCTCTACAGATGAAAATTGCCATATGTTGACCGCCTCCTGGGCTCCCTATTGACAGTTATTTGTTACAGGTACAGTACGGGTTAAACATTGAAATATTAGCAGTGATTGGATATATATTTAAAAGTTTAAATACCATTTTATAATTCCATCCTTGTGCCTGCTATTTAGTAGTGCATATACCGAAAGAAACTTCGTTCCTCCCGTGTGTTTCAAGACACTTCCTTTTTATTTGCTTATCAATTATTACTGATGATAATGTTTCGAATTTTAAAATGTAGCATCAAAAACTCCTCTTCTTGTGATTTCTTGTAACTATTTCTTTCTTCTCTCTTAATACTCCACTGTTAAAAAGTATCTAAATTTAATAACAGTTCTTAAGTGCTTATTACACTTGGCTAAATTTAGTCGACTGAATTCAGAAACAAATTTAGAAGCGAGTTAGAAGCTTCTGATCACACTGTTCTAAATTCAGTCACTGAATTCAATTGCCAGTTTAAGCGCGACGAAGTTGGACGTGTCGTGTGTGTCCGAGAATGGCCCCAATATTGTCTAAACAACAAAAAATCGGTCTTGGCGTAGCCCACGCTGTCGGCTCAATTGAAATAGAAAAAGAAGAATATGGGTGAAGAAATATTTATTGCTGCGCGGAAAGTTAGCAAATATGAACATTATGAGAGATTTAGAACCAGCAGACTTCAGAAATTATCTACGAATGGATTCGAGATCGTTTGACTTAATATTAAACCTTGTGACACCGTTTATTCAAAAGCAGGATATTATCCTACGAGATAGTATAAGTCAAAAAGAAAGATTGGTTGTAACATTAAGATTTCTCGCAACAGGAAATTCGTATCAAGATTTAAAATTTAGTTCTTTAATATCCCTACCCCTTTTTTTTTTTTTTTGGTCTCGGCGAAAAACCTCTCTTGACGGGTTCCCCCGGCCCGGGGGGACCGAGGGATATGTGGGACTCCGGGAAAGATGATTGGCCACCCGACTACCCACTAAAAAACCCCGCTGTTCTCCTATCGCCTACGCCCGGGCCCACGGATATATGGCCTGCCGATCTCGTGGCCCGGGCCGGCGCCAGCCCGCCCTTTGTCTTGAGGCGGGCCCCTTCTAAAGTGTTGGCGCCAGGGGGTCAGGGTTTCGTCCCCCCGGCGCTCTCCTAACAACTCTAGGAGTTGAGGGGGCCACGGAACAGCACGCAGCCCTCACCCTCGCGGCAATAGTGCGGGCGGCGGGTCCTACCCCTGCTAACAAAAATTATCCCTGAAACATGTCGGGCTATTATATATAAATATCAATTCGGACTAATAAATATAAATTATCAATCTTCTCTTTTAATGTCTTTGTCGTAGTCGTAACATCAACTTTTTTGTATAAATTCAGTAATACTTGGAAACCTTTATTGCGAATATTTTTATTCATACAATTTTTGTCATTCTTGTCCCAAAGATAGGGCATGTCTTTATACAGCCCTAAAATATTAAGCATAACTTCTTTTTCGTTTGACATTTCGTAACTGTGTATGGCACTCAGACTTTACTTTTTTATTCGGAAGTAAAAAACAAACTAAAACGTCCTCACGCACGGAGAGCTATTGGGCGACTGAGTAAGTGAGTAAGTAACTAAATGCGATTACACCTTCCTAAATGCGTTTCTAATTAGGCTTCTAAATGATTCAGTCAGTTAGAAACCATCCTTGCTTCTGAATTTAGGATGCTAACTTACTAAATGCTATTACACTTCACTGAATTCAGTAGCGACTGAATTCAGCCGCCTAAATTTAGCCAAGTGTAATAAGCACTTTAGGTTGACAGCCCTTACTCGAAACAATCCTGCCAAAACGCATGGCGAACAACCGCTCTATTTTGGATGCATATTTGTGTTATCCCGGAAGAGCGTGTATAGAGCCGATGTGTTTAAATTATGGTTAGTTTAATTGTTTATTTTAGGATAATTATATCAACAACAAATTGCGGATGCGTAATCTTTTTTTTCTAAGTTAATGTCTTCCGCACAGTGCGCCGCGAGGGTACACGCAGAATAGCGTGGAATTCCCCTTCCAATGTAGCCGTGCACTGTACTTCGTTTCTTGTTTACATGTCGCTGGTATACCCATTAAAACATTAGAGCACCATTAAAAGCTACCCGGTGGTCCTTCGTTTGCCTGGCAACCTCGTCTGGCGCCGGCCTGCTTTCACTGCCTCTTCAAAGCCGTCATCTTCGTTCTGAGGCAGGGGTGATCTGGGCGCGTGGATCATTAATGCGCCTACTTTGCAGCCATACGTGAGCGACCTCCTCCAGAGAGCTTCTAGTGCGCTACCGTTTCCCTGTTTGCCGCCTCCTTCGCGTACATGATTATCTCGCAGAAGAAGACGACGACGTCCCTTTCGATTTGGCTACCTACCATCGCTAGGTTGTGGATCGAGAGCGAGAATTCTGATCTCATACGTATCCCTAATTGTATTAAATAAGAATTTCACATTCATAATGCTATTTTAAAATCACAAGTATTCGTTGACAATCATTATTCGATTGAAACGCCAAATTTAATTGGATTAGAATTACATAGGTACTTAAAGGTCCTATACGCAGCTATTTTCATAAAAATATATGATCACAACCAATTCTAAAACATCCCAAAAGTCAAGACATTTGACTCTATTTCAAAGAATTTATTACTCCTTTTAGGGGTGGAACTTGTTCGGCTAATTTATTAACCAGATACCGTAGTAGGCGCCAAAACAAAACGATCCGATTTACGTTACTCTTTCAAACAAGTTAAAGGTCGTGTTATATTGGTCAGGTTACACACTTAAAACCGCAGGCTAAAGTTAATTTATGACTATATTTGTGACAAAATGGCTATTAACTTTTGGGACATTGGGACAAAGCGACTTAAGTACGTGTCACGTTTTATTGCATGTGACAACCCTAATTTATTAGACCGACAATGGATGTATTTCTGAAGTTTGGGGATGTTTATGGTAAAAGGGTTGAAATAAAGAATTGGCCTTTAGAGGCGGACCTTCAATAACAAATAAATAATGAGACAATTCACACAGCGCCATCTAGTCTCAAACTAAGTAGCGTAGTACTTGTGCTATGGGTACTAGACAACTGATGTACTACTTACATACTTTAATTTTATAAATAAATATGGTACATCATCATCATCATCTAGCGTTGAATTCCGGTTGCAACCGAAACTCTCGCTTCGGCGCCCAGAGTCCGCTTTCGGACTTTTTCTTCTCCACTTCGCACGATCTTCGGCAACATAAATATGGTACATATTATACATAAACATCTAGATGCGAAACGGGAATCGGAATAGACCTCCGGTCCAACTTATTCTTAATTAATATTCTAGGATGTTCTTCACTTTTCCCTAGGCGCCCTAAGCAAACACCACATATGCACCCCTTTCTCTTTGTTAAATTTTTTTAGGGTTTTTAACGTAGGTGAGGAAATCCCCGCGATTCTTTGATCCCTTCTGAATCGCTCATGTCCTGAGGTTACGTCGTTCAAGGTTACGTCGCTGCAAAGGTTACATCCCACTTAGATCTAAGTACACCAGTCAATGTGGTAAACATAGCTTTAGTTGAATATACCTTTGGGGAGTGGATTTCTGTTTCGTGGGACTTTGGACATTAAGTTCAGTTTTGGAATTTTACTATATCTCGACATATCTGTATAATGGGCAATATTGAATTTAATTTGAATAAACAGTTGAGTCAAAACACATTTGTTCTTAATTTTTAGTGTTACATTACTACGATTAGCGGTATAGTCAAATAATTTAGTGGTTACTTCAATGCACTTGCTAGTTTACATAAAATAGACACATAGTCGATGTCAGTGTATCTTCTTTACCAAGCCCAGTATCCTCCGACCTTCCAAGTTCCAAACACTGCTGGTTCATCTTTTTCCCCGGAAAATTAAACCTTGTCAGTCGCATCGAAACCTCGGGGGAAAGAAAGCTAATGGCATGATCTGTTTTTGCCTTGTATTCTACAGGCCATCCCAGTGCAAACTCTGGATGATGATGATACTTATATCTTTAAACGAGCAATTCTTGTATATATATATATTTGGAATCTCGGAATCGGCTCGGAACAATTTTCATGAAATTTAGTATACGGGGGTTTCGGGGGCGATAAATCGATCTAGCTAGGATCATATCTAGAAAATGTCATTTTATTAGCTTTTTTTTATTGAAAGAAAAATAACAAAAAGGTGGCGTTTGAGTAGTCCCAATTTAAACTGAAAAATAACTCTTCCTGACATCTATCGGCGAATAATAATACTGTTTTTTTTAAATTGCTTTAACGACACAACAACACTAAAGCTATTCCAGCAGATGGCGTTGTTAAGTAACACGAAGTCAATGAGTGTTTGCTTTGAGGTTAGACTAAGAAAATCAATTGTTAATTTCCAAAAAACACAATTTATAAAAAAAAAAATACCGAGCAAAGCTCGGTCATCCAGCTGGTAAAAATAATTGCCCGATTTTAGTGACTAAGTTAAATTATGTAAATTAACCTTTGAACCAGGTAAGGATCACGAATCTGGGTCAATGATAGTTATTTTTTATTTTTATTGCTGTAGACCAGCAGACAGACTGACGACCCGCTTAGAATTTAGCAGTTACCGTCGCCTATGGGTGATTGCAACGCCAGTGGCATCGCGAATACGCTGATGTCCCATATGGGTACAGGAACTTGGGTCACTAACATAACACAACACAAGGTTATTATGGCGACATACTTAAGACCAAAGGTGTTCGCCAACCAGACGGGCTTGGGGCTCTACCTTTTAAATAAATATTATTGTGATTCAAAATTTATCTACAATACATAAATGCTTTACGGATTAAAAGAAAATTCACATTGACAATGATCATAAAAAGGAAGGAAAAGAAGCTTCAAGTCCCAGTCAAAGAAAACACGTTTCAGTATATTCCTGGTTCTTTTTTACATCCCAGTCAAATCTTTTTTTCTTTTTTATATACAATATTATGATATATATATGATTCAGGATGGCTATGATGACGATAAATATCTATATCTATACTACTATTATAATCTATACTACTATTATAAAGAGGAAAGATTTGATTGTTTGTTTGTTTGTTTGTTTGTTTGTTTGTTTGTTTGTTTGTTTGTTTGCTTTGAATAGGCTCCGAAACTACTGACCCGATTTAAAAAATTCTTTCATTGTTGGGAAGCTACACTATCCCCGGGTGACATAGGCTATATTATATTTTCAAAAAAATTAGGGATCCTTACTAAAACTCTAATAATGTAACCCAAAGTGTAAAAAAATTACCTAAAATATTATTTAAATCGCGTGCGT
Organism: Malacosoma neustria; assembly: GCA_963693495.1. Lineage (NCBI taxonomy): Eukaryota > Metazoa > Arthropoda > Insecta > Lepidoptera > Lasiocampidae > Malacosoma > Malacosoma neustria. Next base: position 13,395,555 of record OY856390.1, read on the forward strand.
TGCGAAAACTATTGATGATAGAATAAAATAATGTACTAGAACTTTGCAGAACACATCATTATTTACAAAAAGTGTCGCGACAGCATATGTCTAACTATTATAGTTATGCCACAATAAGTGTTCTTTTATTTTAAAAATTTAATTGAAATGCCGCCCCTAGAAAATACTCTTTATTTGGATCTTGGTATTAATCCTTATCAAAATAAATTACTTCATATTCAAAACTGTTTCAATACCTTTATATAACTTTTTGAATTATTCAATTCGGATATTCCATTCGAAAGATATCACGAGTTTAAAAATGTAAGTATTAGAAAAATGTTGCGTGGTAGCCGCTCACCCTGTTCGGCTAGCTAAGCAGCACCTTATGCAATGTAGGCGTGCGTCACTGGGGTTTTTACAAAAATTAGAATACTTATTAAAAAATAACGAAAAATAAATAAAAAGTAATAGCAAAAAAATCATTAAAATAAAAGCTCATAGAAATAATAATATTCAAACTTTCTTTATAATTTTATTTTTTTAGTAACCTGATGCAAATAGAAGGGTTTGCCCCCAGGGGCGCTCCTCTGTCCGAGGAGTGCACGGGTGTGCGTACCCGAGGTGCCCGAGCATCCGTCGCTTCACTCCCCTCTCCGTTCGAGGCGACAGAGTCCTACCTTTCTTTCCGTCTACCTCTTACATCCTTTCCAACTTAGCTCTCTGTTCGTGGCATGGTCCCCGATGGGATGGTTGCGAATACTGATTGGGGTCCCGGGTTCTACCATGGGACCTGATTTAGTAGTCAAAACCATGCCTATTTCGACTGCGCCTGCACAGAGAGTGTTCCCGGGGCGGGAATTGCATCCTCGCTGTCGGTTGGTCTTGCTGGGCCGGCTACGACGTCAGGCGACTCTGCTTTTTCTGGAGTGTCGTCTGGTAGTCGTACCCACGCCTGACTAGCACGCGACGGGGATGCGAGTCCCGTCCGGAATTGGCCGCGGACCTGTCGCTCCCGGCCCTGGTTCTGTCTATGGTCGGGGGCGATCCTGGATGGACGGCCGTCGCCTCCTTTTGCGAGGCAGTAGTGTCTGCAAGGGAGGCGGCGGAACGGGAGCAGGAGTCCGCCACCGCACTCCCCTCCCGCCAACGTAGGCCGCGTCGTCGGCGCCGGAGGGCGGGCAACGATCTCCGGCCGCCGTAGAAAGCGGCCGCGGGCAGCCCCTCGGGGGAGGATCCGCCGCCCGCACTATTGCCGTGAGGGAAAAGGCCGCGTGCTGTTCCGCAGCCCCCCTCAACTCATAGAGTTGTTACAAGAGAGCGCCGGGGGGACGAAAGCCTGACCCCCTGGCGCCAGCACTTTAGAAGGGGCCCGCTTTAAGACAAAGCGTGGGCCGGCGCCGGCCCGGGCCACGAGATCGGCAGGCCATATATCCGTGGGCCCGGGCGTAGGCGATAGGAGAACAGCGGGGTTTTTTAGTGGGTAGTCGGATGGTCGAACATCTTTTCCGGAGTCCCTTATATCCCTCGGTCCCCCCGGGCCGGGGGAACCCGTCAAGAGAGGTTTTTCCCCGAGATCGAAAAAAAATAGAAGGGTTTAATTTTTTGTTAAATACCCATGCGAAGCTGGGACGGGCTGCTAGTCAATTCATAAAATAAAATAAAAAACTAAGTTTTAACCAGAGTTTCTTATATCTAACGAAGGAGGTTCGCCACATTCACTTCCCATATATAATTCCCACGTTTAGGGATCAAAGTGCACCCTTTAGCTCATCCACCGACAGCGTGCCGTGTCCACAGCACCGCAACATTGATTAACTACCCATTTCGCCCTTTATCGTAATGGATTCCCCATCATGCCTTATATTAGTGATGTGACTACAACAGAACCTGTATAATAATAATCATTTATTTCGGACAAAGTCCATAGTATAGTCGTTCGAGTAGATAGTATGTATATTCTGAGAATTCATATACTTCTACGATTGTGTTGGGAAGATGGTAGAATAGAAAGAAACCTGAAAGATGTCTTGTATATCTTTTTTATATTGTATTTTTTTTAATATATTACATAAGTAAGATAGAGGAAAACTTGCTTTATAAAAATTTATATGGAATTATCATTTAATTCATCTTCTTTCGATAGTTTATTTCAATTAAGAATATAATATTCATTGTATAGTTTTGACTTGGCAGCTTACAGAATATCACCTCTATATAGATATTTTAAATAAAAAATATACTATTTACTTGTATATATAATCTATATAAACTATTTAAATAGAAACAGTCTACCCTGTTTGCTCCCAATGATGATGCAATACGCTTTCTCATCAAGGCATGAAATCCATCAATGCGGGTGTCCATTATAATGCCAAATGATTTATATAAGGAACATTTAAAAATAGTTTGAAAGTAGATTTTGTTCTGTTGAAAAGATTCTTAAAATAAAACCTTATTAACACATGTGCCATTAGATATCAGCCGCAGTACGCGAGTGACTCGTTAGTTACTTAACGCACTTGATTGATTGTCATATCTCAGCACTATGCTTTACCTATATTTTATTGCGGAACTGGTTGTGTTCAATGCTACACGAGTTTCACCGTTAGTTAGAGGTTAATTTACACGTTTACATTAGGCGAGACTAACGAGCTGAGTAAATACGGGCCGCATTTATTAACTTTTGATTGGATAATCTACATTAAACTAACATTTGAATGGCGCAGGTTGAATCCTTACAGGCGTTTCATTCGAGCTGTACGCTACTTTAAGATAGGTCATGGCATGCACCTGATTATTGTCATGGACCAAACATTTGTACTTCACGTTTGATGTATCTGTGCAACTGTCTGACTTTCCAACCACGAAAGCATAAACCAAAGAGTACCTTCTCTCGCTGTCTTTGAACTATAGCAGTAATAACTATAAAACCGACGAAACCTAGATTTGGTATGGGAATCGAACCTGTGACTCGAATTCGGCAAAAAAAAATTACTTATCGCATTATTTGTATTATCATAAATTTAAGACGAAATCCGTGTTAATCGTAGGCTATGTAAGTGGGTTTGGGCCAGTAGGTCCACAGACTCGTAGCCACCTCTCAAAACTTATTTGAGAGGAGTCAAATGCCTGGCAAATAACTCACAGACATCGTTCGCAATTGTTAGTACGAGTACATGATCATATAGAAAAATCATTATTATTTATTTGTTGATGTTTTCTTTGTTCTTTACTCTAATCAGTGTGAGTTGCCGTTGCCGCTCAAATACAGTCCAGTTTTTAGTTTAAGATTCAGGCCTCACTGTTAATAATTTCGAACTTAATCACAGCCACAAACATATTTAAGTTATATTAGTAAATAAAATTATAAATAATTTTATTAAAGGCTAATAAATATATATTATTAACATTATACATCTCTTACAGAGGTAGGTGGAGACAATAGAACTAACATAGGATTAATTATAAATGATCATAACTACTAAATTTAAAAAAGTAATTAATAACAAATTAAGAACACTAACATATATTTTAAGTGTAATCTGCAAGAAATAAAAAGGCTTTTTTATTTTATATAACATATCTACATCATCGTCTAATGTAATTTCTTGAAAAATTATTTGGATTTATTATTATTATTTACATTCTAACGGTAAACTTATATAAATAATACATCTTAATATTTCATTAAACAAATATTTCATCATCAAACTAGTATCTTGAATGTGATCATTATCATTTAGTAGTAGACCTCTTATCGTCTTTAGTGGATGATTCTTTGAAGAAGCTTTTTAGATTTTTCTGAATATTCATTATATAAATCTGCAAACCTTTGTACACTAACTCAAGGCCATACTCTGAAGCTAGCTTAACGAATAGTTCAAAATTGACTAAAAACTCAGGGCAGTCTACTACTCCTTCTAAATGAAAATCATATTTAGCACCAATGAGAGGATAATCCTTCTCTATATCAAAAAGAAATTGTATTTTATAAATTCTGTTCCTAAAGTTACCATCAGGTGATTTCCTACCTCTAGAAACAATTTCATTTGCGTCCGGAATAACGTTCATATATTTTTAACGAAATAAAACACTTTATCAATCAAGCTTTCTTCCCCTCATTTTGTTCCAACATATCAATATAAAATAATTCCATCACCTTTATAAATATCGATTTCCGATAATAACCTGTCGCCCATATATCGTGAAACCAATCGCATTATGCAACACGCAACGTACAAACAAACTCTCCACAATAAATCAGCCCCGAAAAGTCCCATTAACAATATCCATGAGAGGTTCAGCTAATACGATACAAATATTTGTACAATGGACACGAGTGTTTAAAAGTGTCGCTCACTCGATTTATGGGGTGTGCACAGCGAGAGAAGGGTTGCGGCGCGGATTTGGACTTATAACATTAAACAAATAAATATCATAGAATAAAGATAGTACTTATTTAAATCCTCCCCATAAAAAAAATTGAATTTCTATATCCAGGTCTAGGCCTGGACCTGGAGGCGGTGGGTTTTGCTTTATCAAGTTAAAATATGAATAAATTCGAATTCTACATATAATAATTTGTGTGTTTGAATATTTTCTATTGTACGGTTCACATAGTATAGTCTATTTTGGTCAGTTTTCAGTTAATTATATAAAAAACCAAATCATACAATTTGAAAATTTGAAATATGATCGCTTCTCAGCGATAAGGCTGCCTGTATTAATTTGGTATGGTTTTGAAGAATTACTATAACTAGTGGTCGCCCAGGGGTCGAAATTCAACTATTCAATTAATTTTTAAATTTGAAATTTATTTCGATTCTTTTGTCAAAGGCTCTATCCCTATAATCCAAGGTTTAATCGTAGCTACTCAGTTAATTTGCCATTTTTCTACATCAGTTTGAACAGCATCACTGTAAAACCTCAAAATGTTTTGCATTGCCAAACCTGCTTGGTGAATTCATTTCGTATTCACATTTTGTGAACACTATTCTCACAAATAGGCAAGAGTAAATCAATTCACATTACTTATACACCATTTGTTTATGCTTGAGCAAGATGTATTTCACAAATTATAAATAACTATACAAATAAAAACAATTCCAAAGTTTCACTCCTTGTTATTGTCAATTTTGACATTCAACAAGACTAAAGAAAATGTAATCACTTAAGTCTTAAGACTTAAGCCTATAGACAAATAATGTTAATTTATTAAATATATATTATTATTTATTTAAATATTTAATAATGTACATTATGAATTTAAATATTATATATTATTATAAAATTAACCTTGATGGTCTTTACCAGACCATAAACTTATGAAAAAAACAAAAGCGTAAGTAAGGTATGCATGTGTGTGTATGTTGTGTATAATTAGAGCAGTAGTGTGTGTAACGTTTATTTTAATAAATCTAAGTATTTCTAATGGATTTTAAGTAAAAAATATCTTTCTGCACTTCTCCTCCATATGAAAGTTAACTGTGCCAAATTTCATACTTCTCCGTCCGCGCAATTTTAGTAAAAAGGGGTATTAAGTTTTCACTTCACGGATTAATATATAGAGAAATCAATTAAACATTGGTAAAAATAATTATTTATTAACAGACGTCGCGCTACTTGTATCGTGAAACAAAGGAAAGAGAGCGAGTCATATCGTACATTATATAACTATTAAAAATAATGAAGTGCCTGAGTATAATTGAAGGACAAATTGTTCACAATGCGTTTCAGTCATCAACACCGCCTATTGTGCACTTTTATTACTATAAGTTTGATATTGTTACTTTGTAAATATTTTTTGGTGGACAATAAAGAATGATCTAGCTATGTTCTGTATTGTTAAATAACTAAATGTTATTTAAAATCATAGTATTAGGTTCACATAATGATAATTTATAATGGCTAGTACGTTTAAATAATAATACTTAATGCTATACTTCAGATGCATAATAATAATTGTATATGAAAACATTTTTTCAGATACAACAAGTCTGAGTGCGGGCCTGTACGCGCAAACGTTTTCCCACAAATCCATCTTTGGAGAACAGCGTCAGTAGGCGGCGGCGCCTGCGCACCGATACCAACAACAAATACATCGTGCAGTAAATTATACCAACAAACAGCCCGTTTGTTATTATGTTCGCAATTTGCATTTTATCAATAATAATTACGAGATATGGTTTAGAAATAATTGGTGATAAATTCATAAAGTCTAAGCATATTTATGTTAAATCGTTTGGAATGATATTCAAGCGATTTGGTTTGTTGAAGTACGAACACAATAGTATTTTAAGTATTTTTTATTGTTGCATTTTTTCTTTATTACTTTCGATCTGGCTAGAGTATTGTATTTGGAGCATATTATTCAGGCGGCATTTAAATGAAAAAAAGGATAGATACCATTAAAAAAAATACGCCAATAAATAGCTGGCATTTCGTCTTGTCTACACAATAGTGTACCTGAATTCCAAATTTGCATTTAAATTTTCGAATTTTTATCCAATAAACGAGATTGTTTTCAATGTGCATTCCGTCGGAATTTCTGCACTTAATCACATTCATTTTGCATACATTTTTGCTTTTTTTAACTGAGCTCTGAACTGAGCGTGATTTTTAACTAAGTGACATTCTACCAAAGAGATCTTTTCCTAAAAAATATGGATACCTCGCCCACAGAGTCGTGGCGTTGCTGGATGCAGGGCATAGTCAAACATTTAACAATTTCTTCTTAAAGAGTAAAAACATACCTGTTGAACAAAACACAATAGCTAAGGAAATTTAATTTTAATTTAATACATTAATATTCGTCAAATGATATTTTATAATACACAATTAACTGGCATTATTTATATTTTTGGTTAAATGTAAAAAAATTAAACTCATTCAAAAGCAAACTTCAGGGGTGTTTAGATTTTTTGATGAAAATTGTACATGTATATACATATATTAGTATATATACCAAACAACCTTAGCTACGTGGTAGGGCCACAAGCCCGTCTGGATGACAACCACCCTCGTTCTATAAGTGTGCCTCATTCTATAAGTTCTTACTTGTGAATTGTATTTTGTAAACATTTTTGCTCTCAAAAAGTTGTTTGCCAAAACAACTTTTTCGCTCGTCGCTTCGTTGTGGCAAAATCCAATATAACTAATTGAATGACTCCGCGGAATAGCAGAAGACATCGAGTCCTGAACCGCTGAGAAAGCTAAGAAGCCGTGATATATTACTTTCCTATGTACGATACGGCTTAAAGGACTATATACGACCCTCCATGTAGGGCTGATAACCAAGAAATAACTGCCAGTTCTTTGAATACATATTTTGTATATTATAGAATCTGTAAGGGCGTCCTTGGGTTTCCAGAAGGAAAACTTTGGAAACGAATGCGATGAAATGGTTGTATGAAGATGTATAAAATAAATAAATTGAATTTTTCATTTAAATAATTAACTTCAAGCACCAGAGCAGGCTCAATACTGGTCGTTCAAGCCGGATATGAATATAACAAAACATTAAAATATGAAAATATTTTTTTATTGCTGTAAAACAGCAGCCAAACGGACTGCCCACTTAGAATTCAGCAGTTGCCGTCACCTATAGGTGTTTGCAACGCCAGAGGCATGGTTAACACGCTGCTATCTGCGTAGTGGTATTGGAACCTGATCCCTTATGACGGAATACAAAACGGGTTATTATGGTAGAATTTTTTTGCCATTCTGACGGACTTGGAACCCTACCAGCTAGCTTGGGTTATTTAGTCGGCTATTACGATAGGCCGACCGCAGCCGCAGAGGTCAGTATACTTTCTCCATCCCTGCACGGATATGATTTCGCCAACCCTATACACGGTTACGCACCACTGATCCTTTTAACAAATAAGCGGGCGCTTCCTTGATATTAATGCATCGACTAGAGCCACTTGACTTTGTTGGGATTTCTGTGTTGATCCTATGAAAATATTGCACGTTGTAAATTCAACGATTTTATTGATGTTGTCGTGACGTGTTTGCATTTGTCCTGCTTATTGGTGTTTGACAAATAATTAATCTTCACTAATCTCGACTTCAGTCATTTTCGTAAAAGCGTTTTGTACTGGATGCCTCCGAAGCTTTGGCATCGGATCCGAGACATGAGTATTGTCCGGGGACAAAATTTTCTGTGATGTGTTTCGGAAAATTTTCTTTTTGTGACTAAATTTGTTTCATAGGAATTACTGCTGCCTGTCAATCCAATGATGGTGTTCCATTCTTTGTGCACTATCAGAAGTATCAGTTTTATTTTTATCACCTTTTAAAATACCGTAGGGATGAGATGAGGTTTATTCCTTTTGTTAGCTGGAACAACAGGTCCAGTGTAATCTATAATATTGTTTAAAATCTTTAACAAAAGGAAATAGTGACTATGAAGTGTTTACATAAAAAAATGTTTGATGGTCACCGTGGACGAAACGTGGATTCGCCAGTATGATCCGGAGTCCAAACAAGAGTCGATGCAATGGATGGATAGCGAGAGAATTTTATTCATAGACTACCTCCCGAAAGACAATGAACGGTCAATATTATGCCAATTTGATGAGTAAGGCTCGTGAGGCTACTGTGCAGAAACAACATGGAAAGCTACCGCGTGGAGTGTTGTTTTTGCAAGACAACGCCCCCGTTCACTGTGACAACCGCACTGTGCTTGTTGCGAGGCAGGCCATCAAAGACACGGGGTTTTCAAAAATTGACCACCCACCGTACAGTTTAGATCTGGCACCTAGCGATATTTACTGTTTACCAAATTGAAAAGGACTTACGGGGCCGGAGATTTTTGGATGACAATGAAATGAAAGCTGCCGTATATCGTCATTTTGAGGACAAAGACAAATATTTTTTTTCATTGGTTTAAAGGCATTGTATGCCAGACGAGAGAAGTGTATTTTAATTGAGGGAGACATATTGAAAAAAAAATATAATTTTTTTTCATTAATTACCTTAGGCCGCGTACTTCCTTGTATCTAGTACCCATAACACAAGTGCTGTCCTACTTTGGGACTAGATGGCGTTATGTGATTTGTCCCAAATAATATTTATTTATTATATTTAAATCATTGAAATAATATTGAAATCATTAAGGAGGATCTATATATTTATTATTTTATATAGAAAACAGCAATAGTAAATTCACATAAACAAACGCTATTTAATGTTAAACAAACAAACTATAAAGACAGTAAAATGTATATTCCCATAGAAAATAAATAGGTCTGTCAGAAACAAATTGGATCATGTGAAGAATGCGAACACCTTTCCCTATAAAGATGTTTGTTTAGTGTTGAGTACTGTTATGTTAATGCACATTGTAAATTCCTTAACAACAAAACGGTTTGCAAATAAACAAAACTCTGATATTTATAATCGACACAACCTCGGCATAAATTGGACGACTTCATTGGCCCAACAGTTTTTGCATGTCGGAAAGCCTACGGGGTTCACCGGTTCGATTCTCCGTTTGTATCTGGGTGAGCACTTCTCACAAAAAGGGAGCAAAAAAATTAAACTTATAGATAATTTAAGGATATTAAAAGCAAAATTAGCTTTTTTCATTCCAAGACCATTATTCTGACGAGAAGTGTTCGTATCGAGGTTTTTAAAAATATGCAGTTGAATAAACAAGTTGTCGGGTCCGCATGGAGGTTAAGTCAAAAATTATTATTCCAAGTTCAAAAAAATAAACGAAAAATAGCTTTTTTGTTGGTAGTATTCACACGATTATTGGTAAAAATTTGCGGTTCAGATCCAAAATAATATAATTGGCTTTTTCAAATTTGCTGTACGACCATTTTTCTTCAAGATTACTTAGTGCCTGTTGAAAATTTGTTTTGTTCTGAATTTTTGTGAGTAGTTATTATATAAAATATATTTATTTACAAAAGTATAGAGTAGTATGTACATCAGTTGTCTATTACCCATAGCACAAGAGCTTTGCTGCTTACTTTGCTTGATTATTTGAATGAACCTACTAGCGTAAACTACTGAACATATTGAGATGAAACTGTAACTATTTGACGTGAAATTTTGTGGAATAGATAGTTGTAGGGTTCTAGTACTTTTTGGATTCTACTGACCCGTTCTCATTTTTTTTCGATTTACTTTTTTCTGTTATTCGCCCAGCGAAGCGGGCGGGAACGCCAGTATATTTTACTGAAGTATTCAGTAGTTCATGAAAACGAATTTTAACATTATATTCACTTAAATTATTTTTAATAATTCGGTTACGTTTCAGAGGCCATTTGTCGAATTTTCATCAGCTAAGGGCCGTAAAGATTGGCCCGCTTCTTATGCCACTTGTACCAGAAGGAGAAATAATAAAAGCATTATGTTAACATTGCACATTGTTTAATTTTCTTTTAAACTTTCGAGACTTAGGTAATAGGATTGAAATGATCCTAAAACTATCTCAGCTTAAACTTAGTTAATTTTAGTGTCGTTTTTTATGGGATATAAGAATGAAGCAATAAATAAATATAGTTGAAATAAATACCATAGACAGACAGACAATGTTAATGCTTGTAAGACAATATGGTAGTTAAAGTGGATTGGTGCGCCTGCGCATTTAAAAGTGTCAATTACGGGTGTCAAATAATATATACCATTCATTTTTATGTTCAATTGTGATATTAAATATTATTGTTTTCGTTGAAAGATCCTATAAATACGTGGCCTTGCTTATTTATTAAGAACTTCTTCTTAATCGAAGTAGCTCAAGACCCAGATGGTTCAGTGGCTACTCAAGTGATTAGGTTCCATTCTCACAGAGAACAAAATAATTTTTTATTTCCAACATCACCATGCACCAGGTGGTAACTTATATCACAGAGTACTTGCCTACCACTAGACCAGAACAAACTATATCCAAATTGCAATAATTTTGAATTTTGATTACCGGAAACACAGGCACGATTATTGTGACCATTCAAGTAGGCACTAAAGCAGTAAAATGTAATGAACATTACAATAATCATCAAGCGATCACGTACATATACTCAAAGCTTGATAAAATCGCTACTTTGTTAATTGCAACATCGCAGGATATAGTTAATATCTAAAACCCTATTAAGCGATAACATAAACGTTATCATCTATACCATAAAAATAATAGCCGTTTACCAGCGGAGGTGTAGGGCAGTAAATAGAGCCGACAGAGGAACGCCAATGATTTTATCTACTATTTCATTTTCCATTGACCTAATTATCCTATAGGGCTGAGATGAAATCTCAGAGATTCACTATATTGATTACAAATATAAACTTTTCTTCTTGTTGAACATATCGTAATTACGTAATAGTACATATCACAAAACATCATAAGTGACAGATTCGGTTCCAAGCGTTGTATGCAAGTTGCTTAGAATAATTACATATGTAATTATTCTTAGGCAAGTTGTGTATACCTTAGACAGTTTTATTCGCTGCGTGTGGGGTTAGTATATGGCGGTAAATCAAAACAGCAAAACAACGTCAGCGGTGTTTAAATATGTAACCAGACAATTCGCTGGACCTGCGTGGAAGGTATTATCTAAGCGGATACTCGAGCCCAGTAGTGGGATGTTATATGTTATGGTGGAATATTGTTTGTAATTAATATTGTTTCTAATTATTATGCCCCGCCATTATATATTCCTTAATGTGATCCTAGTTAGGTTTTAAAGATCGCTTATTATTATTTTTATTTTATAGCGAGAGTTCAGCAGACAAGCAAACGGCCACCCTGGCAGGTGGTCACCGTCGCCTATGGACGTCTGCAACACCAGAGGTATTACCGACGCGCTGCCGGCCTCTAAGAAATTTTATAACACCTTTTTTGAAGAACCCCATATCGTAACGCGCTGAGAAAACCTCAGCCGGAAGCTCATTCCAGATCCTGAGAATATGCAACATGAATGTTCTTGAGAATTGTTTCGTACAAGAAAGAAGAGGCTCCAAGAAATGGGGATGAACATCCAGCCGATGGCGATATTATATTAGCGATAAGACCGATTGTTAAATTTTTTGTGAGTTTAGATTTTAAGTAAAATGTTTTTTTTTGTGTGTACAATAAAGAGTTTTCATCTCTTTATCTAACAACGCCAAAATAAAAAAAGTAAAACAGTTAATGATATAATAACATTCATTACAAATTATATAAGCTTCATTGACATGAGAACTAGTTGTATTTTTGAACGAGATAGCAATTAATAGGATGAGACAGACGGTGTTATTTTTTACATTATATTGCCTAACAGGCAATTTTTTTAGTCTTCTTTCTTTATTGTGATTATTATTATTAATTTATTTTTCTCTTGTACTATTAAATTAATGTATAACGTATGTAATGTGAATGGACTTTAATTGTTGACAAATATTATCCGTGCAGGGGGAGAAAGAATACTGACCTCTGCGGCCGGGGTCGGCCCGTCGTAAAATGCGGTAAAACCCATCCTAGGCTACGTGATAGGGCTCCCAAGCCCGTCTGAATGGCGACCACCTTTGATCTTAAGTATGCCACCATAATAAATTTGTGTTGTGTTCAGAGATTAGTGATCCAAGTTCCTGTACCCTTATGGGACAGCAGCATAGGCGACGGTAACTGCTAAATTCTAAGCAGGCTGTCAGCTATCCAAATAAAAAATATTATTATATAACGTTGTTACTATCAAGGCCTGGGTTCGATATGAAAGAAGGCGGTACCCAGTTCTGATACTTGTGGATAATATGTCGAAAAGTTAATTAAGTTTCCTAAATTCGGATTATACAGGTGCAACTGCCGTGTGATCTTCCATTACCGAAAGGGAGTGCGTCAGAGGCTTTCGAAATGAACTCTGTGAAACCCTTACATGATGAAGACGTAATAAAAAACTTGTGCGGATACTCATAAAATTGTAATACCGATATTACAATGTTATAGGTTTAAATATATACATATACTCGTATATTTAAGTATTGCGTTTAATTTAATTGTCAAACAAATCCGCGGAGTCACAATTAGTGCGGTCGTTTATTACTTGCAAATAGTCACGTTGAGGTAGTCCATGAGGATTTCCCCACCCCGTAATAAAAAAAAAGGTACCGAAGGAAAACTGCTAGCTTTACGAACTACGACCACGATATATCAAACGCTTAAGTACAAGCCGGCGAGCTTAGACAGGCTTAGTAGGGATTTGCTCGCTTGGACTAAGTATTAACACTTGCATATGTATTCTAATATTATAAATCTGAAAGTAACTCTGTCTGACCGATTTTGATAAATTTCGGTATAGAGATAGATTGGACTTTGGAGAAGGACATAGGCTACTTACTTTTTCAATTTGTATGGCAGAATAATGCTTGCCGGGTTAGCTAGTATTTTTATTAATAATATTTGTTTTTATAAAAACATCCAGACTCAGGAATCACTCCAGCAGCCATTCGCCTAGGGTTAGTATAATTTGTTGATAGAAACAAACTGTATTTACATTGAATTAGTAAAAATCTTTTATCAACTTAAGTCTTATATATAGATAACAACTAATTTAAAAAAAATTGTTACACAATACAGTAACGCACAATTTTTCTACTTAATAAATAAAATTTTAATGTAGGGGGCACATTGAATCATCATCATTATTATTTTAGCGTTGAATCCCGGTTGCAAATCAAACGTACGCTTTGATGTTCGCACTGGAAAACGCACTTCGTCCATTGGTACATATATCACTATGTCTCGTATATGTAGTCTGCCGCAGATGCGGATGTTCCTAACGCGGTCGTTCCGCGTTAGTCCACACATCCACCGCAGCATATTCATCTCCGTGGCACACAGTTGCTGCTTGTATCGCTAGAGGGCACATCGAATATGAACATCAAAATACAGCACGTGTAAACACGCATAAGAATCCGAAGATTCCGCATTTTTATAAACATGAATATCCGCGAAAGCTTATTTAAGGCGCACGTGAAGCTCAGTCACCATCTGTACTGCATCATTTGAGTCAAACGCCAATCATGACAGTTCACCATATAGACTCAACACCAGCCCCTAGTCCCTAAAGCTATGAAAGTCTTTCTTGAAAGTTTTTCAAGAAAACTGTCTTCTAGAGATGTTATTCATGGAACCGTAATTTAAAAATGGTGCAATTAACTGTAGATATAATTTAACTATAGAAATAATTTATGCACGGGCTTAGATGGTTACGGTATTTTTGCATCTGGAAAGCTATAAATTTAATTATCACGTCTATATTAAGTTTGTAAAAAAAACCACAGGAGTATAATAAATCAACGCTTAGTTTAGTTAGCGAATTATAATAGCTCAGAATTAAACAGGCTTAAATAAGAAATTTAATAGTAAATAAGATATACTCGTATATTTATAATCTCAAATTCTTAAAAAGTGTAATTGTCTGGTGATTCCTTTATGATTATTTATGAATTATTGTTCTTATAAACAAATATACAACAGTAACTGCGGCGACAAACGTTGTTTATTAAGTATTAGCTGATACCCGGGACTTCGTCCGCATTGTCATGAGGCAGAGGTAGAAGAGACTTCCCCTCTTTCGCATGCGCGCCCCACTGCTTGCCCCACTTCTCCGCGACAAGAAAACACACATCACTGAACACTTATAAAAACGTTGATTCTTAAAATTTTAATAACTTTATACTAAATAAAGATACCGCAATAATTTTTGTTTTAGATAAGAGCTAAAGTGTCTGAGGTATAAAACTTCGAAAATTATTGAATTTTATTTAGATTTTAATTGTAAAATCTATCCAGTAGTTTTGCCGTGATGCGCGCACATCTGCAGACCTCTATTATTTTATTTATATAGATAGCGGCTATATATATAAATGCCTATGTCATTTCCGCAAGGTCCAATCTATCAGTATACCGAAATTCATAAAAAAATCAGCAGTTCAGGCGTGATAACGTAACAGACAGAGTTACTTTCACATTTATAATATTAGTATGGATATAAACTTTATTCAGTTATGGTTGTATATTGCTACCGATATATTCTATCAGGTTACTCTTAGATAATTTTATCGTTTAATGGTACTCAGCTATCATAATCTATCACTGCAGTATTAACCACCTTTGGTGCGAGTCTGTTATTAATCCGGTTAGAGTACCATTGGTCCACATTTCTACGGAATAAAATTTTCGAAATGAGTCTAGTGATTCGAGAATTTGAAAGTCGTGCCATTAAGCCAACGCAAAAGAGCAAAGAAGTTTTGGCCTTTGATGGCACTCAAGAACGGATCCCTGGAATTCGAAGTAAAATCTTACCATGCAACTGGAATGAAACGACACAACGATAAATAAGACAATTAAAAGAAATATATATAAATTATAATAATCAACCGCTACGAAATAATAAGTACATTGTACATACATAAGTACAATTAAACAATGCCAAAATATTATTATTATATACCTATATAAAATAAATAAAAAATTAGATTATATAAAAAAACAAATGTGGGACAATTCACACAGCGCCATAAGCGCTTGTGTTATGTTATGGGGTACTGAACATGTTACTGATAGTGTAGATGTGAAGTAATATTACTTATTATATTTTTCTTTTGTTAAAAAATACATATTAAACAACCAGACTCGGGTATCGAACCCGTGACCTCAAGAGGCGTTTTGACATGCGTGTGTCAATGCGCGAAGGAAGCCGTCAAATAAAAAAAAACATTTATAATATTTATAACACTTCTACTAGTTAGTGTAGAAAAGTATATTTTCTAATACCCTAAGGAAATAATAGATAATTTATTTCTTTTAAAAAAATAATTAAATTTATAATTCGAGAACCAATAGTAGTGTTGCAGTCGCTCTAATCATCGTTTAGATAGTAGCCGTCATTAGAATATCTTGGTCAGCAGTGCGGCTAACAGTTTAACAAGTAACGTATGACTACTAATCTTGTGAACGCGACGAATTTCAACGGATTAATACACAGGACTCCCTTGACACGATAACCGTTACTCTTGTCAATGATTAAAAAGATATACTGGAACAATTCACACAGCGCCAACTAGTCCCAAAATAAGTAGCATAGCACTTGTGTTATGGGTACTGACTACATTACTTATATAATTTTGCAAATAAATACAAATCATACATAAACTAGACGCGAGACGGGAATCTAACCCGTGACCTGCGCAAGCGCAACGAAATGCGTTAGCCGTTGCACCACGGAGGTCGTCGGATGTAATGATTATGAAATGTTACAAAGGATAATGTTAAAATAGTCTACAAAAGCATCTATGGCTGGGATTTGTTAGCAACGTAAAGAACTACATTTTGAAACGATTCAAAATTTATTACTAGGATATAAATACAGAAGAAAACTTGCCAAATCACTTGGAGATGATAGATTAAATTTTTTTTAATTAATGTTCCGTACCATGAATATATTCTTTTATGAAATTTTATTAATAGCGACAGGGATAAACATTCACCAAAATGGCACCAACCCTCTTTCAATCTAGCCCTGCAATGTTAAGTGAAACTGTCAATGAGGGAGGTAAATCAGTTTGACATTTGACAGATCGCAATTAGAGTTAAGTCCCCGAAATCCATTGGGAATGTCTGTGGGGTACCGGCAGGCTTATAAGTAAAAGTAACGTGACAGCCGGTTAAATGTTTTACGCCATTTTGACACGTTGATATTTTAGGCATTTTTACGAAAGGGAAAGTAAAAAATTAATTTATTATAGAGAAACAAAATTGCTTTAATATTCACCTCTGTGAATGTTCTCTAACATTTAATCTTCTTCGTAACGCTCTTCTTAGAGTGATCGTGGTCGAGATGATATTATTATTGAAGGGCTGCTGTGGTTCGCATTACGATATCTCGCCATCTTGTGCAAGGGATCGCCCACTGCGGATTTAATCCGACTGGGCCATCGCATGGGCGATCTAGTGCCCTCCATTCTACCCCCAGAACACATTTACATCACTTAAGTTGTGGTACCTGCAATAGACCGGCCAGGGTACAGGGTACAGGAAAAATGTTTCCGTTAAGCGAGAAAGGGTTAAACAACATAATAACCTGTTACCTTATTAATTCCACGCTGTAGTTATATTACATTATTTTCTTTAATAAGCTGTTAAGCGACGAACATCATTGTTGCATCAATTTGTTTATCTTCATTTTAAACTCAATTAGCGTTTTTAGTCTCAATTGTTTATGCAAATACATTGGTTTTTGAAATACAAAGCGCTGTTGTTATTAAGTGGCACAAGGACTATATTATATAACTGTATACATTAAAAATGTGTAGTTTCGTCACAGTTATACCTTTTGCCTTCTTCAACACGGAAACCTTTGTTGTGTTGACCCAATAACCTCTAATCTGTTAGGAATGCATTTGTTCTCGCAATATAATTGATGCACTGATGAGTACATACCAGGTGTACCGGAAAGTCATTACTGGTTTTTCTAACAGATGTCGCTAGGCTTCTTAAGTATGTATGATTTGATACATACATCATTTAATTTTACTAATATCAAGCTTCAAAGCTATACATGTTATATTTTGCGAAAGTATCACCGTCATACTTGTATACGAAAAAAAAAAACTAATATTCTAGACGCTCTTCAAATCGCCCGACGTCTAAAATAGAAATGGGTGGAACATCCAGTGTGTGCAGCCGATAGCAGGTGGACATTGAGGACTACCGTTTGAACAGGACCGACAGGCAAAAGAAGCACAGGAAGGCCTCCGGAACGGTGGTATGATGAAATCATTCAAACAGCCGGCTCGTGCTGCATATCCATATTATTTCAGTAAGGAATAAGAGGCTTTATTATTATAATACCGTCATAGATTTATAACTTTTTGAAAACGTCAAGTTGCGTGCCTGAAACGTGCATTATTTAATCAACTTACGGTGAGCATGCTCTAATCTTAAAAACATGTGAGGCGTGTTTTCGAAAAGTCAAAAGTGGTGATTTCGATGTGCAAGACAAGGAACGTTCTGGTAGACCGAAAAAGTTTGAAACGAAACTGCAGGACGGACCAGAAACGTTGCGAAACTGCAAGAGTTATTGGATGAAGACCCAACCCAAACTCAAAAACAATTGGCAGAAGCGTTAAATGTGGCCCAAGAAACAATTAGCAACCGATTACGAGCAGGGGGGAAAATCCAAAAGATGGATGGCACATCAACTGAATGAAAGGCAAATGGAAAATTCGAAAATGTTCATTAAAATTAGTCCAGCCGTTTAGGAGGAGTTCAGTCATATGTAGTACACGAACAGAATAATTATATACATAAAGGTAGTTTGTACTATTCCGATATTACATTAAAATGTTTGCATATTGGGTATGTTTGCATATAGCTAATGTTTAAATTTTATCAAGTTTTTGGATTCACTTCAAGCTCTTGAGTTATCATCATCAAAGTCAAAGTACAAAACATTTTTAACATTGTCGGCCTCCGTGGCGTAGCGGGTAACTCATTTCGGTACGCTTGTGGAGGTTATTGGTTCGATTTCCATATTATGTAATTTATTAGTTGTCTAGTACCCATAACACAAGGGCTATGCTGCTTACTTTGGGACTAGATGGCGTTGTGTGAATTGTCCCAGCATATTTATTTATTTTGAACATTAAAATAATCAAGCGTAAATTCCCAAGAATCTCTGGTATTAACGTTCTTTAAAATAAATTGTGTAAAACACAATGAGTGCGGCGAGTCAGTGCGCACGCGCATGTCCGTATCAGAGGAAACAACGACGGATAAATTAAACAATGAATTCTTTACGATAATTACGCGTTTCAATGTGTATAAAGTTCGCTCGAAAAGACCGAAATGAGTTTATAAAGAGCGGTTAGAGAATTTTATTACACTTGTGGGTGGCATATTGTTTTCGAAGCTTTGCAGTTTTCCAACTTATTATAAGATACTAAGAAATTGAGGAAGGGGGTGTTGACAATCAATATAATGGGTGCACGGGCGCATTGCAGGTGAGTCCCAGACTAGCCCGCCGCGGGCCCCCAAGCGGTTGATTATGTCACTTGACAGATGACGCATCCAGCTAAAGGACGAGACACTTGAATAAAAAATAATCATTTATCCAAATATATTTCATTGGTTTTCTTTTGCCGATATACTCGCTGCAAATGGATGTGTCATGTAGGAGTATGAGCGATACTGAACATTGTGTTGAATGCAAGGAGGATACTTATTTAAATTTGATGTAGAGCATTTTTTTTATATATATTTTACATAGAAATGTTATCTCCGTTCAGAGGTACAGTAAGAATATTGACTATTGGAGCCTGGAGCGGCCTGTTGTGAAAGACGACAACCCTAGCTTCAAGCCAGTCCGGATGGCAACCACCAGGGTGTCGTTAAATATGCACCTTGCACTTATATTGCGTTCCAGCATTCGTGAATCGAATTCCAGTTCGCCTAGGTAGGGTCGCAAACAGCCATAGGCTACAGTAACTGCGTAAGTGGTCTGTCAGCCTGTCCGCTGTTCCACAGCAATAAATACATCATAAAAAAATTGTTTTCAGTTGAATATTTAATTAATACTGCTATAATTTCTCCAGCTAAGCAAGCTGTTGCATAAACTCGGGGAGTGACTACGTAGGTAGAATGGAGAGGGCCGCCAGAGCACGCACACTTATGTATGTGAGCGGTGGGGCCTGGGGCATCACTGCGACCTGATACAAATAATATCTCCCACGATCTCCCTTTCTCTCCAAAACTGATGAGTCAGACCCACCAGCTTAATATAAACTTATAAACATAGATGAATGACATATTATTGTGATTGTCGCATTCCAATGGAGACAAGTTACACGCGGCGCGGCGTTAATTACTGGACTCAGATTAATTATGTTGCTACAGTAGTAAATCAGTCGCGTGTCGCCGCGGCGCTGTGACATACGGACGTGGCGACGTCTCGCGGGCACCAAACGTGTGGAGTAATGAATATGTACATTTTTAATCAATATCTCTTTCAGGGTCCGGTAATTATGTACAGGGTCGGATTGAGTACTGTGTCGTGAATAGTCTTTGTTCTTCCTATACGTTACAATATTTCCAGCTTTCTTCAGTTCAGTTGTTGCTGGGTCCTTTTCCTCTTATATACGTTCAATGAATGGCGGTTGTACAGCCATTTTTTTTACTGCTGTAGGATAGCAGACAGGCTGACGACCCGCTTAGAATTTAGCAGTTACCGTCGCCTATGAGTGTTTGCAACGTCAGTAGCATCGCGAACACTCTGATGTCCCATAAGGGTACAGGAACTTGGGTCACTAATGCCGAAATGCAACACAAGGTTATTATGGCGGCATACTTAAGACCAAAGGTGGTCGCCATCCAGACGGGTTTGGCCCAACCACGTAGAAATGCAAATAAACTAATCAAATCAAATAAATAATTGAACGATAATTTTACGCAACCCTCTCAATATTACTTTTACCAATTTCCCTTCAAGTTTATTAGATTTTCCTCCTTTAAGTGAACGCGTGAAAAAATTGTTTAAAATCCTTTACGAAATAAAATTAATAAGCGATTTTACCATTATTTTAACAAAAAAATTACTTTAATACATTATATTTTACTTTCTTTCTGGTGTGATTGCAACAGACAACAACCTGGCTGTTCCCTAAATCCATCTCTGATCACGTCCACTATCACATGTGATAACGATAGTTTTACGAACACTAGAGATTGAAATCTGATAAAATAATATGTAAGTGAAGAAATCAAGACTTCGGGGTTCGTTGTATACGGTGTATAAAAATGATCTTAGATGACTTGAGTTCAGGGATGATTTTACAGTGACTTTTTGACGGACAATAATTAGTAAATAATTTAAGTACTTGAAGCGTATTTTGAGTTACTTTTCAGCTTCTCAATCACTGGCGCTACTTTCAAACTTCCCCTGAGATACTCATTTCTAATTTTATCTATTTTTATAACTCCACTCATCCATATCCGTTTTATCCGTGCAGGGGCGGAGAAAGAATACTAACCTCTGCGGCCGGGGTCGGCCTGTCGTAAAAGCCGACAAAACAACCCACACTAGCTACGTGGTAGGGCCTCAAGCCCGTCTGGATGGCGACCACCTTCGGTCTTAAGTATGCCGCCATAATAACCTTGTGTTGTGTTCCGGCATTAGTGACCCAAGTTCCTGTACCCTTATGGGACAGCAGCGTGTTCGCGATGCCACTGGCGTTGCAAACACCCATAGGCGACGGTAACTGCTAAATTCTAAGCGGGCCGTCACCCTATCTGCTGTTCTAGAGCAATAAAAAAAATATCCATAATTTTTTTTAAATAAATTATAATCAACACATCAATATACCCACTACGGTGCTTCAAATTGAGTATAAAATAACAGAAAACACTTTCGCCATGGGACTAATTGAATGGGTAAATGCTTCCGTGGGTGGTGAGTGGTCAATAGGAATTTTGATTGAGTTAGCCGCGCGTTCGGTTCCCGTATCGGTTTCATTGCGCGGGCGCATTCGACGATACGAGATTTATCGCTCATTCATCTAATGGCGTAACTGCTGATAGTGTTATGGGTTGCCAGGGCGCTATCCCAACGCTTTTCCTCCAATTACGAGAGATATAAGATGATAATCAAGAGAAACATTTGAGGAGAAAATTCATTAGTAAGTGGTGTCGTTCGTACCCAGAAAAATGGTCAGCCACGGTCAAAGGTGCGGGAAACAAAGGCAGTAGTAGACATGGAAGTCAAAGGAGACGGAAAATACCCAATAAGTACGAAAGAGCAGCGACTCACCGAGCAGGATCTACGGTTTGAGACTTGGCTGTTTTAATTTGCGGTTCACAACACAATACTCAATAACACATATTAAAAAAAAAACTTGTGCCGGGTGAATAAGTTGGTTGCGCGAATTCGCGGTGCGGTCGCTAGGCGAACACCGCAGGCTTTCGACGTTCCCTCGGTGCGGGCGCTAGTCAAGAAGTCGGCCGCGCGCCGGTGGTCGAATAGTTTCTCGGATCACCGTCTGAGGCCGCTACATCTAACTTGCGAGTAGGCAGGAAAAAGGATAAGGGGCCTAAATACGAAGCATTAAAATATCGAAAATCATTTTAGCAGGTTCCTAGATTACATTCATCTACTGTTTATATATATTTTAGTAAAATTTTTTGCGAAATAGGAAAATATCTTCATTTCACGTCGAATATCGGTTGCTACCCATATTTCGCTTTCGTTCCGCGTTCGTTTTCCGTTATGGCATAAAATTTTCACGGCTGTTATTACATATATTTTTTTACAAATTTTATACATGAGTTTCACTAGTAGTACAGTCATTTGGTTCAAAAAAAGGGGGTTAACTGGAAAGATTTCTGGGAGTTTTGAAAATGGGTAATTTTATAGAGTTTGATGTGCTCTTTTCGAATTTCAACTTTGCCATCTCGTATCTTCGCCGCTCATGCCGCCATATTGGATAAATAGCCCTTTTCACCAACTGTGTGTGTTATTTTAATCATGAGTATAGGATATAATTCTATGATGGCAATACAACGAGCCCCACAACGCTACGATCCTAGCATCCGTGTTGTAATCACATAACAAATGGCGTAATTAAACGTAAATAATCGTTCTGTGTTTTTAATACATTTGTGATTTAGTGCATGACCCCTTGTGGTGTATAATGGCTCTTTAATAATATGAAATCAAAACCGATTGGGTTCAAAGAAATGGAAAACATGTTGAAAATTGTGTCATCCGTTTTCACTTTGTGATTCGTGTTAAAATAAACTTTTGTATAAATAAACAAAGTAATTCACTTAATATTGTAATATTTTTTTGTTCTAGAGGAGAAAAATGGCTTTAGGGATTGTATGCCGCGCAGGGACGCAGCAGGAGTGTGTAGGCAGCGCCACACCCTCTAAAACCCAGGTATCACTGAAATCTGAAGTATCGTCTAATGGCACAAGCCGATTACCGCCACTGCGAACATGGGGATCCCCAAAGCGAAAGCTGTTGACAGCTCCGGTTTTTTCGTCCCACGCAAGGACGAGTGAGTGGAGCCTTTTATTTGCGTTCCTCTTACACTTCTGTTTCATGAATCATAATAAAATAAAAAAAAAGAATTAAATTTTTTTTATTGCCGAGGAATAGTAGACAGGCTGAAGGCTCACGTAATAGTTACCGTGTCTCATGGATGTTTGCGACGCTAGGCACCGCGAACACGTTGCTGTTCTATACGGGAACAGGAACTTGGGTCACTTATGCCGGAACGCAATACAAGATTATGGCGGCATAGTTATAGACCAAGGGAGGTTGCTATCCAGACAGGCCCTACCACGTAGCTAGAGTTGTTTTTTCGTCTTTGAGATGTTATTATGGTTTGTAAACTGTAGATGAAGCTATTTCTCTTAAGAATTTCATATTTCACTATAAAGTAAGATAATCAACCGTGCAGGGGCGGAGAAAGAATACTAAGCTCTGTGGCTGAGGTCGGCCTGTTATAAAGGCGGCAAAACAACGCACCCTAGCTACATGGTAGGGCCTCAAGCCCGTCTGGATGGCGACTACCATTGGTCTTAAGTATGCCGCCATAATAACCTTGCGTTGTGTTCCGGCATTAGTGAAACAAGTTCCTGTACCCTTATGGGACAGCAGCGTGTTCGCGATGAAACTGGCGTTGCAAACACCCATAGGCGACGGTAATTGCTAAATTCTAAGCGGGCCGTCAGCATGTCTGCTGCCCTACAGCAATAAAAAAAACATGTAAGCGTAACCAGCTAGATTTACATAATATTAGACAACCTAATACCTTATGAACAAAAATATTGTTACTATAAAAGTACACAAGAAAATACATATTATAAGTAAAAAACATTCACCGCAAATTATATCAGAGAGGGTAGTTTGCTTCAGAATTTAGTTGCGTCATTGTAGTTGCTTTTAAATACTTTGATAATGTTATATTCAGCTAATTATTTTAAAATTTTCAGTAAATAGCATAATTTTTCTCAACATACGAGTAAATCGCGCAAACTAAAAAGCGTTTGCGATATCGACGATAGTTATTTTCATTTAAAAGCAGATTAATTGAGTAGGCATGACATAAATTATATTAACATTGCTTGAAAGTTGTTTTGCAAATAGGGGTGCCAATTGATTTGTGCCAAAAAAAATTGACATCAATCGCCAAAGAATCGGTAAATGTTATTACAAAAATATTTAGGTAACTCTAGAAAATAATGAACAGTATATTTAAATTAGCACTAAAGCAGTATTTTTGTTAAATTCAAGCTTTGATATTTCATAATTAAGTACGTGTTTGTTTGTGTGGTTCTTTTTTTTAACTACGGACAAGCCATTATTTGGGAGATTATGAATTGTTTCATGCTACCCTACTGCTCTCTACTGAAGCAACATCACCGTCTGCTGCAACTGCGATTGAAAACCCGTGTGACGATTACAAGGAAACTACAAATTACCTAACCATCTTTTTGTATAGCCATTCAATGATATTATAAATGCAATTCATTTTAAGCGAATGCTGCAAATGCATACCATTCTGTACTATCAAGGATGCACAAAAGCGTTCTGCATTTGCCCGTGAGGGCTAGTACTAACAATTTCTCCAAAACAAAACAAGAGCGAATATCTAGTGCCAACCCTGTCAAAAGTTACATGAAACACGTAAAGATTTAGTGAAGTTGTTAACAATTTGTCCTTTATATTTATTGTTGTACACTTAGCATTTGCGTAATCAAAACACAGTTAAAATACTAACAGATATTTAATAATTGTGATTGTGAATGTGATTTACAATTTCTAATGTCTTAATAATTCAGTACAGCACTGTAACCGAAAGTTACTATGAATCATGCACTATTAAGATACTATAAACGACAAATATATGTAACATAAATACACTATAAATACTATAAAATTATCCTATGACTAGCCGTTCCCGACTTCCCGCCCAATTCGCTGGTCGAATAACAATAAATCGAAAAAGTATGAGAAGTTTTCGTACGCACGCGCTACATCGCTTGCCCCTCTTCTCCGCGGCAAGAGAACACATGTTTCTTAAAACTTTAATAATTTTATATTAAATGAAGATATCGCAATATTTTTTAGATAAGGACCAAGTGTCTCAGAAATAAAACTTAGAAATTTTTATTGAATACTATCCAGTAGTTTTGCCGTGATGCGCGCACAACTACAGACCTCTAACATTTTATATAGATTCAATCAAATTAGCCTCCATAAGTCCACCGCTAGACATAGGCCTCTCCCAAGGTACGCCACTTAGCCCGATCTTTGGATTGTTGCATCCACTTACTGCCTGCCGCTTTTCGCAAGTCGTCGCCCTATCTAGCCGAGGGCATCCTACACTGCATGCCAAGACATTGTCTCTACTCTAGAACATGTTTAATCCAATGCTTATCAGTTCTCCGGTATACGATCAGCCCACTGCTACTTTAGCTTGCTTATTCGAGAAACCACGTCGTTAACTTGGGATTTCTGACGGGTCACCCATTGCGGATGTGATCCCTAAGAGATACTTTTAAGATGCTATGATTATTAATTTTTACTCAAGGATCAATCTCCAGGTACTATTGGGGGTAGATAAAAAAAACTTGAAGCAATGGGATTTGTATACCTAGTGGTGATGAATATGTCAGGCCCAAGACTATAATTAGTTCTCATTATGCAGACAGAGTTCACCGCAAGGAAAACACTAAGCTAAGTGTATTCGATGCGTGGGTTCGCGACAAGCTCGTGTGAGATTCTCGCCAAACTTCCACGCACCGCGACGGGACTATACACTAAAAAACACCTACAGACGCTTTCTCTTCGCATTGTACCAAAGTTACGGGAAAGAACGCAAGCTGACTTCTACCTCCTCGAATAGCTCAAAGCCTGTAGAGGGTGGGAGCCTCGTTAATCCGAGAATCGACATGACCATGTTTTACAGATTCGTAATCCTTATAACGTAATTTATGTCACGTATCACAATGACAACTAGTTGTTTTAAAATAAACGTCACTTTCAGTAAAATACAAAGAAATGGTGGTATTTCTTTTTTACACACTTCGACGTCCAAAAATTGGAATCCTGTAAAATCCACATTTAATAAGACCGACAGACAAATTCCCGGTCACCATGGCTTGAACCTCAATATACTTACAGATGAAATTTTTTCATACGTTATTATCTGAATCATTGACCTGAATATGAAGTAAAATAAATGTCTTTTTTCTAATAATAATAACCGCCTATTACGTCTCTCACTGGGCTCGGGCTATCTCCTAGCGGGGACGGAGAGTATCCCCACCACACTTAACCTATCCGATTTGGCGGATTACACATACCGATGATCTTGGTATGCAGGTATCCTGACGATCTCCTCTTTAACTGTCAGTACGTAGCAATTATGTTATAAGACGTACATTCGGCGAAAAAACTGCTTAAGCGGTGCATACGAGTACTATAGTGGGATTCTAAAATCTTACAGGTAAGAAAACTTTCCCAGTAATAAATAAATAAATATTTTTGTGACAATTTACACAGCGCCATCTAGTCCCAAAGTAAATAGCATAGGACTTGTGTTATGGGTACTAGACAACTGATATCCTTTTGTTTTGTAAATAAATACTTATTATACATAAACACCTAGGACGCGAGACGAGTAATAAAGTGACCATAAACAGCAAGTACCCTCACTTAAATATTTCAATAAGGTAGAGTTTCTAAACAGTAACCGTTTACATCTAGGCCTTCATTTCCGTATTCACCGCTTCAATAGACAACCCATCTAGGCATGTCAACATAAGCCATTTCACGGTCTCTTAGTGTGTCTGTTCGTTGGACAGATCTATCAAAATATACATGTTGATAAATTCAGAAACATTAATATTTATGGATATTAGTTAGATATTAACAATGTGATTAAAGATAAGAATAAATCCATACATCTAAGAATTCGTAAAAGGCGACAAATGGATTATATTTTTCACTACTTAATATAGATAACAATGGAAAGGAACCGTGCGGTTTTTTAATAAACATCCAATCTAGCCAGATGTATTATAATTTATCTAATTTTATCCTGTGACTACTCTTTACTGTACCTTAGCGAGAGAGACAGTAAATTGAAAAAAAGAAACAATTTTTTAATTTTATATTGATATATATTTGAACATAAATTAACTAACACTTCAGCGATTTAATTCTTCAAGTTATTTCACCACTAATCAATGTGAAGAATGTTAGAAAAATGCCAAACCTACTATAATAATTAAAAAAAAAAAACAATTGCAATATATACGAATTAATTATGTGAAAGACAATGATAAACGCAATATAAATTAAAAAATATTGGATAAACCTGTACAGTAATAAGTATTACAGTCAGAAAAGAACTGATCAATTGATTTCTTACTTATTTTTGAAGTTTGAACATTTGCATTGCGTCAGAACTAAGAAGAACTTTGTCAGTTCTTAATAAAATATCGACGTGAACACTAAGTTGTGTACTATTTCTCAATAAACCTTCTCCATCCTCTAAATAATATGGAATGGGTGCCTGGATACACCGTAACGCCTAACCACTAAACTTCGAACCGAACATGGTAAAAATATTTCATTGCTAGATTTGAAGACAAACAAGCTGAACATGTCAGCTACATTCTTTTAAACCGTACGTATTTTGCTCCGAATTAAATAGCCTGTTCAAAATCACTCAATGTTTTTTTTTTCGGTCCCTTAATTTTTGAGACCAGTATGTGACGATGCCAAAAATCGATGCGGTGGGGTACAAATGCTTAGCCATATCGCCTCCGCCAGGCCCCGGTCGGAGGGGCAGCACCTAAAAGTGCTGCCTGACTACCAGGGATGCCAGGAAAAGAAGAAGAAAAAGTCGAAAAGCGGACTTCGGGCACTGAAGCGAACGTTGCAACCGGGATTTAATGATGCGAACATTTTAATATGCAAACTTGAACAACGTGAGCAAATCATCCGTTAAATTCCGAACAGCCGTGGGATCGGAGGAGCGCATCCCATCAATCACAGGCGGCAGGAGCGGCGGCTGCTTAATTGCCCCCCGTTGCGATGACACTCCTTAACCGTTAATATCACACAGATGTGTTTGATCGATCTGCTGCTGTATGAAGGATAGCTGCTGTTAATACCGCTTGAGGGAAGGATACATTTCAAATCTACGACGTCGCCATCATGCCTATTTTTTATGTGAAAACGTCAGTAATTGTCTATTTTAAAAATATTGTATCTATACAAATAAATAAAATTGGAGTGTGTGTTTGTAATATTCAAATAACCGCTTTTTACTAAGTGCATTCGGACGTATACACGGTACATATACCAAAACAACATTTTTTACAATTTTTGTCTGTCTGTTTGTTCCGGATAATCTCTGAAATGGCTGCACCGATTTTGACTGGATTTTCACTGGTAGATAGGTGATGTAACAAGGAGTTACTCAGGCTATTTTTATTAAAAAAAAATAGTTTTTGTTAAAAATGATAAATTTCAGAAATTTTGTATTCCAATTTAAGTTGACTTCAGATTTACATCATCAATCATACGGAATAGGGTTCAGCTTAAGCTGGACTATGTAAGTTCGAACGCACTTATTCCGGAGGCGCATGGCGTAACAGTTGCATTCGATAACACTGTTTGCATATTTCATTTATTTATATTTTAGGGTTTATAGGGTTTGTAATCCAAAATAAACCATAAGATATATTTACAAAAAATGATGCCCAAAGTCACTATTTCACGCGGACGAGTCGCGGGCACAGCTAGTTTTAAATAAAATATCAAGGCTAAGTGGTATGAAATTATGTGTTGGAACAGTTCGGCAGGTTGCCGATCGGAACTGAATCGAGACCGGGAAAGATGTTTGTTATTGCGGTAGATAGCAAACAGGCTGACGGCCCACTGGATAGTAAGCAGTTATAGCCTATGGCTGTTTGTAACGTCAGGAACATCGCTACCATACTACTCTTCTATAGGAGTGCTATCTAAAGTTATTATGGCGGCATGTTTAGGAACCAGGAGTGATTGCCATCCAGACGTGCGTGGGGCCCTGCCACCTAGCTCGTTTAGTCGCCTTTTACAACAGACCGCCCCCGGCTGCAGGGGTCAGTCAGTATTCTTACTCCGCCCCTGCACTGAGAAACGGTGTAACGTTTACATTCAGATTATGAGAAAAAAGACGCATCAGGTGATTTTAATTATATTTATCATCTTGACTTTAATAAGTTATAGCATTAATCCACGTTGTTCAAAGAGAGCGTCCAACCACTTTCCAAAATCGTGTAACCCGGGAGTGCGGCGAGGTGCGATGTTATCGAGATAGCGCCACCGACGCCCAATCGTGACCGGTGGTCATCATATTTCATATCTATAGCGGTGTTAGTTACATTTGTGTAATGTTGATGAAGAAGTTCCCAAGGCTATGGCTTCCTGTTTAGTCGGTGCGTGTATCACTTTCTATTCTTATGTGTTTACTATTTAAATTTCTCGGTCAGTTGTTTACTGTTCGTTTATTCATTCATTATGGTGGGATTATTAAATCTTTTGTTGCCTGTATTGCATCATCATTGAGTTTGCTACTGAAGTTTATAACTTCTTAATGGCACTTTTGTGTATACTGACTATATATGTATATTTTAGGAGTTCAATTCCGTCACTCTGAGGCATGGGTAACGCATTAAACAGAAACACTACGGCGCAACCAAGCCCAGCAAAATATTTATCTACGAGTGTGCAGGTGAGGTTCGGTGCGTCAGGAATGATGTGATTGTCCATGACTTTATATTTCCCGCGTTAAAGTCTTTCTGCCTAAGTCGAGTCGAACATCCTAACGCGCCGACATAACCCTACACTCATCAACGGCATCACACTTCTGCACGTTAAGCCACCGGCTCACCGTGGCATCTGGTTACCGGCCATGAGAGACCTTGTAGAACGATCGTCGAATTCAAGAGGTCAAGGAATCACTAAACTACAGTCAAAGCAATAGAAGCAGTTGATGATCAACTGTAACCAAGATTCCGAGTCAAGATGGGCTGGGTATTGATGCTTGCGTCAATGTGCTTGAGCTACGCCAAGCGTATGAGTGGACGCTCCGGATCCAAACACGACGTCACGGAGTCGTAGCCTGAAACTCCCTAACAAAACACTGATAGGGAAAAGACCCTGAGAGAATCTAATGAATAAGAATCTAAAATATTGTCGACAAAATTTAAATGTAAACACATTTGGCATGAAAAGGAGAATTCAGCAAGGAGAACCGGCGTTAGAACAGGCGCTGAAGAAGTGCCGTGATGTGTTCAGTGTCTCTTTCTCTCTCTCTCTTTGGACTCTGAAGAAACGTAGATGTTACCAATTCATCGAATAACAAAATTCATGTTACTCAGAAATTAGTTAGCAAATAACTATACACCGTTTCGAAGCACCGTGTATCAGCCCCGATAATCTCCTGACAAATCAACGCAACTAATGTTTGTTTTCCTTTCAGTGAATAAATGAATGGTTAATTACCGATCGATCAGATTAGAGTTTCACGGCTGACACCCGTGGAGCACCTGCCACCCGGGCCGGTAGTCCGGAATGTCCGGTTCTGGGCCCAATCAGTGCACTTTCACTGGCGTCGAGGGTGTTGAGACGTGTTCTTGCACGCAACTGCGTGCAGGTGGACATTAATGTAATTTCCTGAGAAAATTCGATGGTATTATTTATCAGTCAGACATAATAGCTAAAACACTAACGACGGCATTTATTTTCACACACTTCAATGAAACTCACTGTTAAGGATTCTAAATTATAAGAAAGCGGAATCCGAGCACTAAGCCGAAAGTCTGGGTAGGAATCGGGATTTGTTGCTGAGTTCTTGTGTCAGCGGATACTGTTATCTTCACCGTAAGCGTCAAATTTCGATGTCAACATTTCACTTCGTTCGTCTTTCGATTTCATATCCAGCACACAATAACAATGTCAAATCAAAATACCTACATAATGTCAAACTAAAATCATGTAAATAGTTAAGAAAATATCGAGAGATGTGCATCTATTATAAATATAAGAATATTTTTATATGGTCTTTATATTTTACTGACTTCTCATGAGTATTTTAGGCTATTTGTAACCCAATAAGTGTTCACGTAAAATTTTGGTGATCGATATACTCGTAATTACCGTAAGTACAATTAACTAATTACAAATTAGTATACATTTTAATTAAATAGCTTTGAAATTTAATTTAGTCATGTTACGATTTAACAGTTTACATACATCTGTGAGATATTTAATATCCTAGCTACACGCCATAATTATTCCAGAACATCGTGTGTAACAAGTATCACTAAGGAAATAAGAACTAACGCGCCTTTAAATGAGATTTAGATCCGGAACATTCGCCTTAGAGATAAGAACGTGTACACACGTACATGAAGCGGTGAAACACGGAAATTCACCTTTGGATACGTACTCGGTCAAGGGGGTTACTTCCTCGAAATCCCTTATCTTAATACAGCCAACAATAGGAAATTTATAAGGTACGGCGTACATAGACGGCGTCATAACTCCCGATCTGTGTTCTTGTTGCTGTCAATGGAACCACTGAGCATGTTGTTCACACTTCAATCTGTTGCGAGACGCCGCGACGAAAGCGTCCTGCAGGGCTGGCGCTATTTCTGATGTGCCTTATTTCAGGTGGAAATGCTTGATACGCACACCACTGCTTAGAGGTCGTGGCGGGGTAGTGTGGGACTCTCGTGCTATGCATCACAGTTGACAAGAGGATGCACGTCACTGGTGCACGCACTAAAACCACCCCAGCGTTCCTCTAAAGCAATATAAGAAGCGAGAATCTTGGGCTGACAACTCGGAAATTGAAAATATATTTTGAACTTTGAAAAATACGGCTAAGCAACGAATGATTTTTTATTATGTTAAAAATATTGTTCATTTACGTAGTCATGTTACTGTAGTTCACAAACAGCTATAAATTTACTACAAAACCAATAAATCACTGTTAGAATTAAATGATTATAAAGCAATGTTGTTTGATCGGATTTCTAAAATCACCCGACGTTTCATATTCGCAGTCTATCAACATCATCTGTAATACAAATGGTAGTATTTTTCAATATTTTTACTACAAATCTAATCTATTCATCTCTGTTCATTTCAGAAATTGATCGTTTTCATTTTAATTTCACATGATTCACGAATGGGATATACAATATTATATTACTCATTCTCTCTTTATCTAAAGAGAAAGAGAGAAAGGTTCTAGGTGCCTTTCTTCCAATCATTATATCATCCTGTCTTTATCAACTTTACACGTATAACATGCCTGGCTACAATCTGCTCTTTCATTAGAAAAAAAAGTTAATATGAGATGGAATGATTCGGATTATTTCCTGGATGTATTAGAATACGAGACACATGTCTCTCTTTTATCCACTTTGTGAGGAAGAAAATAGCTAACTGCTGTGGTATCGTCATCTCCACAAACGATATTATGATGATTAGACAATTGTATTCCAATTCCAAAACTAATAAACCATATGTACTACCAGTTGATCACGACCGCTCTGTAAAGAGTAAAACGACTAAGAAGAAGAAGACATGCTTAAATAAAAACGGCAAGCTAAATTAGACAAACAACATTTTCTTAGATATAGGCAATTTAGAAGTGTTGACAACCCTATCCGAACCGCCCACACTTCCCACCGCGAAACCTCGATGCTATCTATCGAGTTACGAGCTCGATGGAGTTGTACCATCGTGTTAACGATTGCGTGTGCCCTCTGCCTTAGGTAATGTTAGACGGATCATGTTGTGCGGATGTTATGACTTAATTTTGAATGCATATTCATATTTTAGACACGTAAGGCGCATTTTCCTGTAGCTCCTCCGTGCAGTGGGTGGAACAGTTCAGGATGTTGCTGCAACATTTTACTCTTCCGTATTGCTGTGTACACTTTAAAATAAACAAACACGTATATGCAAACAGTTTTTTTTTAGCGGAGTTTTTTTCTTCTGGTCATATACGGTCAAACCAAATAATGATCCTTTCATCAAAGGTTTAGGAATAAATGCTGTAGAAAAATCATCTTCTTCTATTATCTATCTTAGTGATAAGGCCGCTAATTATACAATTTTTGCTGTTTCTTTTCTTCTATTACTGTATTTATTTTATGTGTTGTGCAATAAGGAATATTCATTTATTGTCAAACTTAACCACGGATTTTCTATAGATTTGGATATGCATTGTCGTATATCTAATACTTTTTTATTATTTTCTCTTTGTCATATTATTAAAACTTGAAGGGTTATATAAACTCGTCATCTTATCGATTGATTTATATTTATATATACCAGACCAAAATAATGAAATGGAACTTAATAATACTTCCGGTTAACTTACATTGTATACTATTGCTGGTTACTTATATTATCATGTTTAAATATTCCCTCAATGATATCATTTATTAAAATTTTCAGATCATTTGATAAGTTATCATTCAGACGGGCAACAAAGAAACAAATTTACATCTTTATTGTTTTGAAATTTGTATTGTGATATTATTACGATAAGGATTATTACACATAAATGGAAATAATATTGCACTATTGCTGATAAAATAGTAGCAAATGCAGGGAAACGTTCTGTTTCTTTACAGTTTAGGTTCAGATGGCAATCGCCTCAGTGCATTAAATGTGAAATCAAGTTTGGCCACTTCTATTTCTATATTTTTTGGTTTCGATACGTTCTCTATGGAAACAAATAAAAAGCCTTCAAGCTCCGAAATGTAAGCTTCGAATGCAATTAAATATCGGATCCGTGCAGGGGCGGTGAAAGAATACTAACCTCTGCGGCCGGGGTCAGCCTGGCGTAAAAGGCGACCAAACAACCCACCCTACCTACGTGGTAGGGCCTCAAGCCCGTCCGGATGGCGATCACCTTTGGTCTTAAGTATGCCGCCATAATAACCGTGTGTTGTGTTCCGGCATTAGCGACCCAAGTTCCTGGACCCTTATGTGACAGCAGCGTGTTCGCAATGCCACTGGCGTTGCAAACACCTATAGGCAACGGTTACTGCTAAATTCTAAGCGGGCCGTCAGCTTGGCTGCTGTCCTACAGCAATAAATAAATAAATCAATTACATGTTTGTGATAAACGTTCTGCGATACAGGATTATAACGTAGTAAAAGAAACTGGTTATATACTCCTTGCAGGAGCGGAGTAAGAATATCTACTAACCGTTGCTATCATAAAAGGCGACACATCAACCCTAGTTAGGCAACCAGCCCTGATCTATAAATATTCCAACATAATAATCTTGTATTGTGTCCCGGCATTACTAAACTAGCACTGCTATGCCCCTAAATTCGCAGACATCCATCCATAGGCGACGGTAACTGTCGTTAGCCGTCAGCTTGTCTGTTGTTTCTCCGCAATAAAAATAAATCAAGTGGGCTCTTAATATCTTATGACAAAGTTCTATATTCCTCGAATAGAACTTTGTCATAAAAATAGTCAAACCATTTACGCTCCAGAATATAATGTTGCGTCCTGTCTTGTACATTTATATTTTAATTAGAGATAAATATTCAATCTACATCTTTTATCTTAAATTGATAACATCAACTGTAACAGTACTTGATATTACACTATTTATTTGTGAAGATACAAACTTGGCCGCCATTTTGTGTCCACTTTATGGCTTGTGTCGGCATTATAAGTTACAGATCGCAGTTGTATGTCTAGTATTAATTTACTATGTATTGTTTATTTGAATGTTGTTGTATACGTGGTGTTCTATAAATATTATACTTTTGTTAAAATAAGTTTTAATACATTAACTACTCATAATGTCCCATGGTTTGGCTCGGGCTTCACTCTAGAGGGAAAGGATTATCCAAGACGGATTGGCTGGTTACACATACCTGTGATCTCGGTATGATTTTTTCCTTTACCATAGACTCTTCACTAGAGATAATATAGATAATTTTATTTTGCTGTAGTTTAAACAGGCAAAATGATGACCTGATAGCAAGTGATGACCGTAGTGGTAACCTACGGATGCTCGCAACACCAGGGACAATACCAACGAACTGCCGGCCTCGAAGAAATTTTATAACGCCATTTTGAAAAATTGCGATGGCAGCAATTTTTCTCAGCAGAAAGCTCATTCCAAATCCGGAGAGTACGAAAAAAGAACGTTCTCGAAAACCGTTTCGTATAGAAGAAAATAGTATATTTTTTTTATAGCTTGAGTTCAGCACACAGGCAAACGGCCCATCCTGGCAGGTGGTCACCGTCGCCTATGGACGTTTGCAGCATCAGAGGCACTACCAACGCGCTGCCGGTAAAATGCCTATATAGGAAATGGAGATGAACAAGCAGATGGCGGGCAGTCAGTGGTAGACAGATGGCATCATTATAAACAACTCCTCAGAACATTTCTCATTGTACAGACGGTAGATGTAGATTTAATAACAGAATAAAAAGAGCACATTTTTGTAATCTAGCTAAGTGCACACGGATCCCATGTTCTTGGGTACTTCCTTCATTCCTATCGGACTAGCAAGGTTATCGCATAGCCATGAGCTATGGGCGGCGTTATAGAGTGCAGTTTTCGATAGGGAAGCCGGGACTTCTTTACTTAACAAATGCATATAGTTTGTTGGACTTCGCATTTACCAAGCAACATTATAAAATAGCAAATATATTTATTACCGCTAAATTATAGTTAAAATGCAACGTTCACATATTTTATAAAGACAACACAATGCTATTCGATGTATTGAAATAGAATACATAAACTTTTCTCTAATATATCTTGTTAGTACAAACTGAAGTCGAAATAAGCCTAATAATAATGTAATTATAAATATTTATTTGTATTCAAACAAAACTGTGGCGTAATGAATAACGATCGAAACAAAATGAGCTGCGCACGCGCATTACAATCGTGCAATAATGGGCACAAATTACGTTTGAAACAGATGACCGCGTAGTTAATTTGACAAGCGCCATACATCTTCATTGGCCTTATGTTTTATGAGTCCAGTTTTAAAAAGCTATTGTCATAACAAATGAAAACCAAAATATTATCCTTGTGGGATTGGTCCCGCAAGGATAATATTGTACCCCCAAGGGTACAATCGGTATTTGGCTTAGTGAGAACCAAATTTGATCATTTGCATAAATTTTTTATGACTTATAGGTTAAAAAAAAGAAGTGTCAAGAATTGTCACAAAACGATGCGTTTGTGTTTTGCCTGTGACACAAAAGCGGACCTCGAGCACCGGAATAAAAGCTTCGAATAGAATAAAATACTTAACATACTCGTATAATAAGTTGTAGATTTTAGTTATCCCAGAGTTCCCAGCTTCACTAATGTTTTATTTAACATTAACCTAATCCTACCACAGCGGTGCAGCGGCTCGAATAAGCTATCTTTAGAATGTTATTTATAATATATGTAACCCGAAAAATACATAAATAAGGACGATTAGGTAAAAATTTAAAAATAAATTAGATGTAATTTTTTAAAGTTGCAAATTCAGAAAATGGTACCTAATATTCATGTACCATCATCATTACCCATCGTGAAAAGTAAAGTTAATACATATATATTTTTATTCATACTTAATTCCTTAGCCTTTATAACCACTCGTTTAATAGAACAAGTTGTTCCAAATGAAATATTCCCTTTACCATATTTTTCATAGCACCATCCATCACTACATCAAACCGATAATCTACTAAGACAATCGGCAACACTAACAAGTGTTAATCGAGCTATTCCCAGTTACAATCCGGTTAATCGCATTACTTTATTATGCCTAGAGGTAGTGCCAAGGCGTTTATTCACTATGAATGAACCAATATATATCAGGGTAATAATAAGTACCTATATATTAACATCCCACGGTTACTCAATAGAAAAATTGCACACTTTTATCATTTTCAAGAAATTTTATTACTTCGCGTAAATCAGTATGCACAAATAGCTTGAAATGATGTCAGTTAAAATAAAAATTACTCTTACATTTAGGATCTTCCGCAATTCTGTTTAACACTATCAAATGAATGCATTTCAACCCCTGTTAAACAGATGACCCTTAAGTAAGTCTTACAAAATTCAATCAATTTTCACTTTTTTTTTATAAATTATTACGATCAAAACAAGTCACAACAAAATCGCGAACGAAAATAATTTTGTAAGTTGTATTAGTATATATTCAAAACATTATTCCCGTGTACAAATGGAATATATGTAAAGAAAATATGTTTCTTTAATCCTGAAAACCGATGGGTGAAGCAGCAATGTACTTACATACCTATCAATAGATGACGTTGTGCGCGTTACACCATGGCGGTGAATAAAGCAGTTTGTATTGTAATTGTATTGATATTATGAAAAATATTGTCGATTTAAATAATAAACTTTAAATGTCGTTTTTTTGGTTTTCAGTTAAGATTAGGTTAAGTAAAATCAGTGCATTTGTTGTATTGTGTAAGTAATTAAAATAAACAACTTTGGTTTTCAGAGCAACGATATATTTGTTTTGATTGAAATCGAACACTCCAAATAAATTGTCTTATAGTAAGATAATAGCCAACTTTTATTAACATTTCGCGAATTTGTCGTATATCATTAACGATTGCTAAATGATAAAATTGAAAAAAAAAAATGCTCTTGTCTGATTAATTAAACTATTTCTAAAGCCTAAATAGCATTATCATTTAGATCAATTTATATTATTAACCGGCATATCCAAGAAACACTTAAAAATTAAGTAAAAATTTCTAAAGAAAATCACAGGGATTGATAATAGAGTGCTATAATTATTAAGAAATATTAAGAATAAAAATAAAATATTAAGAAAATGCAAATTAATAGAAGAAACGATAATACAAAATCTCCAATAACTTATTTTGTTGATATTTTTTATGTCCATAATGAATTTATGTTTATTACATGAAAATATAGTTATTTGATCGGGTTCCAATTAAAGACACACATAATCTCTGTTATGTCTTAATAACGCCTTATTATGAGAGCGGAAGTTATTAATCATGTGCATCCATATAAATATTACAACTCAATCTAATTACATTCGAACACAACTACAATCAAATCAAAATATAATTAAGCTCGTTAAAGACAATACTAAATATGGTATCTTCCACTTATTTCGGATGAAAAACACCGTGTAAGCCGGTGCGCGCCTTTATTGTGCCTTCATACGAATTAGCCGCCGCGCCGATAAAAATGTAATACAAGGTATAAAATACTAAAATAGCAGATGTAAAATTTACATACGTACTACATTTTTATACCTACGCTTACAGGTTGCTTTACAGTTACAGCTAAAAGTTTAAACATGGATCATGGTAAAGCTACGAAGTGTGTGTTGCTCCTAACAAAAAGATTTTGCTTCGCTTCGCATAATTGCATAAGCTTAGTCAGTGAACTAGTTATTTGAGGCAATTCACATTGGACCAAGTGATATGTACCAGACGGAAAGGGATAGCATCCTACTATTTTCAAATAACTGTAATACATAACATGATATATTGTGGCGCTCAAGCTGAATTTAGAGTTAAGTGATATTAATTTTTTTTGTAAGAAAATTTGCACTATAGCTCACATCTGCACTGGTTTGGTTAAACTTACGCACAATATTCAACTTGACCTTAATTCTGCTTTGTTAAAATGATGATTTTGGAATGTGATGAACACCTAACTAACAAACCTCATAGTCCAATTCAATCTCATCTGCCAACTGATACACTCTGATAAACAATAGACGAGGCTTAACTAAGGTTTTCCTTTTGGGGTAGGGGAACGTCTGCCGGCTAACAAGCCGGCAGACGTTCCTGTAAAAATTGAACCAAATCTAATCCATCCATTTCTTTGTTCTAATTTTCTCTAGTACATGAAATAGATGTGTCAAGGAAGGACACAGGCGTTGACGACGTTCTTGCTTGCTCATAAGTGCTAAGTATGAAGCGTAAACTTTGTACACTCAATCTTTTGTGTCCTTACACAATTAGCGTTTTGCTCGCGATTGGACTTTGTTAAAGACCGACTTTACGTGCGTTGATTTCAGAGAAGTTGGGCCACAGATTCTTCTGTCATCTTGATCAACTCAATACGCTATAATGATATACTATCAGCTGTTTACCTGGAACAAAAACATCGACATCGTTAAAATGCTTCTTGTATGTAGTTTTCTACTGCTAGACGAATTCACATTCAGGAATTGTGAATTAGAGAATAACAAATAGAATGGTGGATTTTCTGGTATTAAAAACAAGTTTGTTACCAGGATATCGCAATACGATGATTTAGAAGTCCAATGAAATGAATAGCATATCACCAACACCTCTTGCCAGTTGTGCATCTTATCAAAAACGGACGAGGTTTTCACACAATGCTTTACTTTCGGGGCTGGTGAAGTAAGATGGTTTACAACCTCTGTGAAACAAAAATTTAGCTGTATGTATATCTATTCGATCTATTATCTTGTACCTTTTGGGGAAATAAAAGTGCATCGACGTAATAATTATGTTCAGAAGTTTTGCCTTATGGTCTATGTGTAGTAGCGTTCTTCCGGATTGATCTCTATAGACAACCATTATAAAAGTTTGTATAAAGAATAGATAATGTGATCTTGCCGGACAACCCCTTCGCTTGTTCATAGTGTGTTACTTAAATGAATTCAAATGAAAATTTACTTGTTTATGACATGTTAGAATTATAATTAGGTTAGGATTCATTTAAAAATAAATACATTGATCCCTCAGTGGCCTTGCTGGATATAATATAAATTAGAAATACTCAAAATTACTCAATAAAGGTCGCAGGATGATACTTGGACGAAAGGTGATATTTCCTTTAAATAAAGATTTCGTGTATGAATCAGTTCATGGAGAAAATTTTGTGCAAAATTGAGGGTAGAAAAGTACTACTTAATAGAATGACTGAGATTGTCATTCCACAGTATGAAATTTGAAAGAATTATAGTTAAACCAATACAGAAAATTAAGGAATATTGGGGGCAAATTTTTTATATACCTGATACATTCAAGTACTGAAATATAAATGGATATTCAATCATAGATACTCAACTCAAAGCACTACACCTACATCACCAGACTCCTTATAAAAATAAATTAAATTTTTATTTAAAAGGTTGCCTGGAAGATATCGCTTTAAGCGATAAGGCCGCCTATTGTGTATTAGTTGTAAGAACTTCTTCTATGTTTGTAGATAAATTGAGTATACAATAAAGAGTTATCTATCTATCTATCTATAAATGTATTCTATTAACAGTGAATAATCTACAGTGTACATATACCAATATAAACCTTTTTACCGAGTAGGTACCTTAGCAAGCGAACCGAGTGCGGCGCGAAAGGCGAGTACTGAACTAGTATTCGTGCAAGGGCGGAGAAAGAATACTGACCTCTGCGGCCGGGGTCGGCTTGTCGTAAAAGGCAACAAAACAATCCACCTTAGAATAATTATCAACCCACCCTAGCTACGTGATAGCTAGCACGCCCGTCTGGATGGCGACCAACTTTGGTCTTAAGTATGTCGCCATAATAACTTTGTGTTGTGTTCCGAAATTGGTGAACCAAGTTCCTGTACTCTTATGGGACAGCAGCGTGTTCACCATGTCACTGGCGTTGCAAAAATCCATAGGCGACGGTAACTGTTGAATTCTAAGTGGGCCGTCAGCCTGTCTGCTGTCCTACAGCAATAGAAACAAATTCGGCACATCTTTAATATTTTGAAACATCAGATCCCATGTCGCCACACTCATAGAAGTTGCCTTTAAAATTATCAACAAGTGTTGACCAACACTCGATGATAAATTCATGTGACAGCACCCACGCATTATTATCGACTTCAAACACAATATCGATAAAACAATTTGGTTGTATTATGCAGTAACAAATACTTTATTTATTTTATTATTTCATTTATTTTTTTATAAAACTGTTGAAAATAGTTAAATGGTTGCACACTAAATAACTAAGACGTAATAAAACAAAATCATTTTCTCTTGAATATTAAATAAATTTATTTATTTATTGTTAGAACTGAGTACATTATGATGTTGGTAAGTACATTTTGTATCAACAGTTTGCTTTTTAAGGTGTACAATATTTATAAACGTATTTTTATGCTTCAAATTATTAGAAATTAAATAGTAACATATTCATTTATTTGCAATTATAATTTTATTACTTATATCTAATTTTTTTATTAATTTGAAACACAAAAATATAGAATTAAATTAATTTTAACAAAAAATAAAGAAAATTATCATATTTAATTATATTATATTATATTTATAATTTATCAAATTAATAAAATAATATGTATCAATTTTTTTTTATGTCAATTCCATAATAATTTGCCCTTAATTTAGAAACTTGTCCTTCAGATATTCATCTAAGTTATAATACGACTTCTCAATTATTTAATTTCTCAATGTAAGGTACAATTCACCCAGCGCCATCTATTCCCATGTATTTGGTTGTTATTTCCATGTTCAAGTAACACAATAAAACTACGAGGAGGCAAGGACCCATTTGAAAAGGTAGTATGGCAATAAGCGTATTTTCCCTTTGGTCTTATTGAATGTTAAAATTAACAATGACAAGGAGTGAAACTTTGGAATTGTTTTTATTTGTATAGTTCTTTATAATTTGTGAAATACATCTTCCTCAAGCATAAACAAAATGGTGTATGAGCAATCTGAATTGATTTACTCTTGCCTATTTGTGAGAATAGTGTTCACAAAATGTGAATACGAAACGAATTCACAATGCAGGGTTTGCAATGCAAAACAATTTGAAGTTTTACATGATGTTCAAACTGATGTAGAAAAATGGCAAAGTAACTGGATAACTGTGATGAAACCTTGAATTATAGAGGCCTTTGACAAAAGAACCCTAATAAAGTTCAATTTTATAAATTAAATAAATTATGGTCGAATTTCGACTTCTGGGCGATCACTAGTATAACAGAACAACAACGTAGCGATTTTATAAAGTGATTTTAATTTTACGCGTTAACACAACACTACATATGTAGCAAGGGAGCCAGTCGTATCGTCGGCCTATGACGTCATTAGTGCTTTTCTTTTACACGACCAAGAAAATTAGATGTTCGCTATTGTGCAATAACATGGTTCCCTTTTGTACCGATTATTTCTTATACAAAAAAAATTTCCTCGCTGTCAAGAATGAACTGAATACAGAATTTCAGAGCAAAGGTATTCATTGTAATTACATGTATACATGGCGTCCCACTGCTGGGCACGGACCTCCCCCTAAAGGGAACGGACAGTATACCCACGCTAGTCCAAGGCGGATTGGGGGGTTACATATACGGGTGACCGTGGTATGAAAGTTTCCTCATAATGTTTTCATTCCATTATACGATAAAAACTACCTAAGCGGTGCATGCCACCGCAGGATTCGAACCCGGAACCTCTAGATTGGTCTCCGAGTGTAATACAACTGAGCTACCAGGTACTTAATTGAACGAAGGAAAATATTGTTGACAATTGTTAAAGTAACATAAAATAAATAAATTCGGAATAATAATTGAGAGATAACTGTGTCACTGCCGTTGAACGCTTTCCACGTCACACCGGTATTAAAAATGAATGCTTTTATCATAATTAGAATATATTATGTATAAGCGTTCAAATTGTATTTCATTACATCGCCTTTATTGTGTTTAATTGAGCAAAGTCACACACTGTTGGGCGCCGATTTCAACCTGAAGCCCCAATGGCATATAAAACTCGTAGTTTTAATAACCTATATGGTAATATTGAAAGAGAAAACGCCGTAGAAAGTACAGTTGGTATTTGGTAACCCGTGCAGCGGGACAAATAAAGAGGTCACATACTGAGGTTTTTTAATCATTATTTAAGAGCGTATTCTTTATTAGAATATGTAGCTCTATAAAAAATAAACTTATATATACATAGTTAATCAACTTCTCTTTTTAACCAATGAAAAAAACGGAGGAGGTTTTAAATTCGACGCGTATATTTTTTAAATCCTCTAACAATATTAGTAAGCAACCGAACTGACTCTTGCAGTGGTTGCGAGAGTATGACTATACGTTCAACTA
This sequence comes from Malacosoma neustria, assembly GCA_963693495.1. Lineage (NCBI taxonomy): Eukaryota > Metazoa > Arthropoda > Insecta > Lepidoptera > Lasiocampidae > Malacosoma > Malacosoma neustria. The sequence goes on from OY856390.1 coordinate 13,438,735, forward strand.
TAGTTTATTAGTAGTATAGTTCCTTTAACGGATTATAAAATCGTTTAGTAGATTCACCGGATTAATATTTGAGACCAAAAACCCAAAATAATCCTCTTCCGATATTGTAGTAATTACACGCAAACGACTTACAGATACGAAATCTAAATAAAATCAATAAACTCTCTAGATTCTAGATGAATGAAGTCAGAAGTAAAAAAAATACGTTGACACAATAGGCCGTGACTGAATTGTTCTTCCAGTTTTCACACCAAAGTTAACAAATGCAGACAACCCTGATATGAGATGAGCTTAATGTCGGATCAATTTGCTCATATCCTACGCCAGATTAACTTATGGTATGTGGAAGCGAAGTTGAAATGACATTGACACCAATGAAAGTCATTAACATACATATAAACAAAAACAGTGAAAGTAAATTATGCAAGAATTTCGAGATGAATGGAGATTCTTGTTATATTTTTTATACCTATGTATTTTACATGTCTTCTTACGCCTTAGCTGTTATTAAACCGCCAACAAATTTATCTCCTACTGCTAGACTATTGACTGATTTAGGGGAGCAAGTATGTCAAGAAGTAGTCATTTATATAAAATTATTAGATTTAATTTGACTTGTTACAAGAGACAAATATACAGTCATAAAAAAATTGTGCATATATGTATTTCCTATATATATAGATATATAATTTCTAATTGAAAGCTTATCATGCAACACGCATTATAACTTGAGGTTTATAGAATTGACTCAGCTTTTCTAATCAACACTAATTTAGATTCAGCTGAATTTCAAATACTTTATTTCATATCTCGCTTCATTTTACAATACTCTCTGCCACCTGATTTCCTTATAGCCAGACCCAAGTGTATTGTTCATCACGACACATACACAAGCGCATGTGCTTTATAAATTTATTATGAACTTGATTAGTATATATCGTCGTGATCGTAGAATAACGTCGGATTTGAAGAAAATCCAAAATTCACTTTTTACCATATTTGGATACTACATTGTCTAAATATTATTGCTACATTAAAAAAAATTACATGTATTTTAGATTTCAAATTAAGCAGTCGGTAAAGTGACGGATATGATAGACTCTCATAGTAAAATGACGCTTGTGTATTTTTAAAATGGCTGTCCTGTAAAGTTTAATATATGTCAGATCCGTCAGTCACTATTCTACGACTACGACGATGTTTGTTTCTTTATGTATTTTTTTAACTCATAAGCATGTTACTATTGTCTGTAAGAGACGAACCTGGCTCCCGACAGTGACCAGTATACGGTATCAATTATTTCATGGATCTGGAGAATTTAATTTGATATATATATTTATATGAACTTTTTTCGCAGTAAATTATCATTGTCTCAGTTCGATAAACCATTGTAAAAATCAATGTCCTTCCGAAGGACGTGAAGAGAGTCGAGGACTGCTACATATAATACGTACAGGAAAATTAAAAAAAAAAACATCCACCTCAAAATTTGCTGAATGGGTCTCCTCGAACAAAATTAAATTTAGTAGTGGAATATCCATTTACAATGTTCTGCGTCACCAATGCTCTTTAATGATTCAGATGATGTTATTCTATGGGAAATGCTAAATCAGAAAGTGAACTCGATGGTTCTTCATATGAAGAAAATGTTCGAATAATGAAATATATTTTTCAGTTCTTCAAGCTTTTTAACTTTTTTAAAATTCTACCCTATAATAAAAAAATACTTAAATCACGTATGTTCTATTTCTAACTCGACATATTTAAGTTGCGTCTTATAATCGTTGTAATAAAGTAACTTAACAATAACAGCCCTAGTGTCCCACTACTAGACCCACGCCTCCCCTAGAGGGATCGAATAGCATAGTCTCCACACTTGTTCAAGGCGGATTGGCGGATTACACATACCGGTGATCTTAGCATGCCGGTTTCACGCAGTTTTTCTTCACCGTCGGTACATGGCAGTTATGCCACTATGAGATTGGAAGATTGGTCTCCGAATGAAATACCACTAAGGCACCAAGTATGCAATTTAATTTACTTTTAACAGGAAACGATTTTCTAATACATAATTTAAATAAGACAATTAATCGGGAAGTGGGTCGAAGCTGTTGTTAGAGTTGTGATGCATCATTTAACTAGTTGGGGTCGGCGTGGTCAAACAAAAGACATAAACATATCAAACAATTAGTACCCAACCTTGTTTTATCGATGCACTAAGTCTACTCGTAAAAAAAACACATTAGATGAATGGCGCACTCAAAGTTAGTTAATCATCATTGCACAGTTGAATTTGGAATAACTAGAACTGGATAAAAGCCAAATATATCTTGACATCGTGGAAACGTCGGTGAAGTGGTTAATCATAGTTGCATTTCGTTTAAAAGCCTGGCACTACTCACAAAGCTAACTAGTTTAGGTGAGTTTGTTATAAATTACGTTCTTTTTGAAATTATAAAATATTATCCACACTTTTTAAAGACCTCTATGTATTTCCTATATTAGGTGAAAACCTGTATCACAGGGCGTTTTACAGCGATTTAGAAGCATATACTTAGACCAAAAGCAACTATTTGCAGATAATCGAATTCATTAGATTTCAGTCACCCTATGCGGACAGCAGCATGTTCGCGGTGCCCCTAACGTTGCTAACATCCATAACCGACATTAACTGCTTACTATTAAGTGGGCGGTCAGCTTGACTGCTGTTTCACAGCAATAAAAAATCTTCAAAAAGTTTATAAATGACATGGATTATAAAAAGCTTTATAAAGAATTAAGAAAATAGGAGCTCAATTTAAAAAATAAGAGCTTTAAAGCTCAAAAAATTAAATATACACGGTTCTTAATAGTTCATGTCGATGTTGCTCTGACACCTATATCCCTCTACGAAAAACGTTTCGATTAACCGTGGGTATGCGGCTAAGTTGCTTTTTTATCAAGTAACTGTATGATGAATGACTATAATGAATACAGAATCTATCTCGAGTCCTTATTCTCTGACAGATAAAATGTTAAACTATAACATTTTACGTTTTCACAGAGTCCTTTAAAATGAGTACTATATATTATCCTATATCTTTAAACGAGCAATTCTTGTATATATATTTATATATACTTATATAATTGGAATCGGCTCCAACAATTTTCATGAAATTTAGTATACGGGGGGTTTCGGGGGCGATAAATCGATCTAGCTAGGAATCATTTCTAGAAAATGTCATTTTATTCGCTTTTCTTTTATTGGAAGAAAAATAACAAAAATGTGACTTTTCCTGACATCTATCGGCGAATAATAATACTATTTTTTTTTAAATTGCTTTAACGACACAACACTAAAGCTATTTCAGCAGATGGCGTTGTTAAGTAACAAGAAGTCAATGAGTGTTTGCTTTGAGGTTAGACTAAGAAAATCAATTGTTAATTTCCAAAAAACACAATTTATAAAAAAAAATACCGAGCAAAGCTCGGTCATCCGGATATTGATTTTTATATCTACAGTTAACTACATGTTGTATATATAGTACGAATAAGGCGAAATAATAAAATATCCTTAAAAATCCTCCACGTAGGGGAGGAGTAAGGATACTAACTCCTTCAACCAAGGTCGGCTGGTCATAAAAGGTGATAGAACAACTCTCGCTAGGTGGCAGGACTCTAAGCTCTATAAGTATGCCGCCATAATAACTTTGTGTTGCATTCCGTCCAGTACCCCAATGTGGACAGCAGTGTGTTAGTTAGCCGTAAGCCTAACTGCTCTCTCACAGCAATAAATAAAAACTTAGTATGTATTAAAACTCACTTCCGACTCACTACGTTAAAGCATTTCATAGACAATGAAAATTAAACATCAAAAATATTTTCTCAGATGGTTTGTAATAGTGCGTTTGCCTTCGACCTTCAAATCCATCTAAAATTTCAACTGTCTATGTAATTATATTCTAATACAGTTAAAGAGATCGAGAGATCTTTGAAAAAAAAATGTGTGTAATAAAGATGCGCAGATGGTTTATTGTCATTATAATTAAAAGAAGAGCCAAGTTGTTCACAAATTACATTCTTTGTTAATGTTTAAAAAATATCTCAATTCTTTCCTAAAAAAATTATCTCTAAGTAACAATTTCATTAAAAGTTAACATGTATTTCATAAAGAATAAGGATCCAAAAACACCATGACGATATGTTAATTTTTAATATTATGAGTTTTATTAACACCTTTAGATTTATTATTTCATAAAAAAAATTTAAAGTAATTCGAAGACGGAGATAGCACCGTTTTCTCTTTTATTATATTACAGTGGATAAATATTGTTATTAAGTCCATTTACTTCATTCAAGATGAGGATCTATGACATCACTGCTTAAGTTATTTGTTTAACAATGTATGGCATGGCTTAAATATATGTTATGTTTATTGCTCGAAGATGAAATGGCTAAAGACCTTAACTGAGAACTGGTAATAACGGGGGAAAAGAGATTTTTCTTATTGCTACGGAGCAGCAGACAGGCTGATGACCCATTTAATTTAATTTAAATTTTAATTTAAACAGTTACCGTCATTCTATGGGTGTTTACGACGCTAGGAGCATCGCGAACACGCTGCTGTTTTATAGAAGTACAGGAGCCTAGGTCACTAATGTCGGAACATAACACAAGGTTATGGCGGCATAATTATAGAAGGGTGGTTGCCATTCAGATGGGCTTGGGACTCTACCTCGTAGCTAGGGTTGTTTTCTCTTTGTCGCTAGGTTGGTTTTTTTTTATTGCGTAGGACAGCAGACAGGCTGACAGCCCGCTTAGAATTTAGCAGTTACCATCGCATATAGGTGTTTGCAACGCCAGTGGCATCGCGAACACGCTGCTGTCCCATAAGGGTACAGGAACTTGGGTCACTAATGCCGGAACACAACATAAGGTTATTATGGCGGCATACTTAAGACCAAAGGTGGTTGCCATCCAGACGGGCTTGAGGCCTTACCACGTAGCTAGGGTGGGTTGTTTTGTCGCCTTTTACGACAGGCCGACCCCGGCCACAGAGGTTAGTATTCTTTCTCCGCCCCTGCACGGATAAAAAAAAACGGTTAGTATTCTTGCTCGGAAAAAAGATAGTCACGAATAACGATATAAGATAAGGTAGTCTGTTCCTGAATATATCGGTGATGGACAGTTCTAGAATGAACTCTTTCACTCTACCCGATTTAAACACTAGTGACTGTTACGAGTATATCCAGAAGTATTGTGATGCAAATTACAATCATGTCATTCCCTGCGTTTCATCCTTCTCAATTTTACTCATATGTATCGATGTCCAACTGTCTTAATTCTTAACAGAATTGAGACGCCAAAGTTTTGGTTGTTCCACACATTCCTACAGTCAAAGCTGAATTAGGGCACTAGTGCGTGTATAAAATTCAAAAATACGCGTAAGCGCTCTCGAATAAAAAAGGAAATTGTAAACGCGCGAAGATGTGCAACATTTACGGGTAATTGCGATGTTTCGTCGTTATCAAACCAATATATCTGCTGTGTGCACTTTTTTGAGATTTCAACATTTTCACTATAATGATTAGTTTGCTACCCAAACTTTGATATTAAATCACTTTAAAAGAAAATGTTTCTTATAAAATTTTATAATGTTTTTACTTCATATCTCAAAGTTTAACTTTTTGCACATAGCAGATACTGGTTTGACGACGGTTTATACAATCTTTACCTCTACGGGACAACAGCGTGGTCGCGGTGTCCCTAGTGTCGCAAACACCCATAGGCGACGGTAACTGCTTACTATTAAGTGGGCCGTCAGCATGTCTGCTGTTCTTCAGCAATAACAAATCTATACTAAAGAAGGAGTCCTCGTCTTCCCAAGAGTGCAACCGTCCCTTGGACGTGTATGCTACACTCTGCTTAGAACTCAATTATTAAATCAATATTCAAACAATTTTAAAGCATCTTGTCGCGTATGAAGAGGGCGTTGAGTTCAACTTCATTAATACATACTGTTCACAACGGAATCAGTGAATCTTATTACCCCCTATTCCCAAAATGTTAATAAAACACTCGAGGGATATAAAATTTTAATAGAATCGCATTCTAACGCAATGCGTGTGACTTTAATTTTGTGAGTAAAACAAGGAAAGGGAGATGTCCCATAATTGCCTTTAAGTTGAGGTATGCTTCCAGTGAATAAGCTATACTGATGCAGACAAAAACAATGTTAATACGAAACTAGCTGTTTATAAATAGATTGGTACTAATGTTAATAATATTTATATTATATATTTTTAAGATTACTAGGATTCAATATAGAACACGATCAAATCAAAATGAGCGCTTGTTCCCACACACCCAACTGCAGTGCAATTTAATGGGTTGGTCTAATATAACTTTTAAATATAAATGTAAATATTAAATTAAAACAAATATTAGAATATTTGTGACAAATAAACAAATATATTTAATCTTCGAATTCGGTATTTGTAAACTCGAAACAGCATGGCGGCGAAAACCTTATGATGGTCGACCACCAGTTTTCTGAGGGTCGTCAAATTAAGAAAATAATTTAACTCTCATTTCAGAGTCTTCTTTCTTCTTCCTGAGCCCTAGAGTCCTTTAAAGACGACTTTTATGTATAGCATATCTACAAGTGATGTGACAGCCCTAAGGGTAGTGCACATTGTCAGTATATCAGGCACGAGTTCGGGATAGGATATAAAACGTTTTTATATGATGGCTTTATTATTTTTATTAAAATGTAAATTGTTGACAAGTGACGCGGTACCGTGACGGGACGTATGCCTTAGGCATCGTACGCGGACACACCGAGAGAACGGATTATACACGGTGGTGTTTTAACAACTTAATAATGGCTAGCGAACAATTTATTGGTGTTAATGCTGTGTACTGGTGTGTTGAGCTTTTAATTCGATAGCATAATAGCTTTATTGGAGTCCTCTCAAAGAGGAATAACTTGCGTTTAATGATTTGACGGTTATGTCCTGTATCGATTACATGAGCTTTTTGGAAGTTTTTTTAAAGCGTCATAAACTGAACAAAATATGAATTGTTAAGTCGAAATGAAGTTAGTTCAATGGCTTATTTCGTTTAAAATTATATACTATCTATAATAATAAGAGATGAAGGGTTTACACAGCATCACAAGACAAGGCCATAGAAACGCGGAATTTGAAAATATATAAAAAAAAACATAGCCATAGACGCAGATATATGTAGACTATGTAACTCGAAATAAAAAACACAACAAACTTAATTCGCATCGCATATAAGCGAAATACTACTTATTACGAAATTCCTAAAACTATACATTCGATTGATTTGAAATTTAGCATAGTAACTCATTTCGCAATGTACACGTTCACTATGAACGGTGTTTACGTAAATCATATCCAAAATGTTTTTTTAATTTATTTATATGACAAAACAACGTTTGCTGAGTGAGCTAGTCATATATATAAAACACATATCACAATATGGGGTATCTTAAATTAATAAACACTAACAACATATGTAGATACCTGACAGTGTTATATTCGGAGACCGTTGTAGTGGTCTCGGGTCCAAATTCCCCGGTGACATGTTCCGCTTAGACAGTTTTTCACGCTTAATGTGCACAGACGCGACGGTTAAGGAAAACATTATGAGGAAACCGGTATCTGTAACCCGCAATCCCGTCTTTCACTAGCGTAACGGGTATACTGCCCATCTCCCTTAGGGGGAGGCCAGAGCCCAGCAGTGGGAATTCCATTATTAATATAACAACATTTTCTCCGTGGAGGGGCGAAGTAAGAATACTAACCCCTGCGGCCGGGATCGGCCTATCATAAAAGGCGACTAAACAACCTTAGCTACGTGGTAATCTAGAAGTATGCCGCCATAATAACCTTGTGATGTGTTCCGGTATTAGTGACCCAGATTCCTGTACCCCTACGGGACAGCAGCGTGTTCGCGATGCTCTTAGCGTCACAAACATCTATACGTGATGGTAACTGCTTACTATTCGGCCGTCAGCCTGTTTGCTGTTTTTCAACAATAAAAAAAACCCAATTAATGCCACATGTAATATTCATATAATAAGTGTTTTAAAGTTATTATAAAATATTAAAAAACGAAAACACGTTAATACAGCACATTGATTGATTTAATATTACGCTCATAACGCACTAAAACCGTAGCCAATCGAATTAAAAACTACGAAACATCATAAAATAAATGTACTGTCAACTTATTCAGATATTTGATAGTTTTAAAGGCCGTGAGAGTATTACTTATTATGTGCCTTACAGAAATGTATAGCGATAGCCCCTTTTATTGCTTCTAACGAGTATTAAATTGAGAAATGGCCGCTATTCGTCAAGTTACATTAGTTCTCTGTGACTATTTAAGTTTGTATTTAAGATTATCTAATTTTTTCATGTTGTTCATAATGTTAACAAGACAAAGAACTGTATTCTTGTTTATCTTTTTTTTATAGTTGTAGGCCAACAGTCAGGCTGACGGCCCGCTTAGAATTTAGCAATTACCGTCGCCTATGGGTGTCTGCAACGCCAGTGGCATCGCGAACACTCTGCACGGATAAAAATCTTTAACGGATAATTATCTGAGCTTTTTCCTTGTGAAGTAAAAATAATGACGGAGCGGCCTGTAAAAGGCAACAAAGCATGTCTAACTAGATCCTCGTGTGACTATCCAGTCACACGAGGCTCCAGACTATGGCAACCACCTCTGATCTCTAGATATGTCTCTATCACCTTGTATTGTGTCCTCCTCCTCGCGTCGGTTTCCTCAGTGCTGAGGGTCGTGATCATCTCGACAGAGTACTTTGGTGCGTATTATTTGCCGCCATCTGCCCCTATCGGAAGCAGAGTGTAAAGCGTCGTGGACAGTAGTTTCCAGGGCAGTGCGAATCTGATCGGTCCATCGCATGGGGCTCCTTCCTCTTGGTCTTCTTCCCTCCACCTTCCCTATTACCATCAGTCTCTCCAGGTTGTCCTCATCCCTTCTGGCGATGTGGCCGAAGTATTCTAGGACCCTACGCAAGCAGATGGTAGAGAGCCTAGTCATAATGCCCAGCCGTTTCAGGATCGACACATTAGTTCGGTGTGCCGTCCAGGGTATGCCCAACATCCTTCTCCAGCACCGTATTGTGTACCGTATATAATTGACCCAGTTTATAGTTCCCGTGTGGACGGTGTGTTAGCGGTGTTTCTGGCGTCGCAAACATTCAGAGGCGACAGTAACTGCTTACCATTAAATGGTGCGTGAACCTGTCGTGGTTGGTAGTTATGAGATGTTATTATTAAAAAAAACACTTTTGTGATTTATATAACGCCGTCTAATCCCAATGTATATGCTTGTGTTATGGATACTATAATTGTTATACATATATCGTAAGCTTAATCTTATCAGAATGCGTAACTACCGCGTAAAACTTGGTTTTTGCTATGCACGGGAGTTATTTTACTCACAACACTGTCACTGACAACAAATTAGCCATATTTTGTAGAACATACGAAACAATCCAATAGATACGTTTCAAAATACTCCACTAGACATATAGTTAAATTTAAGTCTTATTTTAATATTTTGTGGAGTTACGCATTCTGATTGCACGTTGAAACAACTAATATATAGATAATAGTCAGATAGTTTATTTACGTATCGAAAAATGCTTCTTGTGCCCCCAACTCGTGGTTTAATAGCGTTATCCTGCAACGCGCCTCAATTCAGTTTCAATTCAACCCCCGCAGCGAGATAGACGGGATGTGGTGTCGTCAATGGGATAACAAGACTATAATGTACACGTAGCCTTATAATTGAAATGTTTCAATTATATTTATGTATATATGAGAATTTTGAGTCTTCATCTAGGCATTGAATACTCAAAAGAAATAATCCGATTTAAGATATCTATAAATTTCTATGATTGGGTTAAATGCATGTTTAATTTTTTGGCCAATATTTGCTAACATATATAAATAAATAAATATACTGGGACAATTTACGTACCACCACCACCATATAGGTGGTAGCGCCCCAAGCCCGTCTGGATGTCAACCACCCCTGGACTATAAGTATGCCACGGTGATTAAACGTGGCACACGGTTAATAACTGTGTGCCACGGTTATTTTCCGGCATTAGTAACCCTAAATCCGACTAAGTAAATTAGTAATCTATGTGAACAACAGCGTGTTCGCTGTGTCCCGAGCGTCGCAAACATCTATAGGCAACGGTAAGTACTTACTATTAAATGGGCCGTCAGCCTGTTTGCTGTTTGCCTTTCAGCAATAAAAAATATATATTCTACATATACGCTTTTCTTACGCTGTCCTGCTTACTGCATTCGGAGCTAAATTCATTTTAGGATACATATTTATTTTTTTGTTAACTTGTTTTATTTCATTTAATTTATCGTAATATATTTGTAAGCTGTATAAAAATAAAAACATATTTCATTTTCACAATTGGTTTTTTCCTTATGACCCGACTGCTACGTCAACTTGCATGGAACCGTCAATTTGTATTCTAATAAATAGTATCTACCGATACAGATTTTCACCTAGATTAGGGCAAAAAAAACTAACACATAAGAGCCTAAGCTCTGAAATTCCACCATACAATATTCCAATTCAAATTAATTAATTTGTACGATACGGATTACAAATTGGATAAAAAAGATAATATAATAAAGACGCCATATCAAGTCTTTTGGCATGCAACAATATATGTAGGTATATTTTTATAGATCTAATACATCACTAAGCATTCGTTGAATTTTATTTTTATAGTAAAATTATATGCTGATTTAAAAAGAGATATCTATTAAGTCATAATACAGTCATGTCTATACCATTTATTTAATTATATATTATATATATATATATATTAGATTTATATGAGAGAACACGTCATCCGGTGATGTATGAGTAAAATACGAATGACTTAATACCAAACCGTATAACCGACTAATTAGCGAGCCAAACCCGCCCTATAATTATGCGAAATTACAATGAAAGCAATCACGAGCACAATAGATTTTGTTTATGTCTAGATTTTTCGACGCCCTATAATATATTGGTCATTGGTTTTAATTAAGTGCTGCCAAATTTAAATTAAGTTTTGACAGCTTAAAATATGCGTGCTCTGTTTTATACTGAAGTTACATATAGCGTGTTCATTATCTGATGCGCCTCTTTCTTTTCTTTGCCGGGAAGGCACATATCGTGTTGATAATTTACTTTTAAAGGAGCAACTACCTTCTGACTCTCATCTTTATAATGGAGAAACCGAATCACCGCGTTTTTCTTTTGCTGTCTTTAGCTAAAGGAGGAATCTATTAGTCATCCTTTACGACTCTTTAGGAAAGTGACGGGGTTTTTCCAGTGCAAAAATTGGGAAGCGATTAAGATCTACAATGAGAATAGTTTCCAAGTCAAAGTATTTTTATCCTCTGAATATATGCTTGAAATCATGCTTAGTAATAAAAGGAACTGAAACGGTATAGTGCATGCTAACCACAATAATGAAGACTCAAGACCACAACGAAAGGGTAAGGAGACAGCAAGAAGAGAATTTCTCTCTCTCCGTCTGTAGCGAAGTAATGGTGAGAGGTGTGCCGCTGCAGGATGTGAAATAAAAAAAAAGGAAAGTGATGGGGTAACCCTTTTCTTATTATTCGTCGATAAAATCAATGTAATTATGCAACGAAATCAATATGAATACCACACTGGGTTTGGAATTATTAGACGATATGAATAATTGAGATCTGCTTTGAATATCAAGTATACCAATAAACAGCATTCTATGGTAACAAATTACGATTAATTCTTACAAACTACAAGTGACAATTCGCACCCATGAACAACGTGATTGAACAAATGATTTGAGCAATCACTGCTCATTTAATGCTATCTGGTAACCTTGTTTGTTCTTTATTAATACGATTGATTTTACTAGTGTTTTTTTCACGTAAGAATATAATGGTCAAACTACGAAAATGTCTACAGTTTCTTGATTTATTAAAATGTTTCTAAATTATTGTGACTCTAACTTGTTTTGCGTGTCAAATAAAATAATAATCGTAACTTAATTCGTTGTGGACACAAAATAACTCTCCCGTCACCGAAAACTTCAAAGCTCACTGTTTTTCTCACCTAATGTCTATTATAATGCTAAGATCTGGTAATTATGTATTAGATTATAACTGTGATGAAAATATTGTGAGGAAATTTGCTAACTGAGATCACCTATGTGTATAATCCGGTCAATAAGATTAGACATACGCGGCGACATTATTTGTTTCAGGGGCACGAGCTAATCGGCGTGGGTCGTTACCAATTATGTGTATCAGCAGGCATGTATTTAACGATCTGACGTTTAACGCGCAGTGAAAGCATTGTATGTTTGGAGTCGCTGGTAGTTTTCCAATTACAGAGCATAATGCGACTCAGTGGCGCACAATGCCGAATTATGCTTATGGTTAATTGGAACGTGAATTAGTTTTCAAATGCACCACCAGAGGCCACCATCCATACTTATCGTCGTGATCGTAGAATAACGTCCGATTTGAAAAAAATCACTTTTTACCATATTTGGATACTACATTGTCTAAATATTATTGCTACATTAAAAAAAATTACATGTATTTTAGATTTAAAATTAAGCAGTTGGTAAAGTGACGGATATGATAGATTCTCATAGTAAAATGATGCTTGTGTATTTTTAAAATGGCTGTCCTGTAAAGTTTAATATATGTCAGATCCGTCACTATTCTACGACTACAACGTTATATTTATTTTTAACACAATTTGAATTAACATTGAATTTCCAAAAAACAACGACGAAGCGAAAGCTTTAAAAAAATTTCAACAATAAACAATATTACTAACGATAATATATAAATAAAATTTCGATCAATGCTAATTTAAAGAAAAAACACTTGTTAATTTTCTGTCACTGAGTTAGTATTCGATTGCACGCATCACTTTTGAGAGTGCTCGATTATGCTAAGTGTTGCAGTAGTTGAAACATTTAACGTTGAGCATTATGTCGCATCATGCGCTCTAATGCTGTAACTGGAAAACATACGCTATGTCCTCGAGCGTCTGTTTCAAATATTTAACCGATTTATCTAATATTTACTTTACTGTCTAGTTGTTCATTGATTGATCGTTTTTCCCCGGGGAAAACTGTACCTTACCAATGCCGCGAACTCCAGTGGACGACTGGAAGATATTTGCAGAATAGATCGGTCTGTATGTCTCACAGACACATCTATATAAGTTTTACTGTTTGGTCCCATTAATCACTACGTTCAGGGACTAGGAATCATACTAAAAGGTTATTTTAAAATATAAAAGACCTCCAGCGACTAGCCCGTTTGACTTCATATTGTTTCTTAGAATCTCAAAATTGGGATATTTAATCGGGAATCATATTAATTAAACGCTTATTTAAATATTTTAAATTTCGCTAAACAAACTTCGAGGTCCAATTTAGAAACCATTTTACTTTTTCCAGGAAAATAATTAACATGTGGTTATTTTGGATTGTTTATAGTTTTTCGTTTAGGACATTATATTAAAGCTAATTAGCTAACTAAATCTTGTGTCCAGTTGTCATATACTAAGTCAAATTTGCCTCTCCGTGATAATTTTTTTCCTGAGAAAAGGTGCACAAGAAAATGAGCTATATAATAAATAATAGGACATAGAGTCCCATTACCGGACTCGGGTCTCCCCTACAGGGAACTGCTAAAATGACCGCCACGCTAGTCCGAAGCAGATTGGCGGCTTATATATATTTTTTATATAGCTGGAGTTCAGCAGACAGGCTAGCGGCCCACCCTAAAGCAAGTGGTCATCGCCGCCTATGGACGTTTGCAACACCAGAGGCATTGCCAAAGCACTGGCGGCCTCTAACAAATTTTATAACGCCTTTTTTCGAAAAACTCCATATCGTACTGCGATGGGAAAACCTCAGTCGGAAGCTCATTCCAAATCCGGAGAGTACGCAACATGAACGTTCTCGAAAACCGTTTAGTACAAGAAAACAGATGCTCCAGGAAATGGGGATGAACATCCAGCCGATTATAACGGTGAAGACAGTATGCCGGTTTTCTCACGACGTCACATGTACTAACAATGTGCGCATTAGGGTATAAGAACTTCCTAAGAGTGGCTACTATCACGGAAATTAAAACTGTGAACTCTAGCTTCGATTGCGATAGCATTTGGCTACCTACCTGACCATGATATAATGGTGGTTTTTCCATATGCTGTCTGCACAGGCTTTAACATGAAACCCTTATTGTTGCGTGTCTTCTTCCTACCCTTATCTCACAATATATAGGGACGGCAGACCATGTTTGTATGAATCTATAAAATGAATCACCTCTATTACCTTGGTGCCTATCATACGATCTTGAACTATTAGATGAACTTTACAAATTAATTAAACAATAGCCCTTCCTAGCCAAAATCGTATTATTTACCACCTGCGTCACAAAAGACAGAAACGTCGGCCTTGGATGGTCACTAATAAAAATTTGGCCACGTTATAAATTTCAATCAACTCCTTACAAGCTCCCAGTGTACTAATGTTGTCAATGCAAATTTAACGATCGACGATCGTAACGTGCAATGAACTCGACAATGAGTTTTATTAGATACTAGTTCCGTGCGCGATCCACGTGGCCATTTATTTTACGCAAATCAGATCAAAGCAGTTTATGCTCATTAGAAGTGTAGGGGATACCACCAAGGACTTCATAATCCAAGCCGTTCGATCCCGCTAAATAATGAACGAAGCTATGATGCAAAGGTTTCTTTTCAGGGTTAAAGAGACTGCCCGCAGTCACACCTCGAAAACGACGCGCACTACATCTGCCCTGTAACGGTACTTTATAGTTGATCCAGATCGTCAAACTGCAAGCTTTAGACGCAACCGTCATAACTTAGATAATTTTAAGTAGTTGGTATAACTTAATTATTAACGAACTAAAGTATCCGAACACTTGCAAGCAAGGGGTTAAGACTCCCTTGGTAAGGTTAAGTCTAAGACCCACAATCAGCGGTACAGACAGGCTGATGATGATGATGCTGTTTATAGAGATTTATATCCGTGCACGGGCGGAGAAAGAATACTAACCTCTGCGGCCCATAGGAAACCGTAACTGATAAATTCTAAGCGGGCCGTCAGCCACTGTCCCATAGTAATAAAAAGGAATTCGTTTCAAAATTTATAAATTTTTTACCTATATTATGACCTCCATGTTTATAAAAAGAAAGAAAAATATTTATTTAGGTAAAACTAGCCCTAAAAACGTTCTAACCCAGCATAAACTGGTTACAAAAAACCAGCACTGGTCTTCCGTTAGAATCCAGAAATGAGCGACATGATAATCCTGTATTGCATTCCAACAATTGAACTGCATTGTCTTGCAAGTCCTATATATGCCTTCGAATAACTAATCAGCAAGTTCCATAAGCATCGGTTAGCAGGGCGGACTAGAAGAAAACTCATTTGCATCAACAGACAGGATAACAGCCCGCTTAGTAATAAGCAGTTACCCTCACTTATAGATGTTTGCGACGCCAGGAGCACCACTAATATGAGTTGTTCACTTAGGGGAACTGAAACCTGGGTCAATGCTGGAACACAACACACAACACATAGGGTTATTTTGGCGACATATTTGGATATCAGGAATCGTTGCCATCCAGATAGGCTGGAAGCCCTACCGTCTAGTCTGTGTTTTATTTACCCCGGTCGCAGGGGTTAGTTAGTATTCATACTCCGCTCCTGAACGGAGGATGAGTTTGTGACTAAAGTAGAAACATTTCAACTTTAAAATATTTAAATTATATCGAATTTGTATGTAGGAGTCATTTTCAGTCGGGAGTGAGTTCATCAAGTGATTGAAGGACAATAGAGATTATTGTAACATCAATGAAGAACAGCCGTAGACGCGGACGGTTGATGAATGAAGAGGCATTCAATTCACTGACGAATGACCACACGTAGGTATCGATAAGGCTTTGGCACGTGAACACTTCCTTAATATTTCAGGCACTGAGTCACAATGTAAAGTGATATAGATAAAATGGAATCAGATAATGGCATATTAACTTCAACAACCTGTGTGGCACAACAGCTTTCGCACGTCGGTACGCTTCTGGGCGTGTTTACAATAGACAAGTGTAATAGGACATAAGTTGTCCATAACATACACTCTCTGATGCTTACTTTAGGACTAGATGGCGCTGTGTGAATTGTCCCAGGTCCCAATATATCTTTCTCCTGCCTTATCTGATATAGTATATACATTATTTAAATAAAATTTTGATGTTGCATTATTGACTTATTTTGAAAAAAGCTAAAAAACATGATAACTCAAAAATGGCTCACTTTTGTATAATGGGGGTTTAAATTATCACAAATAGTCACCCCTATCATCTCCTCACGGGAATACGTCGAATTACCAATAACCATGCATTTATTTACATTTTTAGTTTTACGTATAACATTTTCCTTCAGCAGCAAAAATAAGTAGATCCCATATGATATGGAAATTGACGTCAAACAATATTAAACTAATGTATTAAAGCAATAATATGACTCCGTACGAGCTCAGCTCAACGTTAATTATTCAAGCAAAAATTAAACCGTCAAAATCTCAATCGCAAAGAGAGATATTATGTTAATTGGATCATTAACCGAATGGGCTTCTAAGGAAATTATAGGTGGTCCTACTGTATCATTAACGTGTTTTTTGTTAACCATCTCGTGTTGTTTGTTCAACGCGGCGTTTTAACGTGATTATTTCGGCGATGGTTGATTCTCAGTCTATTTTTGTTTGCTGATGACTGTATTAAAATTGGCGATGAGGTTAACTTAATCTTGAAATGTTGTAGTATTTTTGATGGTTAATACATTATTTTATCCGTGTAGGGGCGGAGAAAGAATACTGCGGCCGGGGTCGGTCTATCGTAAAAGGCGACAAAACAAGCCTAGCTACGTGGTAATACCTCGAGCCCGTCTGGATGGCGACCACCTTTGGTCTTAAGTATGTCGCCATAATAACCTAGTGTTGTGTTCCGGCATTAGTGACCCAAGTTCCTGTACCCTTATGGGACAGCCGCGTGTTCGCGATGCCATTGGCGTTGTAGATACCCATAGGCGACGGTAACTGCTAAATTCTAGGCGGGCTGTCAGCCTGTCTGCTGGCCTACAGCTATAAAAAAAAGTTTCATTGCTGTGGAACAGTAGACATATTGACTGTTCACTTAATAAGTTAACATCGCCTATGGATGTTTGCGACGCTCGGAGCACCGTTAAACTAGAACCAGGGATACACAGGAACACAACATACGTTCATAATGGCGGTATATTTAGGGACCAGGTGTTTTGCAATCCGAACTAGCCAAGGTTAGGGTAGTCGCCTTTTACGACAGGAAACCCTGGGCCGCAGGTGTCAGTATTCTAATTCCGCCCCCACTCGGAGAGAGTTTATTAGATTAGTATAAACGAATATCTGTCAATCACTAATTCCAATGAAATGATTTTTGAGAAATTGAATGCCCAATTTAGTTTAATTGAAAAGCCTGTATGATGATATGCTGCAGCCTGTTAAAAATTATCCAAATATTTTTAACTTTAAATCCCTTAATTAACTAAACACTACATATTTATTAAGATGTTTAATAAGGATCTAGCGTAGGGTTCCGTAAATATGAGAAAAAACGGCTTGAGTCCAACTATGAACCTCACGGCGCAATAAATTAAGCCATGTGAGGTCACGGGTGACCTGGATGGCGTATAACGTGTTAAGAAAGAAGGCCCTATTATTTGGCCGAGACTACACGGCCGAACCGAGCATCATTGGAGAATAATACCGAAACTTTCACAATAATAAAGTTCCACAATATACTTAACACAATAATTCTTCATACAATATCATAACCGTTTATTATTCTTTAATATAAGGGATTTTCCAAATGGACATGACTATTCAATTGATCTTTTAATAGTGTGTAAAGTATATTCTTAGAATATCATAACAAAAAGTCGCACGTGTGAACAGTACATATATTATTCGTCACTTAACACTGAATATTATTGTATTCAATTTTTTATTTACATACAACTTACTGCCCCGATTGTTCTTGTACTGAGTAAAAATAATGATGGCAGAAATATAAACGATCAGATCATGTCTAAGGAGACGAGGCTCGCAGTGGGCGTTTCTCTAGCATCTGTAAAACTCCCACTTTTTTCCGGGAAAAACTGCACTTTAACAGTTCCACGTCGAAACTCCGGGGAAAAACCGACGCGGAAAATATGTGGGGTTCTCCACCTTGCCACTGCAACCACGTATCTGACTAGCAAAAGATAATCATGATGAACGCGGCGGCATACCTACTAAATAGCCTTTGTGTGGGCTGGTATGTATCGACTTTTGGTCATTGTGCTGCGACAACGGATAGAATTCCCACTACTCCAAGCATCCTAATCTGCTATGTACCAACGGTGAAGGGAATCGTAGTAAGAAAATCTGAATACCGAGATCCCCGGTCTTTTATTTTCGTGCAAATCAAGACATTCAGATAAATATTGAAGTAGCAAGAACATAATATTTATTAATTACTTTTACAATGGCTCAGATGAACAGACTGAACAGTGTTAATATTTCGATATACATAAAACACATCGATTATGCTGCCTATTGATCTCGAACTAAATGTTTGGAAGCAAAAAATAAATGGGCAAATCATATTACAAGAGTGACGCCTAAAGCCGTACATAGCTGTTTTAATGAGGAAGCCAGGGCCGGACTATATATTTTAAATAAATAGAATACTGTACTAACAAGCTAATTTGATACTTGTATTAAAATAAATATTATAAATTAATGGAATTATTTTACTCATCTAAGCAAATTGTGTGTATATTTTTAGTATTTCTGTACGATGCCGGTCACGGACCGAGATTGCACCGTACAGGAATGAGAAGGATAGCTCGAGAGTAGTTGACTGTATGAGAGAGGAGGGGAGAGGAGCGGTGGTTAGAGAGACGTGATACCTTGTAGTGGGCAAATAAATTCGCACTGACCGTAAACCTCCCCTAATTTCCTCCAATCCGCTCTGTGTCTTGCAACTCTTCGCCAGTCCCAACTCTTTCTAGGATTTCCCCTCAATCTTTTCCCATTCCACGGTATCCAATTTAATATTATATAAGTCCAACTGTTGTCTTCTTGTCTTACTAGGTGGCCTGCCTATTTACATTTTAATCCAGGAATTCTATTGTTAACATCTGTTATTTTAGTCATTTCCCTTATTTTTTTTATTTGAAATTATATCTAGCAATTTTATTCCTAATACGAGTATACTCTTTTCCATTTTCCGGCCAGAATCTCTACGTCCTTTTTTCTTAACACCCATGTTTGAATAGAGTAGATTAAGCATGGGAGAATTACTGTATCGTATAGTTTCCTTTTAATTTCTATATGAATTTCTTTGTTTTTTTATAATGTCTTTCAAGCCATAATTTATTTTCTAAGGTTTTTCTATTCTCTTATTGATTTATTTTTCGGTAAGATCTAGCAAAGTACAAAACAAGCTTTGAATGTAACTTGGAATCAATCACATCTACGAAGAAGTATTTCTAATAATTCTTTCATCTCTATATTTTGAAATTTACAATTAGTTAATAAAAGTAAAATAATACAGCTAACAAAAAAAAACTAATAACACTTTATGACGCTTACATAAACTGTCACTGTCGCTGTAGCAAATGTTACGAGTATTTACGTTACATTACAAACTCTTTTTTTCCAAAACCAAAATTCCAAATCCGCCTGTCTAATTACGTATGATCCAAAACCATATTGGATATCACATTGTATTTTAATGCCAAAGGCCATATATCGCAATTAATTTGTCCAATAAATCCCATATGGGTGGCAACAGTATGGGTACGGTATTTATTTAAGACCGGAGTTAATATGAGTGAAACTTGAATTATTTATTTATCATTGAACCTTTTTTCACCTTTGTACCTAAAGAGATAATATTTGGCTTGAAAATATTTGATAAAATTTACATCTTATATTATTTTTAGAGGATACCAGCTGTGCCCGCAACTCCGTCCGCGTGGAATAGTGACTTTGGGCAGCATTTTTTGGATAAATCTTATGGTTTATTTTGGATTACTAACCCTATAAACCCTAAAATATAAATAAATGAAATATGCAAACAGTGTTATCGAATGCAACTGTTACGCCATGCGCCTCCGGAATACGTGCGTTCGAACCTACAAGGTCCAGCCTAAGCTGAACCCTATTTCATATGATTGATGATATAAATCTGAGGTCCACTTAAATTATAATATAACATTTCCGAAACTTATAATTTTTAACAAAAACTATTTTTTTTCTAAAATAGAAATAGCCTATGTTACTTCTTGTTACATCAGCTATCTGCCAGTGAAAGACCCGTCAAAATCGGTGCAGCCATTTTAGATTTTAGCCGGAACAAACAGTCAAAAATTGTAAAAAATGTTGTTTTGGTATATGTACCGTGTATACGTCCGAATGCACTTAGTAAAAAGCGGTTATTTTAATATTACAAAAAGACCCTTCAATTTTATATATTTGTATATCTATACAGGTATATCTTTACCTATCTAGGTAGTTAGAAAAAAAATATTTTCGTTTTTGGTATAATAAAAAGAAATCATTGTTAATAAATAAATATACTACAGGTACCTGGTAGTAGTTAAGTGGTTTTACATTATTATTACACTCGGAGACTAATCTATAAGTCCCGGCTTCGAATCCCACGGTGGCTTGCACCGCTTAGGCAGTATTTCTCGTCTAATGTGCCCAAGTGCCATGTACCGACGGTGATGGAAAACATCGCGAGGACATCTGCGTACCGACATCACCGGTATGTGTAACACGCCGTGGACAAGCGTGGGGAGTATTCTACCCGTTGCGTTCCCATAAAATGAATATACTGTGACGATTCAACTAGCGCCATCAAATGCCAAATAGAGCGCTTGTGTTATGATTACTAGATAACTTATACACTACTTATACACTTTTGTAAAGAAATATTGGGTGTCAACTCAAACCTGGGACGGGAATTGACTCCTGACCCCTGAAACGACATCAATGTAAATGAGAATTCATAAGAAGTGTACACTTTGGGTGCTAACGAGTGAACAGCTTAAAAAAAAAACATATCCATAAGACATGAACTCTGCACGATTTTCAGTTCTGTAATCCCCTTTATCACGTTAAATAATGAAATTTCCATTAAAATATTAAATGAATATACTAAAACGATAAATATTTAATTTATTTTAATCAGTATCTCTGTCTATGCCTTCGGGATATAGGCGAAACGATATAATAGCTCATTAAAATTGTATGCGCACAAAACATATATCCTTAGTGACAGAACATAGATCTGCATTGATCAAGTAGCCCGGTCACAGAATGATAGTATTTAAATGTGGGGAGCTAAGTTTATAGTAATATTTTCAATAATATAATATTTTATTTTTATATGGTTTTAACATTCGTTCGTTCTTGAATTCGAATCTTTCAAATTGTAAAATAATCCAATATATAATGACTGCAACTTTTAATTTCGGAGCCTGTAGCCAGAGTTGTCAAACGGCAATACATTAGCGTGCCTGTGAGTTGAATTAGAAATTGTATAAATGAGTAGAGATAGAAACAGCAGACAGCCTATGGATGTTTGCGACGACAGGGGCACCACTAATGCTGAAACACATGTCAAGGTTATTATGGTGGCATATAGAAACCAGGAGCGGTGGCCATCTAAACGAGCTTGGAGCCCTACCACCTAGCTAGGGTTGTTTTGTCGCCTTTTACATGAGCCCGGTCCCGGCCGTAGGACATACTGACCGTATTCTTATTTCACCCCTGCACGGAAAAATAACATTTTGGAAAAAGCAGAGTAGGTAAGATTGAACTCTGAAAGCCTTATATTTGTATTATTGTTGTGTATTACAGATAATATCCAACAACTCAGAGGCGCAACGGCTTTCACACGTTAGAAAGTCTGCGGGATACGATTCCCATACCGAGGCTTGGTGTTTGTGTATAAAATAAGTTTATTTATAAAATAAAATCATATAAGTAGTATATAAGTTGTGTAGTATCCATAAAACAAAGGATCTGCAGCTTATTTTGGAATATATATTTAGTTAAAATTAGTTCCATTATATCGGATAAAGGCAAAACACAGATAATCTAACTTAATAGCTACACAAACATAGCTGCCAGTTTTTGAGAACTTGGCATCCACACCGCTTGTTATCTGTGTCAGATATACAGTTCTACACGTTTTATGTCTAATGTAATTGAATTTATGAAGCCAAGCCTAAGATCCAAAGGGAAATGGAACAGTTGTACATAGCCTTGTTCGTTTAATGTCAGTGAAAAGTAACGTACAGCGGACATGAAACATTATGGCCGTTACATTTAATATTAATGAATTGGATCAAGATTTTAATTACAAGTATCGAGGTCACTTAGTAATAAAGCTTAACACTAAGTCATCCTTATCTTATAGACACACTATAACTTGTTATTCCTAGAGACTGACGGATATTAGTGAATAGAGGCTTATAATATATACATATATATATATATATATATATATATATATATATATATATATATATATATATATATATATATATATATATATATATATATATATATATATATATATATATATATATATATATATATATATATATATATATATATATATATATATATATATATATATATATATATATATAATATACATATATATGTTATCCGTGCTGGGGTAGAGAATAAATAGTATCTAAAAGGCGACAAAACAACCCACCCTAGCTACGTGGCAGGGCCCCAAGCCCGTCTGGATGGCGACCATCTTTGGTCTTAAGTATACCGCCATAATAACCCTGTGTTGTGTTCCGGCATTAGTGACCCAAGTTCCTGTACCCTTATAGGACAGCAGCGTGTTCGCGATGCCACACCAGATGCTAGCGTTGCAAACACCCATAGGCGACGGTAACTGTTGAATTCTAAGCGGGCCGTCAGCTTGTTTGCTGCCCTACAGCAATGAAAAAAATAACCAGTTTTAATTAGTAAAGAATCAAGCCGATTTTATGTTTGAAACATTAAACAATGGCCTAACATAGATCAACCTGAAGACTAAGGCAGGATCTCGAGGGTACGTAATTTGATTTGATATTTTTATCGAAAAAATCTGTCGTGATTACCACTATTTCGATCAAACTTGAATACTCATAAAATATTCAAAATTATCGAAACAATTTTAGCCAACGATCAAAGATTACAGTTCGTACTTATCTAATTAAAATCCAGGCAATCTATAATATATACTACAACATATAGGAGAAAAGGAATAAATAAAAATTTAATCAATATAAAGAACTAGATAGAGCAAACCTAATAGCCTAATAGGCTAATAATTCAGAGCAAACGGAACGGAATTCAAATCTGAGGATCAATTTTCTGAACACAAAGAACGCCCTCTCAAAAGCTATCAATATCTAAAAAGCCAATTTTCAGTAAACATTAAACAAACATACCATTGTCGCTCCCTTTCCTAAACAATTAAAGGGCCCCTAAACAGTCCCAAAAGGACTTGACGATATCTTTGTTTGGGCATAAGGAGATCTCAAACTAGATGCCATTGTGTTGAGTGGGGTGGCCACGTTGTGCATATTGTTACGGCAATTCCGTTTCAGAGATTGTATACACATTATGAAAGCTGAACAAATACCATACAGTACACATTAAATATACGAGTATATTATATAAACACACTCATAGAAACACGCTGACGTATATACACACCCTCACGCACAATACTCATACATACATTTATTATACTTTATTCAAAGACACACGATTATATATGTAAATCTATGAATATTAAAATTTAATATTATATATACTTATATTTAATATAAATATATATCGACACGACTCAACTAAAAAGTCGTAAAGCGTCAGCAGTCGTATCGTGTAAAGAGACCTCCACCGGCCGCCATGCAATGTGCAGAGTGAAGTTTGCGCGCTTGACTTTAACAAAAACAAACAGTTCGCTGCATAAAAGTAAAAATAAATACACTATTATAATATTAATATAATTATTATATACGTTAAAATAATTGTGATAATCCATTGTGCCTATAGTGTGAATTATAATAGTAGTGATCACGATTAAATGTGAGGTGGGTACCGGCACACTTGTTTTTCATCAACTCCTCATATTTCTGGTGATCCCACATGAAAATGAGCACATCACGCAATCAAGGGCTGCTTCGCCTTGTCAAGGATTACTGGTGACGACACGAAGTATTACTATGCCAGCACGCTATTGGAGCACAGGTATGCAGCCGAAGTCAAAGATATTTTGACCAATCCACCTACAACTGTTAAATACGAGACCCGCAAGGTCAAGCTGATCAAACGTTTATCTGCATCTCGGGAGAAGGAAGTTACACAGCTGCTGATGCATGAGGAGCTTGGTGATAGACGGTCATACCAGTTCCTTCGTCACCTACGATACTTGGTAGACAAGGACATCCCGGATGACTTCATCCGCACTATCTGGACCAGCCGCTTGCCAACATCCTTCCAGTGATCGCTTCACAACTGCAGTCCACGCTGGAAGCCCTGAAAGAAAAGGTGCATGACCTTGCAACACCTCAGGTTAGTGCTATTGACAACATACTTGGTTCAGCCATAGAAGATTAAATCGCAGAACTGAACCGGAAAGTACACATTCTTGATGAACACAAAGAAGGCAGACTACGTTCCAAAAGTAGAAACCAGCGCAGCCGGAGTCAGACTGGTATCAGATCGGATTCGAACTACCGAAGATTTCAGGTATGCTTCTACCACCATAAATATATACCTATTATTATTAATTTTAATTGCCGTGGGACAACGGACAGACTGACGGCTCAGTTAATAGCAAGCAGTTACCGTCGCCTAAAGATGCTAGGGGCACCGCGAAGACGCTGCTGTCTCATAGGGGAACAGGAACAGGGTCACTAATCCCGGAACATAATGCAAGGTTATTATGGCAGTATACTTAAATACCAACGGTGGTTGCCATCCAGATGGGCTTGGGGCCCTACCACGTAGCTAGGATTGTTTTATCGCCTTTTAGAACAGGCCGATTCCAGCCGCAGGATCACTATCCCTGCACGGAGAGTGCATTAAAACATTTTTTACAAATCGGCTTCATTAGAATCTTCACTGAAAAATTAGCAACAGCATAAGTTGCAAAGTTTTATGAATATGAACTAAAACACAAACGCAATGTATTTAAGTAACGCAAATTAAGTAAGTCCACAGATAAAAAGCCGAATAGCAAAGTACAATGCACATATTTCTGTAACAAATATTTTAATAGAATAGGATTTTTCTAGGTCTATCTTATTATGATTATCTTATTGATACTATTATCTTACGTTCCCTCACATGATTATTTATGTAAATAATAATATAGAAAATATGGCTAAACTGGCATAAACACATAAACGGTAAATAATATGACACAGGAAGATCTTAGTCGGACGTTTGTTCCAAATCCGAAGTGTATGCGAAATGAAGCTGCGATCTCAAAGAAGTGTCCGTTTTTTCGCTTGTACAAGTATATGACTAATATTTAATCACGTTTTGAGACTGGCGCAATTCGATGAAGTTTAATACACCCTGGATGAATTCTGGCATTTAAATATTCAATTATGATTCTACGGCTTTTTTCCTTGTAAAAATCGAAAAATGTAGATTAAAAAACATTTCTAGAATATTCTGACTTTATCCTTCTTGTATCGCCTGAAACCTGGTTATCCTACTACAGCCCTACTGATTCTCATAAATAAATTACTCATTGTACTCTTTTTACTCGTGGGACGGGACAGCATCGGGAATGTCGACGCCGATTTACTAATTCATTTCGGCAAGTGGACCCCTTTGTAAGGACGACACGATCGCTGACGTTGTTGGTAATCTTGTTTGTCTTTGCTTCAGATTTAATACATTAGTAGAATTTGGTCGCTTATATTGTTTTAGATTACCTTTGTATACTGCAAGGGATGTTGCCTTACACAATGTTTTATTTTGATATTGATTGTATACTGGTACGACAGAGCCAATGTGTTTGTCGGATTTATTACAAGGGATTCCCCTCTCTTATAACACGTTCCTACTATTATAAATGTGAAAGTAACTCTGGTCTGTCTGTCACGATTTCACGCCTAAGCCGTGAACCAATTTTGTTAAATTTCGGTATAGAGATAAATTGTACCTTGGAGAAAGACATAGGCTACTATTTGTCGCGAAAATTAAACTTGAACGGGATGATATAAGGATGAACGTAATCATGTTCGGTTATTTATTCATGTATAGGGCAGAACAACGATTTCCATGTCAACTAGTATCCTATAAGATGGAAAAGAATTATGGCACTCATATTTACATTCATTTATTCATCAGCATTATGCATGGTATTGAAGGTGTTATCTATACATCTATACAAATAAATAAAATTGGAGGGTCTGTTTGTAATATTAAAATAACTGTTTTTTACTAAGTGTATTTGGATGTATACACGGTACACATACCAAAACAACATTTTTTACATTTTTTGTCTGTCTGTCTGTCTGTCCGTCTGTCTGTCTGTCCGTCTGTCTGTTTGTTCCGGCTAATCTCTGAAATGGCTGCACCGATTTTGACGGGACTTTCACTGACAAATAGCTGATGTATTAAGGAGTAACTTAGGTTATTTTTATTTTAGAAAAAAATAATATTTGTTGTTAAAAATGATAAGTTTCGGAAATTTCATATTCCAATTTAAGTTGACCTCAGATTTATATCATCAATCATACGAAATAGGGTTCAGCTTAGGGTGGACATTTTTGGTTGAATTTCCAATTTAAGTTAAACTCAGATTTATGTCATCAATCATAAGAAATAGAGTTTAGCTTAGGCTGGACTTTGTAGGTTCGAACGTATGTATTCCGGAGGCTCACAGCGTAACAGTTGCATTCGATAATACTGTCTGTTTGCATATTTCATTTATATTTTAGGGTTTGTAATCCAAAATAAACCATAAGATATATCCAAAAAATTCTGCCCAAAGTCACTATTCCACGCGGACGGAGTCGCGGGCACAGCTAGTAGTAATAATATAGGTGTATCATGTCTCGCCAAAAATAGGCATGCTAATATCGTAATATTAATACTAAATATATTAAATAACATTAGATTATTATTTAAATATGTTTGTATACAATATTTTCATTGCGTATAAATTATGTCACCTTGAATGCAATAATTTAGTCAAATTTAAAGTTATGTAATCTTGCATTTTATAAAAATATTTTTCAGTCAGCAATCAGATAACTTTTTATCGAACAATGTCCCATCATAACTTCCCCCACTACATCAGTCATTTACTTCGGTCGTCAACTTTTTAAAGTTGGAAACAACTTTAGATTGTAGCAACATGTCAGTATTGGTTAGTATATAATATAAAGGAAAATCCTAGGTAACGATAATTCATGGTATACAGAGTATACTTGACTTAAACTGACGCTTCATTTAAATCTTAATACCAATCCTGCAACACAATAAAGCTTTAACCCTTGACACTTCAAAGGGTAATGGAGACAGTTAACCTTGCCAGGAATTGTCAGAATTAAATATTCAAACACCGCAGCCGTGCGGATTTTATGTGTCAGTCACGCATTAAGCTTGGTACTGGAAGCTTATTTGTGTTTGTGTGCATCGACATTGGAGAAAGGTTACTAAGTTATGATATCGTCAATGGTATTATTGCTACTTTGTTGTTCTTTCTATATATATTCTACTTGACACTGGGAGGCCTAAAACTTCAGCATACCTTATTGCGCTTCTCCCAGGAGTAGTCTTGGGAGAAGCGCATGATTATTATATTTTTTTATTAGATCATTATACTCTTTGCTGTCAGTGTCTGTGAACTAACAATTCCATAATGATGGCAAAACAATAATTTGCTATTGTTTTTTAAGACTCACTAGGAAAAAATACAGAATGGGACTATTCTCATTCTGATTTCTAGTTAATAATGTTAGATGGAGCCTTCACTGATTGATTGACTGACTGCCTGATTGCCACGACGATGTTTTCATGGTTTAATGTAGCAAAAACAGCATCCTATTATAAAAGTTAGAAAATAAAACCAACGTGATCATTGACCACCACAAATATCGAATTATCTAATATCGAAAAAGCGCTTTCACTTTTATCAATTATTTTTCTTACACTGTCCATTTCTTGGTATTTCATCGTCTTTTTTTTATTATATTGTTGTTAGTTTTCCTATCCAGTCGACAGGTGTCTCCCCTCCTACTATTACTTGCCAATAACCAAAATTCATTATCTATCAAAATATATATAATAGAAACGGAAACAATTCCGCTGGTATAATATCTATAGCAAAATTATGGTATTATAAATTAAATTAAAAATATAAACATTAAATTATTTGGGCATTAATTATTATATTATTTCTTTTAGTATTATGTATTAATTTTGTTGATTGCGTTTTTAAACATTTACAAACTTCCGGTTAGTTTATGTTAAGAAAACATACATTTAGCTTTTTTAAAAATGATATTATAAATTTAAGAAATGTCAGTACCAGAATGATGCTATTTACATTACACCTAAATCTAACACTGTTTGTCTATTTTTCTAGTTTCTTTCATACCTGTCTCACACACTTTCTAATAAAATGCGAAAGGATCGAAAAACACGCATATACAAGGGTTAAAGACTTCAAGGCCCAAGAACACTGGCTAGATGGTTAATAATCTTGTATAAACCAAATTTAGACATCTCTATTTTCTTATATTATCGATG
Organism: Malacosoma neustria; assembly: GCA_963693495.1. Lineage (NCBI taxonomy): Eukaryota > Metazoa > Arthropoda > Insecta > Lepidoptera > Lasiocampidae > Malacosoma > Malacosoma neustria. The sequence continues at coordinate 13,467,723 of OY856390.1, forward strand.
TCGCGGATGACCATTGATGCGCTTCGTCCTGTGTAATAACGCAACAGTGGATTCCAGTCTCTTAACACGTGTAATAACATTTTGCAATTGGGCCTTGTCAGCCATATGTGGCAGTCACCATTATTTATTTATTTTACTATTATAATAATTATGTAATATGTAACGAAAATACTATAATAAAACATTCCATTTCCAACATTCAACAATAGAGCTGGTGCGGCTTGTGAAGCGGCTGAAAAAGCTAAAGCATGCAAATACAGAGGTCTAGGCTCCGAATATGATTTTGTCCCATTCGGTGTCGAGACCCTTGGTCCGTGGGGTCCTAGCGCTATAAGGCTTTTTAAGGAAATAGCAAAGAGGTTAGTCGACATCACAGGAGATCGAAGAGCTGGCAGCTACCTCGGACAAAAAATTAGTCTAGCTATTCAAAGGGGGAACGCTGCCAGTGTCTTCGGAACCTTGCCTAAAGGGACTCCTTTTAATAATATATTTTAGTTATTTTATTACATTTTTTAAGGTTTTTAGTTTTAAATAGTTATACCTAGTCAGGTCATAAATTCTGTCACATGTTTAATGTAAAATAATTGTAACAAGTTTATTAATTATGTAACCATTCATATACCAAAATGAACTTAACAAAACATAGATTCTTATGACATTAAAGTTTATTCAAAATGACCTCCGTGATTTTGAATACAAGCCTTCAATCTGCGCGGCCAGTTGTCTATCGCAGCACGAACGAGGTCCATGTCAATATCGGCGGCTGCCTTAATCAAGGATGTCTTGAGTGACTCCAAATTGGGATGAGGCTTTGAGCACGCCTTTTCCTCCAAGTGTTGCCATATCTTGTAATCTAACGGATTCAAATCTGGACTGGAGGAGGGCCAGTCTTCGTGCCGGATGAAGTCGATTTCACGCGCCGCCAGCCAGTCTTGTGTGCTCTTCGCTCTATGAGCTGGCGCCGAATCTTGTTGGAATACCCAGTGCCTGTTATTGAACATGGTATGAGAAACAGGTTCCACAAGGTTCGTCAGCACTGTATTTTGATACACAACAGCATTCGTTTTTACACCTTTCTCACAAAAATGTACCTCTGTTAAGCCCCAATAAGAAACTCCCAACCATACCATGAGCGAGGATGGAAAATGACCTCGTTGGACACGCGGAATACGGTTACTCGCTTCTTCACTACTGTGTGCGTACACCTTATCATTTTGTTTGTTGTAGCTCTCTTCTACGGTAAACATTTTTTCATCCGAAAAAAGAATTTCCCGATATTTTTTTCCCGCGTACCGCTTCAACAAAGCGCGGCATCTCTTCAGTCTCAGGTCCATTAGACGAGCATTCAAACGATGTCCTGTTTTTCTTCGATATGCCCGAAGCCCTAAGTCTTCATTTAACACCCTTTTCACCGTGGTTCTGCTTAACCCCATCTGAAGGGCCAACAGTTTCTGCTTACGTTTGGGATTTCTTTGAATTCGTGCCTTCACAGCTTTTATCACTGCTGGAGTCCTAACAGACCGAGGGCGACCACTTCTTGACCTGTCATCTACACTAGAGTCTTCATTGTATCGTTTGATGGTACGATAAAACGAATCTTTTGGTTATATTCAAATTTTTAAGTATGTTAAAAATTTGAATTGGCGCGTAACCGCAACGATGCAACGCAATAACTGCAACACGGTCTTCTTTAAGCGTCCACTCCACATTTAAAAATGAGTAAAATTCTAAAAGTTATACATTTTTATTTTCATGAACAATTCGAAATTCTAATTCAATAAACTTTTTTGTGGCCAGCATTCTAAAAGAAAAGTTTTTACTGTGTGACAATACTTATGACCTGACTAGGTATATACGTTTTAGACATAGGTAAACATTCCTCACATTACATGGACATAGTTTACAAAAAAAAAAAATGTGTTAAATAATAAATAAATCAGGACATTTTACACAGCACTATATAGCTTCAAAGTAAATACCCACTTGTGTATTTACTGTACTGTATGTAATACTAGACAACGAATATACTGTAGTTTTCTTTTTTTTAATAAATACATATTATACATAAACACCCAAACGCTGCTGGACGGGAATCGAACCCGTGACCTCCGCCAGCGTACCGGTCTCTTAATATAAAGCTTTCACTGGTAATGCCCATAATTAATAGCGTATAAAGTTGGAAAAGTTTAGAAGAAGATTTGCATGTCCATTTGTGTAACAAAATTATTTGATATTAAATAAAAAATGTAGATAAATCCCCCAAATTAGTATAACATAGAAATATTCTTTTGTTTATCGTATTTTGATGTTCGATTTAAGGTAATAAAAATTGTCTTACCAATTTTATCACCTCACATGCCTCGTAATAAACGCATACGTTATGGCCGCAGCAACATTGTTTTACACTTCCATAACCCTCTGGCTGCGTGTTTTGGTTCGAAAGTGTTGTTCTCGAAGGCAATGAAAGCTATTAACACCTATTTTACCCACGACTGTACCCTGGATATGACTACTCATAGAAATTGTCTAGGGGCACCAACAATCCATTTGCTTGAGTAATAAAATGTTAGTGATGTACAATAGTTTATGTATCTGTAACATAGTACAACATTGTATAACGTTTTAAGCTAATTTCAGACTACGCTATACTATTGTGCTATATAGTATAGCAAAGAAGGACCTAATGCTATACTATATAGCATGGCGTTCACATTATGCGATATTATCGCAAGCATTTATAGTATATAGCAACCTCAGTTCTTCTTTCTTCTCTAGCAAGTAATATAATAAATATATTAGGAAAAATCACACAGAGCCATCTAGTCCCAAAGTAAGATACCATAGACTGGAACATAAAATATTAAAAAATATTGTTTCCCTAAATATCAAACACAAATTTGCTGATGATGAAAGCAGTCTTTTTAAACACTGCAAGATTTTACCTGTAGAAATTCAATTTAAAAAATAATACTCAAGGAAAACTTTTTTAATAAAAAAATACAAACTAAACTGAAGCACGCTGTATATACTCGGGCCGCTGCTCAAAACCGGTTTGCTATCAGCGGCGCGAAGAATATGTACGGCAAGTGCACAACTACCTACTTAGTTCCAAGATTATTAAACGATTTACCAACAAATATAAGAGATAATATAACCCAAAAAAATATTAAAGCCTCACTTAAAAAATACTTTTTAGAGAAATTGTAATCTAAATTTACTCAGTCATTTGAACGTGCGTAGACTTAAGTTTCGATGGCATTGTACAAACCTTAGTGGTTTTTTGTGCTATTATTTTATTAAGCCAATGTAATAACTGTGAATTTGATAAATAAATTAAAAAAAAAGTAGCATAGCACTTGTGTTATGGTCACTAGACATAACTGATAAACTACATACATGTATATACTTTTTTTGTAAATATATCCATATTATACATAAACACCCAGACGAGAGACGGAAATCGAACCCATGACACCACATTGAGGTCGTCAAAATTATTATTATGAAACATACTTTATCTCGACGTATGTCGGTTTTTCATGAATATCCCGTCCTGTAGCACACGGGAAGAGAGATATTCATGTCTCCCCTAACTATTTAGCACGATGAGTGAGTGTTGTGTTTTGTGGTCTTCTCCCTCTCCCTCTGCTTCTTTCCTGATGTGCGTTTGGCGTGTATCTTGGTTGGGTGTTTGTGGTGGTCTGTTGTTGTGTGTTTGTGTGATTCGTGGTTTATTATGATATTATAATAATTTTTTATTTCTTTATTTCACAAATTGTTTATACTTTTTACAATACCTTACATTTTTTATAAAACAGTACCACAGTATTATTTTTATAAAAAATAAACAATAATAAAATATCCTAAAAAATATAAAAAAATCGTCTTCCAACAACAGCGGGTATAATAATTATTATTATTACCATAATACATTTTATAAATTTTAGTGACATAATCTTAGCATAACATTTTATCCGTGCAGGGGCGGGGAAAGAATACTAACCTCTGCGGCCGTGGTCGGCCTGTCATAAAAGGCGACAAAACAACCCACCCTAGCTACGTGGTAGGGCCTCAAGCCCGTCTGGATGGCGACCACCTTCGGTCTTAAGTATGCCGCCATAATAACCTTGTGTTGTGTTCCGGCGTTGGTGACCTAAGTTCCTGTACCCTTATGGGACAGCAGCGTGTTCGCGATTCCACTGGCGTTGCAAAAGCCAATAGGCGACGGTAACTGCTAAATTGTAAGCGGGTCGTCAGCCTGTCTGCTGTACTACAGCATTAAACAAAAAAAATAGCATTGCGGCTGCGACCTTAATCTGTTTCCCGGGGTCCGGACTAACGTTGGTGATCGATCTATATGACGTTTCTTGCTTCTTCAAAGGAACCATGTTGAAACGGACAAGATAGGTCTTGTCGTTGGTAACGAATAAATAACTTGCGATTCGAAGGTTTTGGGTAGTTTGTGTTTGTGATGTAACGATTACATCACGATCTTGTGCATCATGTTTGTGAACATGATGCACAAGATCGTGATGTAATCGTTACATCACGTTAGTAGTTCGGGGGGCCCACACATATAAAAATAGTTTGGGAACTTCATAATAACTTAAAAATGTATTTATTGGCACTTTTCTATGATACTTTCTATTTTCGTGTATACATAACTAAGATTTTTTTAATACTGTAGGGCAGTTACCGTCGCCTATGGGTGTTTCGAACGCCAGTGGCATTGCGAACATGCTGCTGTCCCATAAGGGTACAGGAACTTGGGTCACCAATGGCGGAACAAAACACAAAGTTATTATGGCAGCATACTTAAGACCTATAATATGCATCAATTTATTTATAAAACAAGGCGGTGGCGGCTTCTCTAAAGAAGTTTATCCACGATATGATCATCTTCAATTGAGCCTTTATGGTCTTTTAACGAGACCAACATATCATAAAAGGGGCGATCTAAGATTTGTCCAATTTCTCTAGAGAAAGTGAAATTGATTCATTGAGAGACTTTATGAGGATGACAAATAGGTTAATTGTCCTAACAAATAAGTTCTTTTTGATAATTAATACCAGCAAAGAAGGGGTACCATTTGGTTTTTCTATTAAGGATGTGGAAGATCAGGCGGTAGTTGGTACCAATTTAACCCAATTCAAGTAATGTATACTATCTTATCCGTGCAGGGACAGAGAAAGGATGACCTCTGCGGTCGGGGTCGCAACTGTCGTAAAAGGCGACAAAACAACCCACCCTAGCTACGTGGTAGGGCCCGAAGTCCGTCTAGATGGCAACCACCCTTGGTCTATAAAAATGCCGCCAAAATAACCTTGTGTTGTTTTCCGGCATTAGTGACCCAAGCTCCTGTACCCTATGGGACAGCAGCGTGTTCGTGGTACTCCTAGCGTCGCAAACATTCATAGGCGACGGTAACTGCTTACTTTTAAGTAGGCCGTAAGCCTGTACCTATGGTGTTCCTCAGCCATAAAAAAAATTAAATACATTCCACGATCACAATTTCCGTTTTCTCTATACATGGTCTCCATGATTGTTGACTGTTGATTATAAAAAAATTTCATGATTACAAATCATCACTTTATTGCTAAAAACTCTACGGACTTACCATAGTTATTGTGGTCATTGGTTCTACATATAGATTATAAACCGGCATTAATATCTTCTAAAAGAATAATATTACATTAATGATTAAATATGTATATTATAAATGCTAAAGTGAGTTTGTTTGTTTGTTACGCTTTCACGCCTGAGCCCTGAATCAATTTTGACTTTGACAAACCCGTCCAAATTCACACAGAAGAATCTTTAGTAAAAGTTATGAGAAACATGTATTTTAGTTTTGTATCACATAGTACAAAAATGTTGAGTAATCAGCATCACAAAGTCATTCAAAGAACTCGCAATTTACGTAATACGGCGCGAGAGTGCAATGACCTCTCTATCTGACCTAGTAAAAGGCCGAGGACGGCGGCATTGAACCGGGCGAGCGAATACGCACTACTCATTTACGGGGGTGTGACATAAGTGTAGTTTAAGATACAGATTTAGAAAAGTACATAAAAGTAAAACAAGATACTGACTATAAGTTGTGTCAGTAGATGGCACGTATAAAAACAATATAAATATACTTATTTCTGTCCGAAATTATAAGGTTGAAAAATATATGTCTTATTCGCAATGTCAACCTCAAAATGCAAATAAAAAATGTCCGAAAAGCATTGTAATATTATTAGGAATAAAAACGATCGATCATAAGCAGTTGTCCTGACACATAATATGACTGAGGGCGACAGGGCAGTGTGTTTTTATTGTTACTTTGATGTAAGTATAAAACGGCGCAAAATTGACAATTATGTGAATTATTGTATTTAATTGTTTAATATATAAATTTTGATCACTCATAATTACTTGAGCATCTCGTGGTTATTTTGAACTATTGGTAATATGAAATTTCTCTCTGGTCCCTTGAGTTTCAAATTATCGGGAATCACTGTATTTTCAATCAAATATTGTTTCTTTAGATCCTTATTCTTTGAAAACTTCAGTGGCGTGACGGCTAAAGTACTTCAGTACGCTTGCGGAAGTCACGTGTTCACTTCCCGTCTCACGTATGGGTGTTTATATTTACAAAAGAAAAGCTTACATGTAGTATATTAGTTGTCTAGAATTCATAACACAAGTGCTAAGGTACTTTGGGCCTAGATGGCGCTGTGTGAATTGTCCTAGTATATACAATACATAATAGTGTAACCTGAAATTAACTATTTTTTTTTAAATTTAGAATACCTATAATATATTTTGGATAAGACCGCCTATTGTTATTAAACATAAATAAATTTTATCTATAATATATATATAATAATAAATATATTACGACAGTTCATACAGCGCCATCTAGTCCCCAACGAAAACAACAAAACGCATACCGTACTAGACAACTGATATATTTTTATTATATATTTTTCTCTTGTAAATAACTATATATTACATATAACCAGATTTAACCCAGGTTTCAGTAGTAATTACTTACTTGCTATTAAGTGGGCCGTTAGCCTGTCTGCTGTTTCTCAGCATTAAAAAAATACCATAATCGGGATGTTAATCGAACACGTGATCCCGCAGTAGTACCGAAGTCCAAAAGCCGTTGGTACACCGAGATCGAGAATATTGCAGTACATTGTTAACCAGAAAGGCAACGCAAACACGCTTACAGAAATATTTTCGAAACTAACAATTTATGCCTTGTATTTATAAAGTCTTTTCTCCTGTTTTTTTTATTAAATACTTTTACTACTACCACTTAACTACTCAGTATTTATTACTTAATTTCGCTTTAATTACACGTATATAATAACAATTATAACTTATAGTAAGTCAAAAATTGGTCTAACGATGTCCTATTCCAAGTAAAGAGATCTCGTATATTATCATAACACTTTTTTCCTTTTTTTTTCCTGTAGCAGCAGACAGACTGACGGCCCGCTTAGAATTTAACAGTTACCGTCGCCTATGGGTGTTTGCAACTCCAGTGGCATTACGAAGACGCTCCTATCCCAAAGAGTACAGGAACTTAGGTCACTAATGCCGGAACACAACACAAGGTTATTATGGCGGCATACTTAAGACCAAGGTGGTAGCAATCCAGACGGGCTTGGGGCTCTACCACGTAGCTAGGGGTGGGTTGTTTTGTCGCCTTTTACGACAGGTCGCCCCTGGCCGTAGAAGTCAGTATTCTTTCTCCGCCCCTGCACGGATAAAAGGTGGGTTTGGAAGTAGTTAAAATATAGAAGGTCCAAAATGAATGAAGTCCGTGAACTCAATTAGCACGATGTCGTTTCTATCATGATTTGTGGCGTCAAACGACAATAAGGCTCTTTGTTATTGAACTCGCATAGACTTAGGGTTCCTTTGTGTGTATTTTTAATAACTAAACCTAAGGCTACGTACTCTAACTACGTAACCCGTGCCTGTGTAAGGTTTACAAAATACCACGCTTGGTCACAGGGAGGAGGGGTTTAGGCTCTCGTCACGCAGCCAATATCGTCTGAAGTATCTAAACATCTGATATACTACTTAAAACCGTTTGTTAGCGACACAACTATTTGAAGGGCGATATTCGCGAAATAGGGATACGTGAAGGGTAGCAGGACTTAGATGGTCATTCAGTCGACTCAGATACACGAAATGAGTACTATGCCAAAATAAACACAATTTATTTGACATATTACTGATCCACAAAGTCGAAAAGTGAGATTCTCCTTTTTTTTATTGCTCAGGAACAGCAGACAGGCTGACGGTCTACCTAATAGTAAGCAGTTACCGTCGCCTATGGATGCTAGGGATACCGCGAAAATGCTGCTGTCCTCATAGGAGTACTGCAACCCAGGTGACTAATGCCGGAACACAACTCTAGGTTATTATGGCGGCATACTCATAGACCAAGGGTGGTTGTTATCCAGATTCATTTCATGATCGATCATCCAGCTAGGGTTGTTTTATCGCCTTTTACGAGAGATCGAGCCCGGCTGCAGTATTCATAGTCGTCTCAGTACGGAGAAAAGATCTCAAATCTTTATGGCAGAAATATTATGACGTGAAAGTATTACAACACTTTTTGCTCTTTGATTCACACTGTTGATCTGATCCGATTAGACCATTTTGTAGCTGCAACGAATAAGCGACTGTAACCATAACAAATTACTAAGAAAACGTTTTTCAAATTTATTAGGGCCGTAGGTACAATCTACAGAACCTTCCTTGCATTGGTTATTATCGTAATATAATACTTTTTAGGTTCTTGTTCATTCGGCAGTAAATGTCAACTTGTCCGAGTATGAACCGACGCTTGTATGGACACAATGTTTTAGAATCTCGAAATTATGCAAAGAAAGTAGGCGATATAGTTTTGTTAGTATCGATTCTGAAGTGACACGATTATAATTTATAATTATTTCTTTTGTTTCTGACTCACACACAACTTACGTCACACAAATTAATACATTATCATATTAACTACTAGCTGATCCGGCAAACGTTGTTAGTTAGATAGCTAGATAACACTTTACTGTACATTGTATAAAAGCAGTTTGCATTGAAATTCTGTAGTTAACAATATTGCACAATGGGCGGCCTTATCGCACGAAAGCATGCTATTAATGATCAAATGCTACTTAATAGCAAATGTATCAAGACATTGCTAGTAATAGGCATGCTTATTTCGAGCATGCTCAATTATCGACAGCCGTTCGATTTTCAAGCATTTGCTTTGAGCACGTTGAACATGTTTGCTTAATAGCATACTACTTTAATCTTATTCAGGAATATGCTTAAAACTAGCATGCCTTTTGCGGCAGATGACGTTCCCTGATGTTGCAAACATGCATAAACGACGATGACAACATGCATATTGAATTCCAGCAATGAAACATACGAGTATATAAATAAATATAGTGGGACAATTCACACAGCGCCATCTAGACCCAAAGTAGCATAGTACTTATGGGTACTAGATAACTAATGTAATTATAATAATATATAAGTTTCGACGGGAATCGGACCAGTGACCTCTGTAAGCGTACCCAAGTGTTTTCGCAGTTACGTCTCACGGAGATCGTACAAAAAAATTAAACTCTGCACACAATCCCAAGTATATAAAAAATACTTGTATATGAAATTGACACATCAATGTAGGTATATCGTTCGTACGAACTATAAATAATAAAGAAAACAAGTTTGTAGCAATGTAGGTCCCATCTCGGGTGCCCTATTAAATCGTGTCTCGTCGAGAGTGAAACAATGCGGCCGCGCGATGCGGCGGTCACGCTGCCATCCCTCATGTCAAATGCGGACCTCCGTGTTTCTATAAAACAATGCTCTCACTGTCGGTTCACTTTCCGACCGATTGTGACTGGCTGCTTTTGTACGAAGGGGATTTTGATGAAATTCCTTCAACGATTTATTACATATATGTATAATTATATATAATATGATTTCCTTTAGCAACAGTACATGGCAATTATGCTCAAGCACCGTTAATTACATTAATTTCTAAATAATTAATAATAAAAATATACTTTCGTAATGCGAAATAAGGGGCCATCCATAAATTATGTCACACGAATTTTAGGACTTTTTAATCCCTCCTCCCGTCCTTCTCACAGAAGAACGCACTTCCCCTAATGTGACTGAAAATGTGTGATAAGGTTTTCCGGGTCAGCTAGTCTATTATAAACACTAATCATAACCTATCAAAACGCCATTCAAAAGGCGCTCTGGTAAAATCGTGATCTGCGCGCCGTACGAGCCGGATAAGGCCACGGCCACGGCTGCGATTAATCCGTTCAATCGGCCAAGTTCATAGGCATATTTTGTAAGGTTAATGTCAGTGCCGAATTGAGCCGTTGCTTGCTTAAAGTATCAGCTTTGTTTGATTCTATATAACAAATCGAAAGAAATTCGTCATTGTTTTTTTTATATTATAGCTGTTTTCTTGCTAAAAATTTTCATTGCTATCCTTCATCTCCGTGAAATTGCGGATAAATTGGAGCAGTGTTGGCTTCACTGGTATAGCCACGTTTTATGGCTACTAACTACTTACGTGGGAAACAAATGTCTGGCTATGCCGCTTCCGCCGGGATCCGGCAGAACGGGTAGACCCGAAAAGTGCTGGCTTGACGTCGTAAAGCGTGATATGCGTGCTAATGGACTCACTACGAGGGATGCTGAAGACCATGAGAATTGGGGAAGACAAAGTCGGAAAGCGGAACCCGAGCACCGAAGTGAAAGTTTAAGTTACAACTGGGATTTATCTCTAGGATGATGATGAACAAATCGAAACAAAGATTAAAATAAGTTATAGAGTTTGGATTTTGTCATTATTATAGAGTAGATCCCCTTTGGATAAAATCCTCCTTCAAGGTATTTCATTTATTCCTACCCTTAGCTGTCAGTCGTCTACAGGTTGTCTTCGCTATTAGCTCATCGAGCCATTTGGCCCCTAGCCGTCGTAAGCTCTAGAACCTCACTCTATCTAGCTCACTCTTTTGTCTCACAACCATAATATTAGTAACAGACGACCGCAATTGTTAACACATACGTTTGCGGAGGTCACGGGTTCGATTCCCGGCTCGCCTTTAAGTTTTTATGTACATTATTATAACAAAAGAAAAGTGTGCCCGTAACACAAGTGCTATGATTACTTTGGATCTAGATGGCGCTGTGTGAATTGCTCCAGCATTTTTATAACAAATATTCTATGAGGTAGACTTAGCGCGTTTAATTTTTATTTACGTACCCGGCGCAGTGTCTAAATGAAATACGGACAACCAAACATAAGTGACTTATTGATAAGCAACAACGGCCAGTCACGCATAAATTACTTTAGGCGAGTGATTTATACGAAATATATCGATCCTATCGCGTAAATACATCATTTGTCGTATTGTCAAAGCCCTACAAGCATTTTTACTTGTTTTATATTGACCTTTTTAAAATGGGGTCTATCGTTACGTTAGATACTTCGAGCTTCAATGTTTCATCATCATCTTAGCGTTGCATCCCGGTTGCAGCCCAAACTTTCGCTTCGGCGCCCGGGGTCCGCTTTCCGACTTTTTTTTCTCCACTTCGCACGGTCTTCAGCATCCCTGGTAGTAAGCCCATTGGCACGCATATCACCCCTTACGACGTCAAGCCAGCACTTTTTGGGTCTACCCCTCCTGCCGGGGCCCGGCGGAGGCGGCATGGCCAGACATTTGTTTCCCACGTAAGCATCCGGTTGCCGTAAAACGTGGCCGTACCAACGGAGCCGACACTCTTGTAGTTATCGGCAATGTCACGGACATGAAGACTGCCGCGAATGCGGGAGTTCCTAACCCGATTCCAAATTCAATGTTTAGAGACTAATATTTTATTATTATTAAATAATTTGTCATTGGTATATTTGCTCGGCTTAGGCTTAGGCTAGGCCGTAGATTGCAGTTTATGTTAATATTTTTATCCGTGCAGGGGCGGAGAAAGAACTGACCTCTGCGGCCGGGGTCGGCCTGTCGTAAAAAGCGACATAACAACCTAGCTAAGTGGTAGGGCCCAAAGCCAGTCTGGATGGCGACCACCTTTGGTATTAAATATGCCACCATAATAACTTCTGTTCCGGCATTAGTGATCCAAGTTCCTGTGCCTTTATGGGACAACAGCGTGTCCACAATGCCACTGGCGTTGCAAACACCCATAGGCGATGGTAACTGCTAAAGTCTAAGTGGGCCGTCAGCCTCTCTGCTATCCTACAGCAATAAAAAAAAATTTAATTGAGATTTATTATCAATGATTTTCGTTACATTGCGAAATATACTCCCATAATATGTTAGTTCTACCAGTGCTTGCGCATTGTATTTAAACAAAAGGCTACCTTTAGTTAATGTCTTTAATAATCCATACTAATATTATTAATGTGAAAGTAACTCTGTCTGTCTGTTACGTCTTCACGTTTAAACAGCTGGACCAATTTTGATGATTTTCGATATAGAGATAGATTGGATCTTGGAGAGAACAAAACTCTAAGGGGGTAAAATAGGGGTGAACTTAATTAAGTTGTTTTTATTTATTTAAATGGCAGAATAACGTTTGCTGTAAGTTTAAAATAAGGTAGCCCTACCAGCATTTTCAATAATATTATTGACGTTTATCATCGAATAAATATACAATTAACAAACAACTGTACAACATGTAAATTCATAAAAAGGTTTGTAAAAACCTAACAAGACTGTAAAAGAGAATAAAATTATTATTACTTATATTATTGGTTATATCCTTTATATTTGCGCGAAATCGGTACATATGGAATTCGTATATTAAAATAATGTAGTCAATATCAAAAGGGCACAATACTCTCAATTGATGTTACAAAAATGTTTTGGTATAGGTCGGGTATGTGATTGACTAACGAGATGTTTATCTGTTAACAATGCATGAGGCTGCGCCTTCGCAGCTTCACGTGCGCCGTGAACAATCGCCGTGTGAACCGATCTGACATGTTTGACATTTTTCAAAGTGCTTATGACACTTGTAACTTCGTGTATTCGTGCTCCTGCAAATTTGTAATTGCTCGCATATTCTTTTTGCATATTTTTAATAATTTTTTTATGTTTTTAGCTTATGATTATTTAACAAAAGTGATGATGAGTTAGATAGTTGAATTTGTTGAAAGTTGAAATTTAGTTGAAAGGCGTGACATTTGCACACGTACTGCGTATAGAGGTATATCTCCCCCCCGAATTAGATTAATTGTGGCGCAAGCTTGTCGGGATTGGCGAAAGGTCTCGCCAGCGAAGACGGCTGATGACGGAAGACGTCCCTATCCTGGCCTAACACTTGATCAGGGGAAATTTCACCAGGGCCACGCACTATTAGAGCGCATGCGCTGGGGGCATCGTAGAGTGATGCCTTGAAATGACTAAAAATCTATTTTGTGATGTCTCCACGTAAGGCTGCGACCTCCACTCAGGACAAAGGTGGCCGCCATAGGGTTGGAGCGGTGAACCCGATAAAACTACATTGCTTTCGGGGGGTAAAAACCCCCTATGTGTCTTTTTCCTCGGCAAAAAGATACGAATGTAAGTTTTCAGCGCTAAAAACCTTTCGGGTAATCAATTACTTAATACTTATTTCTCATAACTTTTACTAATATTATTCTGTGTGAATTTGGACGGGTTTGTCAAAGTCACCCTGTATATAAATAATTTGATACGAGGAATGCAGTTGAGCGCGCATCACGGCAAAACTACTGGATAAATTTCAATTAAATTTTCTAAGTTTTAATTCATAGACATTTGGCCCTTCTCTAAAAAAATATTGCGATATCTTAATTTAATATAAAGTTTTAAGAAACAATTTTTTTATAAGCACTACGTGTTTGGTGTTGTGTGTTTTCTTCCCGAGGAGAAGTGGGGCAAGCGGTGTAGCGCGCATGCGTAGTAGAGGGGTCTCTTCTACTTCTATATCGTGACGAAAATTTTGTTAATATATCAAGCAACGCGGACGAAGTCACGGGTATCATCTAATAATAAATCCCTTTAGAATTCTAAAATTATATAGGTTATATTTAATTCAAGAACAAATTGCGTTAACGAATGATCAAAACAAATCATCTGATTATATCCATGAACTCGAAAGTTCCACTAGCCAACATACAAGTGCGCTCCACAATCAGACCCTATGGCAGTAACTCTTTGAGATTATAAACTTCTTACTGCAAACCTAATTTTGTTAGAATACGAGACGGTAGTGCGGAGCGTAGCTACAGAAACCGAAATTTCTTTTTCAGAATTCGAACCAATATACATAAAGCAGGCAGGCTGATGGCCCACTTAATAGTAAGCAGTTATTGTTAGTTACGTTGCCTATAAATGTTTGCGAAGCCAGAGGCACTGCGAACACGCTGCTATCCCATAGGGGTATGAGTGGATTGATGACACTGATTGTGAGTCACACACGAGATTATATTGCGAGTCACTAATAAAACACAGAAGCAACCAATCTTAGGCATGTGGTCTTGTTGTCTAGAGGTTTGGGGGTAAAACGATTTGGTTTTTACCAAATTTATAAAAAAAATTGTACCTTTCAGATAAATAAAAGTCATCTAGAGGCATTGAAGAGACGCGTTTAATTTTAAGTTTTTAATGTTGACCGTATTCAATAGTGATTCCAGGGCCTAAAAGGGACGAAATGCAAACTTAGAATAAATTAAGACCAAAAACTATGATATTGAAATTAATTTAGTAAAAAGTCATCAAACGACACGCGCCAAAGAAAATACAAAACATTTTTTTTTACTGTGTACGACCCATTTAATATTAATCAGTTACCGTCGCCAATGAATGTTTGCGACGCTAGGGGTACCCCAAATACGCTTCTATCAGATAGGGGTAAATTCCTAAATGGTTGTCCTAAATTGCTAACTTAGAGGAATTGCCGAAAAAAAGGATAACTTTGAAACACTATCAAAATACTGATTTATATGTATAGAGCGAGCCGACAGAGCTCGAAGGACCAATAAATCTCAATCAAGATCCAAGAGCCGATATATTTGGTCGTCTGTCGGCGCCCGACCGATGCCGACGATAGCCGCGTTACATAACTAGATTTGCGTTTGTTATGAATACTTCCTTTTATTTTAGCTTTTATATCAAATAATCTAATTTCGTTAGTAAACTAATATGTAGTATGGAGAAATTCATTGTAATTTAGTTTCTAGCTGATAATAATAATATTAAGAAATTATATAATTGACAAAAATTAAACAACATGTAATAGCCAGACATTGAACTTTTAAATTAATAATATTATGTAGCATTTAGATATGTATATTAAATAATCTAAATATGGCACAAAAGAAAGTTGCGTGGGGTACGTCAAAACGTCTGTAGGGGTTAAGGGTTGGATTCCTGTCTCAAGTCTGGGTGTTCACGTATATGTGTTCGTGTCCCAGTTTATTTATATATTATTTTTCAATGAAATTATATACATTAAAAATAAACTATGACAAACTATGACGTCTCATACAGAAAACGCTTACCCAAATAATGAGGTATATGCATTAGTGTTTGTGTGTGCAGTAATAATAAATAAACTAATATATTGGAACAATTCATACCTAGACCCAAAGTACGCATAATCAGCATAGCACTTGTGTTGTGGATACTATATAACTAATATACTACATATTTTTTTTTTATTTCGTGTCCTACTGTCAATGTGAAACGAGAAAAATAATTTAAATAAAGTTTTTCCCCAAAAAGGGGTTAACGTCAGGTAGGCGGCCGGTTGTAAAAACTAAGCCACAACTATTACATCATGTAACATGTTGTGCCGACCCCATATAATGTGGGATAAGGGCAGGAGGAAGAAGATACTTGTGGGGTGCTGTGTACCGTCAACTGGTTGCCAAATTAATGGAACAAGAATTCTTGACTATTATTATATTAACGAATACATTTTACAAAATCAGATATAAAAAAAGCCGATCGTGTTTTCTCAATCCCCATATTTTGTCATTCCTATTGAAAAATGTTTGGCAGATTATGAAAAGAAAATATAATATTTTTCATTGCCAGTGTGGTCATAGTTGTCACAACCTTTTTGGTATGTTGTTGACTCGATACTGCTATGCCACAAACTGTTTTTTTGTCAATAAATACATATTAAACATAAACACACAGACGCGAGATGGGAATCGAACCCGTAACCTCCGCAAGCGTATTGCACTTCGTTAGCCGATACGCTGCGAAAGTTATCAAAGGTTGGTTGCTTTAATATGCATTAGTGTTTTATTTTATAGATGGGATTTAGCAGTCAGGTAAAGTGCCCACTCGATAGGCACCAGAGGTTTTTGCCAAAACCCAACACAAGGTTATTATGGCGGCATATTTAGAGACCAGGGGTGGTTGCCATACAGACAGGCTAGCAGCTCTAGCCTGTCTGTATGCTTAGGTTATTTTGTCGCCTTTTATGACAGACTGTCCCTGGACATAGGGGAAATATCTTTACTCCACCCCTGCAGGATGAGTTAAACATTATAATATAGTCAGTAGCAGTACTATAAAAAGCCGAGTACCAATCCAGTACAATAAAATCTTTCATCTTGTAAAAAGCAAATGAGTAAGCAATGTGATTTAATATAATCCTATTTAATAGCCTGTCAAGAACTTAGGTCCCTAGTTTCCCGACGGACATGTTCGTGATTTGTTTCGCTCGCTAAATATAGGATTTAGCGTCAGTACAACAGATTAACGTCGGTCCTATTGATTTGTTGGTGGATTAATTGCCCTTGGTAAAACAGGTAGTGACAATGTGGACCTTATAACAGTAATTTAAATAAATAATATGACTGCGGAACGCGTCAGCCGATTGGTATTTGGCTCGTATTTGACAAGGATCAAAATACAGTTTTTTTTTATTGCTGTAGGACAGGAGACAGGCTGACGGCCCGCTTAGAATTTAGCAGTTACCCTCGCTTATGGGTGTTTTCAACGCCAGTGGCATCACGAAAACGCTGCTGTCCCATAAGGGTACAGGAACTTGGGTCACAAATGCCGGAACACAACACAAGGTTATTATGGCGGCATACTTAAGACCAAAGGTGGTCGCCATCCAGACGGGCTTGGAGCCTTACCACATAGCTAGGGTGGGTTGTTTTGTCGCCTTTTACGACAGGCCGACCCCAGCCGCAGAGGTTAGTATTCTTTCTCCGCCTCTGCACGGATAAAAACACAGTTTAGCAGATATCCGAATCCATATGGTTCCGGCCAAAAATTAGAAAAGGTAAATAACCCTTTTGGTTAGTTTATAGTCACTAAAGACAAAGCATCGTTTGTTTTTTTCTCTAAAGGTTGAAAGTTCAGACGGTAGTCGTCCCTGTACAAACCCAAATTACACACAGTACATCAGGGAGTAAACCCTTAGTGCGTGACCCGTTCAGGGGGAGGTGTGTCTTTAAAACACCACGCTTGGTCACAGGGGAAGGGGGTCTTCTTAGGTTTACGTCACGTAGTCCATTGACTCAAGTCAATTGACTGTCCTCTCAAGAAATTCTCGCGCATTTTCAAGCTATATCTAAAAATACCGCGTTTAATATTTTGTTTTTACTCGTAACTATAGATATGCAAAAAAATTACAAAATTAGGTTGCGTAGTAGGGGACATTTACTTACTCAGATCTATCTAAACGCTGGAATGTAGACGCAGATATCTACGATAAAATATTTAACACATATATAATAAATGTATTTCATTTTCACGATGTGGCGCGCATCGTTTCTCACCGCTCACCATCATATTTGACTGGGAAAATACCGTTAGGCGCGGACGCCACCCTCTGCTGTCTGGGGGAGCCCGAAGTTCATTCGAAATCGCTCGCCAGTCGTCTCACCACAGCAGTCGTTAACATGAATGCCAAGGCCAAGACCGAAGGCTGTGCGCCCGCCATATAACCGACAACCGCAAACGCCATTTGTTTTATAGATCGTATTGTATTTTTGAGAAGTTCATTCTTGACAATACAGTGCCTCTTTTCCTTTGTTTAATATCTGTTTTCTTTAGTTTTAATGTTTTATAATGTTAGGACTCACAAAGCGCTCACAACGAAAAGAGACGAAGTTACTTTCCGAACAACTTAATAGAAATAACATAGGATTTATTAAAATTTGTACAATAATGGAAACTAACAACTGAATTTAGGAACTGAACTTAATTACTAACAAATAATAATTTATAATGTTAACTGGAATACAACTTTTGAAACCTGCACGAAATAAAAGGCTTTTTATTTAATTTAGCTTTATATAGCCGACCCGGCACACGTTGTTACGACATATAAATTAAAAAAAAAACAACAAATTACGTTCACCTCTTCAAGTTTCATTTTCGCGACAAAAAGTAACACCTATGTCCTTCTCCAAGGTCCAATCTATCTCTATACCGGAATTCATCAAAATTGGTACATAGGCGTGAAAACGTAACAGACAGACGGACAATTACTTCCACATTTATAATATTAGTATGGATTTTGTTCTAAATATCTATATAAGTAAAATGATAGAGCTGCATTTGTGCGCGCATCACGGCTAAACTACTGGATAGATTTCAATTAATTTTTTTTAAGTTAGAAAAGACACTTGGCCCTTATCTAAAAAAAGTATTGCGATATCTTCATTTAATATAAAGTTATTAGTTTTAAGAAAAAAACGATATTTATAAGCACGTGTTCAGTGACGTGTTTTCTTGCCGCGGAGAAGTGGAACAATCGGTGTAGCGCGCATGCGTAGGAGAGGAGCCCCCCCCCCCTCTTTTCTACCTCTGTCTCATGCTCTCATGACGATAACTGTTAATATATCAAGCAATGCGGACGAAGTCGCGGGTGTCTGCTTGTACAAAATAATCTTAAAAACAATTATCATTGTTCGTTCACAATGTATTGTGAGGCCGACTGTGTCTACAGGGTTCGTTTCATTGACGGATACTATTGTACTATTACGACCACTTTAGGAATCCGTAACGTTTCCAATTCATTATTATCTTTCAAATGGTTAATTCACGGATTCATCCGGGTATATCCGTGCAGGGGCGGAGAAAGAATACTAACCTCTGCGGCCGGGATGTGCCTGTCTAAAAGGCGACAAAACAACCCTAGCCTAGCTACGTGGTAGGGCCCGTCTGGATGGCGACCACCTTTGGTCTTAAGTATGTCGCCATAATATCCTTGTTATGTGTTCCGGCGTTAGTGACCCAAGTTCTTCCTTATGGGAAAGCAGCGTGTACACGATGCCACTGGCGTTGCAAACACTCATAGGCGACGGTAACTACTAAATTCTAAGCGGGCCACAAGGACCACCAGTTGGTTTTTTCACCAGTGTGGGATCCCTATTCACAAATTTATAAATAAATAAACAATAAACATATCAGAACAATTCGCACAATGCCATCTAGTTTTAAAATATGTAGCATAGCACTTGTGTTATGAGTACTAGATACGACATATATACTTTTGTTTTGTACATAAATAAATAACACACGCAGACGCAGGACGGGAATCGAACCCGTGACCTCCGCAAGCGAAACGGTGTGTGATAGCCGTTACGCCTCAGAGGTCGTCAATACATCTCGTTTGGAAGTTATTTAATAGAAATTCTTGCAATACACCAGCATAGCAATTACACCACCATATAGCGTTATTATTATTTCTTTAATTATAATTTTTTTCTCTATTGACAGAGTTGCCTGGAAGAGATTGTTTTAAGCGATAAGGACGACCATTGTTGATCGCCCATGGTCATGGTTATACAGAATATCTATGCGGTATGTAAGACATTTGGAGCTTTTTCTCTTATATACAGCCGTATGATCATAAGATATTTGAGAGGTAATAAATGCGGTCTGAATTTATTAGAAGTACTAAATTGTAAAAACTTCACTTGTACCATTTGAGGATAATGAAGACACAATCGTGTTCTTTCAAATATGATTCAGGATCGTACTGATATTTTGAGTTTAAGACAGGATTCGGCATTATAGCGTTTAATTTTGACATTGACAACAGAACCCTGTCAAGTATAAGTCGATTCACTCCCGACACAGTGCGGTTTTGTTCAAAAATTTACCTTACACCAGTACACAAAAAGGTGCTCTTTTCGTCTGTTAAGATCAGATCAGATCACACGTGAACCGTTGAAAACATTCCCCACACTGATTGAAAAGTTCCGAAGTTAGTGGATAAAGGGGAAGACACGTTTTTGATATTTTGTTGATTATCGTGCGAAACAAATACATAAAAATATACTGCGACAATTCTTACAGTGGAATTTAGTCGCAAAGTCAGCAGCAAAGCGCTTGTATTATGGATACTGGACAACTGATATACTACTTATCTACTTTTCTTTTATAAGTAAATTAATATATTTACATCTAGACTCGGGACAAGTATCGAACTATGACTACGCAGGCGTTCCGTCATGCGTGCGGTTGCGCCGCGGAGGTTATCAATATTTATTAATAGACCGGCCTCCTAATAAATTTCACTCAGCAGACAGGCTGATGGCCCACTTAATATGACGCAGTTATCTTTGCTACGGATGTTTACAACGCCAGGGACACCGCGAACAGGCTGCTGTCCGCACAGGGGTACTCGAACCTAGGTCACTAAAGGCGAAACACAACACAAGGTTATTATGGCGGAATACTTATAGAAATATAGGCCGTTATTTATTAGTCTACTAATTTTTGACCAATTTTATCAGATAATGGAACTTAAGACTATTTTTAATTACGCTCTGGGTCTATATCTACCCTATAGATGAAGTGTCGTTAAGTGGCCATGCCGCCTCCGCCGGGCCCCGGCAGGAGGGGTAGACCCAAAAAGTGCTGGCTTGACGTTGTAAAGGGTGATATGCGTGCCAATGGGCTCACTACCAGGGATGCTGAAGATCGTGCGAAGTGGAGAAGAAAAAGTCGGAAAGCGGACCCCGGGCGCCGAAGCGAGAGTTTGGGCTGCAGCCGGGATACAACGCAAAGATGATGATGATGATATGAAGTGTCGTTAAAGCTCATAAAGAAGAGAACCACGAGAATTCCGTTTCGGCGTTGGGTACGTAAATGATGGTTGCTTCGGCGGAGAAAGAATACTGATCTCTGCGGCCGGGGTCGGCCAATCGTAAAAGGCGACAAAACAACCCACCCTAGCTACGTGGTAGGGCCGCAAGCCCGTCTGGATGGCGATAACTTTGGTCTTAAGTATGCCGCCATAATAACTTTGTGTTGTGTTCCGGCATTAGTGACCCAAGTTCCTGTACCCTTATGAGACAGCAGCGTGTTCGCGGTACCAATGGCGAAACAAACACCCATAAGCGACGGTAACTGCTGAATTCTAAGTGGGCCGTCAGCCTGTCTGATGTCCTACAGCAATACAGAAGGGTGGGTTGTTTAATCGCCTTTTACGACAGGCCGACCCCGGCCGCAGAGGTTAGTATTCTTTCTCCGCCCCTGCACGTATAAAGAAAATTAAATAATATGATAAATAAAAAAATTAAACACGTGAAATCAATCAATAATATAAATTAAATAAACAGCTTCAACAGTAAATTAATGTAATAACAATAAGGTCAATTTCGAATTTATTTACTAAAATAATTTAAAAGATTAAGGCTATTTAATACGAAAAGTGTGATAAGCTTAAAAATCTAACAATAATAGTATAACAGATACACAACATGGAACAGCAATAACAGCTTATTGTTTAAATCATTGGTTTAAATAATCCTACTTGGTTTTTGTATTTCAAACATAATGGTACAATACAATATAAGGCATAGGTTCCCAAACTGTGGCAAGGGTACCGCGGCAATATAATTAGGAAAAGTTGGCTTAACATTGTTTGCTTGGTTGGCTTGGTTGCAGTGAAAAAGTTTGTGTGTTTTCCTTCTATTTAAAATAATAATAAAACATACTTTATTGCACACATTACATTGAACCAGTTTAACATCAAAAGTACAACGGGCGGTTTTATTTCTGCAAGCGATTTCTACCAGACAACCTTTGGTTATATATATATATATATATATATATATATATATATATATATATATATATATATATATATATATATATATATATATATATATATATATATATATATATATATGCATATATACATATATACATATATACATACATACACATGTGCACACATACATATATGTATACAAAATATATTATACTATATATATAGACATACAATCATTTAAATACATATTGTAAATCCACAAACATAAAATATGCAAAATAACAAAAATATCTGGGTAAATATAACATATAGGATATAATGAAGAATTCATTAACACTCAGATCAATGAGTATTCAATTAGCATTATTTTTCTTCAAACCGCGTTAAGAATACCACCTGTGCCGTGAACTTTATACATCCCTAGGGGGTAAATATTATTTCATCGATAAAGGCCGCGGCAAAAAAAGTTTGAGAACCAATAGGACACCGGATCTTAGGGGTAAAGAGTGAGGGGACTGTTAAACGACTTTCCGGCTCAGCCAATCACGGCCAAACAAATAGCCAATCGTAGCCGTTGAGTCGGTAACTCAACGGTTGGAAATATTTATTCAAATACTTGAATATCATTCATTCATGCTTGGAGCTCGTTGCGTTGAGGCGGTTACTTAACTTATTATTACGCGTTTGGCAACGTTACGTGTTTCAAGCTTACTAACAAACTTTTCTGTTATTTGAATTTATTACAAACAATAACACGTAGTTTAGAGTTTTTTATACGAATCCACGTGGTAATTTTAACTCATTTATTACTACCACGAGGTCAGCTAAGGGATACCTAACGGTGTAAACGAACTTAGCTGGGGCGTGACCCGAGCGCCCGTCTTTTCTCCTTCTGGGAAACGACGTACCTTGGACGGGTCTGGCACCACCGGCCTTGGGGTTGAACCCTCGTCGACACCAGATATCACCTGACTCTCCCACCT
The DNA here is from genome assembly GCA_963693495.1 of Malacosoma neustria. Classification (NCBI taxonomy): domain Eukaryota; kingdom Metazoa; phylum Arthropoda; class Insecta; order Lepidoptera; family Lasiocampidae; genus Malacosoma; species Malacosoma neustria. The sequence goes on from OY856390.1 coordinate 13,490,763, forward strand.
GACCTTTCCTTCTTTTCCTATTCTCTGTGGCTGATTTTCCCACAGAGCAGTTAGGGACTCTAAATTACAAACTTAGGGCATATTAGAACGCAACCTCTCGCTCTCAAAAACTGATACAACTATTTGAAAATGGCGACCTCTAACTCTAACACTGAGTATTTATTCAGATTGACCTATGTATTTTACCAAAAAAGAATGCCTGATTTAATTGCCGAGTTTAGAGAACATATGAAATCCCAAACTGGTTTAGATTTTAATCCGGACTTTCCTGATACTGTCCCTGAATGTATACCTGAAACGTCTGATATAAGTTCAGATTTCAGAGAGTACTTGAAATACACAACTGGTATTGATCTAAATGCTCATGATGCGACCTCTGAACATAGTACCCAACCTCAAACTATGTCGGGGTCGGATCAAAACCCAAAGGCGAAAATTCGGTTCGCTCTCCCAGAAGATGTAAGAGAAGTATTGAGGGCAAAAAGACGGGCAGCTCGGGCGTATTATAATTTCCCAAGTAAAGAAAATCGCGAACACCTTCGTTTGATGAAACGCCAGCTCAATACTTGTCTACTGGAGCTGAGAAAAATATATCAAGATTCGTTGTAATTCAATTTCACATCACTTCTATCCTTAATTCTTTATATTTAATCATTTGTTCCAGAATGTATTTTGATAATATGATAATAAAATTAATATAGACGTGTTGCTGGAGAGTTTCTTTCGCCGTTTCTTCTCTCTCAGCTAAAACACGTTACGAAACGGTAGTAAAATAAGAAATATTGTCTACTGTCTGCAGCTAATATCCATTAGTTTGGTACATAGTTAAGGTTTCAAATTGTAATATGTAGAAATAAAAATAAAATGTAATAATAAACAAGGAATTGCATTATATAAATAGTAGAAATAAGCTTAAAATAATATGTACAAATAACTGTAAACAAATATAAAATCATATAAATATAAGAAACAATGTTAATTAGATATAAGGATTAATGTAATAAAGATAAATAAAATTTTATCTTAATATTTTTTGTTTCATTTCATTTTACAAATAAAACAAATAAAGAAAGAAGCTACGGGGAAAATGACGACTTCTCTCCATGCAGGGGCCGATTAAGAAATAACCTCTGCGACCGGAGTCGGCCTGTCGTAAGGACAGGCTGGCGGCCAACTTAGTAAGCTGTTACCGTTGCCTGTTTATGTTTTAGACGCTAGAGGCACCGCGAACAGGAACCTGCGGTATACTTATAGACCAAAGGTGGTTACCATCCAGACGGGCTTGGGGCCCCACGCCGTAGCTATGGTTGTTTTGTCGCCTAGTACAACAGGCCGCTGAGGTTAGTAGAATTATAACTTAGGATAGACAAAATGTGGCTAATTCTGTTTTGTTCAATTTTGATAGGCCGTTATTTATTAGTCTACTAATTTTTGACCAATTTTATCAGATAATGAAACATAAGACTATTTTTAATTACCCTCTGGGTCTATATCTACCCTATAGATGAAGTGTCGTTAAAGCTCACAAAGAAGAGAACCACGAGAATTCCGTTTCGGCGTTGGGTACGTAAATGATGGTTGATTCGGCGGAGAAAGAATACTGATCTCTGCGGCCGGGGTCGGCCAATCGTAAAAGGCGACAAAACAATCCACCCTAGCTACGTGGTAGGACCTCAAGCCCGTCTGGATAGCGACCACCTTTGGTCTTAAGAATTCCGCCATAGTAATCTTGTGTTGTGTTCCGGAATTATTGACCCAAGTTCCTGTACCCTTATGGGACAGCAGCGTGTTCGCGATGCCACTGGCGTTGCAAACACCCACAAGCGACGGTAAGAGTTAAATTCTAAGCGGGCCATCAGCCTGTCTGCTGTCCTACAGCAATAAAAAAACAGCAATCTTTCGTTTCTATTCATTGTTCAATCATTTTGTAATACAATTTAAAAAGAAACATTTCAATATTTTCATGTATTTTGCTAATTAATCCATACTTCCATACTAATATTATAAATATAAAAGTAACTCTGTTACGTTTTCACGCCTAAACCGCTGAAACAATTTTGATGAATTTCGGCATAGAGATATAGATTGTTCCTTGGAGAAGCAACAATTTTTTTATTTATTTATATGGCAGAACAATGTTTATTGTATTAGCTAGTATGTTTATAAATTGAGGTGTACACAACATCGTTGAACGCTATTAATTGTGTAGATTTGACAAATGGTATATAAAAGGTTTCCGATATGGTGTCAGGATATTATCAAACCATATAAAACCCTTAGTTATTGAGGTCCGATTTTACAAGACTCACACTTGATCACAAAATATTACAATAATCGCAGAATTCTACATTTAATACTGAGTAATGCTGAATTCTAACTGTAATCATATAAATTGAATAAATAGAATTTATTAAATCATATGTTCTTTTGGAGTCTAAGTCAAAATTCAATTGTCCAATTTTGATTTATTGATTTTTTTGCAAATAGAATCACTTCTTGTAAAAACGTACTATTATCTGACAAGTTTTCATTTGAGACTGAAGAGATAGATTCTTTTTTGTCAGTTTTTCAGCTTTGATATATTTTATAACAGTGCTAACGCCTGATAGTCAAGATTTTCCAATAGCTCGCAACTTCAGTAGGTGTTGGATCTTCACTTCTCCGATGAGTCCACATAAGTAATGCTAATGCATGTTTACCTGTATCCTACCTATACATCCTATGTACCTGTACATCAAATATAAATATATAAAAGATTAATATTGTCTATAATATTAAACCGTTTATGTTTTTATTAAAGTATTTGTTACCTGCTGAAACCGCAGTCATGAAATTGGACGTCCTTCAATCTTCTTCCTTTCCTTCCACATGACTAAATAAAATTATCTGATATAATTAATTTTTTTTACTCAATTTCGGATATAGTCAATTTATAGGTGTAGAAGCTGTGTCAACTGTACTGTCATAAAATTCCTTTATGACGTCACAAACATGGCGACCAATCGTGGCACGTTCGTAGTCACGTTATTATTTTAAAAATTTTATGAAAGAAAGAAAGATGTGTGATGTGATTATGTTAAAGATTGATTGTGTCGAGTGTGTGATGTCGAGTGATTAAATAGACTAACAAGTTCGATGGGCAGCTAATAGATCCCGAACGAATCCCAAATATTTGGAGCACGTTAACAAAAAAACCAAACAGTTTAAACCAACAAAATAACAAACAAATTACGACATTATATCACCAAACAATGACTATCATAAAATGTGTTTTTTCGAGCAAAAAATTGTATCAGTGATATTTAAAGTATATCAATGGTCGACGTAGGTGGTCTTTTCTTAGAACACGCGTTTAGTGGTACATTAGACCGTTTATTGGGGGATGTTTGAGTCCATGAATGGGTTGGAAATCGGTTTACAAGGGATAACCCATCCCCATTGATTTATTCTTAATTCGTGCCCTGATTTTATCTGGAACAATTCAGTGCTTCGCTACGTACTTTGGATTTTGTTTGAGACCTTTTTGGATACTTTTGGTGATTATTTGAGATAATTTACAGTGTGATTAATGACTTGATTTAAGCTTATGTATTGCGTGTTTCTTTCAAAACAATACATTATTAGAAGACATTGATAAGTTAATCGAAAATTGGAACTTCTGTGAATCTGAACATTGATTCTAAAATAAATTAAGCAATGTCTTGACTTTTAAACAGCTGCTGTAGAACAGCAGACAGGTTGATAGCCCAATTATAGAATTTAGTAGTTACCATCGCCTATGGGTTTTGGCGATACCCCCCTCGCGAACACCCATAGGCTGTCCCATAAGGGTACTTGGTCCACTAATGGCGGAACACAACACAAAGTTATTATGGTGGCGTACTTAAGACCAAAGGTGGTCACCATTCAGACGGGCTTTGGGCCCTACCACATAGCTAAGGTCGATTTGTCGCCTTTTATGACAGGCCGACCCTGGCCGCAGAGGTCAGTATTCTTTCTCCGCCCTTGCACGGATATTACTTCTGTATACAAATATTTCAATTGTTTTGCATGCTGTTTGTGGCATAACATGTCTAATGGTTGTTGCAAAATCTCCATGTATAATTTTAAAAAAAAGTGTGATTATTGTACCTATTGTGAACTTGTAACACAACATGTTAAAGCAAATAAATATATCTTATCTTATATCAGCAATTTGAACACATTCCACCACAAGTGTACTTTTTTTTTGTCTCGGGGAAAAACCTCTCTTGACGGATTCCCCCGGCCCGGGGGGACCGAGGGATATGTGGGACTCCGGGGAAGATGTTCAGCCATCCGACTACCCACTAAAAAACCCCGCTGTTCTCCTATCGCCTACGCCCGGGCCGACCACAAGTGTACTACTATATCTTCAGTTAAACCACAGTTACTACGGTTAGGGGTTGGAAACAAATTCCTATTTAATATATTATGTAAGAATAATTCTTTAATAATTAGAGCAGTGATGTAATTGGATAAAACTTAGAAGACTAACAGATGTATTTAATAATAATTTGACATAATAAAAAAACAAAATCATAATAACGAGCCATTTTTAAATTGCAATAATACATATACAAGACTCAACTAGCGGCATGACTTGATTACAAAGTTAATATTCCATTTCACGGATACAATTTATTCGGAACAACTCTCTTACATACATCGATTATCGGGACAAAAAAAATGGAGGACATGAACAGTGTTTAGTACGACACAAAACGACACAGTGTATTGTGTTACTTGGGAACATGAAAAAAGTAGTCGACAGATACATGGGTCGAAAGAACAAAATGTGTGCAGCTTGTAACGTGGAGACGAGAGCTTTGTGTGGGGATTGAGTTTCTTTAGAATATTCTATAGAATATATCTATAGATACTGTACTGAATAATATTTAAGAGGAATATATTTTTAATTAAAAGCACTCTGAAAAAAACGATTGGTTATTAGAGTATTTTATATGTTTATATTACGATTTTTTTGTGTAACAAATCCAACTACAGATCTCAGATTATTATTACTACTTTGTAGAAAGAAAGAAAATGTATTTATTTATTTAAGACTATACATATTTTTAACAATTTATATAATTATATGTTATAAATTGATCCCAGATCAGCATTTGCTGGTAGTACATATAAGAGAAAAATCAAATTAATCAGATATTAGTCACCTTCGGTTAACGAAAAGCAACATATCAATAATGCGATCAACAAAATATCTAAGAAACTCAATTGTCTCCGAGTATAACCGGATCATTAAGAGATCCGTAAATGAAGGTATACTAGTAATATCATGGAATCAAAGTGGACTTAGAGATGCTTCTAGTCTCTACTAAGTCTGGGCAAAAGAAAATTGCAGGGAATCGAATCATCACCTTTTAAGTAGTTGATTCCAGTGGCATTTAAGGCACTTTCGAAGTTAAGGGGTCATCCATAAATTGCCTCACACGTTAAAGGGGGGGGGGGGGGGTAATTTATGGATGGCCCCTAAGCTCCATTATTGTATCCATTATATGTATTGTCCACAAGACGTATAGCAAGTAGTTGCGTTGACAGGCCATCCGTACCAAGATTCGGTTTTTCTTGTGATCTTGTGATTTCTGGAGTTCGTTTGATTTGTACAAGCAACAAAATCATGAGGTATAAAATCGAACAGTAACTAATTTGTAAGTGACCACAAGCGTCTTCATATTATCTCTCAGATAGCTGATTGTGAAGATTGGAGACAATACGATTACTCATCGAACCCATTAAAAGTCACAATAAAATATGTTAACGTGTCGGAAACCCCAACATGAAAACCGCACGCGTGGGTACATCGGCAATACAAATTGATGATTACAATTATGGTGTTGATTAGAATTAGACCACAAACGAGTCATGGCCATACTGATTACTGATCACGTGTCAAAAATGTTTAGTGTGTACGTGATATACGTTAGGTACTTCTGGACACTTGTTTTAAGATTTCCACTCAAGTTGCTTAAGCAACTTACATTTTTTTATTGCTGAGGAACAGCTGACGGCCCAGTTAATAGTAACCGTCGACAATGGATGTTTGCGACACTAGGGGCACCGCGAACACTCTGCTGTCCCATAGGGATTCAGGAACCTGGGCCACTAATGCCGGAACATAACACAGGGTCATTATGGCGACAAACTTATACACCAGAGGTGGTTGCCATACGGGCTTGGGACCCTACCACGTAGCTAGGGTTGTTTTGTCGCCTTTTACGACAAACCGACCCCGGCCGCAGAGGTTAGTGTTCTTACTCCGCCCCTGCACGGAGAGATTTCGGCTCTTGTGGTATGCTGTTGAGAATTTCTACATGAACATCACTGACTCGACAATGTCAATGTATAGGGGAGTGTGTATGAAAGAGCCAGGTTTTGAAAGAGCCAATGTGTTTTTATAACTTACCGAAATTGTGCCCAAGTTTTATTTTACTCTTTATATGGCAACATTGGATAACTGTCACCCACAAAAACTTCACACTCTTCACAGTTCTACTAAAACAAATGGCGTTGCAGGACTACAACAAAAATTGAGGAACCAAAAAGTAAGTTTCTTTGTGTTTATAATATTTTTTTTTAAATATTTGTATTGCATAGGTTTACAAAAAGGATATGCCGTATTATTATGTATATATTTGCCTTTCTTTTACACAAATAATATTAGTGTGGTGTTCCATTGTAATAACTTTAATTTGAGGTTAAATTTTGAAAGACGTAAAATTTTGGAAAAAGAGCCGGTTGTCTGTGCTTTAAAAGAGGCGGCTCTTTCAATACATTACTTACTTAGTACTAGTTTATTATTCTTTATAATATGATTTTTATCTTACAGATTACAAAAACATATCTTCACAAACATCATCATCTAAAAAACGGCTCAGACCCCGAACCGCTGCGATGGAGGAGGCTGTAAGAGAAGTGCTTACTGGCAATCAGTCCATAAACAAAACAGCTTTAGCATTTGGCATATCAAGAGCCTATTTGGCGAAAATTGTCAAGAATGCCAAGAATACTGAGCAAGCGTATGTGCATCGTCCAAATATAGGTAACAAACGCATTTTCTCTAAAGCTCAAGAAGATTTATTGGTTTCATATCTAAAGACTGCATCTAAAATGTGCCACGGTTTAACGAAAAAACAAACAAGAGAATTAGCTTTTGAGTACGCAGTGGCAAATAATGTCTGTCCAGAAAAATGGAAGGTCAACAAAATTGCGTCTGTGGAATGGCTTCGTGGCTTTATGACAAGACAAAAAGATTTATCTGTTAGAAAACCTGGGAGCACCTCGTTGTCTAGAGCGACAAGTTTTAACAAATCAAATGTTGCCGCATTCTTTGAAAAACTGACCAGCTTGTATGAAAAATATAAGTTTCCTCCACATATCCGTGCAGGGGCGGAGAAAGAATACTAACCTCCGCAGCCGGGGTCAGCCTGTCGTAAAAGGCGACAAAACAACCTACACTACTAGCTACGTGGTAGGGCCTCAAGCCCGTCTGGATGGCGACCACCTTGGGTCTTAAGTATGCCGCCATAATAACCTTGTGTTGTGTTCCGGTATTAGTGACTCAAGTTCCTGTACCCTTATGGGACAGCAGCGTGTTGGCGTTGCAAACACCCATAGGCGAGGGTAACTGCTAAATTCTAAGCGGGCCGTCAGCCTGTCTGCTGTACTACAGCAATAAAAAAAATATGATTTTCAATACAGACGAAACAGGATGCAGTACCGTTTCAGCTCCTCCTAAAATCATACCTGAAAAGGGTACAAAACAAATTGGGCAGGTAACTTCAGCAGAACGTGGTACACTCGTGACTACTTTTTTGTTTATTAATGCTGCAGGTGGTTCCATACCCCCTGTATTCATTTTCCCATGAGTAAATTACAAGGACCATATTTTAAATAATAGGCCTTCTGGGGCATTGGGTTTAGCCCATATTTCAGGCTGGATGACTGAAAATAATAATTTTATGAAGGCAATGGAACATTTCGCAAGACACGTAAAACCAACGAGGGTGGGCAAATGAATCTTGTGGTCACAAACGAGTGATTAGTTTCTTCTGCGAAAAATGTTTTTAGATTTATGTAACACATAAAACCAAACTCTCTTAAACTGACATAGTTAATGAGAGTTTGATTTTATGTTTTATGTAAAGATTTTATGAGAATGCTATTGTTGATTAGTATAATATTTAATTATTACTGAAACTGATTAAAAGTTGTAATTTTCTTAGAATTAGGTAATTAGTTTATTATAAATCTGATTTTTAAAGACTGTTATTATAAGAAATTAACAGTTGAAAAACTGTTTTGTTACTAAAAAGTATGTATCGGCTCTTTCATAAAACAACGGTGGCTCTTTCACTGACATGTTGCCATGAAAGAGCTGATATCTCTTTTTTTTAAGTAGTCGTATAACTAATTATTAACTAATTTGTTTAAAGTGTGTTTTTTTCATACTTTTTAAAACTGGCTCTTTCAAACACACTCTTCCCTAACACTCGCCGATGTATCTAGGTCTCAATCGAGTCTTTTGTCTTCACATTGACAGTGACATCTTCACAATAATATAAATAGGTCAGACGACCTCCGTGGCGTAAAGGCTTTTGCATGTCAGAAAACCACGGAGGTTACGGATTCAATGGTCATATACATTCATAGACACGAAACAATGTAGGTATGCCGTGGTAAATGCATACCATAGACAAATCACAACCATTGAGGCCGCCGTAGGCTTAGAACGGTGAGGTCGGCATAACCACGTCAGCTTCCCCCGGAGGTCCGGTGTGGTAATGTGGTACTGGTCATTCGATTTCCCCGGCATATATAAAAAGCCCGCACGGTTTGAAATAGTTTATATAATGCTATATTTATTATAAAACTAGCAGACCCGAGCTTGCCTTCCTTCTCCAAGGTTCCAATCTATCTCTATACCGAAATTCATCAAAATTGGTTCAGCGGTTTAGGCGTGAAAACACAACAGTAACAGACAGACAGAGTTACTTTTTATAAGCTACATTTACAATATTAGTATGGATTTATGAAGATTTTTTAAATTAGTTTCTTACGACATTTGATCTCATTACTATGGTGCACATTATTTGACTAAACAATAGAACAATACTTCAAAAATTTACATTCGTTTCTAGTTTAAAGGAAATCCTTCGAATTTATTCTATATGAGGTTTTTTTCGTTAACATACAAAAACAGAAAGTATTGCTAGCTATGTCGGATGGATCAAAACAACTGATTTTTTTAAACCACATTAAGCGTAATGCGGGTGATATTGTGAATGATTTAATATAAAACAATAATTTTACAAATCACTTTTTTTATTGCTGACGAACAGCAGACAGGCTGACACTGCTGTCCTGTCCGTATAGGAGTACTGGAACTTGAGACACTAATGTTAGAACACAACACATGGTAATTATGGCGGCATACTTATAGACCAAGGGCGGTTGCTATACAAACGGGCGTGGGGCCCTACCACGATGCTAGGGTTGTTTTGTCGCATTTTACGACAGGCCGACCCCGGCCTCAAGGGTTATTATTCATACTCCGCCCCGGCACGCAGATAATCACTATGGAATAAATACAAAATAAGAGCAGTGGTCAGACGACGGAGGTTACGGGTTCGATTATTTTTGTTACATAATGACAGCACATAAGGTTTTTTCGGCTCATCCTAAAGTCGACAAAAGAACCCTAGCTATGTGGTAGGGCCCCAAGACCGCGTGGATAGTAACCACCCTTGGTCTTAAGTATGCCGCCACAATAACCTTGTGTTGTGTTCCGGCATTAGTGTCGGCATTAGGCGACAGTTAGGCGACATCAAAAATAATCGAAACACTACTGCAAGTATTATTCAGGCGGTATTTGAATGAAAAAGAGGATTGATGTCATAAAAAAATACACCAATAAATAGCTGACAGTTTAGTACACAATTATGTACCAGAATCCCAAATTTGAATTAGAATTTTCAATTGTACTCAATGTGTATTTCGTAAGAATTTCTACAATTAATCACATTTTTTTGTATAAATTATCGTTTTTTGTAACTGAGCTTTGAGCTGAGCTGAGCGTGATTGGTAAGTAAGCTCTGTGTCATCTTATCAAAAAGATCTTTTCCTAAAAAAATATGAATACCTCGCCCACAGAAGCCGCCCAAGTCGTGGCGTTGTTGGATGCAGGGAATAGTCAGCGTGTTGTGGCTGCACGAGTGCATCTAAGCCACTCTGCTGTCAATGGAGTGTATCAGCGTTAAAGGGTAAAACATACCTGTTGAACAAAACACAATAACTTATACTAATAAGAATTTTAATTTGATACATTAATATTCGTCAAATGATAACTGATAATATCCACAATTAACGGGCATTAATGTTTATTTTAGTAAAATGTAAAAAAAAAATTTAATTCATTCAAAACCAAACTTCAGGGGTGTTTCGATTTTTTTTGATTGAGAAGTGTAGTTGAAACTTTTTCACCTGGCAACATGAAGTCTGTCTCATAAGTCATCACTTGACTCATAGTATTGTTTCAATGATTCCAATCAATTTGTAATCTGGACGTACGGCTGATCTAGGTTAGGCCACCACAGGATCATTCGTGATGAATTATTCATACATCAGTGACGAATTTCTAATCCTTTTTGCACGATTTTCCTGGATGACTGTTGTATTAATATAATTTATTTAACGTGTTAACTGGGTATGACGAAATATTTCGTCATAGAAAATTTGAATATCACATTGAAAGAATTTATAAATTCGGTCAATTATTGTTTTCTGCGTTAAAGTTGTTTGATTTATGTATGTTATAAAAAAATTGGCGACATTAATAAGATCAATAAGTTAAAGAGAATTTTCTTTTATTAATTGAGGTTGAGGATGATATTACTTATAATTATTAAGAAAAACCTCCCTATTGTGAAACGAGTTGAACAAACGTTTATTCTCCGCTTAACCGGTTAATAATGAATTTCATTTTTATTAACCTTACAGTTTTGATTGTTAACTTTTATTCTTATCGTGATAATAAAATTGTAGCTTACGTGCCTTAAATAACAATTATAGTAGCTTTTCTGTCATTAGCCAGTTTTTAGCACGATTATTCATTATCACATTAAAATGTCAAATATTGCACGCCAAAAATTAGCATTGAACTCTGAATCCTTTTAGGTTTTATCTTAGTTCGGGGAATGAAAAAGACCCGTCCATTATGAAGATTGAAATTTTTAAATTATGTTTCGAGTGTTTACACACTCACAACTAATATGCAATAAATTACATGCTAGATTAACTAGGCTAGACTAAGAGCTAGAAACTATGAACAATATTCTGAAAGAAATAAGATCTCGAAAGAGAAAAGTTTCTAACAGGCGACTATTTAGAAGATACCCAGAAAATAACACTATTAAATACCAGGCAAACTCGGGGGTAGCTGTTAATTTAAATTTATCAGGTACGTATAATTGCTCAATCTACGTCACCGGGGGTTGGTCACTCCCTGAGTCGAAGCTCGAAGGGGGGGTCCACCTCGAAGCCCCAAAGCCATAAGGGACAAATGACCTGACGCGAGGATCGATTGCATGATGAATGGTTCTAAGTAAGTTGGAATTAAACAAGCGAAAACAAAATTTTATTATTTAAATTACATTTTCGTATCTATTGTACCTCAATCCGACCCGGTGTTAATTGCTTTAGCCCAATGTCTGCCTGCCCTTATCCTAAACTATGTGGGGTTGGCATAACATGTTATCGTAATAGCAATACTTTTCCTCGTAGTAATACTTATTTCCTTCTAGAAAGTATTGATGATAATCGCCAACGTGTGTGTGCCGTTAACATTTTTGTATCACAATTTGTCGTTATAGCTAATAAAAATTATAAAAACAAATTGTGATACATAAAACTTTTAATGTGGGTGCTAACATAAATTATATTTAAATGGAATCGATGGACTTTTAACACAATGTTTATATGATCAAGAATATGTCAAAAAATTAAATCTACCAACGAAAACGTGGTCGTGTTTATAAAGTATCTTTTATTTTTCCTGTTCGGTCTCAATTAATAAATTTTATGTCTCGTAAGACCTAATCCTGATAAGCAGAATACCACAGACTATAAGTACGTTCTGAGAAAAGTGATTTTGAAAATTCGAGAAAAAAATTACCGATCGATTTTCGACAGACAAGCAAACGGGCTACCCGATAGTAGGTCACTTATAGACGTTTGGACCAATAGAGACATTTCCCACACGCTGCCATCTTTGAAAAGGAACTGAAACCTGGTTTACTATACCAAACAGGTTCGTTATGGCGGCATGTTTTAAAACCAGAGGTGTTTGCCAACCAGACGGGCTTGGAGCCCTATCATTTAGCTAGAGTTATTTTTCAGCTATTACGACAGACCCCCCCCCCCCCTCTCCCCCGACCGTAAGTATTCTTACTCCACCCCTGTACGGAGAAAAATCGACAGTGATCTCTCTATTTTGAACATATTATGGGGATGGGACTACGCGAAATTTTTCGTAGATGGTTATAGGTTATTTTTTGGATTCCCTCGACCCTTACTCTTTTTTTTCGATTGAATTTTCCCTGTTATCCGCCCAGAGGAACGGGCGTAATCGGCTAGTACTCATAAACAGTAATCCCCCTTATAACACGGTACTCTTATAACGTTTATTCATATTACGCGTTTTCAGTCCCTCGTATAACACGGATTTTTAAAATATCCTTAGTTTGATTTTAATGAAATGCACATTATTTCGTTCATAACATAGTTTTTTCTTAATATTTGATTTAAATCCCCTTCAACTAGAAAAGTTAAACATTACATAACGCGTTATATGGGGTCATACAAGTGCGTTATACGAGAATACTCATACAACGTGTTTCCTATAACGCGGAACCAATCTACCGTGTTATAGGAGGGATTACTGTAATTGTAATACATTGTTGTATATGAATATAAACAGTAGCGTTTATCTGTTCAATGTTTAAATAGGTTGCAATTTGCAATTGACTATAGATGGCGCCACGATAATGAAAATACCGTATACCATATTTATAGTTTACGTCCCAACAAAGTTGTCGATGGGTACTAAAACAGAATTGGTATTGGTTGCCACAAACGTCCATTGTAAATATCTTGCTGTAAATCTTACTTTGATTGTTTGTTACTTCGTTACCTCTTATCGCCTACACTAATGTAAAGAAATATTGTTTGTTTGTTACGGATAAGGTAAAAAATTGCTATATATCTCTGTTTTTAGCTTTCTGCCATATACCTAAATAAAAAAAAAAAACTTAATTATGTTCACCCCTTTCAAGTTTCATTTTCGTGATAAAATGTAACCTATGTCCTTCTCCAAGATCCAATCTATCTCTATGTATATCGGAATTCATCAAGATTGCAAGATTGTTCAGCGGTTTAGACGTGAAAACGTAAAATACAGACAAACAGAGTTACTTTCACATTTATAATATTAGTATGGATTTTCTATCCTAGCAAAACCAGGGTAGGGTACTTGTCTATTATATATTAAGAAAAAAATGTTTATACGTACATTGTGTTTCCAAGACAACAAGTATTATGATCACCGCAATCGCTGAAAAACCTGAATGAATGCTTTTGTTGCGTGTCATAGAAAAGGGATTATCTTTTTGCCGGTATTGACGATATTTTAGGAATGAGTTAGGTGACTATATTTTTATTAGTTGACCCGTCAAATGATATACTGCCATATGAATTTAAAAAAAAAAGTAGCCGCATATCCAAGGTACAATCTATGACTATACCGAATTCGTCAAAATTGGTTCAGCGGTTTAGTCGAGCAAGCGTAACAAATAAACTAACTTTCGCATTTATAATATTAGTTAAGATAACGGGATCGCAAGGTAAACCATATATACCTAGATCAAAAAATAACATAGAAGCAACTTATGTCAAAAAAGATCTGAATAAAGATAAAAAATAAACAAGTAATTAGACAATAGACTTCTAAAGGGAATTTTCAATCCGTTTATTTGAATTACTTTTAACTTACAATTACTAAGTGAATTTTTTTTATAAAAGACTAAGCCCTGTACTACTTAACCACATGTATTTCATACATTCGTAGATCATACAAACATTTTCGAATGAAACCCGCGCGAAAGTACAATGTAATTAACGTAGCTGTATCGTCAATTTAACTTAAATACTACTTAAATACTTTTTTTATATAAATAAATACATATTATACATAAACACACAGAGATTACGGGGATTAAACCTGGACCACCGCTGGTGTTCTAACGTTCCAAAGCCGTTGTACCAAGGAGGTCATCCGTTAGTAATTTATTACGATTTTAACAGTATCAACATTTTAACAGTAATTTATTAATAAGGAATAATATTTTCTATTTGTCTTCTAAAAGTGACGATCGAGATATTTAATATACGCAAGCAAATCCATGGGCAAACTATAGTTAACTACAATATTAATGAATTCCTAAACTGCCAACTTATAAACGAGAACTAACAAACATCCCTGCGGTACTTATTCAGGGAATAAACGAGTGGAAACTATTCCACTTCCCATAAAACGTTAAACATCAATAAAATACTTAATTTAAACCCCAATATGAAATTCATGTAAACAGTATATCTATTGGTTAACTGTTTTGTTCTCGTATCTTGGTAGCTGTGTGGTGATAAAGTCATTCCGCCGACATAGTAGGAGTCTTATGGGGAGTCCACTATTTCTTGCGGAACTGACGTTTACATTTTATATTGGCATGTTAGAACATTACATACTCGTACAAGTATTATCGATATGTTAAAATAAAATTGTAATATACATTTCTGCTATCAGTTATATTAGAAATTGTTTTCTATGAAGTAATGTAATTATAAAATTAAACATTACGAAAGAATGTATTTTATCGATTTATGAAATCGATCATGAAATTCCACATAAAAACACGAGACTTCCAAAGACGCAGATACAGACACAGACGTTATTATGGATTAATAATAATTATGATAATAAATACAAAAAAGTGGAACTTTAAAGGTCGTGCTACGAACAAATGTAGTATTAAAAATAAATGATTTACAAGATTTACACTATGATAATGTCAATCTGATCAATTCGAGCGTAATTCGTGAAACCGATTCGTACGACAGGTGTCATTGGTTTTAATAAACCGTACCAATGATGCGAAAGAGATTATTTATTAAAAATATCATAAATACTCCTATTATATTATATTAATTATTTTTATAAATCAGAAGAAATGAGATTTAAATTGATGAATCAATTTTTGATGTTGCATTTTAGACTTATTTCGAAAAAAGCTAAAAAACACGATAACTCTAATATGGTTCACATTTGCATAATGCATATGGGGTTAAAATATCGCAAATAGTCACCCCTATCATCTCCTAACGGGAATACGTCGAATTACCAATAAACCTGTATATTATTTCCTTCTAATGTGTCTTCAATAGTTTCATCTTCTTATCAAGTTCGGACCCCTAAATTTAATAGTGATCCATAATAAAAATTAACACCTCGACCTCAGAGCCGCCCCAGCAGACGGCGGCAATTACTCAACTGTCTTATTAACAGCCACCACCCCGGCACTCATTAAAACGTAAGTGTCAGTAAAAAAAGATTTCAACGCCGCGTATCAAGTGAATGTGACGACAAAAAAATGTGAGATCTTTATTGGTTCAATTTGTCTGGTACGAGCACGCGGGTTCACTTGTAAAGCGCATTGGTTGCATTTATCATGACAAAATTGTATTTTAAATTTGTAAACAACAAACCAGTTTAAGTATTTATCCCACGGGTGTTTAAAATCTCCGTGCAGGGGCGGAGCAAGACTACTAACCCCCTGTGGCCGGGGTCGGCCAGTCATAAAAGACGGTAAAGCAACCTAGCATGGTAGAGCCCCAAGCCTGCCTGGAACCCTGGACTATTAAGTATGCCACATAATAACTTTGTGTTATGTTCCAGCATTAGTGATCCAGGTTCCTTACGCGAACACCAAGGTGTTCGCGGTTGTCTTAGCGTCGTAAACAAGGATAGGCAGTAATTACTCACTACTAAGTGGGCCGCCAGCCTGTCTGCTGTTACTTCATTTTTTTTAAACCAAGCAATAATTTTCTAAGTAGCTAGTAATTTTGATTATTCATCTTTGTTCAACAAACTTCCTCATTATGTTATTATTACATATATAAAATACAAAAACACGTGTTATAGGATAGTTTAAAAAACAAGGAGCATGTATGTGCCCGCTCACTAGTTCTATTCTCATGAAGAGAAATTAATCGACATCCATTAGTCTAGGATTTAAAACATGGCTGCCAATTGAGTGCGTCTGCGCAACGTGTGAGGCGTCGGACTAGTTTAAAGGTGGGTTAAAATATCGAAGATTAAGAAATAGTTATTTATTAGTCAACTCGTAATCGTGGTATATGTCACATGCTGAATTATGACCTATTTTCAGAGCCTTAGAAGGAATGGGGAATTAACCCTTTTAGAACCATAAGATTTCCAATATTAAATATAAACCTGGTAGCTCAGTGGTATTACCCTCGAAGATTAATCGAATGCCACGAAGACATGCATCGCTCGAGCAATATATCTCGTCTAATGTGATATTATAGCATAATTGTCATAATGTACCTACGTTAAAGGAAAACATCATGAGGAAACTTATATATACCGAGATCGCTGGTATATGTAACCCGCTAATCTGCCTTGGACAAGCGTGGCGGGTACACTGTCCGTAGCCTCTGAGGGGATGCCGAGCCCAGCAGTGGTAGGATCTAGCCTGTTATTAAAAATATACCAATGTTTTAAATGTAGAGCGAAGTAAAATTAAGTTCTTTTTTTAATCGTTCAGGAACACATTGGTTACCTTGGACATGCGTTCCATTATGACATTCAGCAAAAATAATATCGACTAGATAAAAATTTAATAATTAATTACTAATTTTAAGGAAGGGAATAATAATACATATATTTATTTCCCTTAAAGCAAAAAGCTTACTTGACACTTGTCAAGCGCGGATTACATAACTCATATTATTATGACGGTGATTAATGATCGGCAGTTGTGGCTTCCTTGTGTAATGTAAAAAAATAAACTCAAAAACTCATAACCACGCAAAGTGAACAATTATCCTTTTTTTTATGAGGTGGAAAATGCTTAATACACATAGCGCTGCCTGGGGGCCGATGATGGGGTAATATGACAATCCCATGCAATGCGCCCGAACGGCCTCCACAGTTGACAAGGGGGGCGCACGTCACTGGTGTACCCACTAAAAATCAGTGTTCCTCTTCTGACCGGCCTGATGGCCCACTTGTCCTGCGTCGGCTAGGTGTGTGTGTAACAATTAACCTACCTAATATTTTTTTATATAATTAAAATGATAGATGTTTGCAGTTGTGCGCCGCGCATCACGGCAAAACTACTGGATATATTTCAATTAAACTTTTTAAGTTTTATTTATTAGACACTTGGCCCTCATCTAAAAAAATATTGGATTATCTTCATTTAATATAAAGTTCTTAAAGTTTTAAGAAAAACGATTTTTGTAAGCACTATGTGTTCAGTGATGTGTGTTTTCTGGCTACGGAAGTGGGGCAAGCGGGGTGTAGCGCGCGTAGGACAGGGAAAGTCTCTTCTACCTCTGCCCAATGACAAAAGCAACGAAGATGAAGTCGCGGGTATCAGCTAGTCATAAATAGGTCTTATTTAAATCAATTTCGAATGAGAACAAATAACGGCCGGAACGGGAAGTTAAGGCTATAATTAAAAATATTACGGATATATAAAGAGTCAAGATAGCAAAACAAATAGCGAAGATGCGAATGAATCATTATCGCATTATTATGCAAATATTTTGCCAAGGACAAACCGTACATAAATATATTTAACACATTCGCTAATTTACACAAGGAAAACGAATTCCTACCAAGTGTAGTAGGTATGCTGTATATTATCTCGGAGAACAACCTAGGGGTCACCGGGTTCGATCCCATGGTGGCACAGCTTAGGAAGTTTATACTTTTTTTGATGTTTTTTTTACGAACCGGGGGCACAACGACATTAAAAAACGTCATGATGAATATAATTAACAGTAATCACAATAATCATAATCTTTATTTGTTAAAATGCAGGTCTGTTTACAGTAGTTTCTCATTATACTCATAAATCTACAACACGTGTTTTTTTCGATGAATGTGCATATTATAAAATGATTACCATGTACCGACGGTGAGGAAACTTGCATTCCAAGATCACCGGTATCCTTTTTCTAGGAGGTCCAAGCCCAGGCATGGGCTTTTGTGCGTTATTTTTTTAAGTTTGCAGTGAAATATAATTTTTAATATCATCATCATTATTTAAGTGGTTAGTCCTAAATGGAAGACAGTTTTGCGTTGCTGCCTCTGGATGAATTTTTTTGACCAATAAGGTACACGCTACTCTCAAGAAGGGAAAGCTAAACATCGCACATCGTCCTTCCCCTATCAACAGGAAAATACCAGATATTGTAATCTATTAGTCTCTCAGTTACTCCCTAGACAATTTTAAGTCTTATTCTTATACTTGAACGGGACCATGCAGTCAAACAAGGCCTAATCTACAAGTATTTACTTATCAAATCACGTTTAACGAAACAGCTGTTTACATTTGCGGTTATGAGCGCGCATCATACGGCAATGTCAAAAAGTCTACTTCTATTTATAAACAAGTCAACGGCGACTGCGCGATTACGCGAATTATGACATAAATGCTATATGTCGAGTTTACAGGTTATAAAACACTATGAGGTCATAGTATAAAAGAGCTTAAAACCTCAATACACTACGAAATTAGAGGAAAAATAAGCAAAAATCGACTCACCTTTGCCTTCAAAGCATACACAGTATTGAACTTATATTTATTTACGGCATAAAACACTATCCCCCCGCCAAATACACAAGCACATGTTGTTATAAATTTATGTAATGATTTATTAATATTCACGTGTCCATAATTTCGCGTAATTACAGGAGATATTTGCACTTTTTTAAATAATTTTGAAGACGCACGACCTAACGTGGCCATGTTGGTAACACGGCGAAATGACGTGTGTAAGAGAGATAGAACCATATTAGAAAAGGATGGTGGGGGTTTTATCACTATGCATGCGTGTTTTTATATTTTGGCGGGAATTTTGATCGAGTTATTTATATCATGAATTTTTATAAAATTTTCAATATTTTTTAAATATAATTTTTTAGACTTTATTATAACATTATTGGCACAAAACAGCACACCGAGGTTACATACGTTTAACATGTCAATCGAATTTAGAAAGCCTTTCTACTCGTAGTCCGCACACCAATATTAATGAAATAATCCTATACCAGCTTAAACATATTTTAATTCTGTATCATGACGATGTTGACTAATTTTGAATATGCAAAACTAGTAGGTTATGACGACATAGGTTACTTTTGTCTTGACATTAAATCACGGTCATAAATCTGAATTGGCTTTGACTCCTTTGTCCCTTTAAAAAATAATTATTCAGTTTTTTCCTTCAAGCTTTGCAGGTAGGTAAGCGCCACTAAGAAATTCAAATGTCTTTTATCTATGTTTTAAAAAAATTGTTTTTTATAATACTACCACAAGGCTACTAATAGACACTAATAGACTCGAAGTTTTGAAGTGACAACTCTAAATGCAACCGGATTTGTCTCTAAGATAAATATGTACAGTTCAACCAAGATTTTATATTAGGTCTTTACCTTTAAAATTGCCGTTATTTATGAAAAAATTTAAACGATTTTTTTTCATGTATTTTTTATTTGTATTAATTAAAGTAATCACCCATGCAATCAATGCATCTTTGCCAACACAGTGGCAGTTTATTGATGCCCTTCTTAAAGAAATCAGCTGGACGGGTGGCAACAAATTCTTCAAAGTCATTTTGTACTACCTCTCGGGTATTGAATTTTTTTCCCATCAATAAGTTATCCAAATTCTGGAAAAAGTAGTAGTCTGTAGGCGCAAGGTCTGGTGAGTAGGGCGGATGACGGAGAACTTCCAACCCCAGTTCTTGCAACTTGGAGACCGTCTGCTGTGCAGTATGAGGTCGCGCGTTGTCGTGCAGGAGCAGCGGAGACGAGCGATTGACCAATGCTGGTTGGAGATGTGCCAGCTTCTCCATCATTGTGTTCAGTTCTTCACAGTACACATCTGCATTAATGCTCACCCTGTTTGGTAAGAAGTTGTAATTAATCACACCAGCGCTAGACCACCAAACAGTGACCATCACTTTTCTAGGGGTAAGTTTTCGTTTAGGGCTTTGTTTAGGTGCTGAACCAGGATCCAACCAACTTGCTGAGCGCTTGCGGTTATCAAACAGAATCCATTTTTCATCGCAGGTAACAATGCGGTTCAAAATGCCTTCATTTGTGTGTCTGTTGAGCAGTGTAAGGCACGTCTCGACGCGTACTTCGCGCTGGCGATCATTGAGTTCGCGGGGCCCCAAGTTCCTGTACCCTTATGGGACAGCAGCTTGTTCACGATGCCACTGGCGTTGGAAACATCCATAGGCGACGGTAACTGCTAAATTCTAAGCAGGCCGTCAGCCTGTCTGCTGTCCTACAGCTATAAAAAAAACTAATATTATAAATGTGAAAGTGTTGTTGTTGTGTTGTTGTTTATTACGCTTTCATGCCTAAACCGCTGAAATTATATTGATAAATTTCGGTATATACATAGATTGGACCTTGGAGGTCACAGGCTATTTTTTTATTTATATGGCACAGTAAAGTTTGCCGAGTCAGCTAGTATATTATAACAATAACATAGACATATTGAATATACAAATGGCTCAGCGGGAAAGCCAGATGCGAGCGTGAAATGAAATTCTAGACGCAGCTAATCTAGACAGTAATAAAGGGCAACAACTTGTTGATATTATCGTATAAGGAAGTTATCTGGCCAGTGTTTCCAAACTGTTCTTCATTATTAAAATACTGGTATTTATCAGTTTTTATTGCTGAGAAACAGCAGACGGGCTGGCGGCCCATTTTACACTTTGGATGTTTACGCGATCACGCGGCCGTCCCATTCGGGTACAGGAACCTGGGTCACTAATACCGGAACACAATACAAGGTTATTATGGCGGCATACTTATAGACGGTACTTACATGTTATTTGTCATTGTTTTTATTTATTTTGAAACTACACTATACTATATTATATACTATAACAATACTGCAATAAAGACAAGCTTTTGCACAATATTATATAATACATTTATATGTATTACAATTATTATAATAATGGTCAGGTAATATTTTGTATTGTAGTGTAACATTAATGTATGTTAATTATATCTAATACACACATCAAAAAAGTCTAAGCAACATGTACTAATTTAAATTTTACGATGATGGATGAGCCGCTGTATGAATGAACTTCCTGAATGCACCTGAGCCTTTCAGTATTTCCGGGCCGACGGTACACTCGCACCCTTCTTGTATCAGGCCTAAACCCGAATCGCGACTCATCGGAAAACATAATTTTATCCCATTGTTCCTGGGTCCATGTTCTGCGTTCTCTACACCATTCACTTCGACGAGCGCGATTCCCGTGACGTATCGGTGGGCACCTAATTTGGTGTCGAGCTCGTAGGCCGTACTCATGCAGTCGATTTCGCATAGTTTGAGGAATTACATTAAACACCACTTGAATTTTGAAGCCTCAAACTTATCTTTCGAGCGGTTAACATCGGCTGGCGTCTTGCAGTCAGTTGTATGTACCGGTCTTGCCGAGTGGTTGTACTCCTTTTACGGCCTGGATGCTGTTCAGCGGGTTCCCTTGTATTATTGTAGGGCTGCCAAAGACGACAAATAACACTTCTATGAATGCCAAAATGCCGAGATACCTGAGATTGATTACTTCCCGCTTGCAACATCCCTACAGCTCTTTGCATTTCATTTACCGTCAAATGTCGTCGCTCTATGACGTAAAGAATATCTAACAATTCAATTTTGTCGCTAACTTTATTTAAATGGTTGGTAAAATTATAAAATCAAGACTAAACGTAGCAATAAAAACGCACTTAAATTCAAACAAATTCCGTTTTATTTAATTTTATGAAAAAAACAAAACATAATCGAAATTTTTTTACAACCAACCAGTATGTCATCAATAACAAAAAAGTTTACGTACCTACGCACTTTGAGTGAGTAAAGACTTAGAAATTAATTAGTATAAATGGTAAATTTATAATATCATGCATGTTGCTTAGACTTTTTTGATGTGTATATTTTATAAAAAGGTTTTACCAAATGCCTTTCGATATTATGACAAAACACGTCCGATTTGACGTACATTGTCATCTACACTAAAAACCAATAAATAGATACATCATGTTACGTCGTGAAAATATTTTTAGTGGTCAACAGAACTATCTTTCATCTATGTTAAGGAACTCCAGGCACTTGGTTAAAACTTTGGGTTTCCTATCGGCAAATATATCGATTTCTTAAACTAAAATTTTCATGCAATAAATCATCATTCGTTTTGCCTAACTAGACGCCGCACTAAAGGCGAGTTCTTGCGGGAAATGGTGGACCATCATGGCACAGCCACTGTTGCAATAAGACTATCGACTAATAATAATCTTTATTCAAATTTAATATGATCTATATTTGAGAACCACAAACGCATATTTAAGATACCAGTACCAGCTGCACTGGGCGGTCTTACAATGAAACGAGAGCGTTCATTAGGACAAATCAAAATATGCATTCATTTTAGTCCCTATGAAAGCGGTCGTAATTAATAATTGCGAAGAATTTAGGCCGGGTGTTCAACCCGCTCACTAGAATGCAACCTAATTGTAATATGTATATATTTTTATAATATGTTATAGTTATCTCGAACTACAATAGTTAAATATGGTTGCCATCAAAGCCTTTTTGAGTCTGTATGTGACAGGCAATACTATTTTTCATCTATGCCTTTCTATGAACCTTCCTTTTATAGATCAAGAACGATGCCGTTCTGTTGCTATATGTGAATTAAAAAAATCAGTATTAAAGTAATGGGCTAAACTTTTTTTTCAGACTGGGACTACATAGTTCGCAACATATTGGTTGACAAATAGTTTTATATTTAGTCGAAAAAAAAATAATACCTCCCTACTTTAAAGGATTCGTAAATGAAAAAATTACTACTTTTAAACTAACAGATATAATGGTTACTGTTCGGTTATTGCTGTTTGGGTTATTAATTTTGTCTTTGTAAAACTAAAAACTTTTTGGCAGAATAGGTGTATTATATGATATTTTAAGAGGAGAAATACCGCAAGTATTCGTATCTACTTAACTGAAACGAGTTCATCGTAATTTCTCATTATTAGAACAATGACATCGATTACAACTATTTTTAAAATGGACGAGAGGGTCATTTGGCGGGATACTGAATGCGTAGGTTGTGTCACGTTCTAAACGAATGCACTACTCTATTACACGCTATATTCATATTGTATTTCTACCCTTTCTTAATAGCACTAAGTGTAATAGTTACAATTAAAGAAAATAGCAGGATCATACTAAATAATCGACATGTAATACAAAATATCACTGATAAAATTAAATATAATAATAAAAAGTTTATTTGCAAAATATACATGCAGTAATCTAATAAGAAAAATGTTAGATGAATAATACGTTTAAATATTAGTGTGTGTGTCTACTAGGGTGACCGCAAAAAATCGATGTCGGAATTTTGTTCGTCTGGACCCCACAAAAAGATTCCCCTTTCCAGATATTGAGATAGCCGAAATTTGAGCTCGATTAAAGGACGTTAACCCGTGCCGCTCGTCGCTCAAAGTTTGAAAAAATCCAAATTTTTGACCAACAAGCTGACATATGGAGCCATATCTCCAGAACGGTAAATAATAAAAACACGCTTAATATCTCAAAATAAAGCTAATGTTATTCTTCAAAATTTATATTCTATACATAATTGTTGTTATTTCAAGTCAAACCGAGTTACAACAGCTTTTAGCCTTAACAGAGAGTTTCATTTGCAAGGGGCGTTAAAGAGATTTTAAACATGAAATTGTCCATTTTGTTAGATCGATGTAAGGTATCCGACAGAAATGCCACGAGAATCTTAATAGCTACTCTAGAAGCACTAAACCTTGACTCTCTTGAGTACAGTCTCGAAAACTTTACTACATTTTCGAAGGTTCAGAGAACAATATACAAAATTTTTTTTGATAAAGTAAACCTTCCTGAAAAAGAGTCCATGGATGGGACGGTAAAAATGAACAATGTGAGCGAATAGCTATTGCTATTTCATATGGCGAAGAGGAACAGCTGCTGGGAGATCCTGTAACAGCAAACAGCTCTGGAGAGGAGCAAGCCGTAGCCGTATATGAATGCCTGCATAAATGGGGTCTTACCAACATCGTCAAGGCGAAGTGCTTCGACACTACAGCATCCAATACGGGAAGACTCAAAGGAGCATGCGTCATATTGGAGCAAATGTTAGGAAGAGAATTGTTGTACCTAGCTTGCCATCACCATATTTTGGAAATTCTGTTAAGAGGCGTATTATTATATCCAGACATTTTTAAGAGATTCCTCACTGTGTGGCCCAAGATAGACGAAGGAAAATACAACACAGGTATCAGTGACAATTTAATACAAAAGCAGCTAACTCCAGAAGTAATTGCAAATGTTACTGCTGAATTCAATACCAAATTAACTGAGAGCCACCCCAGAGATGACTGCAAGGAGCTATTGCAATTAGTTCTCGTATTTGTTGGATCACTAGACGGCAATTTTGTGGGTTTTAGAACTTTAGGAGCCATTCATCACGCTAGATGGATGGCAAAGGCTATTTAATGCTTAAAATATTCATTTTTCGTCGTCAATTTAAGATGTCTAAAGAAGAAGAAAGTTTTATGCGTGCCATTTCTGTTTTCCTAGTTAAAATTTATTGTAAAGCTTGATTCAATGCTCCAAAAGCTAATCTTGCAGCAAAGCAAGATTTAGGTATTTTGCATAGTCTGTTAGACTATAAACAATATGACAACGACATTGCAGAAATAGCTCTGACCAAATTTTCGAACATGGTGAAGGGTGAAAAGTTGTTAATGGCTAATAAATTGCTCAGTAGCCCAGATGAACCATCAGGGCACGCTAGGGTTGTAAATCCAAAAGTTAGGAAAGAAAAATTAAAAGAGGTAGTTAATGGAAGATTGGTAAATTTACTTACCTAAGAAACGTTTACATTCTTTGACCGATTTAATATAAAAATAGATTTCCTAAGACAAAATCCAAACACCTGTCCTCAAAATAAAGACTTCCAAGAAGGATTGAAAATTGGCAAAACGTTAAAAGTAAAGTAATGCGTGGTGTTAAATTAATAACCAACTTTAACAACCTTCTGATAAAAGATGAAGGCCAAAAGCAATATGTCCTGAAGTTGTAAGCAAATGCCGAGCATTATATCCTGAGGTTTCAAAAACTACTTTAACTAAAGCTCTAGAATAGATAAGGTAACTGTGTAAAATTATCAACTCATGTAGGTACTACGTCTGTAGCTTTCCTGTGTCTGTTTTGTATGTATATAAAATACCTGATTTTTATATTTTAAAATAAAAAATGTCATTAGACTTATCCGTATTACTTGTTTTTTTATTATATTTCTACTTTAAACTCCAATATATACCAAAAAAGCAATATTTATCACTAAATAACAAAATATACGAAGTATGCTCCTAGTGGTACCAGGTCACGTTTTTGAGGCTAAAGGCTGTTGTAACTCGGTTTGACTTGAAATAACAACAATTATGTATAGAATATAAATTTTGAAGAACAACATTAGCTTTCTTTTGAGATATTAAGCGTGTTTTTATTATTTACCGTTCTGGAGATATGGCTCCATATGTCAGCTTGTTGGTCAAAAATTTGGATTTTTTCAAACTTTGAGCGACGAGCGGCACGGGTTAACGTCCTTTAATCGAGCTCAAATTTCGGCTATCTCAATATCTGGAAAGGGGAATCGTTTTGTGGGGTCCAGACGAACAAAATTCCGACATTTTTTTCCCCCTCTATGAGATCCGGTCACCCTAGTGTCTACGAATGAGCGAATCTGAGTGCATGCGTCTGTTCTATTTGGGACAATTAACACAACACCATCTAGTTCCAAAGTAGCATAGCACTTCTGCTATAGGTACTAAACAACTAATATGCATACATATATACTTTTTTTGTAAATATTATATATGCCCGCAACGGAACTGAAATGAACGTACGGAAATAGAACCCATGACCTCCGCAAGCATACCGAGGTTTATTCAATAAAGTCACTTATGATTAATATGCTGAAATAAGTATAAAGTTTCTCCGTGGAAGGGCGGAGTAAGAATACTAGCCCCTGCGGCCTGTCGTAAAAGGCGACGAAACAACCCACCCTAGTGAGGTTGGTAAGGCTCTAAGCTTGTCTGGACAGCAACCACCCTTAGTGTATAAGTATTTTATTTATAGCTAGAGTTCAGCAGACAGGCAAACAGCCCACCCTGGCAGGTGGTCATCGTCGCTTATGGACGTTTGCAACACTAGCGGCATACCAACGCGCCTCTAAGTAATTTTATAACGCCTTTTTTTAAGAACCCCATATAGTACCGCACTGAGAAAACCGTTTCGTGCAAGAAAGAAAAGGCTGCAAGAAATGGGGATGAACATCCAGCCGATGGTGGGCAGTGTGGTGGTAGAAAGACGATTTTAAATAACTCCTCAGAATACTCCCCGTTGTACAGATGATAGAATACGTAGTCTTTCCGAACTCATATGGGACAGTAGCGTGTTCGCGATGCCACTAGCGTTGCAACTAAATTCTAAGCGGGCTGTCAGCCTGTCTGCTGTCCTACAGCAATAAAAAAAAGTCTAAGCGTGTCTATATCGTCTGTCAGTATGGGACGTCGACAAGAAGTATGGCGCCATAATAAAGGTATTCCCATAAAAATTAAAATAAAACACAAAGTCTAATTCAACCTTTAATTTCTATTAATAATTAGATTGTACATTTACAGACAGAAGTATTTTATTAAAATAATTTATATATTTATGTTTCTCTTCCTTGTACTATGTAGACCAACCTAATTTGGCCTCTGTTACTATTCACATCTCATATAATATAGGTGTCTTGGGGAGCTGGTTTAAAATTAGTGACATGATTAAAAAGTCTGATTACAACTAACAGGTTACTACTTATTTGTATTATGTGGAACCCAAAGGGCGTGACATCAGACGTAACTTAGCCAATTCATAGTTGAAGTAGTAACCTAAAGAGACAAGTAGTCTTAAAGCAATTGTCAGTATAACTGTAGTTCTAGTCAGAGCCATTATAAACATATCCTAGTATGTTCCTTGCCATATTTCCTTCTTATATATTATAAATTGAATATAAAACTACCCTCACAGTCAAGAGGCATTCATTCGCTTTCAATTCACTCATGACAAATAGAGAAGTATCTTTTGACAATACAACATCAAGAGGTTGCCATTTAATCATATGGTATATATATATATATATATATATATATATATATATATATATACCTAGTCAGGTCATAAATTCTGTCACATGTTTAATGTAAAATAATTGTAACAAGTTTATTCATTATGTAACCATTCATATACCAAAATGAACTTAACAAAACATAGATTCTTATGACTTTAAAGTTTATTCAAAATGACCTCCGTGATTTTGAATACAAGCCTTCAATCTGCGCGGCCAGTTGTCTATCGCAGCACGAACGAGGTCCATGTCAATATCGGCGGCTGCCTTAATCAAGGATGTCTTGAGTGACTCCAAATTGGGATGAGGCTTTGAGCACGCCTTTTCCTCCAAGTGTTGCCATATCTTGTAATCTAACGGATTCAAATCTGGACTGGAGGAGGGCCAGTCTTCGTGCCGGATGAAGTCGATTTCACGCGCCGCCAGCCAGTCTTGTGTGCTCTTCGCTCTATGAGCTGGCGCCGAATCTTGTTGGAATACCCAGTGCCTGTTATTGAACATGGTATGAGAAACAGGTTCCACAAGGTTCGTCAGGACTGTATTTTGATACACAACAGCATTCGTTTTTACACATTTCTCACAAAAATGTACCTCTGTTAAGCCCCAATAAGAAACTCCCAACCATACCATGAGCGAGGATGGAAAATGACCTCGTTGGACACGCGGAATACGGTTGCTCGCTTCTTCACTACTGTGTGCGTACACCTTATCATTTTGTTTGTTGTAGCTCTCTTCTACGGTAAACATTTTTTCATCCGAAAAAAGAATTTCCCGATATTTTTTTCCCGTGTACCGCTTCAACAAAGCGCGGCATCTCTTCAGTCTCAGGTCCATTAGACGAGCATTCAAACGATGTCCTGTTTTTCTTCGATATGCCCGAAGCCCTAAGTCTTCATTTAACACCCTTTTCACCGTGGTTCTGCTTAACCCCATCTGAAGGGCCAACAGTTTCTGCTTACGTTTGGGATTTCTTTGAATTCGTGCCTTCACAGCTTTTATCACTGCTGGAGTCCTAACAGACCGAGGGCGACCACTTCTTGACCTGTCATCTACACTAGAGTCTTCATTGTATCGTTTGATGGTACGATAAAACGAATATTTTGGTAATATTCAAATTTTTCAGTATGTTAAAAATTTGAATTGGCGCGTAACCGCAACGATGCAACGCAATAACTGCAACACGGTCTTCTTTAAGCGTCCACTCCATATTTAAAAATGAGTAAAATTCTAAAAGTTATACATTTTTATTTTCATGAACAATTCGAAATTCTAATTCAATAAACTTTTTTGTGGCCAGCATTCTAAAAGAAAAGTTTTTACTGTGTGACAATACTTATGACCTGACTAGGTATATATATATATATATATATATATATATATATATATATATATATTGGTTAAATGGCATGACACTAATTTAAAAGTAATTTCTAGTATACTCTAGTTTTTCAGACACGAGTAAAAACCACATTTTCATTTTAGATTTAAAAAGTATGATACAATCTCATAGTAAGCTAATTAATGTAAATATTGTCTCAGTATATACAATATAGGTTGGTCCTAGGATATGTGCTGGATAGAATCCGGTGGAGACAAAACATCCACTCCAGATGCAACCTTGATGCTGACCACTATCCTCAGACACGAGGGACCGACCACAGAGGGATATAAAATATTCTTTTATATTTAATTAATTTTTATTGCAAAGGGTTATTATGATTTTATGAAGACAGTCTAAGATTTTTAAAATACTTGATAATTCAAAGCTTCAGAAGTTACCAGTCATTATATATCGTCGCTTCTCAGGAATAGTGTTGCAACAAAAAAATCTTTAAAATTAGTTTTATACATAAATCCGGCACGTAATTTTATAAACTTTCTCGTGAATAGGGCATTAAGACCTAGTTCCAAAAATTACCAACGGGGCGCGGTTGTGCCGTTATTCCATTGGTCGAAACTGCATGCCATTTTCACATGATTAACAAGTTTTTGCCAGTTGCACAAATATGCGAATCAAGTAAAAGATCACATTTTCTCCTGAATACTGTACCAAGTCGAAATATATATTTTACTACAGTTTATTTTTGGTGAACAGTGTCACATTTGGGATTACAACGGTATTGTAGGTAAACTATTTTGCGTTATGACTATATTCTTGAGACTTTTTAACTATTATATTGAATTTATTATTCAATAGGGATGTATTTTGTTGTGCATCTACATTCTCGAAAAGTTATTAAAATCTTGGGGTATTTCGTTATTAAACAATGAATTATAACAAAATAATCATTAATTTGGAAACATAAATATTCTCATGGTTGTTTTTATTTTAATTTGAGACATTGTTTATGATAATGTTAGATACCAGTATACTAACATCATTATTATTAATATTGTTGTAAGCAATAATACGCTAGTATTCTTTAAAGTTTTTTAAAGTAACTTCTTTAAAGGTACATCATTCTTTAAAAATAATTATAATATTATTGTTGATTTAATGATATTTTTGTTTAAAGATATGAATAATTCGAGGCAAGTTGATGTTAAAGCTTTTAGAAATAGATACTCAACAGACGGAAATAAAAAATCTAAACGAGAAAAATGCAATAATTGATGGCAGTCAAGAACAAGAACCAGTATTGCCAAGCATCTCTGTGGTCCAAACTTCAATGGAAAATATTAATATTGTAGAGCAAGATTTTATGGAGAATTGCTCCGACGACAGCGTAAAAGACCCCGATTACTCAACGCTTACTAAAAAAACACGTTCATCATCCACATCTTCATCATCATCGTCATCAAGTTCTTCATCTTCAAGTTTATCAGTCAGCCATGTATCAATACTACCCACTAATTGTTTAAAGGTCCCTGAGATTAGAGATGAAATACCAGCAGGATCAGAATCTAGAGAATCCTTAAACTCAATTGCAGTAACTGAAATGAATCAAATGAAAGACTTGAATCACCCAATGAAAACAAAAAAGGCCGTAAAAGAAAAGCTGATCCTACAAAATGGCAACGTGAGAAAGCGAAGTCTTAGAAATTTAGGGAAATCGTATATACCTAATTCAAAGAAGATAGCTATTGTACCAGAAAGAAGCTTGAAAACACCATGCTCTGATACATATAAGTTCAAGTGCTCGGAGTTTATCTCACAGGATAAAAGACAATTTATTTTCGATAGTTATTGGGGTATGGGTGACCTTCAAAGGCAACGCGAATTTATCGCGAGGCACATCACAATGGTTAAACCGAGGTATGCCTATAAAGTCCATAACAGTAAACGTGGTAATAATAATGCATTTTACTTAACAGTAGACGACCAGAGAATTAGGGTTTGCAAACCGTTCTTTCGTGCAACATTAGATATATCCGATAGACCCATAAAAACTGTTGTAGAAAAGACGATTGAAAGTGGAACTGGGATTTTAGCTGCTGATAATCGAGGTAAACATGGAAAACATAAATGTGTTGACATTGCTATCAAGAATGGTATATGGCAACATATTCAATCTATACCTAGATTAGAAAGCCACTACTGTCGAGCAAGTATAAGTAGAGAGTATATTGAAAGAAGTAAAAATATGACTGATTTGCACACTGATTATGTCAATGATTGTAAAGCTAAAGGAGCTCCGATATTATAGTTTATAAGTGAATTTAATAACTATTTTTTTATTAAAAAGTTTTTTTAAGAAACGATTGTGAGTTTTTTCCAGTTTTTGTTTTTAAGTACATAAGTCCAGGCTCACTCTGAGATTAATGTAATTTGATTACTGAGTACTTAATAAATCTATATTGAAAAGATTATCATTTCTTTCCTATGTAATGAAAAAATAAAACCCACAAATATTTGTTTATTTTTATAAATGGTGTCACAAGTGGAAAGAGTTCTAGGTTTTTTATTAATTTTTAATTTTTAGATGAATATAATTAAGACAAAAATTTAAATATGTACAGTGAAGGGAATAATAAAGATAATTAATATTACATAATAATTCCATTTTCCTAGGTAGATTATACACAATTTCTCCAGAGTAAACTTTGAAAGGCTTTCCTGTACAATTTTATTCTTGTTATGACAATATTCCGGAGAAGCGACGATATATACAAATATTTAAGTTGCTGACTTTTTAATTCAAAGAGTATATATTTTCTGACTGTTATTTAAAGTGTGGGGTGAAATTAATAAACTAAGATTCAACTTCTGTTTCTATTATACTTATCTCATCAGACATAGGGTTAGTTACTTCTGAATGCGGAATCTCCACTGTATGCACCTGGGAATCGAAATCCATCATACTGTCCTTTTCAGGTGTCTGCACGGAGAATACAAGGACCCGTTTCACCGCTTCTGCAGAATCATACATACCATATTCTGCTTGCCATAATATAGTTGTTATCAACTGTTGCAAGTTACCTCGTGTACGTGCATTCTTGAACTTCCTCAATTTGTTGCCAATGTACTCTCCGAACACTGAATATTCATCTTTCTGTGGCTGTTCATCATATAATATGGTGTTATCGAGTTTTGGTGCAGCATAAAAACCTGGCAATCCAGTTGGCGATGTAACTTCCCTTTTAATTTTCCTGTAGAAAAATATATGCTTTTTAAAATTCCTTTAACTATAAGAAACCTATATAATCAAATAAAGCTATATATATAAAGTGATAACCAGATAACCACATTTTGTACTGAGCTCCTGTGATGTTCCAAGCCTTGCATATGGCCAGTCTTTATATGTATATCTAGACGCAGAATCTGCTGCTAGACTTTGCGTAAATAGTCTGTACAGTTAGATATTAATTTTAGTAACCATGAAATGATAGATCAACCTCAAACTGAACTTATTACACAAAATCTATTTCTCTAAATAAAAGAAATGTCACATTATAATTTATAAAGATCTATGGTCATTAGATAATATAATTCTATTAAATTTTTAAAGTTCAATCATCATTCTGATAGGCTTGTAACTCGAACTAAAAGAAGTAAATAATATCCACCAGACTTAAAAGGTCCATATCCTCTATTAATTAATATAATGCCTAACTCCATTTGGATAAACTTTACAGGAACAAGTAAAACCTTTGTATTTGCTATGCACGGGAATTATTTCACTCATAACAAATTAGCCATATTTTTGTAGAACATAATGTGTGTAGTAATCCAATAGATAGGCTTCAAAATACTTCACTAGGCATCTCGTTAAATTTAACTCGTTAAATTTCCATAATTTGTGGAGTTATGCATTCTGATAATTAAGCGGACGATATATGGTTTTCCTCTATACTATTTTTTTAATTCTATATTTATATTAATAAAATAGCCTTTATTACAGGAGTCAGAGTTACACAGTTTCTAGATATATAAAGCTATATTAAAATTTACATATCTCTGATATGTGTGTACCGCCTCTTGGCAAAGGCGTCCCTATAACTGTCCCCGTTGAACTGTATCTAATACAACTGGTGTCCACAAAGATCCTAGAGTTAAACGGATCTTATACTTATATTACTAATATTTAACCAGGAAGATTTACTTGTATTTCATCTTTTTGCGTTTCGGCTTAGGTTGGTATGTCTCAAAGTGACTTATTTGATATGGTTCTTCTTCAAGCCACTCCACGTCTGAATTTTGATCCCCATGCATTTGTCGTACATAGGTTATTGTGGCCTCTTCGCTGTCTAGGTCAGAATTTTCAGCCACTTCCACCTGTACAATAATAATACATTAAATTTATGGCAATCCCATATACAAACTTAATAGGGAAAAAGATAAATGTATGTGACTTGAGCAAAATATTTCTAGATCATACAAATATTTTTCATTTGTAGGGATCAAACCTACTGCCATCAATCATTTATGTAGCCTCTGAAGCAGTCTACCAAATAACTTCAATAAGTCTGTTAATAACAATATATTCCATTCCTTTATCATCTCATCTTGATCCAAACTAAATAAAGAAAATGTACATAGTTAGAATAATAAAAAAGTATATGAGTAATTAATTATTATAGAGTAATAGAGTCAAGATGAGATAGCATCTATTTTAAAAAGTAAATTTTATTAGTTCTTCAATAACATAAGAAACTTAATTCTATTACTATCCTAGTATGTAGACCTAGCCTTTTATATATATGTAGTTGTAAGATTGTACATAATCATAAACTTTCAAAAGCTCAAAACACAAACAATTTTGAAAGAAAAGTTCGCCAAAGGCTGTCTAAAGCGATTATCAATCAATTATGCTACAATTCGATCGAATAACGCTATCATAACCTTCAAAGCCGTGCTATCGTATAATCGATTGGGAAAACATGTTTAGGGACTGATA
Organism: Malacosoma neustria; assembly: GCA_963693495.1. Lineage (NCBI taxonomy): Eukaryota > Metazoa > Arthropoda > Insecta > Lepidoptera > Lasiocampidae > Malacosoma > Malacosoma neustria. Next base: position 13,524,746 of record OY856390.1, read on the forward strand.
TGAATTGGTTTTTGATAGCATAATAATTAAATATACTGAGTATGTATTCCCAAACACGTCGCAATATCAAATGTAAGTTAATATCTCAATTACACCATGTTATTATAAACATACATTTTTGTTCCTTGCCTTTACGGTACGACGGCGTCTCGGCGTTGAAGAGGTATCAGCATCCTCCAGTTGAATTTTCGACTCGTCCAATGTTCCATTTTGACCCAATTCCCATTGAATTGGATGTCGGTTTGCCAAATGGACCCGTAAATTGGTTGTGTTACCAAAGTATTTGTATTCCGTATCACATAATTTGCACACTACAGCAACACATCTTTTATGTTCTTCAATTCGATCGAAGAATTTCCACACTATTGATGAACATTTCTTCATCTTGCTATCGATATTGATTTATCACAATTTTGCCGCCTAATTTCCGATGATTATTGAATACTAAACGATTAGTAAAAACATGTATCGAGTTGATCTATTACGAGTTATTTTCACTGATCTGCGTGAACAAGATGGCGATCGAATAAACACCATCGAGCCACAACGTGCGGCTGTTCGTCATTTATTCGATAACGATGACGCCACTACGCGCGCGCGTTGCCGCTTATGATATTCTTTGGAAAATATGTCTGAAATTGCACCATATCTATGAATATTAAAGTCTAAATTTGTTTAAAAATATTATTTATGAAGGTTTATTTGTTTCTCTTTCTTATTTGCCTTGAAATATTAAATTAATATGTCTTTCTCTGTCACACAAGCTTTGATTGGCTAGGAATGCGTCAATGTCAGTAGTACCAATATAACAGCCTAGCATGCTACAGATTATCCTGCGTTCTTTCGTGTGTAGTTTGTAATGATTCCGTTCGACCCTCAAATTGTATAACTTTACATTGAACTGAATTTAACTAGTTAAAATTATTGTCAAAATTATTTCCTGATCCTTGTTTTATATATGCTCTTTCGCCACCTGCCTTTTCTAATATTATTGATTGATATTGTTATTGATATTGGCAAATCAGTGCCTAAAGCATTGGAGCCACGTTAAAAGAGAAGAAGAACTGATTTTTTTTAATCGTGTTTAATTTTATTGCTTTTTATTTTTTATAATAACATTTTTTACAATAAATATATATAATTAGGGACTCAAGTATTATAGTAGTATATTTTACAACGAATTTGATTTTTTAGAGTCCAATGAATGTCCATACGTATCGGTCCACATACATATTAAAATCCGCATGCGTACCGGTTTGTGTAAATTGTGGATACTGGCACTTAACAGAGCATATACATTAATTTTATTCTGCGATTTTCAAAAGCGGTTTATCTCTATTTTCAGCAAAACTACAAGTCTTGTGGAAAAAAATTAAATAGTTAAGTTGTAGGTAATAAAAAGATCAACTTCAAAATTGGTGAAAACTTACATTTTTACTTCCCAAAACACTGTAATTTTTTGATTTAAAATATTTAATTTTTTTACCTTATTTTGACATAATATCAAAAAAGCAGCCTAATTTTCAATCGAAAATTCTCCCGTTAAAACATCAGCTTTTAAAAAAAAGTTAGTAGGCTTTTTGTTCGTTGAAATCTCTACTTTCTGATGGTATTAAAAAATATACATTAGGTAAATATTCTCAGAAAATGCAAAGAAACGAAAAAAACTCGAATCCGAATTTTTTTTAATAATTGTGTATAATTTTGAGCTATTTATTAAAATTTACACTTTAATTACTTGAAAAATGTTCATTTACATTATTAAACAAAAAATCGAAATATTCTACTATAATTAACAACCAACAAGTTAATAAAGTTAATATTTAATATAAGACATTTACAATATTTTGAGAAAGTTGTAGAATCTTCTTTAAATTATATGTGTATATGCCTATTTATTGCTATTTTAAGATAATTTATATACCTGAGTGACTTAAGGAAAATTTTAGTCCATCAAAAGGTATTTCATAGAGAAGTGGGGAAGGGGCTAGGAGGGTCTGGTTCTTACTATACTCCGGACGCCGAGCAGGAAGAATTTCGGCCATTGACCTGTTATTATCTGTCTCTGTCACTCCCGCGTAAATATAATGCCGCTTTGCTCGCATAGAGCAATGACCACGGTCGGTCATTGCTCTATGTATTCTTAATTATTCCCATCTTTAAATCATTAGTTAACAGTTTGAATTTTTTTTAACAAATATTAGGTATATCATTTTTCCATACTATGAATAGGTTGGGCACTCTTGGGCCTAATTTACTATGGCGACCTGGCATTCCCCTTTAAGCTCAAATTGTCAGGGTTCTGAAAAATCAGGCCGTGTGGTCCCGGCCGATGAAAGAATAGGACCACCCCAAATCATCCTAAGGAAGTCGTAAAATGCGACTGATGGGTTACTCCTTCTGCTTGCATGCGGCGAGGGAAGGATACCTCTAGGTTTCCCTTTAGAGGTTGGAAGGTTGGACGGTAATCACTCCCGTAAAACCAAAACTAGCCAAATAAAAATATGGTTAGAACACGGATAGGATTTGTTTGTCACGGATAGGGCGTCGCCGCACAATGCGCAGTAACTTCACCCGACTTCTGTGACAAGTGGACTAGGGCGAGCACGGCTAAAGACATTAACCCCATCCAAAAAGAAACTCCGCTTCGCAACATGGAATATTGACACGCTGACTGGACGCACGAGAGAGTTGGCCGATGTACTCCCCAGGTGGAGAGTGGCCGTTGTGTTCCTGCAGGAGACTCGGTGGAAGGCCAGCAAATCCCGGTTCACTGGGAATGGCTATAAGCTTATCTACACGGGTGCACCTGGTGGGGAAAATGGGGTCACCATAATGCTCTGGGAGGAGCTCTAGGACGACATTTTGGAGGTGAAGCGCTGTAGCGATCGGCTTATGGTTGTGAGGGTGCTTGTCAGTGGAGTAGTCACTCACTTGATAAGCGCCTACGCGCCACAGACGCCGGTTGTAGCGACGCCGATAAGTTTCGAAATCTACTCAATCTACTCGGAGAAGTGCTTCGTGGAATCCTATTGTCACATGGGATCGTTTTGGGTGGTAATCTAACCGGTCATGTGGGTGATGAATGTGGGGAATTTGAGCGTGCTCACGATGGATTTGGGTATGGTAGCTGCAATGTGGAAGGGGAGAACATCCTCAATACGTGTGCGGCTGCCGACATTGTCATCGTGAACATGTATTTCAAAAAGAGACCCGAGCATCTCATCACCTACAAGAGCGGGAGGAATGCCATCAAAATCGACTTCCTACTCACTAGGAGACACCACATCAGTAAAGTGGCCAATTGCAAGGTCATACCCGGTGAGAGTCTCACTGCACAACATCGTCTTCTTGTCACGGACCTCTGCGCTAAGCCTAAAGACACGCATACCGAGCGCGTTCAGCGCTGAATCAGGCGGTGGATGCTTGATGAAGTCACGTCCCAGGAGTTCGCCTTAGCCGTCGGTGACAAGTGCGCCGGTGGTATGGGCGAACCAGTTCAGGCTTACTGGGACAAGATTCAGGCGGCTATGCTTGGGGCGGCGAAGGAGGTGCTTGGGGTGTCTAAGGGTGGTCGCAAGTGTGACAAGGAGACATAGTGGTAGAACGACACAGTCCAGAGGGAGACTAGAGCGAAGAAAGCCCTCTTTAAGAAGTGGCAAGCGTCGAGATCTCCTGAAGATCGCGACGCATACCGGGTGGCAAAGCGCGCCACTAAGAGAGCTGTTGCCAGAGTCAGACGAGAGCAATGACAACCACTTTACGATAAGTAGAAATTGTCTGAGGAGCAGAAGGTCATCTATAAGTTGGCGCGCTCCAGGGTCAAAGTGGCACAGGATATTTCCAAGTATCGCTGTGTAAAAGGCGCCGTCAGATCTTCCTCCGAATCAAGGACTAGTGCCACTGGTAACGCCTGCGGAGGTCCAGAATTGTCTTCGCCGCATGAAGCATCGGAAAACTGTTGGATACGATGAAGTTCCCATCGAAGCCTGGAAGGCGATGGGCGCTCGTGGTGTGGGCATCTTAACCGACCTTTTTAACCGGACACTCCTCACTGGTACGATCCCGAGCCAATGGAGACTGAGTATCATTACTCTAGTCTTCAAAGGCAAGGGGTCGGTGCAGGAGTGCGGTAATTACCGAGGTATTAAGGTCATGTCCCACACCGTGAAGCTCCTCGAGAGAGTTATCGTCTCTCAGATTCGGCAGGAGTGCACTGTCTCGGGATGTCAGTATGGGTTTCGCCCTGGTTATGGGACCATGGATTCTGTTTTTGCCCTAAGGACTGTCGCGGAGAAATACAGGATGAAGAATACGCCTCTGCATTGCCTGTTTCTTGACTCGCAGAAGGCCTTCGACTGTATTCCTCGCGCGATAACCTGGTGGGCATTGACATCATCCAAGACATGTACCGTGACTCCGATTCCGTAATTCGGACCGCTGTTGGCGACATAAAACCTTTCCCCAGCACCGTCAGGATGCACCAGCGATCCGTCCTAAGTCAGTTTCTGTTCAGCGTGGTATTAGACGTACTGTCAAACAGCATCAGAAACTCACATGAGCAGCCACGGGGCCTGCTCATGATATCGATATGCTGATGATATCGCGCTGGCAGATTCAGACAGGGGTAGGCTGTTGCAACGCGTGAAGGTGTGGAAGGAGTCGCTTGAGAACGGTGGTCTGAAGTTCAATGTGGCGAAGATCGAGTACTTTGTAACTCCACAGATCCCACACCCATACGCATTTGCGGCGACACGGTCGAGCGTACGGATCAAGTGAAATAAATGGGATCTATATTTCACACGTCTGGTGACATCGATTGCGACGTTAAGGCACGCAATGCTGCCGCATGTGACAAATGGCGTGAGGTGGCTGGTGTCATTTGAGATCCCAAGGTGCCGGTAAAGTTGAAGGAACATGTCTATAAGACCATCATTAGGCCCGTCCTTTTAGTGGCCGGTGTTAGAATGACACAAGCAAGAACTGCGTGTCACGGAGATGAATATGCTGCGGTGGATGTGAGTAACGTGGAAGGACCGCGTTAGGAACTCCCACATTCGCGACAGCCTTTATGTCCGTAACATTGCGGATAAATCGCAGGAGTGTCGGCTGCGATGGTACGGCCACGTTTTACGGCAACCGGATGCTTACGTGGGAAACAAATGTCTGGCCATGCCGCTTTCGCATTCAAGCTAAAGTATTTATAAACAACAAGATTAATGTATTTAAAAACATTATAATGTAATGTATAACGTACCTAGTATAAAGTATCTAAATTCAATACTACAATTTACATGTATATTTATATATTATGAGATTTTCTATGACATAAATGTAATTAGAACTTAATAAATCAACTTTTTTACTGAAAAAAATTGCAACTGTCACATTTTTAGATGAAATCCCCTTTAAATCCTATCTTTAATATTAAGAACAACAACTATTTTCGCATGTTTTTTGCAATCCTTATGTTTTATAGATTTGTAATTTTTTTGTTTATCAATGTAACATGGAATCTTACATTTTTCGAGTAATTAAAGTGTAAATTGTAATTAATAAATAGCTCAAAATTGTACATAATGATTAAAAAAAAATCAGATTCAAGTTTTTTTCATTTCTTTACATTTTCTGAAAACATTTACCATAGTAATGTATATATTATTTTACACCATCAGAAAGTAGAGATTTCAACGAACTCAAAGCCTACAGACTTTTTTAAAAGCTGACATATTGACGGGAGAATTTTCGATTGAAAATTAGGGTGCTTTTTTGATATTAAGTCAAAATAAGGTGAAAAATTAAATATTTTAAATCAAAAAAATTATAATGTGTTTGGGACATAAAAAGGTTAACCAAATATCGTGAAAAATAATATGAATTTTTCACATAAATTTTGAGGTTATGTAAAGAAAGTGTTGACACAAAAGTTGTGGATCTTTTTATTACTTACAACTTTGCCATTTAATTTTTTTCCATAGAACTTGCAGTTTTGCCGGAAATCGAGATAAACCGCTTTTTACCATTAAAAACTCACCCCCTTCCACTTCCCGATCTCAGATCACCCGTAATTATTTTTCCTTTCATTTTTATTATATTCTCTTCCTTTTCAAATGGGTTTCATCCTACTATCATTTTTTTTGGTTCAAAAATTATTGACCCTGGTCGGCCCAGCCCCGACCATTATGACTACGTGACGAAAACCTAACCCCCTTCCCCCTTTTTCCTCTGTAACTAAGTGTGATATTTTCAAGACCTCCCTCGCCCCCTGAACTGATCACGTAGTATGGGTACGTTCCCCTAACTAAAATATGGGGTGCAACGAGAATCCCACACTATTACACCTACAGGTTACCACGCGGCAGGTTTCACCTCGAAAAATAACCATAAATACTTCTGGCTAGTCACAAAGAGATATCATACGAAAAATACAGATTTTTTTGGTTTATATAATTTCGGATTGTAAAATAATGTCCATATTAAAACAACAGGTCTTAGACAATCATTTTATTTACTCGTCGGTATAAGGAGGCTGTAAAAGTTTATTGTTTGAAAATTCAATAAAAATTTATTAAAACCTAGAGGTAAAAGGGTGAATTAAATTTTTCTAACATAATAGCGAAAATATCTAAATAATACAATTTTATTAGCCAAAAAATATAATATTAATAATATTTCATTCAGTTATTACGTATCATAAATGCACTAAGCCAACACGATAAAAATGTTTTAATAATTTATTGTAAAATGTGTAAAGACGTCGAAATTAATTAAGTAATACTGTTTGACTCCTCTTGACTTTCTTATTACGTTTCTTTAAAAAGGAAAAAGGACGAACTGATAAAGTACAATCAAACTTTTAAAATGATTAAAAAAGCTAACATACAGATTTAAATTATATTTGATTATAAAATATTTAAAACGCATAATAGTTGACAGTTATAAGACAAATCGATTTACATAATCGATTATGCTAGCGAGTATAAAATATCATATAACATAAAAGTATGTTATTGTCATTGTTGTACTATTTATGAACAGTTACATATCACATATCCCTTTTCCTCGAACGGTAGGAGGTTGTGTATAGAAATTCTTAATTTGATTATTGCTTGATGAATCGGTAGGTCCCTGCCCTTACGGACTGTATATGGCACATGGGCATTAATATAAAATAACACTCATATTTTTACACCATCACTGGGTACATTCAAGCAAACTCACATGATTTGTTTTACTGAAGCTAACTTATCGCGTTTTTATTTTTTTATAAATGCAAGATTTCAATTTATATTTACAAAAAGATTATGTATTTTATTCGAGAACAATTATTGCGAGATAAATATGAAGTAATGAAACCGCCGTGAGCTTGCAATCATTGTACCTTGTCTAGCGCTTCTGTTAAACAGTTACAACGTTACAGATAGCATTGAATTGGCATCTGCAGAAGTTCCTTACAATCTCTATTCGTATATAAAAACTAAAAACTAGATACTGTAACGGAGAACCATTTTTACAATACGAAGAAAGTGCGTCAGAGAATCGATTACTGAAGAATCAATTAAACGATTCTACGTATCACTAAAGTGAAATACTGTTTCTAAACTAATATAAAAAGATCGATTGGTATTTAATTTACAATACAATAACGAGTCAAATGTAACGAATCCGATGAAACTAATAATTTAATGACTTAATACAAAAACAACAAGACATCTTTATTCGATCAATTATATTAGCTTATGTTTGTATGATGAGTAAATGTTTAAAAAAGTTACATTAAAATCGATTAATTTAATATTGATTATAATCGATAATCGTCTTAATCGATTGTATATTAACCGGAATCGAGATTTCTTGTCGTTTTCATGGTGTCCAAATAATGTATGTCTATATAATACATGAATATAAATAAATCAAAATATAATTAGTGTAACATACGTAGATACATTCCTAAAGCTTCCTGCAAATATTCACATTTTCTCTAATCAGTGTCATATGAAATATTTCTTTTTTATTTAAATACATAAATAATTTATTTCTAATTTATTCTACTATATTTGAAACGCAAAAATTGTGTCAGTTATGATAGCTATTTTAAAGTAATCATTATATGTGGATCATTTACCGAAAAACTCATATATCTTGACATAATTTAATAAAAAAATATTTTTATATCATTTCAACCTGACAATTGTATTAATTATTATCAAATAATCCAAACCAATAAAGATGTAACTGAATTATCAGGTACTTCATGTGGAAAAGAGCTTTTAATTTCATTACTGTTCATAACACTGAATAAAAATTCAAGACACAAACATGATTCACACATATACCTGATTGCGAGGGACATCACTAAAAAGAATGTTATCGATACAGTCTAACCACTAAGACACTGTACTATTTCCTGATTATATTTGGCTTAAAAGTCTCGTTACCAGGCATATCTTATAAAAGTAAGTTTCTCGATTTTACACATGTTATTAAAACAAATGTCATTTTGCATTTATTATTACCTACAACATATTATAGTTTTGATATATGTATACTCGTATATTATTAATTTGTTAACGCCTGGAAATTTCCTTAAGTTAATTAAGTTTGTCGTCAGCTAAATTGTAGTGGTTAGACTATAAGAATTAGTTGCAATATTTTGACAATGCATTTTTTGTTTTTAATTTAATATAAATATCATAATTATTGCTCGTGAATGAATGATTGAATTCGAATGTGCAGTGTAAACTCTTTATAACGTCACTCGATTTAACGACAAACTCCTTAAAACGTCAAAATTGCTCGACTGGTTGGTTTACCTTGTTTTCTAAACAATTGTACACTCTGTATAGCGTCACGCTCACTTTTAACCACAACAATACGGTGGTGAGAAAGACTGAGGAACAACAAGTTGACGAAGAAGATAAAACAGACGATCTTGTCCCTCCACCAAGCATTAAACAAGCACTTTATGCAACGATAGAAAGAATATTTTTTACATAATCACGTTGATCCGAGAGTAGCTCAAAATATGAGTAAAATACATGGAGCGGTAAAAAACATCAGACGAAGATAACAGACTATACACAATAAGTATTTTTATTTGTTTGAATAATAATATTCGTGTGTAAAATGTGTACTATATTAGTAAATACATACATATTATATAATATTAAAATAATATATTTTATTTCTCTCCATTTAACGATCACTCTCTATTACCGAAAAATGCTCCGTTAAATGAGTTTACACCGTATATTTCCACGAGTTGATTAAATTACAAACGACACAATGCACAATATTGCAACTGAATTGATTTAATAAACTATAATACACATAAGTTGGCTCACTAAAATACAAGCGTATGTCATCCTATAATCTACAATCGGTCGGAACTAAGGGAAAGAGAATAAAAAAAACATCAACTAAAACGTTAACAAAATACGACTTTCTCTATAGAAAATAAATAAATTTACAAATTAGATACACGTTTTAGAACTACTTACTAATAGTCACTTCGTAGTTAATGTTTATCACTACTTTTTTTGGACGTATGGAAGCGAGTGGACTTGTCCGGGGGCAGTGGTTGCCTAATTGTATAAATTACTTTTTAATCAAGTTGAAAAGAAGGTTTGGGGCTATATGACGCATATCGGAACAGTGTTATGATACACTTGTCACAGTTTAAACTATGGAATAATATGGACAGGTCCGCTCACCTACAGTCGTTAGAACTTAAAAATAAAGAAGCATGCCGTCCGCCGCACTACGTTACCCTATCATAGCCTAGGCCGAAACCAACAAAAATTACATTACTCAGTCCAATTTTCAGTCAATTTCTTTAGAAATTACTTCTCAACACACAATAACTAAGTACAAAAACGTTTCGGAATATCTTCCCGCGTTGAAAGCGGATGCAAATTGTTATTGTCGCCATCTTGTATTTTACTTCAAACAACCACTGTCACATAACTAGCTTCGGTTCCTTCAATGGGCTAAGATAATTTCTTAATTTAAATAAAGAATGGCCCATCACCACTTTATATGTCGAAAATTACCGCCGTTTAAGATATTTTCAAAAGATAAATGGTATTTCTTTCGATGTTGGTAACGTAGGCTTTCTTCCAATCCATTAACGAATAGTTTACGCTTAATTATTTACATTCAAATAGTCACGATAAAAGAGATAATATTAATTATAATCGAAATGAAATACATTATTAACTTCGAATTAGATGAGTACCTACATAATAGGCACGCGGCGATATGAAAATCGTGCGAGGAATTCCGAAACGAGAAGTATTTAGGCTAAATTTTAATTGACAGGAATACTTTGCGATTCCTAACACGGTTCCACCTTACCATAATACAATCTCGACATTTAATTAAAAAACAATGATCGTAAAAATTTAAGTATTATTATCTACGTTATTTTCAGGATAAGTTAAACTAATTGGAATTGCCGATAATCCTAAATTTTAAAGCGAACTAGGAATATAAAATGAGATAGATAATTTCATAGCTTTGGTAGTTTTAATATCATTCGTTTTTTTTTCTAATATTGTTGTTAATATAACGACTTTCACAGCGTAACGTTTTAACTCAACGATAAATTGAGTATTATATGTGTTCTGATACCTACTTTAAAACGTAATAGAAAGAAAAAAGTAATTTAGTGACATCTAAATAACTGATGAAGGTTATAAAGATTCGTTCATTTAAGAGAGCAAGACTACCTTAGTCGTTTATTTACGCGCTGTTCCTTTATGTCACATGGAACGGCACTAAATAGGAATGATAAAAAGATTTAACTCGTCTCTCTTTAAAAAAACTATATCGTTCTTTTAATAATAGAACGTTAATGACGAGCTAAACTGACCATCATTAAATCGTTCGATCGTTATAAATAGAGAGGAGAATCGATATCGAGGTACGTATTACCTAAGAATAAGATCGACTAAAACATGTAGGGATTCAATAATATGAAGCCCTTAGCGATTGTGGACACCCCTTCAGCAGATTGATCGAACTATTACAGCGGTCAGTGTGAGAGATTCGTGCACGTTGTAAGCGTGGAACTGTGCTAGTGTGCGAGCGCAACGGCTGCCCCGACGGCGAGCAGAGTCCGACTCACGCGCGACCGACCGCCTCCAGCGCGGTCGCTGATCGAAAAAACTCTGCATCAGTGGTCGTAGACATGGTCGACATAGTCGACTCGTCCCACGTCACCTCAGTCGTGGTGGTCGTTCCGTTCTCGTGTTTTCTTCGCGCTTTCGGGTGCCGTCGCTTTTTCTTCGGGTTGTTTGCTTTCTTCTGTTTCCTTTTGTGCCTAAGATTTTGCTTTTGAACGCGCGCCATGCAGTTTCTGTGTTTCGGCGGTGGTCGCTTCAGCTTTCCTTTATGCCTTCGCGGTGGACACGTGGCGGGCTTGGCACCAGGCCACCGGGTGGTCAGGGACAGAGCGTACCCTGACAGGTTCCCGAGGGGTCGGTTGAGAGGTATCTGCGTGCGCCGTGCCTTCCCCCTGTTGTCGAGTGCCACAAAGGTCTTCTTCCCGTTGCGTTTTCGAGAGTATGTGTTGTAGTTGTTCTCCTCTATATGCTCCTCGAACACGCAGTCCTCTGTGAGATCCTTCTGAAACAACAGAATAGGTAATATTAATTAAATGGAATCATAAAATAAAAACTCCTGTTTCTGAGTAAAATGCAAAGCAGCTAAAGTTATATATATGCTAATCTACCGCTTTGTGTATGCTAATGCAAAATATTATTCGCATCTCATAGCACGTGTCTCTAGTTTATGGACTTTACAAGAGATCTTAGTGTATTCATTATCATACTTTTAAAATCAGTACTGCAAACATTACAAAATCAATTTTCTTAGTAGATATTCCTTAATCGATTATAGATGATAAATCGTTAAGTTGTTAAACGAGGTAATTCAAAACGTATTACAGATTCGGAATTGTCGGACCAAACAGTACGCAGCAATATATTTTATTGTTAAATTAGGGGTAGCCATTTTAGGTGTTGCCTCTGGACATTGCATTACAGTATCGCCACGGTGGTCCGAGTAAATTACTACTTTCGTGCAATAAATGTCTGTTAAGATGGTAAATGAAACTAAATTCGACCAAGAAACTGGTGATAAGGATGTTAAATAGTGTGTTACACGAATCTGTTTTAAGAAAACAATTTATTAGAATTAAAATATAATTTTGTTAGGTATCTTTTTTATTGCTGTAAATATTTAATATAGTTGTCTGTATACCATTTTCTAATTTTTTTTAAAGGTTTTGGAATGTAATATGTGCAATACTTTTAAATAAAAATTATATTCATTGAACAATTAACCTCTTAAAAGACGGGGGTGTATATTTGACGATCACCATGGCGTAAAGGATCGGTACGCTTGCTGAGGTCACGAGTTTGATTCTCGTCTCGCGTCTGACACAAATTATTACTATTACGTATTTATACAAAATATTACGTATTTTTTATTTATAAAACAAAAGTATATATGGCGTATATCGGTTGTCTAGAACCCATAACACAAGTGCTGTGCTAATTAGTTTCGGACTAGATGGCGCTGTGTGATTTGTCCCAGTGTATTTATTTATTTGCTACTGGGAAACTCCAAATCACGGCTTTAAATCTGAGTCACGGGATTCTGGTTTGAATCCTGGCTGTTATGTGATAACAAATAAAAGTAAAAACACTAGGACAATTCACAGTTTCATCTAGATACAAAGTAAATGCATAGCACTTGTGTTAATTACTAGACAACTAAAATACTACTTAGACACTTTAATTTTGTAAATAAATATAAACTGACGGACTCATAAACTGCATCAAAGTTCAGAATTACTTTGAAATGATTTTTTTTAATAAGTATGCAAACTTTTTAGATTAAATTATATAAATATGGAGAGACTGGCTTTTAATCTAAAAAAAAGGAAAATTTAAAAATAGAAATGCAGTAAAACAATGAATATAGCCGGGAAAATAAAATATACTCGTAGTATCAGATTTGCGTGTTATTTATAGCAAAGTTTTAAATTGATTCTCATTGATTTTTTATTCTTTTGTCAATTGAATTATTGTTACCAGCAGAATTGTTGGGTTAGTTGTTTAACTCATCGAGAGTGTTTGAACCATAATATGGATACTTCGTCCGAACAAGCGGCTCAAATTGTAGCATTGGTGCGGGAGGGCTTGGATCAACGAACGATTGGTAGAAATTTTAATTTAAACCAGTCTACGGTTTCTAGAATATACAGAAGGTTTGTGGAGACAGGTTCTTACAGAAGGAGACGTGGTACAGGCAAGACTCGAGCAACCACCGGTCGTGATGACCGATTTATTGTTACAACTTCCCTACGAAATCGTTTCCTCACGTCAGTTAACATCAAAACAGAGCTTAATGAAGTGCGTGGAGTAAACGCGAGTGTACGAACAGTAAGAAGAAGGTTAAAGGAAGCGGATATCACCCCTTTTAGACCAGCAAATGGTCCTAAGTTGTCTGTAGCTCACAGACAAGCTCGCTTAAGATTTGCGCGTGATCACCTGAATTGGACAGAAGAGCAATGGGCCTCCGTATTGTTCACGGACGAGTGTAGGACATGTTTATATGGTGCAGATGGTCGCAGAAGAGTCTATCGTCGACGTGGGGATTGATATGCTCAAAGTTGCATTGAGGAGCGTGTTCCTTTTGGAGGCGGTTCGTGTATGGTCTGGGGTCGCATATCGATGAATGGGCGAACAGAACTTGTGTTCATAGACATGGTCCGTCAAAACGGTAATAGAGGGCGGGGGGGTTTGACTGCATATCGCTACATAACAGAGATCTTAGAAGATCACGTGGTGCCTTACATGGGATTCATAGGCGAAACGGAGGTATTACTAGGTACTATATACATTACACAGTACATTTGTCTGGAGCTAGTGAGTGCAGAATTATTACTCAATTGACCTATAGAGAAAGCAATTTGCTCAATCGGAAGTTTCGAGGAAGACGCCGTTCAGTGCATAGTCTCTAACAGGAAAGTCAGAGACAATCTTTATTCAATTTAGACCTGGGGCTATAATATTGTGATTATTGTGAGTCGTTTGAAAAAAAAATATTAGCCAATTGCGTTTTGTATAAATATGAGTTTTATAATTAATTTTGGTAACATATAATAATAATTGATGCCCCACGGCTGGGCTCGGTAACCGCCTTAGACGTAACGGACAGTACATCCACCATGCTCGTACTCGGCATGCCTGTTTCTTCTTCACTATGTTTTCGTTGAGTGTCCATATATGACAATTATGCTACAATATGCACATTAGGTGAAAAACAATACCACTGAGCTAACACGCTTCATCTATATTTATGTATTGTAAATGTATTAGAAATGTGATAAAAACTTGGTTCATTTGAACAATCGTTTCATACCGTGATGTTCAAAATCTTAGATAAAAGATAATTAATCCCTTTTTCTAAAGGAATGCATTTTATAATTTCTTATACATGAAGGACGATGACGGTTTAAATAAAGAACATATTTAAATAAAGTACATTTCCATCTAAACAATGCAAATGGGAATATAGAAATACTTTTTCTTACAAGACATTGGCAAAATGCGCAAGTCGTGCCATATCATTTCCTAAAAGAAGAAGAAATACTATTTTTACATAAAATGAAAATTGAAATACGAAGTTAAATGAAAGTAATTAAATATATTGCAGAACTCATGTAAGAAATATATTAATTTTTAAATGCGGTAATAGAAGACAAGTAAGTAGCAAGACTAGTTAATAAAAATAATAATAATTCAATGATAAAATCTAATAGACTATTGCTGACGCCTACACAGAGTTTTAACTTTAAATTCTACTGAAAAAGAAATAAAAAGCATCAATTCGAAAGCTTGGTTAAAATTAGTTAACATTGAATGTAATTACATTAATTCAAATACATCCGTGTGGGTAGATTCAATATATTCGATTCTTACAATCGAGAGAACTCTTGTTAAAATGACATAAAAGGTTTTTTAAATAGAAACAACAAAATAAATCTTCTCTGTAAGCGATTTCGAAATAGTTTGAAAATGACGTTTTAATAAAAGTTATGACATTGTCTGTCAACCATTACCAATATTATTTTAAAATGTTCTTTTTCTTGACGACCTCCATGGCGTAGCGGTTAACGCACTTCGGTACGTTAGCAAAGGTCACCGGTTCGATTTTCGTCTCGCATCTAGGTGTATACGTAGTATATCGGTTGTCTAGTACGCATAAGTGCTATGCTACTTTGGGACTAGATGGCGCTGTGTGAATTGTGCCAGTATATTTATTTGTTTATTATTTAAAAAGTTTGAACTACATATGTATTATAATAGACGTAGGCTGTATATTCAAAAGGTGTTTCAAATGAATGTTACGCATTAAATTCAACGAGCAATAACAAGGAAGTAATTACATCGCATCCTGAGCAGGTCGTGTAATATATATACCCTGAAGTTTGCATTGGTGTTGTTGAAGTGCTCTAAAAAACTAGAATAATTTTTATCTGAATTAAGTATTATAATTATAGTTTGTTTCATTTAACAAATAAATACAAAATTAAGACATTCGTTGATAATATAAAATACATACATGTATAATTATAGATAAAAATAACTACCAGATCGCTGTATACTTGAAATTTCTCCAAAACATTTTTAAAGATATAATAACTTTCGATTTTAGCGATAAGGGCGCCCATTGTATCATCGTGACTTATTCTAGTTTTCATTGTACATTGATTTAGCTGGTGAGTGGTGAGCAATAAAGAGTTTTTGTTTCATTCATTCATTCATTCAATAACAAATGCTTGATCTTAACACACCTCCAATCAAAAGCAAATATACAAGTACGTACAAAACATTCTGTAGGATAAATGAGCGAACATAATTCATAAATGTAAGTCGGGATAAAGTTGTATTAATTATGACCATATTTACACAAATACGCCATTTTTATCCTAGAACAAATCCATATTAAGCAACGATGGTCAGTGAAAATATATTTGTTTAATGAAATACGAATAACATTAGAAATTTTACATTTAATTTTTTCTCTTTACAGTGGCGGAGTGCGAAAAATAACCCCTGCGGCCTGTTGTAAAAGGCGACAAAACAACCCTAACTATGTGGTAGATCCCCAAGCCCATCTGGATGACAATCACCCTTAATCTATTATTACATAATCTTGTGTTGTGTTCTGGCATTAGTGATCCAGGTTCCTGTGCCCTATGGGACAGCAGCGTGTTTGCGGTGCCCCTGGCGTCGCAAACATTCATAGGCGACGATAATTGCTTACTATTAAGTGAACCGTCTGCTGCTCCTCAGCAATAAAAAAATATATAGATTTAGAGTAAATGCTTGGCCAGACTGCACACGCGGGCGTGGGGCGGTCGCCGCGCGGCTACTGAAACATATGAAACCGCCCGCGTGCCCACTACGGACACTCAAATAAGGTTTCATAATTATGTTTAAGTATGCCGCGCCGCGACCGGCCCGCGCCCGCGTTTGGAGTCTGGCCAAGCACTAAGTGTTTTACTATGCAGCGACCTTATTAAAGGTATATTTTTTAAAATTGGATCACTGATATGAATAATAATATAATAATAATATTTTATTACACTCATTAAGCTCAACTTTACAACAAGAGAATGAATCATTTTTGGAATTCATGTCGAGTTTTAAATCGGATAATACATCTCATTTTAATAAAACAAAATCTACTTCTATTTTTGCGGTATGTATTTAATAGCCTAGAGTCTTCGAGCTAACTTCAAAAATATGTACAGTATAATTCAAATTATTTATTTTATGGCAGACACACAATAATTAAAAAATAAAGACCGAGTTCTAGCTCCAAATGAATAATAGTATATTTTATCTGCCAGCTCTATTTTAAATTCTAGGACTGAGATAAGTGTACAGAACCGATAAATATGTTTCAAAAAATGTCACGTATGAAACAAACTTGTGCCATCCCTGGACTCAGAAGTAATGTGTCAAAAGCTAAACCACCCACGGAGTGGCGCAGCGGGATAATGCTGTCAGTGCTACCAACATAGCGGTCTGACTTATAGGGGTTATGGCTGTTAATATTTCAGGTTGCAAAGACAGTTTCAAGATTTGCTCAAAATTTTGACCCAGAATTTGAAAATTTTAAGTGAAAATGCATGTCATTAGCAGAAATGGCTCATATAAACTTGTAAGTATGTTCACCTTGTTGTAAGTAATTTTTTTACTTTTGATGATGTAATTAGATAGGAAATTCCAGATTTTTTTATTGCTATAGGACAGCAGACAGGCTGACGGCCCGCTTAGAATTTAGCAGTTACCGTCACCTATGGGTGTTTGCAACGCCAGTGGCATCGCGAACACGTTGCTGTCCCGTAAGGGTACAGGAATTTGGGTCACTACTGCCGGAACACAACACAAGGTTATTATGGCGGCATACTTAAGACCAAACGTGATCGCCATCCAGACTGGCTTGAGGCCCTACCAAGTAGCTACGGTGAGTTGTTTTGTCGTCTTTTACGACAGACCGACCCCGGCCGCAGAGGTTAGTATTCTATTTCCGCCCCTGCACGGATGAAAAAATGTTTTCCGTGATTTAGACTCAAAACAGTTTTGCGTGTTATAGTTTCATATCAGTTTCACCAGATGTCTTGAGTATCGAAAGCGAAAATGCGAAATTGAAATAAATACATTTTTAGGGAGTCATAATGGTTTAATTTCTAAAATGTTTTTTTTTTATAATCACCGTATTCGACACACACGTACGTACGCACGCACTCACGAACACACAGACATAGAAAGACAGACAGACCTTTTTATACTCAACTACGTGTAATGTGTAACGCATGACTGAATCACAGAGCTCTTTGCTTTACATTACTAGTATTTAACCATATGAAAATACATTATTAAATATTTCTACATAACAATTGAGACAACAATCAATTCTACATTTCCTTGAAATTTTCATTTCCAATGAATAATATGATAGATAGATAGATAGATAGATAACGCTTTATTTATCACCAAAATTACAAATTACAGCACAAGTATACAATAAATTGACGGTGAAAAATCGGCGGCCTTATCGCTTACAGCGATCTCTTCCAGGCAACCGTACTCAAAAGGAATTTTGATAAAATATCTGGCGAGAAGATGGCGCTATAAATATAGGAATATAGATACAATAATAAATACATATATTCCAAAAATACATACATACATACAATATACACATAAACAATATAAATAAATAATTCTAATATAATTATCCATACACATACACACACATATATACATATATATCATTGAACTTTTCGAAATTAATACAACTATGACACTAATAGAGACAACAAACTAGAGAGTTGGCATATGTTTCATAAAAATATGAGAATAATTAATAAAAACGAAATTATACTAAAAGGTTTTTAATTTTAAACAAATACTTTAATAAGTTATAATTATACTAATTGCCACACTAATGTTTATTATTATAATCTAAATGAAAATTACAACAATCCATTTATTTTTGCGACATAATATGGCTAATTTACGATATTGGAATATTAACGATTTTACGATTCAGTAAAAAAAGAATACTGTCAAAGACGCGGTCTGAGTTAACTTTTTGCATCTTAATGAGCGAATAACAGAATTACCATAATAATATATCGGACAAGTCTTTACAATGTATAGAATTTATCTTGCGCAGTAAAATTTATTAAATAATAAAACCTAAATTTATATCAAGTCTCAGCTACTATCCAAAAGAGAAACTGATCTATTTATAATATTACTAGCCATTCCCGCCCGCTACGCTGTACGAATAATAAAAAAAAGTAAATCGAAAAAATATGAGAAGTTTTCATACGTGTTACATACATCGCTTGCCCCACCTCTCCTAATATAAATCGTTATTTCTTAAAACTTTAGTAACATTATATTAAATGAAGATATCGCAATAAATTTTTTAGATAAGGGCCACGTGTCTAAAAAATAAAATTTAAAAAATTTAATTGAAATCTATCCAGCAGTTTTGCCGTGATGCACGCACAACTTTTATAATTTTATTTATTTATTTATTATATATTATTATCACACACCCCACCGACACAGGACTTCGCTACTAATATCTAAATACTGCATAGAAATATGGTTTTATTTTGCTTTTAGTTTATGTGGTTTTATTTTGATACTAATTACTAACTATAGTTGTTTGATAAACACCATTTTATAGCTCGGTGTATAAAAAAGCATCTTTACAACAGGCAATATTTTTAAAAAATACTTGGACTCAGTTACATTAGTTAAATAATAAAACAATCTGTATATTTGTGGAAGTATAATAAATCAAACACAACCTAGCATAATACCTAAAAAAATTATAACATCATTCGTGGAATAGACTATCAGTATACTAAAAAATACTAGTATAAATGATATCCTCAACTATAGTAGGAATCGTGCATTGGATAAAACTATTTCACTAAAGTAATCTTCTTGTAAAAGAACAAAGCAACTCTATCGCGTTTTAAAGCAAACAAGATTAAGGCATTATCCATGTCTTAAATATAGCAATTAACTTGCACCCACGTTCCTTGCACCTCATAATGTGTTGAATATAAGGATTTTTATCTTATCAATATACTATTAGGCCCTCATTTTCAATTATAGATACAGGATGCTATTACTTTAAATCGTCAAAACCTGCCCAATCGGAAGTTAAGGTTGTGTGGAGATTGATTTCAGTGATTAATATATCGATAAAATTTTATCTAAATCATTAACCTTTGATAAAGGTGTTGGTAAAACACGTTATTTCATTCGATATGTAAATTAGTAATGTATCTTTTCAGGGTAATCGTTATGGAAGTTTATAATGAATACGTAATAAATATTTAGTAAGTACCAATGAGAAATGCCAGCAACGTAATGAAGTATGTAGGAGAAGGCAAATTAAATAAGTAAGTAGATGAGGTGTCTAAAAGTGCCTTACCTTGCCTTACCTTAGTAGATCTTATCATAAGAAGTTCTTTGGCTAACTAGAAGCAACAGCCGTTGCTATAATATGATTGTTATCAAAGCAGTTTATGTTTTTAATAAAGGTATATTTCTTACATTAATGCAAGGCATCGAAACAAATTCACTTTCTTTCTCCCACTTTGCATCTTGATTTAAATGAAATAAATTAATTTAAACCAACTGCCATATGTAAGTTTTAATTATTGTAATATTTATAAAATGCATATAATATAATTCTTTTACATAGCTGCATGTATTATATATGTACACAAGTGTCCCACTAAAGGATTTTACTGTAATTCCATCAAATAAAAGTTTACAATATAATTCACATGAATATAAAAGTAAAAAAATTGTGACATGTATATTATTCTAATAAGGTATTTAACATGACACTGTTTTGACTAAACTTGACCAATACGTTATGTTTATAAGATTATGCAAGCAATAAAAAAAAAAAGAAGCATTAATTTTAAAGCATACATTTGATCGTTATGATCTTCTTGAACTTTGTCTCGAATGTAAATAATTCTAAAGAAAGCCATTATACGTATATAAAACACATGAAAATGCCAATTCAAATTGACTACATCTTACGCCTAAACATGTTTAAACATAAAATACTTGTGCGACTAGTTTAATAAATAAAACAACGTTGAAGGATTATAGCTACTGCTAAGTTATGTGAAAGCGGTATTATGAATGTTAAGATACGCTGTATCAATAGCTCAGTCGCTTTCCAACATGGCTAACAAGATTATTCTAATTCAAAGATTCTACGTAAATATTGGTACAACATTTATCGGCATAAATTCTTATCGGTAAATCAAGTCAACCTTACAGGTCAAGTATTTAACGTTTATGGATTTATCGATACTTAATATCGATAGCTTCCCGACTCTATCGTAGGTTATCAGGCAAGATCTTCCATTGAAAAAACAATTGCTAAAGGGTCCTTTTATTTCCTAAACATGGCACAATGTAATAAAATTAAATTTTGTAGTTGCAATGTTTTTGTTACAATTCTTTGTAACCAGATCATTTAGTTAACATGAAATATATTAAATTAAATCTAAATACGTTAATCCATTACAAAATTGGATTTTATTTAATGTGCATTGTGAAAATAAAACCAATATTTGACTATCATCATTATTTTGATAAATGACTAGTTATGTAAAATAATATTGTATTACATATATGTGGAATATACTAAAAAATAAAATTTGTATTACAGTTAATATATAATGGAAAATCTATGTCATCAAATCTGAAGACACCCAAATTTGAACGCATCAGAAATATTGTTTTCGAATCTATCTGCTCAGGAATTGTACCCTCGCGTTGAGTGCGTTGGAGCCGAAAATCCTCTGAAATAATTTTAAGCTTCTAATAATTTTACTTACTTAATTGATTAATTAATTTTTCATCACTAATTGAAAATTAGAATTACACATTTTTTTATAGCTGAAGTCCAGCAGGCAGACAAACTGCCCACCTGATATCAGGTGGTAAACGTCGCCTATGAACGTTTGCAATACCAAAATCAAAATCAACGCGCTGATGGCCTCAATGAAATTCAAAACGCCTTCTTGAAAAATAAATTATACAGAGTGTACGTAACACGAACGTATATTCAATTTTAACACAGAACTTTGTAAATAAAGTAAAATTATCAATGAACTTCTAATAACATACTTATAATATTTTATTAATTTTATATATTATTAATTTGTATAAATTATAAATTCGTATAATTGTAAACCTATTTTAAGTTAGTTTTAAGTATCTGTATACAATAAAGAGTTTTCATTCATTCAATAACATACTTATTGGTACATATATTTATAGTTTTTATATATAAATTTTATAAACCAAACTTTCCTTTATACCCATCAAATCATTCATATACAAATCATTTTTCATTAAGTTGGTAGTAAAGTACAAAGTATGATAAAAATAAACATGAAAGGGCCGCATAATTTGTTCAACATTTAAGAATTAACGTTCCATGCTGAAAAAACTTAACTATCCTTTAAAATACATACAGCTGAAATTGGATAAGACTGAAGTTGTTTTATACAGAAGCGTACAATCATAATATACGAGTTTCTAGAGTTATTTATCTCGTAATAAACATGTCAATTACAGTAGTTCAACCACGACAGATTTATTCACTTGCCGCCATTCTGCGCAGTGAAAAATATTCATAGACGTTAATTTAAAGTACTGTTTGCTTATAATTAATGCGAGGGCTCTAGATAAATGTTTCTAAGAGCATTAGAGCCATGGAGTTGGTCAATTTTGAAGTACGTCCCGCCTTAGCGGGTCTTAGTCGCGCCCGTCAAAACAATAGGTTTGATGTCCGTCAATTATTGACGAGAATCAATTATACTATCAAGAATAATGTAAGTTAATATAAGGGATATCTTATTATGAGTATGCGTAAAAATGTGAGAAATAGTGTGATTTTATTTATATTTTATTTTCTGTTCTTGTACATTTATTTTAGCTAATAAAGATTTTATTATTATTACTTCTATTTTTATTCTTTTCTATAATAGGGGTGTTAGTTTACTATGCAGGTTGTAACGAAGCATAGCAAACGTATATACGTTTTACTTAAATTACTATAGAAGCACTATTAGTGAATGAGGATAAAGCACAAAATTTCTAGTGATTCTACAGGTGTTTGAGTAGGAGTGTGACCTTTTAAGGAACAATGTGTGTGTCGGTGCATCCAGGATCTCAATATTAATATATTCTTTCGCTTTTTATTCCTATGAAACAGCGGGCAGGTTCACAGCCCAGTTAAGTAAGCATTTACCGCCTATGGATGTGTGCGACGTCTGGGACATCGTCAAAACGTGCCGACTGCGTTTTTACAAGGCCCTTTTTAAAAAACCCCATGACCTAATACGGTGGAAAAACCTCAGCTGAAAATTGATTTTACATCATTTCTGGAGAAGTTTGGCGTGCACGACCGTAGAGGCTCTATATAGTGCAAATGAACGCCGCCGATGAGTCTGGTGGTAGAAAGAAGACAATGGCACCATTTCAAACAATTTCACAAGATACGCAGTCTCTTCGAAAACCAAGCTTATCGAGACCGTCTGTGAGTTTGGGATTACCGACAAGGTGAACTGCGCGGCGTTGGATGGAATCAAGGGGACTAAGCTAGGAGGCAGGTACCCCAGTCCATAAATGTGAGCAGTCTATATGGGGTCTAACCTGTTCTTTTTAAAAGCGTTACCACGGAGTGAATTACTGCTTAAATCGATTTATCTTAGCTTCTTAGAGATAAGTTTGTTCTTGTTTTCCCGTTGATTGCTGAATTGCAAATCCAGGATCAGAAGGATCTCGATTTTTTTTGAAATCTCTAAACATGAATACATTCAAATATGTACAGGTGACGGGGCGACTATCCAAATTCGATAATAATACGAGTAACGTGACATGTTAGCACCATTTCTGCACATTGAAATGTCATCCGCAACAAATGATGCAGCCGTGCTGTGGCCGATTGCCAGGTAACGTTGCACATTATTCACAATAATTTCCTTGTATTTATTTCAAAACTTCAGAATTATTATATTGATACTGTTCTAATAAATATATTAACTGACAGTTTCTCATTTAATAATGTTGTATCTTTGAAAACTCCTTAGACTATACATGGACAAAGCGCAAACATTTCAAGATGATTAAAAAATATAACAAATACATTTACATATTTATTATAAATTTGTAGTAATAAATTACCGAATTTCTAATTGTATTTGCAACGAGATTATAAATTAATAAATAAATTTTCTCCGTGCAAGGGCGGAGTAAAAATGCAGCCCGGACGCAGGGGTTACTAACCCCGGCCTGTCGAAAGCGACAAAACAACCTGAACTACGTGGTAGGGCCCTAATACCTGTCGGGATGGCAACTACCATTAGTTTATATGTCGAAATAATAATCTTGTGTTGTGTTCCGGCATTGGTGACCCAGGGTTCAGTACCCCTATACGGACAGCAACGTGTTCACGGTGTAGCGTCACAAACATCTATAGGCGACGGTAATTGCTCACTGTTAAGTGAGCCGTCAGCCTGTCTTCTGTTCCCAAGCAATAAAAAAATGAGAAATACATACATAAAAATTTCAACTGTCGCAAATCTTAAAAGGTTTTATCGTTTGTACTGCATTATGTCTGTATTTGTTAGTATGTCAGTATTCCAGCATTCCTTGTTATTTGTCGCAGTGCATCAAAGAACTCTCTAAGAATAGGACACGGTACAAGGTTGTTTGTGTGTAACAATAAAATGATAGCCACGCCAATAAAATCGGAACAGGCGCGCCGCGGCGGCGCTTTTAGAGGTGCATGTGACACATTCTCAGTTTGGACTAGGGTTGCTTCTTCTTTACTACTTTTAAAAATATCATTATTAAATTGGTCATTAAGACTTTTGGACACGACACAAATAAAAGTCTTTGTTTTTTTACGTAAATACGAAAAGTGTTTGATAAAATTTATCTCGTAATGTACGATGATATATTGCTATGCTATCGTAATTGATATTGTTTTCAGAGTTACATGTCTAGTAGTTTTAAGGTATGTATTCAATTTAATTAGTATTAGATAAATTTACGAATCATTCACATATAAATTCAATTTTAAAATGTATTTATACTGATTTTCCATCAAATGTATTACAAAAAAAAAAGTATATGTTATTTTTATTTTATCAATGATAAAATTTTTATAAATATATATATATATATATATATATATATATATATATATATATATATATATATATATATATATATATATATATATATATATATAACTGTTTCCTATGATCAGCAACATTTCTCAATAAAAAAGTGATATAAAATATTTTCTTTAGTTCTCCGTTCCTACAAACCCCTAGACTAGTCCTATACTAAAACTCGTTAAAATAAGCACATTTCCAAGAAACCCGATACGAAACCGATCAATAAAAAGATCGATGAGATCAAGCGTCATTTCCAAGTATTTGTTGATGGGATTCCGTCAGTTGTTAGAATATTTGTTGTTTTTAAAAACGAAAGACCTGACCGAGCTGTCGTCTGTGAATTTATCGATAATTTATGCTAGTGCGGCGCTTCCCTATTAAGTCCTAGGAATAATGACGTGTCCTTAATGGCAATTTTCGGATAGTTTTGTTCCGATTCATCGATATTAACGATTAATTGGTTTGATTCGGCCACCGTGGTTGCGGAAATCTTAGGCTAGTTTATCGTTTAACTATTAAATTGTATTTGATATAAATGCTCTGTAATAATTATAAATAATACTATTAAATATACTGTGATAAATGATACAGTGCTATTTAATCGGCAGCAGAGCGTATGGTTTATGGATACTAGAAAACTGAAGTATGAATAGAAATATGTAATATTAAACTCCACAGCCGTCTGACCGTGTATTACCCGTTGAGCTACAGATGCTGTACACATATGAAATTGATGTCCCAAATTAAAGGGTTTTCAGGAACGACTGTTGATTGACAAAACCTCAGAAGCAAACTGAACAAGCTCTGTTTGCTGTTAGCTAAAGGGTTAATCCAATTGTCGCCGTATACGACTTAGGAGTCGTATAAGTCGTCGTAGTCGTAGAATAGTGACGGATCTGACATATATTAAACTTTACAGGACAGCCATTTTAAAAATACACAAGCGTCATTTTACTATGAGATTCTATCATATCCGTCACTTTACCGACTGCTTAATTTGAAATCTAAAATACATGTAATTTTTTTTTATGTAGCAATAATATTTAGATAATGTAGTATCCAAATATGATAAAAAGTGAATTTTGGATTTTTTTCAAATCCGACGTTATTCTACGATCACGACGAAGTATCTTATCTATGGAATCCTAATATATGTAATATATTATCTATGGCAAAGGCCACACGTATAAAACACAAGTGTGCGTACTTACGATTCCACATCGACGATTAAAATATTGTTAAATAAACCTAATACCTATAAATGTGTTGCTTCATATTTAAAGATCCATCATTAATAAATCAAAAATGAACCACTAATCGGCACGATCAAACATTTGATGATTTTTATATAATGTTTTAAACAGATCATGCGCGCCTTTTGCTAAATTTAGGGTAGCCATATACATTTCTAAATGCGTATTAATTTAAAATTCTAGTTAAATGTATTTGTATTGGAAACTACACTTATTGGATACGGTGAATTTCATCAATAGTAGCACAATGGCTTTCGCACGTTAGAATGCTAACGGGGGTCATTGGTTCGATTCCTGTCCCGAGTTTGGGCGTTTATGTATATATATATATATATATATATATATATATATATATATATATATATATATATATATATATATATATATATATATATATATATATATATATATATATATATATATATATATATGTAAACTATAATTGTTTAACAGTTTAGTTTCTTTTCTGATATATTAGACTCAGACTATGGGACAAAAATAATCAAGATTACCGCTTATTTAAAACCTAGATAAAATTTCACGTACTTTTCATAGTAGCGTATCCGATTCGATCTGAAATGCTCAGGTTCAGGAGGTCGAGGTATGCCGTAAGGTACTGTTACATATCACAACTTCTGGCACAGCTTTACTTCAACCTTCTTCTCACAGTTCCTTATTTATGTAAAGAGGTACCAGAAAATAGATGAAATAGGAGAATCTAAATTTAATAAGCTTTTATAAATGGCAGGGACGACTACCAGCTTAAGGTATGATTCTGAACTACGATGCAAGCAGCAGTGCTGCCGCGACACTGCTGCCGCGGCACTACCGGTCCCCATACAAACTCTATCGCGCAGCAGTGCTGCCGCTGCATTGCTGCCGCGTCATTGCTGCCTAGCTCGGAATGTACTCTCATATAAGCTTATAGAGATTGTATGGGGACCGGTAGTGTCGCGGCAGCAGTGTCGCGGCAGCACTGCTGCGTGCAGCGTAGTTCAGAATCATACCTTTATCCAGCGTAACTGAACATTATTTATTTATTGTTAAAACTGTATACATTATATGGTATATATTAGACATTTTGTATCAATAGTTTGCCCTTTTAAGGCATACAATATTTATGAGGATATTTTATACTTAAAATATTAGAAAGTGGCAATATATTCATCTATTTGAAATGAAATTAATTTTAATAAATTGGTAAATAAGAGGAAGCTATGAGTAATCCACTTCACGCTTTCTATGAAGCCGTAGAATCAATACGGTTTGGCGCTAAGCTCCTCAGAAGATTACTACAATGTATTTATTCTATGAATTTGCGTTGGCAAGTGGATAAGTGTAATGGGATTTAAATTTACTAAGACCAACGCCCGGTTTATGGTTCTGTAGACTTAGCTTCAAAACATAATACACATAAATTCTAAAATATATAATAGAAAAGAAAATAAATATTTCAGAAGTGGAAATGCACAAAGCACACCCTTCCACTGGACCGTGTAGCGGGGTAATATGAGACTCCTGGTGTAATGCACTGGTATACCCACAAGGAAATGCAGCCATGGTACGTGACCCAATCAGGAGAGAGGGAGGTCTCCAAACTACGCTTGACCACAAGGTAGGGCTTAGGTTGTTGTCACTTAGTCAATATCCTCTAAAGGAAATTTCGCGCTTTTTCGATGTTTGTAATAAATGATTGAAAACTGTATTATGAATTATAATGTGAAAACTAGTCTTTTCATATTACTGATGGTTATCAAGGGTTCATTTGAACCGGTTTAAAAAACTGTTAAAATTGGTTTGGCCCCATGTGGCTTAAAGCTTGTCAGATCGCGGCTTAGATTGGCACTGAACCGCGTTTGTAGGTCTCTCTAGGCCGGAGGAGTAATAGGCCCGTGGTATTTGGTGGTACCTTCTTTTTCACGCCTACTTGCACTCCATCTATATTTAAACGATTATATTATCCTAGCTATAGAATATTAAATAACATTTGGAGGCATTTTATATATGGCCACCCTACACGAGTATGAATTATTAAAAGGTTAACCCGACGAGACATACAGCAAAAACTGTTTTGTAACCCTAGACGCGCAAAACGTATCATTAACGGCCGACTGACAATATCTTGTTTAGATAAAATATATAATCAGCTGTTTATTATAGGTTTTTGTCGGTTTAAACTGTATCTTTTAGAACAATCTAGAACATTTAGTTTCGTTGGTAATAACATAATTAATAGCGTGGGAATTGTTGTACTAGTTTTTAATCTAAAACTTAATATTACGATATGCGTGTACTGTGAATTGTAAACGCTGTAAGAAAGCTCTTCAGATTTTATTTCACAAATATATATGTGGGATTTGGTTGTTTTGGCAAAGTAAACAAGTTTGAGGAAAGTTGCAGCGGACGTGTGCATTTCTTTCTGTACTCCAGAAATTATTTTAACACTACACTATATTATGTTAAAATTAACTTAGGAGAGCGTGCGTCGTATCGCTCATCGTCGTCGTATCGTCATCTGCCAACTTCACTCATATCTCATCCCTTTCGCTCTATGGCTTCATCCAAAAACATCATCTTACATCCAAACTAGTGCGTTCAAGAAATATCATTCCCACATATATTATGGCTTAGTGCAGTGGTCGGCAACCAGCGCCTTGCGAGCCGCATGCGGCAGCCGAGGAGCGGCTACGGCTCTTCCGCGAAGTGTTTAGTCCAGGCATGGAATCTATATTATATTAATACGTGAAGCGAAAACTTGGACCCCTTTTTAATACCATTTCGCGGACGGAGGAGTATGAAATTTGGCCTAGTTAAATTTTATATGCATAAAGCAATTTTTTGACCAAAATCATTTGCCCATTAGAAATATATTAAATTAATTAAAATAAATGGTTATTAAAAAAAGTGTCACATTCAACAAACGAATAAATTGTAAATGTAAGGCAAATCATCCAGAAGGTTCGTGAATTCAAGTACTCGGTCTTCGCCACGTTGAGCTTCAGACCACCGTTCTCAAGCGACTCCTTCCAAGCCTTCACGCGTCGCACCAGCCTACCCCTGTCCGAATCTGCCAGCGTGATATCATTAGCATACATGAGCAGCCACGGGGGCTGCTCATGTGAATTTCTGATGCTGTTTGACAGTACGTCTAATACTACACTGAACAGAAACGGACTAAGGACGGATCCTTGGTGCACCCTAACGGTGATGGGGAAAGGTTTTGTGTCGCCAACAGTGGTCCGAACTACGGAATCGGAGTCATGGTACATGTCTCGGATGTCAATATAGGCCTCTGGAACCCTTTTGGATCGCAATGCCCACCAGATTATCACGCGAGGAATACAGTCGAAGGCCTTCTGCAAGTCAAGAAACAGGACTTAGAATTTGTCAGCGAGTTTGTTTACCTCGGGTCCCTATTGGCTGACAAGGGAGGAAGTATATTAGAGATCAAAAGAAGAGCACAAAGCTGCAATGACTAAGCTGACACACATATGGCAAAATCGAAAGGTCTCCAATGTGACTAAAATGAGACTAATCCGAACATTGGTCTTTATAATTTTTCCTATGGGGCAGAATCATGCACAATTAGGGCATCCAAGCGCGAGAAAATAGATGCACTCGAAATGTGGTGTTGGAGCCAAAAACTCTGTATACCCTGGACGGCCAAAAGAACAAATAAATCTATTCTGGACCAGTTTCGCATTAATGTTAGGCTCTCAACAATCTGTTATCAGAAGATTCTTGTGTACTTTGGTCACATTACCCGACAACAGCCGGATCACTTGGATAATCTAATCGTGACGGGCAAAGTGGAAGGAAAGTGACCCCTTGGCCGATTACTTAGCCGCTGGTGTGAGCAAGTAACCGCCCTCACTGGACTCCCAATAATAACCTATGTCCGAGAAGCTGAGCACAGGACGAAGTGAAAACAGCTTACGAGACAGGTCACGGTGGATTTTCAAGGACACGACCTTCAACAATGAAGAATTCGACCAAGATGAAGAGAAGTGTCACATTCGAGTTTCCGCTATTAATCCTAGAGGTTTGATCATAATATAACGCCTTCAACAACGATTTTCGCACGTTTTAACGACTAGGGGATTTGGTGTTTTTTCCATCCCGCATTTCGTTGCACCTAGTAATAATGCTCACAGACTAACGAGTCTCGATTCGTATCGAAAGGACAGTATCAAGAAAAAAAGGTTAAACAAGTAAATATCCTGTTCTAACTACCTAGTTTTATTTCGGTTTATGGCGGCTTTTGTAGTGTGCATGAAAATCTTCTTTCTTTCTTTCTACTTAATAGCTTTATTCAGCTTAAAGGGTTGGCATATTGAAACAAATGAACCATTTACGTATATACTCGTACTTATTTCGTGTCTAATGTTGAGGCAATTTGGACTCCTTCAAAGCACATAAAATTCAAATAAAAGAAATAAAGAGGTATGTATAAGGTTTACGATGTGATATGGCGTGATTGTCGTCGCTAGTTCTCGTTTTATGGGATTTTAAGAACTAAAGTATTGGGTTGCTTTCAACAATTTCGGCATAAGAAGGCCGTAGAGTGGTTTAAAATATTTTATTGTTATATTAGGGCAGATGCTTTTCCATAAAGTGTTGTAGCAGGATTTTGAATATTTCTTTCGTATTGCAAATAGATATTTCTTCATTTGTCTCATTCTTATTCGTATTGTAACTTATTCTCTTATTTGTATTGTAATTTAATCCAATACAAATAAGATACATCACGAAATATCGTAAAATGATTTAGCCCCAATAGACTAGCTATGCAGCGACGAAAGAATAAGATATAATTATAAACAGTTAAACGCAGATTAATTTTCTAAAGATGGCAATTACGATGCGCAGTATTTTTAAAATCTAGATTTAAAAAATATAGTATATTTTAACAGTAAATTTATATACTACAATAACAATGAAAAATACAGTAAACCTGATTTTTTTATTGATGATTACTAAAAGAGCGACGCGTTCTTCAAACAATATAAAGTTTTCAGAAACACAATTAATAATCACGACCACTCCTAAGTTTTAGTCCAATTTATTTAAATAAAATTACAGGTAGGTGACTATTTAGAAAATTCGATATCATTATTAATCATTATTAAATTTATAATAGAATATAATCTCATAATCTAAGAATCATAAACAGCGCGAGACTTTTCGAACGAGATTGTATGATATTAAATTGTAATGAAGTGTCGGCGTGTCGGCACCTATGTTACCTTTGAGACATTAATATACAGGATGTGCTTTTATAAATAAATTTAATGCCATTAGCGAATCTGATGTTACTAGTATTAATGTCAACTTTGAGTTTGACAATAATTGAGTTGTACTTTGATTTACAAACGAGTTTTTAAATATACTGGGACAGTTCACCCAGCGCCATCTTGTCCTAATGTAATAGAGCACTTTTTTTATTTATTGCTGATAAACAGCAGACAGGCGAGGGCCCACTTAATAGTAAGCAGTTACCGTAGCTTATGGATGTTTGCGACGCTGGGAGCACCGGGAACACGATGCTGTCTTATAGGGGTAAAGGAACCTGGGTCGTTAATGCCGGAACCAAGCGTGGTTACGATCCAGAGAGGCTTGGGGCTCTACCATGTAGCTAAGGTGGATTGTTTTGTCGCCTTTTAGGACAGGCCTACCCGGCCGTAGTACCCGGGTTAGTTTTGTTACTCCGCCTCTGCACGGAGAAAACACTGCTTGTATTATAGGTACTAGAAAACTGGTATACTACTCATATACTTTTCATTCGTAAATAAATATATACTATATTAGGTATTTACCTATGAAATTGCCGTTTTGTATGAAAAAATTTAAACGAATTTTTTTCATGTACCTATTTTTTATTTGTATTAATCGAAGTAATCACCTATGCAATCAATGCATCTTTGCCAACGCAGTGGCAGTTTATTGATGCCCTTCTTAAAGAAATCAGCTGGACGGGAGGCAACAAATTCTTCAAAGGCATTTTGTACTGCCTCTCGGGTATTGAATTTTTTTCCCGCCAAGAAGTTATCCAAATTCTGGAAAAAGTAGTAGTCTGTAGGCGCAAGGTTTGGTGAGTAGGGCGGATGCCGGAGAACTTCCAACCCCAGTTCTTGCAACTTGGAGACCGTCTGATGTGCAGTATGAGGTCGCGCGATGTCGTGCAGGAGCAGCGGAGACGAGCGATTGACCAATGCTGGTTGGAGATGTGCCAGCTTCTCCATCATTGTGTTCAGTTCTTCACAGTACACATCTGCAGTAATTCTCACCCCGTTTGGTAAGAAGCTGTGATGAATCACACCGGCGTTAGACCACCAAACAGTGACCATCACGTTTCTAGGGATAAGTTTTCGTTTAGGGCATTGTTTAGGTGCTGAACCAGGATCCAATCAACTTGCTGAGCGCTTGCGGTTATCAAACAGAATCCATTTTTCATCGCAGGTAACAATGCGGTTCAAAATTCCTTCATTTGTATGTCTGTTGAGCAGTACAAGGCACATCTCGACGCGTACTTCGCACTGGCGATCATTGAATTCGTGGGCACCCATTTGTCAAGCTTTTTTACCTTGCCAATTTGACGCAAATGGACCAATATTGTTTTGACGCTAACGTCAAAAGCTGCTGCTAATTCAGCCGTAGATTGTGTATCATCAGCTTCCACAATCGCCTTTAATTCATCATTGTCGACAAAAGTGTTCGGACGACCGCGAGGTTCATTTTTCAGGTCGAAATTCCCAGAACGGAAGCGAGCAAACCAATAACAGGTGGTGCGTTGGTTTGTAGTGTTAGCTCCGTAAACGTCGTTGATGTTGCGTGTCGCTTGTGCCGCTTTGCTGCCACGACGGTACTCATATTCCATAATTACTCGAATTTTTAATGTATCCATGATGACGGAAAAGATTGAAATGCGATGTTTTCATGTAACACTAATCAATAAACAAATGACTACTTCTGGAAAAAGAATTTCACGTTTTTAAAATAAAATTAATTTGAAACTAGAATTCTTAGCCAAACAAAAATTATTTTGATTTGAAATGGCCAGTACTGGAGGACGGCAATTTCATAGGTAAAGACCTATTACTTATATAATCGTTCACAATACCACAAACACAATTTTTCCTATCTACAGGCAGCAGAGTAGACCACTTAATAATATGTATCGTATAATCTCAGTAAACATCTGTAGCGAAACGGCTTACGCACGGCGGAACGCCTGCTGGAGTCACGGTTTCGGTTCCCGTCCCATGTCTGGGTATTTATGTATAATATCCGATTATACGTTCTCAGAGTAGCAGTGTGAAAATACTTCAGCAATTATTCTCTCTCAAACGATCGGATACAATATGGTCAGATATTAGAAAACGTTTAAAAAGTTTAAAAAGGTAACGTGTAAAAAGATTATAACTATAAAAGATTATAATGTTCGTTTTAAAACGCTTTTAGGACAGGTTTACACCCTTTTTACATAAAGCTCTATTTATAACGATCCTTAATCTACCCATTAACGTTTAAAAATGACAATAGAGGTTAAACTACTCAAATAAAGCGTTTTTAGATAATAAATAGAGACGGATTAATAGGTTTAAACTTTTTTTGATTCAAACAGTGCGACTACAATTACCTTTTAAATGTGTACCCTGTCCTTTTTTATCACAAATGTTTAGATATTTTTGTCTCATTCATACAAGAGGGGTAGTTTTAAGGCGATGTTCAGAATTAAAATGAAATATATATATATATTTCATGTATAAGTGATATAAATATTATTTATAAATGAAATTATGAAGAAACCGAGAATTTGTTGAATATAAATATTATATATGATACACATACGCACACACATTTATTTAACTTCTTTTCTTTTTGTTTTTTTTTGTTTATATTATTTGAAAGGGCACAACTTTCAAGACTCAGATTGATTTCTAGTTTGGAAACCAGGGTTAATTGAGTAATTGTAATAATGTGTTAAATTAAACATTTATTTTATTTAATATACCTTATTTTTATTTGTCCAGAGCCTTAAATGAGTGTATGGGGAAAGGGTTTCACCACAGGCGCCGCACATAATGTTGCCAGTGACAAAAAACGTGACAAAAAAGTCACATCAAAAAAAAGTGTAAAACACATACGATAAATAGACATTATTTATATATAAATTAACTAAACCCTTGTGGGGTTTTGTTGTAAATTTTATTTACGATTGTTTACCCTATTTTATGTTTTAATACGTTATATTTATGACTTTGATTTTTGTTCTATGGAATTTTTAAAGGGGTAATTTATGGGGGTGGTTTTTATCTATGTTTCATGGCTTTTTTTACTGTTTCAAATTTATTATGAAAAACATAGCTTTGGCGGAAACTTAAAAGAAATTTATTGTGTAATTTGTTTTCTTAAAATATATTTCATTACAGATTATTTAGTCTATTATATTTACATAAGAAATATGCTTTAAACAAATTTCAAAACAATATATTACAAAAAAAAAGGTAAAAGATTATTAGTATCTGTATTTGTTAATAATTTGCTTGAGTGCGTAAGAGCTTTCGTACGTCGAATCGCTTGCGGGGGTAACTAATTTGATTCCCGCCCTGTTTCTGGGTGGTTATGTATAATTAAAGTTATGTATCTATTAACAAAAGAAAAGTATATATGTTGTTGCGTCGCTGCTGTCGTAAATATCTATATACAAATACTAGCCAGACTGATTGACTAATTTGCAACAATTTTATTCGTTATTGAAGCATTACATTAAAATAAATATCCGGCATAGTTATAACTAGCCTTGGTACGTGTTGTTATGGAAAATAATAACATTTGTAATTACATTGTCGACACAGCGAGTAATGTAATAACAAGCACTGTTAAGGCCCTTTTACGGTTTGAGCCCTAAACTCGTTTATGAGGTTGATTGAGAAACTTATACACATTTATCAGCCTATGGCGTCTCACGGCTGGGACAACTTCCCCCTCGAGGGAATAGACAGTGAACTCGCCAAGCTTGTCTAAGGCGGATTGACGGGTAATCGAAGTGTGCTCATTTCCTAACGATGTTTTTGACGGTTAATGCAGGTTTCGCATTTGCATTTTGCTTTGTGTAACCTGTCAATATACCTTGAAATAAACTGTAGCGGATATGTTATCCTCTAGGATGCGGGTACCCTAAGACCAGCAGCAGGACGTTAAAGACTGTTATTATTATAGTTGCAAACTTGAAAAAGGGCCAAACCTATTGGCTTATTATTTTATATTCATATATGTACTAGAAATGAGAGAGGTTGGATGCAAAAGGAGAGGTAGGCTAATGAAAAGATAGATGGATTGTGTAAAAGATGATATGGAAAAGAGGTGTGAATGTTCAGATGCCGACTGATAGAGGCGAGTGGAAAAAGAGGACATGTTCTCCCGACCCCACATAGAAAGAAAGAAAGAAAGAAAGAAAGAAAATAATTCTTATTTGGGACAGTTAAACTAAATTAATATAAAACTAAGTGTTAATAAAATTAAACTTCAAACAAAACCTGTCCTAAAAGGGGCATCAGTCTCAGCATATTGCTGGTCAATTGACCAGCGCTGATCTTCCGCTGAGCCCATAAGGCACATAAGGCCCATAAGGTAACAACGGCACGGCAGACATTACACCTTTACTTAGCACATAAAACAAAAAACAATAATATAATCTTATACAAATATATATGTAGTATATGGTATAAAACTGTAAATATATGATAAATATAAGTGCAATAACTAATAGTATTATTAATGAATATACAAGTGTTGCAATTACGAGAAATAAATAAATAAACATTACATAAACATAAAAAGAGGTATTATAATTAAATAGCACTTGTGTCCTGTTTTAGGTCGAATTGTGAGTGTTGGTGTTTATTTAAAAAAGTCTTTAATTTGCATCTGAATCCAGAAACAGATTGCTGATTTCTACTGGGCGGTGGAATATTATTCCAGCACCTTGAGGCTGCGTAACGAAAACTCCCCCGAAAGCCAGCCGTATTATGGCGCTCGGAAGCGAGTTGTGTCGCACAAATTCGAGAAGCGACCATTCTACGGCTTGATACCCAGGAGATCTTATCATATAAGTAGCCTGGGGCTTTGAATCTTATGACTCCAAAGAGAAGACACGCTAAGTGAAGTTTGCGACATAGCTGGGATAAGGTCAGGAAGAAGAAGAAGCCTTCGTAGCCATGCCAATCTACTATATACGAGTATATAAAATTCTCGTGTCACGCTATGTAGAGGCTCATTAAGAACAGATTTTACGGAAATTGGAATAGTATCAGCAGAACAAAGTTTGCCGGGATAGCTGGTAGTATTCTAAAAATATTCAACTACTAACAAAGGTAGTAAAGTTCATGTAACTTTTTAGACAAGTATCATAGCTCGCTGACAGACCGATTATGAATGATCGATGCATACTCCCACAGATAAATAATAAAAGGAATTACTTAAGGATCTAACTGCTCCTGGCTTTACCGTTAATCTTCGGGATAAAGGGATAAACATGTTTGTGTTTTTTGTCTTTTCGATTCACAGATGCATAAACTGAATAATAATTAATATCTTTTTAATACTTGCTGTTTGTGCATTATAATTTCTTAAGTTTTAACTGCTGTTGTTGATATATAAATAAATACCTATATAAACGTAGCACTTTGTCGTGCAGGGACGGATAAAGGATACTGACCCCTGCAGCCGGGGAAGCAACCCTAGGTAGGTGGCAGGGCTTCAACTCGTCTGGAGGGTAACCCCTTGATTCCTAATAAGCCGTCATAATAACTTTGTGATGTGCTCCAGCGAAATAAATGACCCAAGTTCGAAATATCCGAAGTACACCTTTCAGTTGTAAGAAGAAAATTGCCCGCAGCTTCATAAATTTTATGAAGTGAAATTCCAACGTTTATTACCTTCAAGATGTAAAGCTCTAAATGAGGGAGCCATTGACTTCACCCTTTGAACTGAGGGAGGTATTCGAGGAATGTGGAGCGAGTGCGGGGTGGATTCAACGTGAAGTGCTCTTAAAACAAACATGGGTTTATAGCCTCTAGATACGAGCAACGGATCAACATAATGCCCTTTGAATAAATAATCATTAGGTATACATATTTATAAAATTTAAATTGAATTAGATAATCCATACTAATATTATAAATGCGAAAGTAACTCTGTCTGTCTGTCTGTCTGTCTGTCTGTTCCTCTTTCACGCCTAAACGGCTGAACGGATTTTGATGAAATTTGGTATGGTGATAGATGATAACCTAGAAATGGTCATAGGCTATAAATAATCACGCCATCGTTCTTAGGGGGTAGGCAGTAGGCAGATAACTAAATTGAGTTAGTGATTTTTTGTGCTTATCCGGTATCTATGAGAATCGGCCAACATCTATTTTTCATCCCCCTAAATGTTAGGGGTAGTCCACCCCTAAATTTTATTTTTTATTTTTTGACATTTTATTATTTTTATGGCAGAACAACGTTTGCCGGGTCAGCTAGTAATATAATAAATGTGATAGTAATACTATTTTTCAACTAAGTTTATAGTTATTTAATGGATTGAAAGAAATTGTGTTATGGCAAAATACAATATTTAAAAAATTTCATACTTTTCTATTTTGAAAGGGTATATTTGTATTTGTACAATAATTCACAAGAAGTTGATAATCTTGATTAACCTGGGAGTTCTTATTACACTCTGAGACCAATCTAGCGGTGTCAGGTTCGAATATTTCGGTAAAAATGAAGATAGTTTTCTAGCGAAAATATGTAAGTTCAGTTCAGTCCTTTTTTCCAAGCAGGGGCGGAGTAAGTATACTGACCCTTGCAGCCGGGGGCTGGTCACGCCTGGATGGCTACTACCCCTGGTCTATTAACAAGCCGCCATAATAAATTTGTGATTTGTTCCGGCGTAAGTGACTCAGGTTTCAATTCCCCTACGCGGACAGCAGCGTGTTAGCGTTTTCCCTCGTATCGCAAACAGCTATAGGCGACGGTGACTGCTAAATATTCAGTAGGCCATCACCTTGTCTGTTGATCCACAGCAATAAGGGGTCAAATACAATTATTCGGGGCTCCAAGTAATATAACTAATAATCGGGATACGACTATGATTCCCAACTAAATTAATAAGGAAGGTAATTTGAAGATTTAGTTTGGCATGGATACGTAGAACAACAACAACACGTAGCGTCCCACAGCTAGTCTCGGGCCTCCCCTAGAGGGAGCGGACACCCGTCACGCTTGTCCAACGCGGATTGGCGGGTTACATATACCGGTGACCACGGTATGCAGGATTCCTCGCGACCTTTCCTTCACCATTGATACTTTGGTACTCTAAAAACTGCCTAAGCCGAGTCTCCGAATTAATACCACTGAGCTACCAGGTTCCATTAATACGTAAAGCATTGTAGTCAAGCCACATCCAGTATCTTAGAATGAAGCTAACGTAGAATGAACACTTGCGAAAGGGGAATAACTGAAATACTTTACGATGAATTCAAAGACTATTTCCAACATTTCACTTTCATTTTACGACCGAAGACGCTGCCCTGTGCCTTCAAAAAGCATAGTTTACAAAATAGCTTTCTAAAATATGAAGGAAAATAAAATTTTAAATTCAAGAATTCTTATATATTCTATGTAAATAAACATAATTATTTATATATTTGTTAGTTATGTAATGCATTTTTTTATTGCTGATAAACAACAGACAGGCTGACGATCCACTTAATAGCAAGCAGTTACCGTCACTTATGGATGTTTGCGACGCTAGAGGCACCGCGAACACACTGCTGTCCCATCGGGGTACTGGAACCTGGGTCTCTAATGCCGGAACACAACACAAGGTTATTATGGCGGCATACTTAAAACCAAGAACGGTTACCATCCAGAAGGGGTTGGGGCCCTACCACGCAGCTAGGGTTGTTTTGTCAGATTTTACAACAGGCTGACACCGGCCGCAGGAGCTAGTATTCTTACTCCACCGCTAGACG
This sequence comes from Malacosoma neustria, assembly GCA_963693495.1. Taxonomy (NCBI): domain Eukaryota; kingdom Metazoa; phylum Arthropoda; class Insecta; order Lepidoptera; family Lasiocampidae; genus Malacosoma; species Malacosoma neustria. The sequence goes on from OY856390.1 coordinate 13,563,859, forward strand.
GAGAATGCTTGTTAAAACAATTTGAATGGTATATTAAAGAAATCCTTGGGAGGCAAACAAAACAACGAGAGGAATATATAAAGTAAATAATTGGTTACTCAACTTAGACTATGATGAAACAGAAAGGTTTTTGAGTGTATGAATTATGAACACACACACACACACACACACACACACACACACACATGCATGCACCTTTAGAATAAGAATATAGAAATAAGAAATAAGCTTAGTTTACGTAAATTCATAGATTGTATTGTATCAATCGAAATCGGGTACCCAAATACCAATACAGATCAACCTAGTTTGGGGACCAATGATTTAATTGTTATGGGTTTTATTTTATATATCTCAATAAACTATTGTTTTTAATTAATATAATTTCGTCATATTCATAATAATTACCATGCAAGTTAACAAACAGCCAATATGCAATTTAACAGAATCCAAAACTGAATCCGCAGGACTTTAGCATCAATATGATCCACTTAGGAGGTCTCAGAACGCCGAAACTGAATGATAGATTGACAAAAACCTACTAGTATTGCACTTAGGATAAATGGTAGATATTCCCAAAATAAAAGAAACACCACTCCATATATGCCACCCTAGTTCTAATGATAAATAGTCTACACTTATGAGGATAACGTGAGGCAATCCAATTGCCTCCTTGCACTCCCTAAGAGGCTTGTACATGTTACGTTACTCTTAGATATAATTCCTTTGTAATAAGGAACTGAAGTCAGATGGCGCCATCTTGTTTCGAGAGTTCACAAAGAACGCTTTTTAGTTTTGTCACAGGTAGCAGCAATTTTTTAATGAGTTTTTGCTTATAGCACAACCACTTCTTGTGCACATTGTTACAAAAAATGTAGCCGTATTTTATTTTAGCATGGACCATTACCAGTGAGGAAACTCTCGATCTCAAAAAAAAAAACCAAATGGTCATCTATGCTGGTTATGGGGCGAATTAATTTAAATGTCGACATAAGTGCCAATGGATGGACACTGAGTATAGCAAAAGAAAAGCATAACCGGTTATTAGTGTTATCTAATATATAAAATTCTCGTGTCACAGTTTTCGTTGCCATACTCCTCCGAAACGGCTTGACCGATTCTCATGAAATTTTGTGAGCATATTGAGTAGGTCTGAGAATCGGAAAACATCTATTTTTCACCCCCCTAAATGTTAGGGGTAGTCCACCCCTAATTTTTTTTTGACATTTTATTATTTTTATGGCAGAACAACGTTTGCCGGGTCAGCTAGTTTTCATATAAAGTATTCTCTCCATGTAGGAGCGGAGTAAGAATACTACTTACCCCTGCGGCCTAAGGCGGCTTGTCTTAAATGACCACAAAACAACCCCAACTAGGTGGTAGGGCTATAAGTTCGTCGGGATGGCAACCACCTTTTTTATTGGTGAGAAACAGCAGACAGGCTGACGGCGCACTGAACAGTACCGTAAGCAGTAACCGTCACCTATGGATGTGACACGATGTTGCAACGCTAGAGGCACCGCGAACACACTGCTGTCCCACAGGGGTACAGGAATGGTCACTAATGCCGAAACACAACATAAGGTTATTTATTATAGTGGCATACTTATAGATCAAGAGTGGTTGCCATCTAGATGGGCTTGAGGCCCTACCACGTAGCTAGGGTTGTTTTGTTGCGTTTTACGTCAGGACAACTCCGGCCGCAGGGTTAATATTCTTACTCCATCCCTGTACGGAGGCAAAGAAGCACTGTTAGTCTAAGTATGCCGACATGACAGCTTCACCTATGGGTGTTTGTAACGCCAGTGGCATCGCGAATACGCTGCTGTCCCATAAGAGTACAGGAACTTTGGTCCTTATGGCGGCATACCTAAGACCAAAGGTGGTCGGTGCAATTATCTGTCATCTGAAATGACAGTGGAATCATCCTATTTTTTATATAAAACTTGAACTATCATGAACTTTTAATTGGAAGAAAAAAAAACTAAAAATAGTTACCATTAAAATTATTTTTGGATTTTGAAAATTAAATATACACATGAAAACTTGAAAAAGTATTAACAGAAATATTTTTAATTAGCTTGCGAGAGGAAACCGAATTTGTCAAAACATTTGTAAAAAAAAATTCATAGTGCGATCGAATAGTTAATCATCTAACAAATCTTAGCTGCGACAGACGGTGTTACAATTTGTAAGAATTATCAGTGGATGAGCATCGAGTGTAAGAGTCACTTTAGGGCACACCGCGATGACAAATCGATGGTGCCCATCGTGTTAATGAATCGAACACTCCTTGATTAATGATGTCATCGTTTTATCGGCAGAGTGTAGCGCCTGCGTTAATGGGATTAAAGTAGAGCCATGAAAGGGTGGAATGGATAATTCATTTTTAATACGTAATGCTTGGAAGCAGGTCATCGCTGTTCAAAGATATAGTTAGAAGAAATAAACTCTCCTTACAAGTTATCTTTAACACTAAAACGTTGCTTAGTTTAGAATTGTATTATGTCTATATTAAAATTCAATTTCCAATAAATTTAGGAATTTCTTTAAGTCTTCTTGTTGACAGATTCTTGTGTTCACGCCTTCGTATGACGATGTTTAAAGCGATAATTCAACTTTATAAGCCACTTTCATTTCAAAGTTCAATGATAACGAGCACTTTTAAAATAGTTTCATTTGATATGATAATTTTTGCATAAGGTTCATTTTTAAATGACAGTAATTATTCATTATATTGACGAGTAAGTATATCTCAAGTTTCAATTAGTAGCAGTAGCAATTGTGTAGTACTGTTAACTTAAACTCAGTTTAATGAATTTAATGGACTTCAATTTATAAAATAAAATACATTTTTTAAATATTTGATTTTATATTCTATTCTATATTGTAGCGACCGCTCAGGTCGCACAGCACATTTTTTTACTATTTTTATTTATACTTTTTGGTTGTTTAGTATATATCAAATAGTTTTTTTTACTCCATGCCATACAGTCATGGCCGACGCGATTTCGAAATTGTAATTCAAAGTTCCAAATTAAACAAAAATATGACGCAATTCGCCCGTCAGGCTCGAGACTCTGCGTCGTCAACATCTTTTCACAATTTTATCAATTTATAACGTGTTCATCATTGTGTTTTTTGTAAATAATATACACAAGATATAAAATTATAATGAAGTGTGTTTCGTTGTGCAGAATCCACACGGCCCACCGAGAATCCGCGTCCAAATGCACCAACCCTTTTTTTTGGTCTCGGGGAAAAACCTCTCTTGACGGGATATGTGGGACTCCGGGAAAGATGTTCGACCATCCGACTACCCACTAAAAAACCCCGCTGTTCTCCTATCGCCTACGCCCGGGCCCACGGATATATGGCCTACCGATCGCGTGGCCCGGGCCGGCGCCGGCCCGCCCTTTGTCTTAAGGCGGGCCCCTTCTAAATTGTTGGCGCCGGGGGTCAGGATTTCGTCCCCCGGCGCTCTCCTGGATCAACAGTTGAGAGGGGTCGCAGAACAGCATGCGGCCTTTCCCTCGCGGCAATAGTGCGGGCGGCGGGTCCTCCCCCGAGGGGCCGCCCGCGTCCGCTTTTTACGGCGGCCGGAGGTCGTTACTGGCCTTCCGGCGCCACCGGCGTGGCCTGCGTTGGCGGGAGGGGAGTGTGGTGGTCGACTACCGCTCCTGCTCTGCCGCCTCCTTTGCGGACATGACTGCCTCGCAGAAGGAGGCGACAGCCGTCCATCCAGGATCACCCCCGACCATGGACAGAACCAGGGCCGGGACCAACGCAACAACTAATAAGGAAGAAATCGACTCTAATCTAAATAACGCGTGTTCATTGATAAAGTAAGCATATTATTACTAAAATAATATCTGAAACCGATAATTGTTATTTATAGGTGTTCTATTAAATATAAAAACTAATACTACAAGCCCGAAAGACGAAAAGACCTATCAATATGCTGCACAAAGGTCTCAATCGCGTTGTGCTCTCACAATTCGGGGGTGCAAATGAATGTTGCCATTTATCAACATGAAAAATGATGTGCTAATCGGATTTAGCTATATAGATGTCGCTTCTGCAATGTAACCAAACAATTTATGTTTATTTCATTCGTGCAATTCTTTTATTATCGAGAACGAGGGGCTTTTAACACAAATTATTATAATTTATAGTGCGTATTTTCTTTGTTTAATTATTTTATTGAATTTGATTTACAATTATTTACATTTAATTTTAGAATCCGGTGATACACGACACAGGGTTAGACATTTGATCGAATTTTCATTCGTTGTCCGACTGCGAGACTTTATTTCTTTTGCAGAAGTACTACAAATTAGATCGAATTAACAGTTGAATTCAGGGTTTCCTTTGATTTTTGTAATATCTCATGGCAAAAGAGTATAATTCACAGATTTCACAGATACATTTTTGAAAATATTTCAAAGATGAATTATATTAACAGTCAGAACTCATATCCCATGAAATCTTAGTAATAGAAAATGTTCTTACCAATTCTTCCGCTTCTTTGTTCTAACATAAACTTGATGGTTTCAATATAAAAGCTACTTTTATAGGATTTAATTACACTTTTATTATATGACTATTTACTGTTCATCGTTGTTATTAGTTTTGATTTTACAAAATTTAAAAACTTTTGAAACACGTGAAAATTATTTCATTATAATTTTTAACCACATCGACAAAGACTTTATCTTTTTAATAGTAATACGAAGAATTTGAATTTAAAAATTTAATTTTGTGTTTTTACAATTATAGCGTCTATATTAAGGTGAATATAAAACCAAATCAGAATACAGAATATAATCACTATTAAACATTGAAGGAGATTCCTAAAATAAAGAATATCGTGTTTTTTATTATTGAGGAACAGCAGGCAGGCTAACGGCCCACTTAGTAAGCAGTTACCGTCGCCTATGGATGTTTGCGACGCTAACACACACACCAGCATACCGCGAACACGATGCTATCCCATAGGAGTAGAGGAACCTGTGTCACAATGCCGGAACACAATACAGAGTTATTATGGCGGCATACTTATAGACTTATAGAGATTATAGGTTGCCGTCCAGCCGTGCTTACCACATAGCTAGGGTTGTTTTGTCGCCTTTTACGACAGGCCGACCCCGGTCGCAGGGGGTAGTATAAGAATACTGTAAGAGTAAGAACTCCGCTTCTGCACGGAGAAACAATACTAAAATAGTTTGGGGATCATATTACATGGTAGCTTGTTTCTGCTATATTTTTCAATGAATATTTTATTATTTATATATATATATATATATATATATATATATATATATATATATATATATATATATATATATATATATATATATATATATATATATATATATATATATATATATATATATATATATATATATATATATATATATATATATATATATATATATATATATGTATATACACACACCTAAAGATAATATGAAACAACTGGACAAACAGACGTATAATAATAATCATTTTGACATGTATTCTTTCAAAGTCCTTCATTTTACAGACAGTAAATACAGATGTTATGCCGTCTACATTATTACCGTGTGCTGATATGCTATGATATCTAAGTGAATTCCATTGGAATTTTGTTCAAACTTTGTTAAATTTAGATTATACAAGAGAAAATAGTATTTTATTGTAGAATGGCAGACAGGCTACCAGTCTGTATGTTTGTTACGCCACGCTCTATCTCCGACACGCTGGCGTCCGCGTAGGAGAACTAGACTGAGCGACTTATGCCGGAACACAACACAGCCGATGGCCATTGCCACCCAGTCAGGCTTAGAACACTACCGCTTAGCTAGGGTCGTTCTTTCGCTGATTGCGACAGACCTCATGGGTTCACACAAGGCCACAGAGTTCGCGCGGGTCAGCACGGAGAGAATAGTCATTGTATGTTATTTGTGTAAACGTGGTGTAAACTAATTTTTCCAGTGAACATCGTTCTGTATTCCTGTAGGTACAGTTTTTAGAATATGTATAGATGTCATTGATTGTAACATTGAAAATGTCAAAATTTCTCGTTTGGTTGAGTAGAAAAGGCTAGAAACGAGAATTAGATAACTCCGTTACTTTACAAGTCTTAGAAAGCGACTTGATGGTTTTGCTAGTTTAGAAACAGCAAAGAAAGGAATTTTGGTTTTCATTGACTCTGACTATATTCAACAGTGGGTCCAAAACTTCAAAACAGGGTACTCCCTATTTTGAATTCTGCAAAATCGAGGGCACGCATATCTTAAAGCCTGCCTGACAGTTTCCTACATGACCAAAAGTTTTCAATAAACACGACCATATCAGCGTCTTGTTACTATGGATTACCAGTAACGGTAATAAGTTCCAAAAATAATAATGCTATGCTACAAATCATACTTTACACTACCTGTAACGCAATTTCGTTAAGAAAAAACTTAATAAATATTGAGACATAAATCCGATTTAAGTTCAAGTAATACCATTCTAATAACATAGCAAACAAACGGCAGTTTTAAATTTACGTTCTAAATTCAAATATTTGGAATGTGAGCATCAGTTGCAAAATAGTATGAAACTTAAATGTAATCCGATTATTTTTTTTAATAAGAAGCTTTGGTTGTAAATGTTTTAATCAAATAAATAGGGTGACATGATGACATTGATTTTTAAATTAATATTTACTTTACACTTAAATGCAGTTGAAGAATGGACAACTAGCCTTTTTTTTTTGGTCTCGGGGAAAAACCTCTCTTGACGGGATATGTGGGACTCCGGGAAAGATGTTTGGCTATCCGACTACCTACTAAAAAACCTCGCTGTTCTCCTATCGCCTACGCCCGGGCCCACGGATATATGGCCTGCCGATCTCGTGGCCCGGGCCGGCGCCGGCCCGCCCTTTGTCTTAAGGCGGGCCCCTTCTAAATTGTTGGCGCCAGGGGATCAGGGTTTCGTCCCCCCGGCGCTCTCCTGTATCACAACTAGGAGTTGAGGGGGGCCGCGGAACAGCACGCAGCCCTCACCCTCGCGGCAAATGGACAACTAGCCTGACATTCTTTAAAGATTATTTGTCCTATAGCTTTTATAAATACATAATATAAACTAATGGAAACAAAATTTGGTACTAACCAAGGACAAATCGATTTTTTTTGAAATGTTTTTTCTTAAATGGGGTTCGAATTTACAAACAAGATCATAGAATGCTATTCCATCAGTAACTATATCCGCAATGCAACGACTAACGTACGTCGGAACGCTTGCGGGGGCCACCGGTTGTATTCCAGAGTCCTGGCTGTTTATGTATAATATTTATTTACAATAGAAAAGTAAACTATATCAGTTGTCTAGTATCCCTAACACAAATGCTTTGCTATTTTATCGCCTATAAACTACCAAAAGGAATATTGTCACTTTTTTAAGACATCTAAGGATGTAGTTGGCGTGACCCTAAATTGAACCAAAAGCCACAATTTAAATTTGTATTATGTATACAATATACAATAATCTACCAAATCGCGTAGGCTTGGCCACACAGTTATGAGTAATTACACTGTACTCCTATATTTTTTGTACATATTAAAAATGAATTATGTACATATACGAAAACACGGTTTTACAACTCATACACCTACGGTGTGAATGTGCCACCCACGAACACGAGCACCGGCTCCCGATTTAAAATAGATCACATGTCAAACGTTTCAATTAACAATAGACATTTGAATTGGTACAAAAAACAAGAGGAACCCACGCTTTATTGACAAGAGAAAAGCGGGAACTAGAAACGTGTAGCGTTATCGATTAAATAATTTTATATTCTGCGAAAGTGTATTTTGAATGAAGCTTAATAAACAAACCACATGGAGATCTCCATGCATGGAGACAACCAGCAAATGCCCCACTGATGAATTAAAAAAGGAAGACTAGAAATGGTCTTGGAACGCGGAGTCAGAGGGCGGAAAGAGAGCGAATATATAAAAACCAAAACAAAGTGAACACATCGGTATGACAAATGCAAAAACGATATTTTCATTGTTTATTTTACATTAGACGAAAAATAGTGCCTAAGCCATGAATATTATAAATCTAGGAGTTTGATACTACTTGGCAACCACTTACCCGTTATTAAAAACTTTAGATATTAATAAAGCAATAAAACCAGAAAAAATCTCCAAGCTGGTGGATAATAATAACTGCGAAGACTTCCTCGAATACTATACAATAGTAGTAGCTAGGTTCACTGTAATAACTTCAGGACACATTTTGTTTTACAAAAGAAAGTAAGAAAATGGTGGTATATATATATATATATATATATATATATATATATATATATATAAAATAGTACAAATATATTATAACCAAAAATATTTAAAAACAAAAACAGTTCATTATAATATTTAACTCTTTTCATTAATCAATTTTGCGATCTAAAGATATTGTTAAAAAAGAGCTTTGACGAATGGTTATAGGAATATGGCATATTTATTAAAAAAAAAATACTGAACTTAATATATGGCGGTATGAATCGCTTAAGCTTATTCAGTGCGTTCAGCCCATAAACGGGCAAACTTTCCTCCGTAATCAAAACATCAGTATTGTTTCTTATTACCGGTGTGGTAAGAATCAATCTGAGAATAAAAATAACTATGCAACTATGATTTGTATTCCACATTCATTATACTATATTATGAAACAAAATAGATCCCTTTATTGTGTGAAGTTTATATTTTTGAAAGGGTATATTATCGGGTATAGATCTTTTTGAATCTATCGATCATCGATCTTTGATCGATTGCTATCCTGTGCAAGGTGAAAGCTGTTCGTGTTATATTTATAATGGAACTTTGTTGTTAAACCGACGATTCAAACGTAGATCGATATCTGAGATCGATTAAAAATCGATATATATTACGAAAGTTCGATTGCCTATAGTTTTCGGGTGTAAGCGGCTCCACCAAGAAATTTGGGGACCTATTTCTGCCAATGCAAATCCTAATCACAAAATAAATGTAAGAAATTTATATTTTATACCAATTCTGTGGTTTTCTTCTCTTAATCCATATTATGAGGGTGGGACATAACTCGTCCTCTTGTTTCATTCTCCTTTGTCAGCTATATTATGACAGCAAAAGAACACCGCTTGGTTTCCCCTTTCGCGGTTGATGGGTCCGACAGCAGTTGTTTCTCCAAAAAAAAAAAAAAAAAAAAAACAAATTTGGCACCGTTATTTGATATTAACTAAAGGTATGGTTGTAAAAAAAGAGCTGAAGTCTTGTCTGTACTTGAATGTATTTAATAGACCGTGAGCTCCAAAGCTAGTTTCGGCCGAACTTTATGATTACGATGATTCCACATTTTAATTATCAATATTTCATAAAAAAATATTATGACGAAACACGTAATACGCCTATGCGCGTACCACGTGCGCGGGCGCAGTTACTGTTGATCTTACGTCACAGTGATGATGGGAGAAAAACAGGTCCCTTAACTTGAAGTCTGGTTGAGTTGAAAAGTTTATTTTTATCGTCCATCAACATTATGTTGAATATTTTGATTAGGCGCACTGTACTGTCGGCATAATCATTAATTTAAATATAATTTCTTCATTAAAAAGTTGTGGTTTGGCTCAAATTGGAAATTATATATTTAATGAGGATGTTATTGATTACGTAACAAGAAATTAATAGGTGAGTGAAAAATATTGGAATAAGTGTAGAAAGAGCATTGGTGTTTTAGAAACAGGCAGAGTTATGTTTTATTTAGAATCGACAGTTGCCATTGTCCGTGCCATTAAGCACTCTACATAAATCTATAGCACTGTCGTAATCATCCAAGTGATCTCAACGGAATTCAAAGCTTTCACTTTAGAAGCTGGTGAGCCATTGTAATCACTGTGGACTACTATAAGAGGACGAAATGCCACTTTTTCGTAATGATATAAAGCTGGGTGATTCAGTCGTAGAACAGCAGCGGTAACGGAAAACTTGGGAGATTTCATAATTTTAAAATAAAAATTGTTGTCTTATGGTATTTATGCGATTTTATATGTTTTTGCCGACGGTACTGTCATGAGATACAATAGCTCATACGCATCCTAGTCGGAAGAGATGTAATGGTGTTTCACACGTATTATTGTGAGTATACGCTTAAAATTTAAAATATAATTATTAAAATAATATTTATTGTAGACCTCAACATTGTTATAAATTATTGACTCGGTAATAAAACTTTTTTTAACAATATTTATGAAAAATACATAAATATTTTTTATTGTAAACAAATACATATATAATAGCAACTATGGTTTTACTGGAAAAATAAAAAAAATAGTATATTAAATTAGTTTATTAAAGAAAGTGTAAAATTCGCGCTAGCGATTGAAAAACTAATAAGCGATAGATCAGAATGGTGTAGTCGTAAAAAGCAAGAAATGTGTGTAAATGGACACAGACAGAAGAGTAGAGTAAAGAAAATATGGATAGATGGTGTAAAATATGGTATGAAGAAAAAGGATGTGAACGTTGAGATGACGGCTAACAAAATACAATGAGGGATAAGGGCAGGAAGACAAAGGTATTTTTGATCAGGAAATTTGAAACTGGAAATTGGGTGTTTTTTTATTGCTCGGAAACAGCAGACAGGCTGGCCCACTTAACAGTAAGCAGTTACTGTCGCCTATGGATGTTTGCGACGCTAGGGGCACTAATGCTACGCTACCACTAATGACACAAGATTATTATGGCGGAATACTTATAGACCGAAGGTTTTTTTTATTGCTGTAGGACAGCAGACAGGCTGAGGGCCCGCTTAGAATTTAGCAGTTACCGTCGCCTATTTACTGTTTGCAACGCCAGTGGCATCGCGAACACGCTGCTGTCCCATAAGGGTACAGAAACTTGGGTCACTAATGCCGGAACACAACACAAGGTTATTATGGCAGTATACTTAAGATCAAAGGTGGTCGCCATCCAGACGGGCTTGAGGCCCTACCACGTAGCTAGGGTGGGTTGTTTTGTCGCCTTTTACGACAGGCCGACCCCGGCCGCAGAGGTTAGTATATTCTTTCTCCGCCCCTGCACGGATAAATATTTGCTTGCAGTCAATTATTTATCATAGTTGTATATAAATATTACCAATATAATAGATTGCAATAGATAAGCTGTAATTCCACGAGTCTATCATTTAATATTTGCAAGATTATCAATGTCAACGTGTTAACAACCCAAGAAATTTTAACACCCATTTCAAATGTGCCCGACCCTAAGTCTCTTAAAATCGTGAAGCTAACGGGTTCGTGATTAATCGCTCCGATCTTTTTATAGACCAAGGGTTCTTAAGATAAATGGAATAATTAAAAAGTGTATTTTTCTTTTAAGTTTTAATGGAAATGCGTAAATATTTGATCTTGTTAGCACAGAAGTCGGAAGTTGCCATCGCTAACATACACGTTGAATGATCACGACGACATAATTATTATAGTCTAATTTAGACCTACTGACGAAAAGTAAAGTAGCTGAACATACATACATACACACATTTCTATAAGCCAGTAAGTACACAACATAGTAATGTTACACTATTTCTAGAATGAGTTTAATAAAGTTTTTTTTTGTGTATCCAGGATAGAATAGATTTCTAGCCTTAAATCTGGCTTTAGCAAGCTTCGATAATATAGTATAAAATTTAAATTAAAGATATATTTATTTATTTGCTTTAATATGTTGTGTTATAAGTTCACAATAGGTATATTAATGACACATTTTTTTTAAATTATACAATGAGATTTTGCAACAACAAGTAGACATATTATGCTACAATAGCATGCAAAACAATTGAAATGACTACTGCTTCCATATAGTAAACAATAAAAATAATTCAAGTTCGATAAGCTTGTTAGTAAAAAAAATTTCGACACCTATAAATTAATGAAAACACATGTCAATAAGTCAAAACCAAAATAATAAATAAAACCCATTTTTAAATAATATCAATATTAAGCATTAAAAATATATGTCCAGACTTTAATATTATTATTTAAAAAAAAATCAATGTTACGTAAAATATATTAAGATATTGAATCCGATTCTAATATAATATTAACATCTATATAAAATATTTATAAATTACTTTTTTATAGTTTATTGTGTTCTGTTCGGTCGTTTAAACAGTATTTTACATTATAATAACATTTATTCACTAAGAACTTTTTTAATTGAAATTTAAATGCATTCGTAGTTATCGATTTTATATTTTTTGGGATTTTATTATACTATATTTAAGAATGTAATTTTTTTGTGATTTTTACTGAATGCGCACTATTGCTTATACAAAACATATTGCATATATGTAATTTTAAATTAATCGACATAAGAATATATTTGTTAGATAATATTATATGCGTTAACTGTAAAACAAGTTTACTTTCTTCTTCCTCTTGTCCCTGTGCCACATTTTGTACGGTTGGCCGCAACATATCCTTTATTCCACTCTACTAGCCGTCATCGCAACATTCCCTTTTTAAATTTCTACCAATCGTTCGTTGATCCAAGCCCTCCCGCACCAATGCTACAATATAACCCTAATAAAATCTATGCGGAACCGATTAGAATCCGTAATAAGGGCACGTGGATGTAATACACCTTATTAAAACATAAATAAACCCTTGCATAAAGTTTGTGTCTATTGTTAAAACCAATTTTTTAATTAAACCAATTTTCCTTAAATTTCTGTTTTTTCTTCAAAAAAGTCTTAAGGTCCTTTCCAGTACACAAACTTAAACTTAAGGATATGACCCTACGCTGTTCTAAAGTTCACGAACCAATCTAGAGGTTTCAGAAATCTGTATAGAAAGTTTGCATACTTGGTTAAAATATTTATTACAAAGTCGTCTATTACTTTGATGCAGTTTATGAGTCCGTCAGTGTACTTTCATTTTAATTACGCTGTATTTAAAATGTAAGATAGCATATTATCATAACGTTAATTTTTAGTTGATTTTATTTTAATTCAGGACTGATGGAGGCCTTCAGGGGCCTTGGTATCACTTTCTTCTTTCTGGAAGATTTGATTTCATAACTCAAGTTTTCTATGAGAATTTAAGTGAATTTGTGAATGACTTACATGTGCATACTGGAACCCGCAGGCATCCATACAGAGGTATTGACAGGTGGAGACCCCCTGGATCGTCAGGAGGCCGACTTGGTACGTAGCACGTTGAAGTATCGCTGGAACAATAGAAATAATGAACGCTATTAAAATATTGAACGCATTCATAACAATACATATAGTGCAATTTACTCGTATACCTCTAACGTGGTATTCACTGGCTCGGGCCTTCCCCTGGACACCCGCCACGCTTGTCCAAGGCGGATTGGCGGGTTACTCATACCGGTGATCTCGGTAAGTAGGTTTCCTCGCGTTGTTTTTCTTCACCGTCGTCGGTACGTGGCATTTATACTACAATACGCACGTTAGACTAGATAATACTGCCTAACCGGTGCATGCCACTACGGGATTCAAACCCGGACCCTCTGGGTTGGTCTCTGAGTATAATCTCACTAAGCTACCAGGTACCGATCAAAGATATACTCGTATTGAATGGATTTTTGTGGTCAAAACGAGAATACAAATCTGCTATCTTTCATTAATAAAAAATCATTTGATTTAAAGAGACGTTTCTAGAAACTTTCAGGAAATGATCTGCCATCATCGTAGTCATAATGTGCAATTTTAGTTGGAACACAAATTTCCTGTTTGGTGCCCGGGGTTCGCTTTATGGCTTGCTTTTCTATTTTGCTTCCCTTGATATCCTCTGTAAGCCCTGAATACTGGATTTCTTACTTTTTATCTCCAAAACTGTCAGCCCACCTAATAGTAAGCCGTTACCATCGCCTGTCGATGTTGGTGACGCCGGGGGCACCGCTAACATGTAGAAGAACTAGAAGCTGAGTAGATTATACCGGAACACAACACAAGGTTATGCTTAGAGATGTTAGAGACCAGGGGTGGTTGCCATCCAGAGGAATTGGAACCCTACCACCTAACTAGGGTTGTTATGTCGCCTTTTACAAAAAACCATGGTCATGGACATGGTTAGTACGCTGCAGCACGGAGAAAATTGTTTATATTTTAATCAACTTGAGTAATATTTTTGCATACAATCCAACTATTTCCTTTACAAATACCATCCTATTGTGGAAAAATGACTCAACTACATTTTCAGATGTGATATTATGCCGTATATTAACTTTATTTGGACTTTAATGCCGCACTTGGATGGCACGCGACTAAAATAATATGCACTTATGCTTGGCCTAACTTAAGGCGAAGCGGAGTTGCTTTACTTTTCCTATTGACATTTATTATAACTTAAGACATTTATTTATGTTCTAATTAAAATAAACAGAATTTTTATTAAATGCTAGGTGTATATATTTCTCAATAAAATGGTACAATTGGAGGTTTATGATAAAATTTTAAAATTAGTTTAACAATTTGCAATATGATAATTTAAATAATCCATTACAACGATTAATTTAAATATACGTAAATTATAGAAATGAGAATGGATGGATACAGGGAGAGTGATGGACCAAAGAAAAGATGGTATGGTGATGATATGGTGAAAAAGGGTATTTAATGTTGAATTGACGACTAACACAGGAGAGTGGAAGGACATGTGCCGATCCCATATAATGTATAAGGACAGGAAGAGATGTTCACCTTAATAAAATACTCAAATCACATTTTAAGTAAACAATCCTACATTCAGCCATATGTGCATCAAAGGGCACAATGCAATATTAGTGTCCGAAGTGATATGTGTAGACCTTCCTGGATGGTATTGTTACACGGCACTTAAAATAAACAATTGAGCTCGTAATATCTAAATACTGTAGTATTATATTATATTGTACACTCAATAGTAATAGTATTATAGACTACCTGACCATTTTTTTCAGTTAAATATTTTCAGGGTAAAATTTAATTTGTCGTCTGTGAAAAATTATTTTTAGAAGTGGCGATTCTTCAATTATTTATAGTGAATACTGAATCTCAGTATTCCTCTCCAAGTAATTAATGATTTACGCTTCTTCATATTTTTTTAAATACAGAATATACTAGTATGTAAAACACTTTTGTTTACCCTTCCTGAGAATACAGTATTTAAAATGAAAAAAATACGTGTACGTGCGAATACGTTAGTTATATAAACGCATACGTTACATAATTTTTTTGTGGTCGAAATGCGTGATGCACTCGTTACGGCATGGGGCTCAGCAGGGTAGTATGGATGGTATTGGACAAGGGGATGTACGTCGCTAGTGTATCTACTGAAACTTAGGACTGGTATATATTCCAAATATGTTTTAAAAGTATTTTATTAAATGGATATCGCTATATTTTTTTACTCGTTATTAAAATTAATGAAACAATTCATTCATATAACATACATGATATATGTCGAGAAATCTATTAAACCTAAATCTAAATGCCTAAGTTTATTGCAAACATAAAAGCAAGAAGACATGTCTGGGCAACATAAAATGGCAAGAAACGGTACCTTTGCTGACATATAAAACCGCTTACTCGTCGATCCGAGTAATTACACTGTAATCCTCCAGTCCTGATGGAAAATGTAAACTTATATAGGATTAGGATGAAGATGTTGAGATGAGTTAATGAACTTTTCCATTGATCAGATAGGTGAATTTTTTTCTGGGTAACTTTAAAATCGACAGTAGTACGATATTTCAATCCATATACATATATTTATAGTATAAAGAGGATTCTAGGTCGAAAAATGTATAATACTGGCATCGTAAATTTGTACATACATGGACGAATAAACAAATCAGATTGGATAATTTGATATCCCCTATAGTATACGAGTATTTTATAGATATAAGAATATGGTAAGTAAATTAAAACTAAGAATGCTGAGATGGATGTGTGGAGTTACGGAAATGGATAAAATTAGAAATGAGTATATTAGAGGAGGAAAGCGCTAGCCGCTGGTGTGACCAAGTAACCACCCTCACTGGACTCCCAATAGCAATCGCTATTCGAGAAGCTGAGGATCGGACAAAGTGCAAGCAGCTTACGAGACAGGCCACGGTTGATTTTCAAGAACACGACCTTCAGCAATGAAGAATTCGACCAAGACGAAGATATTAGAGGAAGTGTGAAAGTAGCGGCAGTTCTTAAAAGTAGCAGACTAGCGTTGGTCATGTAATGCGTAGGCAAGAATGCAATATAAGGAAAATGATAAAAATGAGAGTGGATGGATACAGAAGTAGAGGAAGACCAAAAAAGATGGATGGATTGCGTAAAAGGTGATATGGCAAAAAAGGGTGTGAATATTGAGATGACGGCTAACAGAGGAGAGTGGAAAGAGAGAACATATTGTGCCGACCCCATATACAGTGCCGGATTAACCACGTAGCAAGAGTAGCAATTGCTACGGGCCTCGCGCAAACGAGGCCCCCGTATAAATAAACCAGATCATCTCAGCCTGAGTATCTAATATACAAAAACAAACAAAACGCGTAGACGGCAAATAAACGATTAAGGTATTGAGTATCGAATTGTTTTTTTTTTTCACTTTAGTTACTTAAGTATACCTAGCAGATCAAGGGCTCAAAGGCCAAATAGGATTTGCTACGGGCCCCGCACTTGCTTAATCCAGCACTGCCCATATAATGTGGGATAAGGGCAAGAGGAAGAAGATGGCTGATTCAAACTCATTAAGGTGACACTAACCTCTTGGAAGAAAGAACGAAGTAATAACTGCTATATAATTATATCAATGACGTTTCATCATAGCATTTTCTTATTAACCACCCAATATTATTAATTCATACTTAATCAATAATACTATCAAGACCGCTACAACTCATCCCAAACATGTTTCAAATTTATGAGCAAGTCATCCCTGATTCGTTTTACAATCTTTGAGCATCTCATCCCAAATGTATGTCTTATTCTTCTTCCTGCCTTTACACCACATTGCTAAAAATATATAAATGTTATGGAAACTAATATTTTCTATTATAACAAGAAGATTTTGCTGAGTGTGGGCAATTTATAAGTACTTAGTAAATACGGCTTCACTTTCATGGCGAAATGTTCAGAAGCGTATCGTTAACAAATCATAGGGCCTTTGCGGCGCCCCGGGCGACGACAATCTGTTTAACCCATAGGGTTCACACTTGACAAAATAACATTTTGCAATGTTCATCTTGATTATAAGGGACTGTTAGAAATAAACGATACAACGTCGATCTTACCGTCAAAATTTCTTTACGTTTTATTTCATCACATTTCATAGAGCTTAGAGAATACTTACTAATATTGCGACAATTATATTTATTATTCAGAGAATCACTAACAAATTTAAAATACTGTTATTATATATATATATATATATATATATATATATATATATATATATATACTATCCGTGCAGGGGGGGGGAGGAGGACTTTGACCTCTCCGGCCGGGATCGGTCTGTCGTAAAAGGCGACAAAACAATCCTAGCTACGTGGTAGGGGTCTTAAGTATGCCGCCATAGTAACTTTGTGTTGTATTCTGGCATTAGTGGTCCAAGTTCCTGTACCCCTATGAGACAGCAGCGTGTTCGTGATGCCACTGGCGTTGTAAACACCCATAGGCGACGGTAACTGCTAAATTCTAAGTGGGCCGTCAGCCTGTCTGCTGTCCTACAGCAATAACAAAAACTAACTAAAAATAAACTAACATACAAAAAACAAATGCTTTAATTATTGATTAAAAATATAGAAAAACACTTATTCGTAGTGAAGCAGCCCTACAAAGGACAGTCTTTCCACTAGGGTGACCTACAATCAAGTGCAATTTGTCGGACATCAATACATATCATTTGACGTGTTATTGCCCTTTAAACCTTCACGAGACGCGTATACATCTCATGTAATCTTGTTTCTTAAGGGAGTTTATACACTAGGAAGTTAATCGCTTGGAACATCTACGACAACAACTATACGAACATTTTGCGAATTGCATTGATATTAGGAATAATTTTTGCTTTAGTTTTTACTGCTGATAGTAATCATTAAATCTACATATTTCACATAAAACTCGCTTATAATGTTTCGAAATATGTTATGATGATGATACTCTTAAGAATTAAATATACATCTATAAACGTAAGATTTTAGGCTCTATGTATGTTAAATTTGTTAATGTTAAGCTAACTGTCATTTATTCATATTCATGAATAAAAGTTCCTGTGAGATGACAAAAATCCATTCTTGAAATATCCAGGATATAGTTTTTTGTGTAAGTGCCAATTATATGCGTACATATTTTAGTTTATATAATTATTATTTATTTTATTAACATTAAGCGAACCAGTATAAGAGCCAAATGTGAAATCCATGCTTTTACAACCGTATATCATCTATCATACAGCGTAGGAGTGGTGGCTTAGAACATACGTTAATACATGTCGTATAAAAATCCAATATTAATTATCAGTAACTACTCGGTTAGTGTGTAAGGCTATTGTGAGTCAGTAGACAGCGTTGATAGAGGTGCTGGCAGATTATTACTGACCTTGAGGTCAGGAAAATCAAGGATATACCGGTCGATTTATCGGATAATCATGAGATTCATAATTTTAATGTTAGTAATTATATTAATATTAAAGTATATTTTATTAATAATATACTTCCATGTTTAATTGAACAAATAATATAGAAACAGCATAATTATAGAAATATGTTATATGTAAGGAAATGCATACAGAAAAGATGATAATAATAATATTAAAATAATCTCCAAACGCCACCTAGTCTCAAACTAAGTAGCATAGCACTTGTGATATGGGTACTAGACAACTGATATACCTACTAAAATATATAATTTTGTTTTGTAAACAAATACATATTACATAAACACTTAGACGCTGGACGGAAATCGAACCTGTGACCTTTGCAAGCGTACGACGAGGGCTTGGAGCCCTACCACGTAGCTAGGGTTGGTTGTTTTGTCGCCTTATACGACAGGCCGACATTTAGTGGATTAACTAAAATATGTAAAATGATTAAACTTAATTTTAATGATGACTTAAAAGTACAAAGTCTATTGAGATTTATCCTATAACGAATAAATAGTGTTGTAACCTAATCGATAAGCATAAGTACCGCGATCTATCGATAATCAGCGCTAATTTTCCTTAAAGAGGTGCAAATGGGGTATTGCAATTTGCCGATCTGCGTGGCGTTGTCCGTAATGAGGGGACCATTGACGGAGGTAGGCTTAGTGCAGGGCTGCCAGTTTTATCTATTCTTAGTTTTTAATAACTTTTGTAGTAATACGTTCTATTTTGTACATTGAAGTTGATACTACCGGGGTATTTATTTATTATAAAGGCACGGCAATAGCCAAGTATATAATTATTAACTAGGTACATACATTTTATAGATGAAAATGATAGAAATGAGAGTGGATGAATACAGGACGAGAGGTAGACCAAAGAAAAGATGGATGGATTGCGTAAAAGATGATATGGTGCAAAAAAGAGACAGCTAATAGAGGAGAGTGGAAGGAGAGAACATGTTATGCCGACCCCATATAATGTGGGATAAGGACAGGAAGAAGAAGACACACATTTTTAAACGTACAAGATATTGTCTTTTAAAACTTAGTTAGCATTTATTTTATTATATAAATTATTATTTAGCTTATTACGATAAGCTAAATAATAATTTACACTTTAAATTTTAAACTTAAAGTTTTTGATAAGATCAAATTTCTATTTCATTATAACTTGAATAAAAAAATATATATGTAAATACATTTTCATTTATTTTTAAGAAAGAATTAAGCAATTACACATTTTTTTTATTGTTTTAGGACAGCAGACAAGCTGACGGTCCGCTTAGAATTTAGCAGTTACCGTCGCTTATGGGTGTTTGCAACGCCAGTGGCATCGCGAACACGCTGCTGTCCCACAGGAACTTGGGCTACTAATGTCGGAACACAACACAAGGTTATTATGGCAGCATACTTAAGACCAAAGGTGGTCGCCATCCAGACGGATTTGAGGCCCTACCACGTAGCTGGGGTGGGTTGTTTTGTCGCCTTTTACGACAGGCCGACCCCGGCCGCAGAGGTTAGTATTCTTTCTGCATGGATAAAAATCTGCTGTTGCACAAAATATATCCAGCCTAGAGAATTTACTAGCATGATAATTTATCATAATATACATTAATTTTTTTATACAAATCAGATAATAATAAACATCTACCGCATATACCATATTATAATACATCAACGCACCCTTAATATAATTAATGAACAGTTCAGTTGCATATGTCAGGTATTAACTTGTTGTTTTAAGGGTCGCCACCCTCTGTAGCAGATATAAGACGTAGCACAAATACAGACGCATAACACGTAAAAATATACATCCGTATGTAATCCGGTAACTCCTTATCAGCGTAAACTTTCTATTTAGTCATCTATTAATGGAAGTTAAGCCAGATTGGCTACGTGTTCACTGGACTGTTGATATTAGATTTAATGGATTCTTATCCTCTGTCGGATTAATTTTAATTATACGAATGTCATCCGATTGCGCCACTCTCGCATTTTATCAGCTCGTTGCATGTTGGCGCGGAAATGAAATTCTTACCAAAATAATTAAATATTAGATAACATGCGCGTACTTGATGGAGATTTGAGCATGGTGATTTTAATTAATTTTTGATATTAATCACATGAATCACATTTTGTTTACACTATTCAAACTATGCATAATAACAGCCAGTAACATCCTACTGCTAAGATCGGTTTTTATAGGATGAATGGATAATAACCGCTACGCTTGTCCAAGGTGAATTAGTGGGTTATTCATACTTTTGATGTTAAGTAGATTTAGATTTGATAGATAAGTATAGAACTAGATTTTGATTTATAAGTTTACATATTTTTTCCACTGTTGGTACGTGGAAATTTTGTATAGAAGCATATTAGGTAAAAAAAACTGCCTTAAACATGGCACTTAACTAGTCACAAGTTAGCAACGATCGATCAATTATAAGAATAGAACCACTATTTTATTCCTATGGTTTTGTAATGGCTTCGTGGCGCTAAAAGTAAATGAAAGGGCACCAATAAAATATAGTATGTATACAGGATGACTGACAAACCCGTCCAAATTCACACAGAAGAATCTTTAGTAAAAGTTATGAGAAACGTGTATTTTAGTTTAGTATCGCATAGTACAAAAATGTTGAGTAATCAGCATTACAAAGTCATTCAAAGAACTCGCAATTTACAGCGCGCGATACGATAATACGGCGCGAGAGTGTCAATGACCTCTC
Source organism: Malacosoma neustria (assembly GCA_963693495.1). Lineage (NCBI taxonomy): Eukaryota > Metazoa > Arthropoda > Insecta > Lepidoptera > Lasiocampidae > Malacosoma > Malacosoma neustria. Next base: position 13,585,239 of record OY856390.1, read on the forward strand.
CATCAGTACAGCAAAAAACTGGCAATGACCTAGTAAGCGGGCGAGGACGGCGGTCATTGCACCGGGCGAGCGAATACGCACTACTCATTTACGCGGAAGTGACAGAGACAGGTAATAACAGGTTAACGTATGGAGTTTACACCATATGACTATTCTGTATGATTGAATTAATGATCATATTTTACTTGGAATGAAATATTTTTTTGACATACAATTTTTTTTGCAAAAATGGGTACCTTAAATGATGTTTAGTGCGTAAAAAAAATTTGGAAGGGTTTGTCAAAGTCACCCTGTATACCACCTTGTGTTAATATGGAGCACAAAGGGTTTGAAGTAAAGACCAACTAGCTTGAAGCTCTAAAGATAATGAATGTGAATATCACATGCTATTATATTTAAATATTATTATAAAATTTATTCTTATGGTAGTATCCCTATAGTAATCTTTTTAAGTGAGCCTGTAAGCCTGTTACCCTCAGGTGTTAAACGATACAAATTGATTCTAAGTATCGTCTTTGAAACAATCGCCTTAGTGCACAGAGAAGACTGTCCATTGAAATCGATAATAGTCTATCGTATCGTAATTTAAGCAGAAACGTCGGATAAACTTTTTTAAAGACAATTCTATGCTTTTTGTGTAAATCTGACTCCCGGCCGGGGGTGGCCTGTCTTAAAAGGCCATAAGACAACCCCGTTTGGATGGTAACCACCCCTTGGTGTATCCCATCCCCTTGTGTAAGTATGCCGCCATAATAACCTGTGTTGTGTACTAGAATTAGTGACCCAAGTTCTAGTGCTCCTATGTGGACAGCAGCGTGTTCGCCGTGGTCCAAGTATCCCAAATATTATAACCAAAAGCAGCAATTGAGTAGTAGCATTTACGACTGCCGAGGAAAGTAATGATGGTAACCCTATTTTTACTTTTGGCGGAAACTAGCGGATTGAATTTTCGATAGTTTACTTGTCATATCATAATCCTTCCACCACCAGTACCTAATATAAATAGTATAGTTAACGTAACAGTTTGCTTTCGTTAAATTATATTTAAAAACTAGAACAACGCTCGGTAGGTGATTTCAAAAGTAAAAATCGGTAGCGTAAACACTTGATGCACGACTATTGTATATTTATGGAATAGTTTAGTTATACGATTGTTGTATTGAAATCGGCAGTATTTTTTTCAGTAGCACCAGTGATTGAGAAGCTGAGAATTAATATGTTTGCCTGGTATGGTCATATAATACGAAGAGAGGAGCGTTATGTAACAAGAAAGAAGCTAGAATTGAGAGTGGATTGATACAAGAGGAGGTGTATACCAAAGAAAAGATAAATGGATTGTGCAAAAGATGATATGGTTAAAAAAGGTGTGAATGTTGAGATGTCGGCTAATAGAGGAGAGTGGAAGGACAGGATATGTTGTGCGGACCCCACATAGTTTGGGATAAGGGCAGGAAGAAGAAGATGTTAAGCATTTAAAAAAAATTTCTTTCTTTCTTTCATTTCTTTATTAGTCAATATATATTGCTAAATTAATAAATAATGTACCTTAAACAGTAAATTCACAGTAACAAATTCTTTATTCAGATTATTTTGATAAGTCGACGGAACCTTACGAAAGTGTACACGGATACTTCAATCACATGCCCACACGGCACCCTCCGTACCGTGGGCGTGGTTCACATAAAGATTTCATCTCGGAACAGTTTTGATAACAAAAGAATAAGGTAAATGACTCTTTTCGATAGTACTAAATAGCTTTGTAAACAGCCTCATTTTTACTTAAAATAATAATTACAAAATATTACGCGAATAAAATTAAGAATTGCCTTATTGCTAAGTATCCTGACGTTGATATCTTTATTATTATCATATCCTTTTGTCAATAATTTTGTAAAAAGAAATATTTAAGTATTGACAGTTTTGGCTGAAAGTGATTGTGTATGCCACAACTCTAATAGGCCATCATAGCATAATCTGTGATACGAATTTTTTATACTAATTAAATAATCAAATTCAAAAATAAATCAACATAAAAATTCATTCATGTTCTTTAATCGTTTGTAAAATTACATACATATTAAGTATTATGCCACTGAAATATCAAATAAGTACAGTACATCACGTTCTCAGCATACATTCAATTCACGGTACCCCCATTGCTGAGTTTTCTCTAAGATACTCGTACCTTTCCTTCTCCCGTTTTTCATCACGAGATCTTACCTTTATAGCACCGAAAACCAGAAAACGATCCATCAAAATCGCGGCTTATATTTAGCAAGGTGCACCAACTTGCAGTGAACATGACTTGACACCTATGTGACCGTTGCGGTTTATACTCGTAAAACCACTTTAAAGTGTATAAGAAATTATTTAAACATATATCTACAAGGCTTCTAGCTTAATTCCTCCTAATCAAGGGATTTGACTGTCAATTATCGACAAATTGTACTTACGGAACTTAATTACTAAACATCTAGCATAGTAGCTTATTTTTAGTCAAACATAATAAATTAATTCGTCAATTACTTTTACGAAAATTACCTTGATTATTATTATAATCAGGTAGTATATAGTGATTATAATAAGCGGTATTCCGCCTATTATGATCACTGTAATATCATTAGTTTTTAATATAAACGATATACTGGTTTTCACAGTTATTAATTACTTAAAATAAAAAGGAATTCCATTCAATTACACTCGTAACACACGAGAAAACAATTACACATTCTAAGCTAGACTTAATTTGATAAATAACAGTGCCAACACATCTTCACTCGTGTGTGGTCCTTGCGTGACTGGGTGTTATTACGACTACGAGGGTGCGCGTGCGCACATAGCGCCATCTTGGATTTACAAACATTTAAATTCGGAATTAACTTTTTAACCTTAGATAACGGTCATGGTTCAAAGTGATGGTTTAATTTAAACAGTTACACTTTCTTTTATTTATTTTAACCAAGTTACGTTATAATTAGTAACGAGTCGTGTTTGCGTAAGGATATATTTTTCGGCTTATTATTTAATCAAAGATTTAAAAAGGCGTTGGAGGACCTTATTTGTACAATGCGTAGTAATACGGAAAGTAAAACAAATAATAGCTTATATGTACAAAGATGTTTTGAAAAACTTAAGTGAACTTTAAATTATATTTGTGGTTTAGTTGTAATCAAAAACAAAACACATATAATAATGAGAATATAAGAACGCATTGATAGACCAAAACTTACTTTTAAGGGATCATTTACTTAGCTTATGAAATCATATAAAACCTATTAAGCGACAATATTTGGGCCAATTTTAGAGAAAATATGACCTAAACGAATTCTGAAACTATTTCGTAGTAGAGACTTCTGCGAAAGTAGAGAATTTCTCACACAGTACTTCCGCGTCTCTCTACATACACTATAGCCTATTTATTTATGTGAGCCGCTGCTCCTGCTTGCTTCGATGTATTGGTTATATTTGGACTCTTTATGGCATTCATATAAAATAGATAGAGGACCTAAATAGTATCCTATAGCCCTTCAATTTGAATGGCAGTTTGAAGTAACGAATGACACTAATTACCTAAAGTGAATACGTGAACAACCTAATACAGAAGTAGAAAGGGATTTAGGATCAAAGGTGTATCTAACCAATACTATTATGAGAAATACCTTCTCCCTATGCCGTAATTTCCTTTAAATCTCCCAAACTGGCTCGTAACTTTCACCATAATTATTATTTATACAACGTGCATTTTATCATTATTTTTATCTTATAATTAATGTAATTTTACTTAAATTTTGGAGATTTTACGTGAGATGAATAACAACTTCGTCCTGTTTACGTACATTAAAAAGAGAAAAGATGGTTTGATCAGCATAAGAATTCTCAGCCATGTAGTTTTGGCCGGAAATATTAATACGCCTACCTCATTACTTTTTTAGATAATCTTAAAGATGACTAATGGTTTATTTTCCTTGTAAATTATACAAATAGCAAGGGTACGGATCTGTTTTATCATCATCTTAGCATTAAACCCGACTGCAACCCAAACTTGCATTATATCACCATTTACAACGTTAAGCACTTTTTAGCACTTCGTTTGTTCCCCATGTAGCCGGTTGCCGTAAAACGTGGCCATAACAGCAGAGCGGTAGTCGCTTTTTTAGAAACATTTTTCTCGTACTTTCTTGGTTAAGAAAAGAACGAGTTAACAAAAGTGCTGAAGTATTAACCAGGCGTTGGTATACTGAACAATCAATGAGCGACGAATGGTAACTACACTTTCACGAACGGAATAACAGGTTTATTCATTAAACATATATTGTTTTAAGCAATAAAAATGTAATTATTAAACGTAAATCATATTAAGATATTGTAGAATTAAATTATACATATCTGAAAATAAAATATTTTTCTATATTAATATAACTAAACTTAGTAGCGAACGGTAATTTATTTAGTTGCGGGGTCGTTGTGCTACGAGTATCAATAAACGCAATGCACCAACAACAGTATCTTAAATAATTAAATAAACACTGATTCATGTTCGTAGAATTTTTCCGGAAAAGTTCCCACGAATCATGTTTCATTTATTTATCTATTCCATGCAGATATTATACTGTAATTGCCCCATAACTCCGGTAGAGGGCAATATAGTGAGGAAAATTGCACGCCGAGTTCATAGGTGTAACGCTGATCCGCTTTGGAAAAGCGTGGTAAATTTCCTGTCTGTAGCATCTTTTTATCCGTGCAGAGGCGGAGAGAGAATACTAACCCCTGCGGCGGGGGGTCGGCCTGTCGTAAAAGGCGACAAAACAACCCACCCTAGCTACGTGGTAGGGCCCCAAGCCCGTCCTAATGGCGACCACCTTTGGTCTTAAGTATGCCGCCATAATAAACCTTGTGTTGTGTTCCGGCATTAGTGACACAAGTTCCTGTACCCTTATGCGATAGGAGCGTGATCGTGACCTGTACCTGGCGTTGCAAACACCCATAGGCGACGGTAACTGCTAGATTCTAAGTGGACCGTCAGCCTGTCTGCTGTCCTACAGCAATAAAAAAAGCATTTAGGGAGATGCTAAAGTCGATGCGAATTGGATGTCATTAGAATATTATATGAATTCTTAGATAAACGAAGGGATATTCCTATACTTGTCTAGCCAGGCCCGTCTACTAACTTATACATTATATCAACAGGCAACGCTATTGGTAAATAAAATATTGTTTTAATGTTGAACGCCTCATTGAACTTGGTGTTGAACCATTGGCTCATATTTCCTAGACAGCATAGTAATAGGATATAGTGTCAATCTGGTTTTAGACGACATCACATCGTGTTATTTTTTATTTATTCCTCAAAAGGTCTAGACTATTTATAAGTTAGTGTTATTTTTTATTGCTGTAGGACTGCAGACAGGCTGACGGCCCACTTAGAATTGAGCAGTTACCGTCGCCTGTGGCATCGCGAACACACCGCTGTCCCAAAAGGGTACAGGAACTTGAGTCACTAATGCCGGAACACAACACAAAGTTATTATGGCGACATACTTAAGACCAAAGATGGTCGACATCCAGACGGGCTTGAGGCCCTACCACGTAGCTAGGATGGGTTGTTTTGTCGCGTTATACGACAGGTTGACCCCAGCCGCAGAGGTCAGTATTATTTTTTCGCCCCTGCACGGATAAAAATATTCAAGTATACTGATTCACTAATTATAATAATAAAACTTAATTTATTCAGTTTGTTATAAAATGATACAAAAATCATTAATTGGATGAGCTTTGGCGCTCTAGGCTTACCTGACTAACTACCTAAGTAACTTGAGTTTTGTGCACCAAAACTCTCTCACAACTGTGAAACAACACAGTCACAATTCTAACAAGTAGATTAGTATTAGCCGTTTAGTCCGGGTTGGAAATGAGAAACGTTGTCCTTCACCATTGGTACGTGGCAATATGTATAATATGCACATTTAAAAAAAACCTGCCAAAGCGGTGCATATCATTTCGGGAATCGAACCCATGACCTGTGTTATTCGACAACAACACAGGTTGCTGATTACCTCTGGTCAGCTGACCGCGAGAAGCATTCGCAAAAATCATAGTTATAATTATCCATATAGCACGACTATCACCGTAGCACGTGACATGATGTAAGAAGGTCGACGATCGGCCTTGTTCGGGGATATTCGCGCTACTTCGCTCATGACGTCACGCCGCCGATAGACGTGCTCGGGAGCACGTAGAATACGCGAATAGTGACGGACGTATGCAAATATCGATAACGTAGCATCGTCACGCGTATAGTTACATTTAAATATATTATTTTTATCTTATAGATCTTCCCGCGTGAAAGCAAATAGTTTTTATTTGAAACAAAATTATGTAGCTAGGTAATTGTATCACAGCAAAACTAATCTGCTACTTTTTATATTACACGAGGTTGAAGTTTTTGCAAGAGAGAGACTATCAGTAGAGCGGATGGATGCAAAAGGAGAGGTAAACCAAAGAAAAAATGGATGGATTGTGTAAAAGACGATATGGCAAAAAGGTGTGAATTTTAAAATGACGACTAATAGAGGAAAGTGAAGGAGAGGACATGTTGTGCCGACCCCGCATAGCTGGGATAAGGGCAAAAAGAAGAAGAGAGACTATCAGAATTCTTTCAAATACCGAAAAGAAAAACCGAAGCAAAGACGCGCTTTTCTTTTGCTGACCATTAATGAATCATTAAATGCCCTTTACGATACCCTAGGAAAGGTAGCCCTATTACCTCTGATGGCCGAGGATCAGAGCACCTCTTTGTCTATCAACACTCCATAAAATGTAAGAGGAATGAGAATCCCTAACAGTAGACAAAAATTTGGAGTTCCTGATAAAATCAGATTCCAATTATCAAAATGTATGCAATTGAAGTACTCCTTATTACGTTGTGAATGTCATACATGTGATTTTGAAATCTAAGTCAAGTGGCGTATGCATTTAATAACGGAAAGAGCATGTAATTAGTAATATTTATTAATGATAAATAGTATTAAACACTGTAGGCATTTAAAAATATTATGCGAGATAATATTTTATTATCTTATTATTATGATGATTTACCCAATTTGTCTTTACGCTTTTCGCCTTCATGAATTAATCACTTGTTAACTATAAGTAAATAATATCAGTCTCAAATGAATATCCTGTAGAAAATAACTAATTTAAGTTATAGATATTTTATCCAAGATTGTATAAAAATATGAATAATATTTTTAGTATAAAAATATTATTAGTTATTTAGTTGCTTCTTTTATATTTAACACAATATTGTATGTTTACAAATAATAAAATCTGATAGGACGAGGTTACTGTCACCTATGTTTGCAACACCAAAAGTCTCGAAGAAATTTCATAACGCCTTTTTAACTCCATTTCATTCCGCGAAGAGTTAACCTGAGCCGGAAGCTCATTTCAAGACCCAAGAGTAGTATGTGAAGAATTCCTTTCCCTTTAAGTTAAGGTTTGTATAAAAAATACCGCCATATTGGAAAATATGACCATTTCAGACAAGTAATTTTCGATACATTAAACTATCCAAATATTTAAATTTTTACAATTTAAAGCACAGAAACTTTAAATATAAAAAAAGTTCAACTTTAATTTGTATTGTGAATTTATTTTATTTTACTGTTATCAAAACTCTACTGCCTCGTTAACTATTTAGAATTATTTATGTTAAATTTACACGTTTCCATATGTATTTCCGAATTTCATGTGAATCACCACCTTGTTTGCGAAGTAGGCCTTTATATTTTCGTCTTTAGTGACGTCAAGATCGGTATGAAAGATTGTACAACGACTTCAGCATATTTATTTTTTATTGCTGAAGGACAGCAGACTGAGTGATGGCTCTACGTAGCTAGGGTTGTTTTGTCGATCTATGCCTAGGTCTATAAGAAGCCGTCATAATAATCATGTGTTGTGTTCCGGCATTATTGACCCAGCTTCCTGTACCCCTATGAGACAGCAGCGTGTTCGCGGTGCCCCTAGTGTCACAAGCATCAATAGGCGACGGTAAATGTATATATATGGGCGGTCAGCCTGTTTACTGTTCCTCAGCAATAAAAAAGGCTGAATATTTTAATTATTTTACTTTTGAGTTACCTCTTTGAAATAGTTGTTCAGAACGCTTCAAGACAGAGAATAATGTTGTATCGTCATGTTGCGAATGTCTATCGGCCACATAATATTAGTTGAACTGCATGAATACCTAAAATATTGATGTAAGTTAGTTTATTATCACTAAACCTAGGTTTTAAGCAATATTTTTTCGCAAATTTCGAACTACGTCACAGCCGTGTGTCCCGTTATCCACAGTTGATACTTTGAGTGTACTCGTAGGCGGGAATACGCATAATGATAGAGACTAAGAAGACATTCATTTTAATGATTGTGACTATGAACGGGCATCGAAAACGACGTGTGAAAGGCGTTCCGCCACGGAGGTAGTCAAAAAGATCGTCATATAATTGTTTATCTCCAACAAGCACGTATTACTAATGTTAAATATCCAAACTTTGTTAATATAGAAATAGAACAGGTTAAACAAACATACAATACATTGTTTGTACAATCACTAAAATAATAAATCTATTTTTAACCAAACGATAACCAAAATACGTGACAACCACGTGGCAGAGTGCATCGACATCGCCAAAGAAAAGTTTATTTCGACGTTTCCTTGTTCACAACAACGCAAAGCGAAATTACGTTCAATTATATAGAGGTTAAGAATCTAAATAGAAGCACACCGAACTGAAATGTTTAGAAATACTATAAATATAAACGTACGGTTGTAACTTAATTTATACTTTTGTTATAATTGTTAAGGATAATAATTATCATTAAGGCTTTTAATTAAACGCAGTAATCTTAATTGGTGTGTAATAGATATATTTTCAGCTAATCTCCCTAATGTTTATATACCTAGCTTTATTTATTTTTAAAATTAAAATAAAATGAAGGTAGATTACAATAATTTTATATTTATCCTAGATTGTCATCAGTTGCTGAAAGCGTTTGATGTAAAAAGTTTATTTTATGTTGAGAAACAGCAGACAGGCCGACGGCCCACTTTATATTAAGCAGTTACCGTCACTAATTTTACACACAAAATTACGGAACACAAGACAAGGTTATTATGGCTGCATATTTCGAAACTAGGGTGGTTGCCATCCAGACGGGCTTGAAGCCCTACCACCTAACAAAATTTGCAACTGTAGCAAGCCTTAACGGCGTTCCATTAGTTCCGTAAATTATAATCATCATTATCACCGAAGTAGTTAACTTGGATTTCACATAAACCTTCACTCTTGAGTACTGTGACAGAATGAAACTACTGTCTCTCGTTAGTGTTTGTTTAATTAGCATAGAAATAGATGACCTTAATAATACTTATAGGTCAGCTTTTAACCTTCGCCTATCACTGTACACACAATAATTTCACAATAAGTGAAAAACATTCACGTGTTCACATTCCGGTATAACTAATCTGCCAAGACTTTAAAGTGATTCATAGATCACAATGTATATCCGCAATAAATGCATTAGATCAAATCTATTTACAAGCAAGGCCAGTTTATAGGCAATCGTAAATCTTATAATAATGTTTAATGCCACAACAAATTTTAATTGTTCTTATTTATTTGCCATTCCTCATGGTTTACGGCAAGTTTATCTTAAAGAAATGTTTTTTTTTTTCATAAAGTATGCTCTGTCACAGCTAATACCCATAGATTCATTCGTTTAGTTTATATAATTTATTTTGTTAGATTATTTAAACCATAAAAATTAAGTCCTATAACAGTCACTTTTATGAAGACGAAATTTAAGTATAATATTTTTTCCAATTTTAGTACAAGAAAAGGAAATGTCATGAAAAGATTGTGAATCAAAAGGCGCAGATAATCTTGTATTGACCTATATTTTCTTCTGATTTGGAAGTGAAAACTGCACGCAATTAGCATGATATACTTCAAAGAAGGGGAAAAGAAAAGTAAAACAGTATTTATTAAATAATCTATCGATAATTGTGATGTCACATCATTAAAACAATCCATAGGTCATTATTAAAACCTTAATTTTAATACAAATATTCATAGAGACTGTTAATTCATTTTAAAAACTCGCCCACATTCGTTTTGTAAATTTTCCAAAACAACGAAGATATACGTTTACGATTTCTTTATACCGAGATTTGTCCTGATTTAGATTTTTATATTGGTTAAAAAATATAGGTGATGTGTGTTGAAAAAAATAGTTATTTAGTACCGATACCACAATCACGTTATAAAATTTCTTTGAGGTCGGCAGCGTGTGTATAATGCCTCTGGTGTTGCAAACGTCCATAGGCGACGGTGACCACCTGTTAGGGTGGGCCGTTAGCCCGTCTACTGAAATCTAGCTATAAAAAAAACCGCTTGCTTGCTTTCTGACTAAATGGTGTGGATTGTTCAGTATTTTTCTTTATTGCTGTAGGACAGCAGGCAGGCTGATAGCCCACTTAGAATTGAGCAGTTACTGTCGCCTGTGGCCTATAGGTGTTTGCAACGCCAGTGGCATCGCGAACACGCTGCTGTCCCATAAGGGTATAGAAACTTGGGTCACTAATGCCGCAACACAACACAGTTATTATGGCGGCATACTTAAGATCAAAGGTGGTCACCATCCAGACGGGCTTGGGGCACTACTTTGGGTAGCTAGGGTGGGTTGTTTTGTTGCCTTTAACGACTTTCTTTCTCCGCTCCTGCACGGATGAAAATTTTTGAGTAAAAAGTTACTGTTGGTGATGTACTGTTATGAGCTATATTTCTCCATATGTTTGCAAACATTAAATCATATAAAATAATAAATATATTTAAGATTAATTAGACAATTTATTAATTTCAGGCTTTTACTTATTAAAAAAAAGATTTATTAATTAAGAAGTGGTTTTGGATTTTTAGTATTCATTGACTAAATCATATTTTATTTTACTAATTTCTTATATCAAAATTAGTAACATTTCTTCATAATTGTAAATCTTTTATATTCTACAATACAAGAAAATTAAAGTTGAATTACCGATTTCTGTTATTATTATTATTTAAATATGGCATTATGTAAACTGTTTCATTAATCAAAACAATTAGATTTATATCGTTACTAGCTAACCAGGCAATCGTTCTTATTTTCATTTTCTTATCTTGTCTTCTCGGTGAGCGCAAAATGAGTAATTATGCTAAAGTTGAAGTCAATTAGGTATTGCTTTAAAGCTCTCGTGATTTTATTTTCGTATTTCACTTATATATAATATATTATAAGCACCATTTCGACTTGGTGTTCTAATTTTAGGAGACTAAAAGCTGTTCTAATTTGAATAGCACATAAATAAATATTAAAATCGAATGCACACCGATATCAATTCGAGATAAGAGATATAAATGTGACTGCTACTTAAATTATATTCTTGACCTTTGCATTCGGACGTCTTTTATTTGAAGATACCTTGAATATCGATCATTGAACTTAATGAATAAATTTACTATTACTTTGCTTGCATAATACGGATTAGGGCTGCATAAAAATTGAGTTATCTTTATAGGAACTCAGATATTATAGTGGAACAAATTAAGCGTCTAGTCGCGTATAGTCTTGCCGTAAGGACGTGGATTTAATAAATCAAAAATGTCCAAGAAAAAGTGCGAATAATTGGTAATACAGCACAGTTTGAAATAATTTATTTTGTCATTACAAAATCAATAATTGCAAACTGTGCTGTAGAGTATAATGAGGTAGAGAAAATTCATCTACCTACATCTTTGATTCATAAACGTAGATTCATTCTAGATCAGCACTGGATGTAGTGTGTGTTGTTTCAAAAGGAGAGCCACTTTCGCAGGTTTTGCCAGTAAGCTATAGCTGTGTGATAATAGCATCGAATGCAGTGGTTCTAGTGCGAATAGCATACTTATCCAATTCAATAAAAACATAAAATAATAATCATACTAAGTAAACTTTTATGGTTCATAAGAATCCCGGTCTATCGATTTGGTCCTATTTCTAATACAAGCCCGAGCAAAAGCTCTGGATACAAATCTGAAAGTAACATCGCGGACTAGATAGACGAGATTCTAGCATTGTATATATCATAGTTTATAATTATGACACAATCATAGTAGAAAAGAGCATTCAAAATAAATATATGGGTATTCTTCCTTCGGCCACTAGGTCTAAATTTTGACCTATGCCCATAGTAACATCTATTAAAGAAAATCAATAATATATGATTAAAAAGCAGGGTATAAAAGTCTACAGTTGAAAAAATTTATTTATGTCACCGTGTGCTAGTCCATCATCGCATGATTAGTGACCAGCGATGCATTATTCAATTAATTTCATAATACCAAACAAATATATAAAGTATTGTTTTTACATCCTTTTTAAATAAAATCTGCATAAAATCTACATTGATTAGTTTCAGCCACGGTTTGATTCTAACTACACAAAACGGATTCATTCGTTATTTTCCCAAGAAATTGCAATTCGTGACGAGCGCCGTCACGCTACAATGGCCGGGTGACGGGGTTCATCCTCGATGGCCACGGGTGTTAGTGCTGCTCTAGATATCGTTAAGAGTTCACTTGTTCATGGGAATATGAACTTTGTAATAATTGTTGCTACCTATCAACAGATATTAAAATCCTTTTGATTATCTTGTATCTCCAGAAAATATATTGACGTTTGCAACACCAGTGGCATTGCCAAGGCGCTGTCGACTTCAAAGAAATTTTATAACACCATTTTTGAACCCCATATCGTATTGCAATAGGAAAACCTTAGCCAGAAGCGCTTCGCCAGAACCTTAGCATGAAGGAACCTGAAAAGTATGCAACCATGATTTCGTTCTTACATTCATACAAAGCGGGATTTTAACATGCAACTGTAGACGCCATTTGTGTCTCAGAATCATCATAAATTATTTGCAGATTTTATTTTAAGTTATTAATAACGTATAAAAATCTATTTTATTTTTAAATACTGCATGCCCATCTCTAAAACACATTCGTAAAGTTTATTCATAAATATAGCTGGTTAGATACTATATTTTTTTACACACGATATTAAAATTAAATTATATATAGTTTAAGTTCATCATTAGTAAAAATGTGGTAGAAAAAACCTCATTAATATTTACGACATTTAAATCGTATTAGATGTTTATTATCAAGAGTGATACCGGACAATAAATTTTCACAGTCTGTTAAGTGTCTCATAATATTGCAATAAAAATAATAATTCTTCGATTGGTTTCTCTAAGAATCCCCCCACCAACAATAGTTTCATCCGAAGCTTTCGTTATCCTGCCACACTTCCCATTACATTCAGTATGCTTTTCTGTGACGTTTTCTTGACTAAAGAGGCAATAGAAAATAGGCTTGATGACTAAAGAGGCAATAGAAAATGGCGGAACATATGAAGGGTTTTTTGACGATTGCCATGATACCCAAAGATGAACTTTGCACTTCCAAAGCCGCCTGTGACTACTACTAGCCATAAGAGCATTCTATTAATCTTTTACGAATCTCTAGTAAGTAATTGGATAAGTTTATTCATGTTACTGACCGACTGAATAAATATTGTTTTTGAAAAAGAACAAATATTTATATAAGTTTATAATAATTAAATCTATAAAATTGTGATACATAATTATAATTATAGTCAAGTGCAATTCAAAATACCTTATCTACTTCTTTATCCTTCATAAATTATGTTAGGGAGTTTTTTATTAAATTCTTAATTCATGAATAAATAAACTGAATCAATATTAACTCATTATAGAATTCTTGGCATTCGACGGTAGAATTGTATAGCGTTTTGCATAATTTATTGCCTTACTACTGTTCAGTAATTGGCCGAAAATTATAATAACTCACCGATTCCAATAATGCAAAATAGCATGCTCAACATTATTTTTATTGCTGGGGAATCACATACAGCAGACGGTCCAGACCAAGGGATATTCAAACGGGCTTGGGGCCCTACTAAGTAGCTAGGATTGTTTAGTTGCCTTTTACGACAGGCCGACCTCGGCCGCAGGGGCTAGTATTCTTACACCGCCATTGCGCGGAGATGTATCTATATATAAATTTTTTAAGCTCTCTATATTTTAGAAAAAAACAAACTCAAAACATTTTGTGTGTATGTAAAATGTATCGATATTAAAATATAATATCCCATCACTAAAATTCATAACAGATAGACACATAAGTTTTAAATTAATTTACTAGGTTAATAAGTCAAGGCGTTTCACAATATTCAATTTATATTAAAAACTTCCGTAATAATATAAACAATCGTTACTTTGTATTCACATCTCGTTTATGTGTAATTAAAAGATAACAAAATCAGTAGATGTACTTATTCATTTATTGGAATTCCTACACAAATTACATTAATTAAAGACTCAGTATTAAGTAATTATTTCATTTCATACCATATCAAATTATTTAATGTATTTTCGTTGTTTAAAATTGGTATTTATGAGGTTATGTAGGTATTTGAGTAGAGTCAATTTTGAATTTATAAGTTAGTGTCGACCACTGTTTGTATAATTACTGGAACGCTGGCCGACATCTCGTGCCACCTTACATAAAATTATAGGGAGAGTAAAATTATAGGCACTTCACAAGCGGCTACAGGCTACACAACACAAGCCCATATTACTACAAGTCCTTATATAGAAAGTTACCTAAACTCACTAAAATTTAATATTTTATACCATACAAAAGTTATAATTCTGATGAAATATAAATATGATATCATTTTTACGTTTTCAATATGTCGGATACAGGAGGAGAGGTAGACCAAAGAAAAGATGGATGGGTTGTGTAAAAAATGATATGGTGAAAACTGTGTAAGCGTTAAGATGAAGGCTAACAGAGGATAGTGAAAGGAGAGAGCATGTTGTGCCAACCCACATCATGTGGGATAAGGGCAGCAAAAACAGATGTTATGAAATGTACATATCGACGGTTATTCAATGGGACACCAGAGCCGAAAATGATTTCAAAAATTTATCATTCATGTCGAGTTATGAATTTTAATTTTTTAATTAAAATTTATGTCGAGTAATAAAACTTAATAAATTTTTAATTTTTTTCTGTCGTCGATGTATGAAAATGAAGTATGTAAAATGGCCTGAAAAATTATAATTATCTAATACATTGGCGTTGAAAACTAGAAGATGAAAGACATTAACCTGCATGCATTAGAAAGAGAGAAATGATAAAGTTCCTAAATAACACTACGCACCTATTTATTAGTATTATCAAACCGAAAGCTTTCCGATAACATTTGATAACATTATTATTTAAAAATTTATAGTTATTTAGTGATAACAATATCGATGGTGATCGTAAAATAGCTTTTAATTAATGCTATAGAGATGAAAGGGGTCAAGCGTAATTCCCACGACCGTGCGTTACACTACGTATAATTTTTTTTATTGCTGTGGGGCAACAGACAGGCTAACGGCCCGCTTGGAATTTAGCAGTTACCGTCATCTATCGGTGTTTGCAACGCCAGTGGCATCGCGAACACGCTGCTGTCACATAAGGGTACAGGAACTTGAGTCATTAATGCCGGAACACAAGTTTATTATGGCGGCATACTTAAAACTAAAGGTGTTCGCCATCCAGATGGGCTTGGGGCCCTACCAGGTAGCTAGGGTTGTTATGTCGCTGTTTACGACAGGTCGACCCCGGCCGCAGAGGTTAGTATTCTTTTTCCGCCCCTGCACGGATAAAAATAATTAGTACTTTTATACATCTATACTACTATTATAAAGAGGAAAGATTTGATTGTTTGTTTGTTTGTTTGTTTGTTTGTTTGTTTGTTTGTTTGTTTGCTTTGAATAGGCTCCGAAACTACTGACCCGATTTAAAAAATTCTTTCATTGTTGGGAAGCTACACTATCCCCGGGTGACATAGGCTATATTATATTTTCAAAAAAATTAGGGATCCTTACTAAAACTCTAATAATGTAACCCAAAGTGTAAAAAAATTACCTAAAATATTATTTAAATCGCGTGCGTTGCGAAAACTATTGATGATAGAATAAAATAATGTACTACAACTTTGCAGAACACATCATTATTTATAAAAAGTGTCGCGACAGCATATGTCTAACTATTATAGTTATGCCACAATAAGTGTTCTTTTATTTTAAAAAATTAATTGAAATGCCGCCCCTAGAAAAGGCTCTTTATTTGGATCTTGGTATTAATCCTTATCAAAATAAATTACTTCATATTCAAAACTGTTTCAATACCTTTATATAACTTTTTGAATTATTGAATTCGGATATTCCATTCGAAAGATATCACGAGATTAAAAATGTAAGTATTAGAAAAATGTTGCGTGGTAGCCGCTCACCCTGTTCGGCTAGCTAGGCAGCACCTTATGCAATGCAGGCGTGCGTCACTGGGGTTTTTACAAAAATTAGAATACTTATTAAAAAATAACGAATATAAATAAAAAGTAATAACAAAAAAAATCATTAAAATAAAAGCTCATAGAAATAATAATATTCAAACTTTCTTTATAATTTTATTTTTTTAGTAACCTGACGCAAATAGAAGGGTTTGCCCTCAGGGGCGCTCCTCTGTCCGAGGAGTGCACGGGTGTGCGTACCCGAGGTGCCCGAGCATCCGTCGCTTCACTCCCCTCTCCGTTCGAGGCGACAGAGTCCTACCTTTCTTTCCGTCTACCTCTTACATCCTTTCCAACTTAGCTCTCTGTTCGTGGCATGGTCCCCGATGGGATGGTTGCGAATACTGATTGGGGTCCCGGGTTCTACCATGGGACCCGATTTAGTAGTCAAAACCATGCCTATTTCGACTGCGCCTGCACAGAGAGTGTTCCCGGGGCGGGAATTGCATCCGCGCTGTCGGTTGGTCTTGCTGGGCCGGCTACGACGTCAAGCGACTCTGCTTTTTCTGGAGTGTCGTCTGGTAGTCGTACACACGCCTGACTAGCACGCAACGGGGATGCGAGTCCCGTCCGGAATTGGCCGCGGACCTGTAGCTCCCGGCCCTGGTTCTGTCCATGGTCGGGGGCGATCCTGGATGGACGGCCGTCGCCTCCTTTTGCGAGGCAGTAGTGTCTGCAAGGGAGGCGGCGGAACGGGAGCGGGAGTCCGCCACCGCACTCCCCTCCCACCAACGTAGGCCGCGTCGTCGGCGCCGGAGGGCGGGCAACGATCTCCGGCCGCCGTAGAAAGCGGCCGCGGGCGGCCCCTCGGGGGAGGACCTGCCGCCCGCACTATTGCCGCAAGGGTGAGGGCTGCGTGCTGTTCCGCGGCCCTCCTCAACTCCTAGAGTTATTACAGGAGAGCGCCGGGGGGACGAAAGCCTGACCCCCTGGCGCCAACACTTAAGAAGAGGCCCGCCTTAAGACAAAGGGCGGGCCGGCGCCGGCCCGGGCCACGAGATCGGCAGGCCATATATCCGTGGGCCCGGGCGTAGGCGATAGGAGAACAGCGGGGTTTTTTAGTGGGTAGACGGATGGTCGAACATCTTTTCCGGAGTCCCTTATATCCCTCGGTCCCCACGGGCCGGGGGAACCCGTCAAGAGAGGTTTTCCCCGAGACCGAAAAAAAATAGAAGGATTTAATTTTTTGTTAAATACCCATGCGAAGCTGGGACGGGCTGCTAGTATATAATAAAGTGTATTTAAAAACGAACCATAATGAAATCTGCTCTAGAAAATGACTTATTGCTCGACAACGGAAACCTCTAGAATGAATTGTCACACACAGTACCGTACAAATTCCTTGTTGCAAGTAATTTTAAAGATGGGGTAACCTTCATAAGTTGTTAAAAACAAGCACCCAATTACCATAAACAAGATCCCTTTAATCTCGAAAAAAATAAATAACAAGTTAAGCAGCCGTAAAGCAACAAGTGTGGGCCGCGTGTCAGATTATACAAGCCGAATGACACGATTGTGAACCGACTGTCAACTCCTTAATAATAATTGGACGGCTGACGGACCTTAGGCCCCGCACACGATAATTATTACAATAGTGAACCATTTTCATCAATGACAACTTTTTAGTTGTTTAAGATTTTCTTAGATTCCTCTTAATTAAATTATTTACTAAAAATAAAAATAATATAGTGTTAATAGTGACATAGTAGCAATATGTTTTCTTTCTTTTAGGACCTATCCGATAGTAAGTCATCACTGTTGTCTATAGACGTTTGCAAAACAACAAAAGCATTGCCAACGTGCTGCCGATCTCAGAGGAACTGGAACACGATACAATGTCATTATGACGGCATGTTTTAAAACCAGGGGTGGCAGCTATTCAGTCAGGCTTGGAGCCCTAGCCTAGCCTAGCAACCTAAGGTTGTTTTTTCACCTTTTACGACAGATTGTTCTCAGCTGCAGGTTTCAGTACTCTTAATCCACTCCTGCGGAAAATTTACTTTAGAATATAAATTAAATTTGATGATAGTAATAGAACAGTAAAATTAATAACACAAAAATATATAGTATTAATTAAAAGTCATTTTTTGTGATGTATTAAATGTAAGCGCTGCAATTTGAACTTGTTTCATTTGTTTGAAGCCTTATTTATTCAATGAATTAATACGGCCTTTGCCCTTTACCACTGTCGATTTCACTTCTTTATAATCCAGTATCTTGTCCGTCTTATTTTAATGAGATATTTTAGAATATTAATTATAAAATTTCTAAAAGTGATAACAGAACGAGAAAAAGAGACAAATAAATGTGTAATAGAAAATAAGAGACAAATATTGTTGGAATTCTGCAAAAGAAAAGAAAAATTCTTGCTTTACCAAACTAAATAAACTTACGGCCATCTTTAAGCATGTAATGAATAAATCTGTTGATGCCACACTCGCAATCTGAATTTGCAACCAACAGCGCCTTCTTCTCAATAGCTATTTGTGTTGCATTTTCTCGCTGCTCTACCAATGTCTGTAACTAGAAACGATACTTAAGTACGTTTCCACTCTAAAGAGACATCCCTAATAGCAGTACAATACTAATAAATACCTGTTCTATGGCGAAATACGACAATAGGGATAATAATTGTTTCGAGATAAACGCCGGATCGTAAACGACTGTTCTCTTTCCATTTCTAATATTTCAAATAGTCTTGATGTATAATTATTGTTTGTTTGTTGTTCACTTACTTTCTAAGTTTCTTTGTTAACTTATTTTCCTCTGTGCAAGGTCGGAGTATGAATCCCTAGCACCCTAGCTAGGTTGTAGGGCTCCAAGCCCTATCACCCCTGGTCTCTAGATATACCGCCATAATAACCTTATTTTGTGTTCTGGCATAAGTGACCCAGGTTCTGGGTCTCCTACGTGGACGCCAACGAGTTAACGGTGCTGTTTACTATTAAGTGTCTCCTCAGCCTGTCTGCTGTTCATCAAAATAATACTTTTTTGGGGGAGATTATTGTCTGATCCGTATATTTCGAATATTGTTTAGTTTACTTTTAGAGACAATAAGACTTCCAAACCCATATTCAAGTTGGTCACGCCTTTCTGGATTAAGGTAATATGACAACATATTCCTATTATTAATTTATAAGGTAATTGTGAACTGTCAAACTCACGAGAAAGATCGATCATCTATCTATGGGATATGATCTAAAAATATCGTGGATTACTATGCAGATTGTAACCACAACACACCTAAAATCGCGAAATCATCACCAACACCAGCACTATTTTAAAAATAAACTTATTGTTAGTCTAAAATAATAACAGACCACACCTTCGCACGCAATAGGGATGTGCCGTATCATATTTAAATAACATACTTTATCGATACTCATTATCTTCATAATAGGCATCGGGATAACTTCATAAATTGTCAGTATCGTCGGTTACATCTTAATAAATTTAGATTTTCAGATACATGGGATAATATTTTAAGTTATTTATGCGCGTACGCCTTGCCTTTGTGGAGCCGAACTTATCAGATGTTAAAAAGGATATAATTTTAACTGTGAACTTGTCACCCTTTTTACGTCTTCTTCTTTTAGGGCTTACACTTTTTTCATCATTTTTTAATATACAAATTACATTATTAAGTCCTTCAGGCGGTTTACTTCAAACGTTTGCCTGCGACGTAATTATCTAAGTACTTCTTCTTTTGTATGTTTAGTGACCTAATACTTTATTCTTATAGTTACAGGGTGAAACCAATTGCCTTTGTACCGTCGTTATTCCATTATTATTTTTTTATTAACAATAAGCATGATACTTTGTGCAAATGGGACGAAATAATCTAATAACTGCGATAAAGGCGTATTCATAGTCAATATAAAAGGTGTAAATGCTGAAATAATGTTATATTGCTTAGGCAAAATAATGGATTTTAATCTAAATGTATCTACCTTGTACAAAAAGATTTTTTTAAACATATGGCAGGGCCAGGATTACCGGATTAGAAATTATTTATCTGAAGCCTCCTGTTCATTGAATTAATACAGACTTTAGTATTGTCCATAAAATTTTATCTGAATTATATATATTGGAATATTAGAAAAAATTTAAAAGATCGTTAATTATTTATTTGAGATGATAAACCAAAGTATTTTCACGACTATAAAAAATTAAGTTTAGGTTAATTTTTATGATATGTCCCTAAATAAATTTCGTAAAAATAAATAAACAATTAAAGTGTAAAAACTGATTGACAACCCTGTGATAGGGTTTTGTAAACGAATCCTTTCTTTACGAACGCATTTAATGTTTATAACACCATATATCTAGCAAGGTAACCGGTAAGATGTACATATTTGTCTTGCTACTATAAAAAATGCGTTTGATTTAATTAAAGCTCCCATTTTACCGTTTGTTTTCTATTTAAATAACAAAACAATGATTATTTATTTTTAGCAATTACATATTTCTTCTCCATGCAGAGGCGGAGTATGAATTGACCGGGGCCGGGCGTAAAAGGCTACAAAACAATCCTATACGAGGTAGGGCTGCAAACCCGTCTCGATGGCAACCACCCTTGGTCTATAAGTATGCCGTCATACTAACCTTGTGTTGTGTTTCGACATTAGTGAGCCAGGTTCCTGCTACATGCTGCTGTCCCATGGGGACAGCGTGCTCGCGGGATCCCTAACGTAGTAAACATCCATAGGTGACGGTAACTACTTACTATTGAGTGGAACGCCACCGTTTCTGCTGAGCCTCAGTAATAAAAAATTATTTAATATTTTGGGATTTGCTAAAAAGGTTCTGAAAAAATCCTATCATTTAATTAATTTCTTTATAAGAAACTAGTCTCCAGAGATGAAAAACATTAGAAAAGACGATTCCTTTAAGTAAAGTAGAAACAATCTTCCTATTTCGAAATTATGTTTAGTATAGGTATAAAATCAGAGCAATACAAAAATATTATAAATATTCGTAAAAATAAATGGATAATATAATAATACGTAATATTATTAAATCAATAGATTTGCGTCACACCCCTACACTGAGCGGAAAATGTATTTTATGGAATCGCAACCAGCTACCAAGAAACGATTGTTATTGTTTGCTCGGTAAATAGCATTTCCATTCGATTTTGTTATGTTTAACGGATTTATTTCAATCGCAATTAACGCTGCACGGTTAGAGGATGGATAACCGTTAGTTTCAAGGGTGGCTTTCGCAAGTTCTATAAAGCGTTTAATGGCATTCTGCTAAGTGAGGGCAAGGCTTTTGCTATATCACTTTCCTTTTGCTTAAGCTAATAACAATCGGTGATTGTTAAGTGGCGCTCCCTTAATAACTGTAATGAAAATGGCACTAGTACAATGGCGATGGAAAATACTATAATACGAATCAATAAACTGCTGCAGGGGGCGGCCGGTCGTAAAAGGAGTCATTACATCTCTAGCTAGGTAGTAGGTCTCCAAGACCGTTTGGATGGCAACCACCCCTGGTGTTAAATCATGTCGCTATAATAATCACGTGTTGAGTTACGGCATAAGTGTAGTCTCAGTTCTCCTCCTTAGAGGTGTTCCTGACGTCGTAAACACCCATAGGCGACAGTAATTGTTTACTATTAAATGGGATATCAGTCTGTCTGTTGTTCCACAGCAATAAAAAACCAGTAGAGGATTATTTTATATTATATAATCACTCAATTTATTTAAATTTGGCCAAACTTTCATTACCTAAATGTATACATAATAATTTATAATATGAATTATTTAATTCGGATAGTTCCACAGTTTATGTTAAAGGCACGTGCCAGAGTGCGCATACGCAACATACCGCAACTGATTAGTTTTGATACTTAAGCTTTATGTGATAAATGTCAATATGATAGCCTAATGAAGATAAGATTAACAATCTAGAAAAATTATGTAACTATACATACATACTCTGTTAAAAATTTCTTTGATAATTTTACAAAAAATGAGTAGGAAGTTTTAACGCAAAACAATTCAATAATTTCACTAAACAAAATGCTTTAACTCAATTAGAGAAAAATACAAAATGTTTTTGATATTTACCAAGCGGTTACAGAAAATTTGATTAGTAGTTTTACTATAGGTACAGTTTTGTAATTTCATTTAAAAATTTATCATAGTTTTGATTAGTAAATTTACTATGCAGTGTTGCAACTATACCTCTTATTACCTCTTATTCACTTGAGTTTTCCTACGTTTGTCTAGCGTCGTCGGCCGGCGAGCCCAGCCGAGTTACCGCCAAAACAAAAGATAATGCCGATACATAGACTTATACACTATAGTAAAGTACTAATACACAATATTGTGTATGTGTATATGTATACACATACACATGCATAGTTTTGAATGTGTAGGTACTTTTCTAGAGTACACACTTTTTTTTAAATTTCTAATAATTTCATAGTAATTCGAATTACAAAATATTTTGTAATTTTACAAAATATACCTAGTCAGGTCATAAATTCTGTCACATGTTTAATGTAAAATAATTGTAACAAGTTTATTAATTATGTAACCATTCATATACCAAAATGAACTTAACAAAACATAGATTCTTACGACATTAAAGTTTATTCAAAATGACCTCCGTGATTTTGAATACAAGCCTTCAATCTGCGCGGCCAGTTGTCTATCGCAGCACGAACGAGGTCCATGTCAATATCGGTGGCTGCCTTAATCAAGGATGTCTTGAGTGACTCCAAATTGGGATGAGGCTTTGAGCACGCCTTTTCCTCCAAGTGTTGCCATATCTTGTAATCTAACGGATTCAAATCTGGACTGGAGGAGGGCCAGTCTTCGTGCCGGAATAAGTCGATTTCACGCGCCGCCAGCCAGTCTTGTGTGCTCTTCGCTCTATGAGCTGGCGCCGAATCTTGTTGGAATACCCAGTGCCTGTTATTGAACATGGTATGAGAAACAGGTTCCACAAGGTTCGTCAGGACTGTATTTTGATACACAACAGCATTCGTTTTTACACCTTTCTCACAAAAATGTACCTCTGTTAAGCCCCAATAAGAAACTCCCAACCATACCATGAGCGAGGATGGAAAATGACCTCGTTGGACACGCGGAATACGGTTGCTCGCTTCTTCACTACTGTGTGCGTACACCTTATCATTTTGTTTGTTGTAGCTCTCTTCTACGGTAAACATTTTTTCATCCGAAAAAAGAATTTCCCGATATTTTTTTCCCGCGTACCGCTTCAACAAAGAGCGGCATCTCTTCAGTCTCAGGTCCATTAGACGAGCATTCAAACGATGTCCTGTTTTTCTTCGATATGCCCGAAGCCCTAAGTCTTCATTTAACACCCTTTTCACCGTGGTTCTGCTTAACCCCATCTGAAGGGCCAACAGTTTCTGCTTACGTTTGGGATTTCTTTGAATTCGTGCCTTCACAGCTTTTATCACTGCTGGAGTCCTAACAGACCGAGGGCGACCACTTCTTGACCTGTCATCTACACTAGAGTCTTCATTGTATCGTTTGATGGTACGATAAACGAATCTTTTGGTTATATTCAAATTTTTCAGTATGTTAAAAGTTTGAATTGGCGCGTAACTGTAACGATGCAACGCAATAACTGCAACACGGTCTTCTTTAAGCGTCCACTCCATATTTAAAAATGAGTAAAATTCTAAAAGTTATTTATTTTTATTTTCATGAACAATTCGAAATTCGAATTCAATAAACTTTTTTGTGGCCAGCATTCTAAAAGAAAAGTTTTTACTGTGTGACAATACTTATGACCTGACTAGGTATATAGTAACTCAAATTACTAAGAATTTTTGTAAATCTTCGAAGTTCGTTATTAAAATGTAATAAAAAGTTCTGTACAAGTGAGATACTCAAAGTTTGTAAAATTACACCTCATCTTTGTAGATTTTCTTATATGTCTCTGAAAATTACTCAAACTGTGTTATTTAGATTCATACACACCGATTAATTTAGTCATCTTATGTTGAATAAAAAAAGTGGTAATTTTATCAAAAAATTTATCAGTGTAATCATTTTATAATAAAGAAAAGTGGTCAAATAAAAGCCAAACTTAAAAAACGATATCTATTTTTATTAAAAATCTTTTTATATTATAAATAAGTTAATATATATGTAAGCGTATGGAAGTTTCCGGTAACAATATAAATTATAATAAAAATGCATATATTTTAGAAAAATACCCAATTTATGTTGTGAAGTAAAACATGTTTAGTAACCTTTTGTTATAAAGATGAAAAGGGCTTGATAGGCGATTTATATGAGTTGATTTTTCAGATTACAATGAAACATTTTATAGAAAAATATATTTCATCTTTCAGGTTTTATTGATGTGTAATGGACACACTGTAACATGTAATATTGTTATTACGTATTATCAAGTATCAAAGCAAGTCATTCGCACATGCCGCCTGGTGTTGAGTGCTCTCAAGTGGGCTAAACCACTGGTAGATAATTTTAACTCGCTACCGGGACCGAGGGCCCTATTAGTTATACATTAGCCCCACATCAAATTGGTGCTCTTATGTTCCAAATGAGATAATCCCTTAGTAAGGTATTACTTAACATTTATAATAGGATGTGAATGAACAAAAATATCTGCCACCAAAGTGCTATTGTCAAGTTATAAACAGATTCAAGTGTATTTCTTTTGATATAAGTATACTAAGTAGCTTGGAAATTTATAAAAATCAATTACTTACAAAAATTATGGATAGCATGTTGGGCGTATAAGCGATACCAGTATAATACCGGAATATAATAAAAAGCCAAGAAAAGTTAGAAAAAATGTTTATATTTTAAAATTGAAGAATATGCGTTCACTTTTTTTTTAACTTGACCTGTATGTATCTATGTAACGCAATTTTCAGATTCGTTAGTTACCCACTTGGAACGATCAAAAAAATTCATAGTTTTGCACACTTGTCAGGACCTGATGATAATACACACATTTAATAATTTTGTCCCTTAGTTTTTATCAGGATAATCAAGATTAACGCTTTCTTTCTCTCTTCCGGAAGATGACGTTAAATTATTGAAAAAACATTTACCGATTGGGAATTGACAACAAATAAATTATAATAAAAAAGAAAACTAAAAAACACGCTTTTATAACTATAATAGCGTGTTTTTCTAGTTCGATTAACTAATCGAATTAAAAAGTTAAAAATAAATTATATAATTTATTTACTTAAAATAAATACACTTTAAATTTAGAATACGGCGACCTCCTGGCGTAACGGTTAACACACGTCGGTTCGCTTGCGGAGGCACGGTTTCGATTCCCGTCTAGCGTCTGGGTATTTATCTATAGTACCTAGTCAGGTCATAAATTCTGTCACATGTTTAATGTAAAATAATTGTAACAAGTTTATTCATTATGTAACCATTCATATACCAAAATGAACTTAACAAAACATAGATTCTTATGACATTAAAGTTTATTCAAAATGACCTCCGTGATTTTGAATACAGGCCTTTAATCTGCGCGGCCAGTCGTCTATCGCAGCACGAACGAGGTCCATGTCAATATCGGCGGCTGCCTTAATCAAGGATGTCTTGAGTGACTCCAAATTGGGATGAGGCTTTGAGCACGCCTTTTCCTCCAAGTGTTGCCATATCTTATAATCTAACGGATTCAAATCTGGACTGGAGGAGGGCCAGTCTTCGTGCCGGATGAAGTCGATTTCACGCGCCGCCAGCCAGTCTTGTGTGCTCTTCGCTCTATGAGCTGGCGCCGAATCTTGTTGGAATACCCAGTGCCTGTTATTGAACATGGTATGAGAAACAGGTTCCACAAGGTTCGTCAGGACTGTATTTTGATACACAACAGCATTCGTTTTTACACCTTTCTCACAAAAATGTACCTCTGTTAAGCCCCAATAAGAAACTCCCAACCATACCATGAGCGAGGATGGAAAATGACCTCGTTGGACACGCGGAATACGGTTGTTCGCTTCTTCACTACTGTGTGCGTACACCTTATCATTTTGTTTGTTGTAGCTCTCTTCTACGGTAAACATTTTTTCATCCGAAAAAAGAATTTCCCGATATTTTTTTCCCGCGTACCGCTTCAACAAAGCGCGGCATCTCTTCAGTCTCAGGTCCATTAGACGAGCATTCAAACGATGTCCTGTTTTTCTTCGATATGCCCGAAGCCCTAAGTCTTCATTTAACACCCTTTTCACCGTGGTTCTGCTTAACCCCATCTGAAGGGCCAACAGTTTCTGCTTACGTTTGGGATTTCTTTGAATTCGTGCCTTCACAGCTTTTATCACTGCTGGAGTCCTAACAGACCGAGGGCGACCACTTCTTGACCTGTCATCTACACTAGAGTCTTCATTGTATTGTTTGATGGTACGATAAACGAATCTTTTGGTTATATTCAAATTTTTCAGTATGTTAAAAATTTGAATTGGCGCGTAACTACAACGCAATAACTGCAACACGGTCTTCTTTAAGCGTCCACTCCATATTTAAAAATGAGTAAAATTCTAAAAGTATACCTTTTTTATTTTCATGAACAATTCGAAATTCGAATTCAATAAACTTTTTTGTGGCCATCATTCTAAAAGAAAAGTTTTTACTGTGTGACAATACTTATGACCTGACTAGGTATGTATTTATTTACAAAAGAAAGTATATAATATGTATATCAGTTCTCTAGTACCCATAACACAAGTGCTATGCAACTTAGTTTGGGATTAGATGACGTTGTGTGAAATGTCCCAATGTATTAAAAAAAAAGAATGCGATCACTTGTAATAAAAATATCGCACGTAATAATGGTTTTTGTAAAAATAATATCGATACTTTGAAAATTTTAAAAAGATGTATGCTATAAAGTATAAAATATTACGGCGTATTTCCTTCTGGTGCTATAATTAAAGTTTCTAATCGCCTAGGTATGTTGAGTATAATATTATTGAACGTCTCTTGAGGTAAATTCAGGCAATTTTCGACTGAGTATTTATGAATTGAGTCATTGACTGGAGTTCGAATTCTAAATTTTATTTAGTCGTACATTTCAACAAGTGCCAGACTTTATGGGATTTATTGCAGACCACTCCATCAAAATTTTGCATAAAAAAGTGCTGGTTCGACGTCGTAGACGGTGATATGCCAATGGACTAACTACCAGGAATGCTGAAGGTCATGCGAAGTGGAGAAGAAAAAATTGGAAAACAGATCCCGGGTGTCAAAATGAAATTTTACATTACAACCGGATCTTCACGCTAAAATGATATTCACTTGATTAAGTAAGCTTCATCAGTCACTTCACAAAGCCTCATATCATCACATTTTTTATCTGTGCAGGGGGAGGAAGAATACTGACTTCTACGGCTGGCGTCGGCCTGTCGTAAAAGGCGACAAAACAACTCACCCTAGCTACGTGGTAGGACCCCAGGCCCGTCTGGATGGCGACCACCTTTGGTCTTAAGTATTCCGCCATAGTAACTTTGTGTTGTGTTCCGGCATTAGTGACCCAAGTTCCTGTACCCTTATGTGACAGCAGCGTGTCGCGATGCCACCACCCGGGCGGGAATCGAACCCGTGACCTTCGCAGTGGAACGTTATGGGATGTTTTTATTTAAGCATATACGAGCGGAACAGCCAAATTAAAGCATGCTCATCATAAAATCCGCGTGGTCTGACAGGCCGCTGATAGGCAATAAGTTAGCCGCTAATGCGACGTGCGAATGTCTAGATTTAGAAATGCGGAAATAATTGCGCCTTCGGGTTAGCTCAGTTCATAACCATCCGAGCCGTTATTATAATAAGTTTTGTTATGTTATGATATAGTTGTTATCTTTCCTCGTTAGGGTTGCCACTCTTCGTTTATTTTTATTAATAAAATGCGAGGCGCCTTGTCGAGTTATGTCAGATATTTCTTAAGAAACATAATTCCGCTAATGTACGAAAGTAAAATATCAATGTATTTTAGACAGGAATTGTATAGTAATTTGTAAGAATTATGAAAAATACATCATAAACTTGAATCTGCACACGAAGCTAAAATTAAGTCTAAAGTACCTAACTTTTAAGCTCAAACGTCGTTGTCAAACCAATATCTGCTATATACATTTTTTGCCACCCAAACTTTGATATATTAAAACCGCTAGTTGATTGTAATCATTATACTTTAATATAAATTACTTTAAAAGAGATTGTTTCTCATTAAATGTTACATGAGAATATTTTAACTCAAAATTAATAAGTTAACTTTTTGCACATAGCAGATATTGGTTTGACAACGACGGTAATAGGTAAGAGGGAGTATTTTATGTAAGCAGTTCCTTAACTGTGCGTAAAACTGTGCTCAATTGGGGTGGCATAGTATTTGGAATTCATTAATAAGAATGTATGGTGTTTTTATCGGAGACCCATTCGTTCGCCAAAGTCCCATTGTATATCAACTCTCAAATTTACCCCTGTATGTCATTCACACTTCTTCTTTTTTCTTTGTAGTTATGACTCTAATGCGTTTGGCATTGATTTTGCCAATGTCTATGTAATTTATAAAAGTGACAGGTTAAATATAGCAATAGTATTATAGAAATATGGATGGTAAATTGAATTTTGAGATCCTGCTCATGGCTTGTATCTTTAGAGTGACAGTGACATCTTGACAACTGTCATGACGGGCAGTCGCGATATTCCATATATGTAAATAATAACTAGCAACATTTGTTGCAATAACTGGCAACACTAAAGACTATAAAAAGGCGTTCGGCGCCATTCTATCCATCATTTTATCAATCGAAAGGAACAGCTAAATTTTTAACGTTCTCCGCAGTGAAATCTTAGTGAAACCTTAGTTATACCAGTGAATAACGTGCCTGCTACCACAATCAGAGCGCTTCTGTGCCAGCTAAGTATTCTAGGCTAAGTTATATTCTAACTCAGTAGCATGTACGAACATGTGTCGTATACACGAGTCAGCGTCGGTTGAACTATTGTATGCAATACAGCATGTATTGCATACAATAGTTCAAATCATATTCACTACAAGTAGTCAATCCTGTTGTCATAAAGTGGTAACCAAACGCCGTAACCATCGCGCATCGGCACAAAATATTCTATCACAACGTAGAACTTGAAGGTCTTTAAGAAGTATGTTCTGTTATATGTATATTATCATTTCATATCCAGAACTTTCGCGAAACCTATCAAATGGTCAATACTTTTTGGAAGCAGGTGTACTACTCGTCTGATTTATTTATGAATTATCATTACAGATGTTAAAAACTGACGATTGTACGATTATGAATAGAAAAATTAAGTAAATACTGTATCGTGATTTACACTAAGACATTAAGATATTATCGTCACGAAATACAAATAAAAATAATAAACAAAACCGCTACAACCATTTACAACAATAATAAAATAGCATCGCATGTCTAACCGTCGCATATTAGCCGGGATTAACCGGTCAAACGATGCGAAAGATGGACGTGACAGCACACCATTGTAAGGAGATAAAGCTATATTGCAAAGATAAGATTTAATAGGTATTTAAACATAAACTCAAGATATAATTTATTCCAGGTAAGTAACAGTTTTCGTTTAAGTTGTGTCTATTCAAATCTAAGTTGGAAATCGCAACCTAAATTCATTTTGAAATATCCTTCAAGTCATTTACAATATATGAAAATACTTCTACTACATCACGATATTATGTTCTCCGTACTAGTTAACAACTGAATTAAGTTACAAACACAGAACAGTGCACAGTATATGCATACTTTTCAGAAGTTATTAATTTAATCGAGTTGCCGATTATGCATGTGTATTTTTGTAAATTGTAACATAAATCTAGACTATTTAATGTATGTATTATCTAATTAAATGATATTATTATGTCGGAATGTTTTATTCCTAACTCTGTAGTGCCCGTTGGTGGTTCGGGAAAGCCATGGTTCGATAGGCGTAGTGCTGAGGTTGTTAAGCTAAAGCTAAAATAGGTTTATCGAATCTGGACTACAGCAAGGGCTTGTCAGGATCCTAAAACTTCTGACATGACGAAAAAATATAACGTTGCCTCCAGGGCCCTCAAAAAACGGATTGCGAGAGCAATATAGAGCACATTGGCAGGATTGGCAAGCGTCTAGCTAGCTATCCCTCTGGGACTAGATTTTTCTGGGTCCTTACCAAAGCTGTCAAAGGAAACTTTTGTCGGGCGTCCATACCTCCATTATGTACAGCTGATGACCGTCTGGCTCATTCTGGCAAGAAGAAGAGGAGATTCCACAATGTCGGAGGTACGATTATCACAAAAAGCCGTGCGACGTGTCCTCCGATCACTTGTCATCAAGAAGTCGAACCGGGCAGATGGAATCCCCGCTACTGTGCTGCGGATGTGCTAAGCTGAGTTGTCCTTTCCAGTCCTTACCCGACTTTTTACTTTATCCTACCACAAAGGTTGTATCCCGGCTTCATGGAAGGTGGCCCATGTTCATCCTATTCCCAAAAAGGGTGACCGGACGGACCCGTCCAACTCTTTAGTTGGATGGGTCTTTACCTATAGCGATAACTTCTTTGCTCTCAAACGTGATGAAGCGGATTATCAACACACAACTCTTGGGTTACCTTGGATCTCCTGGTTTACGCACCGTTGGGCTGAAGCTGTTGAGAAAAAGAAGAAGCCTTGGCTGTTTGCCTAGATATCGCTAAGGCCTTCGATCGGGTCTGGCATAGGGCTCTTCTTGCGAAGCTTTCATCTTACGACATACCTGGGAGTCTTTGCACTAGGCTATCTAGCTTTCTCGCTTGGCGCAGTATTAAGGTTGTTGTTGGCGGTTGCTGCCTCAATGTGAAGTCTATCAATGCTTGTGTGCCCCAGAGTTGTGTACTGTCGCCGACGATATTTATTCTGGGACAGAGGGGACCCGCATACAGCTGCAACTATTACTAACCATTTCGTAACTGAATATAGCATAAATAAAAAATGCGTGGTAAAAATAGTAAGTAAATCAAAATACAATTTATCTAAAGCCAAGAAGCTAGCTAAATATGCGATTATATTAAAATACGATTTATGCTAAAATGTATGCATGAACAAAAACTCGATTGAAAATGGCAGGCGACGCCGCGGGGCGCATCATGCTATCAACTTGTACCATACGGGATGTCGTGCTTAGTTCGTGTATGTGTAAATCTGTTCCAAACAATAAATTAAGTTGCGTTTAAGTTGCAACTTGGTGGGGAGTCTGAAAGTAAGCTGTATATAGTTTAAGTAATGGATCCAATTTAGATATAGGGAACCCAGGTCAAGTACACCCGGAGGAAGGTTTAATCCAGGTAGTAAGGAGTTTGTTTTGCCGCTTTTTAACAAGCACCGGGGAAAACTACACCTTTTCGGTGTCGCGTCGGAGTCTGGGGTACCCAACGCAGGTATTTAGTTCTTCGCCCTATTGCTGTTTTAGTAGACAGTGTGGTCGAGGCGACATACCTACTAAAAACTCCAGCCATCGCCAAGATCGACTCCCCGCAGCTTAAGAATATAATATGCCTATGATGTCTCTCTTCTGAGCTTGAACGGGAGGTTTTAGAAGTAACTGATCGTATAACCCACACCACACTTGTCCAAGGATTGGCGGGCTATGCAAACCGGATTACGGTACGAAGGTTTTCTCACGATTATTTCCTTCATCGTTAGTATTAGGCGTGCCTAACGTGAAAAAACAGTTCCTCTGTATGCCCAACACTGCCTAACCGGCGCATGCCTTTATAGTTTTCGAAGGTACCTCTAGATTGGTCTCCCAAACGTGTTAAATAAATAAATATACTGGGACAATTAGTGCGATCTAGTCGCAAAGTAAGTAGCATATCATTTATGTAATGGGTACTAGGTAACTAATATACTACATATATAATTTTTGTTTTGCAAATAAATACACATCTCCTATACATCTATACAAATAAATAAAATTGGAGGTTCTGTTTGTAATATTAAAATAACCGCTTTTTACTAAGTTCATTCGGACGTATACACGGTACATATACCAAAACAACATTTTTTACAATTTTTGTCTGTCTGTCTGTCTGTTTGTTCCGGCTAATCTCTGAAACGGCTGCACCGATTTTGACGTGACTTTCACTGGCGGATAGCTGATGTATCAAGGAGTAACATAGGCTATTTTTATTTTAGAAAAATAAAATAGTTTTTGTTAAAAATGATAAGTTTCGGAAATTGTAAAGTCCAATTTAAGTTGACCTCAGATTTATATCATCAATCATATGAAATAGGGTTCAGCTTAGGCTGGTGTTAGTAGGTTGAATTTCCAATTTAAGTTGATCTCATATATGCAAAAAAATGCTGCCCAAAGTCACTATTCCACGCGGACGGAGTCGCGGGCACAGCTAGTCATAAATAAACACACAGACGTGAGGCGGTAATCGAACCCGTACATTGCACATTAGACTATGCATTCTATCGTGGGATTCAAAGCCGGAAAGGCTATAGAGTGTGCTATATGTAACAATGCAACCGGAAATAAATGAAGAGACTTTTGTTAAAAGCAATTAACTCTGAGTAGAGCTACTTAAGAGAATATTAACATAAACACTGTCATGATATCTTCAATCAGAACAAGGCGGGGGTTAAGCCCGCTCGATCGCATTCCCCCACAGATGGCGAGATTGCATAATTGAACGGCTCATGTTCACCTGATTGGGATTCGATTCCTGACTAGCAACGTGGGCAGATTGAAACTTGCAACATAAGGAAATTGAGTTGTCGTGTTTTATAGATAAGGTGGTAACTACAATTAGGTCTTAACCGCACTCAGAGTTTAAATGTTTATTAACTTTAACAATATTTCTTTATTTTGCTTTGAGTACTTTTTTTAGGGATTATGCACTACCGCGTATGAAGAGATCAAAAACGTACCTAATGTGTCGAAAATGGCCACAAATAAACTTACAAGGTGTTGTTTTTAAATTAATAGAGAGCAGCTGTCCTCTGTAAAACCCTCTCACTCCCATAAGACTTAAAGTGCAATATCCTATCTTAATCGATGATATATAAATATGAAAGTCTGGTTATTTTTCTTCATGCAGGGGCGGAGAAAGAATACTAACCCCTGTGGCCGGGGTCGACCCTGGTTCCTGTACCCCTATGGGACAGCAGCGTGTTCGCGGTGCCCCTAACGTCGCAAACATCTTAAAAGTCAACAAAAAATTATAAACGAATAAGCACTAACTCGTTTTATTATTTTTTACTACCGTGGAAAAGCAGAAAGGCTAGCGGCCCACTTAATAATAAGCAGTTACCGTGGCTACAGTTGCGACGCCAGGGGCACCGTTAACACGCTGCCGGAATACAACGTCATTTAGAGTATATATAGATATATTTAGAGACCAAGGTGGTTGCTATCCAGATGGATTTCTAATTATATTTGTGTAAAGATAACAATATACTATATAACATGGCATGTGTACATGGATGTATATATTATATATCTATGTGTGTGTATATATGTGTATGTAAATATGTATGCATATACATAAATATGTATGCATTAATCTAATATAAGAACACATATATATTTTATTAAATTTAATGTGCCTCTTAGTGTATACATATCAAAGTATAGTCCAAGCTTGGGTTGTCTGAAAGAGATCGCTCTTTAGCGACAAGACCGCCCTTTGTGCTTTGAAGTTTTATATATTTTTTATACCTGTTATTTTTAGTGCATCAATGAATTTTCATCTATCTATCTACTAAACCCTAATCTAGCATTCAATTTATAAGAAGAAAGATACATGCTTCTATAATTTATTAACGGATAAAACCATCATAACCAAACAATTAAATGGACCAAAGACTATATGTGGAACATAGAAAGCGAAGAGATATTCCTACATATTTTATATAATTCGAATCATAACTTTTCTAAATCAATTGCAATCGCAAATCGTTATTGCAAATAAATGATAAGATTTCTATCGATAGTCTTGTTGACAATCTCAATTACTACCATAAAAGTCGGATTCGATATCAGAATGGTGATTGTGAACTCTAATTGGTCGTTTGCGATCTAATTTGTTGCTAATTATAATATTGTTAGTAATAGTAACCTTTAATGCAACTCCTACGCTTTATAGGCCCTCGTTGTAAGTGATGGGCATTACTAATGGTATGATTTCTATTGCGATACGAAATCGAGATTTATGTGTTGTACATTTTACCGTACAATTGTGATAGTGCAAGGTACCGTTTATTTTGAACTGTGAACAATATTCGCTCGTATTAAACGGTGCCTTCGCATTATGATAGGCAATGATTTTTTGTTAAAAATTTAATATTTCTATGATATTAAGAATATTCGAAAAGACCCTCAGTTTCAGTTGATACCGCCATATCATTTTTCTTTTGTAAATAGCGAAAGGAAATTTAATCACATGTTTTTTTTTTCAGACAAACTAAATTTATTCAATCGTAACACTTTTTTTATCAATTAAACTAAATGGAGCAGATATATTAGGAGCTAAGCACTCATAATCTTGATGTTTTCCTTGTATTATAAAATATTAAATTGAACCTTTACGCTATCCAAGCTTTTAAAAATATATTTGTCTAATTAAACAGTATGGTATTATTTAATTGATATATAACTGATTAACTAATAGTATTAATAAAACTTACGTGTAGAGTTAACAACCAGATAAATCTAGCGAGATATTAGTTAAGCTTTTCGCGCTCAAGATAGGTAAATATTTTCCCTTCCTTAAAATTCGTAATTGATTACTCAATTCAAACTTTTTAGCGCTAAAATTACAACATCTGCATACTTATAGTTAGTCTTGGTTATTTTATTGTCCTGAAAGGGTTTAGTATTGTTAAGTATGTAATTTTAACTTACTTTGCAACTGCACGCTAAGATGCATCAACTTGTAACTGTAATTCAAAAACTTTTAAATAAACCAAACGCACTGATAACCTATTCATATTTTTAAAATTAATAAAATCATACATAAAACAAACCCATCATGGTGGCGTTATCAAATGCATTTTATACTCAAAACGATAAAAATACAAGCATCTAAACTGTAATAATATATCTATTAAATCGATAATAGCGGATATCGATATTATCTTTAAAAAAGTCGTCATCATTATCTATTCCAATTTTGAAATCCATGTGTTCATCAATATTGAAGAAGAGGTATACATATGTATACATCTATTTGAAATCTAGTATAATTATTAATATTATATATTTCTCTCGTATTTTGTATAACTCAGTTGAAACACAAAAATATACTTCTTTGCAAAAAAACGACCGGTTTTGTTAATAATTAAGTTCTAAAGAGGTTCTAACAGCCATACTATGTTACTGGCACTTAACAAAGAGTCTGGGTATGAAAAAAAGTTAATTCCAATTTCGGAACTTTTGTTTTTAAAATATACGTCGGCTTATTGCAAGAACCGAAGGGCATGTAAGAAGGGAATAATGAAAGTGGACGAAGCGAAATAAGTATGTAAAGATCGTAGCAAGTGGAAAGAAGTGGTCTCTGCCTACCCCTACGGGAAAGAGGCGTGATTATATGTATGTATCTATCTATGTTATTGCAAGAAGTTATTATGTGACATTTCATTATTACGGGAAAACAGCATTTTAGTTGGAATTAGTTAGTGGTTATGTTGATTAGCCAAAGACGTAACGGCTAAAATTGGCCAGCTAGTAATTATAGATAAAAACGTATTTAGTAATTTTTGTAGTTAATGAGTTCTTGCAATAAGCCGACGTATGTGGTATAGTGGTATATAAACGTAAATCTTTCCGTTTATATACCACTGCGTTGAACGTCGTTGAGGTCGTTACGACCACGTTTAAATTCATTATACCATTCGCAAACGGTTGATTTCCCTGGAGCAGAGTCCGAATTATGCTTATTAAACCACTCTTTCGCGTCTTTCGTATTTCTTCCGATAAAAAACAATGCCTAATCAACACACGAAATTCTTTCTTATCCATCTTTTGACAGACATCAAAGTTGCTTGATACAAATTACAATAACTTGAGAATACGTGGTCCAATTGTCATGAAATTTTGACACACACCTTATAAGGATGGCGTTATCGAAGGCTATAATAGATTTTGCATATGTGGCGCCATATATATGTCAATCCGGCAACTTTTTGATCAGTGTAGTAAAGTACTACTTCTTTATTTTATATAACAATCTTAAATAGAGGAATTCGTCTATCGAGTTCCGATAGTAGGTCCACATATAGCAACATTATGCAAATTAAATAGGAAGGAGCTTTAATAGTGCATCGCGATCGCGTGGTAAGATAATAATATTCATTACTCCCGTGCTCTGTAATTAAATCGCTTTGTGAACTAGCTCAGTTAGGGTTAAGCCTTGATCTATTTCATCTCTAGTTACCGCTGGAGAAATTTTCATTTGATATATCATTGTTGATTTTCTCTCACGAAACAATTAAACAGTTTTATAGGGTTGTTTCATATGGACTTTCTTATTTTAAAGATTTTAGTTTTTCGCTGAGACTATCTGACCCAACAAATTCAAAAGGAAACATCGAATAGCTTGTTGCCTGCGAACTAGCAGGACTAATCCATTCGACACTTTTTACAAGGCTTCAGGGATGAAGCATTGTGACCCTAGTCATCTCTTAAACCACACCACACGGTTTTCTTCTTTTACTTATCCCACATTGTTAGGGTCGGCACAACATGTTCTCTTTCCATTCTCCTCTATTAGTCATCATCTCAACAACTTATTGTAATCCGTCTTTTCTTTGTTTTCCACCTTCTTTTAGGTCCACCCACCGTGATTTCTAGCATTGTGTTTGTCATTTAGCATTCGTCTTCGAATTATATCGCCATACCATGCTAGTCTGTTACGTCTCAATTTTTTTAATCACTACTTTGGAATTACTCGATACTCATTTCTAATATTATCCATTTCAAGTCACACCACACAGTAAGCCCTTAATCCACGAATTTCCTGGCATTTGGTGAAAGCACAATACGCGATAGATTGTAATCAGACACTATTTTATATTAGCAATTAGCTCATCAGAGGTTTTATGTCTCTCAGAAATATGTTTCGTTTTTATACAAGCAATAACTGTTCGAGATGAAAGCGGCATCTGACGGCGACCGCCTCATTTGCATGTATATCAAATCAAGTTTAGTTCAATAACTAAATGCTATGAATGCTATTTGTAATGTCTATTTTAATGCTTGATTTCTAAATGCCTGTTTGAATTTGCAGACATCTTGGGAATAAAAATTCTTCAAATCAAGTTAATTTTAATATAAATGACTACTGAAGCAATGATATTATTATTCAAGTACGAAAGTTTCTCATACAAATGAAATTTACTTAAGGAGCAGTGAGAAAAAATTACACTCAGACCAAATAATATTTGAATAAAATAGAAATACATTTTACAAAACCATTGTAGGTTGACGTTATTAAAATAAATATTCAATGTCAATGTAGATTACAGATTTATACGATTCTATAAATTTATGTTTTTTAACTAGCTTTTAGGCAAACACTAAACTTTGTCATTGATTCTTTACATGCAATGCGGTTCGTCGTAAGCTTTCAAGTCCGGGAGATGTTTCTCGAGTATTGTCTCATAACAACAGTTTTGCAAGTATCTTTGCGTATCTTATTATAATGTCATATTTAGCATTTTTATTTAATACTAGCTATTCCCGCCCGCTTCGCAAGTCGAATAACAGAAAATCCTTTTTTTCGTGACATCCTATTTTTTTTTTCTAATATAAAAGTAGCCTAAGTTACTCCTTGTTACATCAGCTATCTGCCAGTGAAGTCCCGTCAAAATTGGTCCAGCCATTTCAGAGATTAGACGAAACAAACAGACAGACAGACAAAAATTGTAAAAAATGTTGTTTTGGTATATGTATGTACCGTGTATACATGTCCAAATGCACTTAGTATAAAGCGGTTATTTTAATATTACAAACAGACACTCCAATTTTATTTATTTGTATAGATAATATGACAAGTACATCTTATAAATACGTACTTTGTAGATGTATTTATAGTATGAATGTACAATTGTACAGTCTGCTTGAACTTGGTAAAAACCAAGGAGAGGTAGGAGCGAGTGCCTTTTGACTCTCAACTTTGGAAGGATGCTAGAATTGTGTGTTTCTTGTGAGCAGAGTGAGAAATTAATTTGACAACCTTTCACGAAATCTTTAAAACAATATGGTGAGCTTTATTGTTTTCTTTGTTTAGAACCACGTGATCAATATTTTCTATGAATTCAAATTTGCTTACAAATCAAATACAAATTAACCTCAACCTATATGTTACAGTAAGATAACGCCTAACGGAATTGTTGGTTTCCCAATAAATTGTGCAGATGAAATCTGCCTACCCACGTCACAGCTTTCTATTGCGCCCGATACATTGCAAATCGGATGGATTATACGTAGATAATGTACAAAATCAACCATTAAATTGAATTGCCTTAAGCGTTTGATCATTTTGATTTATTGTTCCAATTATTAACCTTTCACACCCGGACCGTGGTTGTATTGGAATAATTTTCCTGTCTTATTATGGAATTAAATTGATAATTTAATTTTAATTATATGTATCCAGTAAATAAGTATCTCAAATGAATAGATCATAAGGTGGCTCTTATGTTTCGTACTATTTGCTACTAAAACTCTATTTGCAGGCAACAAAGCTTGGATACTATAATGCTGTTTTTAACGATTTCTTAGTGAATATATATTTGACGAAACTCGATAAAAAAGCCGGCACTAGTCGGGGTCGCGGTCAAACTAACGTCAAGTCTTGAGGCCCCGGCGTTCTAGGCTAGCAAAAGAAAACCGGGCACACTGGCGCATTGCAAGGGGAATCCCGCACTACCCTTCTGCACGTAACCACACGGCGGGGCATGCGTAATGCATTTCTACCACAAAAATACATTGTTTCAGACCGACTTAAATAAATGTGATTAAGTTTATTATTTTATTAAATTTTCAAACATTGATTTTACATTAATGTTAGCGATAAATTTCAGACGTAACAGTGTCAAAAGTTCATCCAAGTATTCAGCTAAAATTCTATAAAACAATAAGCGCTACATAGGGCTAAGCATATATGACCGTCCATTAAACGTTAATATTTTTCAGCTCACATATGTAGGTAAATAAAACACAATAAGTTGTAAAGTTGTGTTTATAAGCCATTTGTCGTTATTGGACAAGTGTAACCGACTTCCTCGAAACACGCGAAATAAGCATTAAATTCGAGGCTTAATGTGGCCTTTTTGAGGCCATAGGACAAGAGTTTTATGACTAAAAGGTATATTATATTAGCCGTTGTACAGTTAAAAAGTTGATAATAAGTGACATATATCTAAAACATTTATATAAAATGGCTTGAAGTAATTATTCAGGATTTCGGAAAAATAATGGTATTGTGTTAAATTCACCTCAAATCAAATAATTAAACAAATTAACTCAAAATCAACCATCAACAATTAATAAATGAGCGACAACATTAACCATCAATAAGATTCGTTTTTAGCGATGAAACATTTCCACAAGTAAAAGATTAATAGAATAAAGATATTATAATTCTAAACCTGAATGCAATTTCTAAAGAAATACTGACCCAGGTACACTTATCCTTCGATTTACACGTAAGTTTTAAATATGTTTTAATCATAGTTTTACTTAAATATGTGACTGAATTGAGCACATATTGAGTTTTACATAGCCGAAATTGGAGATTTCGTTTTATAGGGGTTTATTGGGAACCTATTTCCGTGTAAATTGAGGGATAGGTGTATTTATAACGAGCTACTTAACTCACTCACACGACATACCTACATTAATAACCATAACACGTTGACTTCGATAAGGTCAATTTTGCAATAACACGTTGAATAAAATTTAAAGCAAATTGTCGATTACAATGCAAATATTCATTTTATTTTATTTTAAGCCCAAAAACATGTAGCCTTTATTGTAACGGTGCCATTACAATTTTACAACCAATGCTCTCAAACTTGTAAACAAATTGTCGCCAAAAAGCTTAATCAATATTCTACGAGACACGTCAGCCTTGTATATGTACACGTACTGTGTTAATGTGACTGACATTATCAGTCAAGCAGTTAATCAGCCTTACAAATTCTTTTGGGTTTTAAAATCATGACGGATTGCACTCAGAGATTCTTATCGCAATGTTTTTGGATTGTGTCCAAAAAGAAGACGAATTGAGTTTTGATGAGGAATATTTTTAATGTTTTTTTATCGAGCTGTTACATGCAAGAGGTATGGGACGTTTAATATAATTAGTCATAGAGCATACGTTCCATAGGGTCTCCCCCTAGAGGGAGCGGACCGTAAATACACCACGCTTGTACAAGGCAGATGATCTAGGTATACAGGTTTCTACCCGATATTCTTCCTTCACATTCGGTACATGTAAATTATGTTACAGTATACACAGTTGGTTTGAAGAATGCCTAAATGGTGTATTTCATTGTGGGCTTTTAGGTCGCAGGCTAGTCACAGAGGCCACAACCTCTAGTGACTCTTCTGACTAAGTCTTTGAGTGTGGTACTCTAAGCTACCCAGTACTTCAGCTACCTTAGTAGTACCTAGTTGCTATGAAGAATGGTAATGGACGGCTGTTACTCTCGGATTGTTGTCAATCACTTTCAGAAAAATCAAGTTTAGCTGCTTTATCATATACTTTAGTATTTTTAGTATATTAATAATATCTTCGATATTTTCGGTAGTGGGCAATTTCAATTACAAAAAGTTTACATGAATACATTTCAGTATCTCATTTTGAATATTCCAGCGATAATAGTATTTCTAACCACCGATTTGGCTTTCAATCGTGAAAAATGTCAACGTATTAAATCGCTACTTTTAAAGCCCGATAAATATTGATTTATTCAACAATTTGGAGGCGTATCATTAACATTTACGCGGTGCCTTCATATGTTCGAAAGCTTTCAATTAAAACTACTCTTTATGGTGTTACTGAAAACAGATTTGGCAGTTGATCAGTTTATCACTCGAAGAAAGAAATACAAATTTCTTTTTTACGTTAGGATGTTGTGATTTTATCTGATCTCATTCAGGGATAGGGAGGGAAATATAATAAGAATATTCGACGTACGATCTAAATATATAAATATACTGCGACAGTTAACAGAGCGCATTCTAGTCCCAAATTAAGGTGCAGAGCACTTGTGTAATGGGTATGTTATGGCTGATTTCGGATAGGAAACGAATACGAAACCCCCGTAAGCGTCCCAACTTGCGAATCTTATTATACCGTGAATATCGTCGAACTGCTTTTAAAAGTAGGAGAAGCCAAACGATTTCTTCGTGCAGGGGCGGAGTTAAGAGTTCTAACCTCTGCAGCCAGGGTAGGCCAATCGTAAAATGCGACAAAACAACCCTAGCTACGTGGTATGACAATTACCTTTGGTCTATAAGCATGCCACCATAATAATCGTGTGTTGTGTTCCGGCATTAGTGACCGAAGTGATTCAAGCAGTGAATCGGACTCATTTATCGCATTCCCAGCCAGAAGCAAAGCCACCTCGTCATTATCCTGCAGAATCATAAGGCAGTATTTATTTTCTTTCTTCAATGACAACCCTTTCTTGGGCGCCATTTTCTTAAAGGCCTTTCCGGTGACAATTGTCACAATAAAAATCACAGATAGCAATCCCCATATGTATTTATGTTGCCCATTTCTAAAACAAAAGCGGGAAGACTCGTAGAGCTTGTGCCCTGTGGTAATACTTAGCACACTTTGGATCTCCAACTGGAGGCTTCGCGTAAATACATTTATTATATTATGCTTGAGAAAATAAGGCTCAATAAAGGCAAGATGGCGACAGGGCCTGATGAAGTGCTGTTTTCGTAAGAACGTGACAGAATCGGTAATATAGATTTTATGACGGTGAAGAAGAATTAAATAATATATAGTAATTGAGTTCATGACAAATGTAACATTATAAAACTAGTACTAAATTGACTCGTTTAACAAATAGATCGATTGACTTCGTTTAATAATGTTGATTTGGACTGACAGTAATCGATGTCCGTGTTAATAATTCTGTCGATTCAATGAATCGTTTTAGAATTTAATAAATAGTTCAGAGGATTTGAGTTTGCCAATAAAAATGACCTTGTTTTTGATTATTATTTGCTTACAGGCAGTGAAGACGTTCTGTTTTTTTTTATAAGAAGAGATACGGTTTGCAAGGACCAAATCAAACCAATAATAATGGCAAGAAATTAAAAGGCAGCAGAAGTATTGCCTTAAAGCTTATTCAAGTGGTTTTTGAACTTAAGATGCAGCCTGGGTTAAGCCGCTGAAAGAAAACTGGAATAATAGATACAAACAGTTCATAACTTACAATTTGCATTACAATATTTTGTCCAGCGTTAGGATCGAAACAACAGAATTTGCTATATAATAACGCAACTAATGAAAAAAGATTCAAAACCTAAAACTGTAACTCAAACTAAAAAATATTAATAAACACATTTTCCCTAGAGAGAGCAAGGACAAATGTATGTGACTGATGGTGCCTGACTCTACTGAGTTTTATGTAATTGAATTTCTGTGCAAGATGCTACTAAGAGCATGCGCATCAAGACTTTTTGAATGACGACACTGCATTAGCCGTATCGTCAAATATATGTCATCACTATTTTTTTTATTGCTGAGGAACAGTGGACAGGTTGATGGCCCACTTAATAGCAAGCAGTTACAGTCAGCTATGGATGTTTGCAACGCAAGGGGCACCGCGAATCCGCTGCTGTCCATACGGGTACAGGATTCTGGTTCACTAAAACCGGAACAAAACACAAGGTTATTATGGCGGCATACTTATAGGCGAAGGATGGTTGCCATTCAGACGGGCTTGGAGCCCTACAACCAGGCCGCAGAGGTTAGTATTTTTCCCGCTAATTTACAAAGAAGAATTGTTTTGTTTTGAATATATCTTTGATAACTTTGAGTTCTAGTACACACGCTATTAAAATATACAAACCAACATCACTCACCGTAAATTATTTGTCCAAAAACGGAGAGTAAACAACATAAAACGTACATTGAACGATGACAATCAACATATAAAGACATAAAGTAAATTGCGCGGTTTAGATACGATCGCCGTACCGTAGGCGGGCATGTGCGCATCACACACTTCATTAAATTGGTTGCACTCGTTTTCCGTACTTACCTGAAACAAAATAAAACATAATTTAAATATTTCGTCATCGCATTTAATGCGTCTGATGAAAGGAAAGGAAACAGATACAGCCTACTTTCACTAAAGAATGGAGTCGAAAAGTAGACATAGATCACTCTTTTTCACAACACAGGAAAGGCACCATTAAATTTAAAGTTTATATTACGCAAAGAATAATCGTAATCTTCATATATATTTATATGTCCCTTAGGTTAGGAGAATGAAATATCATGGAGGAGGCTGAGGCTGACGGCCCACTTAGAATTTAGCAGTTACCGTCGCCTACATATGGGTGTTTGCGACGCCGGTGGCATCGCGAATATGACGCTGTCCCATAAGAGTACAGGAACTTGGGTCACCAATGCCGGAACACAACACAAGTTTATTATGGCGGCATGCTTAAGACCAAAGGTGGTCGCCATCCAGACGGGCTTGAGGCCCAACCACGTATTTAGCTGGGGTGGGTTGTTTTATCGCCTTTTACGACAGGCCGACCCCAGCTGCAGAGGTTAGTATTCTTTCTCCGCCTCTGCATGGATACGAGTGTATAGTTTACGTTTTATACGGGTATATAAATAGTTTTAAAGGTCTCGTGACCAGTATTTCGCTTATCTGTATAGAAGATATATGATTACTGACTATCAGAATATTAGTACAGTATAATAATAATCATTTTATTTCAAATAGTATTCACAATTTATAGTAAATATGTCTAAATCCATGTTAGTATTAGTCAATAATTTGGTTACAATAATTCCTAACACAGCATTTGAGTATTACACAGTCATGTCTGCAGATATACATAGTTCTCAGGATATTTTTTGGGACTATCATGAACCCAACAGACTAAAAAGGCATCCTCTTTTTGACTATATATTACATATTTTATTATAATTTCAATAGTAATAATACTTTAGTTATTTTATTAACTGTTTCTCTTATTAAGTTATTTAACCGGATCACGCAAACGAAACGGTGATTAATGGAGATGCCATTTACATTGACGATAATGGTCGGGCCCAACATTCTGACGAAGTAAATGCTTATATGCAAGAGGACGGTATTCTTGATAACCCCCATTGAGCATATCTGGGACCTTCTAAAAAGGCGAGTACAATCTGTCCAACCACCTCAATAAAACATCAGAGAGCTTAAACCTGTGATCTCGG
Organism: Malacosoma neustria; assembly: GCA_963693495.1. Classification (NCBI taxonomy): domain Eukaryota; kingdom Metazoa; phylum Arthropoda; class Insecta; order Lepidoptera; family Lasiocampidae; genus Malacosoma; species Malacosoma neustria. Next base: position 13,630,199 of record OY856390.1, read on the forward strand.
CTGAGTGGGAACACATTCCACAGAACACTATTAAAGGCCTGGTAAAAAGCATGCCAATACAATTACATGTAGTAATCGCTGCCAAAGAAAGTCATACTCGTTATTAATTTTTATTTTTCAATGTCTTATTTAATTGATATAACATAAAAATACTTGCAGTCTTAATTTCATTATATACATAAAAACGTACACTTTAACACGACTTTCTGTTTATATTGACTAAAACACCGATTCCAGGATTTAAGTTTTAAAAACTATATTCTCATTGATAATAAGAAATTTGTAGTCATCTAAGCTAATGACATACGAAAAATATTAATATTATGCATTCATGCATGCAAAAAAATTCACCAGAAAGCATCTAAGCAATAAGATATGCCAAAAGGCGGCATAAGATTCGCCAAGTAACCGAATCAGTTTCACGATCTGTGCTTAAGATAATATGTATAAAATTTTAGCGTACCTTCGAAGGTTGAAACTTTTGTTTCAAATATCTCCAAGACACTTTCCCACGGCATACAATGATCAGAATCAGCTAACCTAACCATCTTCTTAATTAATAATTTATTGATGAGGAACAGTAGACAGGCTGACGGCCCACTTATAGACCAAGGATGGTTGTTTTGTCGCCTTTTACGACAGGCCGACCGTAGTCGTTAGTATGCTTACTACGCTCCTGCACGGAAAAATATCAACCAAGACAATACCTAATAATTTGTCAGTTGTCACCTCTATTTCAACATTAATCTTATATGATAATTTGCAATTACCTGTGGTCTATTAATTGGTTGATAAAATAAATTGTTTTATTTGCAAGACAGTCTGGACAATTACGTCGCATGACCATTTATGACTGGCGTCTATTTATTGATACTCGTAGGACTCGTATGAATATTTATAATCATAATTATAGTGGATAAAAGTTGAATATTGCGATTATGACTAATATATTGAAAACTGAATGATAGTAGCCAATTGAATAACATTCATAAATACGTGATAAAATCAACATAATTTTATATTTATATAAATAAAATGATATACGTCTGCAGTTGTGCGCACATAACGGCTACTAAACTACTGGATAGAATTAAATTTTCTAAGTTTTATTTCTCAGACACTTGACCTTTATCTATACAAATAAATAAAATTGGAGTGTCTGTTTGTAATATTAAAATAACTGTTTTTTACTAAGTGTATTTGGATGTATACACGGTACATATACCAAAACAATTTTTTTTACAAATTTTGTCTGTCTGTCTGTTTGTTCCGGCTAATCTCTGAAATGGCTGGACCGATTTTGACGGGACTTTCACTGGCAGATAGCTGATGTAACAAGGAATAACTTAGGCTACTTTGATTTAAGAAAAACAAAACAGTTTTAGTTAAAAATTATCATTTTCGGAATTATATTTTCCAATTTAAGTTGACCTCAGATTTATATCATCAATCATATGAAATAGAGTTCAGTTTAGGCTGGACATTTTAGGTTGTATTTCCAATTTAAGTTGACCTCACATATCCAAAAAATGCTGCCCAAAGTCAATATACCACGCGGACGGAGTCGCGGGCACAGCTAGTCAGAAATAAAAATTATTGTGATATCTTCATTTAATGTAAAGTTATTAAAGTTTTGAGAAATAATGATTTTCATGTGTTCAGTGATGTGTGTTTTCTTGTTGCGGAGAAATGGGGCAAACTCAAATATGTAAGATTAGTAATAAATAGAATTGTTGTGTCGGTGAACGGATTGATAGCGAAGAGCCTTGACCAACATCTCGATAGGCTCTTGCTTGGTTCCTGGCTGACGGGTCGGATGCAGACGACAGTTATTTTGGACACGGCACACGGTTTATTTTGTAAGGATGTTCCTGATTCTCTTTCCTTGACCGCTGGTAATTTGGACCTATGGACTCAGTGCTGAAACACGACTTTTGATATTTTTTAAAATACTTTCTATTCACATTCATGTTTATGATATTCATATGTTTTATAGAAATAATATTCTAAATTATGTTTTAATAAAAAAGAATCCGTAAAATAAAAAAAAAATACATTGAATTCTATGATTTTAATATTTAAAAATCTTTGATCATGTTCCATCCCATGACATCCCATGTGCGGCCCATAGTCCGTATGATAAGGAAAAACGTATTGAATCAATTTATAAAATTCTTTCAAAAGTTTTAATGTAAGACCATTGATTGAGAAACGAAAAAGCAAGCGGAAGAATTCCCAGTTATTAGAAAAGGAATTCCTTTTTTAATCAATCCACTTTAATTAAAGTGGACTGATACAGAATGAGTAGCAGATAAAAGAAGATATGGATAGGTCGCGTAAAAGATGATGGCGAAGAAAGGATAAATATTGAAATGACAGATGATAGAGGAGAGTGGAAGGAGAGAAAACGTTGTGTCTACCCCAATTAATGTGGTATAAGAGAAGGAAGAAGAGCTCTTCTAATATATCAGAATCCATAGATAATTATAAATCTCAATAAAATATTTTCAATGTTGCTTAGTCTAATCACCATAAACTTAGCGAGTTGACCAACTTGAAGGTAACAACTCGAAAGAGCGTCGTGGGCTTCCCACTTAAGAGGAAGGATGGCGTAATCTGAATTGGATAATAGCTACATTCGTAAAACAATAATATCTGGTTGATATGTAATCTGGAACGTCAAAAACAATAAATTATCTAATTATCTACGGCGAACAGTTATCATTTGTAAAGTGTCTTTTACGATTAGAGCATTCATAAATCATACAAAATGTGTTTTATAAAACTTTCTAAATTGATAAATATAAAGAATGTGATGAATTTTTGAATGCAATTTTTATCCGTGCAGGGGCGGAGAAAGAATACTAACCTCTGCGGCCGGGGTTGGCGTGTCGTAAAAGGCGACAAAACAACCCACCCTAGCTACGTGGTAGGACCTCAAGCCCGTCTGGATGGCGACCACCTTTGATCTTAAGTAAGACGCCATAATAACCTTGTGTTGTATTCCGGCATTAGTGACCCAAGTTCCTGTACCCTTAGGGGACAGCAGCGTGTTCGCGATGCTACTGGCGTTGCAAACACCCATATGCGAGGGTAACTGCTAAATTCTAAGCGGGCCATCAGCCTGTCTGCTGACCTATAGCAATAAAAAAAAAAGAATTCTCAATAGGGAATTTTTAATTATAGTTTCCTGCACTCTGTAAAAATATAACACTTTTTTTACAGACATACAAACATATACAATTGACATGAATACATAGATCAGAAACAACTATTTCTCTTCTTCTTCCTGCCCTTATTTCATATTATATGGGGTCGGCACAATATGTTCTTTCCTTCCACTTTTCTCTGTTAGTCATAATCTCATTATTCACACCCTTTTTCATCTCTTACCTACCTGTATATATACCTCTCCTCCTGCATCCATTCACTCTTAATTTAATCGTCATTAACTATTTGTATCATATGAACATTTTGTCGTTAGTAATTCAATCTACATACACCAAAGACCACGTGTGTAGCCGCTGATCTATTTATGACATCCGCATAGGATTTCGTAATTATGTTTAATTTGTTATATTTAATTACAAATAATTACTAAACTGACATAAAAGAGACTAGTTTTTGTTTATTTTAAGTAAGTTGAATTTTTAGTATTAATATAATTAGCTTACATTGCATAATCACTTCAGACAATTTGGTTCGACGAATAAACCATTCGCTATTGTAAAAAATATAAGCTCATTTCTTCAATTTGTGTTGAGGTCATTTAGTGTAATTATTATAAATATAATTAATTATCATAATAAAATTAGAATAACTGTAATATAATTAATTCTGCTGTTGGCAATACCATTAACATTTATAATCATCATCATCATCATCTCTGCGTTAAATCCCGATTGCAGCCCAAACTCTCGCTTCGGCGCCCGGGGTCCTCTTTCCGACTTTTTCTTCTCCACTTCGAACGGTCTTCAGCATCCCTGGTAGTGAGCCCATTGGCACGCATATCACCCTTTACGACGTCAAGCCAGCACTTTTTGGGTCTACCCCTCCTGCCGGGGCCTGGCGGGTGCGGCATGGCCAGACATTTGTTACCCACGTAAGAATCCGGTTGCCGTAAAACGTGGCCGTACCAACGAGCCGACACTCTTGTAATATATCCGCAATGTCACGGACATGAAGACTGCCGCGAATGCGGGAGTTCCTAACGCGGTCGTTTCGAGTCATTCCACACATCCACCGCAGCATATTCATCTCCGTGACACGCAGCTCTTGCTTGTGTCGCTCTAACACCGGCCACGCTTCACAGCCGTATAAAACATTTATAGTAACTTGAATAAAAGTTATTCAATCCTTTAGCATGTTTACGTTTCCAATTATAACCTAATAGCTGCAAAACAATGTTACTCTACCCTCGTCTCTCTTCTCCCCGGGGGGCTAACGGTATAATGAAACAAGATCTAAGAGGTGTTAAGTGTTTCTTAATTTAGTACAAATACTTCGGAATTAAATTACCATTGTCTTGTATTTCTTGAGTTGATGCCATATAAAACTCATTAAAATTTGATCACAAAAGGCTTGACACATTTTAGTATAGAGAAAGTGGTTATAAATGTATTTATAGCCGATGAAATAGAAAAATAACATGAGAAAGGGCTTCGGGCAGTAACAGAACACTGAGTTAGTTTTAGTGGGCATACCAGCGACGTACATCCCCCTTGTCAACATTAATGGCGCATGGAGACATTGTACGGGAATCTTAAATTACCCCGCAGCGAGTCCCCAAGCGGTGGGGTGTGCGATTCGACCTTCAAAACAAAAAAAAGTATTGATTATCTAGTTTTATAGTTTACATAAACTTCTTAAGATGCCCAGTAGCTTAGTGGCATTACACTCTGAGACTAATATAGAGGTCCCGGCTCTGAATCCCAAGCAGTTTTTCTCGTCAAATGTGCATATAATAGATTAATTGCATAACAACGGGCACAAGAAGGTTTGCAAATAGTTATCAGATGGCTACGGTCAATCTATCTCACTCTCAACTTGTCGAAAACACAGTATTTCTACTTCTAAACTAAATATTGGGAATTTAAATCTAAAAATACATTTATGTAAGACTTCAAATTCTAATTGCTCTTGCCTTTCTATAAGCAAAACAGATAATTTAAAGTATCTTGGGGTCTTCATTGATGAAAATCTAAACTGATGCACCCACATTGACCACATCACTTCACGAGTTAGAAAACTAGTTTGGAATTTTAATAAACTAAAATACTCAGCAGATTTTAATACCTTACGTACCATTTATTATGCATTAATCCAATTTGTTCTTAGTTATTGTATTCGAGTGTGGGGTAGTGCATTTGAAACACATATATTCATTGAGACAGAGCACAGCGTTCTCTACTTACAACTATTGCCTTTCGACCTTATCGCTTCTCTACCAAAATCCTATATGACCAATGTAATCTTCTAAGTGTTAGATAGCTTTACATATTCAACATCATACTAAGGCAACACCTGCGTAAGCGTATGATGATCATGTAAAAAATAAACGCATAGCATTTGCAAAAAGGCAGCAATGCTATAAATTAATCATTCTGTACAATAAGATAAATACAAAAAATAACATACATCCAATGTCTTCAGACGAGTTAAAATTCAAGTTAAGGAATTGGTTACAAACTCTTGACTATTCGGATGCTGAAGATCTAATATCCTAAATAATGAGTATCCTAATATAAACACACACTGATGAGCGCACTCACACACACAACTATACACACACACCCATACACCATACATACAAAAACGCGCGCGCGCATACATGACGAGTGAGCTATGGAATATGTATTATGTAGTCGGTAAAATAGATAAACTGTTAATATGTTTGAGTTGGGGCACTGATTTCCAACACACAGGTTTATTATACTTAGCTTAGAAGTCAAGGACTTCATCTTTTTTTGTTAAAAAATCTGTTAAATGAAGGTTTATTATTATTATTAATTGCCATGTACCGACGTTGACCGCAAACATTGCGAGGAAATCTGCATACCGTAAATACCGGGACGTGTAATCCGCCAATTCGTTCCCTCTAAGCCTGAGCCCAGCAGTGGGCTATTATTATTTATTATATACATATATAAATTTAAATATATTTTTATTAAGGGAACTCCTTTCTAGAAATTAACATTAACTTAAAAGCTTATTTTTCAGGGTTTTTTATTTATCAGTCTAGTGTTTAATTGTCAATTTTGTACATTCAAATCATCTTGCCATTGATTTAGTCAAGTAATACGTTGCGCACGCGTCGTATTGATATTTTTGCGCTGTTCATAATTTAAAGTAGTTTTTACCAGTGCGTCCCAGTTAATATTAAGTTTTTAAGAGTTTCAGCATCTCTCAAATATTTTTATAAAATAATTTTCATACCAAAGAGAATTAATGTGCATTAATTATATACAGGAAATTTATTAGTTACTGAAATAGTCGACACAGAATCTAATGCAATTTTCATGTTTGAATTGCGATTATTATTGTTAGTTATGTTATTTTGTTTTAATGGATTGTGTTTATATTTAAATTATTTAGGTTCCAGTTAATTGGGGAAGTTAGTGTTAGAAAGCAATGTTTAGAGTTAAGAGCATTTCACAAAACGGAATGTATTCACTCATACTCATCTATTTTTTAAAAGTTAAAAAACTTTGTATTTAGATAAGAACAGTGAGCCTTAGAGCCGGGGGCGGGACGTTTTAAAAGGCGACAAAACTAGCTATGTGGTAGAGCCCCAAGCCCGTCTGGATAGCAACCAGACGCTCCTAGAACCACTTGTATCTAAATATGCTGCCACAATAACTTTATATTGTACTAGCTGTGCCCGCGACTCCGTCCGCGTGGAATAGTGACTTTGGGCAGCATTTTTTGGATATATCTTATGGTTTATTTTGGATTACAAACCCTATAAACCCTAAAATATAAATTAATGAAATATACAAATTGCGTTCGGACCTGTAAAGTCCAGCCTAAGCTGAACCCTATTTTATATTATTGATGATATAAATCCAAGGTCAACTTAAATTGGATTATAAAAACCCGAAACTGATCACTTTTAACAAAACTATTTTTTTTTCTAAAATAAAAATAGCCTAAGTTACTCCCTGATATATCAGCTATCTGCCAGTGAAAGTCCCGTCAAAATCAATGCAGCCATTTCAGAGATTAGCCGGAACAGACAGACAGACAAAAATTGTAAAAAATGTTGTTTTGGTAAATGTAGCGTGTATACGTCCGAATGCAATTAGTAAAAAGCGGTTATTTTAATATTACAAACAGACCCTCCAATTTTATTTATTTGTATAGATTCCAGCATAAGTTGCACAGGTTCTGGTTTTTCTACTGCTGTTGCAATAAAAAAATAAGGCCATTTTACATTTAACGTTTTGTTCTTATAATTTTGTATTAATATACGAGTATGTGACTATCACGATTCGTTGAACGCAGTGATACTAGGACGAATTCTGACCCAATGCTTTCTTGCAGAACTCTCCATGCGGCTCACCGTGTGTTCCACTATATCGATCGGTGCGCCCTCCCAGCAGGCCGGAGTGGACTCTCGCATTGCAATCTGGTGCAGGTATTTACCGAAGCAGCCATGTCCAGTCAATATATAATAATATCACATTTTGTAAGTAAATGTGGCATCGCATTTTATATAAATACTATGCACCCGCCTTCGCTTCGCTTTGGAACTACATGTGCCGCTATAATAACCTTGTGTTGTATGTTAGTGACTAGGTTCCTGTGCCAATACGCAAATGTCGTGTTAGCGATACCCTTGGCGATACAAACCCTCGGCGACGGTTACTGTCTGCGACGAAGTCTGTCTGCTGTTCTACAGCAATAAAAAAAAACGAAGAAAATTATTAGTACTTAATTAAACACCTAATCATATTACAATTTTGATTTATTTAAGACTCCTTAGAAAACCGTTGGACTTTAGTTTTAACAGATAAACATACTTAATTTAATACACCAATAAAAAAAATCTAAAAATAGGCATACCTTTAAATGATGAGTTTTTTAATTCTAAATTAATCCGTCCCTTTCGTTTAGTGCCAATCAATCGTTCTAATTAGGACGACGGCTTCCTTGTTGCGCATTTACACCAATTAAAAGACTTTTTGGAGACCGAACTCTACATAAATAATGTAGAGTTCGGTCCCAGTCTTGGATAGAAATACATATGACAACATTGATCGGGAGTGTTAACAAAAAAATGGATTGCTTATTTAATAATGCCTTCTTGTCACAAACATAACACCGTTCGGTGCATTTTCGGGTCGGGATCTTATAAAAAAAGCAAATGTAACTATTCTATAGCGCCATGTATTATTTATATGTGTATATATTATGTATTTATTTATAAAAAAAAAGTATATATGTAGTTTATCCATTGTCTGGTACCCGTAACACAAGTGCTATTGTTGCTTTGGGACTAGATGACGCTGTGTAAATTGTGTCAGCATATTTATTTATTTCAAGTAAAAATACAGAAAAACGTAATGGCGTGTTAAATGGGGGAGGATGGGTCAAAATATTCCAAAAATTACGTAACAATTGAACTAATAACAGGTTAAAACCTGTTTATGCAACATTAACAAATACGAGTATTGTTGAATAGGAAACAATTAAACATTTTGGCTGCCGTTAAGCCCACATTTATTATGATGTATGACAGCTGCTTATAGCTTAATCTTATAATCCGAAGCTGTACATCGGCAGCGACACCGTGTGAGCACAAGTGTTGCCACCGTTACAAATGACCAGTAAGTTTAGTGTATTAAAAATACTTTTAAAATATATAATAATAATTAGTTGTTGTTGTAGTTATTGTACATAATTATATTTGTTATTGTCTTATGTTTTTTTACCCCTTGTGTAAAATTTATTATATTTACATTTTTATTTAAATACTTTTTGGTTTATTTGGTTGATCCGTGCAAGAGTAAAAATACTAACCTCTTTGGCCGGGGTCGGCCTGTCGTAAAAGGCGACAAAACAACCCTAGCCACGTGGTAGGGTTCCCTGGTTTTTAAATAGCACCCTAGCAACTAGCTAGGGTTGTTTAGTCGCCTTTTACAGGCCGACTCCGGCCACAGAAGTCAGTATTCTGTCTCCGCCCCTACACGGATAATCACCTCTCATAGAACTCCTTTGAACTAAAACTAATTCTTAGATAATTTACATTGTCACTTACAATCACTATCGTTATATTTTTCGCTATAAGTTTTAATTTACTGTTTCCCTATTAACCCGCGTACATAATCTCTCAGATTGAAACGTTTGATTTGTTGCCGACGGTAAGATATCTGTCATATGTTATGATTGCTAAGTTTTATACTCGACAAGGCGATGCAATATAATTTTATTATATTTAAATTTTATTTTATTACACAGTCCCAGTAGCAATAAATGTAACTTTGTGTACATTAATTAGAGTATAAAGGTTCACCAGTTAAAAGAAGAAGCAATGAACGAAACCCTGATCGTTTAACAGGTTCGATGACAGTCTGTTAAAACTAAATTATGGATACTAGACAACTGATAAAACATTGTGTGTATAATTATATATATTAGACATAAACATTCAGGATGAGAATCGGACCCGTCGCCTCCGCGCCTGCGGTTCCGACGTCCGTTAAGCCTTAGTCCGTTGAGAACGTTGAACCTCTCTCTCTTTCTAGCATAAACTAGAGAACCCATAACCCTTGGAGTACACATGTTCTTGGATTTGAGACAACTTTTTGCTAACGGCCTGCAAGAAGCTATTAGCAGGAAGTTGTTGCAACTTTTCGAAGATCGGACTGTTGTGACTTGGGCGAAGGCAAGATCTAGCAGTGGACTTCATCAGACCGATGACGTGTGTTTGAACTAAATTTCACGGTGGTCCTTTTCCTAAGGAATAACTTGTCTAACAACATTCAAATAACTTAAATCTAAACCAGATTAAAACAACCAACTTAGACAGCCAATTTGCTTCTAAATGGACACAAATCAGGATGGTGTGAAAATTATGTGTATTGAGGTAAAGGATATATTGAAATTGTATGTTATAAACAAGTTTTTATGGTCATTTAGCTTATCACAGCCATTGGCGTTACAAATATGGCGTATAATTATGCAAATGAAAGGTGTTTTTCATTATTCTATTTCTTATATTGAACGAGTGATTAGATCAGTGAGTTGTTTCATAGATTTTACGTTTTAGATAAAAGATATTTTAAAACAGGTCGGCTATGCATTTTATGCTGATGGATTGTGTAAAAAATTATATGGCGAAAAAAATGTGAATGTTGAGAAGACAGCTAACAGAGGAGATTAGAAGGAGAGAACATGTTGTGCTGATCCCATATAATGAGGGATTAGGGCTGGAAGAAGAAGGCCATGCATTATATAAGGCGTTGTTATTCGTTCTGCTTATTCACAGATCGCAAAGCAACACTTTTTTATTACTGTGAGACAGCAGATCGGCTGCCGACCCCCCTAATACAAAGGAGTCATTATCGCCAAAAATGTTAGCGGCGCCAGAGACATCGCCAACTTGCTGCCATCCTTTTTTTTTTTTTTTTTTTTTTTTTTTATACCGAGGAAAACTGTTACAGTTTCCACCAGCCTCCGGGGGAAGGCCGGTGGGGTATGTGGGATTACCTCCCGAGGGGGCTGCCTACTCCCCTCGGGCGGACCGGGGGCCAAGGCCGCCGGTCCTACCCACTAAAAACCCCGGTCGCCACTCTTGGCCTTAGAGGGGGCTTCGCAGGATCGCCTTTTGGCATTACTCTGCTAGGCCCCCAGCCAGACGTCTCCAATGAGGGTACCCCGAGTGACAGTTCCCGCTGCCGGCGGTCACACTAGACCTGCCGGTGACCAGACACAGAGTGTCCAGTCGGGGTAGGGCACCCTCCGTCTCATTGCCTTCGCCGGGAGCTTCCCCCGGAACTCCCGGCTGGCCGCTCTTACAAGAGAGCGACCGGCAACCCCTTCTCAGGGTGGGATGAGGTGCGCATAGCGTCTCCTTCCCCGATTCGTCCTACGCCGACGAATCGGTGGAGCCGCCGCGTCCTCCTCCCTCGCACGCTCGATGGCCTCCTTCTGCCGCATGACACTTTCAGCGAAGGAGACCACCGCGTTCCAGTTCCTCTCGCTGCGGAGCATTTGACCTACGATTGCCCGCAGCGAGAGGTCACCTCCCACCACACCCTGCAAATTAAACCGCTGGGGCCCCCAAGCGGCGCACTCGGACACCGTATGTTCTACGGTGTCTACTGGCGCGCCGCATTCCCAACAGGCCGGGTTCGGCTCCCGCCCCGCAATCTGGTGCAGGTACTTGCCGAAACAGCCATGGCCGGTCAGCACCTGCACCAGTCTGTATGTCAGGGTCCCGCTTGATCGCGAGACCCATTCCGACAAGTAGGGGCGGATTGCCTCAACAGTAACCCGGCCCGGCTCGGGAGGCCCCAGGATCCTTAACCAAGACTGGGTCAAGGCCTCCTGGGCGAGATCCCTGACCCGTCGCGACTCTTCCGGGCACAGCCGGAGTCCCCTCTCCCTGGCGTCGTGGCGCAGGCGGTACGTCTCTGAGAGGACAACCGCCTGCAGCTCCCAGGGCGGGTCGGCTGCCAGGAGTGCAGCCGCCCGCCAGGACACTGTACGGTACGCCCGAATGGCCCTCACGTCTATGACCCTCTGAGACCTTCTCAAGAGGGCCCTGCTACGAGACGTGAGGTGGTCTGCCCAGACAGGCGCACCATACATTGCCATGCTCCGCACAACGCCAGTGTACAATCTTCTCACGGCTGTGCCCGGCCCCCCCACATTGGGCAGGAGTCTGCCCAGGGCGGCAGCGGCCGAGACCAGCCTCGGGCACAATTGGGCAAGATGTGGCCCGAAGCTCCACCTAGGGTCTAGTGTGAGCCCCAGGTATTTCATCTGGGGCTTCACTTCGACCGCTGCGCCCCGGAGCACGATGCGTGCTTCTCGGGGTGGTCTTCTCCTGCGTCGTCCATGCAAAAAGAGGGCCTCCGTCTTTTCTACGGAGACCCTCAGACCGCACGACTCAATTCGGTCCACCACCAGCGAGGTGCTGATGGTGGATCTCCGGACTGCATCTTCGTAAGACTCACCCCGAGTTGCGACGAGGGTGTCATCCGCATAACACAACACCCTCGTATCGGGCGGGACTGGGCATCGTAGGACCCAGTCATACCCGATATTCCACAGAAGTGGTCCCAGTACCGACCCCTGCGGAACGCCGCACGCAACGCGCCTCCTTCGGACCCGACCGTAGCCATCCTCCCAGACTATGAAACGGTCCCGGAGATATGCCTCCAACAGCCTCCGCAGATACAGAGGCACTCCATGGAACCGGAGCGCCTCCAGTATCGTCTCGAACGGGAGGCTGTTAAAGGCGTTCGCTATATCAAGCGATACCGCCAGGACCACTTCTCCCTGACTCTCCGCCTCTTGTGATATGCCCTTCAGAGCGGTTAGCGCATCCAACGTGGAGCGCCCCGCCCTGAATCCGTACTGGGCGGCGGAGAGTCCCGGCTCTGCCGTGTCCAGGTGCTGGACGAGACGGCTCGCAACTACCCTCTCAAAGGTCTTCGCCGTCTCGTCCAATAGGACGATCGGGCGGTAGCCGGAGGGATCATCTGGGGAACGGCCCTCTTTGGGAATCAGGCAAAGCCTGCCCTCCCTCCACTGGGCCGGGAACTGTCCGGTGCTGAAGCACTTATCGAACAGCTCCCGAAGCCAGCCGCCAAGGTGAGTGGCGGCTTGGAGGAGCACTCTGCCCGGAATCCCGTCGGGTCCAGGTGCCTTTTTGGTGCCCTGAAGGTGTCGCAGGGCATCTTCTATTTCTTCCTCTGTTGTGGGGGGAGGATCAACGTTCTCCACTCTAAGCAGAGGGACGGCCATAGACGGGGGAGTGAATGCTCCCGGGCTCGGGAAGAGCCCCTCAATTATGCGATTGAGGGCCTCCTCCGATAGGGTCGCCGTTACCGGGGCGCCCGCAGCACGCATCTTCTTGCGCGCTGACTTGTACGGACGCCCCCAAGGATCCCTGTCAAGGCCCTCGAGGAGCTCCTCGTAAGCCCGGGCCTTCGCTTGGCTAATTGCCCGCTGAAGGGCTTTCTTGGCAGCATTTTGCTCCCCCTTAATCCTCCGGAGTTCTTCCTCGTCCGGCTGCGGATTCCGGTGTCGGTACCGGTGGACGGCTCTGCGGGCGCGCTGCGCAGCGTTGCGCAGCTCCGCTATTTCGGCTGACCACCAGTACACCTGCCTCCGAGCCGGACGTCGCCGGACCCGTGGCATAGCCGCCTCGCAGACCCTTGTGAGGGCCGTGCGAAGGCGACCGGCCGCCTCCTCTGCTGTTTCCCCCGCGGGCGCTGGGTATGCGTTATATACCCAGCGCTCGGCAATCGCCTGGACCTCAGCCATCTCTTTGTCGAGACGGCCGAGTGCCCAGCGAGGGAAATTTTCACCTCTTTGCGGCTGCGGAATGCTGCGGAGGGGGGAGACGCTGAATCTGATGTACAGATGGTCAGATAGCGTCTCTACCTCCTCCTCGACATGCCAGTCCACCACCCTGCATGCGACCACAGGAGTGGCGAACGAGAGATCCACAATTGAACTGCCCTGTGGTCGCACGCAAGTGGGAACCGCCCCCCTGTTCAGGAGGACGAGGCCACTCCGCAGCGCCCACTCTTCTACGGCCCTACCTCTTGCATTGGTGGTAGGACCGCCCCAGGCTCGGGATTTGGCATTGAAGTCACCGAGGACCAAGGTCTTCCTCGGCGGCATCCGGCCGACGGCGGCCCCGACGGAGTCGAGAAATGACTCGAACTCCACCAGGGGGCGGTTGGGGGAGAAGTACACGCCAATAATGGCGAAATCACCCCAACCTGCCGCCGCATATCCCGACCCATTCTCCAGGAGTTGGAGAGGAAGGCTTTCACCTGCCCGGGCGGTCACTGCCACCGTGCCGTCCCAGTCACCGATCCAATTGTCACGGACCGGGACGAAGTAGGGCTCTGCAATAACTCCAACATCACCACCCCACTCCGCGAGGGACTGCAGGAAGAGGTCCTGCGCCCCCGCGGAGTGGTTAACGTTCCCCTGGAGGATGCGCATGCCCCCTACGCTATCCATTGACAGGGGCATCCACAACCTCCATAACCGTCGGTTCTGACGCTCCCTGTCGTGGCAGGGAGCGCCAGATACCCTTAACGTTGGGGGGGCGGCATTCTTTGCCCCCCATCACGTGGGTCGCCGTTTTGCCCGCATCAGCGCAGACGGCGCACCGCGGGGGCTCGTTGCATTTGTTGGACCCATGTCCCGGCTTCCCACACCGGAAACATAGGTCCGACCTATCCACTTGCGAGGGGCACATCGCTTTGGTGTGCCCCATCGAGAAACACTTATAGCACCGCCTGGGGAGCGGCTCGAGGAGCCTCACTTGGGCCGCCCCCCAGCCGATGCTGAACTCCCCGGTACGAGTGAGCCGAAGAGCTCCCTCGATGGGGCACTGGGCAATTGATGAGCCCAAGCCCCCTGGTCCCTGCCTGATCTCCGAAACCTTGAGGGAATCAGCAGGGACCTGTGCTGCCTCCGCCAGCGCCGACAGAAGGCGCTCCTCCGTGACGGAGACAGATAGCCCGTGTATGTAGAGGCCAGTTCTTTTGGCTGGCCTCGACACGAGCCCTCTGTCCCCAAGGACCACCTTCATACGGGAGGCAAGGAGGTCCGCCTTCTCCTCCTTGCCCTCCCCCTCAACCTCATATAAGATGCTGCCATCGGCAGCTCGGCGACTCCTAAGGCCCCTTTGGAAACCCAGGTCCTTAATTTCCACCTGGGTCTCCGCTATCAGGGCCAATTGTGGGAGAGAAATCCCCCTCTCTGAGGCGGCCGGTGGCAGCGAGAGTTGGATTACTGCCACCTTAGGGGGATCTACCCTTACCTTTTTCTTTTTCCCCCCCTGCTGGGTTTTGGGGGGAGAAGCAGAGGGGGCCGGAGGCGCCGTGGCACTGTTGCCCTTCTTTTTCTTCCCCTTTTTGCGGGCCACCACCGTCCATGCCTCCCCGAGGGGTCGCAGGGGAGGCTGGGGCTCTATGGCCGTCTGCCCCCTCCTGGGTGGCAGCTGGGGGAAGTCTTCCCGATTCCACCTCGCATGATAAGTTGGCGGGTGGAAGGCGGGCCACGGCGACGGTACGTACGACGGGCCCGCTGCTCCATACATGG
The DNA here is from genome assembly GCA_963693495.1 of Malacosoma neustria. Lineage (NCBI taxonomy): Eukaryota > Metazoa > Arthropoda > Insecta > Lepidoptera > Lasiocampidae > Malacosoma > Malacosoma neustria. The sequence goes on from OY856390.1 coordinate 13,645,496, forward strand.
GAGGTGGTGGCGGCGGTATGGTGGGCCGGACAGGAGGTTGCGTTCCTGGTGGTCCAACACCACGCGCCGCCACATGTCTCCGGGCCCCTAGCGTCCTGGGATGTAGGGACGCTGGAGCACGGGAAACCTCCGGTTCGGTAAAGGGCCCGGGAGTCTGGGCCGCCTTCTTTTTCTTCTTCTTCTTCTTCTTCTTCATGCCCAGTCTCCCAGGCTCCTGGGCTGCACCCATCCGGGGTTCCTGGGCCGGGGTTGCCAGGCGCTTCCCCTTCGCCACGCCCGCCAAGGGACCACGCGGTCCCCCAGTCGCCGCCCCAGTAGCGCCCCCAGCAGGCGGCGTCGGAGGCCTGATCGCCCCTAGCAGATTCTGGGACGCCGAGACCCCATTCTCTCGTCTGGCGTCCGCAGCGAGGGGGGGCCTTCTCCTGATCGCCGGCAACAGACGCTCCTCGAGGCCCTCAAAACGGGCCTCGATCAACCTCCCTACCGTCTCTAAGACCGACCTCTTCAGGTCGTCAATGTCAAACCCGGTCACGATGGATGTTGGTACTGCGGCCGGGGAGACGGCAGGAGGGGGGGAGGAGCGCCTATTGGCCGTCGCCTCCGCGTAGGCCTGCCTCTGCGCCTTGAGCTCGCCCTTGACAGCCGCGAGCTCGCGTCTGAGGCGGTCGTTGTCAATCCGGAGACGACGGTTTTCTCCGCTTTCTGATTTTTCCGCCAGGATCTCCACGATGTCTGTGATCCTGGCGGCCGACGCCTTCAGCTGCCTGATGAAGGTCCCTTTCAGGTTGCCCGATCGAGTGGCAACAAGCTGAATTTGGGACACTTCATGGCCCGCAGCGGCCCTGAGCCGAACGAGGTCCATGGACTCCAGATTTTCTGGGGTCTCCTCGGTCGACTCAAATTCTATGTCTGCTGTGGGCACATAAAAACTCCCCGACTTGTTGTATATGCGCTCCAGCATCCGCTCCCCCATAATTTTCACAGATTCCCCGACATTGAAGTCCGACTCACTGTCAGGGCCGGGGGCGGCGCTGGAACGCCTGGAAATAACTACTTTCCCCCCTTTGCCCCTACGCGCTCTGAGGGTACTTGTTGCCCTTGTATCGGGGTCTGAAACCACCGCTCTCGCAGCAGTCTCGGCCCCATCCTTCACCTTAAACCTTTTGTCCCCCGTCTCGTTGCTGATCCTGATCTCCTCGGATCCATCCTCGTAGGACATCCTTCTGGCGGAAATCGGAGGAAGATCAGCACACGAGATGGAGGAATCTGACTCCTTATCTACCTCTTTCCTCCTTGTTCTTAGAGACCTCCTCAGAGGTCTGCTCTTTCCACTACTATTGTCTCTCTCCCTATCTTCTTCCTCCTGTCTGCTACTTCCTTCCTTATTATTATTAAGTTCAACCGAATAATCCATGCTCATGTAATTATAGGTTTCATCCCATTGGCTCCCCACCCTCCATGGAGTCCGCAAGTGGGGACGACCCAGGCGGAGCAGAGCTCTACGCAAGGGCCGCCAGGGCTACCAACGGGATATAGGGGTAGTCGGAGGCGGTGGGTGCGGTATCCGAGGCATGAGAGACGCAGATGGTTAGGCCACGAAACTCTTGCCTCATCACCATGACCTCCTACCTGACGACCTTCCCTAGCCGGGTGTGTTTGACACTACCACCCATGACCATTTCCCTGCAGCTGGCTAAGCTACAAGGCAGCCGTCTGGTCAGAAATCCGGGCCAAACGGGCGTGTTGCCGATGACAGGTTGCCCATCTACACCGGCTCAGCCTCGCAGGATCCCATCATCCCGACGTACGGCTCCGCTGCGTAGGCCGTAACGCAGGTGGCTGTGACACGCCACCCCAGACCCAACCACAAAGTCTAGGGCAAGGCGTAACATCTTCGGTCGGAAGTGGTTGCAGTGAGAGAACGGCCGTGAGTGTCGAACGCCAATCCAGGGCATAGAGCGACATCAAACACCCCCAGCCACACCGACACACAGCCGACCCGACCCAAGATGAGGGAATTGGGGAAAGGATGTGGGAGGTAGACGGGAGGAAATGTAGGACTCCGTTGCCTCAGACGGGAAGGGGAGTGAGGCAACGAATGCTCGGGCACCTCGGGTACGCACACCCGTGCACTCCTCGGACAGAGAAGCGCCCCTGAGGGCAAACTTGCTGCCATCCTAGGGCAACTGGAACCTGGGCCACTTATGTTGGGACACAAAACAAGGTTATTATAGCGGCATATTTCAAAATCAGGAGTGGTTACCATCCAGTCGGGGTTAGAGTCCTATAACATAGGGTTGTTTTGTCGTCTTTTGTAGTCTGCAGCTGGCCGCAGGGGTCCGTATTCTTATTCCGGCTCTGCACGGAGAAAGAACGCTTAAAATAAAAGTGGTTATAATTCAATGCTGATGCTATCCTACCCAATATCAGGTTTACTGTAAGCTTATGAAAATTGTAAGTGGGTTCTTGGTCCAATTAAAGTTGTGTTATTTGCCAACACTCCTCGTGCATTTGAATCGGTCATTCCGAGTCCGTCGTCTGCCTCCCTTATTACTAATAACAACTGATAATTTGCGTGCCACGGCGCCGACAACCGCGCAATACAATCGTGTCACCTAATTGTTCAACTTGTGGTACGAACAGAACGAGGAATTGAGCTGAGTTTTGATATTTATTTAATTGCATAATTTAAAAAAATAGCAACCAAAAAGTTGTTTAATTATAAGTGATATCCGTGCAATCTAAACTTTATAGCAAGACATGTGGAAAGTCGCAGAGCAAATAGTTCAGAGAACGGTGTCATAGAGGCATATTTTGAATCTAACGTTGCGAACTTAGATTATACATATGCAAGCTATAGAGCACCCGTTAGCGAGTATGAACTGTAAGCACGGGTTTGAACAGTATCAAAGTCGCGAGGCGACGCTATTAGTCACGAAGGGTCGAACGCGCTGATTGTTTCTCCCGCCGATATTTATTTAAATTTAATGTTATAATGGTGAAATGTGCAGTACCAAGTTGTAAGAATGATTTACGGAAGCAAACTAAAAAGAACAATAATATTTCTTTTCATCGGTAAGTAGTGTTTTGATAAGAAAACATAGATTTTAAGAAAATTACTCAGGGTGAGAAAGGGTGTTGCGAGAGGCGCGCGGATGGGTTCACGCAGCATGCGTTTCCGCGCCTCTCGCTTCCGAACTTCTCAGCATTGGAGCTATTTCTGTACCACGTTGTACTCGAATATTATGTATTAACATGATTTTTTTATTTCTTTATTTTTTTTTTCTTTCTTTATTGAATTTAAGAAAGTAGACTCTCTAATAAAAATCCTTGCGCAGCTTCGTGAAAAACAACTAATAACACAAGAACATAATGATATGCAATATGGCTCTTAGTTTAGTTACCGAAACTATGAAATTGTTAGGAAAAGATATATTTTCATGTCTTTTTGCACACATATTCCAATAATCGCCATGCAGCAACCATTTGGTTTATTTGCTGCATGCTGTCATTCAAAAATATATTGACATTAGAATAAATTCGATTAGGCAAACAAAACGACAAGTTTATAATTTTTTTTTGTTGTCGGGGAAAAACCTCTCTTGACGGGTTCCCCCGGCCCGGGGGGACCGAGGGATATGTGGGACTCCGGGAAAGATGTTTGGCCATCCGACTACCCACTAAAAAACCCCGCTGTTCTCCTATCGCCTACGCCCGGGCCCACGGATATATGGCCTGCCGATCTCGTGGCCCGGGCCGCCGCCGGCCCGCCCTTTGTCTTGAGGCGGGCCCCTTCTAAAGTGTTGGCGCCAGGGGGTCAGGATTTCGTCCCCCCGGCGCTCTCCTAACAACTCTAGGGGTTGAGGGGGCCGCGGAACAGCACGCAGCCCTCACCCTTGCGGCAATGGTGCGGGCGGTGGATCCTCCCCCGAGGGGCCGCCCGCGGCCGCTTTTTACGGCGGCCGGAGGTCTTTATTTGGACAAGTTTATAATAAGTTAACCCTTTTTAAGGGGCAGTAAGTTAATTAGTTTTTTTTGTGTTATTTAATTATTAAAATCAGTTTTCATTCTTTTTTTACCTTATTAAATTAAAATTATTTATAATATGCAAATCTTATTACCCTTAAGTACATACTTTTGTGAAATATACTTTTATTATTATTATTTTTAAAAATCATAACTGTGTTTTATTGATCTGCTAAAACCTAAATTTTACTATATACTTACCTAATACTTGCATACGAGTACATCAATCGTGGCACATCACTATTCGACCGCTACATCAGGTATCAGTATTTAAAGAACATCTGCTAACACTTGGCATAATGGACAACAAGCGATGCGCGCGCTCTATAGCTTGCTTATGTATACTCTCAAGGTTGCGAATGATTAATCTCTCTCAATAAGAGCGAATAGAGCAAAAAGTCGACAAAAAGACGCTCAGATGTTTACATATATAAAAAAATCCTAAATAGTTAATGTGAGATACATACAAGAATGACTCTACGTATGCTTTGTGTATAAAATATCTAATTTTATAGTTGGCACAGCCTCTCCACGGAAAGCTTTGTTCCGATCATTTATCGAGATCGCGCTAAGTCCACTTGACCGCATGTTTGCGTTGTATCACTTCAGTAATTATGCATATAGATCGATAACTACTACAACACACATTCCTTAATCTATTTTATAACAACGGCAAGTTAGGTATTTTTTACCAAAAGTAGCGTTTACGTTGCGCATTCCTCTCATTTGGAATGAGGTTTCGGCTGATGTTTTCCTGACGGTGAAACAAAATATGGTGAGGAAACCTGCATCATCAATCAATCACCAATCCATTCTGGATAAGCGTGTCGCCAGTCTATTTTCTGTTGCTCTAGGGGGAGGTCCAAGCAGTGGGATGATATGGGCCGTTATAATTAAGTTGAAGTAATAACAATGTACCTGTCGCTTTTCTAGTATAATTTTTTTATTGCTGTAGGCCAACAGATAGGCTGACGGTCCCGCTTATAATTCAGCAGTTACCGTCGCCTATGGGTGTCTGCAACACCAGTGGCATCGCTAACACGTTGCTGTCCCATGGGTACAGGAACTTGGGTCACTAATGCCGGAACACAACACAAAGTTATTATGGCGGCATAGTTAAGACCAAGGGTAGTCGCCATTCAGATTGCTTGGGGCCCTACCACGTAGCTAGGGTGGGTTGTTTTGTCGCTCTTTACGACAGGCCGACCCCGGCCGCAGAGGTCAGTATTCTTTTTCCGCCTATAGAGAATGGATAGTGCATTTGCTACTACCACCATTTGCTACCATGACGGCTTGTCTTAGCGTTGAATCCCGGTTGCAGCCCAAACTCTCGCTTCGGCTCCCGGGGTTCGTTTTCCGACTTTTTCTTCTCCGCTTCGCACGGTCTTCAACATCCCTGGTAGTGAGCCCATTGGCACGCATATCACCGCTTACGACGTCAAGCCAGCATTTTTTGGGTTTACCCCTCCTGCCGGGGCCCGGCGGAGGCGGCATGGCCAGACATTTATTTCCCACGTAAGCATCCGGTTGCCGTAAAATGTGGCCGTACCAAAGGAGCCGACACTCTTGTAATTTATCCGCAATGTCACGGACATGAAGACTGCCGCGAATGCGGGAGTTTTTAACGCGGTCCTTCCGAGTCATTCCACACATCCACCGCAGCATATTTATCTCCGTGACACGCATTAGAAAAAGAACATCATAACTGGTACAATATATAGTAATAGTTCAGCAAAAAACAAACTTGGAATCGAAACGTATTTCAAATAGTGTCGACTACCAAAAAGGGATCACCGCTCTCATAAACACGACAATGAGTCACAGTTCTATCACATCCTGATTAAAATAGGCGACTTCCTCAAATCTAATATTGGCCACGAACGTCACTCGTCGCGTAATTACAATACACGAACAAAACGGTGGCATTTCGAATCGCCTTACAGCTGAACGGGGCTTAACTTTTTCCACTGTTTTATTGGACTGCAACGTGTATGCTGCTTGGCGATATGCCATCGAGTGATTTCGACAGTATTGAGAAGAAGATCACCATAATTTAGACGGTTAATCTATATCATCTGATGTTTATATGAAGCAGAGCTTAGGATCCATTGTGTGTAGATGAAATACATCGTCTATATTTGTAGGGAGAAATTTCCAGAGCTTTCTAATCTCTTGCCAGTTTTTAAAGTATTTATGAGAAGACAGAAAAGAAAAAAAATTATTGTCTTTCTTTGAACGTCTGGTAAGCAAATAAGGTAGCATCATAAATACACGAATCACTAATGTTTTCATCAGGTAATCATATCAAATAAACTAGACGATAAAGAATGTCAAAAAGATTCTGCTTGATTTCAATACAAAATTCGTGTAGCTAAATTCATCTGATAGTCCCGCGTCGATTGTTGACGTTGCCAATATTTAGTTTTGAAAATGTCCAACGAGCGCTGTTCGAAATTTAACTAAGTCATTAACTATACCTGAAACCTTTGTATTAAGTTATTACGGTCAATAAATAGTTATCATAACTATTTATGAAATCCAAAAAGCTAGTTCCACTTTCTAAACGGAGTTTCTAAGATATTTAATATAGTAGCTATCAAGGGCGATCGGCGAATAACAAACTATTACAAGTTTTAGAAGGTAACAGCGGTATCCGCAAAGTGTTTAGAAGATAGCCGTAATTGGCCAGTTACGTCTAATAGCTCGTGGAAAATATAATAGTTGTAGGAAGTAAGCTTTAGCTAAATAACTAAACTAATATAAACCCTGTTACTGTACTTGAATGTTTCAACAAATGTTACCGTTTATGTATTTTTTTAATGTTTATATTATATTAATTAATTACCACTACCATATATAACTACGTAATGCAAATATATAACCACCGTGGTGCAATAGCTTTTGCACGTCGGAATGACTGCGAGAGTCATGACTTCCATTCCTGTCTCGAGTATTTACATATAATAATTTCCAAAACAATTTTATAAGTAGTATACCATTTGTGTAGTACCAATATGACAAACGCTCTGCTGCTTACTTACTACTTATTGGGTAGTTTTTTTGAAACATACTTATTTTTAAAATTGTTGCTAGCCTCCATTTTTGTTCAGGACTCAAGGTTTTTGAGGCGATTATATTAAAATTAGATATGCCACATCTATTTTTTACAGGTAAATGATTAATTTACGAGAAAAGAAAGTACATCTTTTAAAAAAATAAGGAATTATAATGGAGGGAATCAGAAACACAGCTCAGAGTTTGTAAAAAAACACCGTGAAAATACTGGTCCACTTAACATGTTTACTAATATAATAATATTATAACATACATATGTAAAATTGATTTTTACACGTTCATTGCTTCACGGTTCACATAAAAGGAAGAAAATTCATATAAACATTTGTTGAACTTTGTACGAAAGTCGGAACCTGAGTATTTATCTTGATCGCGGAGGAACAATTGTTCATGTTTTATTCAAACCGATGCTGCTCGTGATATGCCTCTGATATTTAATTTCGTTGCAGCTATTTGCTTCAGTGGAGAAATATTTAGATACGCGCATTTTTAATTTGACGTGGAATTTGGGCTAATCAAGAAACATAAATACAGTAAACTGTTATTGTGGAAGGCGGGTCGGATAGCATAACCCTCCAGCCGAGAGATAGTAGAGGAACACTGGAGTGGTTTTACTGGATACCCACCAGCGGTGTGCTTCCCTTTGTAAACTGTGGGAGCGTATCCCACGGGAGATCCACATTATCCCGTCGAGCTTCTAAACTGTGCTCCAAACTCAAGCTCCTAAGGTGTGAGATATGCATTTCCACCTCAAAACCAAAAAAAGACCCCCCCCCTGTTGCTTTATGTTATTGGGCGAAACTAATACCCGTTGTTTTTCGTTTGAGTAAAATGGACATAGGGACTAACTCGGTAAACGCAAAACAATTGTTTTTAAAATTAGTAGATATAATGGGACTGACATGTTTAAAAGAACAAAGTCCCTTAAAAAATTAAAATTAAAAAAGTACTGTAATTAAAGTAAGATTTGCTAAAATATGATTTCCATTTCAGCCATCGTGGTCCTTAATGGATAAAAAAAGAAAATTATTACGTCAGAGTCTTGCTAGGACGATAAAGCTCTTCACATGGGTACCAAGTAATAGGTACAAAGGTGTTTTTAAATGTTTGTATATTTTAAATACTTAAAAACTTTTGCAAACTAAGGTACATGTGAGACTCAGATATATATGTATGTCATCATCATCATCATCATCTTAGCGTTGAATCCCGGTTGCAGCCCAAACTCTCGCTTCGGCGCCCGAGGTCCGCTTTCCGACGTTTTCTTCTCCACTTCGCACGATCTTCGGCATCTCTGGTGGTCAGTCTATTGGCACGCATATCAACCCCTACGACGTCAAGCCAGCACTTTTTCAGACATATGTATATGTATGCGTATGTAGATATATCTCCTATTTTCTCACATATAAGTTTATTTCATTAATATGTCTCTATTCTATGAAGGTTAACTTGAGATCGCCTCAAGCGATAAGGCCGCTATTTGTGTAATGCACAATATACTACAAAGTCTATAAAATGTAAATTTTTGTGCGTTAAATAATATAGAATCAATAAAATATGTAGTACTAGTTGATATAGAAAACGTTGTTCTGCCGAAAAAAAAAAACATTTTCGCTAATAAAGCGGCATACTTTTTTCCTTTCCTTTTAATTCTTCTCCAAACTCCAATCTATCTCTATACCGAAATTAATCAAAATTGGTTTAGCGGTTTAGGCGTAAAAACGTAACAGACAGACAGAGTTACTTTCACATTATACACAATAAAAATACTTCACAACAGAAGAGACAAAAGCAGTAATAATCCAAATCTCATTACCCAATTTAAATATTAATAAACACGTAAAATCGTTATCAGTAATCGCGATTCTGAGGCGCCGGATTGGGTCAATGAACTTTATCACTTATCACTCTTATCGTTTCGAAATTCATCTGTCACTATGAGCGTAAAGTTTGTTCTAAAAGTCTTTCACCGGATGAGAGATAGTGGATTGTTTATTGTGTTATTAAACTGTCAACGAGTACCTTAATTTGGGACATACTCTAGCCAAGACCAGCACAGTACCTTATCAATTATGATCTTCACTGCATAGATCAGTATTTAGTATGGACAGTTCAGTTTTTTAATGAAAATAAATTACTTTCAATAAAATACTTCAAAAATAAAATCAAAATTAAAAATTACCTAATAAATTAGGTAATTTTTGATAGATGAATCTTATGCCGTAACAAGGGAACAAGCTGCGTCGTTGCTCTGCAGGGTTCGAACCAGTTCAGACAGTATCCTGAGAACTAAAGCTGGCAGACATGGCTCTGCAATACTTAATTACAATTTTTAGGAAATGTGACAGTAACACAGCAATTGTGATCAAATTATAGGGTAAGACTAACATTATTAGATTTAAGATATTATGTATTTACTAACCTTTATGAATTGTAACGACGATTCGAAAATAATAAAAGAGTGGCAAATAGATAATAATAAGAAGACGAACGCTACCTTAGCCATCGGCAACTGACACTGGACTTTCCGTTTTGGTCGCGTCAGCCACCAGTGGGTGAAAATATACCACATGATATAATAAATTTACATTATATTTGTTCATAAATTATTAATCCTACTGAGAATCTTAAAACAAATTTTGGTATATGTAAAACTAAACTTGGGGATAAGTAAGCTTGGGGATAAATTTTTGAAAAATATGAATTAAATACTTTAAAAGATAATAGGGAAAGATGGCTTTTTACAATCCGTGCAGGGGCGGAGAAAGAATACCAACCTCTGCGGCCGGGGTCGGCCTGTCGTAAAAGGCGACAAAACAACCCATCCTAGCTACGTGGTAGGGCCTCAAAAGCCCGTCTGGATGGCGACCACCTTTGGTCTTAAGTATGCCGCCATAATAACCTTGTGTTGTGTTCCGGCATTAGTGACCCAAGTTCCTGTACCCTTATGGGGCAGCAGCGTGTTCGCGATGCCACTGACGTTGCAAACACCCATAGGCGACGGTAACTGCTAAATTCTAAGCGGGCCGTCAGCCTGTCTGCTGTCCTACAGCAATAAAAAAAAAATCCAGAAACTCCTGGCAAATCATTACCCTTAGCACGAATATGTCGATACTATCATATAATTAAAACATAAAAGTTAAATTCTGTATGAAAATCCAAACCGTGAGCGTTTTTAAAACTAAAATTCGACAGCACAAACATTCCACGCTCATCGAATAGTTTAGCTATACGAATGTTGTATTGAAATAGGCAGTATTTTTTTATTCGCTATCGTATAGTTTACTCGATACGTTTACGTAACGCAAACGTTAGTGATTCGTGGTAGTCGGTGGTAGGGGTTCATAACATTATTGGTCATAGCCACGACCATACAAGATACGTAGCATTTGAGCTGTGTCATGACGGCATGATAAATGCATTTTATCACCCACGTTACATCAATTGCATAAAATTGTATCATGTACAATCCGCGTCATCAAAAGATAACAAACTGCACTATAAATATACGAGAGGCGCACCGAACGCCCCAGATTTGATGAAATGTGGCGAGTTATTAATACATCACTCCGAATACTTCGTGCAGACTCTCTGTCTGAGAATCGAATAGGGTATTTGACCGGAATCATTACAAAAAAAATTGGCAAAACACCAATTTGTCACATATATATTTCTATACAATTTCGACTACCCACGTACTTTTCTGGTATCACGCGAAGTCTGTGCGAAATCGTTGAATACTTTCGTTTATTGATGTGGATTAGGGAGGAAGAATTAAGCAGCAAAGCACTTATGGATTAACTTTCCTCCACACAGACGCGGGACGGGAGTTGAACCAGTTACACTGACAGGCGTTTCGACATATGATAGCCTCGCCACGAATATATTCTAAGGACATATGGATGTAAATGTCATCTTAAGATATGTAAATGATGGATACAATTGTACGGGTTCATAAAGTGCAGAACGTGGATAATAATATGTGGTTGAGAAAGAAGTATGTCGTTAATGAGGTGGATTGGAATAGAGACGATGCTTTGAACTAGGTACACATAGATGGTACTGACTACTGACAGTAGTGACTAGACTTTACCAAATTAAGCTCCAATATTCCATTTATATTGTTGTATGTATTTCCATTATTAAAGAAAGGATACTATCACATGTTGACACGCAGTTGTGCCCGCGGATTAAAAATGAAGCTCTCAAATTCAAAACCTGCCGTTTGTCTGTCTGTTGAACTCTAGCTATAAATTTTTTTTGTTAGATGTAAATGTATTATATACAATTATTAAATTATTTATATTATGAAATAAAATTACCACCGCTGCATGTATGGTTGTTACAAGGAGAAGCGGCAAGAAACTTCTCAGCAATAAGTCTAATTTTAGTATATATATTTTTAATTCTATGTAAATTCAGTTGTAAGTAGTATGAAAAGTTTATAACTTATTGACGGGACCTATTTTTTTGGCATAATACTGATGTTGGCTTTGAACTCACTTCCCACTACATTGACTAATTCTGCCATTGAATTCAATTTCTTTAGCTTATTTCGGTAAATGCAATTAATTATACCTATATTCTGAAAAAGCTTTGCACCGGACGTCAAGGTTTTGGATGCAATTGCCAAAAATAATCATAAATTCGATAACAAATTGCTACGTACCGATGGCGACGGAAAATGTTGTGAGACCTGCTTCGTGAGATCACAGGTATGTGGAACCTGATAATCCGCCTTGCAGTAGCAAGGGGAGTACACTGCCCCTCTACGGGGAGCCCGAGCCTAATAGTGGGTCGTTATGGGCCATTATTATACTATTCATTGTTAAAAATAACGTTATTTAAATTGGATAATAATGTTGTATTTCTTTATACACCCGTAAATGAACAATCAATGTAGTATTTTTTTATAATCTTTAAAATGTTTACTTACTAGATTTAGTTATGAATCAATATCATACATACCATGTTTTAGATTATGATACCTAGTATTTAATTATGGTATGAATGACTGGAAAACGTTTTGTATGTTTGCATAAAAACTGCTTCATTTATATTACGAACATTATTATCTTGACCAACTAGATTCGACATTAAAACATTTAAAAATAAGAAATGAAGAACGCGCGTCATGAATGTCAGTTCGTTGTAAATAATCTTTATATGTTTCGTATTTTAGTAGAATTATTTTTTATATTAATTATAAATTTTTACTGTATCGCTCCACAGTGTTACTTTATTGTAGTATCAATAAATTTTATACATCCATAAATATTAACGATTTGCTTATATGATCACAGCGATCGCTCTCTCCACAAAATAATCTACAGATATAAATTTAGCCATGTTTATTCTGAAAACATTCCAAGGAGATGTTCTGTTTTCTTTATAAATATAGTGAACTGCTTCTCTTCTATTATCATATTTTGTTTTAGTTATAACATCCCGGGAGTATTAACCTTTTTGGCAAGGCCGAAAATGAGAAGGACAGCCAGATATGTTAGACGGGGAAAGAGTATCACTGAAATGATTTATCCCAAATAGTGTTCTGCTAATAGGTGTATGACTTCTTTTATGTGGGTGCCAAATTCTTCAAACAAATACATACTTACATCGTTATGTAACATGTCTTCATAATAAGTTTGAAATAATATTGACTTGAAATTGAGTTCACCAATATCGCCTCGTAAACTCTGACTCGAATTTTGAGTTATTTTTATTGCTGAAGATAAGTAGACAGGGTGACGTCCCACTTTATAGTATGATTAGGGACACATTTGTCTGACGTGTCGTGTCGTGACGCGTCAGAAGCATATCGGTTTCATACATTTAAGACAGATGACAGAACGAGTCACGACATACAAATGTGTCCCTAACATAAGATGTTTGCGATCTAATGCGAACCCAGAACACTTGTGTTGGAACACAAATTTATTATGGCGGCATTCTTATAGACCAGGGGTGGTTATCAACCATACACACTTTGGGTCCTACTACCTAGCAAAGTTTAGGGGTTAATGTTGCAAAATATCATCTACATCCACGCGTTTAAGCCATAGAGCTCGGGATTTGAGGAGTGTCAAAAATTAATCTACTCACCGTTTTACTTGTCAATGGCATTTCATAAATAAATTTGGTATCACAGGAGCAAATACCGTCTGAAGCACTAAACGCGAAGAGAAACCCTTTTTTTTTTTTGGTCGGGAAAAACCCTCTCTTGACAGGTTCCCCCGGCGGAACCGAGGAATATGTGGGACTCCGGGAAAGATGTTCGGCCATCCAACTACCCACTAAAAAACCCCGCTATTCTCCTATCGTCTACGACCGGGGCTACGGATATGTGGCCTGCCGATCTCGTGGCCTGGGCCGGCGCCCGCCCTTTGTCTTAAGGCGGGCCTCTTCTAAAGTGTTGGCGCCGGGGGTCAGGATTTCGTCCCCCGGCGCTGTCCTGGATCAACAGTTGAGGGGGGCTGCAGAACAGCACACAGCCCTCTCCCTCGCGGCAAAAGTGCGGGCGGCGGGTCCTCCCCCGAGGGCCGCCCGCGGCCGTTGTTTACGGCGGTCGGAGGTCGTTACTGGCCCTCCGGCGCCGCCGGCGTGGCCTGCGTTGGCGGGAGGGGAGTGTGGTGGTCGACTCCCGCTCCCGCTCTGCCGCCTCCTTTGCGGACATGACTGCCTCGCAGAAGGAGACGACTGCCGTCCATTCTAAAGTGTTGGCGCCAGAGGGCCAGGGTTTCGTCCCGGCAGCGCTCTCCTGTTGGAGAGCGCCGGGAGCTGCGGAACAGCACGCAGCCCTCTCCCTCGCGGCAATAGTGGGGGCGGCGGATACTCCCCCGAGGGGCCGCCCGCGGCCGCTTTCATTTCAGTCTTTTAACGACTTATTAACTGAGTATTTATGCACAATATGTATTTATTTACGAAATAAAAGTATATAATTATTTATTTATATTTATTTCTCTTACAGCACATCTGTTGTCTAGCACTCTGCTGCTGAATTTGGAGATAGAAGTTGCCGTGTGAATTTTCATTGTATGTTTATTATCCGGAGCTCAGTAGGTACTCCATCCAGTACAGTCGACATTGATTTAGGTCTCAAAAAATTTAATAAAGCACCTCAATTTACTTCTAAAGCTTCTGACTGGTCAATCTGTACCTTCTTCCTGCTCTTTTCCCACATTACATGGGGTCGGCACAACATGTTCTCTCCTTCCACTCTCCTCTATTAGCCGTCATCACATTCACACCTTTGTATTACTTTTCAGCTTCTCAATCACTGTCAAACTTCCTCTGATATAATATAATCATTTCTAATTTTATCCATTTAATCAAATATTATCCAACTGATCAATCTGTATCATCATCATTTCAGCCGGAAGACGCCCACTGCTGGACAAAGGCCTCCCCCAAAGATCTCCACGATGATCGGTCCTACGCTGCCCTCATCCAACCTATCCCGGCGATCTTGACCAGATCATCGGTCCATCTTGTGGGGGGCCTACCAACACTGCGTCTTCCGGTACGCGGTCGCCATTCGAGGACTTTTCTGCCCCAACGGCCATCAGTCCTTCGAGCTATGTGCCCAGCCCACTGCCACTTCAGTTTTGCAATCATCCGGGCTATGTCGGTTACTTTGGTTCTCCTGCGAATCTCCTCATTTCTGATTCGATCTCGCAGGGAAACTCCGAGCATAGCCCTCTCCATTGCTCTCTGAGCGACCATGAGCTTTCTCATAAGGCCCATAGTTAGCGACCACGTCTGCGTTCCGTATGTCATCACTGGCAACACACATTGGTTAAAAACCTTCGTCTTGAGACACTGCGGTATCAATATCAATATCAATCTGTATGAATGAACAAAATTTGTATTGAAATGTACAGAGTACTTTCTGATTTCCTGGGATAACAGGATGCTATTGATTTAACAAAAAATGATTACATACTTGCATAAGAGATGACAATCAAATATTATAAATTAAATCAAATATATTAGATAGAATATATGGATAATTTGAAAACATAATTTAAATCTATAGAAATTTCAGGTTGTTTAAAATCTGAAATTTCTGTTGAAACGGATGACGAGTAATTAAAAGAAAATTTTAGCAAGCTTCAGGTTGTTTTCAATCGCAAAATATTCGCAATTGTCTTATGTATCAAATAATGAAGACCGTATCGACTTTGATCAGTTTGATTGTTGGTACAGACGGAATCGAATAAACAAACAGCGATCAATTTCAACACTTGCTCGTTTCTTGTTTTGTTTTTCGTCTTTGATTCATTAATTTGTGTTTGCAGTGGCATAGCTACTCCATTACTTACAGGGCCACTCCGTTACTTATAAGATCAAATATGTGGCGATTATTGCTTGTCCAAAATTTGTTGATAGCAAAGAGTGAACCTTAGAATTTTTCTTTCAAATATGGTCAGACGTCAATCAAGTCTCTATCCCAAATCTACTGTGACGGATATCCGTGGTGCAACAGCTTTCGTAATTCGGTACGTTGAGCAGGTCACGGATTCGATTCCTATCTCGAATCTGGGTATTTATGTAAAGTTTACACTTAATAATAATATAATTTTTAACACTATATATATATATATATATATATATATATATATATATATATATATATATATATATATATATATATATATATATATATATGGGTGCGTGTGTGAGTTTTGTGCATATGTGAGTCAAATCTATATTTCAACTATTTTATTATACTTAGTAATTCTTCAGATTCTTCATAATTTAGCGTTAAAAGCCACGATTCAAATTCAGATTTTAACATTTTGCTATTGTACTAAGTAACATTTTAAATTTTTATTAGTAACCGAGTATATTTTTTTTACTTATTTACAACAGGAAAATATATAGATAGTATAACAGTTGTCTAGTACCCATAACACATATATATACTTACTTATAATGGTATGATAATGTTCATCAATACACTCCAGGTTCGTAGCGGAAGTGGAAGCTTCGAGTGCAACCGGTATAAAAGGCCTTAAGTTTTTCATCCCTGTTGAAGAAGACTTCCGGGGCTTTTATTGGGTTTTTCCGCTGATCTATATAAAATTGACACAAAATTATACCAATAATAAATAAAATAAATATATGAGGCTAATTCACACAGAGTCACCTAGTTCCAAAGTAAATAGCATTTGTGTTTTGGTTACTAGACAACCAATAATATTGTTTTTTTCGTCGAAGTTTGAAGTATTAAATAAATAGTTACGTTGTTTTAGCAATATTATTAAATAAAATGTAAATTAAGATTTACCTGCAATGACTCTGGAACTCTGGTCGAGTTACCCGGTGGTAAGGCTTCGAAGAGTCCACTTTAACTAAAGATATGAAAATACTTGATAGGGTAATTAATGGGCAGTGAAATCCATTCGTTCTAAATTAGAATAAATTGTTCACGTTTAGTTATTTATAAAAAAATCTTACAGGTTTAAATTTCGTCTAATTCTAACCCTAAATCAGTTGGCCACGTGTCTACTACACGCATGACTCTTTGTAACAGATTATTATGAAAAATTACTCATCGTGGCAGACTAAACACTCATTCATTATTCGACTATTTCTGAAAATGCACAGAACTTATAAATTAAAATAATTATATAATTATCCGATTTAAGCAAGTAGATAGGGTTCAAAGTCTTCCATCAAAACTTACGGTACCTAAATAACTCCTACCTGCAAATTAGTACGGCTTGCTGAACTTCGAATTAAGTTCTGACGCCAGGTTTTGCTCAGGGTTGAGAAGTCAACCCATCCCTGTTTATTTTACCCAACTATTGTACCGTTTTGGCAGAAAAAGTATTCAGCAACGGACCTTAGGCTCCAGAATGATAGCATGAAATATAATTAGGTTAATATCACCTCTATGAGACGTTATTAGTAATAATCAATAATCGATTAAATGAATTTGTTTATAACTGTTAATAAATATTGCTCGACCCTTGACAACAATTAATTGGCCCTTAGCTCGCTATCAGGAATAAACTTTCTAGCGGTATATCATTTCAACACGTAATTCATTGCTTATTATGTTACCTAATTACATTAAGTGTATCATTTAAATACGTATTGGTTAACGTAATGAGCGGTAACCAGTATATATAATTTAGTTCGTTGGTATTATTTTATCAGAATTTGTCTCAGTTGTATATAAGCAAATTATTTGTAGTTATCACGAATATATCATTCAAATAGGCATGTTTTCGCTACAGAAATAGGTCTTTATTTTACCTTTGGGTATAATAAAAAAATATGGCAGTGTAACATATTAATAAATATTTTTTATTGCTCACTTTTTATAATGAAGTAACACTGCTTTAGGTACTGATTTGCCAAAACAGCTCACTTAATAGTAAGAAATTGCCGTCGCCTATGGGTATTTGCGACGCTACTCACCGCGAACACATTGCTACCTACAGAGTTTTTGAAACCTGGGTCACTAATGGCGGAACACAACATAAGGTTATCATGGCGGCATACGACCACGGTTGGTTGCCATCCAGACGCACATAGAGTCTCCTAGCTAGGGTTGTTTTGTCGCCTTTTTCGATAGACCGAACCCGGCTATAGTATTCTTACTCCGCCACTACATGGAGAAAAAAAATGGAGAAATAAATTTAAAAAAAGAACGGTTTTGAAGAAAATATAATTTCTTATAACCCACCAATTATATTATTGAGCGTCTCATTTACTAGAGACAATTAAGTGAAAACTGTGATGGATATGAAGGGTTATGAAAATTAATAAAAATTAATATTGTACATATCAGGGGAACATATTGAACATAGCTAGTGATTGACAATTTAAAAGTAAAAGAGTAGCGACCGCACTGCTCTGTTACTGTTAATACCAATTAAATTAAGATACACATTGAACTAAGGGATGTGAAAAGGAGAATATTAGAAATTATGGATCAATTTAGAAAATATAGACTTTAGACCAAGGAAATGATGGATGGATTTCGTAAAATGATGAATGTGAAGCGACCCCATATAATGTAGGATAAGGGCAGAAAGAAAAAGAATTTAAGAGAAAACACGTGTTGCAAATTTACAACTAATTGATTTAGACATCCACACGAGATGGTTTATATTATTTGTTGGTCATTGAAATAACCTTACCTGAAACTAATTAATCTATTTTAACGAATGCATACATAGTACATAGAACATACACATCACCGTGCTCTCGGATCGGGGACACGGTGGTATGTGCGCCTCTGGGAAATTGAATTGAACTTACCATATACAATGCTACTTACGTAGCTCATATAACAGCCGTGTTAATTCAAATTCAAGTTAATTCAAATAAAGTTTATTTTCTTAAAAGTATAATATTATTAAAAAACGAATTATTGAATAAAATTTATCTCAATATATTTCAATTCCGAAACAAAAGTCAGTGCTCCCGAGTTGAAAGCGCTTGACCTCTTAATAGATTATTTTAGCACCCCATTTAACAGGGTCCAGGAGTCCCGGCTCATGAATACGAAAGTAGGGTCCCCTAACGGCACTGATTTTCATTATATGTATTATTGTGACCATCTCAACTGAGTCAAAAGGATATTATTAACATATAATTAAAATTTCTTAAAATTCTTTTTAAATATTCTTAGTTGATTTTTTTATTGTTGTGGAACAGCAGACGTGCTAACTTGATACTAAATAGTTAGCGTCATTTACAAATGATTACGACGCCAGGAGTCCCACAACACGATGTCATTCGTGGGAGAACGGGTGTACCTGGGTCAGTTATGGGACACCACACGACAAGGTTATATGGCTCCATTTTTTCCCATTCAGTATGACGTAAATTTTTGCAAAAGGTCTGTGTCAGAATCACATCTTTTCTTCAGCAAAGTGCACCAACAGCTGAAATTATCTTGAACCTTAAAACTAGCACTAATAACTATCACACCACTTCGAAGTGGCCATGATGCTCATTGCTCATAAGGGAACGTGACCTACTCCATATCACCGGGGTTAGTTGTCCCCAGGGTCGAAGCCAGGGTAAAGAGGTTCATCTCGGAGTTTCAACCTCCCCTCCAACAGAGTAGATTAATCGTTTGCACCATTTAGTATTTTCTTAAATTAACGGTAATGGAAAATTTGTGCGACTTAATTCTAGAACACCAAGATTAAAGAAGACTGCAAGATAGTTACCATGGTGAAAACCGAAAATACGAGATATAGACCTCGTTCCATTTGACCAACACATTTGTCATCAAGACAAAAATTTATATTTTTCATGAACACCCTAACATTACAGAAGGTATGAAAGTTGGTTGACCTGTGTTTTAATGTTTTGTTTATCAGCTGGGTCCATTTTCTTGGTTAATTTAACGGCTTTTCGTGCTTTTATTTTAGAGGCTTTTTTCCGCAAAGGCTTATGTTTAAGGTAATTCTTTTATCGTTAATAATGCTGTTTACAATTTATATACTAAATATTTAATATAATTGTAAAATTGTATATAGTATTCATAAATATGTCATAAGTCCAGTCATGTTACACAGCGCTGGATGCTGGGCTACTAAAATGTAAGACCAGAAGCGTCTCCATTTAGCTGAGATAAGAATGTTTAACACGTGTATTGACAAAAAGGGATAAGGCGAGAAAATAATGTTAATTTAGAAGAAGGAGACTAGTCTGGTATGGGCATGTTTTGAGAAAGGTCGCGGACAACGTTACCAGGCGAATATTTACTAGAAAGAAGATGTGTAACATACAAAGGTAGGGAAATACCTAAAAAGCGACATGAGTGTTTGTGAAGTGACAGAGAATAATGTCAGGATTCAATAATATGGAAGAAAAATACATATTTTGCCGATTCCATATGATTGGGATATGGCTAAGACCGTATCGTATACAATTTTTGTAACACTGAATCTGTTTGACGGTGCGAAGAAATTAGATAAAATTGTATTTATTTCTTTATAGCTAAATAAGTAAGATTCACATTCAATATTAAAAATTGCAAAACTTGAGGTATACAGCTGATTTTGAATAAGTATTCAAGTATAAGGTAAAGATTTTTCCTCAAGTTCAGCGACACGAGCTTAAATATTACAATCAAAATGCCGTAAAATCTAAAAATACCATACATGCAATATTACCCTGTAATTTCGTCTTGAGTTTATTTTAAACAGTAAAATTATAACTAAGTACACGTCTCCGTTCGCCGGTGGTCTGCCGGCGACTGATCAAGTGATCAAAATTCCAAATTCAAACGCATCTGTTTTTAAATGAACATGATTGGCTATAATTTTCGGCGCACTGTCATTATTTGAGATGAAGTTATCAGGATTGTTTGAAGAAAAATTGCAGGGTGCCCACTTTCGCTCTAACAAATGTTTACTTTTCGTGAGGCAAGTAATTATATTATACCTTATTAAATTATACAATGTGGAGGCTACATGGGTTTCGGTTTTAATACTTAAGACTCTTCTAATTAAGTACCTACAGGGCAACTTAATTGTCATAACTAGATAGACCTTTATAAATTATATTTTATGAGTATTATAGAACATCTGGAAGAGATCTGGCAAAGATCATGCAACGCTTAGGTAGTTTTTTCTTGCCTAGTGTGCATATTAATTACAAAATTGCCATGTAATTACAGTGAAGGAAAACACGTGAGCAGCCTGCCTTGGACAAACATGGTGGGTATACTGTCTATTCAGTCTATGGGGAGGCCTGAACCCAGAAGTAGGAGATTATGGGCTGATAACATCAAACAAAGAACCCCACCTGCATAACTCTAAAGAATTATACAAACAATATGCGATATCTGTTTATCTTTTACGTAATGTTTATTTTATATCAAAGATTTCAATATTGGTATAATCCTTGGTTAGTGTGAAAGGATGTTTGTTTGTTCGTTCTATTGG
Source organism: Malacosoma neustria (assembly GCA_963693495.1). Taxonomy (NCBI): domain Eukaryota; kingdom Metazoa; phylum Arthropoda; class Insecta; order Lepidoptera; family Lasiocampidae; genus Malacosoma; species Malacosoma neustria. The sequence continues at coordinate 13,666,516 of OY856390.1, forward strand.
GTGAAAATGATATTTATTGCTTTGAGAATGTTTTTAAAAGATGTTGCCCGATGAAACGCTATTTTGTTATAGTTATCAATACTTCGTTTTGATCGTTATTCATGGTATTGTAAATATTTTTTGGTTATTACGACTGATTACTTAAGGCGCTGATAATGTAAATGAAAGAGACGTAGCGAGAAGAAGTTACTATTACTCTGTTGAACTTATTTTAGATTCATTTACTAAAAAGTTTTTCTTCTAGAGATCGAAGAATCAAACATGACTAAAAATTTAAAATAAAAATCGAAAATGCTCCTCACAATACATCATTTTGTATTATTTTTCTCTCCCTATTATTTTATGAGTTTTGGAGAAACAGTAAAGAGTTTTCATTTTTCATTAATACACTATCACTTTAACTATACGATAGTATCGAAATGTACTTCTAAATGTAATTCTGTACCCTTGTACAGAATCGAGTGTCCTGGTTGTGACTATACTTGGAAAAGCCACGCATACACAATAAGGCAACTGAAAAAGTGTCCCAAGACCCAAACTTCCTTTAATGCTTTGATGAAGAACTCCACGGCCTCTGATCAACTACGTTACCTAGAATTTCGATCTATCAGCAATTAGTCTACACTTCCTCTGGCGAAAACTTCAACCACCTTTGAGTTACAATTATCTTTGAAAATTACCCATTTATTAATATTTTCATAAAAAACCAGTTAACACAAATTTAAGAACTATAATAATAATTAGTATCAGGTAAGAGATGCGCGCGCGCAGCGTGGTTGTGGCGATAATAATAACGATTAGTGTTTATTTGTGAGCAACCGCCCTAACGGTGCACGCAGACGTAATAAACAACTACTGATTTAAATTTATTTATAACTATTAGGAAGAATGTGAGGAAAACGTGGATACTACCTGCAGGCATATGTTTCAGCTTACAACAATTGACTTTTAAATAAGATATAACATAAATAAATGAAATTAATATACAAATTGCGACAATTCACGTAGCGTACGTAGCACATCATTTAGTCGCAAAGAGAACATTTGTGTTATGGGTGCTAGACAACTCACTTAATAACTATTGTATATCCTTTTATTTTATCAATATTTACAAAAACATACATCATATTATATATAAAGACTCAGACTCGAGACGGGAATCGAATGTGTGACCAGGCGTTCTAACGTGCAAAAGCCGTTGCACTACGGAGATCGTAAGAACATATTAACAATATATCAACAAGTATATTATTAGATGTAACGAAAATACAAGAGATGCCTAAGATCTTATGTAAAAATAATATTAAAGTAATAATAATATTATCATTATATTATAATTTTAATTATTAACAGTTAAAATATCTTATGTTTTTATAGCTGAATATTTCTTAATTAAGAGCTGGTTTTGTGATTCCCACCAGAAATAAGGGTAGGGCTACCTCACTATCTTACAGAAGTGTAAAAGGCGACCAATAGTTCCAGTTTTTATTACAATTTGTAATAGGTATATTTATCCTTGGGTATATCCATACTAACTCATCCCCTAACATACCCTATTAAATCACGATAAATGAAAATATTCATATTTATTAGTCCAGTGCCACTGTCTGAATAATATGTTATGAGGCCCATAAACTTGTGCTTAACCTACTTGTCAGGCCACCCGGCGGGTTATCCTGTCGTTATGGGAATTAAGTCGAATCAGGAGGTTTTCTCTTGGATTTATAAAATGATATTCGATGAGCTTGGCGCTACGGATTTCGCATATTAAAACGCTTGTGAGAATTTCCGTGGCCCTGATATAAGTGTTTACGTATTATATGTATTTATTTATAATAAATAAAAGTACTTTTTACAATAAATAAAGATACTCCGGGACTAAAGAGCGCAGCGTAAATTACTTATATATATATATATATATATATATATATATATATATATATATATATATATATATATATATATATATATATATATATATATATATAGGCATTCAAAAAGTAAGTTAAGTGACGTGTTGTACCTTAAATTCATCTTTACTATTATAATAATTATTTAAATTTAACAGTTGATGTAATCTCGCTATTTGTAATGTTGTGCATGTGTGCACCCGGCGTATAACATGGCTAGAGAAAACAAACTCGTTTATCCCGGTTTACTTTTTGAATTAATATTTTATATTTTTTGTACAAGATTGGTAAAAATTCTGAACAGTGTTCTCAAATACAATGGTAAGGTCAATATTAATGAAAATGTTATTGATAATTATAATATTGCTTCAACAGATAGTATTGTGTGAGTTCATTGTACTTCTAAGCGTAAAAGTGTGGATAATAATAATAAGTGTCTACTAATTCAACATTTATAAATTATTAATAACTTTTATAAAAATGGATGCCTTACATTACTCGATATTGTATCAGATACAAATCCAAAAATAACAGCGATCTTTTTACTGTAATATTGAAAGAGAAATGAACCAAGAAAGAGGAGAAAGTAAGCACCTGACCATTCTGTAATTCAATTAGTTTGTTGTTGTTAAAACCGTTCCGTTGTTATAGTTAAAATCCTAAGTCGTAGAGCTTTTAATTAACATACAAATTGACGGATTCACACACTACACACGTTTTCTGTGCATGTTAAGTGTCACACTAATGTAAATTATTTCATTATACACCTGTAATAAGAGCTTATTAATTAGGTCTATATTGAATAAATAATTTTGATTGGTTGATACTAAATACAACGGACTGAACAAAAGTGACTGAATTATAAAATACATCATGCTAAAATCAAAGAAAGATATATTCTAAAGGTCATTGAGTATAATTAAAATGTATTATTTTAGTTCTTCCAAATTTTGTTTCTTTTCTACGAGGATTTTAAGGCCACAGGTATACTAGTAGTGTTGCTCAACACCTTTTGGCGTTTGTATAGAAAAAATAGTTAATATTAAATTGATTTAGATAGAAACGACTGCTATCTGAATCTGCGATCTCGAAAGGGGGAATCAAAAACATTTTACGGCCTGTTTTAGGAGATCCATTTGCCTTTTATAATTGTGCATTAGAAGATGTCTACCGAGTTGGCTCTAGCATCGTCGGCCGGAATCGCATGACCAATGGCTGCCCTTTTAAAATAAAATAAATTTTGATGCAAATTATCTCTTAATTTAGAGAATAAATTTTAAAAGGTTGTTCACACGTGAAGGTGTGCTTGTAATATATTCCGTATCTGTGCTTCCATTCGCGCACACTGTAGATAACGTTTCTTAATGAACTGGGAAAGATTTGTGGGGATTTTTACATAGTTATTACCTGCTTATTAGAATACTATAAAAAAATCATTCCTCGAACAAAATTACATATTGTATCAATTGTGTTATAAAATGTAATTATATTATTTCAATTGTGTCCCTATTTTTAGTTTTGGTTACATATACCTTTTTTATTGCTGTAGACAGTAGACAAACTACCTACATAATAGTCAATAGTTACCGTCGCCTATGGATTTCTGCGGCGACAAGGGCACCGCTAACACACTGCCGTCCGTGTAGGGGCACTGGCACACAAAACATGCCAAACATGCAAGGTCCTTATACAGACTCAGAAAGCATGAGTGGTTGCTATTCACCTAGCTAGGTCTGTTTAGTCACCTTTTACGGCAGGTCGACTCCTACCACAGGGATCAGTGGTTTAATCTTAATAAAACATACATATTTCATTCACAACATAGTTTTATTATTCTAATTAATCATTTCTAATAACTCTACATACATACTTGTTTATAGCGTGTTACCTATTGACCAAAATGGCAAGTTATACGAGAATACTTCAACAATGCCATATCCTATAACACGGAACCTATCCACCGTGTTATAGGGTGGATTATGTACCCAAACACAAGCGCTCTATTGCCTTCTTTTGGTCTAGATGGCATTGTATGATTTGCCACAGTATATCCAATTTTCAGATTACAACTTCATTATGGAAATAATAATTCACTTTAAAATCCATACATATATATTCCCAGCGTTCTAATTTTGATTATTCCAGAACGATCCATAACATTCTCACCCTAAATATATTACAAAATTTGTTTGCCAAGTGAACTCTCGAGTGAGTGGTTTATAGCCTAAGAGGTAGCTGATAAGCCCCTTTCGTGTGCGGAACCTTTTTCTTTATTACTGACACGCGAAACCTTTGAGCTTTTGATCCAGTCAAAGATATGTTACAGCAATAATATAAATCTGATACCCGCTCTGAATCATTGCAAGCCTCAGGCCAGATATCGAGCGAATTGTAAATATATTCTTTGTCAAGGTGTGAATGTTCAGATGACGGCTAATAGAGGAGAGAGAAAGTAGAGAACATGCTGTGCTGACTCCACATAGTTTGAGAGAAGAGACTATACATTCTTTATGTGTAATATATCTAATAAAAATATGTATGCTGAAGTGATGGTAACGTCTGTCGCAGAGTCCTGGCGAGAAGGCCACATCTCAGCAAAAGTAGGATGCTCCCCAGCCTGCGATAACCTGCGCAAGGTTGCCGGTTGAGGCTGGATGGGAAAAGCAATACTTGGGGAGGCCTACGTCCAGCAATGGACAAAGAACCGATGACGACAATACCTACTTCTTCCTCCTGCCCTTATCCCACATTATATGGGGTCGGCACAGCATGTTACATGTTGTAATAGTTGTGGCTTAGTTTTACAACCGGCCGCTTGCCTGATGTTAACCCCATTTTGGGGAAAAATCTGTCATCCTTTTTATTTAAATTACCTAGTCAGGTCATAAGTATTGTCACACAGTAAAAACTTTTCTTTTAGAATGCTGGCCACAAAAAAGTTTATTGAATTAGAATTTCGAATTGTTCATGAAAATAAAAATGTATAACTTTTAGAATTTTACTCATTTTTAAATGTGGAGTGGACGCTTAAAGAAGACCGTGTTGCAGTTATTGCGTTGCATCGTTGCGGTTACGCGCCAATTCAAATTTTTAACATACTGAAAAATTTGAATATTACCAAAAGATTCGTTTTATCGTACCATCAAACGATACAATGAAGACTCTAGTGTAGATGACAGGTCAAGAAGTGGTCGCCCTCGGTCTGTTAGGACTCCAGCAGTGATAAAAGCTGTGAAGGCACGAATTCAAAGAAATCCCAAACGTAAGCAGAAACTGTTGGCCCTTCAGATGGGGTTAAGCAGAACCACGGTGAAAAGGGTGTTAAATGAAGACTTAGGGCTTCGGGCATATCGAAGAAAAACAGGACATCGTTTGAATGCTCGTCTAATGGACCTGAGACTGAAAAGATGCCGCGCTTTGTTGAAGCGGTACGCGGGAAAAAAATATCGGGAAATTCTTTTTTCGGATGAAAAAATGTTTACCGTAGAAGAGAGCTACAACAAACAAAATGATAAGGTGTACGCACACAGTAGTGAAGAAGCGAGCAACCGTATTCCGCATGTCCAACGAGGTCATTTTCCATCCTCGCTCATGTTATGGTTGGGAGTTTCTTATTGGGGCTTAACAGAGGTACATTTTTGTGTGAAAGGTGTAAAAACGAATGCTGTTGTGTATCAAAATACAGTCCTGACGAACCTTGTGGAACCTGTTTCTCATACCATGTTCAATAACAGGCACTGGGTATTCCAACAAGATTCGGCGCCAGCTCATAGAGCGAAGAGCACACAAGACTGGCTGGCGGCGCGTGAAATCGACTTCATCCGGCACGAAGACTGGCCCTCCTCCAGTCCAGATTTGAATCCGTTAGATTACAAGATATGGCAACACTTGGAGGAAAAGGCGTGCTCAAAGCCTCATCCCAATTTGGAGTCACTCAAGACATCCTTGATTAAGGCAGCCGCCGATATTGACATGGACCTCGTTCGTGCTGCGATAGACGACTGGCCGCGCAGATTGAAGGCCTGTATTCAAAATCACGGAGGTCATTTTGAATAAACTTTAATGTCATAAGAATCTATGTTTTGTTAAGTTCATTTTGGTATATGAATGGTTACATAATTAATAAACTTGTTACAATTATTTTACATTAAACATGTGACAGAATTTATGACCTGACTAGGTATTTTTCTCGTTTCTCATTAAAAGTAGGATCGAAATTTCGTTGTCAGTCATTTAATATATCCTCAAGCGACACTTATTGGTTTCTTCTTGAGTAAGCAACATCCGAGTGTCGTTTTAGGTATGCAGGGTGGCACTTTTGCCGGGTCGCCGACTTTTACGGGGTCCGTGCACAAGTGGCCACTAACTTCACTCACTTAAAAGCTTAATTTAGCTAAACATCTAGATATCTTCTGATGCCTTCTCAGTCAAGAAAGAGAGACGCCAGAAAGCAATAATGTTTAGTATTTTTAGCTTTGCTTTATGATTAAAACCTATACCTAGTGGACCCCATGTTCCAAAGTGAAGGTGTCTACAGGTTTCTACTTTATTTTTGTATTGAAATATACTTTTGATAAAAATACGCTTTCGTACTGATCTGAACAAAAAATTGTATTAAAAAATAGTTTTTATTGAATATTACTGTGTATTTATTGTCACGACAGGATATGCATTGATTGCATCTTATCAATAAAGATATTTTTATCATTTTTATCTGTGCAAGGGTGGAGAAAGAATACTGACCTCTGCGGCTGGGGTCGGCCTGTCGTAAAAGGCGACAAAACAACCATAGCTACGTGGTAGGGCCCCAAGCCCGTCTGAATGGCGACCCCCTTTGGTTTTAAGTAAGTCGCCATAATAACCTTGTGTTGTGTTCCGGCATTAGTGACCCAAGTTTCTTCACCCTTATGGGACAGCAATGTGTACGCGATGCCACTGGCGCGGCGTTGCAAAAACCCATAGGCGACGGTAACTGCTAAATTCTAAGCGAGCCGCCATCCTGTCTGCTGGCCTACAGCAATAAAAAATCTATGCAATCGGGATTGGGTACTTCTATGACGATGATGTTTGTTTGCTGTAATATAATTTTTTACAGAATTTTAACTTTTTTGTATCTAGAGTTTCCAACGCTTTGCATTGATAGTGACCTACCTACCGCAGGTTTTTATCCTATGGGAGGATTCATTATTTTCAAGGGTTTTTCAAAGATAGTTTTTAGTATACAAAACCTAATTCTACGAGGAACTGAAAGAAACTGAATTCACGGCGTTCAACGTGAGAAAACTATAAATCTCATATTATGAAAAATCTAAATAAGGCATTATTTTTATTGAATTTTTAGTGTCAGTTTCTGGTTTTTTTGACATCAATTATTTGTTATAAAGATAAATTTTATGATATATTTTTTCGTATCTTATCGCGTATATTCATTTGGATTAAAATATTTTATATTTTGATTATAATGATATCTTTCACAGGATCACAAACCTTTTTTAATATTTCGATCCTTTAACAGAACACCGGTTATCCCGAAACATGTCGAACCCAGTCTCGTCTGTAATTAAATATTTTTAAATTCACTTTTTTCTTTATTAATGAATGTTTTTTAAGAAACAGGATATTAGTTAAATATTACTTTCGGTTTTATATTTGTTATACTGATTGGACTGGTTGAATAAGAACATTGGGATGTTAGGAAATAGTTATATTTGATGATTAATAATTCGTGTTTATCAGTATTTTTTATTGATCGATCATATTTTTCCCGTATCTGGGTGTTCGTAGTGGTCAGTATCATACTTGTAATTCAAAAGAGTACGCAAGGCGAGTCATCCTACTAATTTTCATATTGTAATATAGCGTCGCCTGACGGTAAAAGAAAATAGCCTGACGAACTGTGCACACTAATTGTGAGATTATCAATGAGTGTAGTCCGCCATCATGCCGTCGTGTAGATATACTAGCTGTATATTTAGGTCCAGCAGTGTGTTGTAACATATTCAATATGGAGTATTTTCGCAAAAATCCGCCTTTAAATTGATAGAAATACGTGTTATTTTAAGTAATTAAAAAAGTTTAGTTTGAATTTGTGCTTAACTAGTTATCATCGTTCCTTTGAATCTGTAAAAAAAATCAGCTTTTTCAGAAAAAATTTTGTGTATTACAAAAATTAATAACTTTTATTTTCTTATAATATCATTTACTCAGTCTTTTTAAACAATATAAATGCAAAATTTAAAGATAATATCCAACTATTTTGCCTTAAACCTTTTTAAATTAACAAAAATCAACTCATTAAAGACCAAATTGTAAACGGCTCACCAATTCATTAAATAAATGACCAACCAATTTCGTCTCTACCCATACAAAATAATGATCACAGACTCATTATGCGACATAAAAACGCAATTAAATCACTATCAAAACAATTCATAATCGCGCCGGACCCCAAACAAAGTGCCGCAGGCGGCTGAACCAATTCTGATAAGATTTTATAGGTTGTTTATCTGCGAAAGGGGCCGGGGGCAATCAAAAAGCAATGTACATAAAAATTTTACTACTGCCTAATCTAAAATTTCGCCTGGATTCGCCGCTCTATCACGAGATTGGATAAAGGTAGCTATTCACTGAATGACTATAATTAAAAATAAATAAACGATTTGTGTAATTCGTTTATTATTGATAATTGACGTTGTAAATGTAAATTCTCGCAACTGTTTGTATTAATAAAATTGAAATAAAAATACAATATATATTTTAATATTAAATAGTATTCACTGTCACTCAACTACTTTAGTATACATTTTATGTGCGCGTTTCCATTGTTTGAGTAACTAATAAAACGATCACTTATTCGACTTCATGAATATTTCTCCTCAAATGAATAATTGGTTATAAATAAATTAACTTTACCACGATATAATTCACTTAGTGCAAGCTGTGGGCGACCTTTCGTAAAATGCAACAAAACAAACCGAACTAGGCGACAAGAATCCAAGTCCGTTTGGTTGGCAACCACTCCTGGTCTGCAAATTGCCGCCATAATAACTTTGTGTTCCGAATATGTGACCCAGGGTTTCAACTGCCCTACACGGACGGCTACGTGCTAGCAGTGCCTGGCGTCGTAAACATTCATAAGTGACGATAACTGTGTGTGTGTGTTACTATGTGGGCCATCACCTGTCTGCTGTTCTCCGCCAAAAAAATATTTTAAATATATTTCAGACTACCGTCAAAAATCGAAGCGGTTTCTATAGCGTAGTGAGAAGAGTGCTTTATAGGATATTAACGAGTTTACGAGGTCGAAATAAAGGATATTAGTCGACAAAAAGTTTCTGTAGTTTATCAAGTGGTTTCCCATAACTGTTTTATGGCTTTTGAGCATGTGTTAAGTAGTCATAAAATATTTGGAATGAGTGGAAAGTTCTATCTGCTATCTGATCGGTTTGGGGGTGTCTTGTTTCTGATGCGACTCTATTATAGTAAAAAAACATTTTACAGGGGACAATTTTTGAAATTATTTTTTGCTCTAATTCATTGAAATGTTAACTCTCATGCAATTACGACGGGCACCGGCGGTATGGGCGTCTATTAATTGGGAGATTTGAAATTTTGGCACTTACAGGGTTACTCAATTCGACAAGTAATCTCTAAGAGCGTTTGCATGCAAGAAAAAGTACTACTCGTAAATTGTCTACACGGTTTTTAAACAATACATTTACATTCTTTTATTATTTTTTTTATTGCTGAGGAATAGTAAACAGGCTGACGGTTCACTTAATAGTAAGCAGGTATCGTCGCCTGTAAATGTTTGCGACACTAGGGGCACTGCGAACACGCTGCTGTCCCACAGAGGTTCAGGAATCTGGGTCACTAATGCCGGAACACAACACAATCTTATTATGGCGACATACTTATACACCAGGGGTGGTCGCCATCCAGTTTGGGGCCCTACCACGTAGCTAGGGTTATTTTGTTGCCTTTTACAACAGGCCGACCCTGGCCGCAGAGGTTAGTATTCTTATTCCGCCTCTGCACGGAGAAATATTTATTTTTAAATTCAATATTATTATTATATCACTGCATTAATCATTATAATTCCGCATTCGTGAGCGAGTGAATTATGCTAGCGTGCGTTCATTGATAGATAGTCCACGCCTTATATGCGTACGACCATATTTGATGATGCGCGCGCATTGTACCAAAATGGACACCGTTGACAATAAGTAAATGAAGTGAGACTATTCATCAAAATGTTACTCGGATGTTTTGCATAATCGGGAAACGGTTGAACAATTTAATTAGCATGTACTAAATTAAATCATGTCCAAAATGGCTAGCATTCAAATTTATTTCAGTAAACATATATAATTCATACTACCATGCTAATATTATCAATGTAAAGGTAACTCTGTTTGTTTGTTTTCAGGCCTAAGCCGCTGAACTAATTTTGATGAATTTTTTTTATTGCTGTAGGACAGCAGACAGGCTGACGGCCCGCTTAGAATTTAGCAGTTACCGTCGCCTATGGGTGTTTGCAATGCCAGTGGCATCGCAAACACGCTGCTGTCCCATAAGGGTACAGGAACTTGGGTCACTAATGCCGGAACACAACACAAGGTTATTATGGCGGCATACTTAAGACCGAAGGTGGTCGCCATCCAGACGGTCTTGAGGCCCTACCACGTAGCTAGGTTGGGTTGTTTTGTCGGCTTTTACGACCCGGCCGCAGAGGTTAGTATAGATTGGACCTTGGACAAGGACATAGGCTTATACTTTTTGTTGCGAACATGAAACTGGAAATGGGTGAATTAGGGGGGAATGTAGAAGTTCTATTTTTTTTAATTCATATAGCAGAACAACGTTCGCTGGGTCTCCTAGTTTATTTATAAATTATTTATTTACAATATTTGGACCATATCTCTTATTTATGTTATTTTGAATTAATGTATTTTTAGATTATTTGTGAACCTTATTTTATATTTGCTACTAATGCATTAAAGTTACACCAGGAAAATAGGTACAAGAAGTCACGGGGATGAATATGCCGTGGGGATATGTGGACTGACGCGGAAGGACTGCGTTATATTGACATTGCGGATTAATTGCAGGGGTGCCTACGCTGGTATGGCCAAGTTTCACGGTTACCAATTACAAATGTCTAGCCATGCCACCCCCATTTTGCTAGTATAACCTCGTAAAAGGTAATATGCGTGCCAATGGACTTACTACCAGAAGACCGTGTGAAGTGGAGAAGAAAAATTCGATTACCAAAGGGTTTTAACTCTAAGATTATGATGACTGGTTAAATGATATACAATACTTACATGATGTTAATTTTACTACACTTGAGTATAAACTGCACAGATTTACACGTCTATATGAACATTGTGATTTATTTATTTTCCTACAAACCCAACCGCCTGTTTTACACGGATGATTAGCCGCGATAATTAAGGGTGATGACATACCGACGACTGTAGCGTAACTCATGCATATATTTTCGTGGCACGACAACAACGATAAAGGAGAAATTGTTCACATAAAATGTAAATTGTTATGACAATATAGATATCCATAATTTATCAAGTTATACTGCATATTATATATATATATATATATATATATATATATATATATATATATATATATATATATATATATATATATATATATATATATATATATATATATATATATATATATATATATATATATATATATATATATATACCTAGTCAGGTCATAAGTATTGTCACACAGTAAAAACTTTTCTTTTAGAATGCTGGCCACAAAAAAGTTTATTGAATTCGAATCTCGAATTGTTCATGAAAATAAAAATGTATACTTTTAGAATTTTACTCATTTTTTAAATATGGAGTGGACGCTTAAAGAAGACCGTGTTGCAGTTATTGCGTTGCATCGTTGCGGTTACGCGCCAATTCAAATTTTTAACATACTGAAAAATTTGAATATAACCAAAAGATTCATTTATCGTACCATCAAACGATACAATGAAGACTCTAGTGTAGATGACAGGTCAAGAAGTGGTCGCCCTCGGTCTGTTAGGACTCCAGCAGTGTTATAAGCTGTGAAGGCACGAATTCAAAGAAATCCCAAACGTAAGCAGAAACTGTTGGCCCTTCAGATGGGGTTAAGCAGAACCACGGTGAAAAGGGTGTTAAATGAAGACTTAGGGCTTCGGGCATATCGAAGAAAAACAGGACATCGTTTGAATGCTCGTCTAATGGACCTGAGACTGAAGAGATGCCGCGCTTTGTTGAAGCGGTACGCGGGAAAAAAATATCGGGAAATTCTTTTTTCGGATGAAAAAATGTTTACCGTAGAAGAGAGCTACAACAAACAAAATGATAAGGTGTACGCACACAGTAGTGAAGAAGCGAGCAACCGTATTCCGCGTGTCCAACGAGGTCATTTTCCATCCTCGCTCATGGTATGGTTGAGAGTTTCTTATTGGGGCTTAACAGAGGTACATTTTTGTGAGAAAGGTGTAAAAACGAATGCTGTTGTGTATCAAAATACAGTCCTGACGAACCTTGTGGAACCTGTTTCTCATACCATGTTCAATAACAGGCACTGGGTATTCCAACAAGATTCGGCGCCAGCTCATAGAGCGAAGAGCACACAAGACTGGCTGGCGGCGCGTGAAATCGACTTCATCCGGCACGAAGACTGGCCCTCCTCCAGTCCAGATTTGAATCCGTTAGATTACAAGATATGGCAACACTTGGAGGAAAAGGCGTGCTCAAAGCCTCATCCCAATTTGGAGTCACTCAAGACATCCTTGATTAAGGCAGCCGCCGATATTGACATGGACCTCGTTCGTGCTGCGATAGACGACTGGCCGCGCAGATTGAAGGCCTGTATTCAAAATCACGGAGGTCATTTTGAATAAACTTTAATGTCATAAGAATCTATGTTTTGTTAAGTTCATTTTGGTATATGAATGGTTACATAATGAATAAACTTGTTACAATTATTTTACATTAAACATGTGACAGAATTTATGACCTGACTAGGTATATACTAGTATATAGGTATAAAGCTCTTTGACTTGCATTTCAGATAGAAACTATATGAGAAAGGTGTCAGATTTTTATTATTTGATATTATGACGTTATATATAGCCTTTTTAGCAGTCACCGATTAGTATCACGTCATAGTGCAATCGGCCGCGTGTTTAGCTATCGGACGGTAATATTTATGAAAACATATGGCTAATTATTGTAATTCGTAAAACTTAATGTTTATTATTGTTATTTATGAAGGAAGATGTTGTAAATTTACCTTTATGTAATAAATAGTGTCATAAATTTACCTTTGCCAAAGTGTCGACAAGAAGGCAAGATATACATCAAAGTGTGATGCTAAAGGAGGATTAGCTTAAAGTTAACCATTCCAGTCCAGGTCCAGCAAGTGAGTGGTATAAGCCAGCAAGGGATGTATGGCGAAAACTTGGGGAGGTCTAAGATCATCAGGGTATCAAAAATTAAGAAATCGTATACCAAAAGCATAAGTGCATCATATATAGACAGCCTTAAAATAAGTGCGTTTATAATGTCGGCGGAAATATAAATATTTTTTCTACTACAGTTTGTTTTCGCTCAAGATCGATGAGTTTTCAATGAACTGGATTTGTTGTATGTACGTCAATTATGCAATTTGCATGGATAATACCAATTAATAAGGAGACCAAAATAAACTGGGAGCGAAGATAGTTCGGACAAGTTCAACGATCGAGCAGAGATTTTCAGGTGTGAAAAATGGTTCCCATACATTAACTATTTCTTGATGAGTCACAAGTTTGAATACGGTATTTTTACTTTGATTTATTTAATTAATTATGTTTCCGAAATAAATCTTGTTTTAGTTCTCAACATTTTTCTCAGGTTGGCGCGTTATCCTATTACACACTACGTATACCGAGACGTGATTTTTACTCCACAATATATTTGCATTATTGGACATGGGTACAGAGATATCAAGATCGCTATTACTTTATAAAATAATTATGAAATATTGTAAATTTTTTAAATAATTTTTAATAGGAGAGAACTTGTTCTTGTGCCGGCCCCACATAGTTTGGGATAAGGGCAGGAAGAAGGAATTTTTAATGGGCTCGAATGATACCCAATTCCAATCAAGCCCAAGACCCAATCAAGAAAAATAGAACTATTATTATAGCAATCATATTAATAACTAATAAACTCTTGCAAACAAATCATAAATTATGAAACACCTAATTGCAATCTTTAAAAGACAAAATGTTAAAAAATCGCTGTTAGCATTTTTTTATGATATCTTTAATATTCGACAATATAAAACCTTAATAAGAACCTGAAAAAATACTAATCTTAAGAATTAGACCATTATAAAATATACTTTTTATAAATGGCGAATTACTTGGCAATGTATTAAAACTAGTATATTATAATAACAATCTAATCGTCCCACAGCTTGGCTTGGGTCCCTCTTATACGGAACATATAATATGCCCGCTACGCACGTCTAAGACGGATTGGTGAGTTACACAAACAAAGTTTTCTTCATCTTCCTTCACCGTTGGTATAATAATAATACAGTAAATAATAATAATTGTATTGTGATATGCATATAAGGTATTTGGACTGGGATTTGAACCCTTAGCCTTTGAGTGGGCTACCTCTTGGTTACTGCGTCATGTCTTATAGATGAAAGTAAATATGTATTAGGTCACGTAACTACTTTTAACTTTGATCATACCTGTATTAAAGAGACGTGAAATAATTTTAAATTTTTGTAAAAAAGCGTGGGGTGCTTTATAATATATTTTCAAAATAACTACTTCTACCAATATCTATCAATAAAATATTTATAACAATTGACATCAAGCACCCCAAACATTTTTACAATAAAATCTATTTTTTTGTTTTGTTAATCACACTAACCTTAATTTAAATTTACTGAAAATTATTTTTAAACTTTTAGCTTTTTACATTTTAATTTGATTTAGTTTTTTTAACATTCAAAGATTCCGTTACATAGATATATACCAAGCTAATAAAAGCGTGATAAAAGACAAAACATTTAAAACATCTACTCCATATGATTAAATGCTCTAAAATTAGACATTCCTTGCGACCCCATTGCGTGCTTTTGGATGATTAAGTACAAAAACTATAAATCAATATCATTATATTAAATACATATAACGCGTTATCCTAATATATTTGTTTAATCCAAAAAAGACTCCTAGGAAACGAAATATAATAAATAGATCACGGTAATATGTTATAATTTCTGTGTGGCTTCGCTCGATCAATGTTTAGCCAGCCATGAAACTTGAAAAATTTAAGGCCGCTCAAAAGCTCGCAATATTAAAGTTTTATGTGATTGATGGTGGTTCATTTGCTTCTTTTTTATTTCTGTAGAGAAGCAGACAGGCTGGCGGCCCACTAAGTGGGTAGTTTTAGTGGGTATATGCGTCCCCATGTAAACTCCGGGGGTCATGGGCACATTGCACTGGAGTTCATATACATCAAACATTTCAACCTCAGCAACAAGGATCCATCATTGTCAAAGGGCGAAGTTGGCACATATGGTTTGCGTAAGCCATTCCTGAGATTTTCTTTTTTATGTGCAATTCCTTCTTTCCTAACCCCTTCAAACTCGATAGCACCTTGCATCAGAGCATCACCAACCAACTGGAACCTCAAATATTTGCTTCTACCACTACATAAAAGCCCATTTCTTCTTTCCTTTTCCTGTTCTCTCGCTACGTAACTATCTCATTTCTTTTGTTGGTAGCGTTTGAAATATAAGATTACTGTATTTATAAAATAAAAAAGCGACGGTTAACTTAAAACTATTATTATACAAACAAATTTTTATCATTTACCAAAATTGCAATTGTCCAATTTGTCTTTTTAAAAACAACGTATAATTTAAAAACGTATCCATATCACCGATTGCCCCCCGTTGACAAATTTAACAATACCTATAAATATTGTTCAAATTAAAATCAACTGACAACGAGATCATAAAAACAGACAAAATAAGGCGACGATAATGTATTACCGTCCCAAAACCAATCGAACACAATTATAGAGGTATTCGCAAAATTCTTTATGAGTCTTAAAATATAAAAACACATTAAAGCAAGTTAATGGTGTCGTAGTCTACTAGTAACAAATATAAGGCGCAATCTTCTCCGTGCAGGGGAGGAGTAAGAATACTAACCCCTGCGGCCGGGGTTGGCTTGTAGTAAAAGGCGACAAAACAACCCAGGCTAGGTGGTAGGGCTCCAAGCCCGCATGGATGTCAACCACCCCTGGATTTTAAATATTCCGCCATAATAACTTTGCATTGTGTTCCGACATTAATGACCCAGGTTTCTGTACCTATATGCGGACAGCAGCGTGTTCGGGGTGCTCCTGGCGTCGCAATCATCCATAAGCAACGATATCTGCTTACTATTAAGTGGGCTGTCAGCCTGTCTGCTGTTCTTCAGTAATAAAAAATCAAGAAAGTTCAGGTTTGATTTAAATTATAGCATGCTCCTCATAAGTCGTTTTTTAAATTTTATCTACTAATAATAATATCACTAACTGATTACTAAGAAAAATATCATGAATAAACTTGACTATTACAGATGTGTGTGATCCGACAATTTGTATTAAAAAGTGTAGTGGATATGCCAAATACATGTTACTAGGCTATTTAGGCAAATTTAATTTAGGACTATCACCTAGTCTTGTGACCTAAACAGGGTAGCTCGATGGGAACAGCAAGGAAATTTGGCGCAGATGCAGAGAAATCTATGCACACGTCTGTACGTAAACTATTCCAACGTACGTAAAATATGCCAGCATCTACCTAATTAATTGTACATTGTATACGTATACAGCGAGCGAAAGGCTACAAGCATTTGAAATGTGGTGCTGGAGAAGAATTCTGAGGATAAGCTGGACGGAGAAAAGGACTAACGAGGGAGTGCTGAACATTTTGATGATTATTGAGGGCAGAAGAAGACAGATTCTGAGACACTGGATACGACACGACGATCTAATCAAAACCATCATAGAAGGGAGATTTGAAGGAAAGCAGAAGAGAGGGAGACCAAGAACGAAATTTATGGAGTAAGTAAAGAAAATATATTAAATATCTCGCCTGTGAAATTAAAATTTCAATTTTACCATTATTTACGTAAGAGATAAAGCTTTCAGCTTTCGAGAAGTCCTAGGATATAACCGGAGTTTTAA
The DNA here is from genome assembly GCA_963693495.1 of Malacosoma neustria. Taxonomy (NCBI): domain Eukaryota; kingdom Metazoa; phylum Arthropoda; class Insecta; order Lepidoptera; family Lasiocampidae; genus Malacosoma; species Malacosoma neustria. Next base: position 13,683,686 of record OY856390.1, read on the forward strand.
CACTAGAACGATATTAAGTATTGTAAGTAATACTTTAAATGTCTAGACTTTATAAAAAGTCAAATATCACTTACTTATGTCAAAAATAAGTGATTACAATAAGAAAACACTCACTAACGGCGATAAATCTATATAAAAATATTTAAAATATGAAAAAAGTATTTAAAGTATATGCTATCCAAAGTATCTATTAACAATTTAATAATTTCAATCTAAAAATATATAAGTTAATCCAAAGTAAAATTAGCATGAAAGGAACGTAAACGGTACACACGGCAATTCAAAATTGACATTTTTAATCTAAACGATTTCGAATTTTATAACATTATAAATAGGTCACAAAATTGCATGAGCTGTTTATGTGACATACGTCAGCATTGGAGCCATAAAAGTATCACCTTGATCGAGTTTTGACGCAGGTTGCTTATGCAATAAGTACGTTGAACCGTGTTTAGGGCTGTCAGAGGAATGCTGCATGTTTCGTCACTTAATTTGAATGCACTTAATCGAAAATCTTAAACGAAACTGGGAGAGGTAAATATTTTTAGATATAGCCCGAATGTATACGGCTGCTGAAAGATTGTATGAGCTTCAAAATGGTAACTTCACACCTCTCATTATATACTCGTATAATTATCTATAAATCTATAATATAATTTTAGCCCTCTTGTAGCCATTTTGTAAGTCCAAACGAATGGAAATCGGATCAGACGCAGTTATATATCTTTTTTTAAATATTATAAAACATCAGACAGGCTGATGAACAACTTAATATTGAACAGTTACCCTTGCCTATGGATGTTTGCAACGCTAGGGGCCGCCCTTGTTCTTAGTACGCCCCTGCACGGAGACAGGGATGTTTAGTAATACAAATTGCTTTTTACTTATACTAATTCCGTAAGAAAATGTATACAGTATTTATAATTGAAATCTACTTTAGATTTTTTGTCAGTGTGTTTCGGCTAATAATCGTTATTTTTGGATTAATCTTGACTATTTTTATTCTATAGCATAATTTATAAATACAGTAAAGTGGTTAAATAAATACAATACGCCACTTTACCGTCCTTACTACATCGCAATAATTTTTAGCACATTCGGATTCAATAACTATTATTATTTAAAAACTTATTTTGGATCATAGAGCTTATTGAGTTTTCCATTAAAATATCACTGTCTAGACGAGTTGTGACAGCCCTAACACAATCCCATGTCGCACTGTTTGGAGACTCGTGACGTTAATTTACAAATATTGACACTATAGTTATACTGCAGTTTGCCCGGGCAATGCATGGCCGCTATTACTCCATTACGAACGGTTTCGTGTGTAAGAACAAGAATAGTTTACGACTATTTTTAGTCATCATACTGTTTTGTTATCTGAAAGGTTAACTGTAAAGGTCTGTAAAGGTTAACCTACTCTCTTTCTGTCTTCAGTCAGTCCCTCAGGGCTGAGGATCGTGACTCCGTTGCTGCAATTTCTTGACCGTCTCCTTCTACTTGTTTCGGTCCATGGCTTGGCGTAGTGTCGCGTTGGCAGGTATTTTTAGGTATTCGGATACCTGGTCTGGCCACCTATTTGGACTGCGTCCTGTAACCACCAGTGTCTCCAGGTTATCGGGATTCTTTCGAGTGTCCGAAGTACGAGTATTTGATGCAGGCAGACACTGGAAAGTCACTAGGAATTTTTCTAACCGAACCTACTACTTACATTATAATTTAAAAACAAACGTTTTCATTTTAATACCAACATGCAACTTATCCAACATTTCACAACAATTAAATCGTTTCATACATTTAAATGTTAATATGAAAATGAAATACGTATCAGTAATCCATATCACACGAATATTAAAACAAAACACACCTGCTTGCGCGTTTCGTTTTGAAATACGCTTGCGACGATCCACTGTTGCGTTTCTGTGTTTGGGATTAATCAAAAATGTTATTCAGATTCTGTGACTGTATTTATTTGGTCCTTATGCGACATACTGTTTTTGCTAATTCACGGAGAGAATTAAGAGTTATTTCGGGTTTTTCTTTCGAAATTTTCTGTCAAACAGCTGTCGGTCAAGTAAACAACCGAATTTATATACATCCCAGCCATGAATTTTTATGATTGGTTGCTTTGCATACGTTCGACAACTGATAATACTTAATACTTAACACGGGCTTCATAGTAACCCATCTCCATTATACTGAGAAATTTGTTCCCTTCGTTCCGGAAGAAGGACTCATAATATTTGGCGTGGCTAAAATCTGTCAATTAAAATTCCAGAAGAGTTCCTTGTATAGACATGAATCTACAATGTAACCAATTGGACATTGATGTAAACGGTATTATTTGCTGTGAGAAACTTTGAATTCGACTGGGAATAACATGCCCTGAATAATATGTATCTTTATAGGTTTCCTGGAATAAATCAGCATATCTATACAAATAAATAAAATTGAAGGGTCTGTTTGTAATATTAAAATAACCGCTTTTTACTAAGTGCATTCGGACGTATACACGGTACATATACCAAAACAACATTTTTTACAATTTTTGTCTGTCTGTTTGTTCCGGCTAATCTCTGAAATGGCTGCACCGATTTTGACGGGACTTTACTGGCAGATAGCTGATGTCATAAGGACTAACTTAGGTTATTTTTATTTTAGAAAAAAAAAATAGTTTTTGTTAAAAATGATAAGTTTCGGAAATTTTGAAAAATCCAATTTAAGTTAACCTCAGATTTATGTCATCAATCATATGAAATAGGGTTTAGCATAGGCTGAACTTTGTAGGTACGAACTTACGTATTCCGGAGGCGCATGGCGTAACAGTTGCATTCGATAATACTGACTGTTTGCATATTTCATTTATATTTTAGGGTTTATAGGGTTTGTAATCCACAATAAACCATAAGACATATCCAAAAAATTCTGCCCAAAGTTACTATTCCATGCGGACGGAGTCGCGAGCACAGCTAGTTATGTAATATGTAAAGTAAGAAACAAATCTTTTTTTTTCGAGGAAACACTCTAATTCACCAGTGCGCTCGGCCCTGGGGGATCGTAAGCTACGCGGAACGTATGTAAAGATGGTCGATATCCGACTTCCCACTAAGAAACCCCGCGGTCGTTGTAACAGATCTACCTATGCCTAGAGCATTGAATCTACTAATAAAAAAGGCGATAAAAAAGTTATATATCTTTGTAAAATATAATGTTACTATTTTTTATTATTTGTCTTTGTTTTATTAAAATATTATTGGACGTAAGAATACAAATGTCTTAATAAATATTGGAAACCCCTAAACATGAACCGAACATTGATCTTACACGTAGATAAGCGGCGATTGCGTCGGCGATATGATATTATGACGGCTTACTTATGCGATTTATCATCATTCATTAGACTTGGTGTACGCCCATCGCCCTGAACAGTACTATATTTTATACAAGATTACTCTCGTGAGAGTACATTTTGCATTTTTAAACGTATAGTATCCCGTTTATCCAATTAATTACATTAAAGAGACTGAATGGGTGCGCAATGCATTCATATCGGCCAACCATCGTTGAAGCCGACATCGCGTTTCGCGTCCCGGGTGCTCAAGACGTATGAACAGGTATGTTCTTAGAGGAAATTAATTAGCGACGCGCGTCTCTTCAATAAAAGCGGGAGCGTACAGGCGCATTAGCGCGCCCAAACTACCCACTTTACGTTTCCCAAGCAGTTGGGCGTACAAAAATCATTTATATATATAAAAAAAATGTTATCATCCGGCCAAAATCTCTTCGACTGAATAATGTTATAACAGCGAGGCGCGTCTCTGTACATAAAGCGGGAGCGTACGGACGCATTGGCGCTAACAAAACTACCCGCTGCACGTTTCCTAATCGGCTGGGCTACGAAAAACATTGCCAAAAGAAGAACATCTTTCGGCCACAATATTTTGAACAGGAATCAGATGCTTAGCCACTGGATAACAGACACTTCAAGTAATTGGTAGCCAACAAATTATATGGGTTTGTATTCTACTTCATTCTCTCGCAGGCTGATTTCTATTTATGAATATTTTTACTATTTTAGTGTCGCTTTTTCATTTCATCGAAATTCCAAATCGTAATGAGCTAAATAAGTTTCACTGGTTAAATAATCTCCGTGCTTCGGCTTGTTACCTATCATGATCAACGTCTATAATGCGTAGAATTTCTACCGTAAAAAAATATCAATTTGGGTTTTTTTATTGCAGAGGAACAGGCTTATTGTCCACTTAACACGTTAGCTGCTAAGCATTTTGACGAGTATGTGCCGCTTTTCCCGTTGCAAGTGTAGATAATACATATAGATTGTTTACTAGTTTGTTAATTTTTAAAATCTTATAGTTTTTTTTTCTCTTAAACACCGAAAGAACTTAATTTCACTTCCTAAATTCCCTTTATAAATTCTAAGACTTCAAAAATTGGCACAAAGTAAGTATCGGCCACCGGTGACCGACGTAGCGTTTAATGTGTTAATAATAAGCAGTTACCGTCTACCGCCCACCTCTACCGTATACCGCCTATGTCCGTCTATCGCATGGAGGCATCGCGAACACGCTGCTGCCCCAGAGGGATAACATTTTGATTAAAATGTCATTTGAATACTACTATTCTATTAAATCTTGCCAATGCCGGCTCGGATATGTGGAGTTCTCCGCACTCTTTTACTGCAACCACACACTTGATTGGCAAGTGTTAACCAGTGGCGGTCACGGTATACCCAGTAATAATCCCAGTTGTCGCCTGAGCCTTTGTGGCGGGGTCGCAGGATCAACTTTTTGTCATAGCTCTGCGGCGCCCCCGGACTACTTAAAATAACTTTTTTTTTTTTTGGTCTCGGGGAAAAACCTCTCTTGACGGGTTCCCCCGGCCCGGGGGGACCGAGGGATATGTGGGACTCCGGGAAAGATGATTGGCCATCCGACTACCCACTAAAAAACCCCGCTGTTCTCCTATCGCCTACGCCCGGGCCCACGGATATATGGCCTGCCGATCTCGTGGCCCGGGCCGGCGCCGGCCCGCCCTTTGTCTTGAGGCGGGCCCCTTCTAAAGTGTTGGCGCCAGGGGGTCAGGGTTTCGTCCCCCCGGCGCTCTCCTAACAACTCTAGGAGTTGAGGGGGGCCGCGGAACAGCACGCAGCCCTCACCCTCGCGGCAATAGTGCGGGCGGCGGGTCCTCCCCCGAGGGGCCGCCCGCGGCCGCTTTTTACGGCGGCCGGAGGTCATTACTGGCCCTCCGGCGCCGCCGGCGTGGCCTGCGTTGGCGGGAGGGGAGTGTGGTGGTCGACTCCCGCTCCCGCTCCGCCGCCTCCTTTGCGGACATGACTGCCTCGCAGAAGGAGGCGACGGCCGTCCATCCAGGATCGCCCCCGACCATGGACAGAACCAGGGCCGGGAGCGACAGGTCCACGCCGATTTGGGCGACGAGGGCGCGGCGCTCCTCGCGCCACGCAGGGCACACGGCGACAGTGTGGTTCACCGTGTCCTCCTCGTCGCCTACGCCACAGTGGTGGCACCCTGACGTCATCTCCCGCCCTATGCGACACAGGTACCTCCCGAAGCAACCGTGCCCCGAGAGGACCTGCGTCAGGCGGAAGGTCAGGGCGCCGTGGCGCCTTTCCAACCATTCGGCCAGGACGGGCCTCACCGCTTCGATGGTGGCGAGGCCCGCGCTGGGGTGCGCGAGGCGCTCCTTCCACTCCACCATGAGCACCACGTCGCGCAGCTCCGCCCGCTTTGCCTCAACTTCGCGAGGCGCGGGGCGAGAGCCACGCTCGGCCGCGTCCCGGCGCCACTGGTACAACAGCGCCAGGACCCGGGCCTCGAGGTCCCATGGTGGGGATCCGGCCAGCAGGGAGGCCGCTTCGAAGGACACCGTGCGGTATCCCCTTATCGCCCTGACGGCCAGGACGCGCTGCGGCCTGCGAAGCAGCGCCGTCGTTTTGGCCGTCAGGCGATCCGCCCAGATCGGGGCCCCGTAAAGGGCCATCGACCGCACGGTTCCCTCAAAGAGTCTGCGGCACACTGCGCCCGGCCCGCCGATATTCGGCAGCAGACGGGAGAGTCCCGCCGCCGCCCGTACTAGCCTCGGCGCCAGGCATTCGAAGTGCGCCGCAAAGTCCCATCGGCCGTCGAGCACCAGTCCGAGATAATTCATGGACGGCCCGACGGCGATGCGGACGCCTCCTACCGTTATGCTCAGGCCCGGTGGCGGCCTCTGGCGGGGCCCGTAGAATATAAGGGCCTCCGTCTTGTTTAAGGCCACCTCCAGGCCGAGTAGCCGGATTCTAGCCACCGTTTGCGCCACCCCAGCCGTGCCCAGAAGGCACGCCTGGCGGGGGTTCCTCCCACGCGCTGTGACGAGCGTGTCGTCGGCGTAGCAGATGACGCCGACGCCGGGGAGGAGCGCCCCTCTCAGGACCCAGTCGTATGCGATGTTCCACAGCAGGGGGCCCAGGACCGACCCCTGCGGAACACCGCACACGACGTCTCGCCGACTTTGCCCACCCTGGACCGGGTAGACGACGGCACGATCATCCAAATATGCCTCGACTATGCGGCGGAGGTAGGGAGGCACCCGATGGTACTTGAGCGCCTCCCGCACGCAGCTCCACGGCAGGGTGTTGAAGGCATTGGCGATGTCAAGTGACACTGCCAATAGCACCCTGCCTCGAGCCACCGCGTCCTCCGCCTGGCTCCTCAGACGCGTGATCGCATCAATAGTGGAGCGCCCCTTTCGGAACCCGAACTGTTCGTCCGCCAGGTTCGGCCCCTCCGTCTCTAGGTGCCGGACGAGGCGGTCTGCGAGGATCCTTTCGAAGACCTTCCCCACCTCGTCCAGCAGCACGATGGGCCGATAGGCGGACGGTGAGTCCGCCGGGCGCCCCTCCTTCGCGATCAGGACCAGCCTCCCCGTCTTCCATCTGCGGGGAAACTGGCCCGATCGCAGACACGCGTCGAAGAGCCTCAATAGTCGGGGCTCCAGGACGTCGTGGGACAGAACCCACGCACGCCCCGGTATGCCGTCGAGGCCGGGGGCGGTGTTCTTGGCCTTCAGCCGCAACATCGCTGCCCCCAGCTCTGCCCGGTCCACGTCGGGCACGGGGTCGTCGTCCGCGCTGGGGTCCCTCTCATCCCAATGAGGCGGGACCATGGCGGGAGGCGGGTGCTCAGCCCTCGTGGGGAACAGAGCGCCAACAAAACTGTCCACCTGGCGCGGAGAGAGACTCTCGGTCAGCGGGGGCGCCCACGGACGGAGCTTGCCCCGCACCGTTTTGTAGGGTCGCCCCCAAGGATCTTGATCTAAGCTGGCCAAGAGCCCCTCCCACGCCGCCGCCTTCGCCTCGCGGATAGCGAGGTGGAGGTCGTTTTTGGCGCTCCGATACTCCCCGTAGAGCCGAGCCTCCGCGGCTGCTCTGTCCGCGTCGCGGCGACTCCGTCTTCGGAGCCTGGTGTACTGGCGGTGGGCGTAGTTGCACGCCCTGCGGAGCCGCTCAAGCTCCGCACTCCACCAGTACACCTGGCGCGGGGGTCGGTGTGGCCCCCGCCTCGGCATCGCCGCGTCGCAGACGTCAGTCATGAGCAACCGCAGGTTCTCTGCCTCCTCGTCGACGTCACCGGAAGGTACGTCGCCCGGCCTCGACCACGTAGCGACAGTCAAGGCCTCGCGGAAAACCTCCCGATTCATCTTTCCAAGTGTCCAGCGCGGACAGTCACCCAACGGGGTCACCTGGGCTGGAAGCTCTCGCTGACGGGCGGAGACGCTGAACCGGATGTAGCGATGATCCGACAGCGTCTCGACGCCCGTGAGCACCCTCCAGCCTCGCACACGGCGGGCCAGGAGGGCCGACGCGAACGACACGTCGACGATCGACCCCCCCAACTGCCTCACACACGTGTACTCGCGACCCTGGTTGAGGATTTCCAGACCCCTCTCCACAGCCCAGTCCTCGACCAGCTCGCCCCGCGCATCTGTCCGTGGGGAACCCCAAGCCTGAGATTTGGCGTTGAGGTCCCCGAGAACGAGCACGGGGCGTGGGAGGAACCGCTGGACCGCGTTGCCCAACTCTTCCATGTACCCTTCAAAGTCGGCAAGACTCCTGTTCGGGGAGAAGTAGCCGCCCACGACCATTATCTCCCCGAATCTGGCCGCGGCGAAGCCCCTGCCCCTCACTACTTCTGTGGGGAGCGGGGTACCCGCGGCGGTCCTGGCGTGTAGAGCCACTGTGCCGTCCAGGTCCCCAACCCAATCGCCTTGGGTGGGGACGTAGTACGGCTCGGCGGCCACGGCGATGTTGATATTCCACTGCGCCAAACTCTGAACCATGAGATTCTGAGCATTGGCGCAGTGGTTGAGATTCGTTTGGAGGAGATGGATATCCATTATTTGGTTGAGATATCCATCTCCTCAGTCCTCCGTGCCTGCACCTGCGGGGGGGCGATGTCCCCCGCGGCGGCTTCGGCACGACGGCGCTTTCTCCTTTCCTTTTCCCGCCGCTTCTTGGCCTGTCTTTTGGCCACGAAGCGGCTATTCTTCTCCTTTTCTTTCATGTCCGTCACTGAATTTGCCGGACGGCCGGTGCGGCGGCAGGTGCACAGCGGCGGGCCTCCCCCGACCCTATGGTTAGCCGGTCTGTTGGCCGCCGCGCAGACCACGCAATTGGGCGTGGCCTTGCAGGTGGCAGCCGAGTGCCCTGGCTGACCGCAGCGGTAGCAGGCATCGCTGCGGCTCGTTGGGCACTTGCAATTCGCCGCGAGGTGACCCGGCGCCAGACACCTGAAGCACCTCGGCTCCCTCTTATCAAGCACCTCAATAAGAGCCGAGGCCCAGCCGACCAGGATGTGGCCCATCCTCTTCAGCTCGTTGGCGGCCACCACCGGCACGAGCACGTTCGTTGTGCCCGTCCCATCGCGCCCCAGACGCATCCCCCCGGACGTGACTTTCTCCGCAGGGCAACCTGTGGCGCGAGCGATGGCAGCCGCCACGTTGTGCGCCGTCGTGCAGTCGTCGAGGCCCGAGATGCGCACCTTTACGCACTTCTCAGGCCTCGCAATTTTGACGTCCTCCTCCTTGAGGACGTCTTTCAGCCGCGCGGCGAGGGCATCGGCTTTCGCCCCCTGGTCGGCGCCAGAGAGCAGCATCATGCGTGCCCCCGTCCGCGCAGTTTTCATTTTGATGCCGCCCTGTATATCGAGGGCGGCGATATTCACCTTGGCTTTGGCCTCCGCCAAGAGGCCCCCGTAGGTGACCCCCCTCTCCGCCGCTTCAGGGCGGATGGTTAGGGTGACAGCGGCGGTTTTTGGGGCCCTGAGCTTGCGGGGACCCCTCTTCCTCCTCTTTTTAGAAGCCGGCGGCTGCTGCTTGGGCCTTGATGGTATGGCCGATGCTGCCGCCTGCCTGGCTGCGGTTGCTTGAGGGACGGTCGTCGCCTTCTTCTTTTTATTCTTCTTTGCCACGACCGCCCATCCTTCCTCCAGAGGAGGTGGCGGAGGCGCTATCCCTCGCTCGTTGGTCGCTGGCTGCGCTTTTTTAGAGGGTGCAGCCGTCGTCGCTCCTGGTACTTGTGCCGCAACCCTGCTCTTTTTCGGAGCGGGAAGCGTTGGGTATTCCGCGGGCGATACTTCAGGCCGTGTGACCGCCGCTGTCCGCCGCACCTCGTGGGCCAGTGGTGGCCGGTAGCGAGGGGCGGGCAACAGGCGGTCCTTCAGCCCCTCCAGTTTGGCGTCAATCATGGTCCCTACCTGGACCATGACGCCGCGCATGAAGAGCTGGTAGTCTTCAGGCTCAACATGCGCTGCTGGAGGGGGCTGGGTGGTCTCCTTCCTTGTCGTGGTTGAGGCGGAGCGGCCGGGCTTACTTATGTGTGCCGAGAGGCGAGCCACCTCCTGCCGGAGATCGGCCAATTCGGCCCGCATCCGGCGATTGGCGGCTGCCAGCCGTCCCACCTCTTCCGATTCTGTGCGGGAGGTTAGTTCAGTTATTACCTCCCGCACCTTCTTCACCGACTGTTTGAGGGTCTTTACGCATGTGCCTTTGAGACCCTTCGAGACCCCGGCTACCTCTAAAATTGCAGCCAGGGCCCCATCCACAGCGTTTTGGAGGTCGACCGACGTTTGCGCGGTGACCTCAAGCTGGTGACCTCTTTCTCTCTCTGTGCCCCCCTGGGCCCGAGAGGATTCCGGTGCAACTAGGGAGAGTTCGGAGTGGGCCCGGCGCGCCACCTCCTCCTTACGGAGTTGGTGGCGGAGCTCCTCTTCAAAATTCGCGAGCTCTTTCTCTTCTTGTCGGGCCGCTTGGAGTTCCTTCCGAGCCCTCCCTATCCCAACGTACTGCCCAGTTGACGCTGGGCGACCGCGTCCTCGCTTTTTTGGACCGCCTTTTGCAGCGGCCGAGTCAGCAGAGACCTCCTCAGAAGTTGAGGCTCCGGGGTCATTTTCCCCCCTGGAGCTGTCCCTGGACCTCCTAGATCCCCTCTTGCGCTTGCCCAGGACGGATCCAGGACCAACGCAAGAGGGAGTGTTCACTCGGGAGCTTGTGCCGCTCGGAATTGTCCTAAAAGACATCCCCGAGCGGACCGAGCCGTCCGAGTCTTCTTCCTCGTTTCGCAACACTACGCCTTTCACAGGCAACCGCTCCAACATCACCAGAGGTGATTGATCTCGGGAAATGTGGGCCCCCCCAGAATACGTTGGGCCCATGCCTGCACCCGAAGGCGCAGGGGAGGATTCTCCACCCTGTCGGGTGGTACCTCCCTGGGGTAGTATCTTAGCATTTACCGAACTCATGATTTCTTTTTTGGTGTGGCGCTCGGGACCGGGTTTACCCCCCGGCCATGCAGCCCATCGGCGCGCCACGGAACCTTGAGCTTCGGGAGGACTGTTATAGGTCCCCCAGCTCCAGCCCCCAAAGCTGGGGGATTCCGGACGGGACGGGACTTGCATCTCCACCACATGCCAGTAAAGCGTGGGTACGACTACCAGACGACACTCCAGAAACCAGGGAGTCGCCTAACGTCGTAGCCGGCCCAGCAAGACCGACGGACAGCGGAGATGCCGTTCCCGCCCCAGGAACACTCTCTGTGCAGGCGCAGTCGAAATGGGCATGGTTTCGACTACCAAATCAGGGCCCGGGATAGAACCCGGGACCCCAACCAGTACTCACAACCATCCCACCGGGGACCGCGCCACGAACAGAAAGCGAATTTGGGAAAGGATGTGGGAGGTAGACGGGAAGAAAGGTAGGACTCCGTCGCCTCGGACGGGAAGGGGAGTGAGGCGACGGAGGCTCGGGCACCTCGGGCACGCACACCCGTGCACTCCTCGGACAGAGGAGCGCCCCTGAGGGGTACTTAAAATAACTTAAGCTAACTAAAACTTACAACAAACACATGGCGAATGTATATCAATCAGCATACGAACTTACCTGAAACAAAAATACACAATATTAAGAAAAATATTAAAATGACGGCCCACTTAGAATTTAGCAGTTACCGTTGCCTACAGGTGTTTGCAACGCCAGTGTCATCTGCAACACGCTACTGTCCCACAAGGGTACAGGAACATGGACCAATAATGTCGGAACACAACACAAAGTTACGTAGCTAGGGTGGGTTGTTTTATCGCCTTTTACGACAGGCCGACTCCGGCCGCAGAGGTCAGTATTCTTTCTCCGCCTCTGCACGGATAAAAATTATCTGGACGTTTCAAGTATGAGTTCAGATCAGAAAAACTATTTTCGTAAGTTATCTAGATCCGTACTGAAGACGCAGTTATTTAAGCTTGTCATATACCTTAAACTTAGGCGAGTACGACAGGTTATTGACTCCTTTTTAAACTTTGACCGCGTATTGCCGACATTACAAAGTTTCGCTATTGTTCATTAGACGTGTAAAACTTGCCTGAGAGTTGATTGCCATAGTCGGGATTAATAGATAGAGAGATTATTCTTTATTTTCCACTAAAATTTATTTAAAAAGTAAATTATTATTAAACTTTTAATTAAACGTTCACAATAGGCGGCGTTATCGCTAAGAAGCAATCTCTTCCAGATAACCTTAAAGTTGTCTAAGTTTATGTGCCTAGATAATAAATAGTGTTCAACATTCAGTCATACAGTGTTCAAATTCAACAGATACATAATGAAGAGCCGCCTCTAAAAGCCTATTGCGTTACAAATCGCCCGCAATTACCGAGCACGATTGTATCGGGGGTAATTAGTGAAATGTAATTACAAAGTTCATTGTACTCTCATATTTTGTATTATACCGGTAATTGTATTTTATTGCTGCCTTTATTGCGATCATCACTGATAGTTAATGTTTAGAAAATTATGAAATACGTTACGGTTGATGCCAATAGTAGCTTGCTTTTAAATGCTTCATTCAGATTAAATAAATTTTAACTACACATTTTTTTCTATCCGTGCAGGGGCGGAGAATGAATAGTAACCTCTGCGGCCGGGGTCGGCCTGTCATAAAAGGTGACAAAACAACCCTAGCTACGTCCCCGCCGGTTACATAGGCGTGCGAGCTCCGGCGGCCAACTCCACGTCACCGGGGGGTAGTCGCCCCTTGAGTTGAAGCCGGGATAAAGAGGCCCTGCCTCGAGACCCCTACCTAACCCTGTAGAAGGGGAAGAAGACCCAGCTAGCTACGTAGTAGGGCCTCAAACTCGTTTGGATGGCGATCACCTTTGGAATAAACACACATAGGCGACGATAACTGCTAAATTCTTAGTGGGCCGTCTACCTGTCTATTGTCCTACAGCAATAAAAAATAATATTAATATGAGTTAAAAAATTGCGAGAGTAATATGGCTAAGTCCTTTACACGCTCTAGAAGGACATTACTGGCTGTCACATATATCTTTAAAATTTCTAGTTACTATTTATAATACCATCTCCAGCCCATATTCCAGAACATTCTGTTAAAACGCACTATAAAACAAAAAAAACTCTTTTAAATCTGCAGAGATGTGTATTTTGCAAAATATATTGCAGACATTCAAACGTGAAGACATAATATATTAAGCCATTATACGCTATTGTAAAAAAGTAACTAAAGATGAAAGAAGTAATGTGACGGGTCCATTTTAACAATACGTGAAAATAGTCTACTTAGGGTTTGGTGTAAACTATAAACGACAGCGTTTGTTAAATTAAACCTATGTACAGACTCTTTTGCATAAGTGTTTTTAAATCTTGTTATTTGAGTAAATAACAGCTTCGTGTAATTCGTTTTATTCTTGTTTAGTTTATAACTGAAGTTATACTTCATCTGGCACGCTTGGTAAAAAGCACATGATGAAGTTAGCTGATAACTGTCTCTCTTTTTCTTCTTTCAGGAAATGGCATGACTTGGGCATCTAATGTCATGTAACTTTTTTTATTTTTAATTTTTATAGCTAGAGATCAGCAGACAGGCAGACGGCCCACCCTGGCAGGTGGTTACCGTCGCCTATAGACGTTTGCAGCACCAGAGGCAATACCAATGCGCTGCTGGCCTCGAAGAAATTTTATAACGCCTTTTTTGAAGAACCCCATATCGTACCGCGCTGAGAAAACCTCAGCCGGAAGCTCATTCCAGATCCTGAGAATATGCAACATGAACGTTCTTGAGAACCGTTTCGTACAAGAAAGAAGAGGCTCCAAGAAATGGGGATGAACATCCAGCCGATGGCGATATTATATTAGCGATAAGACCGATTGTTAAATTTTTTGTAAGTTTAGATTTCACAGAAGGTTTATATATTAAATTCACAGTAGGTTTATATATTAAAAATATTTGAATATATAATATAACAATACATTAATAACGAAATTTCTAAAGTTCATTCGAGATTTCATGAGTAAGCTGGACAAATCTTTTTATAATAGTTTAAGATTTTGAGGACAAAAAAAAGTGTAAAAAAAATAGGTGAATCTTTGCAAAATGTACTTTTGATAATAAACTATTTGGACACTAAAATCATAAAGAGGACTTGTGCCCTAAGGGCCTAGTCTGCTGACGATAATAAAATAGAGCACTAAGATGAAGACAATGAAAAACAATATGTTCCCTACTTTAGCAAAATGAGACTAATTTAAATATTGATAAGAAATAAAATGGAAATTACGAATACATGTCTCTTCTCCCATTCAAAACAAAGTAATGCTAGAAATAACTATAGAACAGCTTACATAAACGATCAAAATAATAAACTGCAGATTTCTCTGCAATCGCTTGCAGGTTACGAACCAGTAGTACACGGGAATATATTTAAAAGACAACTTACTGCGACCATTCGACTACATAGACGTTACAAACTTTCTGCAATGGGTGCTTGTGTCCATTGTATTTTTGCGACAATCTTTAATATTTCTTTTTATGGCTAGAGTTTAGCAGACAGGCAAACGGACCGTCCGATAGCAGGTGGTTACCGTCGCCTATGGGCGTTTGCAACACTATTTCTTGCAACATTAATTCTAAAACTATTTAATTTTAACACCTTTTTTGAAAAACCCAATACCGCACTGTAATGGGAAAACCTTAGCTAGAAGTTCACTCCAAATCCGCATGCAACATGAACGTTCTTGAGAACCATTAAATGTGTATTATTTTCAAGTATATTTCACATTTATTTTTATTGCTGGGGAACAGCAGACAGGCTGATGGCCCACTTAAGGAATCTGCCCACTACACCGTTCCATACCATGACCGTGCTAGGAACGTGCCAGGCAAAAAAATATTCATATTCTTTGTATTAAAAAGTATGTGACTATGCCCACTAGATCGTTCCGTAACCGACTAGCGTTTGCTTTTGTATCTTGAAACGGTCCTAGCACGGCCATGGTATGGAACGGTACAGTAGGCAGACTCCTTTAATAGTAAACAGTTACTGTCGCCTATAGATGTTTGCGACACACCGCAAACACGCTGCTATCTCATAGGAATAGATTCACGAGAAATAAAATAGTTATTTCTTTTTTGAAAGGGACTAGATTTAACAATAATTTAATAACTACGACCTGCGTTGCACAATGGCTTTCGTAGGTAAGAAGTTATGTATAGTATGTTTTTATTTACAAAAGTATCAATTGTCAATTACGAATGTAAAGAAAGAAAACTTATTATAATTTGTAGACAATTTATATTGTATACTCTCGTGCAAAATACGATCTTTTCCAGCATTTTTCCACAATAAATATTAAGACATATTTTCAGCTTAAACTAGGATCTACTTAATCACTAAGAGAGTTTGTTATCTTTAATGAAAACCGATTTAAAGTTATAAGCTTTATATTATAAACTCTCCAGATTAACGTCATGCAAGAGAACAATGCTCCTTTATGAACTATCTTCAAACTTATCAAAATACAAACACCAACACTTCATTCAAAATATCGTCCGAAGTATTTACATAGTTTATTCCCGTGTGGACAATGTAAACACTCTGAATGGACAGACAAACACCGTTGGTTGCCGACATAAAGCTACGCGGGACGTACGGTAGATATGTTGTAAACAATGGGGGCAGGCGAGGGTTTAATCATTTATTGAGTACTATCAAGTTTTGCTACTGCACTACAATTTTTTAAATAAATAGAGATAAAAATTCGGCGTTGCGAATAGACGAAAAATTAGTCATGTGACAATAATATTTGTATTAAACAATATTATTTGACAATAAACTTCTGTAAGGAGGATAGTGGCAGTGGATAATTTTGCAACTATAGGATGATTATTAACTATGTAGAAAAACTCTTACTTTAAATTGGAATATTCCAGAATATGAAGCATCTTTGTATGCATGTACATTTTTTTTTCTAAACAAAATATTGTTGTAAGGCGGTTATAAGCTCTTGGCGTACATGTGTTTTTTTATATCACCTTCATGATTTTTTTATACTTCATCCTATAATCATAAACATTTTCCAAAATTTTTTATCAAAAAATCCAGAAAATAAAAATTTTGTCAAGTTAAGACTTGTGTTCAAAATTCTATGTAATTAAAAAATAGAATGGACATAATGCAATTTTAGGTCGACTAATTTATTTTTAATCTATTGTTGTTATGAATTAGGCAAGTTAGAGAAATTAACACAAATAAGCACGGACTTTTAGAAGAAGGCATCTTTTCAAAATCTCCAATACCCAAAACTCAACCCGAATAACGGAAGGTTTAGATACAGAATTTTTTTCTGCAAAGGAGAGACAACAGTTTCTCCTTATGCTCCCATAAAAGTAAAAAATGACTTATTATTAATTTACTAGTGAAATGTATAGATGCTCCAACAAGGTCTGCTAAACGGTTATTTATGAAAAAAACTACTTACATTTTAACAACTTCAAATATAACCGCTGGCGTATACGCTCCTTATATAATCTCTTAAAACCTTAAAAACCATGAACTTAATACAGGCATAC
The DNA here is from genome assembly GCA_963693495.1 of Malacosoma neustria. NCBI lineage: Eukaryota > Metazoa > Arthropoda > Insecta > Lepidoptera > Lasiocampidae > Malacosoma > Malacosoma neustria. The sequence goes on from OY856390.1 coordinate 13,700,118, forward strand.
ACTAAGAAAGTCAAACATGTCAGTTTGTTTTCTACTCTTTGCTTATTAAATTTAACAGTTGACATGACATTATTATGAAGTTTGACGTTGTTCTTCAAGGAATCCGTGGACAGCGCGTTACATGAGCTGTTTTATTGCATTCGCGTGGCCACAAAAATAGCGAAGTAACTGTTAGGTAGCAATACTAAGGTGGCCCAGCCATAAATGTAAAAAATAAGACCTCTAACACCGTTATTAAAAAGACACAGTTATGATGTAATAACGTGAAAGAGGTAGAAATTAGGTATCAAGTGCATCATTTCAATTAGCTCGTTCATCTTTTAATTAATCGAATCTAGAAAGCGAGACTTCTAGATTACAATTTCAACCCATTGCTTCTCTCTATTTTTTTAGCTCATCTCTTCACATAATTTCTACATTTACCTTCTTTTGCAAGTTATAACACGTTTACAATTGGCTACTTACAATATTTAAAGTTAACAGCTTTCCATAATAACAAATTAACTACTCGTCTAAATATCTTAATAAACGTACTTAGTACATAGGCGTTTTGTAAATTCTTTCACTCAGGTTTGCCTCGCTTATTTTGTGGCTTCATATTTATAGACGCTGTATACATTACCCTACCTCAACATATCTCCTATGACATGTTATGACGTCAAAGGTTAAATTGGTATGTCAAGGCTACAGTTACAGGCCTTACCGTTAATTTATTATATTTTATGATTTGAGATAACGAAGCATCCAGGTAGGTCAATATTTTCTTTGTGCGGTAGCAGCCATATTTCTTACTGCTGCTTTGGGAAATAAGGCTAATTTACTGCTTCTAATTCTTGGCATATTACTTTAATATTATTTTATTAAATTATGTAATTTTAAAGATATCACCGTAATTAATTCATCTTCGATATACTGATATCTATACTGATATCTGATCAATACTGATTATCAAATATGACTGCTTGCTTTTTCAATATATGCCTGCATTAGCTATGTCATGTGACTTAACCTGAGCTAATTTTTATTATTCAGACAGGCAAATTTGATAGAAAGATAGGGCCGCAATCCCGTCTGGATGGTAACCACTCTTGTTCTAAAAGCATGCTGTTCCGGCATTCGTGACCCAGGTTCCTGTACCCATATGAGACAGAAGCGTGTTCGCGGTGCCCCTTGCGTTGCAAATATCCATAGACGACGGCTACTATTTACTATTAAGTAGGCCGTAAGACTGTCTGCTGCCCCACAGCAATAGCAAAAAAAAAAGTAAAAAAGAATAATAACAAAGTTACATCTGTATTATTTTAGCGTATGACAAAAATTAGTCTCTTCCTCTGAAGAAAGTCTCTACTTTCAAGTGTTCTTATAGCTAATAGATGACGTTTATAGGCCTCTAAACTATAGCTTGTTAATTGTTTGCGTGCCTTATGCGTAGGCGCACCTTGTCGACAATATGCTCCGAAACGCACGCTATGCTTCTTGTCTAATTAGGGCATTATATTGTTTACTATAATTTCTACGTATTTCTTGGTGATTAATCTCTTTAGGTACCTGGTAGCTCAGTGATGTACTTAGACATCAATCTAAAGGTCAATTCAAACTCCACATTGGCATGCACCAGCTAGGCAGTTTTTTTCACCTAATTCCTATTCTACCATTATCATGTGCCGACTGTGAACGGAAACATCGTGAGAAAACTTGCATACCTAAATCACCGGTATATGTAATCCGCCAATCTGCATTGGACAAGCGGTATAAAATTTCTTCAGGGTCGGCACGCGGGGGCGCGTTGTACTCCCTCTGGTGTTGCAATGTGCCCGCCAGAGACGGCACATTTAGGAATCAGAAGTGGTTGCTATTCAGATGGACTTAGAGTCCTCAAACCTAGCCTTATTTTAGTGCCGGAGTTCAATTTCATCCAACAATTATATGAGATATAATATTTTTATTTATTTATTCTTTGTACACAACATTGATTACACACATAAAATTTAAGATATTGAGACATGTACATAGGCGTGCTTAACCCTAAAAGAGTTTTCTTCCAGCAAACCTAATGTTGGAGATTGGAAAGAATAAAGAGGCAGGCAGAGGTTGTGCACCTAAACTCACAAAACTATAAAATTCAATTTAAATATAATATATAATAATAATGTAATTATAATAATGTATAAAATCACACACGCACTAAAATATATATCTATATATATAAAAATGTTATGTCGGTTTGTGTACGCTTCAAAAACTCAAAAAGTTCTGCACCGATCGAGCTGAAGTTTTAGCATGATATATAATCCGCATCAAGGATTGTTTTTATCTATTTTTTTGTATCTCATTTCTCAACCATTCAATCACAATGTGCCACAGCGAAGCGTGGGAGGATACAGTCACGTCGACGACGAATCGGAATCCATTTAAGTCGTTTTCTGAATTCAGAGACATGGTCAAATTTCCGAAGCCCAAAGACGAATCTAAGACACAAATTCTGAAGTCGTTCGAGCTTATGCAAAAGTTCTTCATTAACATCTAGAAAGCACATTTCTTTTCTAAATATTTGAAGGTCAAATCACTTTCCTGGAAACTTCACTCAGTGTCACTTAGTAAAAGTTGCCTTTCAAGCGTCGATATATTTGGTCATCCGTAGAGGCCGATTCCAAACGACCGCATCACACCACTTATATACTTTTTTTAAACGACATCTCCCCCAACGTAAGAAACATAACATATGTGTTATGGGTACTCGATAACTGAATAAATACATATTAAACATAAAAACGCAGGACAAGAATCGAATACGTGACCTCCTTATCACTTAGAGCCAGCCATTAAACATATTTGTGTTTTATATTTCAATGAAGATAATATAAACCAATTTATTGCTCCATTTACATATTTAAGGCATATTAAGTTACGTAATATACAAGTATATTTATTTTACCATAAAAACACAATTACACTTGCCCATACATATGTATAATATCATAGCATAGTATTTACATATATTTATGACGCTATGTACGAGTAGTGTAAAGAATACATTTTAAATACATAATTACTTGTGTACTACATTTTCAAATTGGTCGTATTATATCAGGTAGTAATAATTATAATGAAAATCAATTGGTAGTAATGTTAACATACAAATTACATATCGGAAATAATCAAGTACATTTAAATGAACAGATTTCAACTGTACCTATATTATTAAAATTAATATATTGGCCACCAACATCTTTTTATATATAAACGGGATGCGTTCCTAACACTAGTAAGTTTAAGGTGCTTTTTAAAATTTTAGTTTTTATTTTACTTAAGCATTTTTAAATTTAAGCCACCAATCTTTGGGTTTTTTAATGTGCGGCTCTGTTTTACCTAGCGTGGTTAGAAGTTTATTCGACTGGTTATATCTTTCAGCCATTTTACTTTTTTCGCCCTGGCGGTTATATTATCCCCGCTTATTTTATCTTTTTTTAATCATTTTATTTTATCTTTTATCAATCTTTGGTTAATTTTTAATCACTAACAATGAGATAATTGTTAACTAATATCATATTATCCGTGCAGAGGCGGAGAAAGAATACTGACCTTTGCAGCCGGGGTCGGCCTGTCGTAAAAGATGACACTAGCTACGTGGTAAGGCCCGTCTGGATGGAGACCACCTATGCTCTTAAGTACTTATGCCGCTATAATAACCTTGTATTGTGTTCCGGCATTAGTGACCCAAGTTCCTGTATTCTTATGGGACAGCAGCGTGTTCGCGATGCCACTGGCATTGCAAACACCCATAGGCGACGGTAACTGTTAGATTTTAAGCGGACCGTCCGCCTGTCTGCTGTCCAACAGTAATAAAAAAAACTAGGAAGAGAGGTATACTCAAATACTACGGAAGGTCACCAAGGGTAAGGGGGGTAAGGGTACTCAGTATAGGTATTATCCCTAATGTAATACATGAAAAGAGAAAGCAGTGAATAGTCATGTACCTTGCAGGACGGGCGTTGCAGCAATGTGTTCTGGCTCTCTCAATGCTCTCAGCATTAGTAAGATTAGCGGCTGATAAATTTACCACAAAAGGAGAAATGCCTATAAAACAGCAGACAAGTATTCCTGAAGACATAATCATCTAGACTAAGACCGACTGAAAGTATTGAAAATCAGGTTTAAAATATAAATAAAACGTTACGAACCTTAAAATTATCTCATTTTATGTTTGACTTCCAAAATCAGCCTACACGTTTAAGATTCTTAAAAATACGATACTAGATCCGGAATGGCATTGAAATAGAAATTTACTGCATTTTGTTTACATACATATCGAGTTCCATAACTTTCCTGTCTTCCTATACTAGATATATTTAAATTTAATACGCCTATTGTAAGTTGGGTACTTTACTTATTATTACAATAGTACAACTTTGTTCTGTACAGTTTATATAACTGCTGTACAATAAATATTGAATATGCTGGTAAATTATTAACTTAGCTTACGAAAGTTAAAACACCAGTCTGTGATTTTATGACACAAAAAATCAAGGCAGCTACTGGAAAACTTAAAGCTCGTTCTATGTTATTCATTATTCGACTAATATTAGTTGCTGACCAAGCGTTAGGCGTCCGAATATTAAACGAGTGCGTCCGAGTAGGTACTAGTGGTAAACGAGTGAATTTACTTGGAATAATCACTCGTTCACACAAATTTTTAGTTTAAGATCAAGTTCGTGTGACAATGTTTTTGTTCGTCAGGTTGATGAAGAACTTTATTTTTTTTGGAATAGCTGAAAGACTAACGGTTCATTGAATAGTAAGCAGTCACCATCGCCTATGGATATTTGCCATGCTAGAAGCACCGCTAACACGCTGCCGGTCGCGTAGGGAACTGGAACCTGCGTAAATTATGCCGGAACACAACACACGGTTATTATGGCGACATATATAAAGACCACGGGTGGTTGCCCTACCACCTAGTTAGGGTTGTCGCTGCATCGTGCTAGACGTAGTTACACATTAATTGACCTTCCTGCCAGGTACTGTTATTACTTCTTATGAGTTTTAAACGAAACCTCGGCTACATACAATATCTCATGTACTTCATCTAGCTGCAATCTTAGAAATAAGGCTAGTTAAGAATTCACTATAATTATTTAATTCATAAAAGTACAAAAAATTAGAACAAAAATAAACATAATTACATCTATATATCCGCCATGCTTGTCTAAGGCGGATTGACGGGTTACCCGTGCCGGTGATCTCTTTTTTCTCACGATGTTCACGATGTCACTGTCGATACAAACACGCTGTTTAATCAATATGTAGTATTAACATCGTTTAAAAGCTTATTAATTTTGATTTAAAACTTCTCAAGCATCATTGTAATTTGAAAAGTCGCCCTTTACTCCGCCTATGCACCGAGATAGTAGTATGTTAAAAAATTACTTAGATGATTTTTTTTTACTCTGACTCTCTGCTTAAGTTTTTTTTTATACATCCCTTCTAGACTATTTGGAAAACGATGACGTGGATCTACATTATAGAATACAATTTGTTTTTAAAGCGGAAATGAAACATAATCAGATATAATGTATATATAGGCTTCTCGCCTGACAGACAGGCAACAGACAGACAGTTTACAGTGTCAGTTTGCACAATAAGACTTACTAGTATTTTCAAATATCGTATGTAAGTGCGAGAATGACAATATTGTTTGCAGCAACTGAATTTGTGTGGATTATATTTTGTGTGATGTTTCCAAGATTTAGGACCAAAAGTTGAAAAGGGAGTTTTAGTAGTTTTACCAATACAGAGTTGATATATTTGAGGGTTACACTTTGGAATTTTTATAAATAAATGTACTGTGACAATTCACAGCGCCATCTAGTCCCAAAGTAGCATAGCATTTGTATTATGTGTATTAGACAACTGATATATTACTTAAATAAATAAACACTTTTCTTCTGTAAATCAATACATATTATTCAAAAGCACCAAGACGCGAGATGAAAACACTATATATAAAACTGCCCGTCAACGACACAGACTGACACTGGATGTTAAATGTAGCAAGTACATAAGGAGCGCCCAAGGTACCCTACTGACTGCGGACAAAGATATCACAGAAAGGTGGAAAGAGTACTATGAACAGCTTATGAATGAGGAGTTCCCCAGCGAGCCAATGCCCCATATACTACCAATCGAAGTACCCATAAATGCTATAACCCTAGAAGAAACCAGAAAAGCAATCGCTAAAATGAAATATCACAAGGCAGTTGGCCCCGATCAAATCCCAGCCGACATTTGGAAGAAACTAGGAGCCGCAGCCTTACCGTGGTTAACGAAGCTTTTCAACCACATTCTAAACGAGGGAAAGATACCATCGCCCTGGCGCAAGAGCATACTATGCCCAATATTTAAGAACAAGGGAGATATAGCTGAATGTCAGAACTATAGAGGCATAAAGCTCACTTCACACACTCTTAAGGTATGGGAAAGAATCATTGCCAGACGCGTAGCAGATATCAGCATTATAACAGAAAATCAATTTGGTTTCGTAGCCGGCAAATCCACAATCGACGCAATTCAGACCATCCGAATCCTTATGGAAAAACATCGCGCTAATAAAGAGAATCTACATCTAGTCTTCATCGATCTGGAGAAGGCCTTCGACCGAGTACCTCGGGAGCTTGTCTGGCAGTCCTTAAGAGCACATGAGATCCCAGAACAATACATACTGATAGTTCAAGATATGTACAGCAGTACCACAACCTGTGTTAAAAATCCCACAGGATTGAGTGGATCGTTCCCGGTAAAAGTAGGAGTGCACCAGGGCTCAGCACTGAGCCCCCTCCTATTTAACCTATGCATGGACTACATAACACGCGACATACAGGAACCTACTCCGTGGTGCATGCTCTATGCGGACGACATCGCGCTATTGAACAAAACCGCCACTGGCCTCCAAACATCACTCAATAAATGGGTAGAGAAAATAGAAAAGCACGGACTACGCATTAGGCGCAGTAAGACGGAATACATGCAGTGCAACTATGGAGCAACAGCAGACGTAGGAACTGACGTGTGCATAGACGGTACACCACTGCCTAAAGTAGAAAGCTTCAAGTACCTTGGATCCGTCATCACTCCCGATGCCAATGTGGATAAAGATGTCAATCACCGAATAAACACTGCTTGGCTCAAATGGCGATCACTTACCGGTATTCTATGCGACCCCAAAATGCCAGTTAAGATCAAGGGAAAAGTATACAAGACAGTGGTGCGACCAGCCTTAACCTACGGAGCGGAATGCTGGACTACGAAAAAAGCCCACGAACAACTACTGCACACTAACGAAATGAAAATGCTGAGATGGGCTGGTGGTGTGACACGCCTGGATAAAGTCCGAAACGAGTACATAAGAGGTTCCTTCAGAGTAGCTCCTATCGTAGAAAAAGTGAGAGAAAGTCGCTTACGGTGGTATGGCCACATTCAAAGACGCGAGGAAGGTTACGTGGTTAAGAAAGTACTCAATATACCGGATTCGACCAGGGGAAGAGGCAGGCCCCCCGCTACTTGGTGGAACCACATTAGGAAAGAGATGGACCAGGGCAGCCTTACAACACAGACAACCCAGAACAGAGTTCTCTGGCGGAAATGTACAGGGAGACCCGACCCCAGATAAACTGGGAACATGGGTTGGACAAAGAAGACCAAGACGCGAGATGGAAATCAAACCCGCGTCATCCGCAACACTATCTACTTAAGTCATCTACTTTGGAATTGATGAAAGTTGTTGAGTGTTGAATGCCAAAATTTCTGTGCTCTTTTCAAGTTGGTTTTGAAACACAACATTTTTTATGAAAAGAAGCATAAATATAAGATTGACGAGGCTTGACTTTACTTTTACTCCACGCCAGATGAGTGGTCGCAATAACAGGGTTGAAAACTCCACATACCCTCCCTCGTCTTCCCGTCGGAGTTCCAACGCGACTGTAAAGTGCAGTTTTCCGCGAGAAAAATAATAATTTTACTAAATGTTTAAATTTATTTTATTTATCATGACAAGAACTAATTTTGACCTGTCCTTTTTTCAAGACATCCCTGATCTGGTCTCTAAAATGCCAGGTCAAGAGTACCCTAAACCGAAGGGCATGTATGAAGGGAATAATGGAAGTGGACGAAGCGAAACAAGTATGTAAGGATCGTAGCAAGTGGAAAGAAGTGGTCTCTGCCTACCTCTATGGGAAAGAGGCGTGACTATATGTGTGTATGTATGTAGAACTAATTTTCGACACTTTTATTTTTGTTAACAAATATGATGGTGGTATTATTTTTTGTTGTGATACGCCATTTATTAAAAGGGATGTTATTTTAAATGTACCACTGCACTACTACACGGTGTAATTTGTGTCATATTTGTGATATATTATTTAATTTAAAAAAAAATCCTGTACATATCTGTAAAGTAAATCTGTTCGTATCTATGTATATCTCTAAACTGAGACAGTCTCAAAACCTTAAGACTGATTTTGATGAAATGTTGTGTTTGAAATAACGAATTGAGAATAAAAAATTGTTAGCGCTGCAATATAGCAACGTCTACCGAACTCATTAATACTAAGATACCATATACAGTATATTAGCTTACATTCTTATGATTGTAAGCAAACTCCGAAACAATATGATTAAAACATTTGGTAGATTTCGAAACCTCACTTTCCCCGCAAACGGAGAGCCTCATTCATCCATCACATTATCTATGTTTGCACTTAGATAATCCTTCTACGATTTACAACTTAGGGTTGTCGCAACAATGTCTAGGTTTAACGTATAAATCATTAAGACAAAACGTTGTTATAGTGTTGGTAACTCGTTATAAGAGTAATTTATAACTAACGTCAAATTCGTATTTTATGCAACACACTGTTTAATACGTAGAGGTGTAAGGGTTTCTACAATAACTTTGCACCCTGTTATAGACGAGACGCGGACCCAAAGTTTGACGACCTCCTGGCGTAACGGCTAACGCACGTCGGTACGCTTGTGGATATCATAGGCTCGATTCCCGAACAGCATCTGGGTATTTATGTAGAATATGTATTTATTTACAAAAGAAAAGTATATATGTAATATCTATATCAGTTGTCTAGTACCCATAAATATGACGTAACACAAATGCTACTTAGTTTGGGACTAGATGGCATTGTGTGAAATGTCCCTATATTTCTATATTTATTTATTACTTAGTTTCCCTGTAAGGTTCTGGCAGGTAAGAATAAAAAATGAATCGAATTTAAAAAAAAAAACAATATTTTTCCTGTACTGATTATCTCGGCACAATTAAAAAGTCGTTAGTAATGCTAATCTAAAATCATATTACAACCGGGATTTACTGCTTCGATGATGAAGATGATTGTTAGATTCACTAGCATGGTTGCAGAAGGCCGTGCAAAGTTATGATTTACATTTTCTTTTTTTAATTAATCAACAGTATTATGTCTATCCTATGGATACATAAAAAAAATCTTTGCGGCTGTTCCAAGATACCAAACTATGACTTTACACTGGAAATATCGTTTCTAATTTCATTTATTTACTTTCATAAACATTTGAAATTAAAATCGTCTAGGTCATTGTGATTTTCTTAAGTACTCAAATGATATATTTTAAACTCATAGACGTATAGGTACATTTTTTGGATACCAGGGAAACCGAATGACCAGTACCAGGCCAGAACTCCAGGGGAAGTCGACGTGGTTATGTCGGCCTCATCGTTCAGACCCTACAGCGGCCACCTTTGCGATATGGGCGAGATGTTATGGCCAGCGGCGGCCACAGCGGCATACCGACTAAAATCCCGGTCGCCACCCAAAGCCGTGGAGACGTCGCATAATCGACTTTTAGTCATTGCTCTGCAAGACGTAATGGTACCTGCTGTCGTATCAACCCTACACTTTTAAATTGACTTATTGTATTAACCTATATACTACTGGCGCTCGCACATCTACCGCCACTCCTGCGCATGATGGATTATTAATTTCACAACTGTATCTGTCTTTTCATTTCCCTTACACGGTTGGATCTTAAAATAGATTAAGTTAAGCAAGAAAGGAAGTTTTATATAACACTTTTAGTTATCAATAAAGAAGAAGAGAGTCATTAAAAAAGGAAAATGTCTAGTACCAAATCCTAGAATGCATACCAAAACTGGAAAGATAGTTTAGACTTACTGTGGCGAGAATTGAAACCGTAATCTTCATGGTTAAGTGGTCCGAAACCGATAATGCCTTAAGTACTTACGCAGAGAGGTTTAATTAATATGAGAAGAGCTCACGTATACCAAAGTGCTTCCAGCTGTTCTCGTATCTGTTATAAACATTTTTTAACACCATTTACCCCTTTTTTGGGGTTAGCAATTCATAGGCAATGCATTTAGGAAAGCATTTAATTGGTGACGTCCAATTCTTTTGATTAGTGTCCGGGATCCACAAGGTTGGGGTGTAAAGGGCCCCACCAACATTTTCGAGGTCCAAGTCGAACTCAAGACAGCTCTCCCTTTAGGGTTGGAGAGTTACACAGCAGTCGCTCCAGTAAAAGCCAAAACCAGCCAAATCAAAATGGTCAGAGCAAGAATATTAAAAACACTACTTTGAGCTTGTACGTCACTTTTTCAAGGCTGGAGGCACGTCGCTGGTTATACCCACTAAAATCACCCCGGTGTTCCTTCGCACGCTTTGAATGCCAAAGCTGCGGGATCATTGATGTCAGACGTACCAGCTTCTTGATGAACATATTAGTTTTTAATGCTTGGCCAGACTGCACACGCAGGCGCGGGGCGGTCGCGGCGCGGCATAATTAAACATTTGAAACCTTATTTGAGTGTCCGTAGTGGGCACGCGGGCGGTTTCATAGGTTTAAGTAGCCGCGCCGCGCCGCGGACGCCCTGCGCCCGCGTGTGCAGTCTGGCCAAGCACTTAGTGTCACGTACCGTGTACCAAGACTACTCGGTCCTTGTATGCAAAAATACCAAGATTGACCGTCGACCGACAACATTGTAAAACCGACAAATTTCAGAGATACATATAAAAAAGAGTTCAATCAGATTTCTAATTATTTTGAAATTTTTTGCACTTGAATTTCAATTAATAGTTTCGAGTCTGAAAATGTTTTTACGGCAGCCAAATTTCTTTAAGTCGGATTTCTTTTCCATTGTTTGCTCAAGCGAACGAACCGTCGTTTTAGATAAAAATCTTCGTTATGATTTTTTTATATACTTTACATTTTATATCTGAAATGTTTAAAGTGCTATTTCTTCCGTGCGTTCGATAATTACTGCCCTCTGTTAACGGTATACGAAATTGAATTTTTTTTAACTGGGATCCGGTTTCCGACTCAGTTTGTTTCTCAGTATTGGTAGGGCCGGAGCGGAGCACTAGTTTCCCGTCTACAATACCAGCTTTCAGCCAACTCGGCACAAGGATATCTAAGTGGCCGTCTTACATCTCTGTGCGGGACTCGGGTTCAGATTGGCGCTTGACAAGAGGAGATTCAAGGAGCTGACTACCAACCTTCAGTGATGGAGAGGCACTTGGAGAGTGAGAGAGTGCGGGACTCGGGGCGCGACGAACTAGTCAGGCCGCGGCCCCGACTGGTGCCGGTACATTTTCGTTGGCCTCTTCAAAGCCGGGGTATGATGGACCCCGGCATCTTCTTGATCACGCAAAGATAAACTAAATTGACTTATATTACAGGATAAAAAGTAGTCGAAATTAAGTCATAAATTAATAAAGTGTTATAGAGAAATGTAAATTTTAACATTGTCTTGGAACAAATCGATTTCCTTAACAACATCGAAAATTAAAGAAAGTTGCTCCAATTAAATTGATAATTTTCAAATTTCGAACTAATAAACTATTTGGGCATAGATAATTGTAATTATTCATGGTTTGATATAGGGTTGCTACAGCTGACGAAAAATTATTACTTATAAAGATAGAGGACTGAATCTTGGAGATAATTATTAGACTTACATTTTTTTAAATAAATATGGTATACATGTATGTCAGGGCATTTATTTACTTGACTCACGAATCCCAATTGTATTCCTTGTTGTAAGACACGTGAATCACAAATCCCAGGTGTGTATGGAATATGCAATAATTTTGTTTTGTGTACTTTTATATGGATATGAAGCGTGGCTGGTGCTGGAGCGTCAAAAGCAGGAACTGCGTGTCACGGAGATGAATGCTGCGGTGGATGTGTGGAGTAATGCGAAAGGACCGTGTTAGGAACTCTCATATTCACGACGGCCTTCTTATCCATGACATTGCGGATAAATTGCAGGAGCCGGTTGCATGATAGCTTTACAGTACTTTGAAGTCCTGGGTGGTCATTTGGATCAATGCACAAACAGTAAATGTAAGGGGGATATATGGATTTGTGATGTGATTGTCGTTGTTATTTGATCCCCAACCTCCAAAAAAAAAAACGTTAGGTCAGAGTCTGCAGTTAAGCAGGAAGCATCTGACTCAGCAAGCCAAGTGAACCCAGGTTAGAGCATCTTTTTGTAATTCGCTAGAAATTTATAATTATATTTGTGTAAATTATTATTATGTCAGTATACCCTGTCTACTGATATAATATGTCCAGCTAAAAAAAATCGATGTCTATTCGATATCGAACCACAATATCGAAGTTTATCAATTTAATAATAATAATAAAGTTTTTATTTCTATTTAAAAATTACAAATATTTACATACACTACATAATTTTAAACAAATTATATTTTTGAAGTGAAAACTTTTTTAGCCACGTTGAGCACTTCTTGGTAGGAGAAGGAGAAAATCTTATGGGTTCGCGTCACCGACATACTAATGTTAATTGTATATCTATTAGTATCTAATATATAAAATTCTCGTGTCACAGTTTTCGTTGCCATACTCCTCCGAAACGGCTTGACCGATTCTCATGAAATTTTGTGAGCATATTGAGTAGGTCTGAGAATCGGCCAACATCTTTTTTTCATCCCCCTAAATGTTAGGGGTGACCCACCCCCAAATTTTTTTTTTTAATTTTTTGACATTTTATTATTTATATGGCAGAACAACGTTTGCCGGGTCAGCTAGTTTATATCTATAAACGTATTGCTCTGATACCAGACTGGCGCATGCCCAGCGGCTCGCTTTACAGACATGCGTAATAGCAGTATATCTGTAGCTATACAGGTGACGTATTGTGCGACATTAGTGATGTGTATATCTTTACACGTAAAATTGAATGGATTATGTAATGATGTTGATAATTTTAATTTAAACATGAAATTTCAAAGTTTAATACTAAAATTCTAAATTATGCCAATTTTTTATTATTATTTTGTTTGTAAGGTCCCGTTTATCAATATACATATTGCTAGAAAACAACGATTTTTTTCAAAACGAGTATCTTATTCTTACTACATTCATTAAGTTTACGTAGCTACAAGTCTTCCAGTAATAATTTATTTTTCCATTCAAACGTAGATAGCTTAATGCTCTTGATTTCGTATGTGTGAATAGAATCCAAGACCATGAACAAAAATATTAAATAGAATATATAGTTATCAGAACATTGAATTGATATTTAATATAGTAAACATCGAATAAATCCAAAATATCGACGTTAGTGAATACGTCTAATGTAAAGGCGTGAATGTCTATAGAATATCAAAACTCCCGCCACTCGCCGTTTCCATTTTTGTCGAGTTTCCGACTCTATAAGGAACACAATGTATAAGCATTATGTCACAATCGTAATTCAAACTGTGGGAATATTCAAACGTTTAGAGAAAATTTATGTATTTCATAAACCAGTGTAGAAAATGTAAGATTTTTAAATCAATTTTAGCATAAGCCAAGCCACATTAAATAATTTACAAATAACATATAGTGAGATACTATCTATACTTCTATACTACTATTATAAAGAGGAAAGATTTGATTGTTTGTTTGTTTGTTTGCTTTGAATAGGCTCCGAAACTACTGACCCGATTTAAAAAATTCTTTCATTGTTGGGAAGCTACACTACCCCCGGGTGACATAGGCTATATTATATTTTCAAAAAAATTAGGGATCCTTACTAAAACTCCAATAATGTAACCCAAAGTGTAAAAAAATTACCTAAAATATTATTTAAATCGCGTGCGTTGTGAAAACTATTGATGATAGAATAAAATAATGTACTACAACTTTGCAGAACACATCATTATTTACAAAAAGTGTCGCGACAGCATATGTCTAACTATTATAGTTATGCCACAATAAGTGTTCTTTTATTTTAAAAATTTAATTGAAATGCCGCCCCTAGAAAAGACTCTTTATTTGGATCTTGGTATTAATCCTTATCAAAATAAATTACTTCATATTCAAAACTGTTTCAATACCTTTATATAACTTTTTGAATTATTCAATTCGGATATTCCATTCGAAAGATATCACGAGTTTAAAAATGTAAGTATTAGAAAAATGTTGCGTGGTAGCCGCTCACCCTGTTCGGCTAGCTAGGCAGCACCTTATGCAATGTAGGCGTGCATCACTGGGGTTTTTACAAAAATTAGAATACTTATTAAAAAATAACAAAAAATGAATAAAAAGTAATAACAAAAAAATTATTAAAATAAAAGCTCATAGAAATAATAATATTCAAACTTTCTTTATAATTTTATTTTTTTAGTAACCTGACGCAAATAGAAGGGTTTGCCCTCAGGGGCGCTCCTCTGTCCGAAGAGTGCACGGGTGTGCGTACCCGAGGTGCCCGAGCATCCGTCGCTTCACTCCCCTCTCCGTTCGAGGCGACCTTTCTTTCCGTCTACCTCTTACATCCTTTACAACTTAGCTCTCTGTTCGTGGCGTGGTCCCCGGTGGGATGATTGCGAATACTGATTGGGGTCCCGGGTTCTACCCTGGGACCTGATTTGGTAGTCGAAACCATACCTATTTCGACTGCGCCTGCACAGAGTGTTCCCGGGGCGGGAATTGCATCCTCGCTGTCGGTTGGTCTTGCTGGGCCGGCTACGACGTCAGGCGACTCTGCTTTTTCTGGAGTGTCGTCTGGTAGTCGTACCCACGCCTGACTAGCACGCGACGGGGATGCGAGTCCCGTCCGGAATCGGCCGCGGACCTGTCACTCCCGGCCCTGGTTCTGTCCATGGTCAGGGGCGATCCTGGATGGACGGCCGTCGCCTCCTTTTGTGAGGCAGTAGTGTCTGTAAGGGAGGCGGCGGAACGGGAGCGGGAGTCCGCCACCGCACTCCCTTCCCGCCAACGTAGGCCGCGTCGTCGGCGCCGGAGGGCGGGCAACGATCTCCGGCCGACGTAGAAAACGGCCGCGGGCGGCCCCTCGGGGGAGGATCCGCCGCCCGCACTATTGCCGCGAGGGAGAAGGCCGCGTGCTATTCCACAGCCCCCCTCAACTCCTAGAGTTGTTACAAGAGAGCGCCGGGGGGACGAAACCCTGACCCCCTGGCGCCAGCACTTTAGAAGGGGCCCGCTTTAAGACAAAGTGTGGGCCGGCGCCGGCCCGGGCCACGAGATCGGCAGGCCATATATCCGTGGGCCCGGGCGTAGACGATAGGAGAACAGCGGGGTTTTTTAGTGGGTCGAACATCTTTTTCGGAGTCCCTTATATCCCTCGGTCCCCCCGGGCCGGGATAACCCGTCAAGAGAGGTTTTTCCCCGAGACCGAAAAAAAATAGAAGGGTTTAATTTTAAATTTTTTGTTAAATACCCGTGCGAAGCTGGGACGGGCTGCTAGTATATAAATAAATATGTTAGGGCAAATCACACAGCACCATCTAGTCCCAAGTAGCACTTGTGTTATGGATACTAGACAACTGAAACTAAAATATTGTTATTTTGAAAATGCATACATTAATATTATAAGTAGACACGAAGCCGCCGGACGAAAATCGAACCCGTGATCTCTTGAGCCATTCCAACATGTGTTAGCCACTACGCCATGGAGGTCATCTTATTTTATTTGTTTGGATATTACTAGTTGACCCGGCAAACGTTGTTCTGCTATATGAATTTATAAAAAGTAACCTATGTCCTTCTTCAAGATCCAATGTATGACTATACCGAATTTCATCAAAATTGGTTCAGCGGTTTAGGGGTAACCAACAAACAAACTCACTTTTGCATTTATAATATTAGATAGGATATTTGTTGTCAACGTAAGGAATCAATTTATATAGTCAAGTATAGATTTATATAAAACACGGATATTAACCTAACGATAACCAATAGTAACTGTATTGACGATGATTTCAAGTATTTTTTTTTTACTGAAAGTTTTGATGGTACGGAGGATTTACATTTGTTTGTATAAAAATATTACATGAATAATGTTTATTTGCACTGCGTATTGTAAATTTACAATCGTATCTTGTACGCCTACGCAACACTAACAAGAATCTCGAATTCACATTCAAAAATCACAAATTCATCACATTATTGTTAGAACGAAACGAGCTATTTGCAAAATTTTGACACCTTCCAAATCACTGTAACATAAACTTTAATGTTTTATAATTAAAGCTTCAAATCGCTCACGATCTATGACCACCCACAAAGCAGTTCCGAATACTAACAGTTGACACCTACCCGATAACGCAGTCTGATAACCATTATCTTAACACCAATTCAGTTTATTTTGCACATAACACGTGGTCCTTATACTTTTGAATTGGTATTAATGCAAATTCATATCAACACTTACAATACGATTCGAAGTCTTACTCCGTGCAGGGGTGGAGTCAGAATACAAACCCCTGCAGCCGGGGTCGGCCCCAAGCCCGGCTGGACGGCAATTACCCTTGGTATATAAGTATGCCGCCATGATAACCTTATGCTCTCTAGTGACCCAGGTTCCAGTACGCCTATATGTACAGTGGGGTGTTCGCGGTGTTCCTAGCATCTCAGTGCTTACCATTGAGTGGTCCGTCAGCCTGTCTGCTGCTGATGAGGTACACTCAACAATAAAAAAATATTATGTATACGTGTAATAACAGAGGAGTTTCCCTGCGGGATCGAATCAGAAATGAGGAGATTCGCAGGAGAACCAAAGTCACCGACATAGCTCGGATGATTACAAAACTGAAGTGGCAGTGGGCTGGGCACATAGCTCGAAGGACAGATGGTCGTTGGGGCAGTAAAGTCCTCGAATGGCGACCACGTACTGGAAGACGCAATGCTATTAGGCCCCCCACAAGATGGACCGATGATCTGGCCAAGATCGCCGGAATAGGTTGGACGAGGGCAGCGCAGGACCATCGTCGTGGAGATCTTTGGGGGAGGCCTTTGTCCAGTAGCGGGCGTCTTCCGGCTGAAATGATGATGATGATGTGTAATAACAGCTATTCACTAGCTCGCTATCCCACTATTGGGCTTGGGCTTCTCATTAGATGGCAGTCATTCGCCGTCAGCACTTTTTTATATTTGGAGTTTATCGTGCCATCCGATAGCAGATAGTTACTATCGCTTATGGACATTGCAACATCAAAAACTTTGCCAACGCATCTTGCTCTAGCATTTTCATTGTTACATGACATACTTCAAACAACATAGAAATATTTCAAAGTATTCTGAAACACAGTTTCTTTATTTTTTTATATATATTTTTTTATATCCATACTAATTATGTATTATATATAATATCCGGATGACCGAGCTTTGTTCGGTATTTTTTGGAAATTAACAATTGATTTTCTTAGTCTAACCTCAAAGCAAACACTCATTGACTTCGTTTTACTTAACAACGCCATCTGCTGGAATTGCTTTAGTGTTGTTGTTGTGTCGTTAAAGCAATTTAAAAAAAATAGTATTATTATTCGCCGATAGATGTCAGGAAAAGTCACCTTTTTGTTATTTTTCTTCCAATAAAAAAAGCGAATAAAATGACATTTTCTAGAAATAATTCCTAGCTAGATCGATTTTTCGCCCCCGAAACCCCCCGTGTACTAAATTTCATAAAAATTGTTGGAGCCGATTCCGAGATTCCAATTATATAAGTATATATATATATATATATATATATATATATATATATATATATATATATATATATATATATATATATATAGGATGAACGTAGGTCTATCTGTCTGTTACGTTTTCAAGCCTAAACCGCAGAACCAATTTTGATGGTTTTCGGTATAGAGATTGATTTCTTTGGAGAAGGACATAGGCTACTTTTATTAAATTATTTAGGAGAACAATATTTGTCGGGTCAGCTAGTTAAATCTTCTTCTTCTTCCTTTCCTTATCCCACATTATATGGGGTCGGCACAACACGTTCCCTTCTTCCACTCTCCTCTGTTAGCAGTCATCCCAACATTCACACCCTTTTTTCCCATATCATCTTTTACGCAATCCATCCATCTTTTTTTGGTCTCTCATTTCTATCATTTTCCTTGTTATATGGCATTCTTCCCTTCGCATTATATGGCCAAACCACGCTAGTCTATTACTTTCACACTTCCTCTAATATACTCATTTCTAATTTTATCCATTTTCGTAACTCTACACATCCATCTCAACATTCTCATCTCCGCAGCATGTAACACCCTTTCGTCCCTCCCCTTTGTGGCCCAGCATTCAGATCCATACAATACAACAGGCCTTATTACGGACTTATAAATTTTACCTTTAACTCTAAAACGGCACTTGTGGATTGCAAATTATTCCTGAGACCTGTCACCATTTCGTCCATCCTGCATTCACTCTATTTTTCACATTAGCTAGTTAAATATATAATTAATATTAAAATAACAGGATATGAGTAGACTAATGAAACTGGTTTTTTAAAATAATACCTCTAATCGAAATCTAGGTGGTCTCATCTCTAGCCTGAGCTCATTAAAACCTCATCAAACCGTCATATCCTAGGTACAGATGCAGTGAATCAATTATAAGAACTTATTATAGTCCGTTATTAAAATGTTAAGTGTTATGACCATCGTGTACTTAATTATAACTTGTTACTTGGTAGCTCGGTGGTATCACACTCGTAAACCAATATAAAAGTCACTCTCATCAGTGAACTTGAACAGTTTTGCCTAATGTTCATAGCAAAAATAGCCTTTATTTCTGGATAAACAAGCACGCTTTAAAAAATATTAAACTTTTCAACTTAACTATTTTTTTTATATATTGGGACATTTCACACAACGCCATCTAGTCCCAATCTAAGTTACATGGTACTTGTGTTATAGGACAACTGATATACTACACATATACTTTTTTGTAAATAAATACATATACATAAACATTCAGACGCTGGACGGGAATCGAACCCATGACCTCCGCGAGCGTATCAATTGTTTTGTGGGAGCTTTAAGTGTTATGTCCAACATTATATTTACTAAACCTAAAAATAGAAATTACTAAAAAATGTACTATAGAACATACTCTTTTTGCAAAGTTAACAACAAATAAAATTTTACAGACTTTTCCCCAAAAAGGTGCTAACATCAGGCAGGCGGTCGGTTGTAAAAAAAAACCACAACTATTACAACATGTAACATGTTGTGTCGACCCCATATAATGTGGGATAAGGGCAGGAGGAAGAAGAAGAAACACATAAATACATACATAAATGATAAGCGACAAAATAGTGTTTGTAAGAATTCTATAAAACTAATTGCACTCGCGTATCGATTAGATTGGTGTGCGCATATCCTTTCGCTGTGGCACTCGGTAAACGACTGCTAGCCGAGCGATGCCGAGTTCCGCCGAACAGCAGTGGGTGGGGTGGCACCTAACGGTATAATTTCAATCAATTACGGTGGCGAGCGGTGTGAACCGATGCACGCCACAATATCTTTATTTCTTCACGATGTTTTTCTTCACCGTCAGATCAGAGTAGTTATGTAATAATGGGCATATCAAACAAACAAAACTGCTCATGGATGCTATCGTGGGACCCAAACTAGATGGCGCTGTGTGCATTATCATAGTATTTGTTTTTCGTCTACTTTTAAGTAAAATATTTTATTATTCCATGTTTTATTTGACGACCTCCGTGGCGCAAGGGTTAACGCACGTTGGAATGCCTACGAAGCACACAGGTTTGATAACCATCCAGAGTCCATATTATATGTATTTGTGTATATATATTTATTAATAAACGATAAGTTTATACACATACAAACGTTCATCAATACAAATAAATAAAATTGGAGGGTCTGTTTGTAATATTAAAATAACCGCTTTTTACTAAGTGCATTCGGATGTATACACGGTACATATACCAAAACATTTTTTACAATTTTTGTCTGTTTGTTCCAGCTAATCTCTGAAATGGCTGGACCGATTTTGACTGGACTTTCACTGGCAGATAGCTGATGTAACAAGGAGTAAATTAGGCTAGTTATATTTTAGAAAAGAAATGGTTTTAGTTAAAAGTGATCAATTTCGGATTTTTTTATCCAATTTAAGTTGACCTCAGATTTATATCATTAATCATATAAAATAGGGTTCAGCTTAGGCTAGACTACGTAGTTTCGAACGCAGTTTGTATATTTTATTTATTTATATTTTAGGGTTTATAGGGTTTGTAATCCAAAATAAACCATAAGATATATCCAAAAAATGCTGTCCAAAGTCACTATTCCACGCTACACAGCTAGTCATAAATAACACAAACGCTCTGATACGTTGAGAACATATGTCGTTATGTGAATTGTCACAGTATATGTTTTTGTCATTTTTCATAATAATTTCTAATATATTAAATAGTTTATTATTACATGTTTTATTTCAATCTTATTGTATACTAGCCATTACCACCCGCTTTGGTCGAATAACAGAAAAAAGTAAATTGAAAAAAAAAAAAATGTGAAAATATTTCGTACGCATGCACGCTACACCGCTTGCTCCACTCTCCGCGGCAAGAAAACACATATCACTGAACAAGCACTACGCTTGTAAAAATCGCTGTTTTTTTTAAACTTTAATAACTTTATATTAAATGAAGGTATCGCAATATTTTTTGTTTAGATAAGGGCCAAATGTCTAAGAAATAAAACTTGGAAAAGTTAATTGTAATCTATCTAGTAGTTTTGTCGTGATGCGCGCACAACTGCAGACGTCTATCATTTTATTTATTTAGAAGATAAAATAAATTTGTCATTAGACTTTGTTTCCATTTACAACTATCATAAATCAAAGCTGAGTTAGTAATTTGCATCGGATTTAAATAATAAAATACGTTTATGCCAAAAATAAATGCAATACAATGACATAAATCCATCAAATATTATGGGATTTGTCTTTTGAAGTGGACATTATATTGATCTGGCATTGATTTAGAGACAAATCAAACTGTGGGCAGACAAGGCCAAGGTTTATGTGAAAATTAATGCGATGTATTGTGTTAATTTTATGTGTGTTGATGTTTTAATATGTGGCGCGAAACTGGAGACTTAGTTGACAGTGACTTATACTGTGAATAGAGACATGCCGCTCTTTTTCTTTACACGTTGTTTCTCCACCTTTCATATTGTTATATGCCGCAACTTTTGCCATAAATGCGTATTCGTTATACCTAATGATTAAAATTAATAAGGTCTATTAAAAATTGTATCCGAACAGAGCACACATAAAGTAATACACAGAAATTAAGTGCAGTTATTTTGTCCGTGCAGACGTGGAATAAGAATATAACCTCTGTGGCCGGGGTCGGCTGTTTTAAACGGCGACAAAACAACGTAGTAGGACCCCAAGCCCATCTCGATGGCAACCACCCTTGGTCTATAAGTATGCCGTCATAATAACCTTGTGTTCTGGCATTAGTGACCCAGGTTCCTGTACCCCTATGTGACAGTAGCGTGTTCGCGATGCACCTAGCGTCGCTGACATCCGTAGAAGACGGTAACTGCTCATTGTTAAGTGGGCTGTCAGCCTGTCTACTGTTCTTCAGCAATAAAAAAAGGGACATAAATTACTACTGTATTATAAATATAGTTACATAAATATGAAAGATTGAAAAACCTCATATACATATAGATAACCTAAAATCTATCGTCACTACAGTCTTAAACATTATTTGTTAGTAACTAAGGCAAATGTATCATATAAATTTAAACCACCTATAAACTGAACCATTTCAAAACACCACAACATAAATCAATGTAAACTGTTAATTAACTAAATTTAATTGCTAATCACTTCATTGACATGTTTATTGGGTTAATTTTTATTTTTTTATTTAAATTAATTCTTTAGAAATAGCTTCGTGTCAGGAATTCCATTACCGTATCCACTATGAATATATTGTTTAAAATATATTAACGAGAAAATACGTGTATAGCGTAGAATAAATAAATAAATAAAAATGTTTATTACCAGCAAATCAAAGGTTTACATATAAAGAAAACCAAAGTCTAAACTAGGCCAAGCCTGTATCGTAGACGCTAGTACCTTCCTCAGTAACTAGAAGAAGATTATTTTTTTTTCTCACCTAATGTGAATATTGTAAGGGCAACCTACCGACGAAGAAGTAACATATATAGATATCACCGGCGGTATATGTAATCCGCCAATCCATCTTGAAATGATTTTTCTAATGCTGTAGGACAGCAGACAGGCTGACGGCTCGCTTAGAATTTAGTAGTTACCTTCGCCTATGCGTGTTTGCAACGCCAGTAGCATCGTGAACACGCTGCTGTCCCATAGGGATACAGGAACTAGGGTCACTAATGCCGGAACACAACACAAGGTTATTATGGCCGCATACTTAAGAACAAAGGTGGTCGCCATCCAGACGGGCTTGAGGCCCTACTACGTATAGGGTGGGTTGTTTTGTCGCCTTTTACGACAGGCCGACCCCGGCCGCAGAGGTTAGTATTCTTTCTCCGCCCCTGCACGGATAGCAGTAGTAGTAGACATTTTTCTTTTTTTTATACATAGAATTAACGTACACAATTAAAACCCCTAGTTTATTTAATAATTAAAAACATAATAATAAAAGCTATGATTTTGACTTTTTTTGCATAGCCTTGTCCCAATCATTTGGGATCGCGGTCGGTCGGCACAATGTCTTTTTCTTCATATATCAATGAATATTATTTTGAAATCATATGTCATAATTATAATCTAAATTCCTTAGCACGTTGCAAGTGTACTGTCCATTCCCCCTAGGTCAGAACCAGGTTGGATGATATGAGTTGTTATTATCCTATCTAACTGAAGCTGAACTGAGCTGATTTGAGAGTTATTGTATGTAAAAATAGAAAAAAAAATACTTAAAATGTATCTTTCTTAGTCCATTATTTAAAGACGTGTTATAAAATAGATATTAAAAATTAAGACTTTTGGGTTTCGCAAATGCCGCCTGCTCTCCAACCCTAAATTTTTTTTATCATTCTTATATTCCTTTATTGTCATTGAGCTATGTAATAATTTGTCATCTTTTAAAATCATTTAAATAAGCAATAATGTCGCCATATTTTTATTTCTGACATATAATATAGCTAAAGATCATTATAATGTGTGTAAACCAATTATACTCGTAGATAGATAGATTAATCTTTAATGTCCACTAAAAATATTATGGATATCTAACAAGCATGAACTAATGATGTTGATAATCAGAGTGAATAGAAATGAAGTGTCTATAAATTGTCTATGAAGAAGGTATAAAATTTTTGACACTATATAGACGGTCAAACTGTTTGAATGTTAGTTTTTATTTTGTTTAGTAAGGCATTAGCTATTCATGGACAACTTGTATTTTATTTGGGATCATTATGTGTTTGTATATTTATCTTTCTGTTTTTGCAATTGACTTCTTGAGCATGCAGTAGTCACCTATAATTGTGACAACATTTTGAATGATACTATGGCCGATTAGTTTATGATTGTGTAATGTATGTCATGTTGGTGATCTATTTAAACAAATAAAATAAAATAAATAGATGTCTCCGTGATGAATAAATTAGCAGAATAACGCGATTCTCTGTTGAATATTGTGAAAGTGGAACATATATTATGGTTCTTAGCTCCGGTTCGTCCTTTTAGCCTGGTATCGTGTGTAATATCTCGCCCTGGATTTGTTTTAGTGGGTAAACCAATGTCATTCGTGCAATCCACTATTTTATTAGTGAGGAACAGCAACGGCTGGCGACTCACGTAATAGTTATAGCATCGCCTATGGATGTTTGCGACGCTAGAGGGGTACAGTATTTATTGAAACATTCTTATTTTGCCCCTGGACGGGGCGAACTTCCCGCTGCCGTCTCTGAGGCAGGGTGAAAGTTTCATCTCAATATTAAAATTAGCTTTATGGACTTCGAATATATATGATGATAATGAAGAACTCAGTGACGCAATGGATCTCGCATGCCGGGCCGCCTTCCCAACGTCATGTACGTATTTTTTTACAAATAAAAGTATATAGCTAGTATATTACTAATCTAGTACCCATAATACAAGTACTATTAGATGAAGGTGTATAAATTATCTTAGAATGTTTAAAATATATAAAAAAAAGATTAGGTAAACCAAAATTGTTTCATCATCATCATTTCAGCAGGAAGACGCCTACTGCTAGACAAAGGCCTCCCCCAAAGATCTCCACGACGATCAGTCCTGAGCTGCCCTCATCCAACCTATTCCGGCGATCTTGACCAGATCATCGGTTCATCTTGTGGGGGGCCTACCAACATTGCGTCTTCCAGCACGCGGTCGCCATTAGAGGACTTTTCTGCCCCAACGGCCATCTGTCCTTCGCGCTATGTGCCCAGCCCACTGCCACTTCAGTTTCGCAATCAAAATTGTTTACTGAACAAAAATTTCACAAGATTTATGATTATTTACTTAGATACATGTGGAGGTAAATTGGTAATAGTAAATCACTATAATAAGTTTGAGCACTTCATTAAAATGTCACACATTTTATAGCTCACTGGCTGAGCCGGCAAATGTTGATCTGCTATATAAATTAAAAAATAGTTCTAAAGTATGTCCTCCTCCAAGATACAATCTATCTCTATAGCGAAATTCATTAAAATTGGTTCAGCGGTGCAGGCGTGAAAACGTAACAGACAGAGTTACTTTCACATTTATAATATTAGTATGGATTTAAAATAAAAATATTTTAGATGTTTCACTAAACACTTAACACACGACACAACACAGACAGAATTTGTTAGGCACATCCTCCAGATGGACGCCATCATATAGCACTGGTATCATGAATAAAATCCGCTTGGCGAACTTGATGGTCATACAAATACTTTTTTAGTTTAAGTCTAAATCCATGAATACTTTGCATATTTTTTATGGGGGGTGGAATATTGTTCCAGCATCTGGAGGCTGCATACCTGAAACTACCCCTAAAAGCAACTGTGTTATGCCGTCGTGTCGCAAGCTGCATAGCACATTCCCGCAGCCCAACCGATCTTTTAGAATTGAACCAAGAAAGCTTTTTATATAAATATAATGGGGATTCGTGCTTAACTGCTCCAAAAAGTAGGCAGGCAAGATGCAATTTACGACGGTGCTTCATCTTCAACATTGAGCATTTGTTTATAAAAGGTGTCACATGACTTCTAAATGGGATGTCAAAGCAAAAGCGTGCACATGCGTTCTGTCCTCCTCCTCCTCGAGTCGTAGTCCTCATATCTGAGGGTCGTGACTAACACCTTCCAGTCTATCACGTATGGTTGTTTTCCACCGCTTCCTGTTCTCAGCGCCGTGTAGCGCCTCGTAGACGGATGTGGCTAGTGTGGTGCGAACTTAATCCGACCAACGCGTCGGACTACGGCCACGCGATCGGCTGCCCTCGACTTTACCGGTGACGACTAACTTTTCCAAGTTGTCATTGTCTTTTCGGGCAGTGTGGCCGAAGTACTCCAGTATCCGCTTGAGACAGATGGTGGAAAGCCTCGTCCTTATCTTTAGTCGCTGGAGTATGGACACATTGGTTCGGAAAGCTGTCCAGGGTATTCGGAGCATGCGCCTCCAGCACCACATCTCGAACGCATCGATTCGCTTCCGGTCAGCTGACAGTAGGGTCCATGTCTCAGCTCCACACACAGTTCTGTACTCGTTGGATAAGTTTCTGTGTTCTACCCAGTAGGCGAGGACCAAAAACGATGTCAGAGTAATTAAGTTGGGACATAACTAATGACTCAACTAATGGGACTCTCAAACTATGACTTAAATATGGTCGAATTCTATATAATACTTTAAGTTTATAAAAGCATGTTTTTACTGTACTTAACAACGTGATTTTCAAATCTAAGTTCACTATCAACAACGGCAGTCAATGTATTAAGTGTTAAAAACTGAATTGTACTAAAAGTACCGGGACAGTAAAATACAGTAGGAGTGATTTATTTACCTACGAAAACACCTGATACTTGCTACCTTTTTTATTTCTTGTACACAAAGGTCATAAAAATAGGACGCTTCTACACATAGTAACAGTGTTCTTTTTAATTAAGGCCTCGACAATAAACGCGTTATTATAACCGTTATTTTATTAATAAAGAATGTTCTACATAAAATATTTATAGTTTGTATAAAATTAATCGGATGATAAAACAATTATTTTTATTATATTCTACTGTTAATAAATCTACATGTTTCATTTTTATTGAACATATGTTACGTATATATTTTAAGAATATTATAAATATTAAAGTACCTTCATACATCATAAACACTTCAAAGCAGAATCGTTGTCTATCGATTATAGGTCTCCTTCTTGCCCTTATCACACATGTAGGGTTGGCACAACAGGTTCTCTTCGTCCTCCCTGTTTAAAAGCGGAGAAGCTTCTCAACATTCACACTTTTTTTCGTCATATTTCCATAGCATGCAATATTCTTAATCAAAATCGATGATATAAATGTATATCATGATAACTGATAAATATATAGTAAATAAAACATTTTTATCATCCTACGGCAAGGTTTTCAATGTGTTACTTTTATCAACCCCTCCAACTCATCCACAACACGTTATTATGAATATAAGAATGTGCAATGTGAATGCACGAGATGTGTCGCGGAATAAAGTAAATTCTTAATGGATTTCTGTATCACGAAATAACGAGCATAACAGGGGAATTGCATTTTTATTATAATGACGTTAATTTATTTGCATTAGGTGAAGACCTAAGTCATTAAACGTTTTTTACAAGTACAAAATTAAGGACCACTTATGCCCAAATCAGATCAAACTTTTGTAGGTCTGACAAATATTTTATTCTAAACCACTAAATTATATATACATATTTATATGAAAGTTAATGTTACATTAACTGGCACCTTTAAGTTTATTAAATTAAACTACTTAAAAATAAAGTAACTTAAGAATGAATGAAATGTCGGCGTCGCAGACATACATAGGCAACGGTAACTGCTTATTATTAAGTGGACCGTTAACATGTCTGCTGTTACGCAACAACATTACGTTTTCCTCACATTAATTTTCTAGTAAACTGCGAACCTTAGCTCTAATTAACCGTCATTCATTGCAAATGATAAGAACTTTTAGTAGTTACTGATGTCGAAGGAGGCTAAAAGCCAAAAGCTAGGCACCTGATAACTGGTGTTATCAAACTCGAAGACATGGGTCACGAGGTTCCAGATTTTCTCGCCTAATCTGCATATTATATAATTGCCATGAACCGGTGGCAAAGGAAAACATCGTGAGAAAATCTGTATTCCAAAATCAACCGCTATGTGTAACCCGTCAACCCGCCATGGTTAAGCGTGGCGGGTATTATACATTATCTCTAGGGGAGGCTCGATCCAAGCTGTGGGACTTTAAAAGCTGTTTATTATACTAAAGCCAAACACTTGTAAATTATATTTTCCA
This sequence comes from Malacosoma neustria, assembly GCA_963693495.1. NCBI lineage: Eukaryota > Metazoa > Arthropoda > Insecta > Lepidoptera > Lasiocampidae > Malacosoma > Malacosoma neustria. The sequence goes on from OY856390.1 coordinate 13,727,967, forward strand.
AATACACAAACTGTTGAAATATTTATGACGCCTTTAAAGCCATTGTCAGACAATCATGTATTGATAACCAGTGAATATATTGGGATTACTTAATCTAAACCCTATCTAATGCATTAGTCAGTAGTCATAACCACTCATCGAAATAAATACAAGCGTGTTTTCCCTGTCAAGCGGTGGGTTCTGTAGATTCATTAAAGTAATATTTCATCGTCGTAGTCATCGGACGTTCATTGTCCAGTGCTGAATGTAGGTCTCTTTAAGTTTGCGACGCAGTTTCCGGGACTCCTTTGCTCCAGCACCTATCAGTCCTGCGACAGATGGCGGCCCTGTGACCGGCCCGCTATAGCATTTTTTTTATTGCAGAGGAACTGTAGATAGGCTGACGGCCCACTCAATAGAAAGCAGTTACCGTCGTCTATGGATATTTGCGACGCTAGGGGCACCGCGAACACACTGCTGTCCCATAGGGTAGCATTTATGTTTTGCGAGCTATATCGGTGACTTTGGTTTTCTTAAGGATTGTTTAAATCTTTACGGCTTTGTACAAAAACATTCTCTATAAACATATTCACAACCTATTTAATAAAGAAAATTCCACGCTCTAGATGAAAACCCGTACCTGTTTTTATCAAATTAACAATTCACGGACAAGTGATCGAGGCTAAAACAAAATATTTGCAGATCATACAAATATTTTTTGCTCAATAGATATTGTAACTAATATTATAAATACGAAAGTGAGATTTTTTGTTACGCTTTGACGCCTAATCTACTGAACCAATTTTGAGTAATTTCGTTATAGTCATAGATTGGACCTCGGAGAAGGTTACTTTTTATTCATATGACAAAACAACGTTTGCCGGATCAACTAGTATTACATAAGGTAAGTTGTCCATTACACTAGACTCTGAAATGGTCGTGACGTGAGATATAAGGCTTGCAGAAGTTAAGAGACCAAAGAAGCCTTGCTATTATTTGTAAGTGATGTATGTTATGAATAATTTCTTCGTCAATTTTCTGCTTGAAGAGGCAGAGTAAAAATACTGACCTCTGTGACTGGAGTCAGCCTATCGTAAAAGGCGTTAAAACAACCCCTCCAAGTGGTAGACCTCCAAGCCCGTCTGGACGGTAACCACCTTTAGTCTCTAAATATGTAGCGATAATAACCCATTGCTATGTTTAAGAGTCCCATATTAAAATGTATGTGTTTTATTTCGTACCAGGGGATTACCCATGTTTTCATATTGCTAATGCAATTCCCGCCAAAATATTCTTTTCGTTTTCTTTAACAAAAATGTTAGCGAGAGTGTTAGTCAAGAATAGCGAAAGTATTATGGCTAGAACCCCAGGAGTGGCTAATCGAAATGGACTAAATAAATGTAAACAGGGTTAATAAGAGTTTGGGGCTTTTAGATTAATACAGCGGACTCCTAAAATAAAAAGACGGGTGTCTTTAAGACTGGTGTCTTTTCATTCTCCGCATATCTCTATCAATTCATTAGATAGTCAAACACGCCACTGTCTCTGCCCCCGGGTCCACTTTCACCGTAACAATAGCCGTGACAGGTGGGCTAGGCATTGTATGCACCGGGTCGGGATTCATGCAAATGCACGTTTACAAGTATTTACATACACGCGGCTGTACGATGATAATTTAATGTATGACTTCATGTTATGTAAGGACTTAAACAAATATTTGTGTCTTTGTTTATCAATGTGTTTTAGTTATAAAAGTATAAAGGTGGACCCCGTATACTTTTATAAACCAATACCTTAAGGGATGAAACCTAATATAGCAGCTAACCTTTTCGAAAAGGCTATGGCGCTATTTTTTATATTTTATTTGGAGTCTAGCGGTAGTCGTTTTCATTCATGCAGGGGCGGAGAAAGATTACATACCTCTGCGGCCGGGGTCGGCCTGTCGTAAAAGGCGACAAAACAACCCACCCTAGCTACGTGGTAGGGCCCTAAGCCCGTCTGGATGGCTACCACATTTGGTCTCAAGTATGCCGCCATATAACCTTGTGTTGTGTTCCGGCATTAGTGACCCAAGTTTGTGTACGCTTATGGGACAGCAGCGTGTTCGCAATGCAACTGGTGTTGCAAACACCTATAGGCTACGGTAACTGCTAAATTCAAAGTTAACCGTCAGCCTGTCTGCTGTCCCACAGCAATAAAAATGTCGTTATTATTTATGTAATAAACTAATTTGTAAATTTTGCATCCAAAAGGTATTTATTTATCTAATATCAAGGTCGATGGAAAACTGGCCTGCCAATCTTATGGCCTAAGCAAGTGCCGGCCCGCCCCTTGTGTCAGAGACCACTTCCAAGCGCACAGCCTGCACCAGTATGAAGAGGAATGCTTCACTTCGAACTCCCGACGTTCTACTATGTCAATTGAGGATTTCACACGGAGCACGTGTGTTAATTTAAATTCAGAATTTTTATTTATTACTTATTTTTAATCAGGAACATTTATTAAACTGTTTTATAGTAAGGTAGATTTTTAAAATAACTCACAAGCTTATACGATCATTATTCCATATATAGAAACAAAAAAGATCACCAAGAAAATACTACATAAATCATAATCGCTAGGCTGTCTCGTTAAGGCTACGTTCTTGAGCGTACAAATCGGCTAAATGTAAGACTAACACAGTAAACTATGCTTTATAGACTTACAGACAGACCGGCGGAACAAAACTGTAGTTAGACAGGAAAGTTAATACGAGCCGTAAGGCGCGGGGCACACCGAGAGCTCATGATTTACGTTAAGAAATTTCCTAGCGCACACAACAAAGATTTTTCAGTTTATCCCAATTATAAATTCGTAAATTAATAATTTAGACAGATAAATAGCGAAGTGAAATAAATATGATTAAATATAATTAAGAAAAATATTATTAAATTAAAAAAATACTTCATAGATTATGCCTAGACATGCATCAACGATCTGTTGCCGGATACTTTTGAATATCATCGGGGAGAATATTGTTTTTGTATTTGAAAATTAAATAATCTAAATTATTATTCAATTCATTTTATGGAAATATTCCAAAACATGACACAAAGGTAACAGGTATGCAATATTACATTCTCAATGTGCCCGAGCCCTAATATTATTGACAGCCGCCTACAGTACTTGTGGGCGACATCTTCGTTCATTAGTGACGAGCCTATATGCTGATTCGTCGTCCACCTTGGTCTGGAATCTGTATTAATTTTAGTTTAAATAAAAATCTTTTTAGTAAATGATGTATTTACTAAAAATGTTTTTTAAAGTGAATACTTTTTCTAAAAAAAGATACTTTTCAAGCTCTAACCGGAAATTGTAAAGTTAAATAATAGGCCAAGGGGGTATTTTCGTCATCCTCCATAATTATAAGGAATATCTTTATTGTATTGATTTTTTTATAGCTGAGGAATAGCAGACAGGCTGACGACCTACTAATAGTAAGCAGTTACCGTCGCCTATGGATGTTTGCGACGCTAGGAGCACAGCGAACACGCTGCTGTCCCATAGGGTTACAGGAACCTAGGTCACTAATGCCGGAACACAAAGTTATTATGGCGGCCTACTTATAGACCAAGGGTGGTTGCCATCCAGACGGGCTTAGAGCCCCTACCACACGTTTATATATATATACTAAACAACTGGTATTAATATATTTTTCTTTTGTAAATAAATACACATTGTACACCCAGATTTGGGATTCGAGTGTGAACAAAAATATATAGTTTTATTTGTTAGCGAGGCCCGCGACGTAACTTTTTAAAAATATATTTGAAATTGACCGTATATGGCACATAAATACGATAAATCAAACAAAAAGGTGCGACTGCGCACACGGTTCGCTAATACGTAATTTTTATCTTATTTCCGTATGTTATATCGAAATAGCAATCAATGACCGATTACAGAAATTAGGCTTAAGCAATTTATTTCATATTCGCCACTGATCTATGTGCATTTGTGTGTTTAACATATTTTTAACAATTTTAACATATTGTAACGATTTGCGGTTTATTATTTTTCTTCTTTCTTTAGTTCTGAGAAACATTTTTTTGTTAAATGTCTTTTCCTTCTGACACAAGTGAGTCCCAGTTGTTCTTTTTCCATATTTTTTTATGTACTTACGATTAGTATTACAAACTTTAAGAACATTATTACTGACTATATACACACATTTTGTAAGTCATTAATTAAGGTTATTATAGGTTTAAATACATATATATATATATATATATATATATATATATATATATATATATATATAGGAACCTCAGTTTAATATTTTTCTCATTACAATTAAAAACTAAATTATTCACATCAAACGATTTTATAATTAGAAATATGATTACAGGTAATTCACTATGTACATAACAGATCAACCGTAAAACAATAATGGAATAGATTAAGGACTAAATTAACAACAAAATATGGCTGACGTATACCGCACGACCTATCAAGGACACGTCCTTGCCTAAGAATCGAACCGACAATAACGAAATGAGAGGCTGACCGACAGCTTCCGCACGCGATGACGACCAGACGAAAGAGAGGAGCTGGCACCTACTTGCGGCGCATTATATAGAAGCGGTCGACCTGTCCCTCACTCGTTGCCACTTCACACTCTAGAAGTGATTCTCTTTGGTTGTTTTAAATATCAGCCAGTAATAATTTTGAATGTTGTCTTTGACAGTTGTAGCCAACTTCACACGGATGGTATTTCCTTAGGATTACATCTGATAATATATATATATATATATATATATATATATATATATATATATATATATATATATATATATATATATATATATATATATATATATATATATATATATATATATATATATATATATATATATATATATATATATATATATATATACTACTATTATAAAGAGGAAAGATTTGATTGTATGTTTGTTTGTTTGTTTGCATTGAATAGGCTCCGAAACTACTGACCCGATTTAAAAAATTCTTTCACTGTTGGGAAGCTACACTATCTCCGGGTGACATAGGCTATATTATATTTTCGAAAAAATTAGGGATCCTTACTAAAACTCCAATAATGTAACCCAAGGTGTAAAAAAATTACCTAAAATATTATTTAAATCGCGTGCGCTGCGAAAACTATTGATGATATAATAAAATAATGTACTACGACTTTGTAGAACACATCATTATTTACAAAAAGTGTCGCGATAGCATATGTCTAACTATTATAGTTATGCCACAATAAGTGTTCTTTTATTTTAAAAATTTAATTGAAATGCCGCCTCTAGAAAAGGCTCTTTATTTGTATCTTGGTATTAATCCTTATCAAAATAAATTACTTCATATTCAAAACTGCTTCAATACCTTTATATAACTTTTTGAATTATTCAATTCGGATATTCCATTCGAAAGATATCACGAGTTTAAAAATGTAAGTATTAGAAAAATGTTGCGTGGTAGCTACGCACCCTGTTCGGCTAGCTAGGCAGCACCTTTTGCAATGTAGGCGTGCGTCACTGGGGTTTTTACAAAAATATAAAAAAACTTATTAAAAAACAACGAAAAATAAATAAAAAATAATAACAAAAAAATCATTAAAATAAAATTTCATAGAAATAATAATATTCAAACTTTTTTTATAATTTTATTTTTTTAGTAATCTGACGCAAATAGAAGGGTTTGCCCTCAAGGGCGCTCCTCTGTCTGAGGAATGCACGGGTGTGCGTACCCGAGGTGCCCGAGCATCCGTCGCTTTACTCCCCTCTCCGTCCGAGGCGACAGAGGCCTTCCTACCTTTCTTCCCGTCTACCTCCTACATCCTTTCCAACTTAGCTCTCTGTTTGTGGCGTGGTCCCCGGTGGGATGGTTGCGAATACTGATTGGGACCCCCAATGAATGGGATTGCCCTGGGCCCTGATTTGGTAGTCGAAACCATGCCTATTTCGACTGCGCCTGCACAGAGAGTGTTCCCAGGGCGGGAATTGCATCCTCGCTGTCGGTTGGTCTTGCTGGGCCGGCTACAACGTCAGGCGACTCTCTGGTTTTTCTGGAGTGTCGTCTGGTAGTCGTACTCACGCCTGACTAGCACGCGACGGGGATGCGAGTCCCGTCCGGAATTGGCCGCGGACCTGTCGCTCCCGGCCCTGGTTCTGTCCATGGTCGGGGGCGATCCTGGATGGACGGCCGTCACCTCCTTTTGCGAGGCAGTAGTGATGCACTCCACCACACCAAGGACAGGCATAGGTGGAAGAACATTATAAAAGAGAAACTGGGTTCTTATAAGGGGAATCACGACCCTCAGTAATGAGGTACACGACTCAAGGAGGAGGAGCGTCTGCAAGGGAGGGGGCGGAACGGGAGCGGAAGTCCGCCACCGTCCTCCCTCCCGCCAACGTAGGCCGCGTCGTCGGCACCGGAGGGTGGGCAACGACCTCCGGCCGCCGTAGAAAGCGGCTGCGGGCGGCCCCTCGGGGGAGGATCCGCCACCCGCACTATTACAGGGAGAGGGCCGCGTGCTGTTCCGCGGCCCCCCTCAACTCCTAGAGTTGTTAGGAGAGCGCCGGGGGGACGAAACCCTGACCCCCTGGCGCCAACACTTTAGAAGGGGCCTGCCTTAAGACAAAGGGCGGGCCGGCGCCGGCCCGGGCCACGAGATCGGCAGGCCTTATATCCGTGGGCCCGGGCGTAGGTAATAGGAGAATAGCGGGGTTTTTTAGTGGGTAATCGGATGGTCGAACATCTTTCCCGAGGTCCCACATATCCCTCGGTCCCCCCGGGTCAGGGGAACCCGTCAAGAGAGGTTTTTCCCCAAGACCGAAAAAAAAAATAGAAGGGTTTAGGTATGTGTGTGTATATAATTTTTAATTTTGAAATTTTATTAAATACCCGTGCGAAGGTGGGGCGGGCTGCTAGTATATATATATATACAGGGTGACTTTGACAAACCCGTCCAAATTCACACAGAAGAATCTTTAGTAAAAGTTATGAGAAACATTTCTCAAAAGCATGCGATTGATGGACTGGACAAAGCATCTAAATCATATAAATATTTTGTCTCCCACGGGGATCGAATACTCTAGGCCACCTGTGTTAGCACTGAGCTGCCCGTGTCGTCGTATTAAACTTTAAGTATTCATATATGAAATATTTCTTAGTATAGTAGTTTAATACTTAGAGACTAATCTAGCTCTAAGTCTTAGACTAATCTCTTTCTCGCGTGAGGAAATGTTAACGAGGAAATCTGCATACTGGGATCACCGTGCGCTAATGCCAATCCGCCTGAATGTGGTTAGGGTAGTGTTAATTTCCCTTAGCGGTAGACCCGAGCACAACAAACGGAAGCCATATACTATTATTATTTCAATATAAAAAAAATTAACATATTATTTATAACTCGGTAACATCTTGAACTTCCATTCCATATCTCGAAGAATATTGAATACTGGGACAGATGTACATACTGTGCGTCTTTTTGCATCTACGCCTTTCCGTGACCTTAATGTAATACGTGCTCCTCAACCAGAATCACCTCAATCAGAAACCTCCATCTCAACCTCGCAGACGTCTATACTCGTTACTGATTCCACTGGTCTGATAAATTATATCTCTGTCCCCGTTAATGATTATGTAAGTTACCATAACTACAAAACTCATAAGAAAAAGTATTAATTAAGCCTAACTACACGAAACGCTGTTCAATTACTAAGCCACTTGAGCAACATTGTAATCGAGTTGGGGCATGAATAAAACACGAGTCGGCAATCGCCACCGAATTCGAGGTAAACATAAAATAACAATAATACAGAAGGCATGTTACGTATGTCTGTATGAATAAAAATTGCCCTTGGTGTTTCGGCTAACAGGACCACCGTCCGTCTACCCGACCGTTTATATCGTTTCTTATCGTGTAAGGTGATAAATGGACAATAACAAAGGCACAATTCGGTTTTCCTTTCAAAGTTATTTAGCCACATGTATTCCATATTTTGATTTTGCCTATTTGAGCAAGAAAATGTGACGACAGGGTGATACAAACGCTTTTTATTATCTGAAGTGAATAAATAGATAGATAGGGATAGAGCTAAAATAAATAATTGTATGAAAAAGATGGCAAAAATGTAAATGAAAATTTTAAATTAATACTAGTATAATAATAACATAATTTGTTCCCCAGACTGTATTTTCTATCAAGTCAAAATAAAAATATCTGAACATGTTTTTTGTTTTATTTTTTACATTACTCCCTTAACATCGTCTTTCACGCGTACATATCCCGTTGCATTATAAGCTTGAAACTGCTATTGGCTTTCGCGCCGGTATCTCTTAATGACATTTTGTTACGGTCAGTCCGATAAAATAGACGACGAGATACGTCCCGGTTCATTATCAATTTTTTATTGCTGTGGGACAACAGTCGCCTATGAGTGTTTGCAACGCCAGTGGCATCACGAACACGCTGCTATCCCATAAGGGTACAGGAACTTGGGTCACTAATGTCGGAACACAACACAAGGTTTATTATGGCGGCATACATAAGACCAAAGGTGATCGCCATCCAGACGGGCTTGGCGCCCTACCACGTAGGTAGGTGGGTTGTTTTGTCGCCTTTTACGATAGGCCGATTCTGGCCGCAGAGATTTTTATTCTGTGAGTCCTTCTGTATAAATTAGAATATTTTATGACTTCCTCCGATTCCGTTGACAAGGTCGAAAATTCAATTTAAAAAATAGTACTTGTCAAATTCTAAGCCTTACTTGGATTTCAAATTACTTTTACAACTTCATGCACAATCGATTCCATCGAAAACGATTGACAATATGTCATAGAAACTGTTTTTAATTAACTAATTCATTACAATGAAATAAATTTGCTTTTTGATATTGCTGAGCAGACAGGCTGAGGGTCCAGTTAATAGTAACCAGTTATCGTCACCTAGACATGTTTGCTAGGGGTACCGCGAACAAGCTGCTGTCCGCATAGGGGTACTGGAACTTGGGTCACTAATGCCGGAACACAACTCAAGGTTAATTATGCCGGCATACTTATAGTTAGACTAGGGGTGATCGCCACCAGACGAGCTTGGAGACTTACAACCTAACTAGGATTGTTTATCGCCTTTTTACCTAGCATTTTGTTTTATGGTGCTTATTATAAAATACATTTATACAATGGTAGTTTCCTCAGTGGGTTAGATCTCCCCCATTTTCTCCAATCTTCTCCGTCACTAGTAACTGTAAGCCACTTTCAAATTCATCTACTCGAAAGTCCATCTACTGTCTATTTGGCATACTGCCTGTTAATTTCTATTTTGTTTAACGATTTCTAGTGTCAAAGTCTGTTATTTTTCTTTCCTTTCCAGAGGTAGTATCAAGTTACAAATCTCTCTTACTCCACTTTCTATGTAGTCTTTGCCAGTTGATTTAAATACTTCTCTTGCAACCATAAATCTAGTACTTACCTTATCACGCAAAATTTCAAACCAAAATAATCTTTGCGCATGATGTCCTTAGTAAAGCTTTTAACACGTATATAGTATGCATGCAAATACATACAAATTACATTAAGGACATTATAAATTAACATAAATTATAAAATGGTCTCTATTTTTTATAATTGTTGTTTACAGAAGTCAATTAAAAACCAATCGGAGAAACTGATAATCTAAATGTGATTTCAAAACATAAAGGCACGACTTTTGCGTGTTTTTTTCTTGAAAGTAAACATCTGTGTACACGTCCATCAATGAGTCAAATACAATGTTTTTTATGGCTGAAGAACAGCAGACAGGCTGGCGGCCCACTTAACAGTAAGCAGTTACAGTCGCCTTTGAATGTTCGCAACCCCAAGGGCACCGCGAACACGCTGCCGCCCCGGTAAGAGAATTAGAACCTGGCTTATTTATGCCGGAACACAACACAAGCTTATTATATCGGCGTATATATCTGGGGTGGTGGCCATCCAGACGGGCTTGGGACTCTATCACCTAGCAAGGGTTGTTGAGTCGCCTTTTACGCCAGGCCGACCCCGGCCGCAGGAGTCTGTATTCTTACTTCGTTCCAACACGGAGAAAAATGGCTTTTCAGCTGAATACTAAATTGATAATCATTCCCAATGTATTACAGGACCATTTTTTTAAAGACGTTTAATGTTATTTCTTAGGTTATAATTAATAACAGGGTATGGGTATGGCAGAAGAAACATGAAAGCAGGATAAATGCAGTTGAGATGAGAGCGTTAAGAAGTATAGGAGTTAAACTGAGTGACAGGATAAGAAATAGTGAGATAAGGAAACGTTGTGGTCTGAAAGAAGATGTAGTGACAAAAATTGAGAAAGGTATGCTGAGATGGTTTGGCCATGTTGAGAGAATGAATGAAGAACGATTGACGAAAAAAGTGTATAAGGCGAGTGTGAATGGAAGTGTTGGAAGGGGTAGACCTAGGCGGACGTTTCGAGACCAGATCAGGGACGTCTTGAAAAAAGGTCAGGTCAAGAGTACCCTAAACCGAAGGGCATGTATGAAGGGAATAATGAAAGTGGACGAAGCGAAACAAGTATGTAAGGATCGTAGCAAGTGGAAAGAAGTGGTCTCTGTCTACCCCTACGGGAAAGAGGCGTGATTATATGTATGTATGTTATTAATTAAAGGAGTCACTGATTGGTGGATTAACAAACTGTCTGCTCCAAATCACTCAATATCGATTCGGTTCATTGACAGTATAGATTTTGGAATCATTTCTCAGGTATTTTGTTCAATATACGTGCTTTGGTAATGGTAAGGGCCTCTCTGATTATATACTACGCTAGTATGTTTTTGACTGCAGTAGTCAAAAAAAGGTAAGCCTGCTATTCTAAAATTCTAAAAGCAGAGATCAACAATTAAATTAATAGCTAAGATTGGAACTGATAGGCATAAACATTATTTAATAACTTTATTGCTTATAAAGCATGCATTTGTTTAAAACTATAAAACTAATATGAACTCGTTTGAAACTGGTTTATAAATAAAAAATAATTATAAATACTTTTTAATATTTCAATGACTTGATTTTTAACTTATTCAATGAGCTGACGAAAGTAAATTATCCTAATGAAGTCCTTCGATCAATCAATCATCATCAATCAGTCAATCAATCCTTCGATGATGAGCAATTATTTTAGGTAAAACCTTGATTTAAATTAATCGCAAGTGATAAAGTTAATTGAAATGCGGTGTAAGAGGTCCCATCAAGATCTTGGATGTGAAGTAAGACGCGATTGGTAGCTTGTGCATCCTAAACAAAGAAGCTTTGATTTCCTTTCGGAGAAGTGATTAACCGACTGTAAAAACCAAATTTAGTTAGATCTATTATATCTTTTCTTGTTAGATTATCCAAACATGGAAAAAAGTGTCAAATATGGGTGTCGACATCAACGATGCCCAATGCAACTAAGATGATTAATAAAATGATTATAATGCACATAAACCAATAGAGGAGAGTGGAAGGAGAGAGCATGTTGTGCCCCCCCCCCCCCCATAGCTTGGGATAAGGGCAGAACGAAGGGTCAATTGAAGATCTAACTGGACTTCCTAAGTGATCTCAAAATACAGTTTTAATTAATTATATGTCTAATTTTATTTATGAAAATATTTATATTCGCCACTCTAACTGTCTTAAACTTTATGCGTAACACACTTCCGAGTACGTAGCGAGTTGCAAATATCTACTGTCATTGCAAGAAACGGTAAGCAGCGTTGGTATAAAATATAGAAATGTTATGTTTTAGATAGAACAAACGAACTCCGGAAAGACTAAGTAGATATAAAATTCTGTAAAGATTCATAAAATATAGCCATCATTATTTATCAGCCCTGTAAGGTTTTTAACCAAAACCTAAACTGTATTAAGCGTTATTCTTAAAAACCACAATACATAAAATAACTCACTGTAGGTTAACCACAAGCGTCGATTATATACTAAGTACCGTTAGCGCGTACATGTAACCATACTTTTATAAAATTACATCCAATATCGTTATCCAAGTGGGTATTTTTGTTTGCATCCAAAGCATATTGAAGACCAGAGTCCACTAATAAACAGGTCGTAACCAGTACATCAGTGTCGTTGACTATCTGTGAATCTTCTTTTCTTGTTTAGTTCAATAATGATTCAATACTTAAAATATTGAAGTAGAAGGCAGAAAAAAGTCGTACGGTTTTCCTTTCAAAGTTAGCGAGTTACCTGTGTAAAACCCAATGTCTTCTTCTTTCTCCTGCCCTTATCCACATTATATGGAGTCGGCACAACATGTTCTCTCCTTCCACTCTCCTCTGTTAAAAATCCAATTTGACATCATCAATTCCATGTGCATTTTTTTGCCGAAAAAAGTAATATCACAGAAAGAAACTACGCAAGTAATTTGTATAATTCTTCTTAAAATACAACGACTACTTCTGGAACGTAGCATATATAAAAATAATGTTTCATAAGATTTAAATCCACATTAATATAAAAACGCAGCTCTTCCTCTTAAGCGACATTTTAAAAGCATGCTGTGTTCGCATCAAGTAGGTCATTCAGCTACCATGTTTTTATTATATCTTATTATTTTTGTTTGCCTATTTATCGCTGTTATGACCAGTTTGCGAATCTTATTGTAAAAAAAAAAAATAAAGCAAGAAGCGTAAAAGTTTTCAATAGACAACCGTTGTACAGTGGCTTCACAGTGACAGTATCGAATGTAATCGAGATGAAACATTTAAAAGAAACAACGACAACAAAGTAACGTTTTACTAAAAGAAAGCATTCATAAAACACGTAGATAACATTATTTTTAATATGCAAAACGAATCCATATCAAGCAATAAAGCATCGCCAATATCAATAACACTATTGAAACGATCATTCAACCCGAACACAATGTAATGCAACACCGATAACCTACCACAGAACAAAATACTAGAATCAATTAACAAAACCGACGATATGGCTATAGATTTGATTAATACCATATACCACAGTAATTTTACTCATAATAATCTAAATTGATATACTAAAACAGCTTCTAAAACAACGACACAAGATCCAAAAGTTGCATAAAATAAAACAGTAGATAAAGAAATTAAAATTATTAAATACGCACGGATTTTGTAATCTGAAAAATTTACATGACTTTTGACATTCTTTGGTAATTTCGTAATCTTAATTGCCTAAGATAAATTTGATCCTCTGTAAATGACGTTATTTTAATGATATCTTCTTACGTTTCCGTTAGCTTGTGATAAGATGAATTGCTACTTTCATATGTGTTACCCGTATTTACTTTTGACAGATATGAGAGCAAAAATTTAAGACAATATACTGTGAACATTACTAAAATTAATTTTTAGTCTTATATTGGTATTCAAAATGTTCCATTTGCAGCTTTTGTATTCAGGTCCTAGATATTGGTTTATACTGTTAGAACAGGTCATAGTATGGTCAAAGAGTAAAACTCACTGCATGCCTTTTTGGGTCTAAATTTTGTTGTACAAAAATAAGACCGAAACATTACAAGAATATAGAAATTCTCAACGCTATTTCCACGCTCTTTGATATTATATTTATAATAATAATTCTATTGCAGATGAAGTAGAATTAATGAATTCGTTTCTCCAGCATTCCAGCCTTGATGAGTCAGTGAGCTGTCTAGTGGAGATAACATTAGAATTAGTTTAAACTGTTATCGTTAAAGGTGATAGCGCCTTGATGTATTATTTCTGGGCTTATCACGACTTTATCTACATGATTATCCTACACGCCTTCTGTTATCACAGTCTCGCTGTGCTTTAGGTCAGCGAAATTTATCTTTACCTCAATAATTTAAAAAATGTCACACACTGTTATCTATTTTGTGGTTTTATATTTAAGTTATTGAGGTGATACGGTATTCACCGTGATATTATTATTATTATTATTAGTAGCCTTTTGTTCCGAGCTATTTCCTCTTTAAATTAATACCACCGTGATATAAGTTACTAATTATTATTTGCACAATTTTATTAAAGTAATCGGAATGACGTGAGTAAGTATATATAACGTCACATGTTTAAAACAACAGATTTGTACAAATTCCACGGACTCTTAAACAAACTTATTAACTTGAATGCAACAACTACAACCAAGTGCTGAATACTACCCGAACGACCACCAGACAACGTTTACAACGATAACAACGACCTCTGAGACTATTACTAAATACGAGCAAAAGACAGATCCTTTGCGTTTTTTTCCCTTAAAGTTAAAGCTGTTGTTGTCTTAGACGACTCGACAGCGACTAAGGACGGTCAAGGTATTCCAACCCCGTAAGAGTGGGGTCAATCAACCGTGGCAGCGTGGAAATGCACCTCACAGGAGGCGCGTCTCCGGCTCGACCGCTGCATGGGGAACAATTGAGAACTGCCACGAATGGCAAGAGATTTTTTGTATTTGGAGTCTATCGACTTCACCGGTGAAGACGATCCTATTCTAATCTACTATCGTTTCAGAGTGCTTCTAGCTGGGAGAAGAAACGGTGAACTCCCTTAGCGTTTAATATCCATATGGATTTATAATACGTCATTGGGAAATGTTAGCGTGAGCTAATATTGTCACAGGCATCATCTAGTGGTAGCGGATTTCATTCCTAAAGTTATGATTAACTTGATTATATTTTTTCTATTTTATTAATTAATAGAATACCAGATTTCTTGCATGTGAAACAATATATATATATATATATATATATATATATATATATATATATATATATATATATATATATATATATATATATATATATATATATATACAATAGTTTATATATTATCGTCTAATGTTCTGCATCTTGGGAGTTTTTCTCGTATAATCACTGGACTTTTGTATCGTTTTCTGTTACTGCTTCTTCTGTAGAAAAAACATAAGTTATAAATGGAATAGATACATTCTTTATAATATTTAACTTGGTTCTATTAGGTTTTTATGCCACTTCCAACTCCAATACGCAGTTTGAGAAACATACATACGTCTTTTTACCACCACACTGCCCGCCATCGGCTGGGTGTTCATCCCCATTTCTTTGTTGTACAAAACGGTTGTCAAGAACGTTCATGTTGCGTACTCTCAGGATCTGTAATTAGCTTCCAGCTGAGGTTTTCCCAGCGCGGTACGATATGGGGTCCTTCAAAAAAGGCGATATAAAATTTCTTCGAGGCTGGCAGCGTGTGTGTAATGCCTCTGGTGTTGCAGACGCCCATAGGCGACGGTGACCACCTGTCAGGGTGGGCCGTTTGCCTGTCTGCTGAACTCTAGCTATAAAAAATATTAGTATTATAATATGAAAGTTTGGATGGATGGAATCGGATAAAATTTGGCATAGAAATAGATTATAGTCAGTAGTAGGTTATAGACTAATATTTATTTCTTACACACGCATATTTTATACGCGATAGAAATCTCGAGTAACAGATTTCTATACATAACCTACTTGGTTTAAGAGTTTTATTAATTTACGCACGACAAAAATTATTTACCAGAATGGTAGCTCACGTTGACACAAACCGTAATAACTTAAGGTGTCACGTATGTATTATATGACCTTCCAATAAGTAAATATCACTAATGTGTTAAACAAATAACCATTCAATCGCAGGCCTAAAACAGTGGCCGGTAATTAACATGTTACGGGAAAGGTGAAATATTTTAAAATGTACTCTCTACTGTTTAGTTTCAATGTAAAATATTACCAAATAAGTAACACCGAATGAGTCGCTTTTCACTGAGACATTGTAATGTTAAAGTATGTTTAAAATGTCCCATTAACTAGTATGGTGATTAGTAACAAAGGCGCTAGTTTATTTGTAGTTAAGTTGAATGCACTTATATTTTTCGTTGGTGAAAATCATACATGGGATAGATCGAAAATGATGAGAGAATGACTGAATAAGAAGTTTAAAAAGTATGTCCATCAAAGTAGCCAAGTCGCAATTTCGCAATGTAAATGTATGGATAGAAAAACAGAAATTTCTGGAAGCGTTAAAACTACTGAGCTTCGATGTGATATAAAAAATATATAAAACAAAATGATGCCATTAACGACCACTTCATACGAGTATATAAACTGATTTCACGTTTCTGGTCTTTCATTGATCATAAAACGACAAAAATTGAGATTGACGAAAAAAGTGTATAAGGCGAGTGTGAATGGAAGTGTTGGAAGGGGTAGACTTATGCGGACGTTTCGAGACCAAATCAGGGACGTCTTGAAAAAAGGCCAGGTCAAGAGTACCCTAAACCGAAGGGCATGTATGAAGGGAATAATGAAAGTGGACGAAGCGAAACAAGTATGTAAGGATCGTAGCAAGACGAGAGAAGTGGTCTCTGCCTACCCCTACGGGAAAGAGGCGTGATTATATGTATGTATGTATGTATAAAACGATTTAAAATTTTCCTTTATACAAAATTTTTTGTTCTGCAGTTTTATTACTGCAATAATATTTTTTGCGTGAATTTAGACTTTTTAACGTATAGTCGAAAAAATATATTGCCTAGCAGAACCCAGCACGCATAACGAGTTTAATGTCAATACTCTATTAGCATATGGCAGGGGTTCGAAACATTTGGTTGTATTTAATTAAATTAAACGTGACTGCGCATGTTGTTCGCACAACTCAGTACTTTAAGGGTGACTATCGGTAGATAAAGTTTTTATATAAAATTAAGTATACATTTTGTGACTAGCTTACACTAGGCATATGAATCTTTTCACTTTTCTACAGAGTTACAAAAACTGACGATTTTATTATTATTATTACTCGTCAGGCTGCAATAGAAGTTCAGAATCTAATATATATTTCTTGAAGTTCTTCAAGACAAGAAGATCGCCCTTGTATAGATAAAATTTTGTTACAATTTTATTGTGAATATATTTTATTAAGGTGAGCTAAAGTTTTGTCTTGTGATAATACGAGAATTTAAAAACGTGTCAGAACGAAAAAGAACATATAAATGATTTAAACTGGAGCTAAAATGTATTATATAGTATATAAATTTTAAATTAACAATTTTTTTGTGATTATAATTTGTTTTTTCGTCTAGTAAAAATATATACATATTTATATGACGGCGCCATCATGAATAAATTTCGCATTAACTTCATACGTCAGATAAGTGTGACCAGCCTTCACTCTGGCGGAGCGTCGTTAGTTGGAAGTGAGGTATGGATTTTCACTGTTTGAAGTGAGATTCGCCGGCGCACCATATTGACGACAAATCGTCGAAGTTCGATGCAGTCATTTAAGTGCAGTAGTTTAGTTTGTGTTGAATTAATTTCCATCAGATAATTTAAGTGCAATTTATAATTATTTCATTATTTTAATTTTTATTGTTTAACATTAACGTGATCGATAGATGAGACTGACGCTGTCCATTCTGAGCTTATATATATATATATATATATATATATATATATATATATATATATATATATATATATATACTAGCAGCCCGTCCCAGCTTCGCATGGGTATTTAACAAAAAATTAAACCCTTCTATTTTTTTTCGGTCTCGGGGAAAAACCTCTCTTGACGGGTTCCCCCGGCCCGGGGGGACCGAGGGATATAAGGGACTCCGGAAAAGATGTTCGACCATCCGACTACCCACTAAAAAACCCCGCTGTTCTCCTATCGCCTACGCCCGGGCCCACGGATATATGGCTTGCCGATCTCGTGGCCCGGGCCGGCGCCGGCCCACGCTTTGTCTTAAAGCGGGCCCCTTCTAAAGTGCTGGCGCCAGGGGGTCAGGCTTTCGTCCCCCCGGCGCTCTCTTGTAACAACTCTATGAGTTGAGGGGGGCTGCGAAACAGCACGCGGCCTTTTCCCTCACGGCAATAGTACGGGCGGCGGATCCGCCCCCGAGGAGCCGCCCGCGGCCGCTTTCTACGGCGGCCGGAGATCGTTGCCCGCCCTCCGGCGCCGACGACGCGGCCTACGTTGGCGGGAGGGGAGTGCGGTGGCGGACTCCCGCTCCCGTTCCGCCGCCTCCCTTGCAGACACTACTGCCTCGCAAAAGGAGGCGACGGCCGTCCATCCAGGATCGCCCCCGACCATGGACAGAACCAGGGCCGGGAGCGACAGGTCCGCGGCCAATTCCGGACGGGACTCGCATCCCCGTTGCGTGCTAGTCAGGCGTGTGTACGACTACCAGACGACACTCCAGAAAAAGCAGAGTCGCTTGACGTCGTAGCCGGCCCAGCAAGACCAACCGACAGCGAGGATGCAATTCCCGCCCTGGGAACACTCTCTGTGCAGGCGCAGTCGAAATAGGCATGGTTTTGACTACCAAATCAGGTCCCATGGTAGAACCCGGGACCCCAATCAGTATTCGCAACCATCCCATCGGGGACCATGCCACGAACAGAGAGCTAAGTTGGAAAGGATGTAAGAGGTAGACGGAAAGAAAGGTAGGACTCTGTCGCCTCGAACGGAGAGGGGAGTGAAGCGACGGATGCTCGGGAACCTCTGGTACGCACACCCGTGCACTCCTCGGACAGAGGAGCGCCCCTGGGGGCAAACCCTTCTATTTGCGTCAGGTTACTAAAAAAATAAAATTATAAAGAAAGTTTGAATATTATTATTTCTATGAGCTTTTATTTTAATGATTTTTTTTGCTATTACTTTTTATTTATTTCTCGTTATTTTTTAATAAGTATTCTAATTTTTGTAAAAACCCCAGTGACGCACGCCTACATTGCATAAGGTGCTGCCTAGCTAGCCGAACAGGGTGAGCGGCTACCACGCAACATTTTTCTAATACTTACATTTTTAAACTCGTGATATCTTTCGAATGGAATATCCGAATTGAATAATTCAAAAAGTTATATAAAGGTATTGAAACAGTTTTGAATATGAAGTAATTTATTTTGATAAGGATTAATACCAAGATCCAAATAAAGAGCCTTTTCTAGGGGCGGCATTTCAATTAATTTTTTAAAATCAAAGAACACTTATTGTGGCATAACTATAATAGTTAGACATATGCTGTCGCGACACTTTTTGTAAATAATGATGTGTTCTGCAAAGTTGTAGTACATTATTTTATTCTATCATCAATAGTTTTCGCAACGCACGCGATTTAAATAATATTTTAGGTAATTTTTTTACACTTTGGGTTACATTATTAGAGTTTTAGTAAGGATCCCTAATTTTTTTGAAAATATAATATAGCCTATGTCACCCGGGGATAGTGTAGCTTCCCAACAATGAAAGAATTTTTTATATCGGGTTAGTAGTTTCGGAGCCTATTCAAAGCAAACAAACAAACAAACAAACAAACAAACAAACAAACAATCAAATCTTTCCTCTTTATAATAGTAGTATAGATAAAAACTTTAGTAGCGATAAGCTAGAAGGGTAATAGTAAAGTGCTATAATACTGTAGTTTAATATTTTGTAACTCTTCCCACGTTAGGTCGATCTGATAGATTATTATTAATGGACCCTAGGTATGGGCCTTAAATATTAAACTTGATCATCTTTTATAATACTAACTCTATTTTTTTAAGTGAAACCTTCTTTAGCGGCGTTGTGCACTTTTTGTGAGGGTAAAAATGTTAAATTCGCGTTATAACACGTGACCTGGTCGAAAATTCGTAAGACGGTGGAAGTTTTGCTCCAGTAATACCAACCTTATCAATAATGACTTAAGGTTTATTTTATAATGTAACTTTTAAATGATTGCATTGGATTACTTATACATATCTATTCGAATTGCGACTTTATTACAATGACATAGAGTTGAGTTTTTGAAGTGAAAACTTCTTTAGGCGCGTTGAGCACTTTTTGGGTGAACAATTTTTGGTTTGTAAAGAAGTGTTAATGACCCATTTAAACTTTAATCATTGATCATAAACACTTCTTTATAAATCGAAAATACTAATCTAATAGCTCGACGATACAATTCACAAGTTACTTAGTTTTCACGTCTATCGGCAGTCCCCAAAGACTGCACCGCATATTTTTTTTTTATTTACGTCACAATAAGCATAAGATATTACAACAAATCGTACTTATAAATAATCTATAAATGGTACCCAAAGCTTGATATCACCGGTGAGGTATCAATGCCAAACAATTAAGACCATCAATCCTCGCATATACAAACTCTATTAACGTATCTTTTATACGTCCATCGGTTTGATATCTCAACTATACTAATAGTAGTTAAAATATTTTTTGCTTGTTTGCTTGCTATTTCTGTTAACCATTTGTTCTTTGAATCCATTGATAGGCATTTAATCTGCATACAAAAGAGCTTTATCATCTGTAATTACTTCAACTACTCTTTAATTGACATACAATAAAAAAGGTTTATTCATTTTTTTAAATAGTCGTACTTTTAAATATGTGACATTGCTTTATACGAACAGTTTATCCCGGCTACACAAGATTTTACTTACGAGCTGATTAAAATTACAATTGTTTAGTCTATTTTCGTTTTATAACGTAGTAGCTGATCCAGCAAACGGTGTCTATCATATAAATTTATTTTTCTATGTCCTTCTATTTCCAAGCTTTTTCTATACCGAAACTCATCAAAATTAGTTCAGTTGTTTAGGCGTGAAAACATAACAAACATACAGTTACTTTCATATTTATACCCGTTACATTAGTATGGATACTGAATTATATTGAATGATCGCAGTTTTTATGAATTCTTTAATAAATT
Source organism: Malacosoma neustria (assembly GCA_963693495.1). NCBI lineage: Eukaryota > Metazoa > Arthropoda > Insecta > Lepidoptera > Lasiocampidae > Malacosoma > Malacosoma neustria. The sequence continues at coordinate 13,748,691 of OY856390.1, forward strand.
ATTATTTTACCTTGAAGGTACGATTTTTACGCGGCTTTTTGATGCTAATATCCGCGGTGATCAAGTAAATTTATTTTTCTTGACCTGAATAACACATTAGAAGATGGGAGCTTTTGTTAGCTGTCAGTTTTAGCAATGGGAATCCTCAAACACTGAAAGAGAATACCGAATAGTGTCCTTCAATTACCGCTTTCAAATTAAGTAATAAGTAATTTATTTATCGTTTTAACGGTGCATTATGAAAATGATTCGTTGTAAAGGGCTCTGTCATATATGTTATTACCATAATTTTACCAGAATCACAAGGCAAATAAGGAAAAATGGAAGATCTTTATGCTCCCATCAAATCTAAAATGAAGTTAGGCAGTACAAAATTCTAAGAACTTACTCTTAACTTAAATTATAAAGAAAAATATTTTGTTTGCTTTGGATACATTCAGAATTATTTAAATGAAACCTTTATATATTCTAAATTGATATGTATCACGATCTTCGTTGCGTTATGGCTAACGCGCGTCGGTAAGCTTACGGAAATCACGGGTTCTATTATCGTCCCGCGTTTGGATGTTTATGTATAATATTTATGTATTTATTTACAAAAGAAAAGTAGTATATTAGTTGTCTAGTACCCATAACACACACTATTTATGTTTGGACTAGATGGCGTTGTGTGGATTGTCCCAATGTATTTATTTACTATTATCATATGTTTTTCTGGTATGGGTGAATATGTTCATCAATTATATGTTGGTAAAAACAATTGCCTGCGATAGAACCGTACATCTAGGGCACGGCACTGTCTAAAAAAATCCGGTCTTAAAAATAGCGCTATATCGAACTAAACATATTGGACCGTACACGAGTCAGTTTGTCAAGTATCGCATTACATATTAGCCGATTATGCGCGCGCGCACCGAACTGCGTTCCGGTTTTAATTAGCTGTCGAATTAATCTACTTTGACATTGAGAATGTCAACGTATATTATGTGCTTTGAATAAAGATACCTGTATTATTTTAAAATTATGATTTTATTGCAGATTTACAGGGTATTCCTAGTTAGATATCAGAATTTTTAGTGGGGACAAAGCCTGATTACTAGTAACCTGTTACTTACTACCTTCAGCAAATTGTTTGTTGAGTTTTGTTCATGCCCGTGAGATAAAAAGGAATAATCCTATAATAAAGTTTTTTTACACGAGATAACTTATGGAATAAGACCATCATCATCATCTTAGCGTTGAAACCCGGTTGCAGCCGAAACTCTCGCTTCGGTGCCCGGCGTCCGTTTTCCGACTTTTTCTTCCCCACTTCACGATCTTCGACACCTCTGGTGGTCAGTTCATTGGCACACATATAAACCCTTACGGTGTCAAGCCAGCACTTTTTGGGTCCACCCTTTCTGCCGGGGCCCGGCAGAGGCGGCATGGCCAGACATTTATTCCCCATGTAAGTAGCCGGTTGCTGTAAAACGTGGCCATACCAGCGAAGGCGACACTCCTGCAATTTATCCGCAATGTCACGGACATGAAGGCTGCCGTGAATGCAAGATTGCCTAACGCGGTCCTTTCGCGTTACTCCACTCATCCACCACAGCATATTCATCCCCGTGACTCGCAGTACTGCTTGTGTCGCTCCAGCACCGACCACGCTTCACATTCGTATAAAAGGACAGGCCTAATGATGGTTTTATAGAACAGTCCCTTCAATTTATCTGGTAGTTTGGGGTCGCAAATGACACGGCAGCAATGCGTGCCTTGACGTCGCAATCAATGTCACCAGACGCTTGAAATACAGATCCCAGGTATTTCATCTGTTCCGTGCGTTAGACCGTATCGCCGCCTATACCTATGCCTATGGGCATATCCAATGCAGAGGCGTATTCTTTGTTCTGTATTTCTCCGCGACAGTCCTTAGGGCAAAAACAGGATTCATTGTTCCATGACTAGGACGAAACCCATATTAACATTCCGAGACAGTACATTCCTGTCGAATCCGAGAGTCGACAACCCTTTCGAACAGCTGGAACTACACGATCAATCTTGGTTAAATGAAAAGTCCTCTTTCCTAAAGATGAGCCTTAAGAATACAAATGTGAATTATCTTAGTCCTCGCTGCTTCTCCCGAAGGGAAAATTGAACGATACCTTTGTTCTCCATGATCTAGCAAAGTAGTCAATCAAAAGAATAAATGATAGCCCTGTTATTGTCTATGGCTGAGACAGCATGGCTAATTTAGTGGAAGCGTATTTTTTTTATTGCAGTAGGACAGCAGACAGGCTGACGGCCCACTAGAATTTAGCAGTTACTGTCGTCTATGGATGTTTGCAATGCCAGTGGCATCGCGAACATGCTGCTGTCCTATAAGGGTACAGGAACTTGGGTCACTATTGCCGGAACACAACACAAAGTTATTATGGCGGCATACTTAAGACCAAAGTTGGTCGGCATACTTAAGACCAAAGGTGGTCGCCATCCAGATGGGCTTGAGGCCCTGCCACGTAGAAAATTAAGTTTAAATTAGACAATCTTTTTTATAGATATAATTCAGCAGACATGCAAATGGCTTAGCACAGTGGCAACCCGCAGCAAAGGACTTAGACTCCTCAGCTACGGATCTTTTGCGAAACGTTTAGTCCAGGCTATTCCTTATTATTTATAATTATTTCTATAATAATGTCTACTTACTTAAGCAAAACATATGTAAATGAAGTGCTCTTCTGACTCTTCACTAAATTTAAATTTCCCGCGCATTAACTTTGACTTTATACGTCAAAGCGTTATCTATGGTGGCAGCTCTTTGCACTATGTTCATTCTATAATGAGAAATGTACATTAACACATTAAGGTTTAAGAGAAATATTCCGAATGTAAAATATTATTCAAAACGATAGCTTTTAATGTTGTTTCTCCTTACAGGTTAGTAAATAATAGTAGTTTGTACTTAATACTAATTATAGAAGTGTAAGATTTTGTTTCATAAAAAAATCTTTTTACAGAGTAACAACTTTGTTTTTTGTTTCAATAAAAAACTTATTACATATACAAATTGCTCTTTAAATAAATTTCAATTGTGTAATATATATATTTGGTTTTTTTGGACGGCAAGGTTGCCCACCACTGATCTAGCATGTAGCTAGTGTGTACAACGGTACCTGTGCGACCTATGGTTGCAATGTCAGGGGCATTGTCAACGCATTGCTGATTTCGACGAAATTTTATAACTCCTTGAAAATCTCCATATCGTTTAGCGATGCGAAAAGCAGGAAGCTTATACCAATTTACAGCAAACTATTTAAATAAAATGCATATAAGTCCGTGTAGCATGTAATTACTGAAAGATTGATCGACTGTTTGTTTAGCATAGCAATTAACACCTGTTTCAGGTTGTTAACGGCTGTAATATCTCCTTTATAATATCTTCATTGCCCATCGCGGTTGGACGTGTGAAAATTTCCATTAATAACTGATGACCGAGATTTAAAAAAGTTATTCCTTGTTCAGTGATTTTTAAATTGACTCGTGTAATAAATAACATTTTATTGCGATTTAGTTGTTAGTAATGATGAAGTGCTTATTGGAATAAAAACTACTCTCCCTTTTCTACCCTTGTCGCTTGCTTCATGCAACCCCTTGCATCCCCCTTCGATGTCTAGATTTAATTATTAAGATAGATATAACTACATTTTTTTTTAAAGTAAGAAACTCTGTTTGACTTTTATTAATTAAACTGATGACCTCTCCAGAGAACTTGATTCTGTATGTCTAATAAATCGCAAAAATAAATGTTCTGAATATTCTTAAAAAGTGGTACAAATACGATCGTTTCACCATTGAAAACAATAAACATTATAAAATTGATGCAATCATTATATTTAAATTGGCAGAAGGAAAAAACTGATTCGAACACCGGTTTCGCATTTTGCGTGTTAACAAGGTATTTTCGGACACACCGTTTGTTTGTAAGATGTTGCCGACACAAAACACAAAGGTATAGAAAGGTAAGTGAAGGCGCTGGTTGGGGAAATTTTATGGAACTGTGTCGTCATGCGAAAACAACCTAGGGGGCGTTAAGTATTACGTAACGCAATTTTTGGAGATTTTGACTTCTTTTTTGTCGTTTTCCTAACTCGGCACTGTCCTTACATACCTACTTTACTGGAGTTATGAGAAAAACGATCACAGCTACATTTATTTTGTCTTACATATGGAGTTTAAAAAAATCACTATCCTGTAAAGCAAGCAATTTTGTGAAGGTAAAAAATTTTCAAGTGGTCTTTCCATTTGAACTTTTGAGAAAAAAGTTTTATAAAACGCGTCTGAGAATCTCTATATACGGCCGCTGTGAAGGGTTAAAAAAAAACAATGTTACGTAACGCGTAGTTCAAAATCCCCCTCCCGCCCCTGTAACGCATCATAACGTTTTACAAGACAAGGTCTAACAAAACTTGCATGTGATTTGTTATATAATACCATAGTTACCGTGATCTGTGTGTGATGCCTTAGATTATCTATTCATAAAATACGGCTATAAATGTATTTTTAGTACTTATGGTCAATATAAAAACTCAATAATCCTTCATGACTATGCCGTTATTGGGGAACTTTTTAAATACATTATCATTTTAGTCCTTCTTAACTAAAACTATAGCGTTTATCTTTATATATATAATTCTTATGTGCGTGTGTATGTCACTGAACTCCTCCTAAACGGCTGGACCGATTTTGTTGAAATTTTTTGTGTGTGTTCATGTGGATTCGAGAATGGTTTAGATTCGCAATTGGATCCGTTAGGTGGCGCTGCGATCGAGTTCTGGGCTTTTTATTTTGTCAGAACATAACACCAAAATTTTAAACAGTTAATTTTCTTTTTATTCGACCAGCGAAGCGGGCGGGAAAGGCTAGTAGAAATATAAATGGTCAGATGTATTACTTATTCCGTAGTAGATGTTTAAGCCACCGAGCGTAGGTAAAAAATAAAGTTCACTTCTGTTATTTTATACTTTTCGTTGATCTCCTGTCATTTATTTTATCGGATATATCTCGACTTAAAACAAGATTAGAATCTGATCCAGATTATATATTCCTAAGAAGCTTGGGTGCAAAATATTTTTGACAAGAATTTTGATTTTTGTCAATACATATTTTTACAAACAAAATATGTAATATGAAATTGATTATCTGTAGGCTTGAGGTGATTATCGAAAACTAGCTTGGACATTATTTTATTGCTGAGGTACAGCAGGCAGGTTCCCACTTAATAGAAAGCAGTTAACGTCGTCTATGGACGTTTGCGACGTTAGAAACACAGCGAACACTGATGCCGGAACTCAATACACCGTTACTATGGCGATATATTTAAAGGGAAGAGTTGGTTGCCACCCAGACGGGGCTCCACCTACTTAGGGTTGTGTACTCCGCTCAAGCAAAGAGAGAAAGTGGTTTGTAATTTTGATTTACGATTTGAACAAAGAAATGCTTTAAGATTCATATACTTTAATAAGTTGATATTGATTGTTAAAGCATTCCGTACCTAACCATTTCCGTTTCCGGTTCAAATTCCTTAAGATGTAAAAACTATTTCTGGTAACTTCTTTTCGGTATGTATCGATGATTAGAATGACAGGGTTTGTAAAGTCTGTATGTAGAGTTTTTTTTTTTTTATTTCTATACAAATCCTTAGAATATATGTATAGTCTTCTTGTATATCATACAAACATACGGAATCCTCTTTTACATAAATACTCGTATTATACCTTTCTTACGAAATACTTTTTCCGAGTATAAGTAATTCAATGTGAACTCATGGATTACTATCCAAACCAGTTATAATTAACGGTCAATGCAAACTTAAGTTTAGCTTATCGGACAACATTTAATGAACTTTGTTTTATTGGTTGTGGTTATGTTTCGTTTTATTAGAGTTGACGCATGCATAAAATTAACGCAAGTAACGGTCAATTTTCATTGTATTGATGTAGATCCATACTAATACTATAAAATGTGACCGCTGAACAAATTTTGATGAATTTCGATATTATATGAGTAGACCTTGGAGAAGTACATAGGCTACTTTTTGTTACGAAAATAAAACTTGAAGATAAATTTAATTATATATAAACATTTTGTCATATCTTATTACATCTGGATATATCTTTTTTTTATATGGTAGAACATCGTTAGCTGGGTCAACAAATATAAAATAATAGGAAAAGAATTGCGTGTATTTTTCGCGATTTATTCTCTAATCTCTATTTTATTTACATTGGTAAACAAATGTTGAACGAACGAGGACGACGCAAAACAATCCTATTGCCAATAAGGAATCATCCGAATGTCACGTTGCAAAAATCAAAATTTACCTCATCGATTTTATTCTCCCTTCTGGTAATAACAAAGAGTGTCATGATGACCGAAGCTAAAATTTTACCCTGAGACATTAAGTACCTCTGCTTTGAAATACTTCAGACTTCGGTACTAGCTAGTTTTTAATATATCATCACTTCTTTCCATCCAAAGGTTGCCTTTTTTTGGTCTCGGGGAAAAACCTTCTCTTGACGGGTTCCCCCGGCCCGGGGGGACTGAGGGATATGTGGGACTCGGGGAAAGATGTTCGGCCATCCGACTACCCATTAAAAAACCCCGCTGTTCTCCTATCGCCTACGCCCGGGCCTACGGAATCCAAAGGTTGCCTGAAAGAGATAGCTTCAAACGATAAGGCCACTATTTTATAACATATATACATATATTTTATATATTTTATTACCTGTAAGTTTTTGTATAATCCTAACTAATATTATAAATGTGAAAGTGAGCTTATTTTTTACAATTTCACGCCTCAACCGCTGAACTAATTTTGATGAATTTCAGTATAGTCATAGATTGAACCCTGGAGAAGGACAGAGCCTACTTTTTTTAATTCATATGGCAGAACAACCTTTTTCGGATAGTAAAGAATAAATATATAATAATATACTCATAATTTACACACTTAAATCACATATATGTCCTTAAAAAACAAAAATATACTTAGCTATCAGTATTCCAATTGAAATCTTTCACATAAAAATATTTATAATCCTATCTGATATGAAAAAATCCGATATATCCTATCGTCTTTAATATCGAGTGGCGCCATCTTGCTTTATGGCTGGTATGGTTTTAATAAATCCCTCATCGTCAGATGTGATGGACGATTGCTTTACATATAAATTGTAAGGAGGGAGGAATTTTTATAGTTTATGATGTGACTTGAAACGAACATTCGAATAGCTCGTTTTGCTTTTGCTATTAGACCTTAGCGATAACGGTTAAATATCATAGATATTCAAGAACAGTCGTGATATTTCAATATATTTTAAAGCACAATGATTTAATTTTTTTTTATTACGGCGCACTTATAGTAAGCAGTCTCACCCTCGCCTATGGATTTTTCCGATGCTAGGGGCACCTCGAACACGCTGCTATCCACATAGGAGTATTGAAATCTGGGCTACTAATGTTGGAACACTATACAAGGTTATTATGGCGGCATAGTTATAGGCCAAGGCTGGTTGCCACGTACTTGTAGCTAGTTTTGTCACCTTTTAAGACAGGCCGTCCTCTGTCGCAGGGGTTAGTATTCATATTCCGTCCTTGCACGGACAAAATTGATTTAATAAGTTTGCCATTGAATAAAATGTAAAGTTACAAAAAAATTAATTATGAAAACACATAACTTATTCCGCATTTGAATTCAGAAACTTGACCAAACACAACTTTTTAGTTGTGCATAAATTTGTTGTAAATAATATTGCGTGACTAATAGTAGTTTTATCAAACTTATTGGTTCAAAGCTTAATTTATTTTAAAATATAGTTAACCTTGATGTAATTACGAATATTATATAAACTATATTTTCTGTGTTCCTTTTTTAATTTAACAAATATTTTCATAAAAATAAATTAAACATCCTTATAGTCTATGGAACAGCGATAGTTGGGTTATTTCTGTTGGCTAATTTTAATAAATACAAACATATACGATTTTGCTCTTTCGAGCCTCATTAAATTACAGGAAAAAGGTTACAATAATTTTAATAAAAAAATGTCAAATGTATGAATGGTATGTTTTTGTATTGTACCGTATTCTTTCTCCCGAATATACATAGGGAATAAATATTTTTATTCCAGTTAATTTAATTTTATTTTTATAAAAATGTATTAAAGTTTTATGATGATCTAAGTTAATACAAAAGCTTAATCCAACTTGAGAAAAAGACATACGCCAATGAACTCACACTCAATGAATGCTCGCTTTTAGTAAATATCGACTGAAAACAAACATTTTTATAGTTCCATTTTTAATCTAACATCTAGTGTGGGAAGAACAATACACTGTGAGCCATATCGACGTTTTCACGCCTTATGTGAGTATTCTAATATTTTTTGCATACGATAAAATATTTGTTCGGGACTGTTGTTATTTTAAATCTATTTTCATAATACCACAAATATTATTTTATATTCTTAGAACCTTTTGACTTAGCTGAATTCAGTTTTGATATCCGTTTTTATCCGTGCAGGGGCGGAGAAAGAATACTAACCTCTGTGGCCGGGGTCGGCCTGTCGTAAAAGGCGACAAAACAACCCACCCTAGCTACGTGGTAGGGCCTCAAGCCCGTCTGGATGGCGACCACCTTTGGTCTTAAGTATGCCGCCATAATAACCTTGTGTTGTGTTCCGGCATTAGTGACCGAAGTTCCTGTACTCTTATGGGATGGCAGCGTGTTCGCGATGCCATTGGCATTGCAAACACCTATAGGCGACGGTAACTGCTAAATCCTAAGCGGGCCGTCAGCCTGTCTGCTGTCCTACAGCAATAAAAAAAAAAAAAAAATATATACAACAGTAATTGCATTATTTAAAAGATTAAGCTACCATGTTAGGAATTCCTTCAATACCTGATATTGTTATCGTGGAGAAAGAATACTGAACTTTGGTGGCCGGGATCGGCCTACCGTAAAAGACGACTAAACAACCCACCCTAGCTACGTACTAGAGCCCCAAGCCCGTCTGGATGGCGACCACCTTTGGTCTTAAGTATGCCGCCATAATAACTTTGTGTTGTGTTCCGGTATTAGTGACCCAAGTTCCTGTACCCTTATACGACAGCAGCATGTTCGCGATGCCACTGGTAATGCAAACATCCATAGACGACAGTATCTGCTAAATTCTAGTGGGACGTCAGCCTGTCTGCTGTCCTACTGCAATACAAAAATTATAATGTAATTTAAGCTAGATAAGTTGAGTAAAGAGCCATAGAAAGACATCCACGGGCAAACAAGTGCTGGGCTGACTACCTGTGACTGTATTAATACGAACAGGATCTCAAGCAGTACAAGTTTAGGATACAACCGGGATAATGACGATATGTTTTTTTTATAATATAGGTTCTTCTCTTTTTAGGATTAGGAATCAGATGTTAAAAAAGTCGAACAATCACACCACGTAATAAACTAAGAGTTTATCCCGTGCTGGGGTGGAGCAAGAATACTGACTCAAGCGGCCGGAAAATGAGCGGCCTCTCGTAAAAGACGATAAAACAACCCTAATCAGGTGACAGCCAGTCGAGATGGCAAACACCGCTGGTCTTTAAATATACCGAAAGAAAGAAAGAAATAAAAAGGTTAGGTTTCAGTTCCCCTAAGTGGACGACCCTCCTAGACGAAGGTAACTGCTAACTATTAAGTATATATCAACCTGTCTGTCGTTCCACAACAATATATACAGAAAAAAAGCTTTGAAGCTGATACGGATTCACCTAATTTAGGAAAATTATAATACGAAATTAAAATATTGATAGTCATCAGTGGGTATGTCAACTGGTTTATTATTCCCACCAAACGTCGTCTCAATGTCTATTACAACGATTAAATTAACAATAATTCTCATAGTCTCATACAAAACGCAATAACAGGTTATTTTAATATTAACATACATGTGGTAGGTTGTGTAATATACAAAAATATGATCATAAATGTCAAATGAAACGAATTACTTATAAGTACTCGTATTTTTTTTTTTGTACTAATTAATAACAACACCCATTACGTCTCATGGCTGGGCTTAGAGGGAATCAATATGCTCGCCACGTTTCTCCAAAACAGACTGGCGGGTTACAAATCAATCTCGGAATACATGTTTCCTCACGACGTTTTCCCTCGCAGTCGATAATTGGAAATTATGTTTTAATAAACCTTCATTGAAAATATATTCTCCGTGCAGGAGCAGAATAAGAATACTAACCTCTGCGGTCCAGGTCGGCCTGTCGTAAAAGGCGACAAAACAACCCTAGCTACGTAGGGACCCATCGGGATGGCAACCACCCTTAGTCTACAATGTGCCGTTATAATAATACAATAACCTTATATTGTATTCTGGCATTAGTGACCTAAGTTCCTGTACCCCTATAGGACAGCAGCGTATTCACGGTGCCTTTAGCGCCGCAAACATCTATGAGCGACTGTAACTGCTTATTAAGTGGGCCGTCAGCCTGTGTCTACTGTTCCAGAGCAATTAAAAAAACTGCATAACTGTATAATATATGCTGTGTATGTTTTGTTTAGGTTGACCTCTAAGTGCTACTAACAAGCTACCACTTGGTAGCCTTATGGTATGGTACCTTGTGATTATATCAGTATAAAGTAGAATATGTATTGGTGTGAAGTATGCGTGTATTAAACCATGTGACAGTAATATTTGACCTGAAAACTTTAAATGGGTGACGATGGTAATGTAGCCGTCAGCACAATTTAATATATCGTTGTAGTCAAACTAATATCTGCTACGTGCATTTTTATGAGACTTCAACCTTTTGATTAGTATGACTAGTTTGCCATCCATACTTTGATATATAATGTGTTATTGTTATTATTACCACTATGTGATTCTAATCATTATATCACATTAATATACGAGTAAATCACTTTGAAAGAAATTGTTTCTTATAAAATTTTATATGAGAATGTTTTTACTCCATATTGTATCTCGAAGTTTACTTGTTGCACATAACAGATATTGGTTTGTCAGCGACGATATTTTCGTCTACTGCTATCTTAATAGTTCTAACATTACAACTAATGAACGTTTAAGCGCGTTTTTGTTAATTATTTTATTGCACAATATTATTGTCATATGTTGAAATTGTTTAATGTTACATTTTTAATGGGCTAGACAATTTATTAGATTATAGCCTGGTTGTTGACCTGTTTGGGAATAATTATTATAATAATGAGATTATTATTAAACCGGATGTGGAACTTAATTGAGTTTATGTGTGAAATTTAAACAAATATACTTTTCTTTATCATATATTATTTATTAATTGTTATAATCATTAATATTACGAATTTAATAACTTAATTTGAAATTAATATTGTTTACGAATTTATTGTTTTTTTAATGCTGTAGGACAGCAGATAGGCTGACGGCCCGCTTAGAATTTAGCAGTCCCCGTTACCTATATGTGTTTGCAACGCCGCGCCAGTGGCATCGCGAACACGCTGCTGTCCCATGCTGCGGTACAGGAACTTCGGTCACTAATGCAGGAACACAAGGTTATTATGGCGGCATATTTGAGACCAAAGGTGGTCGCCACATAGCTGAGGTGGGTTGTTTTGTCGCCTTTTACGACAGGCCAACCCCGACCGCAGAGGTTACTATTTTTTCTCCGCCCCTGCACGGATAACTTTATTATTATAACTTTATCGTCTTATTTTTTACCTCTTTTTTTTACCTAGTAAGTCTTCTTTATTATACTTCTACCGTGTCTTTGAACGTCGTTAGTTCGATTTTCGTCCTGTCCTCCTATTGTCGATAAAATATTTCCTCGGCAATAAAACAAAATAATAGTTTAGCGGAATCATAACATTTATTGTGCAATATCACATTACACAACGGGGTTAACGCCTTCGTCGGAGTTGCATAGTTTTTATGTTATCATTTTACAAATATCTCGATGCAGCAAAAAGTGATTGAGGCAACTTTAATTGACAGCCGTCTTAACTGCGGTTTCGAACAATCGTAATCACTCTATCAATTTAACAACTGACTTTAGCTTTTTAATTTTAATGAAGCCCGTCTAAGAATAGTTTTTCTTTTATATCTGGATTTCAGATGCTGTCATCTGCAAACGGCCCATCCGATAGCAGCTGTTCACCGTCGCCTATGGATATTTGCAATACCAGAGGCATTACCAACGCGCTGCCTGCCACCTTTTTTGAAAAACCTCATATCGTACAGCGATTGGAAAACCTTAGTTCATTCCAAATCTGGAGAGTATGCAACACGAACGTTCTTGAGAATAGTTTCGTACAAAAAGGCATTGGCTAAAGAAAATGGGAATGATCACTCAGCTGATGGCGGGCAGTGCGGTGGTAGAAAGACGACGAAGGCACCATTCTAAACAGTTCCTCAGAACACTCCCCGTTATACAGACGGTAGAATACGCAAAGAGACGTAGTCTCTCTGATGGCCAAGTGTGTCTAGACTGTCTGTGAGCTTTCTCCGTGCAGGGGCAGAGTAAGAATACTAACCCCTGCGGCCTGGGTCGGCCTGTCTGGACGGCGACCATCCTTGGTCTTAAGTATGCCGCCACGATAACCTTGTGTTGTGTTCCGGTATTAGTGCCCCAACTGCGCGCCGTTGGATGGAGTCCAGGGGATTGAGCTGACCGGCAAGGCTCTAGCCCATAAATGTGAGTAGTATTTCATGTGCGATTTGACCTGTACTTTATATAGCACAAGCCACTGTCGTGGAATTAAATATTAATAGTATTAATTTAAATACAATTAGTTTTGAACCCTTTTACGCCAAAGGGAAATATTTTTCCCTTACTTAAAATTCGTAATTATAATAATTGTTAAATTATTACCTAATTGATATTTTTTGCTGTATAAGAAAACGTATGTCCAAGACAACTAATGTCCCTGAATGATAGAAATGTTCTTCGCTCTAAAATCAAAACGTTTGCATACTTATATGTATTTAGTCTTGGATATCTTATGGTCCTAAAAGGGTTTATCCTATATCTTTAAACGAGCAATTCTTGTATATATATACTTATATAATTGGAATCTCGGAATCGGCTCCAACAATTTTCATGAAATTTAGTATACGGGGGGTTTCGGGGGCGATAAATCGATCTAGCTAGGAATCATTTCTAGAAAATGTTATTTTATTCGCTTTTTTTTTTATTGGAAGAAAAATAACAAAAATGTGACTCTTCCTTACATCTATCGGCGAATAATTTAAACTGAAAAATGACTCTTCCTGAAATCTATCGGCGAATAATAATACTATTTTTTTTTTAAATTGCTTTAACGACACAACACTAAAGCTATTCCAGCAGATGGCGTTGTTAAGTAACAAGAAGTCAATGAGTGTTTGCTTTGAGGTTAGACTAAGAAAATCAATTGTTAATTTCCAAAAAACACAATTTGCTCGGTCATCCGGATATTAATATTTTATGTCTCATACATACGTGTTGTGTACACGTATGTCACTCTCTGACGTGTATTTGTACGTCACCAACACTCGCCCATGGCCATCATATTTTGACAGTGACATTTTCATAATTACAACTAGTTGATACAGCAAACTTTGTTTTGCTCTTTGTGATTAATATTCGTGAAAAAGTTTGTTCTTAGTGAGCGTCTACATTACGAAATGAGTTAACATGCTAAATTTTATGTCAATCGGGTGTATAGTTTTAGAGATCTTGTGATGTGTGGTATTACACTTATAGATACTCGTATATACTATACAAACATTTAGTATAGAATTGCCATGAAATCCGTTCTTAGTGAGCGTTTACATCGTGAAATAAGTAACAATTTTTAATTTCACGTCAATTGGGTGTATGGTTTTAGAGATCGCGTAATGACTGTGGTATTTCGCTTATAGAAATAAATACATTTTGGATAGGATTTCCGTAAATTCCTTCTTAGTGAGCCTTTACATCGCAAAATGAGTAACCATGCTAAATTTTAAGTTAGTCGGGTGTATAGTTTTAGGGATTTTGTCATGAGTGATATTTCGCTTATATACAAAACTATAGCTTATAGACGAAAAAAACAGAACTATAGATATACATAGATACACAAGACAGTGTAGGTATGCTGTAAATGCATACCATATATAAAAATGAAGAATCAAATTGCGTGTCTTAAAAATATATTGAATATTGTTACAGTTTAAAACAAACGAAAAAAACGATGTTATATGAAATATTCAATGTAATTTGATAATATCTTCAATACACACAATATTACAAAATGACGCTAAGTAAACACTTAAAATGTACTTAGCTATATTTCGATTGATATCGATTGCTTAAGAATTCGGCTTCTGTTTTTCAAAGCCATTAACTAATAATGATACGCCGATGATCGACTGGATTACGAAAGCGATTTAAATCTTGCATTGTATGCCATTGTACTCAATGGCGTACGTCGATTTTTATTAGTTTCTAATGTATCTCGGCATTTCAATCGATTTCTTTCAGAATATTTGAGTTGGCCTCGTGTTTCTCAGATATCTCCCTTTCCGATGAGATGTTAAAAAGTGGATGCAGGATGAACAAAATGGCGACAGATCTCAGGAACTATTTCTGACAAGCGTCAGTTACATAAACTCAAATATAAATTTTATGAGTTCATGATAAGGTCTTTCACATGGATCGGAAGGGTAGACCACAAACAGAGGGATGAAAGGATGATACATACATGGAGATGGATGTTTACCGTTTCCATAATGGATAAAATTAGAAATGAATATACAAGAGCAAGTGTGAAAGTACCTTAGAAGTGATTGAAAATCTAAAAAATAACAGACCAGCGTTGTATGCGAAGTACGCTAAGAGAAGGATGCCATTTAACAAGGCATGAGAATGGATGGATATAGAAGAAGATGTAGAGCAAAACAAAGATAGATGGATTGCGTAAAGATATGGCGTAAAAGGGCGTAAATGTTAAGATAACGGTTAGCAGAGGAGAATTAAAGGCGATAACTAATTATGCCAACCCGGTATGACATAATTATAATACGGGGTAAGAGCAGGATAGTGAAGGCCTTGTGCTTGTCCTGTGAGAATAGGGTCATTTAATTCCTAGATTGGCCTAAAATCATCTGTTTTATCATCATATATTTTAGAGTTTTATTAAAAAGATAACACATTTTAGATTTCATTTAATTCAAATCTAAAGACAGTCTTAATACCAAAACACAAGACCACCTCAGACTACCTTCAGGCGATAGAATTGAATTAAGCCGTTATAAAACAAGGAACAGACAACCAAATATATTATTAGTCCTATTAAATAGTCTATTATCTGCACTATAATTACGATTTGATTTCTTTGTCTTACAATCATACTGTCATGGCCGCCGTGAAAAAGTTTTGATTGCGTGATTTATGTCATCGTGTTATTACGGCGGCTTGTATATTGAAATAATAGGTAAAATAAAAAATAATAAATAATATATTCATCCAAAATGTTAATACTAATTTTTACTTGTTCGATCCTTACCACGGTGAGATGAAAGGTAAAAGCGAGGTTGGGACGAGAGTAGTATCGCGTGAGTCTTTAAACGCGCGGGACGGTCGACGTTCGACCCCCCTGAAGACCACTCTCTGCGCAGTGTGCAATTGGCTTCAATTACTCCTTACTAACTCTCATCGGCCGAGCCATATTGTGTGTTCAGTGTCTAGTTTGTGACATTTAGCTGCCGTGCAACAGTTCCTCCGCGAGCGGACCTGAACCGGGCCGGGAAGGGGTGGAATCTAAGTCAGTGCTAATTTATTTGACGATCTCTTGGCGTAACGGATAACGCACGTCGGCACACTCGCGGAGGTCACGGGTTCGATTCCCGTCCAGCGTCTGGGTGTCTAAGTATAATATGTATTTATTTACAAAAAAAAAAGTATATATATGTAGTATATCAGTTATCTAGTACCCATATCACAAGTGCTATGCAACTTAGTTTGGGACTAGATGGCGTTGTGAAAAAAAAAAGAAAAAAATTTCTTTGACTACTGCAACGCATTGCATATCTCTAACCACCGCTCCTCTCCACCTCTTCTCTCATGCAGTCCACTGCTCTCGAGCTATCCCTCTCATCTCTATACGGTGTAATCTCGGTCCGTGACCATTTGGTACGCACTCGGAAACCAGTATAAAGATATCCTTTGAACTATGTATATACCACACTATAAACCATGAGTAGTCCAGTGGATCACAACAGACTCTTGTGCGCATGCCCTTTATCACACCTAATTCTCTAACCGACCGACGAATTACTTTTCGACTGAAAAATCAGTAGTAGAAACTACGGCAAGGGTAAAGATTTTTAGACGTTTCTTAATATATTATAAAGTTGGTCCGACTTGGGGAAAGGTACTGTCGGACATACGGTGTACGTCATGGCAATGGCAAAGTGTATATATTACAAAATAGTGCCACGTACCAATAGTGAACTTGTACAAACGTAGCGGGTACACTGACCGTCCCCTCCTGGAAGAGAGAGTTATGTACCAACATATCCATAAATATAACATAGATAATATAATAAAGTGAAAAATTATTTTACCCTACACTATTAAGGAAACGATTTAGCGAGCCACACTTAAGTCCCCCCGAGCAGAAGGCATACGCGAGGACATCGGGCAACAGAGAAACACAGGGGTAGTTTTAGTAAGTTGGACCAGCGACGTGTAGGTATCCCTATCAACTACGGGAACGCAGGGCGCATTGCACGGGAGTCTCACACTATTCCGTTGCGAGCCCCGAGCGGTAGGGTGTACATCAAGTATTACCACCTAAAGAACAAAAAAGCACGTTTAAGCAGCTCTTATACAGAACAATAATAATTCCGTTATATTTTATAAATATGAAAATACGGGCACAATTCACACAGCGCCATTTAGTCCCGAAGTAAGTAGTATATAGCACTTGTATCATGGGTACTAAACAATTGATAAACTACATATATACATTTTTTTGTAAATAAATACATATTATACATAAACACTCAGACTCGAGACGGGAATCGAACCCATGAACTCCGCAAGCGTAGCGAAGTGCGTTAGAAGCTACGCTACGGAGGTCGTTAGTCAATATTAATTTAATTTTGTCGGTCAAACACATCATACTATAAATGTTAAAATGTTAGCTGCATTCAAAGAGGGAATATTTGAAGAACTGTAAGAATTAGTTTTTCACGCGCGAACACAATGCACACAAGCTTTCTTTTGTCCACACAATACACTGTACACTGTGTAATCTATGCACATTTTTAGCGTTGAAATCGTTGGACAAATATGACAACTGGAACACGTATTTAGTGGACGTATTCATAGGGCTGGCGTTAAAAAGGTCCAAATATTACAGTTCAAAAACTCACCAGATTGACGCTAGTACAGTCCCAATGTATGATTTTGTTGTATATGAATTGAAATTTGATGAGCTAAAAATTTAGGCCGACTTGCACAAACAATCACTAAACCGATTTAGCTCTAAACTTATTTAAATCGTCATTCTGTCCCTGTCACATTGACAATATTTGACAGGGACAGAATGACGATTTAAATAAGTTTAGCGCTAAATCAGTTTAGTGATTGGTTGTGCAAGCCGGCCTTAATATCTTTTGTTACTAGAGTAGTTAGTGACATTATTTACGTGAAGCGAAAGCTTTGTACCCCTTTATACGAAAATTGCGCGGACGGTGGAGTATGAAATTTGGCACAGTTAAAATGTATATGGAGGAGGAGTATATTAATTAAAATAAATATTACACACACTACTGCTCGAATGATACACACCATACATACCTCACTTACGCTTTTTTTATAAGAGTTTATGGCCTGGTAAAAACCATTAAGGTTAATTTTATAATAATATTAATACATAATATTTAAATTCATAATATACATTAGTAAATACTTAAATAATTAACAAGGAACGAAACTTTGGAACTGCTTTTATTATTATTATACAGTTAGTAATAAAGCTTAAACTTAAAAATTATATGAATTATGGTCGAATTTCGACCCCTGTGAGACCGCTAATATTATTGAAAACCTCAAATATTAGCACAGTTCAAAATTATTTGAAAATAAATCCTAAACAAATTTACACTGATGTTATTGTGGCGCCACCTTAATTTAACACATTTCGACGAACACATTCAAACATAGAGACCTACTTACTATCTAGATCTACTCCTCTACCCTCCATACTTTAAACGCTCGTATAAAGATACATTTATTAATGAAAAATAAAAATAACTATATAAACACGTTGTTCTACGAGTTTCATCCTGATTGCATCCTTCTCTTCGTCATACATCTATTCGGAACTCATGGTCCACTATATCACAAGGGTGCATGTTTTTTTGGCATCGCTGCACTTCTATGGTGGTGTGGTTCTATCTCCACGTTCGGCAAAATGTTTACATGATATGCGAATTCGTTTTTTTAAAATGGATGTTAGTAAAATAGGCTAGCGATACAGGTTTTCTAGTGCAAGCAAATGACTTATAGGAATGGCACCGCATGGTGTAAAGTTAAAAAAATGGCTCATGTTTGTCTTCACTAATACAACACAAAACAGCACGAGATTTTAGATGTCCTTTAGATGATATTGACAATGTGACGGAAAATTATGCCCCACCTCCTCCTTGTATCATGGTATTTTGAAGAACAATGAATGGGTCACATGTAATAGGTACGTTCCCTACCGCAATAAAAGGTCTAGTAATTTTCATAATTAAAAAAGAGGTTATACTTGGATTTCGATTATAAGCTTAAATATCGTCACAGGAGCCATTAACAGACTGTACTCATTAGCGATCTTTTAACTTATTTATCTCAAACAGTGAAAACGTGTTGCCGAAAACGTGTATATTCTATTGACGGTGTATTTAAAAAGTAAGAAATCACTAAAAACAATCTCGACAACCCTACCAAATCTGACGTTATTGAGAGTCGTCACGTGCCTTTAGCATTTCAACACGTTAAGGGCGGGGTTTGCTTTGAAGTGATTTTAGCGTTCATCTTATTCGAACTACCGTCAAATGCTTACAATTGTATTTGAAATGAAATCAATTTAATATAGATGCCTGAAAGATAGACTAGGCTTTTATCATTGTTAAAAATCATTATTAAATTTCTGATGAATTTTAAGACAACGATGTCGAAATTACATAATTTAAAATATTCAAAATATATAACAGTTTTGCAAATGAGATGAAAATGAGAATAAAATATAATAAAATCTTGCAAAAATAGATTTTTTGTAGAACAATAAAAATATTACATGCAAATCTTTAGTTTTGAAGATGTTTTGAACCCATATAAACTTATGTTGTTTATTTCAACAAAATTGTTTAAATAATAGGTACTCACTGTATTCGCTGTCTTTCTCTGTAGTGCCGTTGACAGTGCCATCTGGCATCAGCTGCAGATAACGGTTCTTGAGGAACATTTGTATTGTGCGCGATGTGCCTGTTATGTGGCTGAGGTTCGCTGAGCGCTGCGCGCGCGGCTCGGGAGCGGGCGCAGCGGCGCACGAGGCCAGGGCCAGCGCCGCCAGGAGCAGCCGCAGAGGGCGCGAGCGCTGACGCATGGCGCGCCGCGCCCATGGCAGCCGCCCGGGCGCCGTCACTGCACAACACCCCTTCTCATACCCTGCTCTCACTACACCACAAACACAACACTTGAGTCCACTTCACTTGCCAAATTTAATTTCGTTCTACACTTCACGTTCAACACAATATTAAGATGGCGCCCAACGTTTTCAAAATGGCGCCCAACTTTTAAAAATTAACGAATATTTTAAATTTTCAACCTTCAGTTCGCGTGTGAGTGACTAATCGCTTTGTTTTAGACATGTTAACTCGATTTGTAATTAATATTGCACCATTTCAATTGGATTTGCAACAGATCGGTTTGTCTCGGGTCTCAGATGTCGGCGCCGCAATCGATACTTTACTTGCGGACGGTGATCACACGATCTGTAACAAATAATGGTTTTGTGTTAATAATAGATACAAACATACAAATTGGTAATTGATATATTAGATTAAAATTTGAACGTACTGGTATTGTAATTTACATAATAACCACAGTAATTTACGTATTTAGAAGCTTTCATTACTTTATATGCGATAGCTAGCCCTATTACCGTTATTTGATAACTGCTAACTCATTAGATCACGCGATGATCATACGCGACGATGGTAAAAAAAGACTATGTTTAGAAATAAGTCTATGTACAGATTATGGCTTCAGCCATTTTACAGTTTCATTAATACCAAATAGTGTATAAATAAAATGAATCGTTTATCAACATTTAGAATTTTCAAGTAATAACAATAAATAGAAAAGATAAAACGTTTAAATCTCAATTCAAATTCGTATTTTTAGTTGAAAATACAAACATTTAAAAATAAAAACCAAACACAACTATTTAGATCGAAATTTATTACAAAAGCTTTGCACTGAAAAAAGTATTGCATGAAAAAAGGAATTTATTCGTCAAAGTCTGCCAAGTTGGGCCATTACTGGCAGTTGAGTATGGCTGAGTAATATTGTCAATATTTTTAGATACTATTTGGTATTGCAAGTGATGGATTACACAGGGAACAAATAGTCTTCGGTAAAAGCAGGACTTCGGAAGGAGAGTTAGACGTAAAGAGTGTAAGCATAACGTAAATCCACGGCCAGGCAGACCGAACGCTACGCGAATTTAATTTAAAAAATGAAAAAAGGTCCCCTGACCCTGATGTCGAATTTTTAAAACTAGAAATATTATTTAAAATATTATTACACTTATATATAAAAGCATTACCTATATATTTTTAAAACAGGCTCTTAAACCAGCTTAAAATCCTCCAAACATAATTAATATACGTATATATTAATATTAGCGTATATTTGTATCAGATTAGCAGTTGTACAAATATTTTGCTTCTAGAGGTCAAATTTAGATACGACCTAACAAAATTCCCAACAAAAAAACCGGTGTAGTCATACAAATTTAAAGATTTTTTAAATGAATATCTGCACGTATGTAACTAATAAATTATTATAATTTAGATTCTTAACAATTTGATGGGTTTATCGAACAGAAGTAACTCATAAATTATTAGAAATATTTCATCCAAACCAATGGCTATTTCCATTCTATTTACATAAGTTTATGTTACATATACTATATGTTGAGATTCCCTCATGCAATAATTAAATTAAAGACATGAAATTTGCATTTGAAAGGAAATAAAATAATAATAAGCGTGATGAGCTAAGATTATTTTTACTTTGGTTTAAATTGAGTCGCTATTAAATTTTTTTACCATAAATTTCAATCATGTGGTCCTGACAAGAAATAACAATGCTACCCTATCATTTCTCTAGAGAGCCGAAAAAGGCAACTAATGTATCCTTTTGCTAGTTCGTGCTTAGTATTTAGCAGTTACCGTCGCCTATGAGTGTTTGCAACACCAGTGGCATCGCGAACACGTTGCTGTCGAATAAGGGTGCAGGAACTTGGGTCACTAATGCCGGAACACAACATAAGGTTATGGCGGCATACTTAACACCAAAGGTAGTCGCCATCCAGGCGGACTTGGGCCCTACCACGTAGCTAGGGTGTGTTGTATTGTCGCCCTTTACGACAGGACGACCCCGGCCGCAGAGGTTAGTATTCTTTCTCCACCTCTGCACGGATAACAAAATTGCAAAGAATAGGTATCGTTCGATTTCTACTTTCTGGATTGCGAGAGGCAGTAGACGCTCCTGTGAAAAGCATATCTCATCAAACTTTATCTAGTGTTTTTTTTATAATAGAATAAATAAAGATATCACTAAGGTTTGGGAGCTCCAAAGAGCTAATGAATTTGACCTCTTTGTTGATTATGATTGAAGTAAAAACCCCTGGTGTCTCCCCCTTTTAATTATACACTCTAAGAAACAAACTTCAGTGCATTTTTCAATCAACGTAACAGTACATTTTTTTACTATTAAGGTGTCGTAACAGCGAGCCTAATCCAATTTTATTTACTTCGCTTTTAATGCCGACCACACGGCATTCGTACAATTAAAAATAAAATTATTGCTTTAACATGTTTTTAAATTATATATGAAGTAATCAAAAGCGTTAATAGAATTTGGCGTCGTAATTATTAACTTACAAGTAAGTGTTGTTTTAAGAAATGTTCATAGTTTTGACATTGGCTATTAAAAAGGACCTGGTAGTTCAGTGGAATACCACTGTAATAACACTCCGAAATCAATCTACAGGTCACGAATTCAAATTCCACGATGGCACACGCCGTCACTTTGCTCCTCATGGTGGATATTATAATACAGTTGTCATGTAAACGTGAAGTTTCCTTCCATACGAGAATATCTGCACACTGATATCAACGGTATGTGTAACAATAAACCTGCCAATCAAGAACAAGTGTGGCGGAAATGCCGTCCGTTAACTCTAGGGAAAGATCCGTGCCTAGCAAGCAGTATTAAAATCCTTTATTATATTAGAAGAGAACTGCACCCCTTTGTAAATAGAGTACACACTAAACTACGAACGCCGAGCAAGAAGAATTTCGTACGTTGACCTGTTATTATCTGTCTCTGTCACTCCCGCGTAAATATAATGCGGCTTCGCTCGCACAGACCAATGACCGACCGTCGGAAATTCTTCCTGCTCGGCGTCCGGACCATAGTCAGTAACGCATACATCGGTTCACCATTGTCTTCCGAGGATTCAAAACTGATTACATTTTATGCTTATATTTCCAAGACTAGGACTTCATCCGTGACAGATATAAAGTTATTCGATGCTGTTATTTTTTCTGATCATATAGTAGGTAGAAGAAAACAGTTGAAGATTTTTAAAAAACTTATTTTGTACAGCGGTTTCGTCTTATAAACGTTTAAAATTTAGTTGCAAGGTTTCGGAGATCAAGTTCCGAAACTCTGACCCCTTGGCGCTAGATGCCTTAAAGAAGCCCTCTCCAATACAACAAAAGGACAGGCTGGCGTTGGCCCGGACCACGAGATCAACAGGCCACACATCCGTGGGCTTGGACGTAGGCGAAAGGAGAACAGCAGGGTTATTTAGTGGGTAGACGGATGGCCAAACATCGTTCCCGGAGTCCCGCATATCCCTCGGTCCCCCCGGGCCTGAGGAACCCGTTAAGAATAGGGTATTTCTGAGACAAAAAAAAGTACACTTAGTACAATACGGTTATACTCAAATAAAAATTCATGTGCTTCTATGGAATTCTTCAATGACACTAACCATCTGATAAGCGACAAATAACAAATTCCTTTCCAGTAATAAAACATTACTTTCACCTACTCGTACTTATTTTAAATAGTAGTTAATTCATCACATTCTTAAACGGTTACAATAAACATTTAAAGATAAGAAACGCGATCGTTGATATGAAAGATTATAAGACGCTAGGAATAAAATCTACCAATTTTAGGAGTATTTTTATTTATTGTAGGAGTACCAAGAGTGCTGTAAAAATTCGTATATATATATTTTTAATTAGTTTAGTACTGGTAATTACATTAACAGTGAAATTAAATTCCTTACTAGGTCTAACAGTTTTAAAACTTATTTTAAAAATCAAAACAATTTTATTTATTGAGGTAAATTATAAAATTTAGTATAATTTTGGTCTTTAGTTTTCGTGATAAGCCTACAATCTTAAGATTGCAATAGTCTACTATTTATAGTTACCTCGACCATTTACCCGCAAAAAAAATATTTATCTATACTTATAATTTAATATTTAATAATTTCCAATAAAATGACGTAGCTTGCTATATTTTAGATTTTTTTTATTGAATCTCTAACTATCTTCTTCCTGCCCTTATTCCACATTATACGGGGTCGGCACTTTTTCGCCATATTATCTTATACACACACAGTCCATCCATCTTTTCTTTAATCTACCTCTCCTTCTGTATCCATCCACTCCCATTTATATAATTTTGTAACATGGCATTCTATCTTTCGCATTATATGAGAATCTCTAACAATATTATTAAAATAATTGAAATATATGAATTAGATTTTTCGTTGCTGATCAATGAGAATAAAGACAATAAACCCGTCATAAAAATATGAAATACCTTTAACCTATGACCCTTACTGATTATAGAATTATCCACTAGAAATCATGGGCGTCCTATCAGTGGATATTATCAAAATAAAGCCCAATTCAAGACAATCCTCCTCCATTATCGTTTAATCTTCACTTAGATCTATTGTAATTGGAATTAAACCACCTCACTATGGCGTAAGATTTGACAAAGAAAGTTTTCGAAAGTTTATTTTAAGCCGATTCTTTGTGTACTGTATATATTGACTGTGGTATCGGATCGTAATTTTTACAAAAATGATAAATAAATAATTTTCTTTAGACGAGGTTGGGGCCTTACCTAGTGTTTGTTGATTTTTACGTCAGGCCGACCTCGGCTGCTCGAATGTTTAATCTAACATCGCCGCTGCACAATATATTTATTTTGCTAGTTTTCTAGATAGGGAAGACAAGACTGAAGGTTCAAGTGTTTCTAATTTAAATAAATTAGGAACACTTAAAATAAAAATTTTATCCGTTCAGGGGCGGAGAAAAAATACTAACCTCTGCGGTCGGGGTCGGTCAAAACAACCCATCCTAGTAACGTGGTAGGGCCTCAAGCCCGTCTGGATGACGAACACCTGTGGTCTTAAGTATGCCACAATAACCTTGTGTTGTGTTCCGGCATTAGTGACCCAAGTTCGTTAGTGACCTTTATTGCAAACACCCATAGGCGACGGTAACTGCTAAATTCTAAGCGGGCCGTCAGCCTGTCTGCTGTCCTACAGCAATAAAAAAATGTGACTCTGGCAACAAGTTTTACTAAAATGGATACATCGATGCCTGTAGATTAAGCCCTATATAAAAATTGCAGGGCATCTTAGGCTTCGATGTGAACTTCGTATGCTGGCTTCGTGTGTAACCAAGTGTGTAGCCAATTAACTGGCAAGATAGCATAGCAGATATATTATAATGTACGTGCCACGCATTGTCACTGAAGGAAATCCTCATTTCGATATTACCTGTATGTAAACTCAATCAGCCTTGGATAGATGTGGCGGGTATACCATCATATTTAGCCTTTATTTTGACATGTAAATACATTACAGTTTGCCCTTGTGTGGTAAAGGACTCCTCCAAATCCTTCCATTTCCTTCTGTCTCTTGCCTGTCTGGTCTATGTGATTCCAGCTAAAGACTTATTCTATTTATATACCTCCTCGTCCTCCCATATTTTAAACTGTCTCCCACGATTCCTTCTGTTGTCTTTAGGGTACCAGTTCATTACCACCTTGCTCCATTTATCTACTCCCCGTATAGTATGCCCAGTCCATTTCCATTTTAGTGTTCTTAGTTTTTTTAACGCATCGCATATTTTTATGGGTTATATATTTATTATTAAATAATATAGCCCAATAAATATAAGCTGGTTTAACTACAAAAAGACCAAGATAAATTGTTATTGCATTCTCATAAATATTTTATGTTTATCAATTAGCGCATCATTCATTCTTTTTTAATGTGTTTATAATAATAATATATGTTTTATTAATTTAAAAAAACGATCAGATTTCAACATCGACACTATTCTTATTGAGTAAGGTCGAAATGATAAAGCGCGCTCTTTGCTCTTTACTTATAAAATAAAAATGTTTTATTTTTATAAGTTAAAAGTGATGGATCTTGAATTCGTTTTTCAATATTTATACTGAACATACATTGTACATCCAAAATATTATTCGTATGCCTAAGTGGAAGGTTACATAAGTCCCCTGGAGCTAATCTCAATTTGTCCAGAGAGAAAAAACAAAAAAATATTGCGTTTAGATGCTCTAAGCATTTATTCGCTGTATCTTAGCATTTCATAATTGAATCTACTTATATTTTTGAATAGCATTCGGCACAATACTTGGAATTTCATATCTTCGCTAGATCATAGAAACATTTTACAACTGATAACGGTGAAGAAAATAGATGTCATGAAAATATCGCAAGAAATCTACTATTAATACCATTAAATAATATGTTTCCATACAAATCTCTGTTTCATAATTTTCAAAGACCTCTGTAGAGTAATGACTAACGCACGTCGATATGCTTGCAGTAGTTACGGGCTCGATTCTCGCCTCGGGTCTGGGTGTTTATGTATAATATTTATTTACTTATTTACAAATTAAAAGTATACATGTAGTATATTAGTTGACTAGTACCCATAACACAAGTCCTATAGTGCTACTTACTTTGAGAGTTGTCTCAAGATATTTATTTATTTATTGCACAGAGTTTGAATTCTCGCTTATAAATCAAGGGATTTGTCATTAAAGTTAATTTGTATTTCCAAGAAAAAAGTAAATAAATAACGTCAAAACAATATGTCATTGCGAGACAAAATAACTGAATAAATGCGAATAACGAATCAATAAACGCAGCGTTATCAATCCCCTAGACACGGCAGATGCAATTGACACTTGAGCCGAGATAAAACTTGGAGTTATTAAATAATTATCATTTGTTATTCATGTACGACAGCTTTGTATGACAGGGCACTGACGTGGCGGTTTAATAATAAATCTTCGTGTATTTAGGGGCGAAAAAGTCATTCAATGATTGTTAAAGAAAAATTTGTGATACAATTTATATTAAAACTACTTGAAATTTACATTATTAAGAAGGTCATTATCAAATTTTTATATACTTACTAGCTGATCAGACAAACGTAGTCCTGCCAAAAAGAAAAAAATTCACGACAAATAACCTATGTCCTTCTCCAAGGTCCGATCTATCTCTATACTGAAATTTATCTAAATTGGTTCAGCGGTATAGGCGTGAAAACATTACAGACACAGGCAGACAGAGTTACTTTCACATTTATAATATTAATTAGAATTAATCATCATCATCCCAGCGTTATGTCCCGGTTTGCAACCCAAACTTTCGTTTTGGTGCCCGGGGTCCTCTTTCAGACTTTTTCTAGTCCACTTCGCCCGATCTTCAGCATCCCTGGTAGTGAGCCCATTGATCACGGAAGATCATGGAATTAATGAAAATAAATATTTCAATATTTAGAAAATATTTAATTCTTATTATTACTTTCTTGTATATGTTTTTTTATTGCTGTAGGAAAGAAGACAGGCTGACGGACCATTTAGAATTTTGCAATTACCGTCGCCTATGGTGTTTGCAATGCAAGTGGCATCGCGAACACGGTGCTGTCCCATAAGAGTACAGGAACTTGGGGCACTAATGCCGGAACCCAACACAAGGTTATTATGGCGCCATACTTAAGTCCAAAGATGGTCGCCATCCAGACGGGCTTGAGGCCCTACACGTAGCTAGGGTGGGTTGTTTTGTCACTTTTTACGACAGGTCGACCCCAGCCGCAGAGGTTAGTATTCTTTCTCCGCCCTTGCACGGATAGAAACAGGTGCAAGATAACTTACTATATTAATATCAGCCAAACATTTGTAAAATTAAATATTGAACCTCGAACACCGACTAGCCTTAGTATTCGACTGCGACTTTCACCGCCAATATAATATTAATTTTATTCTAAAGCAGGAAAAAACCATAATGATCATTTACCAAAAAATTTTATCACAAAATATATGTTGACAGACTTGATGTAATAATCCTTCCGCAAATATTATAATAATGCAATGACCATAAAATATTGTGCAAATATCTTAAACCTCATAATATGTTTATTACGCTAAGATTTTTATTACACACGTCATTTGTCATTTACATTATACATGTTGAATTATTATTAAAATATACGTATCTATCCCCGTTAAATCATTGAATGACAAGTTATTTATAAAACAACATAATTGTTCTCGCTTTGAGAAATTGAAATAAGATTTCTTGAGGAAATGCGTACAACTTTGCAAATAGTAAATATTGTAATGCTCTGTCTTTAAGCAAGTGGAATATGTATTTGAAAGGATTTCTTAACAATAGTAAATAATACATAATTAATAATCTATATTAGTCATAGCAAATAATATTTTTTTGTAAATAATGAACTTAAATGAATAGATAAAATTTAAGTCACGGTTCAGTAATTATATAAATTCAATTTTTGATGACATAGATATAACGGGTAATATAAGGGGTAGACCTAGGCGGACGTTTCGAGACCAGATCATGGACATCTTGAAAAAAGGCCAGGTCAAGAGTACCCTAAACCGAAAGGCATGTATGAAGGGAATAATGAAAGTGGACGAAGCGAAGCAAGTATGTAAGGATCGTAGCAAGTGGAAAGAAGTGGTCTCTGCCTAACCCTATGGGAAATAGGCGTGATTATATGTATATATAGGTATGTAGATATAACACACGAATATTATATCTCTGTCATTGTTTTTATTTTATTAATAAAAATTATCAATCAGTCAGTAATCATTGTTGCTGAAAAGGGATTTTTTTATTGTTGGGGAATAGCAGACTAGCGGTCTACTTAATAGTAAGCAGCTGCTGTCCCATGGTGTTGGTGCCATCTGATAAAGAGTGAATGAAATTATACACTAATCCGTAAAACATCATTAGAATTTAACATAACACCCGTGAATATTTAAAATAATATTAAAAATGAATTTATAGAATTATGTGAAATTCGTATAACAGTAGAAAGTAGATGAACTTGGAACTTGAAAGTAGAAGTTGGATATCCTGATACCACGGCTATAAAATATAAATAATATCGCTAAATGTGCTACAAAATAATAAAACCATGGTCGCAAAGTTCTAGCAAGAGTGAATAACGATTTTTTTATGACGACGTCACGTGAATTTGTAGACGCCCACTTGTTTTAAATTTGTTCTGTCTGTTATTGTTTAAAGTATATTATTTTAGACAAAATTGAGCGTAGAAATTATTTTTTGAAGTTTGTATAATGAATTGCGCGTTGATACACTATATTATATGGTATTAGGCGTGTTCAGTAAAAAGTGATAATGAGTATGACGCAATTATCTTTTATTAAATGTTATTTTATTTTTTAAAATAGTCTCACCTTTCAGGTTTATATACACTTAGCATATCTTTCTTCTAAAGCTAAAATTCACTTTTTAAATAATCTTCTTCCTGATCCCTTAAAAATCGTGTACTGCAGCGACTACTGCGTCATTATCTTCAAATTTATGGCCCCTGAGTTGTTCCTTTAACCGCGGAAATAGGTAGAAATCACTAGGAGCTAGGTCCGATGAATATGGAGGATGTTTCATCAATTCGAAGCCAGCTTCTTGAAGGGCGAGGACTTGAAATCTTGATGAAACAAAACAACTTTAGCAAGTTTGCCACGCCGTTGTTTACATATTTCCTAACGCAACTTTGTTATTTGTCCTGCGTACAAAGTCCCCGAAAAACTGGCTTCATGGTTAAGGTATTCGATCATTATCACCCCTTGGCTGTTCCAGAAAACAGTCTATGATCTTACCGGCGGATGGAATCGCCTCAAATTTCTTCGGAATTGGAGATCGTCATCTACCAAGTCTCTGCCAAGTCATGGACTGTTTTTTTGCTTCCGGGTCATAAAGGTGAACCCATATTTTTTCCATAGTTATAAATCGAGCCAAAAATCGATCAAGATCTTGTTGTGAGAAACCTAAACAGCTTTATGAAAATGTCAGTCTCATTTGTTCTGAGCGTCAGAAAGAATTTTGGGCACCCAGCGCGCTGAACCTTTTTTCATACCCAAATGGTTGTGTGTAATATTATGAACACTTCCTATAGAAATCTTCATTTCTTCTGCTATAAAACAAACAGTAATACGACTATCTAAATGTTTTCAATGCAGGACATCCCGTGCGGCGGTCGTCATTAATGGAAGTTCTTCTTCGCTGGAACTCAACACACCAACGCGCAACCGTAGAATACAGAGGAGCAGGAACCCCTAATGTTACTCTCAAATCTTGATTTACCAGCTCCGTAGTAAAAAAAATCAAGCAGAGATATTTTATTACTGTGCAAACTTAATATAAACTCCACTCTTTTATGTCAGTGTTTTCTATCTTAGTTAATGTAAACATTTTTTGAACAATAATGTACGAACAAGTACTTGCTGTCTTTTTTCGCAAAATAAAAACTTTATTTGAAATATAAAAACAGTTCATTCAAAGTATTTTCCATCGCCTTCTGTCACTTTTCTAGCAGTAAGTGTAGTTAGCGTGGAGCTATTCACGAAGCAAGTAATTCTGTACGTGAAATTCAGAAGGGATTGTCACATGAATAGGACTGCTGGGGTAAAATTTCCCATTGAATTGTTGTTTCCTGGTACGTTTTTACTGGTTTTGCATAATATAAATGACAAACCGACCAGATAGATGGAAAATCTATTTCAAGTAAAGACGTATTGGACTGAAATATATATTACAACAAAACACTTTTTATTAATCCATTCCTCATTAGTTGCCGTTTTGTAAATATCACGGTTATTGGATAAAATTTATTTAATCATCGGCTTTCATTTGTTCACACGCCAAACAAATGCCAATTTAAAACAATCAGTAAAATATAATCTCATCTCATAAAATTTCATGCAGTTTTCAGAGGCCAGTCACAATAGATAAGATAGGTCGTTGAACTCTACACGTCGTAGCACTGAAATATATTTATGAAATCTAATAGGGCTGAACTAGTATGACTATTCAATTATTTATCGATGAAAAACACCCATTGATTGTTAGTTCATTTGATTTTAATAAAATTTACTTTATACCTCACCAAAATTAGATTTTATCTCAATTTCTGATAATTATATATAAGATGTATTTTTTATGAACGCACATATTTATGTATTAAGGAAATTAGGATTCTTTCGACGCACCATCACTTCAAAAATACTGAATATATCGGGATGGGATTGCAATTATTCGACGCGTAATTTTTTGTAGATAGGTTCTGGGCTACTTACTTTTTGGATTCAATTGAACGTTTATATTTTTTTTTTCGAATTACTTTTATCTGTTACTAACCTAGCGGACGGGAACGGCTAGTTTAATATAAAATATAAATAAATAATATTTATAATTTCAAATTTATAACCTATGGTTTCTATACATAATTTTTAGGGTATTAAATGTAACTTCGTTAAATTTAGACTAAAGGTGGTCACCATCCAGACGGGCTTGGGGCCCTACCACGTAGCTAGCTAGCTAGGGTGCGTTGTTTTGCCGCTTTTTACGACAGGCTGAACCCAGCCGCAGAGGTCAGTATTTTTTCTCCGCCCCTGCACGGATAAAGGATTATTCGTGGGATAAGGATTATTCGTGTATTTAATTAATTTATTTTCAAGATGCAAACTTTATGGGTTGCATGTAAATCGTATTTTAGACTAACCATCGAAATCATACGAAGTATCACAACCCTACTCTAGGCAATTAAGGCTTACTATTTCAAGACGACATTTTTTAGCAAACCGAAATTTTGGCAGCCAGTCGATGTTTTCAGTGACATTTTTAGCCATTCCATATTGAAAAAACGTATGGCTTTGATCTACTGACATGTTGTCACATCTTCCTGTACTGCCGGATAGGGAGTCCTATTGTGTGGGCTTGTTTTGAGACCTATTCACAAGAATCTCTTTTTAAGTGGTCTACTTAGATTGTTGTGTTTCAGATTGAAACAGGTTTATTGACTGATTGGCTAAATTTGTATAAAATGGCAGATATATAAATAGGGCTATCGCATTGCTTACCTGTGAAGCCGAAAAGGTGACGAATGAGTTTTGATAGGTTACAGCTAAGGAAGGGATCCGTTTGGTTTTAATTTCAGCGTCAGAAGTTCAGACAGTCGACGATCTTCGTGGCACAACGTCTTTCGGACGTAAACGCCTACGTTGCTCACGGGCTCGATTTAAGTATTTACATTTGTCGTCTAGCACCCATAACACAAGGACACTGCTGCTTAATAGAACTAGATAGTCCTGGGTCACTTATCACACTTTAACATTTTTCACATTTGTCTTCTTTTTACTTGTAAAAACGACAATATCCAGTTGACCAATGACTGTAAGTTCATCTAGCTTGTTGAATAAGAGATTACTAGCATTAAATTTAAGACTATATGGTAAATCTCATAAACCTTTCCAAAATGGTATAAGAGGTGGGTTCATATGGCTATTCCTTAAGTCAGGATTCTAGTCTACGACCTTTCAGACAGAAGTCAGATGTCTAGACTATATACCTTCTTTATCTTTCTTTTCTTTATAGTCGCCTACTTTACTTATTGGAGGTGGTCGTGTTTAGTCTGTAGGGGCTACCATAACTCGCCGTATCAGGTACTCATATTTTCTGTCGATCTCATAGCCTCTGCAACTGGCATGCATACTATATACCACAAACAATAAATTTAAATTTTTGTTGCATATTTTGTATAAGATCGTTTCCAGGCTAACAATGATTTGACGAGACTAGACGTTACTGTTGCAGTGTCTTTAAACCTATACCCACACAAAATACTTGTATGATTTATAATTATTCAATTCTGATCTGGATATTCATGTCTTTCAATTACTACTTCTGTGATTATTAAAGCAGAAAATGCATTAAAATTATTGATGGTTTTCTGCTTTTTATCGTGGATTGGAAATTCGGTTTCATAATTTCACATTTTATTATAGTCATGAATCCAGTTGTAATTTTGATCATAACCAACCATGGGTGCACCAAATACTCTAAGATTAAGTATTTAAGTTCTCAGCTAAATCTATTCAGCCAAAAGAAATTGAAACGTTAATTGAAAAATAGAACAAAACTCGGGTATCATATACGCATTATACAGTTATATAAAAATATAGACAAAGAAGTCATAAAACATATAACAAACGAGAGCTCCATAGCCATAAAATACAAGGATATTTACATAATAGTTCCCACATTTAAAGCGAACAAACGTAAACTGCACAAACGATAGTAAAAACATATTTAGGTGCTGAAAATGGACAGATATCAACATTTACGACCGTCTTTACGATGTCATGTCACGTCAACTTTTACGACAAAATCTTATTTAAGGTGCACAGGTACACATGTCTGATTTTCCAGAAGCTAGTGGACAAAGAATGAGACGTTGACAAATCAGTTTTATGTTAATAAAATACATTCGTAGCAATATTAAATTGATGAGATATGATCAGACTATCATTTAAGTCAAATATTTGTCAGCTGTCGTTTATTTGATTTTCATTGGGCATGTTTCTTAGCGATTTATAACTACTTCTTTCTGTCATCATCCCTCATCCGTCATCTCATCCATTCTCATTCCTATCATTTTCCCTTCACTGCGTGCATTATTCCCTTCGCATTACATGACCAAACCAAGCTAATCTGTTAATTAAAAGTTTTTCAATAACTTACCCTACTTTCACAATTTCCTCTATTCACATTTTAAATTTTATCAATTTTAGTAACTCCACATATCCATCTCAGCATTTGCATCTCTGCAGCATGTAACATCCTTTCATCCCTCTCCTTAGCGATTCATAAACAATGTCTATTGTTCATAAATATTTTTAAACTATAATCTCAATTGCTCTGCTTCACCCATTTGTAATGTGTGTGTAATTCAAATTATTTGTGAAATATGGGTTATAAAAATCGATAGCAAAATCATCATCATCATCTTTGCGTTCTATCCCGGTTGCAGCCCAAACTCTCGCTTCGGCGCCCGGGGTCCGCTTTCCGACTTTTTCTTCTCCACTTCGCACGGTCTTCAGCATCCCTGGTAGTGAGCCCATTGGCACGCATATCACCCTTTACGACGTCAAGCCAGCACTTTTTGGGTCTACCCCTCCTGCCGGGGCCCGGCGGAGGCGGCATGGCCAGACATTTGTTACCCACGTAAGCATCCGGTTGCCGTAAAACGTGGCCGTACCAACGGAGCCGACACTCTTGTAATTTGTCCGCAATGTCACGGACATGAAGACTGCCGCGAATGCGGGAGTTCCTAACGCGGTCCTTCCGCGTCACTCCACACATCCACCGCAGCATATTCATCTCCGTGACACGCAGCTCTTGCTTGTGTCGCTCTAACACCGGCCACGCTTCACAGCCGTATAAAAGGACAGGCCTAATGATGGTCTTATAGCAAAATATAATGTAATAATTCGTAAATATAATGTAAAAAATCGATAGCAAAATATAATGTAATAATTACGCCATATTCAGCCTATCGGCATGCAACAATACACCTGGGTGTACATTCATCATTATACAATTATTTTATTCTTATATTTATAACCAATGTCAAATGTCTTTTGTATCAACAGTTTACCTTTTTAATGTGTACACTAATTATAACGGTATTTTTATGCTTCCCAATTATTAGAAAAGAATAGTAACATATTCATTTATTTGCAATTATAATTTTATTATATCTAATTGTTTTACGAATTTTTATCCTTGCAGGGGCGGAGAAAGAATACTAACCTCTGCGGCCGGGGTCGGCCTGTCGCAAAAGGCGACAAAATAACCCACCCTAGCTACGTGGTAAGGTCTCAAGCCCGTCTGGATGGCGACCACCTTCGGTCTTAAGTATGCCGCCATAATAACCTTGTGTTGTGTTCCGGCATTAGTGACCCAGGTTCCCCTTTAGTACCCTTATGGGACAGCAGCGTGTTCGCGATGCCACTGGCGTTGTAAACACTGATAGGCAACGATATCTGCTAAATTCTAAGCGGTCCGTCAGCCTATCTGCTGTCCTATAGCATTAAAAAAAATTTGAAACACAAAAATCAGTAATCAATGTGTACTTCATAATGACGAATGATTTATACTTTTCGAGAATTCTTGTTTGACGTTGAATCATTTTAGTGTTGAATACCCATTATGATATAACTTACTATATACGTTATAAATATACTTACATATATACGTTACATTTAGATATAAAACACTTTTTACTATCGGCTGAGCATTATTTGACATTTCATTTCAAATGTTTATTCAGGAAATAGATACTTTTTAAGTCATTTTCTTAATTCACGATCTCAAAATTAATACGTTGTGAGTATATTCTTGTCTATATACACGATATCTATACAGTTTGCAGAGGAGGTTCAATTTTACTAGGTTTATGTTCTATCTGATTCTATGTAGTTACCTGGTAACCCTAAATGTGGGCACTAATGTTTAAAGACACGGCAAGGACATGCTTCCCAGAACAATCAACTGCCAACCAACTTTAGTTCTCAATGAATCGAACTATTTGCAATGATTTGGAGTGATTCTAAGTCTAAAACAGTTCCTGAGTGCCGGCAGCGTCGCCGGCACGCGATCCTCGTTTCTAAATCTGACTAGTCGTCGGCTGCATTGTGCGCCGTGTCACTACGCTTTTCTTCTTTCTATTTTAGTCCTAACCCGATTTCGTGATTTGCTGTTTAGAGAACTGCCATAGTTGTTTTGATTGACTAGGACATGTTTTGACTAGATCATCTATGTACATTCAACAAATTTTCATATGTAAGGAAAACTTAATTTGTCTAACTTAATGCCTGTTAAAAATTTAATTGAATAATTTTTTTTAATTAATATAGCTAATTTTCATAACTTAAAGTTACATACTAGCATTGCTATTTATATACTATGTACAAAGAAATGAAGGCAGCCAAAACTAAGCAAACTATTTGCATAAGAAAAAACCCTCCTCCGTTTTTTTCGTCGGTTAAAAAAGAGCTTTCTTGGAATGGCACAATAAATATAACGATATTGTTTTTATTGTCTGTCATTTATCATTATATCAGTAAACTGTTGAAAAAAGCCGCTGATCAATATCCGTAACGTCGACAATAATCAAAACACGAGCTTTTAATAAATATTATGATTTATAAAACAATTCCATAATGAAAGATCAAACGAATGTATCAAAGAATCTTTTAATTTAGTAATCAGTGTGACGAACGTTAGCGTATTTTTTCCATAACAACTTTACAACTCTATTAGGAACTTTCCTCAGAGCACTTAAACAAATGGAGTTACTATGCACATTATTCTAATACGAAAATAAACTCTTATTCTTCTTATTGTGCAGATATAATTTACTAATATTAAATGTGTGAAAAATTATGTCTTTAACATGAGTACGCTCTAAATAACCAAAACAATCGATTGCAATTTTAACTCTTACCACAAACACAAATTGTTAAAATCTGTGTGTGTTACAATAAAAAATGTTTTAATTTTAAATGAAATTAAAACTAAAGAATAAGTATCAGCAAATACCAATGTTATAAACCAGGCGTGATTATGAAAACTGAGTATACTGTGTGTATTTTTAAATTAAGTAATTATTGAATAAATTTTTTTTAATGCTGTAGGACAGCAGACAGGCTGACGGCCCGCTTAGAATTTAGCAGTTACCGTCGCCTATGGGTGTTTGCAACGCCAGTGGCATCGCGAACACGCTGCTATCCCATAAGGGTACAGGAATGATCTTGGGTCACTAATGCCGGAACGCAAGACAAGGTTATTATGGCGGCATACTTAAGACCAAAGGTGGTCGCCATCCAGACGGGCTTGAGGCCCTACCACGTAGCTACGGTGGGTTGTTTTGTCGCCTTTTACGACAGGCCGCAAAGGTTAGTATTCTTTCTCCGCCCCTGCACGGATCAAAATTATTAATATAATTTATATATTATAATAATTAAAAATAATTTAAAAAATATAAAAAGCTATTATTTCTATTGGAGTTTAGCCAAAGCTTAATAAGTAAAATGTAAGATCATGATTAATAAATATTTACAGTTGAGTCTTCAATTATTTATTCGTGATCTAAAAGAACAGCGGTAATAGCAGCTCCATAACGTTAATACGCTTTGAAAATTCTACATCAATCTTAATGAAAAAGTATCATCATTATGCATAAAATTTTATCAAGCTCTAAATTAGTGTTGAAAATTCCATTTACGATAGAAGATCCGGACACTCGTTTGATGTGTTATTATTAAATATTTATTTTTACAAGGCGTAGATAATCTAAGGGCTTGGGCAGCTTTCCAAGATTTTTCAAATGTTAAACTTTTTAAATTAGTCATCGCTAATGATAACATATATTATGCCATTTGCTATATATATTTGCTATTTTTCCAACTGACAGATTTAGTGATGTGACGTATGAGAGTTACTGTTGAGTAACATAAAAACGATAAAAAGTGGGATGTATTAAAACGAATCGATGCGCACCGTTATAAATATTCCTCAGGATTTGGAAAAAAATATCTTATTAAAGAACTAGAATACAGCTTTTAAGCCAACTATACTAAATAAGAAAAGAGATTTTTTTACTATAATCTTTCTTTAAGATTTTAAGCAATGAGAAATCATGCACTATATCACGGTTAAACTTATATCTCTAATATTAAACAGCGCTCTCGAGAGTGACACAATAGTTATGACAAAAACCTAAATTATATACGTAATGCTTTACGTAGACTAGTGATTTAATCAAGAAAAGTTGTAAGATACAAATATATAAAAAAACCACGTTGAAGAATGCCAAAGTGACAGATAACATCGATACATGCAAGTCTTTAAACAGACTCCATGAGTCAATTTCAAAGCCTGAGGCCATAAGAAAAGAGATGAAATACATATTTCCTAAAGATTCTTTTTTTTAAAGGTTTTTCTGCCATCTCAACCCCGAAAGGCAGCCAAACGGTTATGGGTTCCTTGGTTGTCCATGAACTAGTATCAATCACCTTTTTGGACTACTTAGATATGTAATGTGACCAAGGAAACGGTTCCACGAGTATTGGGAAATATAATTTTCTATCATCGGAATCTCGGACAGTCGAGCAGCTGATCATTTCCAAAATGTCGGGCTAAACATGCGCACGCGCTCATAAGTGGGTGGTGATGTACGTTTGACATTTGGAACGTATACATTTCTTGCCATTGCGTGTGGTCTTATAAATCTAGGGCGAACTACTAAATATCATTGTGTACGAATAATACAGTAAACGAACGAATAATACATTTAAGTATATCCTATAAAAAAAACATTGTTTACGATTATTTAAAATATTTCTTTTTAAAACTGCAGATTAATCAGATCAAAGTTAAATATATTAAATGAAACATATTTAAAGACGAACATCTACCACCGTTTCGTAAACAATATTCTGATTAGAGAAAAAACGGTGAAACTCTCCCTCTTTCAATAATATCTATTGTACTGATTATAGGCTTAATACTGGAAGATAAACACTTAGTTCTATTCATAGACGTTAGTATTGCCAAAAATATATATTTATTATAAAATTGGTATATATATAGTAAAATAAGTACGTAAGCAGAAACTTTAAAAATATTGTAAAAATAATTAATTCTTTGCAATAAAAATGTAATTCACATAATTCAATCAAATAAATAAATTCATATATTTTCATCAATACGACATAAATGTTTCACTTTGGAATTCGAGATCCGCATTTTCAGGTAGTGAAAATCACCGCCGTTTGATTCGGTGCTTATCCGTTACACATCATTTTCTTGTCTGATAACCCCAACAGATGGCACAGATGCTCCTTTTTCGTAATTCGAAATCTATGCAAATAAATAAAATTAGAGGGTCTGTTTGTAATATTAAAATAACCGCTTTTTACTAAGTGCATTTGGATGTATACACGGTACATATACCAAAACAACATTTTTTACAATTTTTGTCTGTCTGTCTGACTGTTTGTTCTGGCTAATCTCTGAAACGGCTGGACCGATTTTGACGGGACTTTCACTGGCAGATAGCTGATGTAACAAGGAGTAACTTAGGCTATTTTTTTTAACTTTTATTTAAGAAAAAACAAAATAGTTTTAGTTAAACGTGATCAGTTTCGGATTTTTTATAATCCAATTTAAGTTGACCTAAGATTTATATCATCAATCATATAAAATAGGGTTCAGCTTAGGCTGGACTTTGTAGGTTCGAACGAAATTTGTATATTTCATTTATTTATATTTTAGGGTTTATAGGGTTTGTAATCCAAAATAAACCATAAGATATATCAAAAAAATGCTGCCCAAAGTCACTATTCCACGTCGACGGAGTCGCAAGCACAGCTAGTACTTAAATAAAATTAGAACTGACATCTTACGACAAAACATAATAAAGCTCATAAAAATAATTAACAAATTTGCGGTCTAATTCGGCTAGAACTAAACGATCTATTGTTTAAAAACACATATATCAAAGCCTTTTAAACTTATCAAAGAGCAATTATTGATGATAAAATATAGCAACGAGTGACACTCAGTGCAATCTTGTTGGCGAATTTTTGGCTCATTCCTCATAGTCAGCGCTTATCAAAGTTTTATTTTTTATTTTATATTAAAGTTCATCATCAAAATTGAATTTAGGCGCTTTATTTGCTTAATTATGCGACTTTACAAAAATGTTCCGCTTTTTTCCTTATCTATACATGAAAATACAAGTGTGTTTCTGGGGGATCGCTATTAAGCTATAAGATCGCTGCCTATTCTATTATAATGATATTATTTTTTAAATTTATTATATAAACCTTTTTTAAGCTTATGTTAATATTTGCTCGTAGATGTCATTAGTTCTATGGAGTTTCAAAATGCTATCTTTAGTTAACAAAACAGTGAAATACAAAAGAAAATATTGTATAAAGAAAAACTGAGAGTAAAAAAATCTTATTTTTATATTACATTGTAATTCTTTGAGAACCACGGTAATGATATACATTTAAAAGACTCGTTTAAACTTTTATAAAGCGGTTGCATTTTAAATTCTTACAACAATTTATTACGTCTATCATCTCTGGAAGGAGACATTAGACTAAGCGCACTTTACTAATGATTATTATCGAGATTTATGTACGAATGTATATTGCTATTTTATATAGATGGCTTGTTAACAGGATATTGTTTATTTCGACTCATTCAATCTTAAATGACATTCTCAGAGATTAGCCAGAGTATTCTAAAATTTTAGAACATGTCTTTTATAATTTCATTTTAATTAATAATTTATTTTTCTATCATTTAAAATAACGTACTTAAAATAAATATCTGTAAAAAATTGTGGCAATTAAATAGACTAGAAATTTAACTAAAACTTTTTGTCGCACTACAGTTTGTCACGCCACGGCCTCAATGGGACGAATTCATTTAATCTAGCGTCTACCGGTCTTAAGCTAGATTTTAGCGCTAGGTATTCAATTTTTTCAGTCACGCTCCGAGCCAGATTATCGGGTAATGGCCTTTGTTTTTGTAACATTAATCAGTAAACCACGAAAAAGAATGACGCGTAGCGAAATATCGAAACCATTTTTTTTTGAGTCGTTATAGGCTAAAATTGATAATTAATGACCTCTATGGTTGTGTTTAGAGCATTATCCATGCCGAGACTTCCACCTCAAAGCTCCGAACTGTCACAGTTGCGAATTTTTTTCTAGTTTACATTTTCTGGGTCTTGGCTCCAAAAAATTCCCGTTTCATTTTTGCATTTTCATTGGCTACCGTAGCTAAGATCATGATGAAGAATATTTCTACGAGTATGCACAAACCCTCAAAGGAAACTTTCGTATTATTTTATTCCATTATGTAAATCGATGTTTCTATTCGCACAGATTGGCGCTTTTTGAGACGCATGTTCCAATAAACGTCTTCATGGCGTATGCAAAGTGAAGCCTTATATGTATAAAGAAATAAATCTTGTCAATCTAAACTTGCAACTAAAGATAGATGCAGATATTCTCGTAATAAGCAAAAATGTATGCAGTGTGCAAGCGCACATATATTTCTGACAATACTTTAATTAAAAGATGCGTTTTTTCAGTATAATAATAAATTATATATTTAAGAATTTAATTGATATTTAATAATAAGGGTTACTTTATTATGATATAAAATTTACAAAAGAATAAAAAGTAAAATCTAAATAAAAATGGCGTGCTTTTACCCTGAAGACTGCGAGCAATTTGCAGTATGTCCGCTGTTAGTGGCCCCATGTCCAAAAACGTGTTATGAAAATCCACCTATGCGCTATCCCTCCTTGCAACAATGTCCTTCGGCGAAGGCCTCTAACTTGCAAAGAGGAAGATTGCTGTGAGCCACCACCAAAATATATGAAGATGAACGCATTGTGTGCAAGCTGCCTGTGCCTTGCCTGCATTCAAGCGCAACGGAATGCAAGACCAAGAGAACTCGAAGACGGTCGGCACTGCGAATTTCCTATTTAGAAGCCCTCGTGACGTACATAGTTGTCGAGTGTGAATTGTGCACGGACCCCGTAAAAGGCGGCGACCAGGTAAAAGTGCCACCCTGCACACCCAAACCGACACTCGGATGTTGTTTACTCAAGAAGAAACCAATAAAAGTGTCGCTTGAGGATATATTAAATGATTGACAACGAAATTTCGTGTCCTACTTTCAATGTGAAACGAGAAAAATAATTTAAATTAAAAGGATGAATTTTTCCAATAAAAGGGGTTAACGTCGAGCAGGCGGCCGGTTTAAAAACTAAGCCACAACTATTACAACATGTAACATGTTGTGCCGACCCCACATAATGTCGGCATGATGTGTAAGGCAGGAGGAAGATGAAGATTTAATAATAACGGTCTATAACATTTCAATATAGGCCTTAGATATAGCATTCAAAGGATACATACAACTATAACCAATATATTGCAGAAAAATTGCAAGAATGTCTCACTCGCTGGTATGGCCATTGTAGGAGGGTGAGAACCAAAATGTCCTGCACACAACGTCGAAAAGAGTGACATGTGTAGCAATGGCTGAAGACCGAGCAAAGTGGAGTTAAAAATATCAGTAAGCGGATACCGAGCAACGAAGAATAAGTTTTGGTCGCAACCAAGACTTGACGCTGAGATTATGAAATGACCTCAGTATGTATTTTCACAATAACTTATTTTCTCAGACTTCATTGATATTTATGTTATCACGCACAGAAAAGTCATAAACTGCCCATGCGACGTTCGATTCTATTTATGCCATAATTACGAACCTGGGATCACTAAACCATAGAATTAATATTTATTATTTTTGATATAATTTTTTATACGAAATAAATATACATGATTTGTATCTGAATATTTATGATATAATTAAATCCATTAAATTGTATCACATGATAAAAATGTGGTCAATGATTTTTTACTTTATAATGTAATGCATCTTAAATCCTGTCCTATGTATGTAAAGA
The DNA here is from genome assembly GCA_963693495.1 of Malacosoma neustria. NCBI lineage: Eukaryota > Metazoa > Arthropoda > Insecta > Lepidoptera > Lasiocampidae > Malacosoma > Malacosoma neustria. Next base: position 13,791,002 of record OY856390.1, read on the forward strand.
CATATTAAAATTGTGCTATTGCACCGAAAGGACACGTTTTTATCCGTGCAGAGGCGGAGTAAATTATTACTCCGCCTAGTATTACTAACCCCTGCAGCCGGGGTCGGCCTGTCGTAAAAGGCGACAAAACAACCCATCCTAGCTAGGTGGTAAGGCGCCAAGCCCGTCTGGATGTCGACCACCTTTGTTCTTAAGTATGCCGCTATAATAACCTTGTGTTGTATTCCCCCATTACTGACCTAAGTTCCTGTACCCTACTACGTAGCTAGGGTAGGTTGTTTGTCGCCTTTTACGACAGGCCGACCCCGGCCGCAGGGGTCAGTATTCTTTCTCCGCCTCTGCAGGAATAAAATTATAATTAAACAACAAATACTTAAATTCTACGAAAATGAAAGATATGTTATTTACACAAGATACCACAATCATTTTATCTAAAGAAACACTGTGTAATCATTATTTGTTGTAGGATTAGGGTTATGAATATTAGAGTAGACAAGATATTATTTTACAAAAAAAAAATTAGTTATCATTTTATTGAGTCATCAAAATATAAACAAATACATGATGCATATATCGGCATTAATATTTTGTATTTTTAGGTACGAAATTGAAAAAGAATTCGGAAATCTGACTTTAAAGTTTTCTATATTATTTGGATGGCTGCAACAGCGAGTAGGCCTTGAAGAGGCCTTGGTGAGATTTGGCCTCGAAATTGACCGCGAAGATCATGGTAATCCTTTACCTCCCATGCTGAGGTTGATACTTTTATTCCTAATCTCATTTTAGGTCTTTCTTTTTTTATTGCTGATGTTTGCGACGCTAGAGATGATGAACTGATACTTGGATCAAAATTAGACTTGATCACATGAATGCAATTAGTAGATAAGAGTGAAGATGCCACATGACTTTGAAAAATATATTTCTAAATCTGCTATAAGCACATCTAATACAGTCCAGATACGTCCATCCACTTTCCAACAGGTGTGAGTTGAAGAAACTCATAACAATCAAACTGATAGTTAATAAAATAGGCAAATTTGGTAAGTGGCCAGTTTGGTCGAAATTAGTCGTAAAACAGGCATGGGTGCGTTTACGAGCGAAATAATATGTCAGCCAATTACAATGTTTAATCAGTTTCAAATGTTTGTCCAGAGTCCAAGCATTAATATAAGTAGTTAGTCTTCTTCTTTTTCCTGCCCGTATCCCAGCTATGTGAGGTCGGCACAACATGTCCTCTTCATCCACTTTCCTCTATTCGTCATCTGAACATTCACACCTTTTTTGCCATATCCTTTTACACAATCTATCCATCTTTTAAAATCAAATCAAATATCAATTTAATTCAAGTGCTTTTTACAATTGATTAACTTAGCGCCTCCAAACTAGGCATGGCCTGTATTTTGGAGACGTAGTAATACATAATAATATACGAATTATCTACTGTGATATTCACATTATAATTATACATGATTTTTCTATTTTAGACATTGTAACAATATATATATTTTTTTTTAATTTATTTATCAAATTCACAGTTATTACATTGGCTTAATAAAATAATAGCACAAAAAACCACTAAGGTTTGTACAATGCCATCGAAACTTAAGTCTACGCACGTTCAAACGACTGAGTAAATTTAGATTACAAATTTAAAACTTATACCATGTCCTATTAATTTCCTACAAAATAATAACCATAAATATATATATATATATATACATACATACATACACATATACATACTCATTAAAATATATATACAAATACAATAACACATACATACACACATTACTATCATAAAGTATATAATATATATGATAGCGAGTTAGCGTTTTGTGTACGCGTGTGTGTGGTTTCAATATATATCCTTTAATAGATTGGCTTGGATTTTCATTGGCTACCTCCTTTTGCATCTATCCATTCTCATTTCTAGCATTTTCCTTGTTATATGACAATCTGTATTAAGTGAATATAAACAAAAATAATTTGACTTAAACCATCGCATCATATCCTCATTGCGTTATAAGACTAATAAATAAAGTCAGCTACGAAGCTATCAATTTCAACTTCAGCGGTCCCTTGGGTAAGTCTTTCCCAACTAAAGAGGCATAACAATTTTTTTTTATATTTTTTATTATATCTTTATTAACATTTATAATTAAGAATTACTATTGACCCGTCAAACTGCTTAGCAGGTTGTCGGTGGGAACAAGCGCCAAATAATCAATTTCATTATTAATTTATTGTTAGTTTCACTCATATATAATATAATGAAATGAATAATGAAAGCGGACGAAGCGAAACAAGTATGTAAGGATCGTAGCAAGTGGAAAGAAGTGGTCTCTGCCTACCCCTACGGGAAAGAGATGTGATTATATGTATGTATGTAGTTTCACTTATTCAAATTCACTCATTGTAAACACACGAGACAATTAACTCTAAATTTGGGTTCTATAGGATGCCCGTTTGAGTCACTAATCCCGAAATTTTTTCCATGCGGAGGATAAGAATACTAACCTCTGTGGTCAGGGTCGGTCTGTCGTAAAAGACTACAAAAGTTAGTAGCTAAGTGGTTGGGGCCAACCTGTCTAGATGGCGACCACCCCTAGTCTACAAGTATGCCCATTAGCGACCCAGGTTCATGTACCCCTACGGGAGAGCAGCGTGTTCTAGGCGCCCCTAGCGCTGCAAACATTCATAGGCAACGGTAGTTGCTTACTAAGTGGGGTTCCTCAGCATAAAAAAACCTAAAATTACTTTTCCCGTGCTAGCTAACTAGCAGTAGTCCTATTCTTATTTCAGGGCTTAGCTTAATACCAAATGAGGACCATTACAAATCTATGCTATATTTGACAGCTGTTATAATTCCATTCTCCAGTGTCAGCAACCAAAATTTGCCCTTTATGTGAAGGTTCGAACACATTTCACGGCTAAATATTAACCTCTTAAATATGGTATGTCAGTTGCGTAATAACTATTAAGAAATGATGACGCATATTTTCGTTAATCCGTGTTCATTGACACCAAGTCGACGGAAAAGCGATTCAAAGTTCACTTCGATAAGTACCGTCGCCTATGGGTGTTCGAAACGCCAGTGGCATCGCGAACACGCTGCTGTCCGATAAGGGTACAGAAACTTGGGTCACTAACTTGGCTGGAGCACAACACAAGGTTATTATGGCGGCATAATTAAGGCCAAAGGAGGTCGCCATCCAGACGGGCTTGAGGCTCTAACACGTAGCTAGTTGTTTTGTCACCTTTGACGACAGGCTGACCCCGGCCGCAGAGGTTAGTATTCTTTCTCCGCCACTGCATGGATAAAACAATGTATGCGAATAAGCCACAAACCACAGCGGTCCTCAAAGCCAACATAACCCATGCCATCGGTCAAATTCAGCCTGATTTATGCACCAGAGTCATGGAAAATTGGACATTTCGGATGCGCTGTACCCAGAAAAGCCGTGGCGGACATGTTTAAACGATGTTATATATGTACTATATATTCCACATATAATGGCATCAATAGGTCTTTGGAATGAATAAAGAATTTCAATGATATCTCAAACACTTTGTCTTATTTAAATTTAAAGATAGAATAGAATGCGCTTAATGAAAGACCCGTTATTTATCCAAAATTGTAGTAAGATACAAATATATTTCACGTATTAACTTATGTAAGATTATTTGTTCACTATATTTCATATCGGTAACTGACGGTTCGGAAGTACAAGATTTTCTGGGAAACTCATTTCACAGCATTGGGTCTTTGTTGGGAATAAACAGAATTTCACATTTGTCTTATTATCATGAATGTCAACCGAACATGTACTGTTACCCGTATTGGGACGTAGTTCACAGGTGTTGGTACTTCATCGTATCGTTTAAAGAAGTTAATATCAGTGTATGTCCCACATAAAAGTCACACGGAAATTTATGTTTATATTTTGCACTTTCGACCAAAACACCTTAATGGGTGTTATCATATCAAACAATAAATAATAAGTTATTGCCTGATAAGAGAAAAAAGATGAAGAGTTCAGACTGCATAAAAGTTGTAAGACCCTAATTGCCAGTTGACAGTACATAAGTGTGTGAGTATTAAACTACCTTTATTTACTAAACTAAATAAAGTACGAATTGTTGACTAGAAACAAAAAAAATATGTTAAAATGACATCGACTATCTGTCTGTTGTTTCAAAATGATTGTTTAAATGTCAACAACGAGTATAATAAATATGCTTCAAATCTTTAAAATAATTTTAATGCCGAAAGGAATTATCTGAAATCATAATTTTAAACAAACAAAAAAATAAAATAAAACTTTGGTCAAGATTTTTAGATCTGTATTTCTATATACATATGTAACATACAGTCACATACAGTCGACTGTATGTCACATACAACATATGTAACATATGTATATATATGTTATTTTTTAATTTACTAGGATTATTTAGGATTAAATTTCCTCAAACAAAGCCACTTTTCTATCTCAGTTAGGAGTATAAAAACTGGCAAATATTTACACAGAGCTTAGGCATTTCTGCGAATCGTTTGGTGATTATTAGACAAAAACTGTGCTATGCCGGAAATAAATATTGAATAAAATAAAATTAATCATAATATAAAAAGTATTGTCTACTTTACGTTATAACAGAATGTTAGAACCATTTGAAATATAGGTCTCATATACTTAATACTAAATTGATATTGGAACAGTTCACACAGCTTTCGAATTCGTACGCATGCGCGTTACAACGCTTGCAGTTGTTTCTTAAAACTTTAATTACTTTATATTAAATCTTCGTTTCGCAATATTTTTTTTTTAATAAGGGCCAAGTGTCTAAGATATAAAAGTTATGAAAATTTAATTGAAATGTATCCAATAGTTTTGCCGTGATGCGCACAACTGCAGACCTCCATCATTTATTTATATATAGATAAATACGCAATATCAAAATCAATGAAATCAAATCAAATATCATTTTTATTCAAGTGCTTTTGACAATTGATTAACTTAGCGCCTCCAAACTAGGCATGGCCTGTATTTTGGAGACGTAGTAAGTAATACATAATAATATACGAATTATCTACTGTAATATTCACATTATAATTATACTTACATGATTTTTCTATTTTAGTCATTGTAACATTATATTTAAAACTTATACCATGTCCTATTAATTTCCTACAAAATAATAACTATAAATATATACATACACATATACATACTCATTATAATAATTATATATATACTAATACATTAACACATACACACATTACTGTCATAAAGTATATGTGATAGCGAGTTAGCGTTTTGTGTGAGTGGATGTGTGCATGCGGGTGTGTGCGTGTTTTGTGTGTGTGCGTGTGTGTGGTTTCAATATATATCCTTTAATAGATTCTCTGTACATTCATAATTTAGGGTACTCAACCAATCAACTATGCATTTTCTAGCCTCTTTAACAGATTTAGTCTTAATATCACAAAATTTAGTCACTGCATTATATATACGGACTCCGAGCAGGTCACCTATACGTCTAGCAAGTGAGCAGCTTGCTGCAGGCCTTGGCAATCTGTATACCCTTTTCGCCACCAATATGTTATAATCTTTTGATGCCAACACCGACTTGTGCATTTTCAACGAAATGCTCACAACGAACAACTGTCTCACACTAAGTAATTTACTCTCGGTGTACAGTAGCGTGGTCGGATATCGAAAGGGTTTGCTTAACATAATCTTTAAAATTGATCGCTGAGCTCTCTCTACTCGGATTAAATATGTTTTAGCAGCACCACCCCAACAAGAGATGCAGTATGTAATAAGGGATCGACACAAAGCAAAATAAATAGATTTAAGTGTATCGAAACCTACCACACCCCGCATATTTCTCATTACATAAGCAACTTTTCGAACCCGTACCGACAAGGATTCGATATGTTCCTTGAAATTCAATTTTTCATCTATAATTACCCCTAAATATTTTGTAGATTTAGTTCTACTTAAGAGCTCACAACCACAAGGATTGCCAAGATCACATTGCTCATGAATTCTCACTTCCGTTGGAGAAAAAGGCGCAGAAACAGCTGTTTTGTGAAAGCACATATACATTGTTTTTTTTTTATTTAACGTGAGAAGATTTCCCTGTAGCCATTTGCTTAAATCTGTTAATCCAGCTTGCATGCTAATATACATAAACATACATAATATACATAAATGCTAATATACATAAACACTTAGGACTCGGGATTCATATAATCCTGATATGATACTTATCGTGATAAAAGAAGAAAGCTCGAAAAAGAAAAGATAAAATTCAAATATGTAGTTGTACTTAATGTAAAAGACAAAACGTACTTAGGAACATAAAATCAATGGTTTACAAAAACCGCAACCAACCGTCTACCGACAGTCTAAATACGAACTTTTTTATAACATGCTATTCAGTGCGTTGGGTCAACATTCGCACACAGTTGTATGAACTAGATGGTCTTTCAATGTGCGTGTTTTAATTATTGTTAGTTTAAATTAAAAAAAAATAGAGTACATAATAATTATATCCGCTTATTATTTTATTGCTCTTTGAAACGGGATGGGGTAGCTTTTACATCATCTCCGGCCGCCGTAAAAAGCGGCCGCGGGCGGCCCCTCCGGGGAGGACCCGCCGCCCGCACTATTGCCGCGAGGGTGAGGGCTGCGTGCTGTTCCGCGGCCCCCCTCAACTCCTAGAGTTGTTACAGGAGAGCGCCGGGGGGACGAAAGCCTGACCCCCTGGCGCCAACAATTTAGAAGGGGCCCGCCTTAAGACAAAGGGCGGGCCGGCGCCGGCCCGGGCCACGAGATCGGCAGGCCATATATCCCGGAGTCCCACATATCCCTCGGTCCCCCCGGGCCGGGGGAACCCGTCAAGAGAGGTTTTTCCCCGAGACCAAAAAAAAATCTTTTACATCATCATGTATAAACGCCATCGTGATGCATTTACATACATACGGAGACTACAAGTAACGAATCATCATCTTTTAGTTCCTAGCTCCTAAAACCAGCATCAGTTTTAATTTTTCTCCATGCAGGCGGGATAAGAATATTAACCCCTGCGGCCGGGGTAGGCATGTCGTAAAAAGCAACAAAACAACCCTAGCGTGGTAAGGCCCCAAGCCCGTCTGGATGGCGACCACCTTTGGCCTTAAGTATACCGCCATAATCACTATGTGTTAGGTTCCGGCATTAGTGACCCAAGTTCCCCTTTAGTATCCTTATGGGACAGCAGATTATCGCGATGCCACTGGCGTTGCAAACACTCATAGGCGACGGTAACTGCTTACTAAGTGGACCGTCAGCCTGTGTGCTTTTCCTCAGCAATAAAAAATCAGTTCCTTCTAGAAGAAACCGCGAACCTAACAGGAAGCAAACAGCGTATTGCATTCGCGGAAACATGAAAAACTCATAATGTAAGAAAGTTGAATTATTTAGAAATATAATGCAGTGAAATTTCGTCAGTAAATTTAAAATATTTGTCTTAATAACCTAAAGTATTAGTTCGCGGAATCATAATATTCAGTAACTAGGCTCGTGATATCATCGCCATAACTAGTATTTTAGCACCGAGAAATAAAGCGGTTGATATAATCATAAAAAACTACGATTGTGTTCTAATAGGCAATTTTAGTTGAAGGCCATTTTAAAAGCAATGCTTGACTTTTATTTGAATTTTACTGATCAATGAGAAATAACTGGCTTCATCCACTGGTACTTACACTTCATGTCCGTGACATTGCGGACAAACTGCAGGAGTTTTACCTTCGCTGGTATGGCCACGTTTTACGGCAACCGGCTAACTACGTGGGGAACAAATGTCTGACCACGCCGTCTCCACCGGGGCCCGGCAGGAGGAGTAGACCCAAAAAGTGCTGGCTTGACGTTGTAAGGGGTTATATGCGTGCCAATGGATTGACTATCAGGGATACCGAAAACCGTGCGAAGTGGAGGAGAAAAAGTTGGAAAGCGGACCCCGGGCACCGAAGCGAAAGTCTAGGTTGCAACCGGTATTTGATGCTGGGATGATGATGATGATCCACCTGGCACTTACAGATGAGGGCCACCTCATTTCGATGAGGTCCGCTTCATACAGATGATAGAACCACTTGATCCAGAGATACGTTATCTTTAAGGATACCCAGAAACTGGTTTCTGAATTAATTACACCAGCTAGTTTACAGCATAAACGTAAGGACACAACTTATTTCAGGGTCAGAAAGCTCTTTGGTTATAAAAATACAGAGTTATAGAACGGAATCAGCGAAAAACTAGGCGCAGAACTTTTACCCTGGGGCAATAATGGACAGAGCACCGCAGACACCATAGTGGAAGCTTCTATGAAATTTAGTATAAAATGGTCGTAGAGAAATTATTAAATTAACATTCACTTATTAGTTCAGTTTATAAAAAAAAAATCGTGCTCACTACCGCTTCTAATGAACATACACGAACAGTTACTGAACTAAAGATGGTGCGCGGATGCAATACCCCATAGAAACTGATATTTTCTTTAAGCGCTGTATTACTTATTTAATACTCATAACAACGGTAAATAAACCCGTCAAGTATCTTCAGAATGGTACTCTCTCGTTGTTTGGTAGATAGATGGTAAATAAAACTCAAATCTCTAATTGGATTAATACCGCAAACAGAATTTGTTACTGAGTTTTTTTATTGCTGAGGATCAGCAATGAAAAAACTCAGGCTGACGCTCCACTTAATAGTAAGAAGTTATCGTCGCCTATGGATGTTTGCGACACTAGGGGTGGTATCGCGAACACGCTGCTGGAACACTACACAATGTTATTATCGCGGCATACTTATATACCAAAGATGGCTGCCATCCAGACGGGCTTTGGGCCCGACTGCCTAGTTGGCTAAGATTGTTTTGTCGCTTTTTACGACGGTCAGACTTTTCTAAAAATGTGTGTATTCAACTGGTCAATATTGAAAAATGTGCGCTTAATTTCGCCCGTCCTTTGTTAACATACAAGCCGAAACTTTTGACTTGCCCAAAACAAAAAAGTGTAACCTTTACGATCTAGAATAAACAACAGCTGAAGCTCTAGAGTAATGTTTGCCTATAGAAGTTGGAGCACCAAACGGTAATCATGTCTAGTTTAGTGCAAGCATTGGACTAAAATACGACGAGTATAATATATATATATATATATATATATATATATATATATATATATATATATATATATATATATATATATATATATATATATATATATATATATATATATATATATATATATATATATATATATATATATATATATATATATATATATGTAGGTTTTACGGGTATAATATACTTAAATGATGAAAATACATATAAATGAATAGTGTAACATAGCAATGAATAGTATTTTTAAATTCAAGCCGGAACATGTATTTTTCAACGTCTATTATCGATCACTGACAGCCCTATTGTCATATTGAAAGTTACAAAATCAAGACCACTCAAAACCGTGAGAAAGTAGTTCATTTAGCAATCAGATAGATTAAAAAATAATTAATGAAGGCTTTTTACACAGTCATCTTTATTCCGCTATATTTATTGGGAAATAAAATCAGAGTACGTTTTGTTCTGTAATGAATGATTGCAATCGAGCTGTATTGATAGCTGCCATTTATACGGCAAGAGGCTCATTACAAAGCTCGGCTATATCTAGTTTCATAATGATTGCCTGTGGTAAAAAGTTTAGAATAAAATAAAAAAGGTTGCTCTTTAAAAGTTAGTTATTCTTATATGACATTGGCAAAATGCACAAGCCATGCCATTTCCTAAAAGAAGAAGAAAATTAGTTTTGTTAATCCAGTGGGTTTGTTTTTTTAGAATCGCACACATACGTTAAAATTGATATCAGTTTCCATTATTGTCAAAACATTTCTAAAAAATTTAGGTTTAAAAATTGCAACTATTATCGAATTCCCATTTCAAATTTGAATAGAAACTTTTTAGAATTTGCTCTTAGTACTTTCATATAAATAAAGACGAGTAAATTAAAAAAATAATATTAGAACGCAATATCATTTTAAAACGTTCTAATCCATCAATACATTTTTTATTTAATTATTTTATGGCCTGGCCTTCAACACAAAGCCCAGCAATCATATTTTTTTAAACATTATTACTTGCAATTTTGTATCAATTATTTATATACTCATTGCTACATTGTAGCATTTAGAAGAGACGAAAACATTATAATTAAAAGAACGTTGATCTTCCACACTTATCAATTACATATTGTTGCTAGTCTTCATTGCTCTTAATTTCAAGTCCAATTGTTAGGTTACATGTTTCACTATTAAAGTTCTTATTTATGTAAGTACATGATATATAAGTGGTATTGCACTGGTCCAATTTAACGGTCACAATGGTCAGGTTAAAATTCTATGATGGCATTAGGCGTTATTTCTCGGCTAACAAGCACAATATGATATGACTGCCTCGTACGGACGATGAAGGAAAACGTGAGGTGTAAAGCCCGCCGAGCTGTCTTGACAAGCGTAGCGAACTAATGTTCCTTCCAAGGGGAGGATTGAATACCCCATCTGATAGCAGGTGGCGGTATGGATGTTTGCAACACCAGGAGCATTGCCGACGCGCTTCCGGATTCGAAGATATCGATATAAGAGATAGGATAGATATAAGAGATATATGACAAGAAGAGGTTCTTACTACGCCCCTGTACGGATAGGCTGCTGTTTATTTATTAAAGTAAATAATATATTTTCCAAAATTGTTATCCATATACAACTGAGGTAAAATACCTCTAGAAAAAAACCACTGCATAGATATGTTTGCCTTTTTTCATTCATGCCATACAAAACATTAGTGACAAAATAGTCGTGATTTCTGACTGACTCCTTGGTTCTACTCGCCATAGTTCTACATTTAAATTCAGATCTCTCTTATATATATATATATATATATATATATATATATATATATATATATATATATATATATATATATATATATATATATATATATATATATATATATATATATATATATATATATATATATATATATATATATATATATATATATATATATATATATATATATTAAATACTAATCTAATATTGCACACATTACATTTATTTTATTTTATTTATTTATTTATTTCAGACAGTTACAAAATCATGTCCATAGTGGGTTAGTAAATTATAAGTAAACTTAAAAATCTATTGTTAGTAAACACAAATATAAAATGATCAAAATGTCCATGTCGCGACTGGTGCGTGCAGCTGTACCCAGTGGCGAATCATTGGGCTATCCCACCGATTGCATAAAATTGCCACCATACTGTGAGGGCTATCACGGAACCTAGCTGAGGTAGCTGCGCAACGTTTACGCATGAGGGCCTGAAAGCTGTCAATAGCATTTTCTGCAAACATAATCGATGCACTACAAAAACGAGGCAACCCCAACAAAATCCTGAGGGCGTCGTTATACTGCACTCGCAGGGCATCGATTGCCGCCCGCGTGTACCTCAGCCACAGACTACAGGTGTAGAAGGTTTGGCAATAGGCCTTGAACAAAACCAGCTTGACATCCCGTCCACACCTTGCAAATCTGCGAGCCAACATATTGCATCGGACAGCTAAAGCCCTACGTTCTCTCTCAATATCTAGGTTATCACTTAGATCCTCGGTCAGCCAGTGGCCCAGATACTTAAACTGGGAAGTACGTTTAAGAGGAGTATTACCAACATAAACTATTGGCACAGAAGTGCATATCTTGGAGCCAGCCTTGAAAACCAGCAACTCGCTCTTTTTGGCATTATACCTGAGCCCATGAGATTCTGCGTAGCGTTCACAAATACTTATGAGTTGCCTCAGTGCACCGATCGATGGGCTCAGCAGCACCATATCATCAGCGTAGCTAATATTATTGACGCAAACTCCGTCGATGTGACAGCCAATGTAGGCACTGCTGAGCTCCTCAATCAACGCGTTGACGTATAAGTTGAAAAGACATGGTGAGCTGATCCCCCCTTGTCTTACTCCACACTTTAGCCTATACAAATCAGACGTCGCACCAGCCCATTTAACAAAGTTCATCTGATTTTGGTACCAATATCTTAATAATTTTGTGACAGCACTATCTACTTTTGTTTCATTTTTTAGTTTCTCCCATAATATATCATAGGATACCAAATCAAAAGCCCTAGATAAATCTAGAAAACACGCATATATAGGCGTTTTTCTTTGTGTGTAGTATTGAACAGCCTGCTTGACACACATAATGGCAGCCTCCGTCGAAAGTCCTGGTTTAAAGCCAAATTGAGCATCGTGTAGGTTTATACATTTGGCCAAATGTATGTCAATCAAGGTATCCAGCACTTTGGCCATAATAGTAGCTAGAGAAATGGGCCTGTAATTATTAGGGTCCGATATGTCACCTGTACTATTCTTTACTATAGGAACTACAACAGTTTTCATAAGTTCATGTGGCAAGTGAGAGTGGCTCAAACATAAATTAAAAATATGTGCCAAAATTTTTGGTAGTTGCCCACCTGCATGCTTAATGTGTTCAACGCTCAAGCCGTCATGCCCCGGAGATTTTCCGGATACCATCTTCTTGATGACGTTAGCTACATCTTTACTCGTGAAATTCAGTTTAATCTCCTGTTTTTCATCTAAGCTCTTTTGTTTACATAGTATTAGTCTGAATAATCCTTGTCAGACTTTTTTAGTGTATGTTTATATATAATTATTCTGTGCGTGTGTATGTGACTGAACTCCTCCTAAACGGCTGTATAATGTGTGGTACATTTTAAAATTAAAAATATTTTTTATGAAAACCCACTTAATAAAATAAGCAGTAACCGTTGGCTATAGATATTTGCGACGCTAGAGGCGCCGGGAATATGCTGCTGTCCCATAGGGGTAAATGTACAATTACAAGTCTTATCGCTGGAAGCGATTTCTACCAGACAGCCTTTGGATGGATAGAATACAAACAGTAAAAGTAATAATAATAAGAAATTAAAATAATATAAAATCTAAATAACAAATCCAATAGATAAAAGTTGCAAGCGTCGAAAACATGTTAAAGGACATCCTTTCTCACGTTGTTAAGTCATCAAATGTATCATACAACAGAGAGCAATTGAGATAGATATATTGCGCCGTTTATCTGATTCATTGACCTGACCCCTACAGTTTAATATATTCAGATTTAGTACAAATTTCAATGTCAAGGTCAAAACTTTTGTCCTTCTGCTTCCTACCCGTATCCCAAACTATGTGGGGTAGGCATAACATATTCTCTCCTTCCATTATCCTCTATCATTTGTCATCTTAACATTCACACGCTTTTTACGCTATTTGTTTTTCTGTTTTTCATCTAAGCTCTTTTGTTTACATAGTATTAGTCTGAATAATCCTTGTCAGACTTTTTTAGTGTATGTTTATATATAATTATTCTGTGCGTGTGTATGTGACTGAACTCCTCCTAAACGGCTGGACCGATTTTGATGAATTTTGGGTACAAACGGATTCGAGAATGGCTTAGATTCACAATTTGGTGCTATAAAAAATATTAATATAATTTACATGACAAAACAAGGAAGAAATTATGAATGAAGAACGATTGACGAAAAAAGTGTATGAGACGAGTGTGAATGGAAATCTTGGAAGGGGTAGACCTAGGCGGACGTTTCGGAGGCAGTCATGTTCGTAAAGGAGGCGGCGGAGCGGGAGTGGGAGTCGACCACCACACTCCCCTCCCGCCAACGCAGGCCACGTCGGCGGCGCCGGAGGGCAACTAACGACCTCCGGCCACCGTAAAAAGCGGCCGCGGGCGGCCCCTCGGGGGAGGAACCGCCGCCTGCTCTATTGCCGCAAGGGTGAGGGCTGCGTGCTGTTCCGCGGCCCTCCTCAACTCCTAGAGTTACTAAAGGAGAGCGCCAGGGGGACGAAAGCCTGACCCCCTGGCGCCAACACTTAAGAAGAGGCCCGCCTTAAGACAGAGGGCGGGCCGGCGCCGGCCACGAGATTGGCAGGCCATATATCCATAGGCCCGGGCGTAGGCGAGGAGAACAGCGGGGTTTTTCAGTGGGTAGTCGGATGTTCGAACATTTTTCCCGGAGTCCCACATAGCCCTCGGTCTCCCCGGGCCGGGGGAACCCGTCAAGAGAGGTTTTTTTTCCCCGAGACCAAAAAAAAAGGCGGACGTTTCGAGACCAGATCAGGGACGTCTTGAAAAAAGGCCAGGTCAAGAGTACCCTAAACCGAAGGGCATGTATGAAGGGAATAATGAAAGTGGGCGAAGCGAAACAAGTATGTAAGGATCGTAGCAAGTGGAAAGAAGTGGTCTCTGCCTACCCCTACGGGAAAGAGGCATGATTATATGTATGTATGTACAAAACAACGTTTGCCGAATCAGCTAATAAATGTATATATATAAAATAGCTTATTTCTCAATAACATTGGTTTCAATGCAAATGCTGCCTAGAAGTCTATCAGGGCTCGGTACAAGCATTTCATTGAATTCAATGGGGCGCTTTCCATAAGTGTATTCTAGCGTAACGTGCGGACATCTTGGAAATTTATCTATAAGCTCTTTTGACCTTTCAGAAATAGCTTTTGAAATGCATCGTATTTCAAAGTTAGGAAATAGGTTATAACAAGGTACGTAACTAGCGTTCGTAGGTATTTTTTTATAAGATACACAGGCAGTGTTGTAGAGTCCCTAGATTCTAAAACTTCAATAGTGTTCGCAATATTTAATTTTATGAGTTGAGTATTTCACCTAGGTTCCAGTACCGCTGTACGAACGGCAGAGTCTTCGCGATGACCCTGGTGCCGTAAGCAGGCAATGGTAATTGCTTACTATTGGATGGACCCTCGGTCTGTCTGCTGTTCTTCAGGAAAAAAATACGGCTGGGCAAGGGCTAAGGCTGTTCTTCAAATTGGGGTTAAGCTAACACCGGTCTTCGCCCAGAGTTAGCAACGAAATATATTAACTCATAAAGCAAAGATGCTGACATGACACAAAGGTCAATTTCTACAAATAATAATTGTTAATGTCAGGTTCTTTTCTAGAGAGCTGCCTAATATCGAAACATATCGAGTCTTTAAAGTACTCAAAACTTCATGACACCGATGGTTACTGTCTGTGAAACATAGGATTCATGCTAACAACCGAAAAGTGTTTTCTCCTACTATTCCAAGGTGCAATTAATCTCTTATAGATAATATAACCCAAAAAGATATTGAAACCTCACTTAAAAATACTTTTTAGAGAATTTGTACCCTAATTTTAATTATTCATTTTAACGTGCGTAGACTTAAGCTTCGATGGCATTGTACAAACCTTAGTAGTTTTTTGTGCTGTTATTTTTATTAAGCCAATGTAATAACTGGGATTTTGCTAAATAAATTTTAAAAAAA
Source organism: Malacosoma neustria (assembly GCA_963693495.1). Classification (NCBI taxonomy): domain Eukaryota; kingdom Metazoa; phylum Arthropoda; class Insecta; order Lepidoptera; family Lasiocampidae; genus Malacosoma; species Malacosoma neustria. Next base: position 13,806,460 of record OY856390.1, read on the forward strand.
ATGTATAATGATCTTTATTTCGAACTCCAAATTAGCCTCTGTTATACTCCTATATGAGGAGAATGACGATTAAGATATGAGGGATCTTAATTCAGACGATCTCGATAACTAGTAAAATTTATGATCATTTAGGACTTTTTTCACTCAACGACCTCTGAGATATTTGCACAACAAACATAATTTTACATTGTTTTATTTAGTACTGACACAGTTCGTTGCAATCAACTTAACAAATATTTATTATTTAATCAAAATGAATAAAAAAGTTCAATAACTTATTGACAAAAAATAATACTAAAACTGCAAATGTCACATTAAGCAGTAGTCCCAAAAGCGCTTCACTGTAATCCCAAACATATACACGAGAGCACACAATATTTATATGCGAATGTACACAGTATAAATTAATACAGTAACTGAAGGCTGTTCGGAATTTTTAAGCCTATTGGTGAATCATTCAATCATTCATTGGCGGCTGACGATCTGGAGGACTTAAAAAATGTTAAAAGTTATTATTATAATTTAACTGAACAACAATTCTAAACAAAAAATTCAAGCATTTTAAGAATATAAAAACAAATTAATACATAAATAATACACGCACCTAAATTAATTTTAGAAATCTCTATATCGTATGACTTTCAGTAAACGTAAAGTGTTAGGTAAAATAAAAAAATCTTTGAGACGAGTCTCTAGGATACCAGATCACAGAAAATCAAATTAGAATTTACTGTATGTTACTCAAAACCTACGCTACGTTTCAACAAACGTAGGACGCCTCTCAGCCCGATGGAGTGATGACCTGCGCAAAGTTGCCGGTAGTGCTGGATGGGACAAGCAAGGGACTGAAGTGTATAGCGCAAACTTGGGGAGGCCTACATCCTTATGGCAAAGAAAGAATATTGACCTCAGCGGCCTGGGTCGGCCTGTCGTAAAAGGTCAAACCACCCAGCTACGTGGTAGGGCCTCAAGCCTCTCTGGATGGCGACCACCTTTGGTCTTAAGTAGTCGCCATAATAACTTTGTGTTGTGTTTCGGCATCAGTGGCCCAATCTCCTGTACCCTTATGGGACAGCACCGTGTTCGCGATGCCACTGGCGTTGCTAACACCCATAGGTGACACTCACTGCTAAATTCAGTCAGCCTGTCTGCTGTCCTACAGCAATAAAAAAAATCTAGCAGTGAACAATAGACGTCTGACGATGACTCAAAGCAAATAATTTTTTAAGTTCTCTGCTGTTATGCGACATTACTGTATATATATCTCTACTGTGACTGTGCGTAATTGTGAGACGTAGGACAGTTGGATGGTCGCGCGCAGTGAGTACGAGCCATTATTCAATTGTTATGTAAGCGGCGACGACCTAAAATTGAATCGGACTGTACTGCTGCGGGATGCAGGCTGTCGCGTGGCCCCATTTACAGCGATTTTATATGTGCTAAAAATTTCTCATACTAAATTTAAATAATAATGTATATACAATGTGTTTCGTCTCGTATAGCAAATATTTTAGGGGGTTGTTTTTGGGGTTTTTTTATTGGTAAATATTCCACTCCCCCTTCTCACACCTCATCCCTCTCGGAATGGCAGCCATTTTAATTTTGTCGTCCAACTATTTCACGTCATCTACGAAAATGACGATAATTACACAATTATCGAACCTAGAAAAATTAATTAGTTCTTAATTTGATGACAAAACAATTATCTAGCAATTATAATACAGTTTTAATGCTTATTAAAGGTATCAACGACAAAAAAAATGTTGAAAAATGATTTTAATGAAAAAAAAATGATTTTTTTCTTATTTTCTCACATAACACAAAAACTGGCGTGTTGACCTGCCTATTTTTTGTATTATACTTATAGCCCGTTATGTTCTACCTCCCTTTTACTTCGATGGGCGTTATGATTTTAGTGTTATACCAGGAAATACTTCTGCGCGTTTTTTGCCACAATATTTCGCCGTAATATATATTTTTCTTGACCAAAGATATATATAAAATATGGCCTTGCAGGGAACTGTCTAATATCTCGATCCGAAGGTGCCTTTACTATCTACTTCTTTTACTAGTGAACTAGTAAAATAATCTGCCTGATTTCTTTTATGTGTTCTTATTGCTAGCCCTATATTTACCATATTTCTGACAGGGATCATACCACCGATTATGTCAGATATATTACAAATCTAAATTCAGGTACATTTATACAAACCAGTCTAGTTTAATGTACAAGTTATAAATTATACGTGTAGAGTTACGTTAATATTTATAGCGTAGAGTATACTAAACGCTTATAAAGGGACAATCCCCCGTATCTAGGTCTGCTAAATACGAAAGTCCGTCTATTTTAAACCGCTTTCAAGGGTGCAGTATGTGTGCTAGAAAAATATATTCGAATGCATATCTGAAAACAAGTATTTTGCATAACAGTATGCCTTGTTATTACAAATAGAATTTGGCAACAAGTTGCGGAAATGTAAACTCTAAAGAGTTATAAGTGGCCGAGTAGGTTTAAAGATTAAAGAGTAATTTTAATATTTTGTAACTCCTTGTAAAGATAGAAAATAACCTGGATATATCCGATGGATAAAGGAAGCGTCTCGTATAGGTTTATCTCGAGGAAAACTGTGCCTTATCAGAGCCGTCTTGAAACTTCTGGGAAAAAACCGATACGGATATTCTCACATCCGAGTTTGCGAACTATTTTTCGCCTTATTCCCCTACTGCGAATTGATTTCCCTATTCAGCTGGGTAGCGTATGATAGTCAAGGATAGTAGCAGCGGCATATTCACTGAAACCCGGTCGTCACCTGAGCCTTTTGCTCTTTGACTCTTGATGTTTAATCATAGAATGCATCCAGGGTAAATTTCTTATAAGATCAAAAGATATCAAATCGATATGACACATTGAAACATCTATGTTTCGATGTAGTACATCAGATTGAATGATTATGATACAGCTAGCTATTTATAAACATACATGACTTAATGTCTAATGATAGTAATTTATAAAGATGCTATAAAAATCTTTAGAAATAAAAATAATATACTGCTTCATTAGTTCAAATAGTTATTATAGAATATAAATATTCGGTATTTATTTGACTGACATAAGGAATTTTCCCTTGCCTTTCGCTTTGCAACGAGTGAGTCAATAAAATATATTTCGTTGTTAGACCATAATCATATGTTCTAAAGCTTGTTATCACGTGTGTAGAATTGGAACGGGCTGGCACAAACTTGTGTGACCGGTGCTGGATGGTTGGGCACATACGGGGGCTTATTTGGTAGGGTCCTGCTACTTATTGTACAATAATTTCTCTATTTAATTAGTACTAAGCGACAAAATAAAATTATATCAGTGCCACAATGAACTAAAATGGTTTATGACCTGGTTTCATTCTTTAGATTTAATTATGAAGAAAAAATTGATAAAGTAAAAAATATATACTAATTACTTAATCATTAGATTGCATATCTGGATATATTTTAATCTATAGTTGTTAATAATATTAAATATTTTAGGGCCTATACGATATATATGTGGGAATGAAGGTGGTAATGTGGATGAATGATCGATGCAAACGAGCAGATAGAATGACTGGAAGAGATTTGGTGAATGAACGGTAAAGGTGAGCGAGTGTATGACTGGGAGATTCGATTGGGCAAGCGTACAGTGTAGATGTGTTTCTGTGTTTCTAAAATGTATTTTATTTTTAATAAACTTTTTATTTTTTCTTTAACATCTTGTTTTCCTTCACACGATCTCACATATATACAACTATAAATTTTAAAAAATTACTGGAAAATAATAAGGGGTAAAGAGAAAAACAAAAGCTTGCGATTTATTTTAATACTATTACGAATGCAAAAACAGGCAAAATGTAAAATAGAAATAAAAGTAAAGTAAATAAATAAATACTATAAAAGAAAAAACACATACCTACAGGAAAAAAAGGACGGTAGGGCGTAAAAAGTAAAAGTTCTATCACAAACTCGTCAACTCTCGATACTAGTCTGAAATAATGACTGTCGGTTTCAAGCATAATAATTAATGTCAGACTGTTCCAATTTAATTTTAATTTATTTATGTGCGAAAATTTTAATAGTTCTACAAATATTTGAGTATATTTAGTAACTTTCTATTTTCGCTACCAATCCCAGTATATAATTACAGCAAAATTTTACGCTCTAAAGATTACCTACACTGTCTCCGTAAATTCTCCGTTACTATGATAATGTTGACTATATGTATCATAATTGCAGCGTTTTGTTGAATTTTATTCCCACTTATGTTTCCAAGATTTAAGTGTTTAGATTAGAGGTACATTGAAATGGGGGGTAATGCCAAACAATCTATAATAAATGCGCGTACGCAATGGAGCGTATATTGTAATGAGCTACTGAGGCTTTGTTAAAGCCGTATTTGGATTAATAACTGAACTTGACAAGTTAAGATAGGAAGATATGAATTTGACGAACCATTGACATTACAGGGCTGGTGATTTTATATAGCGTTGTCCATTTAAATGTAACCAGATCTAGAGAATAGCTACCTCAACATATTGTCACCCAAAGAGCCATTTTTTAAAATATTACACTTTCCTTTAGTAGATGTTATTAAGAAAATAATTGTAGATAATAAGAAATAATCCGTGCCTGGACATTTCGCGGAAGAGCCGTATCCGAGAAGTCGACCTCTTACCTACTCTAAGAGACGACTAACAACTGATAAGATTTTACCATTCATGACGGTCAGACTTCAGAAGCCCTATCATTTTTCTTAAGCCCTTAGACACTAGATAACATAATTGAGTATTCAAAATTAAAAACTCTAATAACTACAATCAAATGAGATTATACGTTCAATTTCGAGCAAGCACGGAGATAGACTGACCTCTGCGGCCAGGGTCGACCTGTTGCAGGCGACTAAACAACCCAAGCTAGATGGTAGGGCTCCAAGCCCGCATGAATGACAACCACCCTTTGTTTTTAAATATACCGCCATAATTACTTTGCATTGTGTTTCGATATTAGTGACCCAGGTTTCTGGACCTACATATATGCGGACGTCGCAATCATCCATAGACGACGGTAACTGCTAAATTCTAAGTGGGGCGTCAGCCTGTCTGCTGTCCTAGAGCAATAAAAAAAAACTATACATGCAAAATGATAATGAAGGAAAACTATTACAAATACCTATATAACATCATTTGACAACTTCCGTGGCGTGACCGCTGAAATGCTTAGTACGCTTGCGGAAGTCACGTGTTAGATTCCCGTATCGCATCTGGGAGTTTATGTATAATTTGTATTTATTTACAACAGAAAAGTATATATTAAAGTTGTTTAGTATCTATAACACAAGTGCAATGCTACTTACTTTGGGACTAGATGGCGCTGTGTGAATTGTCACAACTTTTACTGGAAAAATTCTCAGAATGCTATTATTAAGTTTTAATCGCGTCGTTAATAAGCCGGATTTTATTATACTAGAGAAAGACATTAAAGAATAAAGACACAAAAAGTCCACAAATCTAAATGGAATGGGTCTAATATATACAATTGGAAAATGTCAGCAGCATATCGGATATGCCTTGACCCACTCATGGGTACGGTTATCGACTCGTGAACTTCTTGAACTGATTTGTGAACCATCTATTTATTTTCACTTGGTTTGTTTACGCGAAATTGGACAGGACGGACTTATGTATAATGCTATTTCACAAATTTATAAATAGCTATGTAATAAACTAAGATTACATCTACATAAACTATATATATAAAGAGCCATTTCTAAGCCAGAAACGTTTTCAAAACGCTGACTACAATTTAATTTTTTTTCCGTGTAGGGCCGGAGTAAGAATACTAACCCCTGCCCTGCGGTCGGCGTCGACTTGTCGATAAGGCGACAAAACAATCCTAGCAATGTGATAGGGCCCCAAGCGTCTGGATGGCGACCACCCTTGGTCTATAAGTATACCGCCATAATAACTTTGTGTTATGTTACGGCATAAGTGATCTAGGTTCTTATACCCATACAAGACAGCAGCGTGCTCGCGGTGCCTCTGGTGAGCCAGCCTGTCTGCTGTTCTACAGCAGTAAAAAAATAGCTACAAATGCTATTTGCAACCAGGGGGTCAAGCATATAGTGACACCGAAAGAAGAAATATATTGATTTTAATTTGATTTGACAATGAGAGTGGCTTATTAAATGTCCGCCTAAATATTGTTGTTGTTTATAAAAAAAAAAACTAAAGTTATCTGATGAGGGCAACAACGTGAGTCAAATATAGTATTGTCGTCAGTGGTCTGCAAACTTGTCATTCAAAAGAGCCAATTGAAATTTATTCAATGAGCCAGTTACATATGCATTGCTTTTGTAGGAGACATTATTAGCGAAATAATTGTAGATAATAAGTACCTAATATTCCGTGCCTGAACTAAACAGTTCACGAGAGCCGTAGCCGAGAAGTCAAAGAGCCGTGGGTCTAGTCTTCTGATCAGATAAAAATACAAAATTCAAGAAATGTTGTGTAATAATTGTTTAATGCAATTTAATTTCGTTTCTGTGCGAACGTCTCGTCAGCCGCTAATGGTTTTCTTGAATTCAAAATGAAAAACTAAAACAGCCTTTCTTTTCTTGCTTGCAAAATGCGGGATTGAATCCAGAGACACGACCATACCTAACAATTTGCGTAGCCACTGAGCCAGCCGGCGTTATATAATTAAGGAGTAATCTTTTTTGGACACTATAAAAAGAGAAGCCAGAAAGAAGAATTCTGATATAGAGAATTCAAACGGCTATCTAAAGTTCTTTTCATTAGTTTTAAATTTAAGATATTTTCACGGATCTTTTGTTTTGATAATTTCTTATGAAGGAATCCTTATTACTTCTATTTTTTATAATACTTATCTGCCTTTAATATTTACTATTCCCTAGACTACGAATTAATATTCAAGACACACATAGCTCTTCTTTACTGACTGATAGAATTTGAGCAAGTAATAACTCTACCAAATGAATAAAATAATCAGGCAGTTAACTGGAGTAAATAACCCGATTGACTGGTTGCAAAATGTTCCGGTTTCTGATAATTTTTTTCGCACAAGCTGACCCCTAAACGAAAGCTCATTACTTCTGACATATTTGATTTTAATATTGGATAAAGGCCTTGTTGAATGCTAATTTGTAGGGTGTTTGAGAATGTCTGTTATTTTATTATTATAGTAATATCAGTATGGGCATTAACAATTATGGTACAAAGCAATACAAAGCTATGTGGTAGGACTCCAAGCCCATCTGGATGGCAACCACCCTTGGTCAATGTATAGTATGTCGCCATAATAACCTTGTGTTGTGTTCCGGCATTAGTGACCCAGGTTCCTATACCCTTATGGGAAAGTAGCGTGTTTGCGATGCCAGGGGTACGGCAAACATCTATAGGCAACGGTAACTGCTTAGTATTGAATAGGCCGCTAGCCTGTCTGCTGTTCATCAGCAATAATAAAAATTATAGACGGGGATAGCTGTATATATAGATGTACCTATATATGCTTTAAAATATAACTTTATAAAAAAATTTTTTATTTAAAGTAAATTATATGTTTTGCATTATTTAAATGCTGATTTCCAGTCTCAGGTGTGTTTACAGAGACTATAATTGAAGGTTTAGTCTATAGCAGTACGGAGGTGTATAACAGTCCCCATGACCGGGCTCGGACTCCTCCTAGAGTGAACGGACTCTATACCTACCACTCTTGTCCTAAAATTGGCGAGTTACGCATACCGCCCATCTTGAAATGCAGGTTTGTTAGTTAGTTAAGTATTTTCTTTCAATGTCACGGTAGGTCGCAATTAATATGCATATTAGCTGACCCGGCAAACGTTGGTATATCATATAATTTTTTGGCATTTCCGTAATATCTATAAATCTTATATAAGGGAAATACCACTAATCACGGTATCTCCAAAACTATACACGCGATTACTCATTTAACGATGTAGATGCTCACTAAGAACATATTTTAGGGAAATTTTATCCAAAATGTAATTTAACTTATAGGACAGAAAAACGTTTGCCGAATTAATACATAGATTCATCATCATCATCTAAGCGTTGTATCCCAGTTGCAACCTAAGGTTCCGTTTCGGTGCCCGAGGTCCGCTTTCCGACTTTTTCTACTGCACTTCGCACGGTCTTCAGCATCCCTGGTAGTGAGCCAATTGGCACGCATATCACCCTTTACGACGTCAAGCCAGCACTTTTTGGGTCTACCCCTCCTGCCGGGGCCCGGCGAAAGCATCCGGTTGCCGTAAAACGTGGCCAATTTATCTGCAATGTCACGGACATGAAGATTGCCGCGAATGCGGGAGTTCCTAAAGCGGTCCTTCCGCGTCACTCCACACATCCCCCGCAGCATATTCATCTCCGTGAGACGCAATTCTTGCTTGTGTTGCTCTAACACCGGCCACGCTTCATAGCCGTATAAAAGGACAGGCATAAAGAATTAATACATAGATTAGTCGAGAAAACTGCCTAAACGGCGACATCACGTGAATCCATAAACATTTCCACCCATAACCTCTAAAACAACAGTTTCCGTCTCATTGATATAATTCTCTTACTTATATTATAGTTTCTGCAAATCACAAGACCCGATGTCTCGAAAATAAGTTGCCTCTTAAATAGTTTAGATACCAGTCCTAATCAAATGTAATTCCCTGACTTGACCACATTTTCGAATATGATATTGACTGTTCTGTAAGAAGCGGAAGCATATCTAGTACCAAGAATTTCTATCAGGTTTTCTTCAAGTATTTTTCTTTAATTAACGATCACTGGACCAGTTAATCATTAAACTAGAGGAGCGTTATAAAAATAGTTAGCAACTGTGATTGCCACACCGAACGCTATCGTTTTAGATCGTAGATCTAGATTGGACTGTACTACAGCTACAGAAACAGATTGAAAGATTTAAATGGCTGACGAACAGTTGTGCCAAAAACCTCGTTCGTATTGTAACTTCAATCAATTTTTTTTTATTGCTGAGGAACAGCAGGCAGGCTGAGGGTCCACTTAATATTTACCATCGCCTATGGATGCTTGCGACGCCAGGGGCATCGCGAAATCGCTGCTAGGCCATAGAGGCACAGGAACCTGGATCACTAATATCGGAACTCAACACAAGGTTAATATGGCGGCGATGGTTGACATCCAGACGGGCTTAGGGCACTACCACGTAGTTAGGGTTGTTTTCTGACCTTGTAGGACAGACCGACACCGGCCGCAAAGGTTAGTATTCTTTATCTGCCCCGGCACGGAGAACATTTTAGTTTATTTTAATCAATAAATAAAGGCAAAACAATATAATACATAAAAAGTAGTAGCCAAATAAAATTATACTCGGAGACTAATACAGAGGTCTCCGGTTCAAATCCCACCATGACATGGATAATAATAAGTTTATTTGCAAAATATACAGTAATCTATACATAAAATATGGCTTCTGAGCTAGACCAAAGTATGTTACAGAAGCCATTGCAGGTACCGACGGTGAATAAAAACATTGTGAGGAAATTTGCACATCCCCGGTATGTGTAACCAATCTTAGATAAGTGTGGCGGGTATACCATCGGGTCCCTACAGGGGAAGTCCGATCGCAGCAGTGAAACGTCACAGGCTATTATTAAAAAATTAAAAGTAAATTTTATGTTTCATTTATTTAGTGAAAATGATAAAGTCCGAAATGATGACAGCGATAAAAATAGAATACTTTACCGGCACGCTATGATGGCGGTTTTGACGTTTGTCCACTCATGAAGTTTCGTATTAATTATTAATTAATTACATTTGAAGGAGCAAATTGGTGTTTTTTATTGTCAATAGCGACGTGCAGTTATTGACAATAAAGAACAGCAATTTGCTCCTTCAAATGTAATTACTAATTAATACGAAACTTCATGGAGTGGACAAACGTCAAAACGGCCATCATAGCGTGCCGGTAGCATAATCACGTTTGGCAATATATGTCCGTGTAAGAGCGGAATAAGAAAATTGATCTCTAAGGCCGGGAACAGCCCGTCGTAAGGGGAAAAAACAGAACCCTAGTAGGGCTCCAAGTCTGACCGAATTACAAGCACTCCTGGTTTCTAAATATTCTTCCTGCCCTTATCCCAAACTATGTGGAGTCGGCACAACATGTTCTCTCCTTTCAATCTCCTCTATTAGCCGTCATCTGAACATTTACACCTTTTTTAACCATATCATCTGGTTTCTAAATACACCGCCATAATAACCTTGAGTTTCGACATTTGTGCTATTCCACGATAATAAATTAAATTTTTAATTTAGCTTACTTATGAATATGTAGCAGATTTGTTATAGAAAATGTTTATCTGACGCCGACGGATATATCCTTCGTATCAAACAACCGACTAAGTGGAGAAAGTTGAATGGAATCACGCAATTCTTATACTCCAAGTGAACAATTTATGAATTAGCGCAGTAGGCAGAGAGCACGCGTTATCGCCAACTTCCAGATATACTTGTTATTGCAATACAATTAATAGATTAAATAAAATTTTACATTTTATGACGAATACATACATTAATAAACAAGTATTCGAAGCTGGAGACGACTGAAGACGTAATGTATGTAGTACTGGGACAATTCACATTCACACAGTGCCATATTGTCCCTAAGTAACAACAATTGCGCTATTGGTACTAGATACCGGATATACTACATATACTACATTTTATAAATAAATATATTATACATAAACAGACGGGAATCGAACCCGCAAGAGTACCGAAGTGTGTTAGCCTAAGAAAAAAATCTACTAAACTTGTAGAAAGTTTTGTTTCCAACAACAACTATGGCTATACATACATATGCAGTGTAAACTCTATTTCGTAAACTTCTATTTAACGAAAAACTCTTTAAAACGTAGTAATCGCAAATGTTCGCTTAATTTGCATTTATACCCTTGTACTGAACCCACTATATCCCAAGATATGAATAAAATACAACGAAAAATACAAGTATAATATTGGAATAGTAAAAACTGACAAACAAAAATAACTAATTATAACATTGTTAAGTATGTTTTTTCATTTCATTTATATTAGTCAAAATTAAAACTTATTTATTCATAAACTTATAATTTTTTCCAAAATGAAAACTCTTTTCAACACAAAAATAACTGCTCTCTTCAATTGCGCAATATAGAATTTACACTGTATATTACAAAATATGAAGTAAAAACATTTTTGATAAAATGAACACAATAGACGGATAGATAGCGTGGTAGCCAAATAAAATAAACGAATCGCACGAATGAGTTGTATCGCTTATATCTAAATTCAATATAGCTATATCTATTATATTTTCTAAAGAAAGAAAGAAAACATTTTATTTAGGACCCATAATACTCACATAAACATTAATAATCCACTTAGAAAACTGTCCAGCTCAGCATATGCTGATTTTAGATATAAAGTCAGCGATGGTCTTCCGCTAGCCCCGTGGAGTAATGTTACGGACAAACGTGAAACTTTTAAAAGTTCAATAACAAAATGGCATAGAAAAGTCAACATAACACATGATTAAATAATATTAAAGATATTAATTGCAGTTTAAACTTCACCTCAAAAATAACTATTTAAACATATTACATCTTGAAAAACATTTCTAAAATAACTACATCTTTAAAAACATATCTTTATACTTTACAAGAGATTCATTTAAAATTAAGTGTGATGATCTCTCTGGTGCAACGGCTCTCGTACGCCGGAACGCGCGCAGGGATCGTTTTCTCCTTGAATCTGGATGTTTTTTTATATAATACTAGCTGTGACCGCGACTCCGTCCGCGTGGAATAGTGACCTTATCACTAAGAGGTATGAAAAATAGATGTTGGCCGATTCTCAGACCTACTCAATATGCTCACAAAATTTCATGAGAATCGGTCAAGCCGTTTCGGAGGAGTACGGGAACGAACATTGTGACACGAGAATTTTATATATAAGATATTGTATCTGGTACCAGCACAAGAGCTCTGCCGCTTACTTTGGGAGCAGATGGCGCTGGATATGGTCACAATAAATTTATTAAAAGACACCGAAATATAAAATCGTGATTACTTATTAATAGCACACATTGCTTGCGGTTTTATTTTCAGGACTGGGGGTTCAGGTGGCTGTCACCACTTTATATTTCAATCTACATCCATATTTTGTTAATGTTTTTTTGGATGGGATAAAAAAATCCTGACACTGACTAATTATGTGCGCAAAAGTTCAGCTCCGTAACAATACTCAGCAAATATTTTCTGCAAGTACCTACAAGCTTTTGATGCAGTCAGTATGAAACGCCAGCAAAAACATGAATGAGTGATAAAGAAGTGGCTGACTTCGCATGTGATTAGAAGATTATTCTAGAACAAACATATTTATATTTGAATATAACACTGTGTTCTTAGTTAAATTAAAAATTAGTTGAGTTTAAAAAGCAATATAATTGTTTTATTAAAATACACAATAATTTTAACAAAATACACTACAAATAAAGATTAATTTCATATATTAAAATTAAAAATTATAAAAATATTGAAAGTTAGGCCAAAAATAATGCCTAGAATGTTTGTATATCACTTAAGAGTTTATCGACGTCGCATCGATACAATGTGACATTTATTATTGATATTAAAAATGAAAATGTAAATTCCATGCTTGCATTACGCAATGTATTGAGAAAAAAGGTTATGTGCTGAGAGATCTTTTTAGCAGTTACTGTCGCCCATGGATGTTTGAGACGCCAGGAACTCCGCAACACGTTTTTATCCGTGCAGGGGCGGAGAAAGAATACTAACCTCTGTGGCCGGGGTCAGCCTGTCGTAAAAGGCGACAATACAACCTACCCTAGCTACGTGATAGGGCCTCAAGCCCGTCTGGATGGCGACCACCTTTGGCCTTAAGTATGCCGTCATAATAACCTTGTGTTGTGTTCCGGCATTAGTGACCCAAGTTCCTGTACCCTTATGGGACAGCAGCGTGTTCGCGATGCCACTGGCATTACAAACACTTATAGGCGACGGTAACTCTAAATTCTAAGCGAGCCGTCAGCCTGTCTGCTGTCCTACAGCAAAAAAAAAAACACGCTGCTATCCGCATATGGGTACTCGAACCTGGGTCACTAATGCCGGAACACAAGATTATTATGGTGGCATGCTTAACCAACCACTTATCTAGGATTGTTTTATCGCCGTTTAAGACAGGCCAACCTCGACCGCAGGCGTTGGTATTTTTACTACGCCCCTGCACGGAGCTTTTGTGCCGCGGCGATCCTCAAAGTAGTAAAGTTTAATACATATGTTTTTAAATCCATTAACAAAACTCTTAAAACTATTATTTAGATATATGATAAAAAAAACTTGATAGAGACCAAACGTCAATTACGCAAATATATTCAATCCAACCAGTTTATTGTGTCCTACTTTTCTAAGCCATCTGGATTCTGATAAGAGGTGCTTAAACATTTTCCAACATCATTCACAGACGTTTCAACGGGTTTGTTTAGGTTATTATTACCTTCATTTGGAATAATAACATTTTTTCACATTACACGTGCGCTGGTTTCTAAGAGACTATGATAACATTTGGAATTTTTCCAAGACATGGCTATAACAGAGTTGAAATTAAAAAAAGTCCGGAATATGATTTGAATGTTTTATAGTAAAACATTTTCATTAGCATTAGATTTTCAGTTTGGCTTTGTGGGGGGGGGGGGGGGGGGGTTACAAGCCCGTCTGGAAGTCAACCATCTTTGGTTTTTAAATATGTCACCATAATAACCTTGTGTTATGTTCCAGAATACGTGACAAAGGGTGCAGTTGTCCTACACGGACGGCAGCGTGTTTGCAAAGCAACCGTCGCAGACATACATAGGCGACGGTAACTGCTTGAAATTAAAATAATAACATATCTAAGTGATCACTGAAAAGGTAATTAAAACCGATGCAACACCTTTTAGTATATTCTAAACCAGGCAAACTATCAAAACATCCAGACCATTGTATCGGAATTTATCAGGAATTAATAAGGAACAACATTGAGAGAGATGGATCCGACAATGTTTAAGACTCTAGACTTCAATAATATACAGTGATATGGTAATATTATTTCAAGTTATGTATCATCATCATCATCATTTCAGCCGGAAGACGCCCACTGCTGGACAAAGGCCTCCCCCAAAGATCTCCACGATGATCGGTCCTGCGCTGCCCTCATCCAGCCTATTCCGGCGATCTTGACCAGATCATCGGTCCATCTTGTGGGGGGCCTACTAACATTGCGTCTTCCAGTACGCGGTCGCCATTCGAGGACTTTTCTGCCCCAACGGCCATCAGTCCTTTGAGCTATGTGCCCAGCCCACTGCCACTTCAGTTTTGCAATCATCCGGGCTATGTCGGTGACTTTGGTTCTTGACGTAGTCGCTAACTAAGGGCCTTATGAGAAAGCTCATGGTCGCTCAGAGGGCAATGGAGAGGGCTATGCTCGGAGTTTCCCTGCGAGATCGAATCAGAAATGAGGAGATTCGCAGGAGAACCAAGTTATGTATGACAATTAAGATTTAAGACTACGACAATACAGACAAGGAAATAATGAAAATGGACCCCAGATGCGGAAATGAAAACAATAGGGTTAAAACGTGACACGTCAAAATAACATCAGATTAATAATTATTGAAAAGATGAGGACAGGAAACTAATGTACGATTAGTATTGATGAATAGAAATTGCAATCAGCGGAGATATTGAGTAAATATAATAGAATACATTATAAATTTAGTAAATCTGTTAGTTCGTAGTGCTCCAAGTTGTCAGAATGGCAACCACCTCTGATTCCTAAATATGCCTTGTGTTCCTGCATAAGTGAGCCAGGTTCCAATACCACTGAACGGACGGCAGTGTTTTAGCAAAATACTAACTACTAAGTGGGCCATTAGCATGCCTGCTGTTCCGAAGCAATAAAAAAAACCTAAAAGCTAAATTAGCACAAATGTATACAAGTAAAAAACTAGGAAAATTATAACATGATTGTATCAAAGATTATTAAAGAAGTTTAAAATGCTCCTACTTTAGGTGCATATAATAATGTATGGTATTAGAAGATTAGGTTTCCTCGCACCATTAAAGGATCATAAAAACGACAAATTGTTTACTACTTTTGTATATTTTTTTTTTGTTATTGCAGCAGACAGGCTGACGGCCCGCTTAGAATTTAGCAGTTACAGTTGCCTATAGGTGTTTGCAACGCTAGTGGCATCGCGAACATGCTGCTGTCTCATAAGGATACAGGAACTTGGGTCACTAATGCCGGAACACAACACAAGGTTATTATGGTGGCATACTTAAGACCTAAGGTGGTCGCCATCCAGACAGGCTTGAGGCCCTACCACGTAGCTAACGTGGGTTGTTTTGTCGCCTTCTACGACAGGGCGACCCCGGACGCAGACGTTAGTATTCTTTCTCCGCCCCTGCACGGATAAAAAAAAGGCCTATCCAATAATCAATGGCTTCTATAAAAACGAAATTGAGGCACAGTTTCTTGTGATTCAAGAAAGTAGATGAAGTGGATATAAAACTCCAAAATGCTTTAAAGGCGAATAACATTAGAATAATTCAAGATATTAAGTTTTAATGAAAATTCCTTCTTATTATAAAATTTAATTCATAGTGGAGGTAGATGTATGTAATCCTATTAGCATAAATGCCACAAGGTTAATAACATATGTAATTTAGGTACATGTTTAGCTCTTACTTGATTATTATGCAGATAAATGTGCGAGGAATGTTTTCTTTGAATGAATCTTAAAGATTATCCATACTAATATTACAAATGCGAAAGTAACTCTGTCTGTCTGTCTGTCTGTCTGTCTGTTCCTCTTTCACGCCTAAACGGCTGAACGGATTTTGATGAAATTTGGTATGGTGATAGATGATAACCTAGAAATGGTCATAGGCTATAAATAATCACGCCATCGTTCTTAGGGGGTAGGCAGTAGGCAGATAACTAAATTGAGTTAGTGATTTTTTGTGCTTATCCGGTATCTATGAGAATCGGCCAACATCTATTTTTCATCCCCCTAAATGTTAGGGGTGACCCACCCCCAAAAATTTTTTTTTAATTTTTTGACATTTTATTATTTATATGGCAGAACAACGTTTGCCGGGTCAGCTAGTAATTATAATAATACTAAAGTTTGTACTATACCGTGGTGCTAGGTATAAAAGCGAATATCAATATTTAGATGTAATGATGTGTGTGAAAAACGCAAAAATTTGGTACTTGCCGTCTCCATCCTCCATTTCCTATATGTGTGCTGCTAGTTCACAGATAGGAAAGTAAAAGAATCATCCAGTTTTCTTTAACGGACTTGGGGATCAGACGGCAGTTGTGTTAAAGTATAAGAACAATAATTGTTTTAGTTATTTTACCTATATCATCTATATTTTTATTTTATTTGGAAAACAAAGAGTGAAGAATTGCTAAATCTAAAACACTTTAATGTGTCTTCGCAAGTATTTAACATTATATATGAAATAAACACATATGTTAAATTTAAGTAATGTAAATAGTAAATTAATATATGTTAAGAAAAGTTTATATTATTAATTACTTGCAAACCAACTTTTGGACATGAAAGACAGAAACGATCTTGGAGATGTATTAAATAAATCAAAGTAAGAATCATTGGCTACTGATCTATTAACTATTCTAGAGGATCTTATAAATAATGAGTTCTGTCTATAGTTGGTGGAACAGTGGGGAACAGCGAGGTATTATGGTCATCCGAACGACCTTGCCGGTACATTTAAATTAATTTTGCTAAGAAGTGGACAATCAACATTATATTGTGTTAATTTAATTAATTGTACAATATGTACTACTGTAACTTTGCCCAGCTATGTACATATTACGGTTACGGAAGAAGAGAAGGAGAGACCAGACGTGGACTTAAATTCTGTAAATCCATATTAATCCCAATTTAATACATTGTACTCACTGTTTAACAATCGAAGTAAATAAAATGTACACCAACCAAACTCATTATAGAAAATTTACTACGGATTCAGAATTTTAGAAAGATTATTTTTCTCAGGGCTAAAATTAATTATGAAAGTAGATAGAAATATTAAAAAAGACGATGACGGTTGAACACAAACACGCGATACCTCCCGACATATTATAACAATAAAATAAAAAATTTATTTCGTTATTCTTTCAACTGTAAATATTTTTTTCTGAACCATTTTATTGATATGCCTATTTCAAAGCGAGTACGGTTCATAACGAGTGAAATGCTTTATGGCTAACCTTGGCAATTTTTGAGGCCAATGAGCCTTAGTAAAGAGATATATTTTGATGATTTAAAACTAATCCGTAATCTTTTTTATATTAAATTAGATATTGCCAATAAGGTTTTATTCTCGATTGCAACTAATCTCAAGATACGATTATCACTATTGTCAGATATATAACATTTCTGCCCATTATTTTGAATTAGAGGCGTTCTGTGATATTTTAATTTAGTTAGACATAAAATAGATGAGAGATGTGACTAAAATATATTTTAGATGAGGTAATTGTAGTCTAATAAGAATGTCATAGTGAAGAAAATCAAAACCATTTCTTTGCTAGCTAAAGGGGTAATAGAAAAACATTTAAAAAAAATTAGATGATTAGATTTGTCATTTTATCAATTCGGTTCGACTATTACTCTAATTAAGTTCATTATCAAGACAGAAGACTTCAAACAGTTTCTCTTATCCGTAGTGATCTTAGGAACGAAGACTAACAGCTGCACATTATCGAGTGGACTATGCTGATATTATTTATAGAAGATGTAGTGATGAGGCTGACAGTGAACAAAGATTGTTTAACGACTGATATTTGTCACAACACTAATTTTAGAGCCTATCACAAACATCTAGTGATTTAAAAGTTATGATGTCACACATGCGTTACTATGTAATAATGATGAGCGGTGGAAATTATTAACTTGAAAGAAACCAAATGTGGCGGTTTTATCTGGATTATGTATAAATGAATGAATCATCTGACAATCAGATGACGACCTCGGTGGCGTAACGGATAACGCACTTCGGTACGCTTGCGGAGGTCACGGGTTCGATTCCCGTCTCGCGTCTGGGTGTTTATGTATAATATGTATTTATTTACAAAAAAAAAAGTATATAAGTAGTATATCAGTTGTCTAGTACCCATAACACAAGTGCTATGCTACTTAGTTTGGGACTAGACGGCGCTGTGTGAATTGTCACAAAAATATATAAATATAATATATCTAATGGTTTCAATAGGAAAGCGAGAAACACAAGAATTCAGGCATTAAATTGATTATAGCGTAGTGGGAATGCTGACTCCTGCAGTCAGAACCGGCTTGGCGTATAAAGCGATAACATAACCCTAGCTAGGTGATAGGACATAATAACCTTGTGTTGTGTACCGGCATACGTGCTACAGGTTTCTTTACGCGGTTGGCAGCGTGTTAGTGTCAGCCCTGGCGTCGCAAACATCCATTGGCGACGGTAATTGCTTACTATTAAGTGGGCCATCAGCCTGTTTGCTGTTCTACAACAAAATAAAAATGAATCCACCTTTCTCTTTCAACTTACATATAGGCGAGGACTGCGTATAGCAACGGAACTTTAAAGGCCCTTATCGTTACGAAAAGGAATTATTTTTAAAATATTCCAGACTCAATATATAATCATAAATATACCTAGTCAGGTCATAAGTATTGTCACACAGTAAAAACTTTTCTTTTAGAATGCTGGCCACAAAAAAGTTTATTGAATTCGAATTTCGAATTGTTCATGAAAATAAAAAAGGTATACTTTTAGAATTTTACTCATTTTTAAATATGGAGTGGACGCTTAAAGAAGACCGTGTTGCAGTTATTGCGTTGCATCGTTGCAGTTACGCGCCAATTCAAATTTTTAACATACTGAAAAATTTGAATATAACCAAAAGATTCGTTTATCGTACCATCAAACGATACAATGAAGACTCTAGTGTAGATGACAGGTCAAGAAGTGGTCGCCCTCGGTCTGTTAGGACTCCAGCAGTGATAAAAGCTGTGAAGGCACGAATTCAAAGAAATCCCAAACGTAAGCAGAAACTGTTGGCCCTTCAGATGGGGTTAAGCAGAACCACGGTGAAAAGGGTGTTAAATGAAGACTTAGGGCTTCGGGCATATCGAAGAAAAACAGGACATCGTTTGAATGCTCGTCTAATGGACCTGAGACTGAAGAGATGCCGCGCTTTGTTGAAGCGGTACGCGAGAAAAAAATATCGGGAAATTCTTTTTTCGGATGAAAAAATGTTTACCGTAGAAGAGAGCTACAACAAACAAAATGATAAGGTGTACGCACACAGTAGTGAAGAAGCGAGCAACCGTATTCCGCGTGTCCAACGAGGTCATTTTCCATCCTCGCTCATGGTATGGTTGGGAGTTTCTTATTGGAGCTTAACAGAGGTACATTTTTGTGAGAAAGGTGTAAAAACGAATGCTGTTGTGTATCAAAATACAGTCCTGACGAACCTTGTGGAACCTGTTTCTCATACCATGTTCAATAACAGGCACTGGGTATTCCAACAAGATTCGGCGCCAGCTCATAGAGCGAAGAGGACACAAGACTGGCTGGCGGTGCGTGAAATCAACTTCATCCGGCACGAAGACTGGCCCTCCTCCAGTCCAGATTTGAATCCGTTAGATTACAAGATATGGCAACACTTGGAGGAAAAGGCGTGCTCAAAGTCTCATCCCAATTTGGAGTCACTCAAGACATCCTTGATTAAGGCAGCCGCCGATATTGACATGGACCTCGTTCGTGCTGCGATAGACGACTGGCCGCGCAGATTGAAGGCCTGTATTCAAAATCACGGAGGTCATTTTGAATAAACTTTAATGTCATAAGAATCTATGTTTTGTTAAGTTCATTTTGGTATATGAATGGTTACATAATGAATAAACTTGTTACAATTATTTTACATTAAACATGTGACAGAATTTATGACCTGACTAGGTATATCAATTAAATCATTAATTGCTAAAGTATGTAGAACATTTCCACACACGCAACAGTTATTTGGGTTTTATGTTTGCAATATCCTTGTCTAAAAATACATCTGTTGACCACGTCTTCCATTATATAATGTCTAATCTGAAACCATGTGACGTGTTAATGACTCCCTTGAACTCGGAAGTAGTTTCACCTATTTATAGATCAGAGATGCGACACGACATATGGTGTCACAATTGCAATGGATAAGGTAACACTGGAAAAAGTTAATAAAAAATAGTCTTCATATTAATTGCATAAATAAAGCATCCCTTTCGCTTCTTTCCCTTTCTTTCCACTTACTACGATCCTTACATATTTGTTTCGCTTCGTCCACTTTCATTATTCCCTTCATACATGCCCTTCGGTTTAGGGTACTCTTGACCTGGCCTTTTTTCAAGACGTCCCTGATCTAGTCTCGAAACGTCCGCCTAGTCGTCGTCAATCGTTCTTCATTCATTCTCTCAACATGGCCAAACCATCTCAGCACACCTTTCTCAATTTTTGTCACTACATCTTCTTTCAGACCACAACGTTGTCTTATCTCACTATTTCTTATCCTGTCACTCAGTTTAACTCCTAACATACTTCTTAACGCTCTCATAAATATAGTCGGGACAAAAATCGCGCCTGTGATCTTCGCCATGAAAGCCACACATCGTTAATTACCAATTCAAACAAAATCAAATATAGCAGTTACTAGAGCCTAAAGTGACATCTTCCAATCAATATATTGTCAAGCAATATAGAAAAAAATTAAGTGGCCATATCAGCTAAGAAGTTAGGCGCGCAGAAGATTGCCGTGGTAATACTGAATAGACAGTTCTTGACCTTAGTAGACCTTTCGCTCTTAAGATTTATAACTGGGACAAAATATTATAATAAGTCATTATATTATTTTTATAAAAAAGAACTATAACTCGATGGATATACTTTCATAAACATCTTTACCTCAAACTAGATAATAAATAGCCATAATAAAGCGATCTACTTTTGTATAGTTATATCCGTGCAGAGGCGGAGAAAGAATACTAACCTCTGCGGCCGGGGTCGGCCTGTCGTAAAAGGCGACAAAACAACCCACCCTACCTACGTGGTAGGAACTCGAGCCCGCCTGGATGGCGAGCACCTTTGGTCTTAAGTATGCCGCCATAATTACCTTGTGTTGTGTTCCGGCACTAATGACCCAAGTACCTGTACTCTTATGTGACAGCAGCGTGTTCGCGATGCCACAGGCGTTGTAAAGATCCATAGGCGATGGTAACTGCTAAATTCTAAGCAGACCGTCAGCCTGTCTGCTGTCATACAGCAATAATAAAAAGGCACAGAGCAACGCATTATTGAAGATGCATCAACCGTCAGTAATGTTAATATAAATAAATACCATGTGTATTTATTTAAATACCATTTCCCGAAACCTGAACTATTAAGTAACATAATAATTAAATAGCGATTTATCACAAGCGTTCTCTAAGCAGCCGTATCATATAAAGGAATTTTTGGTCATCTGAATTAAGGTTAATGGAGTTGGTGAAGTGAGATAATACATTATACGTGCTGTTTGGATGCTCCGTCGTAAAGACGATTTAGTTAAAGAATTTGAAGCTGTTGTAAGAAGAAATTGAAAGAATATTGACCTCTGCGGCCGGGGTCGGCCTGACGTAAACTAAACATTCCCAGCTCTAGGTAGGGCTCCATTCCCGTCTGGATGGCGACCACCGCTAGTTTTTATAAATATACCGCCATAATAACCTCGTGCTGTGTTCTGGCATAAGTGATCAGGTTCCAATATCATTACACAGATAGCAGCATGTTAGCGATGCCCATGGTGTTGCAAACACCCATGGGCGGCGGTTACTGCTGAATTATAAGTGGGCCGTCACCCTGTCTGTTGTCCTGCAGGAATTAAAAAAAAACATCTCAACTAGCTTTCAAAACTTTTGTTTAATATTTTGAAACCGTTGCTTACAGAGTTAAGATTACAGGTAATGTGTATTGAGTAGTAGATACACTTGGTAACTTAGTGGTATTACACCCGGTAACCAATATAGAGGTTTCGGGGTCGCATCCCATGGTGGCATGTACAGCTAAAGCAGTTTTTTTGTCATGTACCAATTGTGTAGGAAAATATCGTGAAAAACCCGCCAATCTGCCTTGGACAAGCGTAGTGGGTATA
Source organism: Malacosoma neustria (assembly GCA_963693495.1). NCBI lineage: Eukaryota > Metazoa > Arthropoda > Insecta > Lepidoptera > Lasiocampidae > Malacosoma > Malacosoma neustria. Next base: position 13,828,788 of record OY856390.1, read on the forward strand.
CCGCCCTGTTCCTCTCGGAGAGCGGGAGCCCAGGAGTAGGACGTTATGGGCTGTTATTTATTTATTGAGTGTTTGATGGAGCGCTGGATGAGAAAATTTCCATAAAACTATGACACTTAACTTGACACTGGCAAGTTCGCAAGCCACGACATGCCAAAAAAAGACAAAAAAAAAAACTATGACAATTTAATGCCAGCAGTTTGTTTAACGTATTTATTTATGATGGAAGAGGAAATTATTAGGTCTTCCGCTATAAATACCAACGCAACTATAAATATTTAAGCAGCTTCGTCCAGTGAAATAAAGATGAAATCAAATGAAGGAATATTAATATTTTTATATTTATTATTGAATGAAACTAATAATACATGTATATCGGTACAAAATTGTACGATTATTGGAGACACTTAACAGTGGTTTAAAAACTAAGATACTATGCCATAAATTTCACTAGAAAAACAAATTCTTACTAAATAAATGCATACTTAACGCCTGTTAACCACGTTCAACGGTATCGATGTCATAATAGCTTATGCATAAAGTTATTTGTTTGTAAAAGCCGATTGTCGTACTAATAGATCTTTCACACGTTTTAATGCATATTTATATGGAATTTTACCGGTTTTCGGTTACCCATCATGGAGATAGAGAAAAAAAATTGATTTAATTTTTTGAAAAAAAAATATTGATTTAATTTTTATAATTGTTTTTTTCTGTCATCTGTGTAAAGATTGAAGAATTATTTAGATTAAGAAGATTAATAATTAGAATTCGGTTTTGGAATCGATTAGATTTGAATTTATGTTAAAGAATTGTAAGTTTTGTTGACTACGGTTTACAAATTGTAATCATTCTCGAAGAAAGCTACGTGGTAGGGCCCCAAACCCATCTGGATGGCAACCACCTTTGGTCTTAAGTATGCCGCCATAATAACCTTGTGTTGTGTTCCGGCATTAGTGACCCAAGTTCCTGTACCCTTATGGGACAGCAGCGTGTTCGCGATGCCACTGGCGTTGCAAACACTTATAGACGAGGGTAACTGCTAAATTCTAAGCGGGCCGTTAGCCTGTCTGCTGTCCTATAGCAATAAAAAAAAGAAATAATAAAGTAATGAAAAGGGAGCAAATTAATAAAGGTTAGGAAAGTACAGATAGCAAGCAAGAGAGTGATGATAAAATTAAGAAAAGCCTAAAGAACCTCCGCAATTAGTAACCAGTAGTAGTTAGAGAGCAATGGAGAGGGCTATGCTCGGAGTTTCCCTGCGAGATCGAATCAGAAATGAGGAGATTCGCAGGAGAACCAAAGTAACCGACATAGCCCGGATGATTGCAAAACTGAAGTGGCAGTGGGCTGGGCACATAGCTCGAAGGACTGATGGCCGTTGGGGCAGAAAAGTCCTCGAATGGCGACCGCGTACCGGAAGACGCAGTGTTGGTAGGCCCCCCACAAGATGGACCGATGATCTGGTCAAGATCGCCGGGATAGGTTGGATGAGGGCAGCGCAGGACCGATCATCGTGGAGATCTTTGGGGGAGGCCTTTGTCCAGCAGTGGGCGTCTTCCGGCTGAAATGAATGAGGTCACTAATTAATTTCATGAAACGGTTCATCGGCCAAGCTACCAGGATATTTTCTAGTAATTAAATAAAAAAAATATATTTCGATATAAAATCTTACAGATCACTTATTGAATGTAAAAAAGCTACGACGCTTCTAATACAAAACGCTGGATAGGGCAAAAACAGCGAAACCAACGTCCTAGGGAATTTTTTCAGTAATATCTATATTTTTTTATTCAGTAGGTATAACTTTTGTTACTAAATTATAATTAGATAGTCTCATAGTCTACATAACGACTCTCCCGTGCGCAGGGGGACTCGTTAAGAAGTTTTTTTACTGAGAAAAAAATGGCGATGACGAATACAAGACATCACCAAGGAATTAAAGTTTAGGACTTTCCTTCAGGTTTAATTAGTTGGATAGCAAGGTCTTCTATTATAGGAGACAAACTTTGTTGCTATTTATTAATTAATAAAAATAAGATCATCATGTGCGTGACAGTAAAAACCAGACACTTAATCTTTTACAACATAAAAAATATTAAATTCACACATTAATAAACCAATATAAAACTAATGGATTTCGATATGATATGAGTTATTCACGCTGGTATTTAACTAGTTTTTAACGTATACATATATTTGTCTAACTTATAATATATTAAATCACTTTGGTGGAATGTAAACTAATAAAATAATTTTACGATAAGTAATAACATATTATTTTTCATAAATTCTGATTATTCATGGATATGATATAATTTGAGTTTCAAAGACGATAAATCACTCTTTAGTTCTCAACAAAGGTAGGGGGACATTGTTTGACTTTCCGATGATGATATTAATTTATCCCTAATGGGAAAGGCAAAGACTTTAGTCCATACAGCCGGGTCTTGTTCTTGGTTGTTTGACTTTCCTTTCTGATCCGAATACATTATTAGTTTTGGTTTGCTCCTATAAAAACAAATATTTGACAGTTAAGAGCATTTTTCTGTACAAAAATGACGTGAGATATATTTTTATTGTGGCATGGTTATACCGATTTTCTAAACTAAAAAAAAACTAGGGCTGTGTACTACGACATTATTAATACGTAAAAAAACGGTAATCAATCATTCGGTAACTTCCGCCGTCCGTTCGGCTCGATATCTCAAACGGGGCAACAGATAAGTAATAAGACCGGCATTATCGCACAATGTGGACTATCATCAGTATCAAGACATAATCAAATCAGTGCGTGTAGTGATGGAAATATACATGCTTTACACGGCTATAAGTTTTATAGATTTAATTTTTATATAACGATTGGTTTTTATGTACATTTTTTAAATACAACACTATTATTTTCAAGTACATAATTATAGCTCTCTACTTCTAATTGAATAAATTGTCATAATATTTTTATGCCTTATGTTACACAACAAACTATTTGATAAAAATCGTTCTTACTCCTCTTCTTATTTGAAGGTTGAGGAATCGGACTGCAGTTATTTGTAGAAACCAAAATCAGCCACATTCAACCTTTTCCTTATGCCTTATTGATCAAACAAGGAAGGCTAACAGATGAGGGTGTAAGAAGATGTTACACCGGATTCCACATAATCTGGAATGAGCACAGGAAGAAATAAATCTTGGCAGTTTTATGGTAAATAGTTTTTAAACTTTCCCGCCATCGATCAACAATAAAGCGTACACCTGTCTCACCGCAGTAGTCGTTTATTTTAGTCGTAATTTACGAGGTCAAACCTGCACACTGGTTTGCAAAAAAGTAAAGAACCATAGAGACAATTTTCTATGGCAATTTTTTGCCATTGTTTCGGTTATTTATTAAGACAGTGTTAAGGCTAGGCTTTGTACGCCGTCTAAAATTTACAATATATATAATCTATTTATCAACATTATTTTCCTTATGACAAAAAATTTCTACCTGAATAAAAATTATTTAGAAAAATATGTATTACAACGCAAAACCATAGTCATATCTTTGGAAAACTTAATCGAGTTCATCAACCTGACAAACGAAATTGAAAATAACCGGTATATTTTCTGTATAGGGTGTTCTAAATTTCCGCCTTCGATATTTCCATTGTATAGTGTAGATAGTAGTAGTAGATAGCTCAAGAGCTATCCTAGTGCCTTACTGTCATTCTTTTCCACTACGGAGAATCAATGCTGATTTGACTGGACCATGCTGGTCTGTAGGTCTGTCAATTATATGTTTGTAAATTTTCCTACATCTATTACTAGACATAGGTTTTCATCTAGTACTGAATCGTCTCTAAAATAATATAGACAAATCGCATCACATCGCATTGTTCGCCATCGGTCTGCCCATCCTCATTTCCTGAAGCCTCTTCTTTCCTTACAAAACGGTTCTCAAGAACATTTATGTTACATAGATTGATGATAGATGAACAAGCTTCCGGCTGATGATTTCCACGCAACGACATGGTTTTTCAAAAACAGTGTTAAAAAGTTTCTTCAAGGATGGCAGGGAGTTGTCAATGACTCTGTCCCTAGGCAACGGTGACTATCGGGTGGGCTTTAGCCTGTATGCTGATCTCCAGCTATAAAAAGTACCAATAAATAACACGTATTCTTCACGAAAAATACAAGAGACTATTTATAAATACATACGTTTATATAATGCATCGTTTTTATTCAAATAGTATGAATAAATATAGACGACAGGCAGACAATAACGTATTTGTGTTGAGAATAATACGTACTCTGTTTCGACACTTTTGTGGAGGAAAATTTGGTAGGTATTTTAATAAAACGTGTCTGCTGTACATTTTTATGTTTTTTTTATATATATGAGGTATAAAAAGTATATGTAGTAGATGTACAGTACACATTTTGTGAGTGTTAAACGACATAGAATGCTTGAAACACCAGAGCGACTACATACGTAGTTAAAAGGGAAATTCGAATTTTGTTCAAAATTGGTTTACTGTACCGCAGTATAAAACTCAGGGTATCTTCAAGCTACGTATAAGTTACAAACAACGTACACACTGCGCAGAGAAATCAAATAATGATGAAGACAATATTAATAATGATAAACTCCGTGAAGTAATAGCTTTCGTTCGCCGAAATGACTACGCGGGGTCAATCCCGTCTCAACTCTGGGTGTTTGTGAATATAAGGAAAAAATATATAAGCAGTACAGTAGAGTCCACAATACTAACAATCTGCTACTTACTTTGCGACCGGATAGTGCTGTGTGAACTGTCACAGTATATTTATCTATACAAATAAAATGATAGAGGTCTGCAGCTGTGCGCGCATCACCGCAAAACTACTGGATAAATTTCAATAAAATTTTCTATTTAAATTAAAGTTTTAAAAAACAACGATTTTTATAAACTCTACGTGTTCAGTGATGTGTGTTTTCTTACCGCGGAGAAGTGGGGCAGCGGTGTAGCGCGCATGCGTAGGAGAGGGGAACTCTTTTCTATCTCTGCCTCATGACGAAAACTTTGTTAATATATCAAGCAACGTGAACGAAGTCGCGGGTGTCAGCTGTCAGCAGGTGTTACTAATAATAATAATCAGCACAAAATTATACCGAAAAATATAAATTTTGATATTGAACCAACTATGCATATTTTATTAATGACATGCAAGGGAAACTCTAATATCATTCCCATATTATCCACATTGGAATGAAATCGAATAATAACTTTTTATTTGTGGCGAAACCTATTTGTTATGTCTAGGAGAATCTGTGGATTGAAATAGGAATTCATTCAATAGATCACTGGCCTTTATAAACAGAATCCGTTGCCAAACGTTAGTTAATAGTAGGCAACCGATTCTAAATATAAAATGTTTTACAAAGTCATTACAGTGACAGTAAACTAATTTGTAGGTTATCTGTGGATATTGAACGGGAATGAGTCAATGAATGAATGGATTATAGGTTATCCTAAAGTTTTATATTTGGTTACTTTTAACTACTAATTTTATCCTCTATCACGTTGTAACCTAACGTATGCTGTCGATTATTATCATAGTAACTTCGACGCCTTTTGCGTCATTGTCTATCTGTTAATCATCCGTTTAATTACTCCAATATCATCGAAAAAACTGAATAAATGTGATTTAATTATTAATAAACAATTGCCATCTGGTCCTCAGATGCCGAACAACCGAACGGTGCCATACTTTTACTGAACCAATTAAAGCAGTCATATTGGTTGCCTTCAACAGCTTCATTAATGATCCGGTAGCCATATTCTTAAGACTGGTATACATACCGTCACGAGTTTTGAGCGCTGGCTTTGAATACCCTACCATGTAGCTATGGTGGTTGTCTCGTCGCCTTTTATGACAGGCCAACCCCGGACGCAGAGGTTAGTTATTCTTTCTCTACCCCTGCACGGATAATAATCAAAAATATTTATTTTATTGCTATAGGAAAGCAGATAGGCTGACGTCCCGCTTAGGATTTAGCAGTTACCGTCGCCTATGGGTGTTTGCAACGCCAGTGGCATAGCGAACACGCTGCTGTCCCATAAGGGTACAGGAACTTGGGTCACTAATGTCGGAACACAACGCAAGGTTATTATGGCGGCATACTTAAGACCAAAGGTGGTCGCCATCCACGCAGCTAGGGTGGGTTGTTTTGTCGCCTTTTACGATAGGCCGACCCCGGCCTGTCAGAGGTTAGTATAAATGGAAGTCTTATTTAGAGATAAAAAAAACTATAGCATGTAAATTCAGTCTATATAATGATTAAGAGGTAAATGAAGAAATTTTAATAACATGGATTATTAAATTATTATACATAGTTCTGACAAAATATAACATTAGCAATCCGATTGTTATTCTTTATTTTACTGTTGTGGGACAGTACACAGGCTGACAACTCAATATTAAGCGGTTACAGTCGCCTTTGGATGTTAGCGACCAAAAGGACACCGCTAACATGTTGCCGTCTGCATTAGGGAAGGGAAGCCTGGTCACTTATGCCGGAACATAGCACGAGGTTAAAATTGCGGCATAAATAAAGACCAGTGATGGTTGCCAGCTAGTCGCGCTTGGACCCTATCTAGCCTAGGGTAATTTTGTTGCCTTTTACCTGGCCACGGGACAATATTCTTACTCCGCCCATTCGTAACTTTTATTTACTCTCCGGTAACACACACAGCGTGTGAGTCACACACGTACAGTTAGAATAATTATCTGTGCAGAGGGTCGGCCAGTCGTAAAAGGCGACAAAACAACCCACCCTAGCTACGTGGTAGGGCCTCAAGCCCGTCTGGATGGCGACCACCTTTGTTCTTAAGTATGCCGCCATAATAACCTTGAGTTGTGTTCTGGCATTAGTGACCCAAGTTCCTGTACCCTTATGGGACAGCAGCTTGTTCGCGATGCCACTGGCGTTGCAAACACCCATAGGCGACGGTAACTGCTAAATTCTAAGTGGGCCGTAAGCCTGTCTGCTGTCCTACAGCAATAAAAAAAAGAAGAGCATGATAACGAAACCAATAAAACAAATCAATTCACAAGCGGATTCATATCATATTAATATTCATATTAATGTATGTATGTGTATGATGGTGTCCTAAATAAAATGTTTTCTTTCTTTCTTTCTTTCATATTAACGGTTGAATGAATAAGAACACGCGACCTCTCGATTGAAGTCCCGCGTTCTAACCTTTGAGTTATTAATGTTTTTACTATTTTGTATATATATATATATATCTATTTATTTTAAACTATATTTTTATTTGCATGTTTATATTAGTGATAATGAGTAGCTTAATCACACTTTCTCCCGAACTAGAGAAAGAAGGTTCTATTCTTATATTGGCATGTACTGCTTGAGTAGATATTTCATATATACAAATAAATAAAATTGGAGTGTCTGTTTGTAATATTAGAATAACCGTTTTTTACTAAGTGCATTTGGATTTATACACGGTACATATACCAAAACAAACTTTTTTTACAATTTTTGTGTCTGTTCCGATTAATCTCTGAAATGGCTAGACCGATTTTGACGAGACTTTCACTGGCAGATTGATGATGTAACAAAGAGTAACTTAGGCTACTTTTATTTTAGAAAAAAAATAGTTTTAGAAAAAATATATGATCTTACGAAAAATTGTTTTTTCTGCTATTCGACCAACGAAGCGGGCGGTAACGGCTAGTATTATAATATAACGACTAGGCACCGTGAAGGAAAACATGAGAAAACCTAAAAACTAAGATCACCGACATGTGTAACCCGCCAATCCGTCTTCGAAAGCTTAGCTGGTATATTTCTTGTTTCTTCTAGAGAGAGGGCAAAGCCAAGGACTGGGTCATTACAGAGTTCTAGAAATATCTGATATTTATTTTATATGATCAAAACGTATATGAAATATATAAAATTTTAAAGTGAACACTAAAATTGTATTCTTAAGACAGAATGTAACCAATTGAATAAAATAGAAAATATAATTTAAATCGATTACTAGTCTAACGAATGCCTATATTTAAAATTATTAATGATTTTATATTTATTTGCATTTTAGTAGCCATTGTTTAAATTATTAAATTGTATGTCAAAGTAATTTACGACTTGAAACACATGTTACTTAAAATCTAGTCAACAAAAGAACCTGTTATATTAATAATATATAATTTGCATACTACAATATCTAAGTAGGCATGAATAAAAGGCTTACCTTATTATTAAATTCGGACACAAATTTTCGTTCGAAATTTACATCGGCCTTTTACCGATTTGAAAGAAGAAAGAACACTCGTAAAACCGTTGTCACACTTTCGTTTCAATTGGTTTACGGTTCACACAATCGGTTTTTCATAACCACATTGGTTTCAACACGCGTGTCACTTTCATACAATCACCCAATACAGATCGTGTTCGCTTGCGGTCACTGTAAACCTAACTGAACACTGTTGTATCGGTGTAAATCGACATCTCACAAGGAAGTAAATCTATCACTTCCAACCGGCCCGCCACATTCTGCGAAACGAAACTCACATTACTTATACACGATATTTTTAATCACTTAATTTACTACACTAATCACACGTATATCCATAGAGTAATAAAAACAAAACGGCCGAAAAAGAAACAGTATAACCTGTGTCAATAAGAAAATTAAAAGGAATAAAGAACGCGATAAAAATCCGCAAATGTTTACGCAAATAATGGCCACCAACTGTAGCTAAGGCACACTCGCATTACGCATCGGTGCCAAAAGAGATTTTGCCGAGCAATTAGCAGATAACTGTCGTCTGGCGAGAGAGAAAAACTTTTCTCGGGCACACAAACTTTTGGCCGTGAGCGTTTCGTAACAGGCACGCGGCACAAGTCGTTTTTACACTGAAAACGTCCCAAATCTTCTCATAGAGTGCACAAGCGCGCGGAAAACATTCACATTTCATGTAATAAAACAATTTTCACGGATGCGACTACGAAATCAACTTTTCCACGAGGCCCGGCCTTCGCTGCATTGTTATGCAATTGCAAAACGCCGTATCGGCTGCCAAATCGCGAAACGATGGTTTCCGAACGCACTTGGAAAAACGTCTTGGAAAAGTCCTAACCTCAAAAAGTGAAAGCGGCGGGAGTGTTTGGATTTAAGGTTATTACTCTATGGTATTCGTGTTTGCCGATCACATGTTGGTCAATTACCGAGTGCGATTTATCGTGTTCGGCAGCGTGTGCGACGTACGCGACATCACAACCGAACCGGGCGAACACTCGCGCGATACTGAGCCTCAGCCACGCTGCTATCTGGACGCGGCCCTCTCGCCCGAATACGCCGATACACTTTACGTCTTCAAAAAAAGCTCGGCCTAATGTGCTAGCGGTACCATCAGCATCGCAAACTGGTATATCATACGAAACTGGCAGGGCTGAACGATTAACACGTTCAAGACTTCTTGAACGCGTTTCATCTGTTTATAACATTTTCTAAATCCAATAGAAGCATTAACGACGCTCGAAAATGCCGTGACACATTTTTGTACGCGTATCATCAGTTCAAAAATCAAGTTATACATAACACTTGGGAAGGCATCTAGCGAGACGCAGAAACTAAGAATCTGATTAGCAAGAATGAATACGGTTTTTATCATGAGCCAATGTTGTCCAGATAAACGATTTTCCAATGGGAGAAACTAATCACTTCTTTTTCAAGACTAAAAAGATAAGAAAGATACTCAAGATAAAATAGAAAATACATAATAAGATTGAATAGTCAAAAAAAATAATGATTATGTCATCTGACTTATGAATGTGTCAAAATAGAGAATTGTAATCTCATCCTATTTAAGATCTAAAACCCATACATATCCCACGTCCCATTAATGTTAAATTTTTATTAACTTTAGTTGATCCCAAACGTAAAGATTTTAAGTACATAAAATTTTAATTAAAAACAATGTACCTATATTTATTAATTTCTAAGTATAATTACTTCTTATAACTATTTATTTATACTGTCCTCAGGATTACAGATAGCTACCTTCCAAACCGCTCACTGAGTTTGACCCTCCTTTTTTCGCAATTAAACTTGTCACTTTTATATTCTACTCGGACATTGGCAAAATCAATGCCAAAGGCGTTGGAGCCAAACCTTCCAAAACTGAACTGAACTAAAGAGTCTTTATATTATAAAGAGCACATAATTGTCTGCCTGTTCGGGATAGATCCAAAAACTTCTAAATTGATTATAAAATCACTCATAGATTTTTTTCTATCAGCCAACACGCGATAATATTATTTTGTGCCTCAGCGAATCTGGATGGGTGACTATTAAAAACACAGTCACTAAAATTCGCTGCTACATTGTTGCGTGTTTTGTAAAATCATTTAAAGACATATTTTCATTTGGAATCGTTAAAAAATTATCCTCATCATCCTATCATTAAATGTCAATTGCAACCCAAACATCCGCTTCGTAAATATAAACCAGCCCTCTAGTCTAGTCTAGTCTAGGTGAACAAACTTTTGAAGAAGTATCGATAAAATTTGTGAGCTTCCATATCCCATGGAACAAGAGCTAGAGAAAGCTTAACTAATCTTTACTAGGTACCTATGCTACTATATACCTCGTTTATCCAGAGTTAATGTCAGATACCGAGAAGGGATCTGTGGTGATTACGTGAGACTCTCGCGCTGCGTTGATACAACGGGGAAAACCGACGCGGGTATGTCGGATTCAGGGCCCTGTTCCTACAACCTCATCCCGAGCTAGCAAAGTGCAAGCAGCAATCAGCAGCAAGCATATCCTGGGCAGCGGCAAAACCACTTAAAACCACGGTCCTTACCCAAAGCCTTTGTGGGGGGTTACAGGATCTAATTAGTTCATTGCTGTGCGACCCTCCCGGCTTGTGTGTTTACCTATAGTAATGTCACAGGTGTAATCTTTACCACCGAGTAAGAAGCGTCCAGTCAGGAAGGGATCACATCTACGCACCGCTGTCTTCACAAGGCCCCAGTGAACTCCCCCCAGCCTTTAGGGCGAATGACATATTTTTTATTGTTGAGAAATAGCAGACAGGCTGCCGACCCACTTAATAGTAAACTGTTACCGTCGCCTATAGAAGTTTGCGACGCTAGAGCACTACTGTCCCATAGAGGTAGAGGAACCTTGATCACTAATACCGGAACACAACACAATGTTATTACGGCGGCATACTTTAAACCAAGGGTGGTTTTCATCCAGATGGTCTTGAGCCCCATCCGTCGTCCGGCCACAGGGGTTGGTATTTTTAATTCACCCCTGCACGGGGCAAAATGATTGACGTAAAATGATTCTCGTGAGTATCTGCCAAGATAAGGTACTTCGGTACTAACTCCCCATCTTTGTAGGCTGTACAGAGCCTGCATAGCCTTTGGTTATGTACCCAAAGCTTGGAGAGCGGTCAGGGTTACCTTCATACCAAAAGCTGGAAAACCCACTTATGAAGAAGCTAAGGCTTACAGGCCGATTAGTCTATCATCTTTTCTGGTGAAAACTTTAGAGAAACTGGTAGATAGGCATCTTAGAGAGGGGCCATTGAAGAAATTCCCTCTACATAGGTTACAATGTGCGTATAACCCTGGCAAATCAACGGAAACGGCTTTACATTACGTTGTAAGCCGAGCTGAGGCTGCACTAGAAGGACAGGAAGTATGTGTAGGGGCCTTCCTCGATATAGAGGGAGCCTTTGACAAAACAACTTTCGAGTCTATTCGCAATTCTGCAAAGGAACATGGTGTCAGAGACACTATATGCAATTGGATTGACTATATGCTACGGAGCAGACTAGTCAGATCGGAACTAATGGGAGATAAACTTAGCGCAAAAACAACACGCGGCTGCCCTCAAGGCGGAGTATTGTCTCCATTATTATGGTGTCTGGTAGTAGACTCACTACTAACCAAACTCAACACCGGACCTTTTTACACGGTAGGTTATGCTGACGACATAGCCATAATGGTCAATGGTAAATTTCCGAACATAGTCTCTGGATTATTACAAAAGGCTCTGAAGATAACAGAGAAATGGTGCATGGAGAATCACCTCTCCATTAATCCAAATAAAGCAGTTATAGTACCATTTACAAGGAGAAGGACACTAGCAAGTCTAGGGAATCCCTCCCTTAATGGAACCAAACTGCCGTGGTCCACCGAGGTCAAATATCTAGGCATAACCCTCGATAAGGAACTCAGGTGGAAGACTCATGTGGAAAAGACAATGGCGAAGGCTCTGAGAGTATTTGGCATGTGTCGTTCCACTTATGGCAAAACCTGGGGACTAAAACCCAAAGTGATACGATGGCTTTATCAGATAATGATAATACCCATCATTACGTATGGCAGCGTAGTATGGTGGCCCAGAATAAAACTTACTACGTGCAAAGAGACACTCAATAGGTTACAAAGAACGGTGTGTCTTGGAATCACGGGTGCTTTTAGAACAACACCTACGGCAGCTATGGAGAGATATCTTAACATTCCTCCTCTGCATATTATGGTTGAACTTGAGGCAAGGAGGGCACTATATCGCCTTGCTGTAGCTGGCCTATGGGACTCCACCAAGCCAAAAACCAACCATACAAAATTCGATGGAAATGAGGACCTGGATCGGATAACACATATGATATCCGATAAAATGCAAACCAGGTTTATATTTGAAAGGCTTTTCAGGGTCCAAATTCCAACAAGATTGGAATGGACAAAGGGACCAGATCCACCAGAACATAATAGTCTGGTATGGTACACTGATGGATCCAAAATGGAATCAGGTACAGGGGCGGGAGTATACGCGAAAGACTACAAATGTAGTAAAAGCTTGGGAAAAATGGCAAGTGTATTCCAGGCTGAAACATATGCCATAATAACCTGTGCTCAGGAGAACATAGATAGAGGCACCAAAGGCAAATCTATATATATTCTCAGTGACAGTCAAGCTGCAATCAAGGCCATCGCCTCCTTCAAAGTTGACTCCAGACTTGTCCTGGATGCCATTCAAACCTTGAATGGGCTTGGAAGGCATAACAGGGTACGATTAATGTGGGTCCCGGGACACGAGGGAGTTCATGGCAATGAAATGGCAGATGAACTGGCAAGAGAGGGCTCAACTAATAATTTTATGGGTCCGGAACCATGTGTAGGCATTCCGACTAGCCTCGTGAAAGCCACATTCAGGGATTTTGCAGACCGCAGTCAACAACAACACTGGCTGACTAGAATCGGTCTGGAACACTCCAAAAAATTTTTGGGATCCACGTACAAAGCACGAGGATCCATCTGGAACATGAGCAGGGGGCAAATACGCTACTTGCTTGGAGCCTTTACTGGGCACTTTGGAACCAACAACATGCTCATGAAGATGGGTCTAACCGCGACACCCATGTGCAGGTTGTGTGGGGAACATACAGAACGCATGGAACACCTACTGTGTACATGTGATGCATTGGCCAGGAGGCGAATGAATCTTTTGGGGGTAGGATATCCAACACCGGAAGACTACAGGCTCCTATCTCCATACCTCATTGTTAGGCTCATGAAGCAAATTTTCAATGAGATTGGAGAGGAGTGATTGCTATCTAGGGGAACACAAAAGATCCCATTGGGTCGAAGTGTCCGAGATATTTCTCGGCCCCAAAAATAAGATAAGATAAGATCTGCCAAGATAAGGGGCTAGCCAGAATATATATGTCCGTGTGAATAAATTTTAAGAAGTTAGATCTGAGCGAACATTTAAAAGACCCTTATGGTGGATGTGACATAGAGTCGTTACCCCAAAATCAGTCAACCTCGATAATCAATTCAGAAAAATTAGGGAAATAGTAACTGACCATAAGGAAAGATTTACTCTGTGTGAAAGATGATATAGCCAAGAAGACGTGAAAATTGAGTCGACGGATAGTAAAAGAGAGTAGAAGGTGAAGATTAGGACACGAAAAAAAAAGAATCACACCACAATCTATATCCGGAAATAAGTGATGTGTGTATGCTGATCGAAGATCAGCTATATATCCGTGCCGGGGCGGAGATAGAATACTAACCTCTGCGGCCGGGGTCGGCCTGTCGTAAAAGGCGACAAAACAACCCACCGTAGCTACGTGATAGGGCCCCAAGCCTGTCTGGATGGCGACCACCTTTGGTCTTAAGTATGCCGCCATAATAACCTTGTGCTGTCTTCCGGCATTAGTGACCCAAGTTCCTGTACCCTTATGGGACAGCAGCGTGTTCGCGATGCCACTAGCGTTGCAAACACCCGTAGGCGACGGTAACTGCTAAATTCTGCTGTCCCACAGCAATAAAATAAGCTATAGTAAATACTACTAACAAATGCTGAGCTGGGAGCAATTTGGGACATAAATATATTAGATATACCTGTAACATACTGAAAACAATTAAGACTAGACGAAAATTGAACTCCTGATCTCTTCAGCCATTCCAACGTGGGTTAGCCATTATACCATGGAGGTAATCTTATTACATTTGTTTTGATATTACTAGTTGACGCAGCAAACGTTGTTCTGCCATATGAATTTTTAAAAAAGTAGCCTATGTCCTTCTTCAAGGTCCAATATATGATTATACAGAAATTCATCAAAATACATTCAGTAGTTTTTGCGTGAAGAATAACAAACACCCATACAAACTTTCGCGTTTATAATATTATTAAGGATTCTAAGTACATTTTCTTTATTTCTTTTATATATAAGGCTATTCTTCGAATACCAAGATCAGATGATCTTATACGGTCAACTCAGAACCTAGACGGTTATACACTATATTAAAATGTTCAAATAGACCACTCGAACAGACATGAAATTATTCTCAATGGCAATTCTTATTATTCGAGGTTGTAAGTTATTTATAATACCTATACTACACGTATTTAAAAAATCACGGAGAAACAAAGAGCTGTCAAAAAGACTCTATCGATGTTGTGATGCCAAATATTACAACATGACACTCAACATTACATTCCTTTTGCTCAGAAGAATTCCTATTTGTTCTTACTTCTTCATCTATTATTCATTTTATTATCATCATCTTTACACATCTTCAGTGGCGGATTTGCAGTCTTGTTCGCCCTAGGCCCCTGGCCATGTAGTAAGTACCAGCCACACCTTTCTCAGCACCCATCATATTGAGTACATAATGACTTTTTTGCCAACTTTTATCGAAATCGATTCAGAAATTTAGTTAACTATAATATCTGCTAGTTTGTAATATTTTCTGAGGTTACAGGGATATTGCACATTTAAATAAAACATTTAAAATGATGTTATTTATTTAATTACGGGTTTATTCTCATACAAGATAAGATTTAATAAGTGATTTAGGGAGATTATTGTTAGACGATGCGGTGCAGTGCGGCCCACCATAATGTCCGCGAGCCTTTAGAATATTTACGTACTTTGAGTTATTTCTTGTTATCATCAGTGAATTTTTTGTCACGATTGGCCGCCCCTAATATCTGGCCACCCTAGGCCTTAGGGCCACTGCACATCTTTCATATTTTAGGTATATTAAAAAAATCAGCAATGTCCTTTTCCACTAGCAGTATCTTCACAGAAAATTCTTCATTACGCATTTCCATTCCATCACTCATCTATAAGCCCGGGGAAAACTGCACCTAAACTCGTCGAAACTACAGGGAAAACCGACGCAGTTATGTTGGGTTCTGCACCCTGCTAATGTGACTACTCGACTGTTTAACAAAGGATAGTAAGGCTACCTTAAAAACTCCGGTCGTCGAATAGCTTTTGCGAGGTCGTAAGATCGACTTTTATTCATTGATTTGCAACATAATTATTCAATTACTGGCTCTTTATTATTTAGTGATGTGCAATGAATTCCGTATTTATGTTTTGGCGCTAGAATTGTCGATTTAGCTACCGATGACAAAAAGTCGCGATGTTTTTCCAATGAATTTACCTCATACGTAATTTAATTTACTTCGAAAATCTTAAAATATAACAATACGAGTAATTCCAAGTCATTTGATAGATTCTGTTAAATTTAGCTGCGAACGTGACTAGAAGTACGTAAAAACCTTGTGGGAAGGCTTGTCCTTGCATATAAGAGACTCGAGCGGACATCATTGTCGAGGATCAATGTAGAGACGGAGAAGTAGATAAGCAGTACAAACGGATACTGCTATGAAACATCTATATATTCTATAAGAATGTAAAAGTGACAAGTATTGTACGTGTCGAGTAACGCGTAAAGACCGTATAAAAAGCTCCTTGCATACGCGGCAGTGTTCGCATCA
This sequence comes from Malacosoma neustria, assembly GCA_963693495.1. Taxonomy (NCBI): domain Eukaryota; kingdom Metazoa; phylum Arthropoda; class Insecta; order Lepidoptera; family Lasiocampidae; genus Malacosoma; species Malacosoma neustria. Next base: position 13,845,095 of record OY856390.1, read on the forward strand.
ATTATTGCTGACACACTGCAAAAGATTCGCTTTTGTTTGTATGGTATGCGTGACCCTGACAGAAGAGGCAGATCTAATAAGCTTGAATGACATCATAAAGGGTAATTAGCGATAGATACATTAAAATATAACAGACTCACCCATTTTTAGGGAGAATACACATTAGTGGGACCTTGATAATAGACTTATTATTACTAATAGTTTCAGAACAGTTTATTCATTTATTTTATTTTATTAGTTTATTTTTTATTGCTGAGGAACAGGAGACAGGCTGACGGCCCAGTTAATAGTAAGCAGTTATCTTGGCCTCTAGATGTTTTAGACGCTAGGGGCATCGCGAACACGCTGCTGTCCCATAGGGGTACAGGAGCCTGGGTCACTAATGCCAGTACAGAGCATAAGGTTATGATGGCGGCATACTTAGGACCAAGGGTGGTTGCACTGGTTGCCATCCAAACGGGCTTGGAGCTCTAACACGAAGCTAGGGTTGTTTATTCGCCGTTTGCGACAGGCCGACCCCGGCCACAGTATTATTCTAACTCCACTTCTGTACGGAGAAAAATGTTTCTTATATGTTCTTCTTCTTTCTCATGTGTGTTTTTCCTAAGAAAAAAATATCATCTTGGTTTTAGTGTCTTAATAGGCATGAAATGGATCGCTCTTTTTACTAGCTCACACGTATACTATTTCCTTTCGGGATTAAAGAATCACATTACAGGCGCGCCTATACTTTAATTTTATTGACAAAAATGAAAAAGCGCTGCAACAATACAGTTAAGCGCTTTTATTGCCGAATGAGTCAACTTGTGAACTAGGAAATAACTGTTTCGCACGCTTAATTGAAGCCAAAGAGAACTGTAATTAATATTCAGAGTATTCAATGACTTAATTCGTTTGCAAATTTATGGATTAGAATATAACACCATTATTCCTAATAATAATTAGTGATCAATATCCCAGAATTAAATCTAGTTAGCGTTTAGAGGTATTTATTTAGCATTGGCACCTCTTTTAAAGGTAGCTTTAAATATGCTGCGTCAAAATGCTGGAACAACATTCCTCCTCCAATAAGGAACCTGCAGTTAGTTCAAGGGTTTAGGGTCAAACTGAAGAAGTTTCTTGGTGACCACCAAAAATCCCAGGCGGGCCATAGACACGACACTAGCATAATATAATTCTAGTACATATTGTTTTAAGGCCTATTTTTATTATATTTTATTTTTTTATCTTACATATTATCTATTATACACATCCGTATGTATGCTAATATTCTTCATTATATAAACTTTATTTTATAATAATTTGTAAATTATATATGTATTATAACTTTTAATAAATTGTTCTAGGTTCAAGCGGAAGATCAGCGTTGGTCTAACAGATCGACAATTTGCTGAGCTTGATCCAATTTTTAGGACTTATATGTATATCTTGTCTTGTTACTTAGTAGTTTTTATCTTTGTATGTGTTAACGTGTTTGTTCCACTTGTGTATGTTTGTCCTAAAAATAAACTTGTTTCTTTCTTTCTTTCTTTCTATTGGAGCATTAGAACATTTTATCCATTGTTGGAGAGCTAAAAGAACGGTTATGTTTTTAAAATTATCTGAAAGCCAAGTTTCATAACGTTTTTTTTTTGTTTATAAGATATTTTAGTGGAAAAGAAATCTTAATAAAATATTATCGTTTTTCATCTCGCATTTTTAAATTTGGACCAATAATTGTTGTTTTAATATTGATAAACAAACAGTGTTTAATCGTTATTATAAATCACAAGAAAATTTGAGATTTAAATTGATACTTTTTTTAAATAAATTTTTGATGTTGCACTTTGAACTTATTTTGAAAAAAGATAAAAAAACATGATAACTCAAAAATGGTTCACTTTTGCATAATGCATATGGGGGTTAAAATTATAGCAAATAGTCACCCCTATCACCTCCTAACGGGGATACGTCGAATTCGAAGAACGGGAATGCGAAGAAAACTAGTAGACGCGGCAAACGTTGTTCTGCCATATAAATTTAAAACAATAGCCTATTACCTTCTTCAAGTTGATTAGATTGCTATCACTATACCGAACTTCATCACAATTGGTTCCACGGTTTAGGCGTGAAAGCGTAACAAATAAACACTTTCTCATTTATAATATTAGTTAGGAAGTTATGATGATTGATGAGCTTTTCATCCCAATTTTTTACACATTGACAAATAATCTTGGCCGGTACCGCCCCGCCGCAAACGCTATAAACGCCCTGCATTTTAAATCTGTAATATCTTCGAAAATATTCATTTAAATTACATGCTGTACAGGGCCATATTAATCTACATTAAATTCATAATGTATTTAAGGTGCTTAATTGGATGAGGATTAATGCTGTATTGCTTAAAATCGCTTCGTCAATATGCCATTATTTCTCGTAAAAAGTAAAGGATTAAAATGGTTATTGTGGGTTATGCCTAAGAGACAGACATATACCATCGCGGACTTTTTTGTAGCCCTTATTAAGTTGTATAGTACTGTAGTTACTACAGTGTAGTACATTATTTTGATCTATCTCGTAGGGTTCAGCCAGCGTTCGCAGTGTAATCGCAAAAAATGTGTTTATTTTCGACATCACATTAGAAACCTCTTTAAATATTAGTGATTCTCTACTATATTATGTATGTATTTATACATTTAACCTTCCTCTTGAATCACTCTATCTATTTAAAAAAAACACATCAAAATCCGTTGCGTAGTTTTAAAGATCTAAGCATACATAAGGACAGACAGACAGCGGGACGACTTTGTTTTATAGTAGTGATGAAGATGTAAATAAATAAACTAGTACCATGTTAACCATAAAACCGTATGAAGATAAATAAAATGTAGAATGCTAGAATCTTAAATTAGTAATAATCAAAATAAAAGTGTAGTTTAGTTTTTAGTTTTTATAGAAAACTACATAAAAGTAGAACATGTTCCCGACTATAACTTGTGTCAGGAGATGGCGTGTTTATAAAAAATAGAGAATCCTTCAGACTATAAGATGATTTACTTCCGTTATCGCCATTTCGATTTTGGACTAGTTGAAAATTCCGGTTACACATACTTTAGTTGACTGGTATTCTTGTGTCCCATCTGGGTTAGAGAGCGTCCATAGTGTATTTCTATCCCTAACGGTCTCTCGTTTTATCCAAGTCCAAAATTTTCCAATAACTATCGCTTCAAGACAAGATAGTCCACAAGGTTTGTTTTAGGTGGTCACTTTTGGGTTTTCCTTAAGAGTTTCAGGTAATGGCTTATCTCGCTATACGGTTGGAATACCTCCGCAGAGTGTGGCCTATTTTCTCTATTCTGATCCTAAAATCTTGTTCCCACAATGTGTTGTTGGGGAAATTTTGAGGCCTCGAGATAGAATGTTTATCCTAGCGTAAACTTAGGGGGCAACGACTCTCCGGTGATTAGAACTGCGGGTGCGCATATCCATATATTCGGCGTGGTTTTACTGCAATTCTACATTAGTCCATCTTGGCTTGGTAAGCCAGTCGTGGCCTGCGTTGGCCATTAGCGACTTCTGTTGGTTGTCTATTGCTCAGGTCCAACGAGCGTTCTATTAAGTTTCTGTGGGTCGACAGCCATTAGCCACGGTGAACTGGTGGCCGAGCGTGCAGAGGGGCGATGTCATGGAGGTTTGTGAGCCCCATGGCCATTCAGCCAGATTTACCTTCTTTATGCACATTGCTCTAGAAAGTACTCCACTTGTTCCGTTTTCTAATCCTGTAAATTTTTGCATCTAAGATTTTAGGGACTTAATATTCTTCAGGTAAATGTTCTTAGCAAACTGAACTCATACCCAAGAAAACGAGGTAAAATAATCAATATTATTACTTTATAGAGCCATTAGATGTTTGGAATACCAGCTTTAACAACTTATTACTTAGATGTTTGATTAGTACATAATAAGAATTACTTAAAATTTTATGATTAAATAATTATTGAAAATGAATAATAGTACTTCTGAATTACCATGTGTGTAGTTTATTCATAAAAAATAATTTTACCATTACTCCTAGGCTATAAAAGAACTAAAGTGGATCGTGCATCATATGGTATATTAACTAAATATCTGCAGATAATAATAACAAGGCTTTCGCTAGGTAAATGGGTGGAGAGTTGGATACAGAAGGCAGTTCTCCTGAGCACGGCATGCATAGTAAGGAGGTTCCTTTTTTTGGTTTCGGAGAAATACCCTCTCTTGACGGGTTCCCCCGGCCCGGGGGGACCGAGGGATTTGTGGGACTCCGGGAAAGATGTTTGGCCATCTGACTACATACTTAAACACCCCACTGTTCTCCTATCACCTACGCCCGGGCTCACGGATGTGGCCTGCCAATTTCGTGGCCCGGGCCGGCCCGCCCATATTGCTGGGGCGAGCCTTTTCTGTGGTGTAGGCGCCAGGGGGTCAGGATTTTAACCCTCCGGCACTCTCTTGCATCAGCTGTAAGGAGTTGAGGGGTGCCGCGGAACAGCACGCGACCTTCACCCTCGTGGCAATAGTGCGGGCGACTGCTCCTCCCCCGAGGGGCCGCCCGCGGCCGCATTCTATGGCGGCCGGAGGTCGTTGGATGACCTCCGGTGCCTACGACATGGTCTGCGTTGGCGGGAGGTGAGTGCTGTGGTCGACTCCCACTCCCACTCTGGCGCCTCCTTTGCGGACATAATTGTCTCGCAAAAGGAGGCGAAGGCCGCTCATCCAGGATAACCACCGACCATGGATAGAACTAGGACCGGGAGCAACAGGTCCGCGCCGATTTGCGCGACGAGGGCGTGGTGCTTCTCGCGCCACGCAGGGCACAGACAGTGTGGTCCACAGTGTCCTCCTCGTCGCCCGCGCCACAGTGGTGGCACCCTGACGTCGCCTCCCGTCCTATGCAACACGGGTACCTCCCGAAGCAACTGTGCACCGAGAGGACTTGCGTCAGGCGGAAGGTCAGGACGCCGTGGCACCTTTCCAACCATTCGGCCAGGACGGGCTTCACCGCTTCGATGGTGACAAGGCCCGCGCTGGGGTGCGCAAGGCGCTCCTTCCACTCCACCATGAGCACCTCTTCGCGCAGCTCCGCCTGCTTTACCTAAACTTCGCGAGGTGCGGGGCGAGAACAACGCTCGGCCATATCCCGGCGCCACTAGTATAGCAGCGCCAGGACTCGGGCCTCGAGGTCCCATGGTGGGGATCCGGCCAGCAGGGAGGCCGCTTCGAAGGATACCGTGCGGTATAAGGAGATTCCTTTTTTTTGTCTCGGGGAAAAAACACTCTTGACGGGTTCCCCCGGCCCGGTGGGACCGAGGAATATGTGGGACTCCGGGAAAGATGTTCGAACATCTGACTACCCACTAAAAAACCCCGCTGTTCTCCTATCGCCTACGCCCGGGCCTACGGATATATGGTCTGCCGATCTCGAGGCCCGGGCCGGCGCCGGCCCGCCCTTTGTCTTAAGGCGGGCCCCTTCTTAAGTATTGGCGGCAGGGGGTCAGGCTTTCGTCCCCCCGGCGCTCTCCTGTAATAACTCTAGGAGTTGAGAGGGGGCTACGGAACAGCACGCAGCCTTGCGGCAATAGTGCGGGCGGCGGGTCCTCCCCCGAGGGTCCGCCCGCGGCCGCTTTTTACGGCGGCCGGAGGTCGTTAGTTGCCCTCCAGCGCCGCCGACGTGGCCTGCGTTGGCGGGAGGGGAGTGTGGTGGTCGACTCCCGCTCCCACTCCGCCGCCTCCTTTGCGGACATAACTGCCTCGCAGAAGGAGGCGACGGAGATTCCTGTCTCTAAAGCCCTAACCGAAGGTAACTTGGGTCCTTGGCCTCGCTTCGAGCGTTTTACAGTTTTTTTTTATGTTTTAATTTAATCGATTTGTGTCATTCAATCATTAAATTTACTTATTTAAAAAAGTTTAATTTTGTGAAAAAATTGTTAACCAAATGTTTGTCATAAATAAAGAAAAATATTTATACCTATAAATATATAATAAATCAATTTTATGGCGTGGCTTGTGATTCGTAAACAAAATAAATTCAAATAAATTTCTCATTTTCCATGTTATAAATACATTGCAGTTTCATCTACTAGTAACGCCATCTCTGGGTAGTTCGTAAAAACATTAACCACAGTTGGTACTTCGAAATTTTGTTGCTGGTTAATTATGTAAATAAAACTATCATTATCAATAATTAGGACCCTAGGACTTAAAGCAGTCTTCGAATAAATATACGTGGCCAACACTTCACCAAGCAATGAAAATTTGGTAAGCGAATCAAATCTCATTAACCCTACACTTTCGTCTCTACAATTGGCACCGTTTGCCAGTTGTGGCTTCTGAAAAGAATCACATTAGAGATAAATTTAGAGATAACGACATATATTGTTAGCCACAGTGGTCTAAATAATATTATGTAATATCTAAGTTCTATAATATTACATAGTAATAATCTACCTATTACAAGTTAATAGTGTTGATAGACAATTGCACTGCTTTTTTAAATTATTTTATCAAAATTCATGTACATCTTTTGATATGATGAATATTTTCTAATCAGAGCCATCTATTAGGTTAACTTAAAATGTGAAGGTATTACTGTAATACAATCAGAAATAAATAAAATTATTTTGGTATGCGGGTTTAGTTTATAATATATATTTATGTTTTTAAATAAAAAACTCTAATGACATATTACCGGTAAATCTCAAATAATCGACTAAAAAATATTTGATTTCATCAAACCTCAGCACAACACTAACACTAATTCATAGACTAAAAAGTAAAACCTTCATCAATCATCAGTACTCCCTTTGCCTGCCAGATTGGCAAATTAAAACAACAACAATCATCAGTACTCAGTAGCCATAGCCAACATCAATAATCTGTGGTAGCCATTCCATTAGCGATGGGTAACTCGTCTATTTTAAATGAGGATGAGTGAGCTCCTCATTTTTCCTCGCGAGGTACTCATGACATACCCCTCATTTGAGGTGAGGTAACGCTTGCTCGACTCACGTCCCGGCGCGGGCGGTGTGTTGGTTGAGGCCGAACGAGTGAGTCAATCAGTCGAGCATGTATTGCGCGCGCTTTATACTCGAGTCGCGCTTCGTGTTACCGACGAATGCCGTCGCCGGTAGTGTTGCCACATTTCAATTCGATAAATCTGAATTAAAAGGTCAAAAAATCTGTATAAAATCTGTATGGGAACAATAAGCTATATTACTAGGTAAACTGACAAAATAAAGAATATCATAAATAAAATATGATTATTACTTTTTGCACATATTTTTATTCATTTTGGAAATCAAATTGTTATCGATATTAAATTTATAATATGGCTCATTATTGAGTAATTGTTTGATTAAAATTAGTCCCTCCATCGTTTCAGTACCTAAATGGTTTTAAGTTTTAGTTTTAATCAAGTTTATTGCAGAAAATATCCTTTCAACCGCAGCAGTGGAGTGAGGAAGGCACAACAATTCAGAAACCACTTTACCAGATTTTAAAATAGCCGTTGTTTTTGTACAGCCACAAGAAAATTCTTTTGCGATGGTGGAATCCTTACAGATTGTTTTTATCAGTTGGGGGAGGTGTTCCATGACATTCATAGAAAGGTTATGCTCAGCAACAAACCACGAAAGTAAAATTTCGCCTTTCTTTACATCGTCAGCAATATTACATTTTTGAAAAAAAAAACAGTAACTGGATTTTAAATGGTAGAGGAACTGGGAACCGAGTTTAGGTGTTAAGCAGTTTTCATGTGTCACACAAGATCATTTTTTCCACCACCTCCAATGGAAAGATCTGTTAAACAAAACTTACAGTAAGCGTGATCTTCTCCCTTTTGACTTGTTCTTAAACATGATTTTAAATAGTTCTCTTCCAGCCAGCGTTGATTAAAACGTTGCGTATTCCGTGACTTTTTGGACAAAATAATAATTTTTTTTAAATTCAAAAAATAAACAAAACTATGCACAAACACTCAATATTTTTTATTCTTTATTTTATTTACGTCTTAAGATCTCTGTGACTTTTATTTTAGCACCCCTAATATTCCTTCTATAACTAATTACATTCAAACAAACAACAAATACAAACAGTAAAAAAATATATAAAAATAAGCATGTTTGTAATTTCGTTTGATCTGAGACTTCCCAATTCAGTTCACCTCAATTTGACTGAACTCCCTCGTTTCCATTCATCTGATTCACGTTAACACATAATAACCTCGCCAAACATTTTTCTCACTCACTAACTAGCGTGAGGTTCGTGAGGTGGTTCAATGTTGAAATTCGAGTAACTCTTTCAATTTACTGTCACGAGTACCTCAAATGAGGCAACTCGTGAGTGAGGTATCCAACTCTACATTCCATTAGCCAATTGCCATAGTCCCATAGTTATAGATAGCCAAATAAGCTTCACTGCTTCAATTACATATCCATGCCAGAAGATTATTAAATCCCTGTATTCCATCCCAGTCCTTACGTACATATACGTAGTAACTAGGTAATACTTAATCTAAGTCCAGGTGCCCAGTCACCAGTCCCACGAGATTGGTATCTAGCTTAGACACGTGTTGTGCGTTGTGATATTGAAACCAGTGTTGTATCGTAAGTAAAATATACTTTTTTTGTTAGGTTTGTTGGACATGTAATGTTAAAAGCATTTTCACGAGTATTTAAAAAAGTAGTTGAAGTCCAGACCCATTCATTATCTTCAAAAATTCTTCCTACATATCGTTGGCAGTACAGTTCTAAAATGAAGGTTTGTATTTTTTTGTAAATGCATTAGTTTAACAATTATATTGTTACCGCTTAACAATAGGAGTCTTTCCCAATTCTAAGTTCTTGTTTAAGTTGTCAAATTGATTGTTTAGTCGCTAGCTTAGAAACAGCTAAGAAAATAAGTTCGAGTTAATCTAAGGGCATTCTCTGTTATGAAAATCTAATTTTTCAATTGATATTCAATCAATTTTTTGGTTGAAACTAGAAAACGGAGTCACTCGGGCATCTATCCATAGTTGTACAACAGCACACCCTGTAAAACTACAACGAATCGCGTGCTGTAAATTTAAAACTTAGTACACAATATTAGATGACCTTCATGGCACAATGGCTCTCACACAGCTTTAGAAAAGTATTCTAGTAGTACAATAGAATCTCACTAATCTGGTACTATAGAAAACCAGTTCCGGATGGTTGGAATGTTTGGATTACTGTATTATATAGAAAAGCCTAATAAATAAAGCATTTCATAAAAGGAATAAAATGACTGGTTAGCACTGTGCAAAATGTTGCAATATATATAATATTGAATGCTTCTATAATTTTTCAGGCAGACAGTCTCTGCTTAAGAATAAACAGTTACTTTGTTAAGGTTGTTTGTGACACCACTAACTGCTGTCTATGTAGAGAACCTGAATCACTTAATTTGGAACACAACACAGGGTTATTATGATGGCATATTTAGAGAGAAGGCGAGGTTGCCATCTAGACAGGCTTGAAGCCTTACCACTTATCTGAAGTTTTGTAGTCTTTCACGATAGGACACCTGCCAGCAGGAGTCAGTATTCTTACTCCTCCAGCACGGACAAATTATATGATCTTCCTGCTCTTATCCCAAACTCGGCACAACATGTTTTCTCCTTTCACTCTTTTCTATTAGCCGTCATCTGAACATTCACACATTTTTTAACCATATCAGCTTTTACACAATCCATCTATCTTTTCTTCAGTCTACCTCTTCTATTATATCCATCCACTCTCATTTCTAGCATGTTTCTAGTTACCTGATGCTCCTCTCTTCACATTATATGACCATACCAGGCTAACTACTTTCAAACTTCCCCTAAAATACTAATTTCTAATTTTATCCATTTTTGTAACTCCGCTCATCTATCTCAACATTCACATTTTTTGCTGTATGCAAAATAACCTTTCATTTTTCCCCTTTGTGGCTCAGCACTCTGATTCATACAATATGACAGGTCCTATAACTGACTTATAGATTTTACCTTGAAGTCTGAATGGCACTTGTGGATTGCAAATTGTTCCTGAGACCTTGTCACCTTTTCATCCATTCTGCATTCACTTTGTTTTTCGCATTTCGACCTATATCACTGTCATTTTGGATTAATGATCCGAGGTACGGGAAGTTGGAGTAAGTTGGCAGAGATGCCTCTTAAGGTAATCGGGTGAAGGTAGAACTTCCACCAAAGTCACAAAATAGATGTTCAGTTTTGGTCCTACTCATCATCAACCCAAAACACCCTCCAGTCTCCTGCCATTTAGCCAACCTGCTCTGAACCTCCCGAGCATTTTCTCCAACCAGCACAATGTCATCTGCAAAGAGCATACACCAAGGTGCCTCCTCCTGTATTTTACTGTATCTACCATCAAGAGAAACGGATAACGGCTAAGAGCCGATTCTTGGTGTAAACCTACTGCAACACTGAACTTATCTGTGATGCCAGCAATTGATTGGATGTATGTACTTGCCTTATCATGAATAAGATGCAAGTACTTCACAGGCACTCCTTCTCTTTCGCTTTCATGGCCTACCATTTGTGGTAAAGGTTTTGACCTTTCTTATATGATAAATTTTGTGTTCTATTTTTTAGATTGGTACCCATGATGGCGTATTCCATTGTGATGATGTCATGGCCTGTTATATGCTTACATGTCTCCCGAAATATAAGCATGCTGAAATCATCCGTACCAGGGACATGTCAAAGCTTGATGAGTGTGATATAGTGGTAGATGTGGGTGCTGTCTTTGACCATTCAGAGAAGAGATATGACCATCATCAGAGGGAATTTAATGAGACATTGAGCTCTTTAAGACCTGAACTTGGAAACAAGTACAAAATTAAGTAAGTACTTAAAAAATATCCCTAGCAATCATCCAGCATCATTAATTTTGTTACAATAGCAAACTATACTTCTATGAGTAAAATACAATGTAAAATCTGAATGGCTAAATCCCTATTCATTTAGAAAAAGTGCTTAATAAATTGATGTTTAGTAATCCATTATATATTTAACATAATATAATAAACATAATTTTTTGTAGGACTTATTTTATTTTTATTTTAAGCCAACAAAAAATGATGAAAAATTTTAATACCACTTCACTTGAATCTTTTTAAGTGAATTTAGTATCCTTTTCACCCTTGATCTGGCATGAGATGGATTATATATTTTAAAATAGATAATTTCATAATTTTTTTTATATTATCACAATTTGAACTTTCAAAATTACTACAATTTGAATATTTTAGATGCTTGTATAAGTTCTCTATACTTTTTTTTTATCTCTTTTTTTCTGATGTAATTTGTTGTTCTCTATGAAGTGACCTTCTTGCTGCCCTTATCCCACATTATATGGGGTCAGCACAACATGTTACATGTTGTACTAGTTGTGGCTTAGTTTTTACAACTGGCCGCCTATTTGAGGTTAACCCCTTTTTTGGGAAAATTCTGTCATTCTTTTAATTTAAATAATTTTTCTTGATATAGTATATCCTCAAGCGACACTTTTATTTTCTTCTTGAGTAATCGGTTGCAGAAATGATTATTTTCAAATATCTAAATAATTTAAAGTTTTTTAATTATTGACCTGTACAATATTGTATGTTATGAAATATGTTTATGACAGTCTTATGATTTAAAACTTACAATGATTACTACTTGTATTCTTATATGAATGGTATTCTTGTTTTAGATTAAGTTCAGCCGGTCTGATCTACACATACTATGGTGAAGAAATCATCCAGCAAGTAGTATCAAGAACCACACAATTGAGTCCAGAAGACTTGATATTAATTTATAAAAAAGTGTATGTAAGTCTAATAGAAGAAATAGATGCGATAGACAATGGAGTAGAAATGACGAAAGAAAAACCAGCTTATAAAATACGTACACATTTAAGTGCCCGTGTTGGAAGACTCAATCCTGATTGGAATACAAGTCAGAATATTGATATCAATGTCAACTTTAGGACTGCGATGCAGATGGTTGGTGAAGAATTTATGTTTACAGTAAACTATTTTGTTAATGTTTGGTTGCCAGCCAGAGATTATGTCAAGGACTCAATATTAAATAGATATGAAGTGCATAAATCAGGCCAGATCTTGGAGTTTAAAGAGAGATTTCCATGGAAAGAGCATTTATTTGACCTAGAAGACGAATTGAATATTGCAAAGGATATAAAATATGTTTTGTTTAATGATAAACCTAATTCGTGGAGGGTGCAAGCAGTTCCTGTGGAGCCAAATAGCTTTATTACCAGGTTAGTACATAAGTACGTGGTTACAATTGTATATGGAAATCTCATTCTTGGGGTGTAGAGGGCATTATGGACTCTTGGACCCAAATGTCATCTATTAGTTGATATATCTGAAGAGATTTTGTAGATAGTGCTCCAGTTCCGTCGGGCAGGATCGTAGTGGCAGTAATTGGAAGTGGAAAGAGCATGGAATTTTATTAAAATTCATTCATTTTCAATGATGTACATGGGTGGACAGAATTTTCATAAAAAAGGGAAGTGCTTTATAAAGACAGCAAGCAGCTGGCCTTAGGCTTAAACCGATGGTTGAGATGTGTATTTGCAAGACTCGCTTTAGTAATATTTATAGAAGCTCAGCAATTAGATTAAGTTCTGATTCAGTGGTTCTGATTCAATTTTATTCAAAACGCAAAATGTTTAGTTGGTTTTGGTTGTTGGTATTGTTATAGAGGCATTTTAACAGTAATAAGTAGATAGTTTAGAATGCTTTCTAATGATATAACTCCAGAAGTCGACGTCAAGCCGGAATCGGGCAATAGGCCAAGTTCTAATAGTTATCAGAAAAATATATGATATTATATAAATAAAAATCTAAGTTCTGTATTTTAAAAATTATGGACATTTAAAAAAATATCGAGAAAATTTGCACCCTGTGACACTTTTTTCACTCCTGTTGCTTCAAATCTTGTACTTTTTCATTTTTTTTTTTTTTGTTATGGGATGCTGAATAATGTGTCTGTAAACTCGCCTAATATGTAAATCTAAACTGAAGAGTTTGAAAGAAAATGTCACTTTTTTTCCAACCAAAAAATTTAAAATTAATATTTCTCCAAACTTTGATTGACTGTACTGAAAAAAAATGTACTATGCCAGTTTGGCAAGTAACAAATTAAAAGTTGGTACTTTTGATAAAGATTCCAAAATTGTATGATACTTGCTAGAATATTTCTCAACTTGTGGACAATTTCTTTTTTTTGTAAAGAAACCCAATTTTTTATTTTAATTAATTTTATTAAATTTAATATCACATTGTTTAATAACAATTTGTTTAATTATAACAGATGTTCAAATTGCCTTCCTTCAGCAGTAATACACACTCGACATCTTAAAAAAGATCGGATTATCAAACGGGCGAATCTTCTAACTAACAAATTCAACTGCTTCCGTCAATCTTTGCTGTAGATCAACTAAATTTTCAATCAGATTTAGATAAATTTTTTCTCTCACCACTCTCCAGTAAAAGAAATCTAATGGATTTAAGACTGGTGACCGGGCGAGCCAGGAGATTGTACCAGATCTCCCTATCCATCTGTCTGGGTACTCCTCATCCAAATATTCTCTAACTGACCGGGTATAGTGCGCTGGGCAACCATCTCATTGAAACCATATGTCCCTATAAATACTTAGTGGCACCATGGCACGTCTTCCAAATTTGGCAAACGATAAGAAAAAGAAAAGTATATTTAAAAATAAAAAATAACTAGTTATATACTATGAACTTTCTATATTATTAACAAACACTAACTGGATTTTATCTGATTTATAACAGGCATACCTTTAAATTTCATTATAAATATTTTATTTTAGAATCAAGTTGGCCATGATTAACCTGACCATTTATTTTTTTGACTCAAAACGGGACATTGATTTATTTGCGTCAATTAACAGGTAGTCAATGAAAAACTTCACTTTTTTAAATTATTTATTTAGAAAAAGTTAGCTATTATTAAAAATTAAAAAATGTACCTTATTATTTAGTTATATTTATCAGAGGAACAAATTTGGTTTAATATAACTGGTGATGATTTTAAGTACAAATAAAACTCTTGGCATGTTTTTTTTATATTTACTTTAGTTATCATGTTATCATATCAACATCGCCTTTAGAACTGGAATGTTAAGCTGGGTTTTTTCAGCTGTCCACAATTTGTTGATCATAGAAAATACTCTTTCCACTGGAGCATTTGTAGGAGCCAAACATAAAATATATTCAATTAAAATACAAAAGTTTTTATGCTGAAGATTGTTGGTGTGAAAGTATTTGAATACTTCCCCACTCGTCGAAACTTTTAGATTATTCCATTCCGTTACTTTTTTGCGATGTAATAGTTACAAATTAATGAAAATTCGTCAAAAACTTCTGTTTCATTATTACAGTCAATATATTCCTTTTCAATTAATACATCCAGATATTTTTGAATGTCTTCCCATGCTGTTACTTTTTTTAAATCTGCCCCATAAAATATCTCATTTCTTTGGTAAGATAGGAAGTCCACTGCTACAGATATTCAGGGCTTGTTTTATAAAATTCTGTAGCCGTCCTTTTCACAAACTCTTCATCAATATCAGTACCACTATCTTTCAATTTCACCATTAATTGACGGACTGTAAATGGAAGAAATCGATTAGTCTTTTTCTGAGTCAAATTGTCTTTTAGTTGATTAATTTCAAGCTTCAATACAGCTCGATGAAAACTTGTTGACTGAGCGTGTAAAAAATAAAGCCACAATTCTGATGTGGGATCTTCAAAAAAGTTTTTTAATAACGGGGACATTTTTCAATGCTCAAAAAGTATTTTTTTAGTGGCTGTTATATTTTTAAACGCCTTTCCAAGGCAAGCCATCTGGTTTTGCTATAGCCGAGCATTTGTTGATATTCCGTTTCAGTTTCGGCGCAAAACTCCTTTAGAGATTCAACTCTGATCGTGTAAATATAAAAAAAAAGAATATATCTTCACAATAATGGTAATCTAAGGGTAGCCCGTCTGCAGCAGATTTTATCGCATTGTGCATTACATGAGCTCCACATCCAATACCTATTAAATGCTTTTTAAGATATGATTGTAATTTCGTTAACACATTATTAGTTCCTCGCCTAGCTGCTCCCCCGTAATTGACGTCCCCATAAAATGCTACGACTTTTGCTGTCAAATTATTATCTGTCAACACTTGGTTCAAATAATTAACAATGATATCAGAAGTCTCACCTGATTGGTTTTGAATTTTTACTTGCACACCCACGTAAGGTTGGAAAAAGCGTACTACAATAGGGTATATTTTCTTGTTACCATGGTTGAAAGCGTCGTTTAGAGCTGTAATACAATTGTACTTATCAAGATCATCTTTTAATTCTTTCATCGCTGTTTGCGCCAAAACATTTACTACAATAGCTTCTGATTTCGTACGGGCGCATGTAAATTTGGAATCAAAACATGATTGAATTAATTTCGAACCACAGTCATTAGAGCGAAAACTCCTTGAAAAGTTTAACATGGAAGAATTCGAAGCGGCGACACGATCGGCATTTTTATGTTTTTCAGACTTTAAATGCTGTTCAATATCACCAGCACCACTGTGAGAAACACTAAATTCTGTACGACACTTCACATCTGACATCTGAGGGAGTATTTATTTGCTTGATAAACGGATATTTTGCTTGTAAGCTAACATTGAACGAACACTTGCGTTTACCACGCTAAGATATTTACCACGCGAATAATAGCGAGAAGTGGGCGATGAAAAGTGATGCTCGATACGTATCGATGTTTTGGTGTATCGATACAATGGAATGCGATATACCGATATTTTGTATCGATTCATGTTAATGCGATATTTGGTATCCTCTCGCATCACCGGCACATGGAACCAAAAACATCGTATTGTACCATCTACATAATATATATTTGTTCTATGAAATATTAAGATAGCTAACAATAATATTAACATTAAAAAATATTCAAAATATAAACAAACGTATTTCTTTTGTAGTGACGCCACTCTTGTACTTAGATGCGGCTTAGATTTTTGCAATGTAATACAATGCGGATAAGTAGTTGAGATGGGTCTATATTGGATAATTCTTTTCCTCATTCTCACTCTTCATATTTTTTTTTGTTTTCTGTCTATTTATGTCAGTTGATATTTTATACGACACCCCCGGGAGTTGATGGGGTTGTGAGATTTGTATTCTAGGCCGTCATCACAGGGTGCCTCGCAATCGGGTGTTATATTGGAAAAATATGTTTTTTATTGTAGGATAAACATTGCTCTTTATGCTTGATATCTTTTATACTTTGTATAATAAAAAAAAAACTTACGTTACCATGTTTACGTTTGAATTGCTTACTAGTAATCTTTAGTCAGTTTACACTACGATATAAATTGCAATACAAACGTCAGATATAATTTTTTTTACTGTATAACTTATAGGCATTTTTACGTCACTCGTGTGCACATATATACCCTTTCAGTATATACACTAAGTGTATGATGTACAGTGTCGTAGTGTAAATTTATTTTTTGCTCGTCATGTAGTGTGCCTGTGTATTAATTATAGTTAACCTATTTTAGTTTTTCTGTCTTTGTCAACTTAAAACTCTGTTGTATATGGAAATTATAATTATAAAAGTAAACTTACATTTCAAATAAGAGCTTAAACTTAGAAATTCAATACGACATTCACAATTCGGCGTTTACCATATCGATACAAAAGCATATGAAATTATCGTGTATCGATACAATCGACTGCGATACATTTCGAATCGATATATTGATACAACGCAATATATCGGACATCGCTAGCGATGAATCTGTTAAAGAATAGTCAACCAATAGCGTAGCGCGCGCAAGCAGTGACGTATACGTACCTATAGGCTATCGTCGCGTCGTCTAGTGACGCGGTCTCGCTCCCGCACATCGCTCGCGTTCATCAATTTTCGTGCGGTTTCTGAAAATGGAACAATTTTCCATACCAGAGTTGATTTTAGGGACACCGGGACAAGTAACCAAAAAAAGGGGCAGCCCCGTTCAAAACGGGACGTTTGGTCACGTTAGCCATGATTCATATTATCACGGCCAGTCGTAATATGAACGAAGCAGTTTTTATGCAGTGATTACTAAACTTTTTCGAGTCATCCACAATATCATCATTTTCTCAAAAAAAGTTAGCAGGTTTTGCAACTACACGCCTCAGTTGACGATCTTAATTTAAGGGTTAGGCTAAAAGAAAAGTAACCAACTTGAAATATATTTTTCTGTTCATCATTTCAGCCGGAAGACGCCCACTGCTGGACAAAGGCCTCCCCCAAAGATCTCCACGATGATCGGTCCTGCGCTGCCCTCATCCAACCTATCCCGGCGATCTTGACCAGATCATCGGTCCATCTTGTGGGGGGCCTACCAACACTGCGTCTTCCGGTACGCGGTCGCCATTCGAGGACTTTTCTGCCCCAACGGCCATCAGTCCTTCGAGCTATGTGCCCAGCCCACTGCCACTTCAGTTTTGCAATCATCCGGGCTATGTCGGTTACTTTGGTTCTCCTGCGAATCTCCTCATTTCTGATTCGATCTCGCAGGGAAACTCCGAGCATAGCCCTCTCCATTGCTCTCTGAGCGACCATGAGCTTTCTCATAAGGCCCATAGTTAGCGACCACGTCTGCGTTCCGTATGTCATCACTGGCAACACACATTGGTTAAAAACCTTCGTCTTGAGACACTGCGGTATTTGGGACGAAAAGATTTTACGGAGCTTCCCGAACGCTGCCCATCCGAGTCGGATTCGACGAGTGACCTCTTTCGCGAAATTGGACCTGCCTAACTGGATCGTTTGACCCAAGTAGACGTATTCGTCAACAATTTCGAAAGTACAGTTCCCAACTGTTACGGGGGTAGGTGCGACATGGACATTAGACATGATCTTCGTCTTGTCCATGTTCATTTTGAGACCTACTCCTTGGGAAGCTGTATTGAGGCCATCAAGCATATGGCTTAAGTCTTCCATGGTTTCAGCCATGATTACGATATCATCTGCGAATCTAAGGTGAGTGATGTACTCACCGTTAATGTTGATGCCCAGTCCGTTCCAGTCCAGAAGCTTGAAGACATCTTCCAACGCAGCAGTGAACAGCATCGGCGATATGACATCGCCTTGTCTGACTCCCCGCTGCAGTCGGATAGGCTTCGAGTTCTGATCCTGGAGACGGACTGACATGGTGGCGTTTTCATACAAACACTTCAACGCTTTGATGTATCGATAATCAATGTGGCACCTCTGGAGAGACTGAAGCACCGCCCAGGTCTCGATCGAATCAAAGGCTTTCTCATAGTCCACGAACGCCAAGCATAGTGGCTGGTTATACTCCTCCGTCTTCTGTATAACCTGCCGCAGCGTATGTATGTGGTCTATGGTGCTAAAACCTTTTCGGAATCCGGCTTGTTCGGGAGGCTGGAAGTCGTCAAATCTGCGCGCGAGACGATTCGTGATGACCCTTGAAAACAGCTTGTAAACATGGCTCAGAAGTGATATCGGTCTAAAGTTCTTCAAAAGGGTTTTGTCGCCCTTTTTGAAGAACAGCACCACTATACTTCCGTGCCAGGCCTGCGGCGTTTTGCCATCGAGGATGACGGAATTAAATAGCTTCTGGAGGATTTTAAGCACAGGAGTACCACCAGCTCTCAGAAGCTCGGCTGTAATTCCATCATCACCCGGCGCCTTGTTGTTTTTAAGCTGTTTAAGGGCCACACTAATCTCGTACAGACTGACGTCTGGGATATCTACGGTGTAGTGTCGGGTTAATTTGGCTCTTGGGTCTTTAGCCTTGTTGTTAGCAGGTGCCCGTGTGGTCGTGTATAGCTGTCCGTAGAACTTCTCGACTTCCCTCAAAAGTTCGGGTTTAGATGAAACGACCCTGCCGTCGTCGGTCTTCAACTTCGTCAGTTGGCTCTGCCCAATAGACAAGTCTCGTGCGAATACTTTAGAGCCCTTGTTACGCTTTATAGCCGCCTTTACACAGTCTGTGTTATGGCGGCGGATATCGCGAGTCAAGGACTTGGAGATCTGTCTATTTAGCTGCCTATACTGGGAAGCATCGTCCGGGGACTGAAGGGTCATTTGACGTCTCACATCCATCAATTTGAGAGTAGAATCTGAGATTTTTCCGGTTCTTTTTGAACGGCTGGCCTTGAAGAATTTAGACCCGGCCGTTTGAACAGCTTCCACGAACCTGTTATTATACTCGTCCACGTCAACGCAGTCACCGAGGCATTCGAAGCGGTTTTGTAATTCGTGTTGAAAGTTTACCGGGTTTTGGATCTGTATGGGTGCAGGTCGGAGCGTAGACTTCACCAGTCGAGACCTCTCCAATTTTGGATTGATATTCAATGTGCCTCTTACTAAGCGGTGATCACTCCCAGTTTTCACCGAATTGATCACAGAGACATCATTGAATATCTGTCTTTTGGTCGACATAATGAAGTCAATCTCATTTTTGGTGGCACCATCGGGACTAATCCAAGTCCATTTGCGTTGTTCTGGCTTCATGAAGAAGGAGTTCATCATATACAGGTCCTCCTTCTCCATGAAGTCGGCCAGCATCTGGCCTCGGGTGTTCCGATTTCCGAACCCAAATTGCCCCACTCTCAACTCATCGCCGCTACGTTTCCCCAATTTTGCGTTGAAGTCTCCCATGACAACGTTAAAGTGGGTTTTAGAAGTGTGGATGGCTGTTGAGATGTCCTCATACATGGCTTCCACCTCTTCGTCAGGATGTGTCGAAGTCGGAGCGTAAACCTGAATGACCTTCAACGAATACCGTTTGGTAATTTTGAGTATTAGGTACGCTACCCTAGTCGAAACACTCCCCACCTCAGTAACGTTGTTCACAAGAGACTTGTGAACGAGAAATCCGACACCACCTTGGGACAGTTGGTCGCCCTCCCGGAAGTAGAGCAGATTTCCGGAATTTAGGATTATTGAGTCCTCTCCCTGTCTTCGGACTTCAGATAACCCCACAACATCCCATCGCAGTCTGCTCAAAACTTCCTCCAGTTCCTCCAACTTCTCGTTGGTCCGCAGTGTCTTGACATTGTATGTTGCCAGGGCCAAAGGTCGTCGTTCTTGGTAGCGAATCCGAACCCGGGGATTCTTCGCACCCCCTGCCCCGTCGCTTATGTGGCTGCTACCGTGACCACCACGAACGGGGCCGCCGGGGACTAGGGGCCGGGGCCTGTGTGTATCTGTCATTTTAGGGGGGGGTTTTGCCATAATCGCCACGCTTGGCAGGCGGGTTGGCGATCGCAGTATTCGCAGTTGGTGATGCTCTCACGGAAAGATGCTGCTGCCCATCCTCCGTTCTTTCTATCCCTTAGTCGTCTCTTACGACACCCAAGGGAGGAGATGGGGTGGTGCTATTCTGGTGCGACACCACACACTACATTTTTCTGTTATTACAACACTATTCTTGTTAATATCCTGGTTACATCTGAAACTTTCACTTCATAGTTCGAAGGGAGTCTGGTATTATCATGGCTAGAAAATTACATCTGGCTCAATAAAAAGTATCTAAACAGGTTTATTGACTTCCCCAAAATTTTCAGTTTTATAATTGTAATAAATTATTTCAGGAAACCTCTACACAAAGACTGGTGGGGAGTTAGAGATGAGATACTAAGTGATGTGAGTGGCATTGATGGATGCATATTTTGTCACAGTACTGGATTCATAGGAGGAAACCTGTCCAGGGAAGGTGCTATTAAAATGGCAATTGCTAGCTTAGAAGCTGTCGATTCATAATAAAATAGCAATGACTGGTCCATAATAAATCATGTTTTATTATATATTTTACTTTTCTTAAAGGTTGTCTCCACTGTTGTGTAATCTTCTCAGAAAATTATTGACATTTTTTCACAAGCGTCTTCTTGGTCACCAACATAGATTTTGGATCCTGAGGTATAAATGTAAAGTATTGTCAATAGACACATTGTCAACTTTTTCTGAGTAAAGAAATACAAGTAAACTGAAACGTAGTCATACGTTGATGTTTTTATGAACCCTCAAAAACCCATGTGAACTGGCAAAGGGATTATTCTATTTGATGTGGCAGTTTGCATTATTATAATTTCCCATTTAGCCCATTTTTTTACGTGTGGTAATTCTTCACGAATTACACAAAAATTATACATGCTGGGCCATAAGGGTGTATGCAGTTCGAAAATAAAATTTAAAAATAAAATACAATATGTACGTACAATATTTTTATTACTTATTTAAAAAAATACAAATTTAGGAATTTTTATGATAAAAATAATGTTGTCCAGATGACGTCCCTCGGTTGTTTGGCACTCTAAAAGGCGAAGTTGCAGATTCTCATAAACTCTGCGAAACGTTATTCTTGGTATATTGCTATTTCCCAAATAATGTTCCTGTTGAGCTGCTCCAAATTATTTGGATTATTCTCGTAGACGACGGATTTGAGGTAACCACACAGAAAAAAATCACATGGAGAGAGATCGGGGCTGCGTGGTGGCCATGCAATATCACCCCTTTTGGAAATGAGTTTTCCGGGAAAAACATTTTTCAGCAGCCCTATTTACACATTAGCCGTATGGCATGTGGCCCTATCTTGCTGGAACCACAGCCTCGAGGTACCGCCTCGAGTTTCTTGCAAAGCGGGTACCAAAACTAATCATATCGCAATAATTGCTGGCTCTAACAGTCACCGCACGCCCTCTTTCGTCCTAAAAAAAGTATGGCCCCACGACACCCGTTGATGTTATTACAGCCCACACGACGAGCTTAGGGCTGTGAAGTGGACGTTGATGTAAGCGTTGTGGATTAGTCTCGGACCAGAACCGACAATTTTGTTTGTTCACGTGACCATTTAAATGGAAATTCGCTTCGTCATTGAACATCACATTGTTGAAATTGCGAAACCGGTCGAGCATCTGATTGACAAAGTTAAGACGGTTATTCGCATCATCTTGTTTTAATTCCTGGACAAGCTGAATTTTGAAAGCCTTAAGATGGAAATTACGCTTTAAAATTCGTCGCAAAGTTGTTCTTTTGATGTCCAAAGCCTGAGACCTCTTACGGGTTGATGTTGCGGAATTTGCTGAACTGAACGTTTAACTCGCTGCACAATGTCGGCCGTTCTCGCAGAAATCGGACGTCTGCCAGGCATAAGTGCTATTGTCGATTTTTAAAAAAGAGCAGGTGGCAATGGTGCTAGTGGAAGTCAAGCAATATTTGAGATTAATTTTTTTGTTTAGACTAATTGCCGAAAGTCGTCCAAATACGTCTCGTTCCATTTTCAATAATACTTTCTTGTTCTTGTTCAGGACTTTAGTCATGCATTGAGAAGTAAAAATGCAGATTTTGTTTCGTATTTGTGTTTGCAGCAGTTCATCCATCGTCTCAAGAGTTACATTAGTTGTGGATAAATACTGTTCAAATGAGGATCGTGGTTCAATGAAACTTTTGAACCAAGCACCTCCAGTCTCCAGCCATACCGTTTTCGTAGTCAAAATTATGTTTTAGCCCTAGCTTTTCAGCAAATTGATAAGCTAACATGCGTATGGCTTATCTATTTGGCGGAAATCCCGCATCTCCAAGCTTCGGAATGTGTTTTACTAGCCTTTTCTCGTTGTCATAATCCAAGATAGGATGTTTTTCTGAAGAAAAAATACCTACCTACGTCAATAAATTTATTGAATTTATTGAAAACTATCTGAAATTGCCAGCAATTAGTTAAATAAAAGCTTGTAATATTATGTATAAATTACACATAAGAAATAATCTTAATACTCTACAACTAACAAAATAAATATGTATGTGTATAACGAAACAATGTAAATTAGTTTGATGTGATGTGTGATGGCAAAGGACAAATTTTATTGACAGGTCTTTTAAAGAGACCAGATTTAGTACGCACAGTTACAGCATGAACGATATCATCAATACATTTTTATTTGTAAATTTCGATTTTGCCCAGTACACGTGTCACTGTAGGCAATAACATGGCTTTGGGTCGTTACATTTTCTAAGTGCTTCAAACAGCATGAAGCCACCTCTTGCGATCCCCTAGAAGCAGTGGTTTCGTCCCACACGTACATATTAACTTTATTATTATGTAAATTGTGAAAACCCTCGTTTAAGGCGTACATATTTCGTTTGTAATATGCGATTAAGACAGACAATTTCGGATATGGTAAGGCTTTTTGTAAATCAAAAGTGAAAGCAAAGTATTTATCTGGATTTTCTGATGCTAGAATTTTATCCTCTTGTAATGCTTTTCTTGATAATTCAGCATTTTGCAAGTGAACGTCATGTCTTTCTACAAGAATCATTTTTTCGTCGTCATCAGTTGTAGTCTTAATTTTCATATTTAGGATATCGCATTTCGCACAGGTATCTTTACGTGGCAAATGGAAGCGTAACTTAAAATCTCGTTTAAAGATTTCCTGTATGTCCATTCATTAACTGAGCTCAAGTTGTTTTCCTTGCATTTTTCCAAATATAAACTATACATTTTTCTTATATTTAATTCCGGATTTAAAAACATTCGTTCTGGATTTTGCGATCGTGTGTAATGACTTTCAAATGCCGGAAAGCTTTTTATGTGGTCTATCACTGTATTCGTCAGTAGCTCACTAGTTCTTCTGCAAGAGCCATCCATTTTTCCACGCATGTCATTCGGAATGTTCTCATGCGATTTTAGGATACGATCAATTCGTCCAGTAGATATTTGGAAAATATTAATAAAAAAACTTCTTACATACTAAAATGTTTCCACCAGAAGTGAGTAGGTAAAATTTATAAGCATATTATACTCTTTTAGTGCCCGAATTATTTCTAGGCCGTCTTCTATTGACAGATTTTCGTTGAACACTACCATATAAAAATACATTTTGCTTATTAAAATCATCTATATTCCAGAACAACAAAAATTTCCATACGTTGTGCTTCATTAATACGTTCTATACATTTCTTCGAACAATTACAATTTTTGGATTCAAATTGTTTTGCAGGAATGAATTTTCCTCTTTTTGTATAGTACTTTTGTCCATTATTTCGCTTAATTTTGTTTATTTGTTGCAAATATTTTTCTTTATTTTGTTCTGCAGAATCCGTGTTCTCAATAACAGTATCTTCATCTGATGAAGATTCTACATCTATAATTCTTCTTCTCTTTGTTCGATTCGTTAATTTGTGGTTCCTAGCGGAATTATTTTCATCCTCTGAATCTAAGATTATTCTTCTGTTTATAATCATGGGCTTTATGTCTGTGTGAATTTATTTATAATTAAATAAAATAAATATTTGCAGTTGTTTTAAGATAATAGTGGTTTACCATTTGTTCTTACCTATATCACTATCTGATGTTAATATGAAGTTAGCCATTTTAACAAAAAAATAGAATAACAACATAAATTAGCACCTCTTGACACGTAATATCACACGTAATCCTATAAATATTATAAATCTGAAAGTTTGTAAGTTTTTTTTGGGTTTAAAGGTATCGCCAAAAGTACGTAATAGATTGGTTTCATATTTAATACACAGCTAGAGTATGAATTGGAATAGTACATAGGCTACATTTTATTTAAAAATTCAACTCCTAAATAATATAAAATTAGAAAAATCGTAATAAGATTGCGGATTTTTCTGCAAAAAGATGGCGCTTTTGTTGTTTTTGCTGTTTTTTTAATTCGCCAAAATACGGGCAAAGATACGGAGTCATACAGCCTTGTATTTATTTTCTTCTCACAGGTTATGCGCTGTTCATTTTCTAATACATTTCTCTAATTTTTTAATATCTATCTTTTAACTTACGAGTAGTGGAAACACGGAGGGGAAACAATGCAAATCGTTCGCGGGTGAAACCGCGGGACACAGCTAGTATAAAATAAATGAAAAATAACAAAACACTGATCGGCATCCATCTGCTATGCCACCTACCTCTGTCAATTGGACTTACACCACTTTCATAATCGATGATTATGCAATTTCATTTACCGACCGATTTTAAGTTGTATAAAACATGGGATATTTTTGAGAAATTAAACACGGACTAGTTATATATAAAAAAATTACATTAAATTAAGCATGAATTACGTGATAGCTCATTTTTCTCAAAAATGACACTTGAGGACACGCGCGCATGGCTCGGAAGCCTACCGGATTCTGTCTGCGGGGCTCACTGGTTTCGTCCGCTTGCTTGCGGGTGTTGGGGCCTCGAGGTTTCCCTCTTTACCCCGGCTTCAACTCGGCGGGCTACAACCCGCCGGTGACTGGGTTGTTGAAGCCGCGAGTGGCTCGTTGGCCTCTCAGCGGCTTAGGTGGCCTATCAGCGGCTTTGTTATTCGCTTGTGATGGACTCCAATTCTTGCGACAAACGCGAACCGTCGTTCGCTGTGGTCGGTTGTGGCAGCAGCAGCTCCCTCGGTGTGGCTCTCCAATGAGACGGGCGAATCTGATCAGGTGGTCGCGCGTGGAGTGGGGCGATCCCGTGGAGATGGACGTGTCTGCCGGTGTCGGCGCGGTGTAACATCCGCCGCGCCATTCTGGCCACGAACTCTTCGATACTGGGTATTCCCACATCCCTGGCGATAACGTCGTTGCGCACGAACCACCCGGCTCCGGTGCTGATCCTGAGCGTGCGGTTCTGCTGCGTCTGTAGCTTCTTACGCTGGCTAGCGGAGCACAGCGCATACCAAGCTGGGGCTGCGTATGTGAGCCTTGGGCGTAGGTAGGTTTTGTATAGTCGGACCTTTGTTCTCAGGGGCAGATTCGACTGGAAGACGGGACGGAGCTTTCCTCGCGCACGGCACGTCTGCGCAATAGCGTGACGCACCTGGGTGGTCATGCTCAACGTCCTGTCGATCCACACCCCGAGATATTTGGCCGTGTTTCTCCACTCTACCTTTTTCCCCCGAAGCTTGAGCTGCGACTTCTTTGGCATCCTGTGGGTGACCAGAATGGCTTGCGTCTTCTCGACGTTGACGGACAATCTCCACTTGTCCAGCCATTCCGGTAGCAGGTCCAGTACGCGCTGTACTCTTCTGATGCAGGTGTCCACTTGCGGCCCCATGGAGAAGTAGGCGCAATCATCGGCGAATAGGGCCAGCGTGGTCTCCTTTGTTGACGGGATGTCGTTGGTGTACAACCCGTAAAGGAGCGGGGAGAGGCAACTCCCTTGTGGAACTCCGGCTGCGATGGGTCTTCTTGTGGAGATGACTTTCTCGACCGCCACTACGAAGCTACGATCTGCCAAAAAGGAGGACAGCAGATGAACGTAGTTCGGAGGCATCGGAGACTTCAACAGTTGTGAGTCAATCCGGTATGCCAAACTCGGTCGAACGCTTTTTCCATATCTAGGAATACAGCGACGGTGGGCTTCCTATTGTTGTATGAGTGGGCCATCTGGTGGAGCACTCTGGGCAGCTGTAGCGTCGTGGAGTGTTCTGACCTGAAACCGTACTGCTCTTCCCTCAGCTCTGTGTGTGGTTTCAGGCGAGTGAGTAGGAGTCTCTCGAAGAGTTTGGCGATGTGGGGGAGTAAAGTCACGGGACGGTAGTTCCCTGGGAGGCGCCGATCCTTCCCTGGTTTCGGGAGCATGACCACCTTCCCGACCTTCCAAGCCTCGGGGAAGTGAGCTGTCCTCAGGATCCCATTGAAGATCCGGGCCAGTGCTGCGAACCCTCTCCTGGGCAATAGCCGCAGGGTGTTGGGTTGGCTGCCGTCGCAACCTGGCGCCTTCTTCTTATTGAGCCTGAGCGCTGTTTTCCTGACTTCTGCCGGGGAAATGAAATCTTCGCCTTTTAGCGGCGGGAGGGGACGAACTAAGTATTCTTGGACCTCCTTTTCCAAGAGCTCGTGGAAGAGCCGAATCTTCGGCATTGCATCAGTTGGTATCGGATGCGGCGAAAACTGCGCCTCCAGATGGTCTGCGAATAGTTCCGCCCTTTCTGAAGGCTCGAATCTTCTAGTTCCGCTCGCATCGAGGAGTGGATGCACTGGCACTTTCGAGCGCTGTAGGTTGCCGCAGAGTTTGAAGAGCTCACTGGGGTCTTCGGTGGCTCGATCTATGACACTCCTATGTCTCGGCGCGCCACCTCTTGATACTCTCCGAGACCTGGGCTGTTTGGGCGTTTAGCATCCTCTTGATGTCTGGGCAACGGGTCCTCGCCCACTGCCTGCGCAAATTGCTCTTGATGGCAATGGCTTTAGCCAAGTGGGCGGGAAGTTCGTCCCTCCTACGGAGTCCCGGTGCTGCGGTTGTTCTGGAGGCTGCTTCCCTGGCTGCAGCGATTTGGGTCATGAGGTTTGTGACTCCTGTTTCTACCTCTTCTGGGCTCGAGCATTTCTCCAGCGTGACATGTTCCATCTTCCCGGCGTACTGTTTCCAGTCTATCTCGAGTTTTGTTGGCTTCTGGGGCATTGCGACCACTGCCAGGTCAGCCACGATCAAGATCGGAAGGTGTTGTGTGTCCAAGTCGTACAGCACCTCCACGCTTATTGGGCATGTCACGTTTTTGTGCAGCACTATGTCCAGCACGTCCGCGCTGTGTCGATGGTTGGTAGGAATGTGGGTTGGGGCATCCGGGCCGACGACTTCGAATCCCAGCGTCTCGGCGTCGACTGCCAGGCGTCTCCCCGTCGCGTTCAACAGCCTGGATCCCCATGAGGGACTCTTGGCATTCATATCGCCTGCAATAATAACAGGTGTATTCCCCTCGAGCAGGGGAGGCAAGTCCTCACTGTTGTAGTTGTTCCCCGGGGGACGATAGGCCGCGTACAGTTTCAGTTCGCGTCCTCCCGCCTTCACCAGCACCCCGATGGATCTCAGGTGATGAAAGTCCGTGAGTGGTAGCCCCTCGTGTACCACGTCGCGCCTCACAAACACCGCCGTTCCTCGATAGGCGATTCCGGCTCTGGACTCCTCGTCTCTCCTGTACGCCAGGTAGTTGGGCAGGTTGAACGGGGTTCCGCGTTTGAGCTTGGACTCACCTATAAGTAAGACATGGGCACTCTGAGTCTGGGCCAACAAGCGGAGTGATTGGACCTTGTCCCCGACTCCGCCCGGGTTCCAATAGATGACCCGTAGTTGACCCGTACTACCCATTGCGGTTCTTCAACTTGGTAAGTCCGTTGACCGCTGCCTCCTTAATGTCGGCCCCGGTTGCTAGGGCGGTCAATATGTCCGCGAAAACCCCTATCAGGAGCTTCAGAGTTTCCTCGACTCCACCTTTCTCCTCAACCCTGGCATTGCGCCTCGTGGTCCTTTGGGGTTTGGGTGCTGGTTGATCCGCAGCCGTTTGGTGATCTTCGGTCGTCCTTGGGGGTCTGCAGTGACCACAATGTCTGCGCCCTGCATTGGTGTCCAGCTTCGCTGCCACAGTGACCTTTTTTAATATTAGTCTGGAGGCCGCAGGTGCCCGAGTCTTGGTTGACTCTGCCTCCGTCTCCGTGTCGGTTGCGGTTTTTGGCCCTTGCCCTTCTGTTGTCGGCGCTTCTTATTTTGGCGTTTACGGCCTTTTCCCTTGGGTTGTAAAGATCCCCTTGGGATAGGGTCGTTCGCCGGAGGGATCAGGGTTGACCCTCCTTGACGGCTTCCCACTGGCACTGGTGCTTCATCCTCAGTAGTGAAGTTATCCGGACGTTGGGCCCGTCGGCGTTCCGCCCTGGTTTTGCGGGCCGGGCCGGACGTCTTCCCTGGTTTAGGTGGTCGTGGCGGTGGCACCTTGATGCCCCTCTTCCTGGCCAGTTTCCTGTATATAGGGCAGCTTCTATTATTAGCCGCGTGCGCCCTCCCACAGTTGGCGCACGTAGCCGGGATTTCGCGTGGGCGGGGACACTCCGCCGC
This sequence comes from Malacosoma neustria, assembly GCA_963693495.1. Classification (NCBI taxonomy): domain Eukaryota; kingdom Metazoa; phylum Arthropoda; class Insecta; order Lepidoptera; family Lasiocampidae; genus Malacosoma; species Malacosoma neustria. The sequence continues at coordinate 13,874,031 of OY856390.1, forward strand.
GATGTGCTCGCCTGCACACCTCACGCACTTACCGGCTTGTGGCAGTTGGCCGATGCATGTCCGAATGCTTGGCACCTGTGGCATTGGGGGACTGCCCTGTTCCCCTTCCATGCCTCTATAGAGATGCCCGGCATATACAACAATTCGTCGACGGCATAAAGCCTCTGGAGCTCGTCGACGGACAAGTGCTGGAGTGCCGCGTGGAACAAATTCCCAACGCGGCCTTTGGCTCCCGGAATATGCTTCACAAACAGCACTTGGAATCCGAGTTCTCCAAGCGCTGTCTTAATCTCCTCTACTGGAGTGGCCGCTGGTAGCCCTCTGATGGCTACTTTCGTTGGGAGGTCGGCTGCCACACTGTAACAATACCAGTGCACCTCCTTATTGGTCTCGGACGCCTGCGACAGGTACTTCTGTACCGTCCGGTATTCCTCAGCGCTTCGTGGCGTGAAACGGACCCCCTTGCCGTAGGGTCTGGCGTTGGGCGCACGGCCGAGGAGAGACTGGATCTTCCTATATAATGGTCGATCCAGTTGGGTAAATTCTCCACCACAATTGGTGGGTACCCTTTAGGCTGGGCAGTAGCCGTTGGGGCTGGCTTAATCACCTGTAAAGGCGGGGAGCCGCGTTGAGCTGGCTTCGGGGCCACCGGTGCAGCGGCTTCTGCGAACGACATCGTTGGTCGTGCGCAAGGTTGAGATTGAGTTCGAGGCTGAGGTTGAGGCGTGGGAGGCGTCGGTGGCAAGGATCGTTGATCCGCCGCTACTTCCTCGCGGTCCGAGCTCTCTGAGTCGGCATCTGAGGTTGAGTTACCTGCTGAGCTGGGTGTTGGCCCCACGTTGGCCTTCTTAGGGAGGTTCTCCTCCTCGGAGGACGCCCTCTTCCTGCGGAAGACCCTTGCGCAGGGCGGGGAGCTGGCTGCAGTCGGTTGCCGGTTGAACCGGCTGGGTGATGTCATCGGTGGAGACGTCGGGGTCTCGGAGTGTCTAATCGGCCGGTAATACGGCCATTGGTCGCCGGAATTGTCCGGCGGCTCAGGATCGCTCATCGCGCTGGTTCTCACACTATCTCTAGGGTACCTTTGCACTGACGCACTTAATTAAAAGTGCGCAGTGCCAAAGGTTTTCGCCCGCCTACCGTTGTGCGAAGGTCGCACAAACTGAGGAGGCAAGTCGCTGCTAGTATGCAGATCACGAAAGGGAGTCTCGACCAATGGGAGCACTCGACCGTTCCGGTGTAGAAGTACTGCTATGCGCACTGTGCACGACTACTGTCTGCGGGGTTGCGCGGAGGCCTATATATACTGTGTATAACGGTAGCGGGCGGGGAGAGGCCCCCTCGTATACCTCACGGGACCGACAGATGCTATATACTCCCCCCTCTAGACCAGGTGAACGTCCTCGTAACTGGACTAGCTGATCAGACACCTTTTTGGAACGACCACGTTTCCTAACAGGAATCACGGGTTTGGGAGGAGAGTCTCATCATTCCCTACGAAACAAGTAAGATCTTGGACATGATACTTTCCCAGAATCTCGTCAGGTTTTTCTATACGCGAAATGCTGTATGTGGTTGGACTAATCTTGTGCATCTAAGTACGGGCCATCCCGTCGAGGCACAAATTTTGAAATAATAGCTGGATCCCTTGCTGAGCACGTGTGACTTCAGTAGGACTCTATCGCCTAACTGAAACGTCTCTCCTGCTCGACGTGATTGGTCCGCATATTCTTTGCGCTTGTCTTGCTGCTGCTCAACACGTTATCGAATAGCTGATAAGGAATTAAGAAACTTGGATATATGGTGTGATTTGTGCATCTAAGTTCTCTTTATTTAAGTTAGCAGTTAGCGTTGGTCATGAACTATCTCGGTGGGTGATCTCAGTTCTCTCCCAAACGTTAAGTAAGCTGGAGTCGTACCAGTTGTTCGACACCGAGCACTGTTCAGGGCAAAACGAATGACCGGCAACTTTATCGGCCATGAAGTGTGATCACCTTCCATCAATTGTGCAATCTGTACTTTTAGATCTGGGTTATTTCTTTCAGCTGGGTTAGCTTATGGGTGGTAAAGAGGTAATAGATTTTATTTCACACCCAGGTCGGACATGCATTGACGCATGACTGCCGATATGAACTGGACACCATTATCAGATATTACTCGGCGGGGTAACCCAAACCGCATAAAATATTCTTCAACAAATAGACGTGCGCACGCTTTCACTGTAGCGTCTTTGAGAGCAAATAATTCTACCCATCTTGTGGCTGTGTCTTCTATTAATAGAATCCATCGTTCACCCTTGTCTCCTTCAGGTAATGGGCCAAAAAGATCTATAACTAATAAATACTTCGTTGCGTTGATTCAATAATAGTGTTTGGAAAAGACCTGGGGGTTTGTTATTAGTGGCCTTGTATCGCTGACATTGTATGTAGGCTTTAACATAGTCTGTGACTAATCTCCGCATACCAATGAAATAGTACAACTGGGATAACTTTTGATAAGTTCTATCGATGTCCGGCCAGAGGTGTGTCATGGCATTCTTTAAGAACTTCCGACTGTTGAGCAACGGGAACTACTAGTTGTGGTGATTCACTGCCTGAGTCAGGGTTATATATCTATAGAGTACTCTTTGATATGAATACTCCTTTACAGAGAATCTTCTAGTCTGTTTATATACTCTTCGTAGAGGTACTTTTCAAATTCACAAATTCCCGCAGCTACGGGGTTTTGGGGTCGCGTAATTGTTGACATTTTTTTGTCAAAATCATCCCAAATACTGTCCCTCGAGCGTGATGATATAGTGGCGGGTGTTTTTTTTTATTTCGGAAGAGTTATTAGGCTCAGACTTTTTATAAACCTAATATCGCAGACACGTCGTTTTAAAGTATCACAGGCTCTGATAAAGTTGTCAATCAAACTGCACTAGCGGGTGCGGGGGCGGGCGCGGGTGCCTGGGTCTTGGTCTCTGCGTAGGGTAGACTGGGTACGGTTGTGACAATTTTGGTTTGATCGCCAATAATTTTGTTAATTTACTAGTCAGCTGGGAGAAAAGTAACTTGAATCGTAATTTGTACATTTGTGTACGTAAAAATACTAAAATGTTGTCCCTAAATACGCTGTATTAGTTATAGCATCAAATTAGAAAAAAAAGGGAAAGTGTCACAACCCAAGGACGGTTGTGACAGTGGTTGGGGTCGGTTCAGGGCGCAGGTCCTCTCAGGGCACGGTTGCTTCGGGAGGTACCTGTGTCGAATAGGGCGGGGGATGACGTCGGGGTGCCACCACTGTGGCGCGGGCGACGAGGAGGACACGGTGGACCACACTGTCGCCGTGTGCCCTGCGTGGCGCGAGGAGCGCCGCGCCCTCGTCGCCCAAATCGGCGTGGACCTGTCGCTCCCGGCCCTGGTTCTGTCCATGGTCGGGGGTGATCCTGGATGGACGGCCGTCGCCTCCTTCTGCGGGGCAGTCATGTCCGCAAAGGAGGCGGCGGAGCGGGAGCGGGAGTCAACCACCACACTCCCCTCCCGCCAACGCAGGCCACGTCGGCGGCGCCGGAGGGCAACTAACGACCTCCGGCCGCCGTAAAAAGCGGCCGCGGGCGGCCCCTCGGTGGAGAACCTGCCGCTCGCACTATTGCCGCAAGGGTGAGGGCTGCGTTCTGTTCCGCGGCATCCGTAGGCCCGGGCATAGGCGATAGGAGAACAGCGGGGTTTTTTAGTGGGTAGTCGGATGTTCGAACATCTTTCCCGGAGTCCCACATATCCCTCGGACCCCCGGGCCGGGGGAACCCGTCAAGAGTGGTTTTTCCCGAGACCAAAAAAAAAAAAAAAAACAAACAGAAATGGTTTTTAATGACTTATATTTAGAAATATGTAACATAACACAATAAATTTTCTTCTATACTAAGTTAACACTCATATCGTAAATGAACTAAAATCTGTGATTACTTCTATTCTTATATTTAGTAAGGTACTGAACATCTATCCATCATCTGTAGGTAACTGGGAAAAGTTTAACCAAATTGTAACAAAAACTATTAAAAAATAAACATTTATGAATATATATGTAATGTCTAGTCTAGTTAGATTCATCATCACAGTTGTGACAAATGTAATGGTGGTTTTCACCTGCGCACTCTACGTGGGACCAGAGTCCACACGTCCCTTGGCACATGATCCATTTTTCGTCAGGCCTACTTTCAGAATATGCGCTTACACAAACCAGACAGAAATACTCTTCTTCATCGGATGACGGTTCTGAAGTCTTTCTCTTCTTGGCATTGATTTTTCCTTTCCCTTTCTTATTTTGTTTTAGTTCAGTTAGGTTTTTCTTTACCTGCTTAGCCTTCAAACGTTTTTCTTTTTTTTCATGTCCTTTCCTAACTGCCTCTTTCTCGGGTGTATCTGTATAAATGGTTGACTTCTTTGTTCTAGTGCCTCTTGTTTTTCTTTGCGCAGCTTTCGGATAAGGTCGAATAACTTCAGGTGAAAAAACGGGCGGCGTGGTTGTGGTTGAATCAGTCTGCTGAACAATTTCAGGCAAAAGCACAGGCTGCGTGGCTAAGGTTGATGCAGTTGGCTGAATTTGATTTGTAACTGGTGTCGAAGAGTCCCCCAATAAAGAATCTGAATGTGGCAGCATTTCATTGTTGAGTACAGGATTGTTATCTAGAGAATCAGGGTTTTGTGCGTTGATTTCACTAGATGATACTGTAGGAATTTTATCCTCAGTGTCAGCGTTTGGTCTATCTGTTACAAAAGATGGCGAAAAGTCAATTTCTTGGAATACATTACGATTAAAGGGATAAATACCAGTTTTGCTGAAACCTGTCTGAATGTTCGCTTGTGTGAAAGCCTGAGGCATAGCAGTCTTGATGATACCCGGTATGTCGTAAATAGACATTGTCTTGCCAGGATGACTTCGCATCCATCCGTCACAAGCAGTATTTATAGCCTTTTTCAATGGACCAAAGACAGATCGGTCTAATGGCTGCAGTTTGTGTGAGCAATGCGGAGGAAATGAAAGCAGAGTGATGCCATTTTCTTTGCAAAAATCCAGTATATTAATATGGATATGAGAAGCATGATTATCCAGGACTAGTAAGACTTTTTTTTGTTAGAGAAGCATTAGAGAATTTTTTGAAATGTTCGAGAAATTCTAAGAATGATGCATCCTGCATCCAACCTGAAGGATTTGCAGTTCCAATCGATCCCACTGGACCGTCCCTAACAAAATGATCATGATAACGAACCCTCGGAAATACAAAAAAAGGAGGAATTGAATTTCCCAAGGCATTTACTGCACAAGCAACTGTGACTAATGAGCCACGTTCAGCTGAAGTAACAGCTCCCACTTGTCGTATGCCACGTCTTGCCACTACTTTATCAGGTCTTTGTACGGTAGTGACCCCTGTCTCATCAACATTGTATATATCCTGTGGCTCATATGCGTGTCTGTCCAAAAAGTTTGCAAATTATTATAAAATGCTTCCACATTCGTTTTATTAAAACTTGTAGCTCTTGAAAGGCTTGTAGCCTGAGCTACGCGAACAGACAGTGACGGATTTCTATTCATGAATGAACGGAACCATTCCTCACCAGCCATCTTATTCTCATCCCAAGTAGCAGGTCGCTTTAAGTTGTATTTTCTTGTCAGTTCGAACGCTAGCTTCCGCACCTCTTTTGTAGGAAGGCCAAAATATATTTCCGCGCTACGTTTGATATATTTTGATAGCTGCTGTTCTTGCTCCTTGGAAAATACTTTATTATGAGCAACATACCCCATGCTGATGCTACCTTCATCATGATTTGCGCCAGCTTCATCGCGTTTACGAATGTATCGCAATAAGGACATGCGATTAACTCCATGCATTTCCGCAGCTCTTCGTAAAGAAGTCCCGCGTTTCACTTCTTCATAAGCATTTTCATATTTGCTTATATCAGACCGCGCTCTTTCGGTCTTCCGCAAGCGTTTTCTGGGCATCTAAAAGCAATATATATATATATAAAGATATGTCACAACCGTACCCAACGCACTCTTTCGAAAACAAAAGATCGCCATGACTAGACCAAATAATTTACGTAAAAAGTAACCACTCGTAATTAACTACTAATATTCAACTTATAACAAAAAATATATATTGTATAATTTATCTGTATACAAATAAAAGTAAATATTAGAAGAAATTGAACAAAAAAACTTACTTTTGACTGTTGAAAAGCACTGTCGACTCCTGATTACGTTAACGTCGCGCGCTGGCTGACGCAATACTGGGACACGTGTTTAGACATGCATGCCGCTTCTCTCTCCTCTTGAACCTTCCCCGCATTCCGTATAGTTTCACTGTTATGATGTCTGTCACTACCGTACCCTGGTACAACCGTACCCAGTCTACCCTATTCGCAGTGCCGAACGAGCTACGAGTGTCATTACTCATTACACATGAGTTTGGTCGATCTCAAACTTTGCTAGGTACGTATTTAGAAGACATGGATGAAGATTTGCTTTTATTAATGGAAAATTCATACTTAAAATGGAAATTGCAACATATGAAGTTTGTTTGACACACACGATTTAAATAAAAGAAGAGAAGAGTTTGGAGAATTTTATGTATTATACGCAGATTTACGGACGTATCCCGATAAATTCTTTGAATATATGAGAATGTCATTACACATTTTTGACTACATATTTAATAAGAACTCCCATGTTTAGTCAAGATTGACACGGATTTTATAAAAAGTATAACACTGAAAAGAAACTGCATATAACAATAAGATAAGTGCATGTTTCATTTCATAAGCGTAGTCACCTAAAAGACGCTATATCACTGTGAACGATACGGGTGGACTGAGCCATTAGAAACACCCGCGTCAACCGCGCCCGTCTCATGAAGACGTGCGGCTCGCGGGAGCACTGTGAACGCATCTGGCGTCATACATTTTGAATTACACGCGTCCGTGCTAGCACCCGCGCCCGCCTCCACTGAAAGAGTACAAAGGCTTCTTCTGTTCTGAATCCGCTTAAATCGCGGATCTAATAATAGCTGATGTTTTTCGAGGTCGTAAACCGAGTGCGTATTTGTTGTTCTAAATCGTTTATCAAATTGCCAATTGGCTTGTAGGCCTGATGTTCAGACGTACGAGTATTCTTGTCATGTGTTTCGTCAGCAACTGCACGAATATCAAAACTTTTGACAGCGTAACATAATTTTCACCGTTAATTTCAATAGTTATTTCGTAAAACGGTTGAAGTATGGAATCACTTTTTATACGACTGTCCACTCGTGTTTCTGCAAAGATAGGTTATTTCATAACAACACTAAAGTGCATATCACGGTATCAGTAGTTTTTATAATGCGATCCAACATATCGTAGCGGGAATTTCATCGTATTGCACATTCTTGTTTCAATTGTAACGATAGCAAACCCATTTGATTTTATATTTATTATTTATTTGCCAATCTTGTATGTCTTGCCATCATTTATTCGTGCAGGGGCGGAGAAAGAATACTAACCTCTGTGGCCGGGTTCGGCCTGTCGTAAAAGGCGACAAAACAACCCACCCTAGCTACGTGGTAGGGCCTCAAGCCCGTCTGGATGGCGACCACCTTTGGTCTTAAGTATGCCGCCATAATAACCTTGTGTTGTGTTCCGGCATTAGTGACCCAAGTTCCTGTACCCTAATGGGACAGCAGCGTGTTCGCGATGCCACTGGCGTTGCAAACACCTATAGGCGACGGTAACTGCTAAATTCTAAGCGGGCTGTCAGCCTGTCTGCTGTCCTACGCAATAAAAAAAAAAAAAAGAAAGCAAATAAATTAGCACTTTTGTACCGCTCATTATAATGATTATACATTCCAGTAAGATGGACGATAAAGCTGCATTCTGATGAATAAAATGAGATATAACAGCTATAAAACTTTGGTTACTTATGGATGTGCACCCATCTGTACCGAGATATACAGCATGCGTATCCTTTAGTTGCTTCTTTATATTTTGAAAAGTGGCTACGTACGTCTTGGGTATCAGTATTCGATAAGGTTTTTTTTTGTAGGGAATTGGTAACCCGGACAATTTGACACCATTTCAATTAAGTTTTTGAACTCTGGTTCCTTTATTAAACGCAGGGAGTGATGACCTTTCGCTATCATTTTTACAACCTGCGTACCTAGTTGTTCCACTTTACGAGATGAAGGTGGTTTGCGCATGTAGCTTGTACAGTCTGGTGGGAGGTTCCCGGTTTAGCGTCAACGGGAACACTACTGACAAGCGATGTGGGAGCGGAACTTGAAATTTTTTGCGTTTCTACGAGTACGTATAGCACATTAGATTGCCTCTGTACGGTCAAAGAAATAGTCGGGTGTTTATTTTTCATGTGGCGATTTAAATTCCATAAGGAACTACTTTTAGTGCTAATCGACATAGAGCAGTAATTGCATTTTGCACGACTTTCTTTATTATCAGTAACATCCGTAAAATGGAACCATTCGTTACTACGCTTCCATCTATTTGGCGCCATTGTTAACGTATATAAAATCAAAATAAAACACAATTAAAAAGCGTCCAACACCACAATGCTTTGCAATCATGAAAGTTTTGTTAGATATATACAAAAATTAAACTAAATGATAACTCACAAACCACAAAAAAGAGTCATTAGCATCAACTATGTACCTATTTTGGCTAATTAAATAAGATATAATAGCATATAAGAAAAAATACAATAAAATATTTTAAATATACTGTAAACTCACCAACTTTGTTTTTTCGTTCAGACGTAAAATTATCGTAATCAGGAAATAAACATTTTGATATTTCTTCCTAAGCTTTTGTTTTTAAATTTTTATTTTTAAAATCTACATGTGACTTGTCCCATATAATTTCTCTTTCCTGAATCAATGTAATGAAGTAATTCAAGTTAATTTCTTCACTGGTACAAGGTAAAATACCTTGCAAATAAAACTGAATATAAAAATACGTAAAAAGTGATATGGGCTTGCGTGTATCCTCTCCCTATCAACGCACAAGCAACTGAGCGCTGCCGTTCCGTCGCTCAGTGTTGCCAGATGGCCATGTGAATTTCCCCCCAACTTTTTTCGAAATCCTAAAAATAAGCTTTTTGAAAAAAAAACCAGAACAGTTTTTACTTATTTTAAAAAGAGAAATAAATAAATAATTCAAATATAAAATAAAATGCCGCTTAAGCTCAAGTGACAGATGTACAAAACAGCCACTAAACCTGCTGTTTTCTACGGGTCAGAGTGTTGGGCGACAAACAAGCATCATCTTAATAAACTCCATACTATAGAGATGCGCACGCTACGCTAGTCAGTGGGTGTCACACTACTAAAATCTACAATAAGTAGATAAGAGGGAGTTTCAAAGTTGCCCCGATAATCGAAAAAGTCAAAAAAGCTCGTTCTGTAAGCATATAATGTAAAACTGATTAAAGTTGGAAAAAAATTTGACTGAGTCTCTTATGGCTTCTTTTCAGTCGTGTTGCCCTTTTGGAAGTCACAGTAAATTAGTATTATTAAAAAAAATTACAATTATTAAAAAAATATTTGTCAAAATGCGCTTTGTACGTTAATTGAATAAATAATTTTTGAGTGAGTGAGCAAGTGAAATCTAAGTGGTGATCGAAAAGAACTTTTGTTTCTTTAATTAAGTACTCCCATAGCCTCTTCGATCACAAATAGTATATTGATCGAAGCATAGCCTCACCCATCTCTAAACAATTATCATTTTCACTTAAATTGCACACGTTTTCGGAGTTAAAAGTTTTTAACATTTCCGATGTGGGAACAAAGTTTATGCAACTAGTTTCTATTGCCATTCGGTTGCGTAACTTGTCCTTTATACTATTGACATGTGAAAATGCACTTTCGACAATTGCATTCGAAAATGGCAGGGACAAGATACCAATGGCTAATTTAGCAATATGTCTGTAAACTCAAGCACCTACTGCATTTTTCATATTGTACACCTCAATTCAGAATAGCTCCGTTTGATCTGTACATGTCCAAATAGTTCTGTGAAGCTAGTTCCATTCTTGAACAGCATAATCAACGTTGCCAGAGACGGACTTAAAAGACTTCGCCAAATTTGTTCTTTTTTTTTGGTCTCTGGGAAAACCTCTTGACGGGTTTCCCCGGCCCGGGGGGACCGAGGGATATATGGGACTCCGGGAAAGATGTCCGAACATCCGACTACCCACTTAAAACCCTGCTGTTCTCCTATCGCCTACGCCCGGGCCCACGGATATATGGCCTGCCGATTTCGTGGCCCGAGCCGGCGCCGGCCCGCCCTGTGTCTTAAGGCGGACCCCTTCTAAATTGTTGGCGCCAGGGGGTCAGGATTTCGTCCCCCGGCGCTCTCCTGAATCAACAGTTGAGGGGGGCCGCAGAACAGCACGCGGCCCTCCCTCGTGGCAATAGTGCGGGCGGCGAGCGCGGCGTTCCTCGCACCACGCAGGGCACACGGCGACAATGTGATCCATCGTGTCCTCCAGGTCGCCCGCGCCACAGTGGTGGCGCCGACGTCATCTCACGCTCTATGCGACACGCCCTCCCCCGAGGGGCCGCTCGCGGCCGCTTTTTACGGCGGCCGGAGGTCGTTACTGGCCCTCCGGCGCCACCGGCGTGCCCTGCGTTGGCGGGAGGGGAGTGTGGTGGTCGACTCCCGCTCCCGCTCTGCCGCCTCCTTTGCAGACATAACTGCCTCGCAGAAGGAGGCGACAGCCGTCCATCCAGGGTTTAACTTGGCTTGTCGCATTCTTTGGGCTCATCAGTTTGCAACTTTCCAAGATATTCATATTATTAGGCAATCTTTTTTGTATTTCCTTGCAAATTTCCACCAAGAAGTCTGTGCATTGCATCTTCACTTCTTCTAAATCCTCTTCTCTAATGCCTTGGGAATGTTCATTAAATGTGTATCCGAAATTCATGTAGCTGGGGTCCATGGTATGTTTTCCAAATTGAAAATCAGATATGCATTGTTTACTAGTAGCCCAGTCATATTAGAGGTTTCACCTCGGAATAATAATAATATATATTTATTGCCACAAAAATTACATTTTTATAATGGTAAAATATTATATATTAATAATTAAGCTAGTTACTACATAAAACTATATAGGTTCCTCAAGCCGAAACCAAGTAAAACTTGTATCTTCGGCTTGCTGCACCTTCCCATATAATAACATAGAAACTAGCTAGATGAGAATAGAACTTCAATGAAGAAATACAATGGAAATGTTTTTAAATGTACAATAGAAGCTAAAGAAAATACAGTTAAAAGAAAAATTATACTAATTATTATTTAAGTAATTTACATTACTAATTCCTAAAAAAAAAGAAGTAATTAGTTATATATAGTATGTTGTCCTTTCTGTGTGTGAAGTGAAAGTGAGTGAGTATATGTGAGAGGGTGTGTGAGAGAGTGCGATTTTAAAGTAAGTGCATGCGATAGTAGGAATTAGTTATCCAAACACCTTGAGCAGATCTTCAGTTTGGTCATATGTCAGAGTCTGCAAATATGAGGACACTTTTTTTACACTGAAACATATTAAGGGGATACATGTTGATGCGAGTGTTAATACGATTATAAATTAGTGGACCGAGATAAAATGTAAACCTAGTAATAAATTTAGATTGCTGGGTTGAGTGCAGAATATATTTTTTCTTCGTTTGGTCTTTGAGGGTCATAATTTAGTGAGCTATGTTTATTTAAAAGTAACCTAAGTATAAATAATAGCCGGACGGTAAGTACTTTGCATTCTTGATATAAAATTATTAGTAACGTTTGTTTGGATTACTATGAATTATGGAAACAGTAAAACTATTCCTAAAAGTGGGTACTTTTTTGAAATGTACTATGTAAGCGAAATGTAAAATGTGTGAGTGTAAGTTAACAGTTTTGTTATATTTAAAGATATGATTATAAACATTTTGATAATTATCACTATAGTATAACAAAAAACAAAAAACAAATGAGTCATTAACTTAAGGTACAGTAAAGATATATATATATATTTTTTTTTGGAAATGGAAGGAATGGAAATGGAAAAGATATTAAAGTATGCTATATTATTATAAAGACATAAAAACGTATCTACTGTAAAATGTAAAAGTCATTCCTGGGTATTGAGTGCGCATAGATCTTGCTCAGAATCTATTCGGATAAGTCAAGTTCCTTCATTTTTTCGTAAATACACTTTACCATGGGACGTCCAGCAATATTTATAACCCAGGTGGGATGAAGCACCGCGTGCATGGAAAAAAAGTCTCCTTGTTTGAGCTGTGAGATTTTCAGATATAAATATTGGAATTCTATTCCCTGGCAAGCTCAAATGTCCAGTGTTGAACTTGTTATCCTTGTTCTCCTTATTGAATTTTTTCAAGATAATTAGAATGTTTTTCTTTATACCCGCTGAAAGATTCGCTGTTACCATAAGGTATGTATAAAAGTTTTAATCAAGCACTATGAATTGTTGTTGGACCGTAGGAGGACACCAGGTTGGGGTGTAGCAAAGGGATCCCAAATTTAGAATATTTCAATAATTTGGTTGAGGGTATGGGAATCCATTTTTTTATATTAACGCAAAAATACTTTTTGTTTGGGATCCCCTTTGCTGCACCTCGACAGGAGCCGGGACATGAATTTTGACAATGGTCGATGAAGTTTTAGGATTATGGGAAGAAACACACCTAATACATATAGCAGATTTTTAAATAACAAGTCTTTTTGAAATGGGTCGGTAATGAGTTATTTATTTTCAGTAAAACATTTCAATTACTTATTATTGTTAATAATGAATCAGGACAGTAAAAGTTACTACTATCTAAAATAAAAAACAGTAATCAAAGGTCTCTCCCTTGTGCTTGTAAGATGTGACCCAAACAACCCACTCGGAATGATTAGGTTGTGTTCGCTAGCATCCTGCACAGTTAAATGTCTTAACCCTAAAGAGCTTTGCATGAACTTCTCGTTGCTTAAACATCCGCTCTGCCGCTCTATTGCACTTGGGATCACTCGTTGTTACCTGTCACGTGACGACAGTCATCTATTCTTCTTCGCAGTCACCATTGGAGTCCGGTATGTCGAAGTCTAGGATCATAACCTTGGTCTCCTCGAGCCTGGTACGGGACGCGATCGCAATTGATCAGGAACGTAATCTCGGAGCAGACAATCTCTCACTTACCTGTCACGTGACGACAGTCATCTATTCTTCTTTGCAGTCACCATTGGAGTCCGGTATGTCGAAGTCTAGGATTATAACCTTGGTCTCCTCGAGCCTGGTACGGGACGCGATCGCAAATGATCAGGAACGTAATCTCGGAGCAGACAATCTCTCACTTACCTGTCACGTGACGACAGTCATCTATATTCTTCTTCGCAGTCACCATTGGAGTCCGGTATGTCGAAGTCTAGGATCATAACCTTGGTCTCCTCGAGCCTGGTACGGGACGCGATCGCAAATGATCACGAACGTAATCTCGGAGCAGACAATCTCTCACTTACCTGTCACGTGACGACAGTCATTTTTTTTTTTTTTTTTTACAATAAGGTTCGCAAACTGGTCATATCAGCGATAAATAGGCAAACAAAAATAATAAGATATAACAAAAACATGGTAGCTGAATGACCTACTTGATGCGAACGCAACATGCTTTTACATCTGTTACTCATAAATTCTAAGGTATTTAACTATTTAATCACAAGTGCATATAGACAACATATACATATTTAATTAAAATTTAATTTTTTTATTTGCTTGACCGATGCATTGAAAATATCGAGCTCATGGCAGTTGCGATTGTACGTGGCACACAGGCGATATAGTGGTGAGTGTTGGCGATAAACAGTGCGACATAGTGGAAGAGCGAGGGTTTTACGATTAAGCAGGCGGGTACTGGTTCGGGGTACAGCGAAATTTAATTTTTCAAGTAGGTCAGGACTGTCTACTTTACCATTGATAAGCTTATGAAGCAATACTTTTTTTTTTTTTTTTTTTTTTTTTTTTTATACCGAGGAAAACTGTTACAGTTTCCACCAGCCTCCGGGGGAAGGCCGGTGGGGTATGTGGGATTACCTCCCGAGGGGGCTGCCTACTCCCCTCGGGCGGACCGGGGGCCAAGGCCGCCGGTCCTACCCACTAAAAACCCCGGTCGCCACTCTTGGCCTTAGAGGGGGCTTCGCAGGATCGCCTTTTGGCATTACTCTGCTAGGCCCCCAGCCAGACGTCTCCAATGAGGGTACCCCGAGTGACAGTTCCCGCTGCCGGCGGTCACACTAGACCTGCCGGTGACCAGACACAGAGTGTCCAGTCGGGGTAGGGCACCCTCCGTCTCATTGCCTTCGCCGGGAGCTTCCCCCGGAACTCCCGGCTGGCCGCTCTTACAAGAGAGCGACCGGCAACCCCTTCTCAGGGTGGGATGAGGTGCGCATAGCGTCTCCTTCCCCGATTCGTCCTACGCCGACGAATCGGTGGAGCCGCCGCGTCCTCCTCCCTCGCACGCTCGATGGCCTCCTTCTGCCGCATGACACTTTCAGCGAAGGAGACCACCGCGTTCCAGTTCCTCTCGCTGCGGAGCATTTGACCTACGATTGCCCGCAGCGAGAGGTCACCTCCCACCACACCCTGCAAATTAAACCGCTGGGGCCCCCAAGCGGCGCACTCGGACACCGTATGTTCTACGGTGTCTACTGGCGCGCCGCATTCCTAACAGGCCGGGTTCGGCTCCCGCCCCGCAATCTGGTGCAGGTACTTGCCGAAACAGCCATGGCCGGTCAGCACCTGCACCAGTCTGTATGTCAGGGTCCCGCTTGATCGCGAGACCCATTCCGACAAGTAGGGGCGGATTGCCTCAACAGTAACCCGGCCCGGCTCGGGAGGCCCCAGGATCCTTAACCAAGACTGGGTCAAGGCCTCCTGGGCGAGATCCCTGACCCGTCGCGACTCTTCCGGGCACAGCCGGAGTCCCCTCTCCCTGGCGTCGCGGCGCAAGCGGTACGTCTCTGAGAGGACAACCGCCTGCAGCTCCCAGGGCGGGTCGGCTGCCAGGAGTGCAGCCGCCTGCCAGGACACTGTACGGTACGCCCGAATGGCTCTCACGTCTATGACCCTCTGAGACCTTCTCAAGAGGGCCCTGCTACGAGACGTGAGGTGGTCTGCCCAGACAGGCGCACCATACATTGCCATGCTCCGCACGACGCCAGTGTACAATCTTCTCACGGCTGTGCCCGGCCCCCCCACATTGGGCAGGAGTCTGCCCAGGGCGGCAGCGGCCGAGACCAGCCTCGGGCACAATTGGGCAAGATGTGGCCCGAAGCTCCACCTAGGGTCTAGTGTGAGCCCCAGGTATTTCATCTGGGGCTTCACTTCGACCGCTGCGCCCCGGAGCACGATGCGTGCTTCTCGGGGTGGTCTTCTCCTGCGTCGTCCATGCAAAAAGAGGGCCTCCGTCTTTTCTACGGAGACCCTCAGACCGCACGACTCAATTCGGTCCACCACCAGCGAGGTGCTGATGGTGGATCTCCGGACTGCATCTTCGTAAGACTCACCCCGAGTTGCGACGAGGGTGTCATCCGCATAACACAACACCCTCGTATCGGGCGGGACTGGGCATCGTAGGACCCAGTCATACCCGATATTCCACAGAAGTGGTCCCAGTACCGACCCCTGCGGAACGCCGCACGCAACGCGCCTCCTTCGGACCCGACCGTGGCCATCCTCCCAGACTATGAAACGGTCCCGGAGATATGCCTCCAACAGCCTCCGCAGATACAGAGGCACTCCATGGAACCGGAGCGCCTCCAGTATCGTCTCGAACGGGAGGCTGTTAAAGGCGTTCGCTATATCAAGCGATACCGCCAGGACCACTTCTCCCTGACTCTCCGCCTCTTGTGATATGCCCTTCAGAGCGGTTAGCGCATCCAACGTGGAGCGCCCCGCCCTGAATCCGTACTGGGCGGCGGAGAGTCCCGGCTCTGCCGTGTCCAGGTGCTGGACGAGACGGCTCGCAACTACCCTCTCAAAGGTCTTCGCCGTCTCGTCCAATAGGACGATCGGGCGGTAGCCGGAGGGATCATCTGGGGAACGGCCCTCTTTGGGAATCAGGCAAAGCCTGCCCTCCCTCCACTGGGCCGGGAACTGTCCGGTGCTGAAGCACTTATCGAACAGCTCCCGAAGCCAGCCGCCAAGGTGAGTGGCGGCTTGGAGGAGCACTCTGCCCGGAATCCCGTCGGGTCCAGGTGCCTTTTTGGTGCCCTGAAGGTGTCGCAGGGCATCTTCTATTTCTTCCTCTGTTGTGGGGGGAGGATCAACGCTCTCCACTCTAAGCAGAGGGACGGCCATAGACGGGGGAGTGAATGCTCCCGGGCTCGGGAAGAGCCCCTCAATTATGCGATTGAGGGCCTCCTCCGACAGGGTCGCCGTTACCGGGGCGCCCGCAGCACGCATCTTCTTGCGCGCTGACTTGTACGGACGCCCCCAAGGATCCCTGTCAAGGCCCTCGAGGAGCTCCTCGTAAGCCCGGGCTTTCGCTTGGCTAATTGCCCGCTGAAGGGCTTTCTTGGCAGCATTCTGCTCCCCCTTAATCCTCCGGAGTTCTTCCTCGTCCGGCTGCGGATTCCGGTGTCGGTACCGGTGGACGGCTCTGCGGGCGCGCTGCGCAGCGTTGCGCAGCTCCGCTATTTCGGCTGACCACCAGTACACCTGCCTCCGAGCCGGACGCCGCCGGACCCGTGGCATAGCCGCCTCGCAGACCCTTGTGAGGGCCGTGCGAAGGCGACCGGCCGCCTCCTCTGCTGTTTCCCCCGCGGGCGCTGGGTATGCGTTGTAAACCCAGCGCTCGGTGATCGCCTGGATCTCAGCCATCTCTTTGTCGAGACGGCCGAGTGCCCACCGAGGGAAATTTTCACCTCTTTGCGGCTGCGGAATGCTGCGGAGGGGGGAGACGCTGAATCTGATGTACAGATGGTCAGATAGCGTCTCTACCTCCTCCTCGACGTGCCAGTCCACCACCCTGCATGCGACCACAGGAGTGGCGAACGAGAGATCCACAATTGAACTGCCCTGTGGTCGCACGCAAGTGGGAACCGCCCCCCTGTTCAGGAGGACGAGGCCACTCCGCAGCGCCCACTCTTCTACGGCCCTACCTCTTGCATTGGTGGTAGGACCGCCCCAGGCTCGGGATTTGGCATTAAAGTCACCGAGGACCAAGGTCTTCCTCGGCGGCATCCGGCCGACGGCGGCCCCGACGGAGTCGAGAAATGACTCGAACTCCACCAGGGGGCGGTTGGGGGAGAAGTACACGCCAATAATGGCGAAATCACCCCAACCTGCCGCCGCATATCCCGACCCATTCTCCAGGAGTTGGAGAGGGAGGCTTTCACCTGCCCGGGCGGTCACTGCCACCGTGCCGTCCCAGTCACCGATCCAATTGTCACGGACCGGGACGAGGTAGGGCTCTGCAATAACTCCAACATCACCACCCCACTCCGCGAGGGACTGCAGGAAGAGGTCCTGCGCCCCCGCGGAGTGGTTAACGTTCCCCTGGAGGATGCGCATGCCCCCTACGCTATCCATTGACAGGGGCATCCACAACCTCCATAACCGTCGGTTCTGACGCTCCCTGTCGTGGCAGGGAGCGCCAGATACCCTTAACGTTGGGGGGGCGGCATTCTTTGCCCCCCATCACGTGGGTCGCCGTTTTGCCCGCATCGGCGCAGACGGCGCACCGCGGGGGCTCGTTGCATTTGTTGGACCCATGTCCCGGCTTCCCACACCGGAAACATAGGTCCGACCTATCCACTTGCGAGGGGCACATCGCTTTGGTGTGCCCCATCGAGAAACACTTATAGCACCGCCTGGGGAGCGGCTCGAGGAGCCTCACTTGGGCCGCCCCCCAGCCGATGCTGAACTCCCCGGCGCGAGTGAGCCGAAGAGCTCCCTCGATGGGGCACTGGGCAATTGATGAGCCCAAGCCCCCTGGTCCCTGCCTGATCTCCGAAACCTTGAGGGAATCAGCAGGGACCTGTGCTGCCTCCGCCAGCGCCGATAGAAGGCGCTCCTCCGTGACGGAGACAGATAGCCCGTGTATGTAGAGGCCAGTTCTTTTGGCTGGCCTCGACACGAACCCTCTGTCCCCAAGGACCACCTTCATACGGGAGGCAAGGAGGTCCGCCTTCTCCTCCTTGTCCTCCCCCTCAACCTCATATAAGATGCTGCCGTCGGCAGCTCGGCGACTCCTAAGGCCCCTTTGGAAACCCAGGTCCTTAATTTCCACCTGGGTCTCCGCTATCAGGGCCAATTGTGGGAGAGAAATCCCCCTCTCTGAGGCGGCCGGTGGCAGCGAGAGTTGGATTACTGCCACCTTAGGGGGATCTACCCTTACCTTCTTATTTTTCCCCCCCTGTTGGGTTTTGGGGGGAGAAGCAGAGAGGGCCGGAGGCGCCGTGGTACTGTTGCCCTTCTTTTTCTTCCCCTTTTTGCGGGTCACCACCGTCCATGCCTCCCCGAGGGGTCGCAGGGGAGGCTGGGGCTCTATGGCCGTCTGCCCCCTCCTGGGTGGCAGCTGGGGGAAGTCTTCCCGATTCCACCCCGCATGATAAGTTGGTGGGTGGAAGGCGGGCCACGGCGACGGTACGTACGACGGGCCCGCTGCTCCATACATGGGAGGTGGTGGCGGCGGTATGGTGGGCCGGACAGGAGGTTGCGTTCCTGGTGGTCCAACACCACGCGCCGCCACGTGTCTCCGGGCCCCTAGCGTCCTGGGATGTAGGGACGCTGGAGCACGGGAAACCTCCGGTTCGGTAAAGGGCCCGGGAGTCTGGGCCGCCTTCTTTTTCTTCTTCTTCTTCTTCTTCTTCATGCCCAGTCTCCTAGGCTCCTGGGCTGCACCCACCCGGGGTTCCTGGGCCGGGGTTGCCAGGCGCTTCCCCTTCGCCACGCCCGCCAAGGGACCACGCGGTCCCCCAGTCGCCGCCCCAGTAGCGCCCCCAGCAGGTGGCGTCGGAGGCCTGATCGCCCCTAGCAGATTCTGGGACGCCGAGACCCCATTCTCTCGTCTGGCGTCCGCAGCGAGGGGGGGCCTTCTCCTGATCGCCGGTAACAGACGCTCCTCGAGGCCCTCGAAACGGGCCTCGATCAACCTCCCTACCGTCTCTAAGACCGACCTCTTCAGGTCGTCAATGTCAAACCCGGTCGCGATGGATGTTGGTACTGCGGCCGGGGAGACGGCAGGAGGGGGGGAGGAGCGCCTATTGGCCGTCGCCTCCGCGTAGGCCTGCCTCTGCGCCTTGAGCTCGCCCTTGACAGCCGCGAGCTCGCGTCTGAGGCGGTCGTTGTCAATCCGGAGACGACGGTTTTCTCCGCTTTCTGATTTTTCCGCCAGGATCTCCACGATGTCTGTGATCCTGGCGGCCGACGCCTTCAGCTGCCTGATGAAGGTCCCTTTCAGGTTGCCCGATCGAGTGGCAACAAGCTGAATTTGGGACACTTCATGGCCCGCAGCGGCCCTGAGCCGAACGAGGTCCATGGACTCCAGATTTTCTGGGGTCTCCTCGGTCGACTCAAATTCTATGTCTGCTGTGGGCACATAAAAACTCCCCGACTTGTTGTATATGCGCTCCAGCATCCGCTCCCCCATAATTTTCACAGATTCCCCGACATTGAAGTCCGACTCACTGTCAGGGCCGGGGGCGGCGCTGGAACGCCTGGAAATAACTACTTTCCCCCCTTTGCCCCTACGCGCTCTGAGGGTACTTGTTGCCCTTGTATCGGGGTCTGAAACCACCGCTCTCACAGCAGTCTCGGCCCCATCCTTCACCTTAAACCTTTTATCCCCCGTCTCGTTGCTGATCCTGATCTCCTCGGATCCATCCTCGTAGGACATCCTTCTGGCGGAAATCGGAGGAAGATCAGCACACGAGATGGAGGAATCTGACTCCTTATCTACCTCTTTCCTCCTTGTTCTTAGAGACCTCCTCAGAGGTCTGCTCTTTCCACTACTATTGTCTCTCTCCCTATCTTCTTCCTCCTGTCTGCTACTTCCTTCCTTATTATTAAAATTAAGTTCAACCGAATAATCCATGCTCATGTAATTATAGGTTTCATCCCATTGGCTCCCCACCCTCCATGGAGTCCGCAAGTGGGGACGACCCAGGCGGAGCAGAGCTCTACGCAAGGGCCGCCAGGGCTACCAACGGGATATAGGGGTAGTCGGAGGCGGTGGGTGCGGTATCCGAGGCATGAGAGACGCAGATGGTTAGGCCACGAAACTCTTGCCCCATCACCATGACCTCCTACCTGATGACCTTCCCTAGCCGGGTGTGTTTGACACTACCACCCATGACCATTTCCCTGCAGCTGGCTAAGCTACAAGGCAGCCGTCTGGTCAGAAATCCGGGCCAAACGGGCGTGTTGCCGATGACAGGTTGCCCATCTACACCGGCTCAGCCTCGCAGGATCCCATCATCCCGACGTACGGCTCCGCTGCGTAGGCCGTAACGCAGGTGGCTGTGACACGCCACCCCAGACCCAACCACGAAGTCTAGGGCAATGCGTTACATCTTCGGTCGGAAGTGGTTGCAGTGAGAGAATGGCCGTGAGCGTCGAGCGCCAATCTAGGGCATAGAGCGGCCCCAAGCACCCCCAGCCACACCGACACACAACCGACCCGACCCAAGATGCGGGAGTTGGGGAAAGGATGTGGAAGGTAGACGGGAAGAAAGGTAGGACTCCGTCGCCTCGGAAGGGAAGGGGAGTGAGGCGGCGGATGCTCGGGCACCTCGGGTACAGCAGTTTTGCGTCTCACATGAAGTGGCAATGCTTTGTAATGTTCCAGTCTGGAGTCATAGCTATCTAAACTGCGGCATAGATTGTTATTATAGGCAAGGTGGTAAAGGAATTGTTTTTGCAATCTTTCAAGTCGCTGTATATGAATAGTGTAGGACGGATTCCAGACCGGACTGCAGTATTCCAGTAAACTACGAACGTAGCAGTTGAACAGAATAATTGGGATTTCAGGTTCCCTGAAAAGTTTAGTTTGTCTAATAACGAAACCCGCCAGACTGGCGCCTTTTTTAGAGATAAAATCAATATGCTCTCTGAAATCTAACTTTTTATCCATGATTACGCCCAAATCGCGAACACATGATACTTCAACAAGTGGTGTACCATCAATGAAGTATTTGACGTCACTTGTGTTTCTTTTACGAGTGAATTTAATATGACAACATTTGGACGCATTTAGAATCATGTTATTTTGTTTACACCAGCTATCTATATTACGAAGTTCATGTTGCAATACAATAATATCGTCATTGGATCTAATGACTCTGTAAATCTTTAAGTCGTCAGCAAACATTTTAAATTTAGACGTAATAATGGAACAGAGATCGTTGATAAATATTAGGAAGAATAAAGGTCCAAGATGTGAGCCCTGTGGGACTCCAGAAGGTACTGTTTTTGTTGGAGACTTAAAACCACGAACGATAACCAACTGAGAACGATTAAGAAGATAAGACTCGCACCATCTTAGCAAGGATCCACAAATTCCTGCATGACCCAGTTTCTGAAGAAGTATGCCATGGCCGACAACGTCGAACGCCTTGGAAAAGTCAGTGTAAATTGCGTGGACTTCATTTTTAGTTTCAAACGCTTCGATTATATCGTCGACATATCCAAGGAGGTTTGAGACAGTTGATCTTCCAGGGAGAAATCCGAATTGTTGGCTATTGATAAGGGGTTTGAAGTGAAAGTACAATATCTTTTGCACCATACATTCAAATAATTTACCCATGGAAGAAAGAATGGAAATGGGTCGATAATTCGTTACATCACTGTAATCACCTTTCTTGTGGATCGGCGTAACATAAGCCGTCTTCCATTTAGTAGGAAAAATACCGGTAGAGAGAGATTTGTTAAATATAATATACAATGGTTCAACTAATTGTGTCACACAGGTTTTTAAAAGAAGCGGTGGGATAGAGTCTGGCCCAGGACCTTTATTAATGTCAAGTAAACTTAAGAATTTCAATATTTCAGATCTTGACAGAGAACATGAGCTAAGAGAATTCGAACAATACTCTGGCTCAGCCAATAATAATGTGCTGTTATTAGTTACTGAATCAGATCTATAAATTGAATTAAAATAATCGGATAGTCATCTATTCTTCTTCGCAGTAACCATTTGAGTCCGGTATGTCGAAGTCTAGGATCATAACCTTGGTCTCCTCGAGCCTGGTACGGGACGCGATCGCAAATGATCAGGAACATAATCTCGGAGCAGACAATCTCTCACTTACCTGTCACGTGACGACAGTCATCTATTCTTCTTCGCAGTCACCATTGGAGTCCGGTATGTCGAAGTCTAGGATCATAACCTTGGTCTCCTCGAGCCTGGTACGGGACGCGATCGCAAATGATCAGGAACGTAATCTCGGAGCAGACAATCTCTCACTTACCTGTCACGTGACGACAGTCATCTATTCTTCTTCGCAGTCACCATTGGAGTCCGGTATGTCGAAGTCTAGGATCATAACCTTGGTCTCCTCGAGCCTGGTACGGGACGCGATCGCAAATGATCACGAACGTAATCTCGGAGCAGACAATCTCTCACTTACCTGTCACGTGACGACAGTCATCTATTCTTCTTCGCAGTAACCATTTGAGTCCGGTATGTCGAAGTCTAGGATCATAACCTTGGTCTCCTCGAGCCTGGTACGGGACGCGATCGCAAATGATCAGGAACATAATCTCGGAGCAGACAATCTCTCACTTACCTGTCACGTGACGACAGTCATCTATTCTTCTTCGCAGTCACCATTGGAGTCCGGTATGTCGAAGTCTAGGATCATAACCTTGGTCTCCTCGAGCCTGGTACGGGTCGCGATCGCAATTGATCAGGAACGTAATCTCGGAGCAGGCAAACTCTCACTTACCTGTCACGTGACGACAGTCATCTATTCTTCTTCGCAGTCACTATTGGAGTCCGGTATGTCGAAGTCTAAGATCATAACCTTGGTCTCCTCGAGCCTGGTACGGGACGCGATCGCAAATGATCAGGAACGTAATCTCGGAGCAGACAATCTCTCACTTACCTGTCACGTGACGACAGTCATCTATTCTTCTTCGCAGTCACCATTGGAGTCCGGTATGTCGAAGTCTACGATCATAACCTTGGTCTCCTCGAGCCTGGTACGGGACGCGATCGCAAATGATCAGGAACATAATCTCGGAGCAGACAATCTCTCACTTACCTGTCACGTGACGACAGTCATCTATTCTTCTTCGCAGTCACCATTGGAGTCCGGTATGTCGAAGTCTAAGATCATAACTTTGGTCTCCTCGAGCCTGGTACGGGACGCAATCGCAAATGATCAGGAACGTAATCTCGGAGCAGACAATCTTTCACTTACCTGTCACGTGACGACAGTCATCTATTCTTCTTCGCAGTCACCATTGGAGTCCGGTATGTCGAAGTCTAGGATCATGACCTTGGTCTCCTCGAGCCTGGTACGGGACGCGATCGCAAATGATCAGGAACGTAATCTCGGAGCAGACAATCTCTCACTTACCTGTCACGTGACGACAGTCATCTATTCTTCTTCGCAGTCACCATTGGAGTCCGGTATGTCGAAGTCTAGAATCATAACCTTGGTCTCCTCGAGCCTGGTACGGGACGCGATCGCAAATGATCAGGAACGTAATCTCGGAGCAGACAATCTCTCACTTACCTGTCACGTGACGACAGTCATCTATTCTTCTTCGCAGTCACCATTGGAGTCCGGTATGTCGAAGTCTAGGATCATAACCTTGGTCTCCTCGAGCCTGGTACGGGACGCGATCGCAAATGATCACGAACGTAATCTCGGAGCAGACAATCTCTCACTTACCTGTCACGTGACGACAGTCATCTATTCTTCTTCGCAGTAACCATTTGAGTCCGGTATGTCGAAGTCTAGGATCATAACCTTGGTCTCCTCGAGCCTGGTACGGGACGCGATCGCAAATGATCAGGAACATAATCTCGGAGCAGACAATCTCTCACTTACCTGTCACGTGACGACAGTCATCTATTCTTCTTCGCAGTAACCATTTGAGTCCGGTATGTCGAAGTCTAGAATCATAACCTTGGTCTCCTCGAGCCTGGTACGGGACGCGATCGCAAATGATCAGGAACATAATCTCGGAGCAGACAATCTCTCACTTACCTGTCACGTGACGACAGTCATCTATTCTTCTTCGCAGTCACCATTGGAGTCCGGTATGTCGAAGTCTAGGATCATAACCTTGGTCTCCTCGAGCCTGGTACGGGACGCGATCGCAAATGATCAGGAACGTAATCTCGGAGCAGACAATCTCTCACTTACCTGTCACGTGACGACAGTCATCTATTCTTCTTCGCAGTCACCATTGGAGTCCGGTATGTCGAAGTCTAGGATCATAACCTTGGTCTCCTCGAGCCTGGTACGGGACGCGATCGCAAATGATCAGGAACGTAATCTCGGAGCAGACAATCTCTCACTTACCTGTCACGTGACGACAGTCATCTATTCTTCTTCGCAGTCACCATTGGAGTCCGGTATGTCGAAGTCTATGATCATAACCTTGGTCTCCTCGAGCCTGGTACGGGACGCGATCGCAAATGATCAGGAATTTAATCTCGTAGCAGACAATCTCTCACTTACCTGTCACGTGACGACAGTCATCTATTCTTCTTCGCAGTCACCATTGGAGTCCGGTATGTCGAAGTCTACGATCATAACCTTGGTCTCCTCGAGCCTGGTACGGGACGCGATCGCAAATGATCAGGAACGTAATCTCGGAGCAGACAATCTCTCACTTACCTGTCACGTGACGACAGTCATCTATTCTTCTTCGCAGTCACCATTGGAGTCCGGTATGTCGAAGTCTAGGATCATAACCTTGGTCTCCTCGAGCCTGGTACGGGACGCGATCGCAAATGATCAGGAACGTAATCTCGGAGCAGACAATCTCTCACTTACCTGTCACGTGACGACAGTCATCTATTCTTCTTCGCAGTCACCATTGGAGTCCGGTATGTCGAAGTCTATGATCATAACCTTGGTCTCCTCGAGCCTGGTACGGGACGCGATCGCAAATGATCAGGAATTTAATCTCGTAGCAGACAATCTCTCACTTACCTGTCACGTGACGACAGTCATCTATTCTTCTTCGCAGTCACCATTGGAGTCCGGTATGTCGAAGTCTAAGATCATAACCTTGGTCTCCTCGAGCCTGGTACGGGACGCGATCGCAAATGATCAGGAACGTAATCTCGGAGCAGACAATTTCTCACTTTTGCTATTTGACGCTGAAAAGTAATCTGCCACCCCAAAAATTGTAGACAACCTTGCGTCACTATCACCAGTCGTAAGTTTCGCTAGGTACATGGCTACATCTGTTTTATATTTTTTTACCTGATCCACCAAGCTTGCTGCACCATTAATAATATAAAATTGTTGCACTGTTATACCAATCCAATAATGACGCATGTGGTCATTAACATTTTCGATATCTTCAAAATCAAAGTAGACTGCTGTTGTTTTTCTTATAAATATATCATGTCCTCGATTTGCTGTGCAGTAAAAGTGTTGAATAAAGGTTCATTCACTAAAAAATTTCCAATCATTATGTATGTATAAATGATCGGAGCATATCCGAGATCATCGAGGAATATAGATTTTAAAATCGATTAATATTCTTAGCCTCAAAACCATAGGTATTAACAAGAATACTCTTTCAATGTTCAGGCAATCACTGAGAATATACATCGTCTTTATGTTGCTGCAACATGTTTGTAATTAGGAAAGGGTATAGTTTGTCTTTGAGAAAGTATTTCTGCTTGTTCTGGTATTGATGTAGGTAGAGGTGGTGGAGTCGGCGGCCTGGACTGAGTTGGTTCATCGGTAGAAGAATTTTCACCAAATTGAATGCCAACATTCTGGGAAGGCATCTCGACATCTTCCTGAAAAGTGAAAATAAACACTGTAATTGACTATCATGATATTTTTACACTAGCTTTATAATATTTATACCACAGTTTCATTTATTCTATTTGAGTTTTAGTCACCAATTAGTACAATGTTCATATTGTTATAAGTAATTTCAAAGTTAAACACTGTTTTAAATTATCATTGTTGTTTACTGCAGTACATGATTATTAACAGGGATATACCTAGTCAGGTCATAAATTCTGTCACATGTTTAATGTAAAATAATTGTAACAAGTTTATTCATTATATAACCATTCATATACCAAAATGAACTTAACAAAACATAGATTCTTATGACATTAAAGTTTATTCAAAATGACCTCCGTGATTTTGAATACAGGCCTTCAATCTGCGCGGCCAGTCGTCTATCGCAGCACGAACGAGGTCCATGTCAATATCGGCGGCTGCCTTAATCAAGGATGTCTTGAGTGACTCCAAATTGGGATGAGGCTTTGAGCACGCCTTTTCCTCCAAGTGTTGCCATATCTTATAATCTAACGGATTCAAATCTGGACTGGAGGAGGGCCAGTCTTCGTGCCGGATGAAGTCGATTTCACGCGCCGCCAGCCAGTCTTGTGTGCTCTTCGCTCTATGAGCTGGCGCCGAATCTTGTTGGAATACCCAGTGCCTGTTATTGAACATGGTATGAGAAACAGGTTCCACAAGGTTCGTCAGGACTGTATTTTGATACACAACAGCATTCGTTTTTATACCTTTCTCACAAAAATGTACCTCTGTTAAGCCCCAATAAGAAACTCCCAACCATACCATGAGCGAGGATGGAAAATGACCTCGTTGGACACGCGGAATACGGTTGCTCGCTTCTTCACTACTGTGTGCGTACACCTTATCATTTTGTTTGTTGTAGCTCTCTTCTACGGTAAACATTTTTTCATCCGAAAAAAGAATTTCCCGATATTTTTTTCCCGCGTACCGCTTCAACAAAGCGCGGCATCTCTTCAGTCTCAGGTCCATTAGACGAGCAATCAAACGATGTCCTGTTTTTCTTCGATATGCCCGAAGCCCAAGTCTTCATTTAACACCCTTTTCACCGTGGTTCTGCTTAATCCCATCTGAAGGGCCAACAGTTTCTGCTTACGTTTGGGATTTCTTTGAATTCGTGCCTTCACAGCTTTTATCACTGCTGGAGTCCTAACAGACCGAGAGCGACCACTTCTTGACCTGTCATCTACACTAGAGTCTTCATTGTATCGTTTGATGGTACGATAAACGAATCTTTTGGTTATATTCAAAGTTTTTCAGTATGTTAAAAATTTGAATTGGCGCGTAACTGCAACGATGCAACGCAATAACTGCAACACGGTCTTCTTTAAGCGTCCACTCCATATTTAAAAATGAGTAAAATTTCAAAAAGTATACATTTTTATTTTCATGAACAATTCTAAATTCGAATTCAATAAACTTTTTTGTGGCCAGCATTCTAAAAGAAAAGTTTTTACTGTGTGACAATACTTATGACCTGACTAGGTATATACATTCAAAGTTATATATTTTGAAGAACTTTAAACTTACAGTAATTACCCGTCTACAGTGCACATGTCCGTCCATACTATATATCACATTTTTAGTCTTAGATATTATGATGCTACACACATACACAAACTTACCACATCAATAACAGCATTGGTTAAGTTACGATCAGGCTCCTGCTCTATGTTTGACAAATTAACTTCACTGGGTCGAGTAGCTCTCCTCCAACAAGGTCTACAGACTCTGATGAAAATAGGTAGATCCACCTGCATACAAAATATTTTTTTATTACAAATTGCATTGAGCTAAAAATAAATAATGCTAAAATTAAATACTAGTATGAAAAAAAATTGTATTAATGCTGTTTTCAGGAAAAAGATTAAATATTTTCAATACCATGCTCATTGCAGTTCTAATTATTACATCATGAAAGAACTAGCTGGACCCCTAGGGTACGGCCTGAGTGCCTGCTCAGATCGAGCATTCAGCAGGGCGGGGTGTGGCTTGTAGCGTTCATGTTAAACACATTAGGGTTTTGGTGTCCTGAGTGTCAAGCGGTTTGATTGCCCGCTCAACTGCCCCACTGATCACCCCTGCCACACAATGTACCACTCAGGCTGCACACTTATGTTATAATCATGGTGCTTATATACTATTTGCTAGAGCTCTGCAAATATACTAATTCAATTTATTCATTTTCTCTTTATTTAGTTTTAACATTTATAATTTTTACATTTATTTTAAATACCTGAATTAGAGGCACCCAAGATGCAATAATATCATACTCTGGTCTGTTTCTATCAATAAGAATGCGTGCGACAATTAACATTTCAACGACAACAGTTACAAAAAAGAAATAAAATACTTACTCAACAAAACATTTTTATAGATAATTATCTAATCTACAATTTTTGTCTGAGCTAATTTTATGATAAAACTTACCGTTTTGCTGAAAAGCGCGAAAAACCCGTTTTTGTGACCTTTGACTCCGAGTAAATTTTTTTGGACGTGCCGGATCGATGAGGACTTTTTACATTTCCTTTATATTTTATTTTTATTTATTTGGGAAACAAACAATTACAATACATCACAATATAAAGAAAACATAAAAATTAATAAATCAGTAAAGTTTCCACTTATAGGTAATAGGGTTTCCACTTATAATAGTGTATTGAACGATTCTACCAATTTTCAGCCTAGTCGGAATTTTTGTAACATTGGATCTAAATCGGATTGGTCTGAATTGACCGAAATTGAATTGAAATATCCTTCTGTTCAACAAAATTATAATCTATGGTTCGACATAACACTTGAAGTGCAATAGTTCTAATTATAGCTATCTTTTTTACTCACGTGCTTAGCCCATCTTTTGTACTTTTCATTAATGCTACTTGTCAACATGTGTGTATTATATCGGTATCGGTAAGGCGCGCACAGATTTGAAGAGTCAGTTACTATGAAGGTAACATATCTAGTATATAAAATCATTGCTCTCCAGTCTTATAGGATTTCTTTCAGATGGAGACCCAGAGGAGGTGGTGTATCCCATATAATTATAAGAAGATCGACTTGTTGAAGGCATAGAAATAGATTTGTAGTTTTGCATTAATTCTTTATTACTTGTATAATTTCACCTTTGGCGTCCAATTTACAATCATCTGGTATATTTTTTAAGTCACTTAGAAGTGACATCAGAAATAACTTGTCTTCATCAGGAAGAGGTTGTTTCTCAGGTCTTTGCAGTTTATTGTTTAATCGCGTGGTTAATGTTTCAATAAAAACATCATCGCTGTCAGTTTGGCGCTTTCGTGGGTTTTTTAAACACTATTTTCGTCTCTTGATTGTTTAGGTTTCGCTTCAGATGGCTTATTACAATCTCTAGTGAGGTGTTTTCCTGTGCATTTCACACATCTGGGTTCCCTGTTGCAATATTTCTGAGTGTGACCATAAGCTTGATATCTCTTGCACTGTGGGATAAGTTTATTCGTTTTCAGTGGTTGTATATCTACTTTACAACCTAGGATAGATCTGATTTCATTAATCTTATTTATATTTTCATCTTTGATTATGGTAGGGTTATAAATGAAGATTTAAATGAAGATAGTCCCATAAACGGTTTACAACACGGGTATATCAGAAATGTTTGTGAAAATGCAAAACTAAACCGCGAGAAATATAAAGACTATTTTGTGCAAGATGGAGCTGTATCGTTTCAAAATAATTTCGTTAGTTAGATAAAAAATAAATATGCAAACGTACTGTTTCATTCTGATCTATATCCACAATACTTTCACTTGAAATCTATTTCTTGGCATTTCTTGATCTGTTGTGAACATCAAAAGGTCAAAATACCATAAATTAGACACGTAGTTATCATCAGCTGACGACCCTGATTTTTGAGTTTTAAGCTGAAAGTAGATCGATAATTAATAACATTTTATTCTAAGTTCTTGATAAAACGATTACGAACTGCATTAAATAAATTTTACCATTCGATAGCGTACTATCAAAAGTAGATCTATCACAGAATTATAGTAGGTAGCCATCAAATAGAACTTGTAATTAATCTTAAACCAAACCGCTTGTGTCGAATGTATGAAAAGTTTGTTTGTTTACATTATTTAGGTACAAGTTCTATTGATGGCTTTTTTTTTTTGGTCTTGAGGAAAAACCCTCTCTTGACGGGTTCCCCCGGCCCGGGGGACCGAGGATATGTGGGACTCCGGGAAAGATGTTCGGCCATCCGACTACCCACTAAAAACCCCGCTGTTCTCCTATCGCCTACGCCCGGGCCTACGGAAATGTGGCCTGCCGATCTCGTGGCCCGGGCCGGCGCCGGCCCGCCCTTTGTCTTAAGGCGGGCCCCTTCTAAATTGTTGGCGCCGGGGGTCAGGATTTCGTCCCCCGGCGCTCTCCTGGATCAACAGTTGAGGGGGGCCGCAGAACAGCACACAGCCCTCCCTCGCGGCAATAGTGCGGGCGGCGGGTCCTCCCCCGAGGGGCCGCCCGCGGCCGCTTTTTACGGCGGTCGGAGGTCGTTACTGGGCCTCCGGCGCTCCGGCGCCGCCATGAAGTCGTTCATGCCATAGTTCTCTGGCATGATATCATCAGAATTAATTAAAATCTTGTCGTCTTCAGGACCTTCCCATATACCAAAAGGGAAGGGGTTGTTACGATAGTAATTACGCCTCATCGCAACAGGGCCGTTTGTTGCAAGGATAACTGCATTTCTGAGATTACCCAAGGTGATAGAGAAAGGCGTTTGGTCACGTGAAATACCAACGTAGTGTACAATGTCCCCAATTACAAAGTTTCCAACTGAATTCAAATAGTTTACGAAGCCAAGGAAATGTGTTTTTATGCCGAGGCAACGATCCCGTATCTCTGACGGTAAGACAGAATCACCGAAACCTGCACTCGAATACGGCGTCAAAGTCCGCATTTTGTACTGAGTATATAATTTTGTCTCAGTCATAGCGAGAGCAACTCTGTAGAACGTGTGTCTATTATAATTCATGGGCATGCCACGCCCTTGTAACTCGCTTTCAGTGCGTAAGATGTTGTCCCGAATGATTGGACCGATAGCGTGGGTAGAGACAGGCACAATTCGGGCAGTGCGTTGAGTAATTGATAAATCTTTCACTGCATTTGCTAGACTAGCAAATCCCGGATGTAGTATCTTATTTAATTCAGCATCAATAGCATCCATAGCAGCAGCGTTCTTCTTCTCGCGATATACTTCAGCTCTCTGTTTATCACGATTACTCATCTTTCCTTTATTTTGAAATTGTTTCGGCTTTTCAGTGGCATCTGAATCAGTGGTGGGACGTTCGTCCCGGTAAGAATTTTGTTGATTACGATTTTGAGAATGGCTTGCGCCACCTCGTCCTCGAAAGTTATTACAACCTCGATAACTCATCATCCGTATCGTGGATAAAACGTCTCCAGGAATACCTAGAAAATCGCAGTTCTATTGATGGCTACTGTATCGATATACCTACCTTGCGTAACTATCTACCAAAAAGAGTTAAAAAAGAATAAATTCATATTTATTTACCTTCTTTAGTTCTTTTCTAAATGTGCTTTTAAGGTTATTAATTTTTCTTTTCACGGTATCAATTGTGGCTGAAGGTATTTTGATTTGATAATATGCTAACAATTTATTGTAAGCGTCATCCTTTAATCGCTTATTGTGATAAGAATCGTCTTTCACCTTCCATAAACATGGAAAACTTCTACTAGGTGGCCCAGAAAGACCGAAGTGGTGTGAATTGCTTATAACTTTTTATTTAAGAGATATTTTTTTAATTTTTTTTTTTTTAAATACATTAAATTTATGGGGAATATTTTTGGATTAGTTATTAAAAATGATATCCCGCAAGTGGTGGCCATATTCTGCTTCGCACAAATGTGCTCTTTCCAACACATTTTCCATGACCTTTCGCAAAACTTCCGGTGGTATGTTGTTAATTTCTTCTCGAATATTGGTTTTTAACTCCTCAATAGTCCTAGGCTTATTAACATAAACTTTTCCTTTTAAATAGCCCCAAAGAAAACAGTCTGGAGCGGTTAAATCCGGGGAACGCGGAGGCCAATTAAAATTGCTGTTACGAGAAATTATTCTTTCACCAAAGATGTCGCGTAAAAGAGTCATTGTGGCCCTCGCAGTGTGCGCTGTGGCTCCATCCTGTTGGAACCATATTTGCGGATGGTTTTCCACGGCTGGCCTTACAAAATTTTGCAACATGGCCCGATATCGATCACCATTGACGGAAATGGCGACACCTTGTTCATTTTCAAAAAAAAATGGGCCAATGATCCTTTCTGAAGAAACACCGCACCAAATGGTACACTTAACTGGGTGCAATTGTCGTTGATGAAGTACTCTCGGGTTTTCCGTAGCCCATATCCTACAGTTTTGCTTGTTAACGAACCCATTTAATTGAAAATGGGCTTCGTCACTCATTATTAAGTTATGAATAAAATTTGGATTCTCTTGTGCTTTTTGCTGGAAATAAATTGCATAGTCAAGTCGTTGCTGGTAATCTGTTGGTTTCAATTCTTGGACAAGTTGAATTTTGTATGGAAACAATCCTATGGTGTGCAAAATTCGCTGCAGCGACGTTCTTGAGAGGCCCAGTTGTGACGAACGTCTCCTGGTTGATGTTTCTGGATCCTCCCGAATACTCTCCTGTACCACTTGAATATTGTCAGCCGTGTGGACAGTTCGGTGTCTGCCGGGACCAGGAAGGTTCCTTACTGCTCCTTGTTCTCGAAAATTTGCAACCAGACGGTTTATTGTTGACTGAGAGGGTGCAACCCGCACATTAAATTGACGACGGTATGCACGCTGAGTCAACACAATGGACCGTTGATTTGAAAAGTAAATTTCAACAATTTGGGCACGTTGTTCAATTGTGTATTGCTCCATTATAAATTATCCAAGTCTTCTTTACAAAATACTGAAAAGAAAAGAAAAAAAAAATTATAATAAAAAAGTTATAAGGAATTCACACCACTTCGGTCTTTCTGGGCCACCTGGTATATAGTGCATAAAAGATAATACCGTTTTCGTCACAATATTCGCTGAGACGCATTGTTAAGTGGCTCTTGTGGCCATCAACAAAAATGAGAACAGGTTTTTTTATTTTTTCTTCTTTTAACCATTCGTTCAGACCTTTCACACAATAATCGTAAAACATGTCTGATTTCATCCAAGCTGTTTCTGACTTTCCCAATAACCATCTATTAGGCATACTGTTAATAACTTCTTTAGGTGGTCTTATGTACGGAAAAACTACACAAGGAGGCCAAATTTTCTAAGAAGCCGATATAAATAATATAAGGACAGTAACAGCTTCTTTTTCCTTGCCTTTTACAATTTTGTAGACGTTTTTGTATCCTCTTGGTGCAATGACTTTTCCAGTCTTGGGGCATATATATATTATATAAAAACTAGTTTCATCACTGTTGAATATTCGGTCAGGGTCGGTCAAAATATCACTTGCATTTATGTCTTTTAAATGCTTCATAAGTTCAGTAAACCACTTCCGAATACCTTCTTCAGTTACAGCGACTCGACCATTAGATATATTTTCAGGTGTCCTCTCAGTTAACTCGGGATTTAGTCTCAGAAATGATTGGTACCATTTATTCCCCGGTCTATTATTTACAAATGGGTTTGGTCTTTTATCTTCAGACATAATAATGATTCAGATATATAATGCTGAATGGTATTTAGGAGATCATCACGTTTTAATGGGAAGCCACATTTCGCTAATGCTATACACCAGTCTTTCAATGTAGTTTCTTCAGTTTTGGTCATCACTGTATCTGATCCTATTTTACGGGGCAAATTTGAAACCTTTAAATGTACTCGATCCCGTAACGTCCCTCACGGAACCTTAAAAACTCGACTTGCTTCTCTAATTTTCATACCATTCCTAATCGCCGCCATAGCTTCTGTCAATTGTTCTTCTTTATATTGGTTGGATTGGTCTTTTTGACACGATGGAACTCTAAAACAAGTGATTAGCAGTTTAAAATAACTGTGCATAAATTAAACTGTTATTAAAAAGGCTTTAAGGTGCTATTTAGTCCAACAGGACTGACGGCTGGTTACTGGATTCGTAGACCCATTAGTCGGTCACTAACATGCAATTACATTTGTACGCGGCTGACTACTGGTAAATAAAATACACTTTTCGTGTTAGAAAAGTTAAGCTAAAAGTATTGAGCAAACTTGGAATTATTCGCTCCGTTAATTTCAGCTAAATCTAAGATATTCCCAAAAACTAGTAGTCAGCTGCTTATGGCTGATCACTGGATCTGCAATTAAAATTCGAAACCCAGTAGTCGGCCACCTTAATTACAACATATTAAACAAATAAAATGCATGTAACAGTTGATTTTATCGCAAAATAAACATTTTATTGTAACACAATAAAAACATCCACCGCAAATAACAACGTATAGACACAAAAAATTACCGAAAACTTTAAAGGTTTCCTAAAGACAAAAAACAGTAACAATAGCGCGTCTAGTCATGTCTGTGATGGCGGTGCAAATGTAGGAACGTAGCTCGCATAATTGATATGATATTGGTTCGCATGTGTGCGTATTAGCCAACAGAGAGACAATGATTCGTTCAAACGTTATTTTAGTGGTGTACACAAGTTTCAATACTATTTATAGGGAAATAATGTCTGTAAAGGCTGAGTACTGGTGCACGGCTTGCTAGCGGGTGTTTACTCTATAAAGATACAGTATTAAGAAACAATGAACTTCAATAAATCTAAAATTAAAAGTGCTGCGCGCCTATTTCTGGTTCCTTTAAAATAACTTCAGCATTTGACCTCTCAGTTTCAATTTGAGAAGTTTCTGAAATTTCTTCCTGAAATAAAAAAAAATTATTACATTTTTTTTTTTTTTTTTTTTTATTGCTTGAGTTCAGCAGACAGGCAAACGGCCCACCCTGGCAGGTGGTCACCGTCGCCTATGGACGTTTGCAGCACCAGAGGCACCACCAACGCGCTGCCGGTCTCGAAGAAATTTTTTGAAAAAAATTCAATATTTATTGCTCTATTGAAATGTAAAGTATAGCTAACATGTGGAAACCCAGCTTCTTTGATCCCCATACCAGTAGCTGCCTGCACTCCAATTATCTGCATGACCCTTTGTTCTAGGTCAGTTAATAATAAATGGAGCGCTGGTCCGCCACCAGTTCCAGCCACCAGTGTCAGTGCTAGCAGCTCTGTTAAAATTAGCGCACTTTTTCTTGCAATTATTCTTATTATCACTCCACACCTTAATTAGCAAACAAACAAACAAACATTGAATTAGAATTTCTAAACAAGAAAGATTAATAACAAAGTTAGTAGATTCAGTCAAGTGCTTCAGCAGTAAAACATAGCGTCCCATGAGTTAACACTTGACATACCTTACGCCATTTGTCTTCACTCTTAGAATCTCCTGAAGAATCGATATTTAATATACCCGTTAACTCTTTCCACTTCATCTGTATAAAATTGCGACCTCGTGGACCACCTGATGGTTTTGATAAATCTCCATTTCTGGAATATAAATTGTATGGCACATTACATAAATATTGACTGAAACACTTGAGATAATAAAACTTTTCTAATAAATTTGAACTTTATAAGTAGTTACGCTTCCATAAATTCCACCATTTTTAAATACTGTAAGTGGCTAGTTCTCATATTTAAATAAATCTTGAAAAATAAGTACTCAATAAAAACAATGAAACACTTTCGCTCTTCACAAGAACTAAAGTAAACATAAAAAAACTTAGCCATGGCCGATATCAAGTGGATTCGTTCGGAATCCGAAATTTTTTGTTTTGATATCCAAGACACTATTTTATTCCTTCGATTTTAATGTCATATCATGTTCCTAAATATCTCTCTTCATATGTACTTCACTTTACATGCACTAGTTAATTATTTTTTAACAAACAAACCGTAAATTCAAAAGTTTAAAATAAAATTACAACTTGGTTAAGTATCCGAACGAATAATTAATTTCATTCCACAAGAACCGTCCCTACGTACGTTAGGATGACGTCACTAACGTATTCGAATCAAGCTTACGATAGTTGGCATAATGTTGTTCGTGCTGTGGAGTATCGTCGTCGTATTGAGGGCTCGATACGTTAACGTTATAATTCGTTAAATTTTCGTGCTTGGGCTACAGATCAGGCTAAGGACTCACGAAGCAGTTTTTACTCGAGTCAGCTGCGGTCGCGGGCCCGCATCTTCTGTAGAATGCAGATTGTTAGTGACATGACAACTACGCGGGAGAGGGGCGCGCTGAACTACTACCGACTACTTTTTTTCACAGCGCTATACTGCGACTCGATGACACACGCGTGTATGGCTATGTAACCTTTGCAGGTCTTTATCCCGCAGCCATGGTTTATCTTCATATCTACATGACTCGTAAAGTCAACGCCAGTGTGTGAAAACGGCTTTGATGGGGTAATCCTTTCTGTAGGAAGGTTGCCCATCGACTGTTCAATTCGGGTTGGTTGCTTCTTGATGGTTCGATTGCCGCTGATGATCCAATATTTATTTCTAGTGTAAGCTAGCGTTAATCTTGCTCCACCATGTTTGCTGATGCGCCTTTTCGATTATTAGTTGGGTGAGTCTCCTCTCTGCTGGGATGAGAGTAGGGTACTTTGGTTCTTCAGGTAAGTATGAGTGTTTTCCCCCGACGCGTAGTTCTCCTTTTGAGTCTACAAATGGGTTGAGTTTCAATATGGCGATCTTTTAGGCAGTTTGCCGTTTTCGCTGAGGTATTTTATTTCATTTTGAAAATAATGTCCTTGTATTGATTTGATAATTAAACATAATGCATTGTTTATTTCTTTCATGTTCAGTTCATTGCACTCCTTTGTCCTCTGTTTGTTTCGTAATGCATCGGCAAAACGTATTACCCAGGCGAGTATTCTTATAATACGATCAATGTTCAGACATGTTACTTGCGGTTTACAAACCCGAACGAACACAAAATTAAATAAAAATTATTCAAGCGAGGCCACCAAAAATATTACAACTCCTAGGGATTTAGGTAACCTAGACCTCACCACTGTACCAGCGTATTCACTTAAGAACACCCCTTTAAATAATAAATTAAATTAAAATTATATGATAACAAATTGTTGATACAAGTTTATGAATTAACACAAACACCGGTTGTCCTCTGGACTATATAACTAGAACCTAGTCACTAAACAGAGCCCAATCAGCAATTTACTATCACAAGTATTCACATCGTTCATACAAGTAAATTAATTATATTTAAATGCCAAATGTGTTGCAGCTCACTAGGCTGAATTATACTAAAATAGAAGTAGTAAGCGAGCTGCAATCATACATAAATTAATAAAAATTATGAAATGAAATTGTAATAATATTCAAATTGTTACACACAACTTTACTTAAATAGATGTGATAAGCTACCGTAATAATATGCAGAATTGATATAAAATCCGTAGAGTAATAATATGAAATTATTATTTCTAGGACGTTTATATGCTTTTGAAGTTATATTTTCTGTCAGCATCTCTGGTAAATCTTGTGAATCCTGTTGTGAATTATGACCCTCCGGCGTATCCTGCAAAAACTTGCTTTGCTTTTACTGTGATAATACACGCACAAACCCATATAGATACCCATACTACACACACACATACACCCACTCTACACATATACACATAAGGTCATTTCAAAGGTACGGACTATATTCAAAGGGATGACTGCCCATGATTCTGAACAGCTTTCCTTAGAAACCAACATCGAGATCGCAAAAAAATTTGTGTTATATTAGTGTAAAAAAATGTTATACTTACAGTTTCCATCGTTCCAATAGGCACATTTTTATTGCTCAGAAAATTTTGTGGTTTGTAGGCAAACCATTTACTGTCGGTACAATAATTTCGTCGGTACCCGCGCCGGATTTATTTGAACTATTTTCTTTTGGCGGTAATAGTGACTTGTTAAATTTTTTATTTTTCTCTCTACTTCATTAACGGATGTAAATAATTCAGTGGCAATATCCTTAAAAGCGTTTTGGCCGCATTTTATAGTCACTATGTTTTGAGTTCCATAGTAGTGGTTTTGAGTGATGAGGTCTATTAGTTTCAATACTTTTTCGTAGTCCCATTCCGTAATGTTTAGTCGATAAAAACACTGATACGTCACACTACTTAAAAGCCGGCGGGCAACTGAAGAGCGAAGAGGGGCGCGCCGCGGGGTAGATTGCGCGGGCGCAAGTTCGTTAAAATCAGACCGGCGGGTCGGCGGCTTCGGTGTGTAGACAGCTTTATTGAATAAAAATACATAACATTATTTACCATCCGATATGTTTGTTTCAATGATTATTTGGTCCCACGCAGCATCTTTTGTTTCGTTGCATTTGTAACATCCTGAAGATGTGTTCCAAATGCACGGAAATTTTGTGCAATCTTATTGGTTAATATTTCTCCGTTTCTCCGCTCCACTGCCTGTCCTTTTGGTATATTTGCAAATAAGTGGCGTGTATTTCGTCGGCCTTTAAATGTTCAATATAATTTTGCGACCGACATTGTCAAAGTATGTTGTGTTTTACACAACTTTGTTGTAAGTCGAGATGTCGTTAAAAAGAACAATTATATATTGACGACTGTCTTTTAAACCTTCCACAAACAATAGATGACGTTTCTTTAACAAATGCAGTCAATGTAAGAGACAAATTTTGTAAATACTTTAATAGTGATGTCAGTGCTTTTAATTGACAACTAAGCAAACTATAACTAAAGTTCGGTCACAGACCAGATAATCTACTGCTAAAGCATTGGGGATAATTGACATTTCAATGAAAATAGAAATACACC
The DNA here is from genome assembly GCA_963693495.1 of Malacosoma neustria. Classification (NCBI taxonomy): domain Eukaryota; kingdom Metazoa; phylum Arthropoda; class Insecta; order Lepidoptera; family Lasiocampidae; genus Malacosoma; species Malacosoma neustria. The sequence goes on from OY856390.1 coordinate 13,912,935, forward strand.
TTCCATTATGGCGTCAGGTTGGTGGCTCACTTTTTAGTCACTACACTCACTTTAGAAAAACAATAGTTTTTATTTTCACACACTCAATACATTTTGATAATACCACTAAGAATATTAATGCATTTATTTCACATTTACATTTATTGCATTCACTTTACTATTAAGTACATTATAAAGATAAATAAATAGGTATGTATTCACCGAGTTTAGTTTTTTCTTTATTGTCCTTGTCGTCGAAAGACGGAAACATTTCGGCAGGCATCTTTCCAAGCTTCTGTTTTCAAAGTCTTTACCTTATAATCCTCCTTTGACTCGTCCCAAAGAACGGAACGTGCTCCCACTAGTGAAATCAAATAGTCGACATCGAAATTATGAGCCATTTCATGCAAAAACATTACCACGTGCTTGTGTTTTGTTATTGCATACCACGTGCGTAATATGCAATAATAAAACACAAACTGCGCAGGAGAAATGCAAAATGTGTCGGTGCGTTACACCGTACACGACACCGTAGACGTGTGCACGCCCTTAGTCAAAAACTATGTGTTTGCGTTACCTGCGAGCGGATTCCGCTGCCCGCCCCTTGCACACTAAGGGCTAAAATCCATAGGCCCAGAAGAAAAACTATTTGTAACATTAAGGTAAGCCACAGATCATAGAAACATAGGAGATTAGTTTTGTACACAAATTTATTCGTGTTCAGATGTTTCCGCGTTTCTCTCACTTCACTAACACAAAACCAAAAATTGTAAGCACGGCACACAAGCTCGTATTTCTCCCGCACACAAAGAAACTTACAGCAACACCAATAAACTCAATAATAGAACACTTGCAAAAAGAGGGCGGCGCACCTGTAGCTACGTATTGCGAAAAAACACACATGTGCAAGTTATGCAAGTAGTGATATTAAGTGTAAACCATAGAAAAATATCGAATGAAATTCAATTAGCTATATTATCTGCTCTCTTTCCTAAAGATTTTATTGACTGTGAAAAGAAAACTATACAGGAGTTTCCCTCGAACATAGATACAAGCGATGTTTATCATAATTGGAATATTAACACGTTCTCTGCCGCGTAGGTCACCGGTGACCTCACCTGAATTGGATTGAGACGCCGCGTAGGGCATCAGTGACCTCAAGCTAGACCTGAGTTTGAAACTGATTTGTGAGCCGTAGGCCACCTTTACCGAACATTTCTCTATAGGAGATGACCGGAACGGCGCAGTAGACCAATCCTGCAGTATGGTTTCAGAGTAATCATAAATTTGTCGAAAATATGGTTGAAATTGCAAAGGAATGAAAAATAAAACAAAGGCATCCATGACTAATCGTGTTTATTCATAATAATTATGAATAAAAAGTATTAATTGGCTACTAAAATGTTATAAATCCTCTACAAATAACGATGAGATTTATTGAAGCATTGTAAGCAATAATATATTTCACCACCGGGACAATTCTTACAGTATGTAACGACTTTCTTAGTTTTGTTTCGAGCGACTTTTGATCCATATGTTTTCACATTTTCTTTATAGCAACCGACGCAGAAACGTCTCAGTTTAGCAACAGGTCCCTCTTTTTTCAGCAATTCATGTTTCATTCTTTTAGGTCGCTCCTGCTGTTCACAATTTTCTTTATCAACTCCTGAATCCACAAGGTACTCCACTAACTGACGCCTGAATTGCACTATACTTTGATTAGTATTTTTGTTCTCTTTATACATAATCCAAGCATTCACCAGTGCCGTGTTCAAAATAAGCTCAACGCCCAGCTTTTTGTACCACTTTACAGTTTTTCTAAGTGGTGATGAATACGAGGTCATTTGGTCACTCATATCGACGGAACTTTTGGCTTCATTATAGGCAAATATAATTTTTGGTTTTGTGACAGTTCTACCTTTTTTTAAAACTGTTCGTTTACCACTTGAGTGTTTCGTCGAAAGCACTAACACGTCGCGCTTATCTTTCCATTTGAGAACACAAATACCCCGCTCATTCTCCATAGCTATGGATTCGCCTTTTCCCAGTTTGGCGTCGACTACTGCCATCGGCAAACCCTTTCTATTCTTTCTAATTGTTCCAATTAGATGGGTGTCTTGGTTCAGTAGTTGATTTGCCAAGTCCAAATTGGTATACCAATTGTCGGTGGCAACTGTATGACCCAAATTTAATATGTCTTCACAAAGAGACATTACGACATTTGTGGGTGTTGTGTTAACCATTTCATTATTTTTACCAGCATACAACTGTAACTTACAGGTGTATCCTGGTGTGGTACAAAGTTTAAACAGTTTCATCCCATATTTGTGGTGCTTACTCTTATTATATTGGCGAAAAATTATGCGCCCTCTAAATGGTACTTGACTTTCGTCAACGCATAGTTTCCTTCGGAGCATAATATTTTTTGAAGTTTTCATTCAAAGCATTGATGAGGGGTCGTATTTTATAAATTCTGTCGGATTTGTCCGCTGTCTCGTTATCAGTGAAGTGAACCATTCTCAAAAGCAGTTCAAATCGGTTTCTACACATAACAGTGGCTGGAAAATTTTGCCTAAATACCCTGTCTTTACTCCAGTATAAATTCATTTGAGGAAGTTTCACCAGTCCCATGTATAGGATTAACCCAAAAAATTGTTTAATCTCATTTATTGATGTCGGTTTCCATTCATTTGCGCGAGACTTAGGTTTTAAGGTTTTTGAAATGCATTGCTGTACATACAAATTTGTTTCGTTTGCAATTCTTTCGAAAATGTTGTCTGGGACCAAAAGACTGAAATATTCTCCCTCTGTACCGTTTTTCAATTCTCTTGCATATGGTAGCTTCATACCTGCAAATAACAAATAAATCTATACTAATACTATATTACTAATATTATAAAACATACAATTCGAGGATGTCCAGGAGCATGTCTACCTGGGGCAAATATTGCGATTGGGAAGAGACAACTTAGAGGGGGAAATGGTGCGAAGGGTGCAGCTGGGCTGGGCAGCATTTAAGAAGTTGCGTCATATCTTTTCGTCGTCACTGCCACAATGCCTTAAGAGCAAGGTATTTAACCAGTGCGTCCTACCAGTGATGACCTGCGGGGCCGAGAAGTGGAGAACAAAGGGAACATGACGGTGAGACTGGCTCACTGACTGCATGTCGCTCAGCGAGCTATGGAAAGGTCCATGCTCGGAGTATCTCTAAAGAATAAAATCCGCAATGAGACTATCCGGCAGAGGACCAAAGTGACTGACATAGTCTTCAAATGTAGCGAGCTGAAGTGGCAGTAGGCTGGCCACGCATGTCGCAGAACCGATAAACGATGGAGTAGACGGGTTCTTGAATGGAGGCCACGTACCGGCAAGCGTAGTGTGGGACGCCACCCGGTCAGATAGACCGATGACCTCAAGAAAATAGCGAACAGTGGCTAGATGAGGAAAGCGAAAATTCGTGCATTGTGGCGCACCTTGGGGGAGGCCTACGTCCAGCAGTGGATTGCAAGGAAAGCGAAAATTCGTGCATTGTGGCGCACCTTGGGGGAGGCCTACGTCCAGCAGTGGATTGCAATAAGTTGAAATGATGAAATGAATGAATATTATAAATGCGAAAGTTTGTGAGTGTGTCTGTGTGTGTGCTTGTGTTTGTTACTCTTTTACCTACCTACCTATCTACTTATACCGATAAACCAGCTTTTGCCTGCGACTTTACCCGCGTAAAAAAGAAAATAGTACCACTTACCAGTTGGTTCCGTGAATGCTATGACAGATGGCTGATGTCCTCGTGGTCGTGTCCATTTTTGTACAGTAGTAGATGTTTCTTCTATATGAGCAATTTGATTGGAGACAAAATTTTCAACTGAGTCTGTTTCACTTTCGGAGCTACTTGCAATAATACGACGGTGACGTTTTCTTGTCGGTGGGATACTCTCGTTATTACTTTCTTCTTCAGAATCATTAGTTCTTGACGCCAATTTATTTATCTCACTAAAAATACTAGATTCTAGTGCGTCAATATCTCGTAAGTCTTCCTGCGAAATATCGAATTCAATATCTAGATCGGATATATCCATGATTCGGTAATTAACACGTGCAAATATTGAATAAAACTAACTCAACCGTTCGGCGCGAGCGCTCACGAACGAGTGAGGTGTGCGGGTGACCGGAGGCGTGACCTATCCGGCGCCTCGATAACGAATAATCACTTTTTATTATTACAGCGCCGCGTAGGTCAATTATGACCTCACGAAGTTTTTATGAAATATCTACGGAACCCAGATGCTGATCAAAACACTTCCCATATCAGAATTATATTTTGACCTGGCGCTTCTATTTCCATCAAAAAGTTTTTTTGAATTTTTTGTCTTTTATACTACCGGCAGACTACGTGTTAACTAATTAACTACCAAGAAACAGGATATCAAATTCTCGAATCTAGACTAGAACACAAGTAAAACTGCAAGAATTTTATTGTAAGGATTTTATTGACCAGTAAAATGTAAATATTTATTTAAAACTTGCCGCTTAGATAGGTTAGGTGTTGCGTTCTTAGTTAAGTAGTGTAATCTTACGTTTGCATATTTTTCCATTACGGCTTTTTTTAGTATTATTAAATGATTATTCATTGGCGATCGATTGTATTGGTGAAAATTTATTTTTTCAAAAAGATTCATACGTATAAAATGCGATAAGGATTTTGACATGAGCTCTTGTCTAATATTTTTTGATGAAATGTTTGTGTTATGAGATGAAAGAATAGATGTTTTTATTATTACTTCCATCCGTTTACATATGGTTACTACGTCACTGGATGGAAATATAAGGCCGCCTTTATCTTTCACTTTTATAAACTTGAGGTCTTTGTCGTCAATTGTATCTGAAATCAAACCGCTACAGCATGTATCACACTTCAATAATTTTAGCAAGCGATGAACTATATATAAATCCTGCTATATATGACACTAGGAAATCAGTATACTTGTACAAGATGTCAGAGAATTTAGTAGCCAGGTAGTGACCTGGCTACTAAATTCTCTGACATCTTGTACAAGCATACTGATTTCCTCATCAAACACGGCTTGTTCATATTTAACAAACTCATTTCGTCTTTGTCATTACCTTCGTCTTACTTAAATGGTTCGATTTTCAAATTTATATTTTTGACAGCTGAGGAGCACGACAAAAAACCTCCTCAAGAGCTGTACAGTTTCCCTGCTCTACATCTCTAAGCTCCGACTTTACCAAGAGCTTATCATATATCGCTTGAAACTGTCGCGCTGTTGGGTTGGTGCTGCATCCTCCATATGACCATTATGTCCAAATATAAGCTCTAAATGATCTTGGCTGATTTTGTAAACTGGAATGTACTTAAGTTTTTGGTCCTTTTCAACTAGTTGTATATATACAATGCCTTGAGGCTTTCTATGCACACTAATAAACCAATAAAACCGGTTTTTCTTGGTGTACTGATGCCCTTTGTACCATCTGGAAGCTTTATAAATTTTAGATACCGTTTCGCCTTTTCTAAAGATTCAAATACCTTGTCTTTGTTGCCTGAGCAAACTGGTTTTTTATAATAGAGTTGGGTCATATGCCTTGAATTTAACACATCGAACAAGTTGTTGATAGTTTTTAAATATTCTACAGTGCCTTCTACATGATGAAAACCAGCCATTTGAAGTTCACCACAAAAATTCAGGGCATCTACAACACTGTTGCTAAATAATTGCGACGCCAAGCGAACTTTCATTTTTTGGTTCTTGAAAAAATATGACTTTTTCGTAGTTTGTTTACTAAGTGCAGTTTTTCTTTATCCTGAATGTCATACGGTTTTTTTAGATGACTCCATTTTATGCACCTCTTAGAAGCATCTATGAAACACCCATATGCTTCAAAAGCATTTTTCAATAACTTCAGCATGTGGCGATCGAGAAAAATATGTACAGGTTGAAGAGTATCGGGGTGTTAAAATAAGATTTTAAGTTTTCAACTTCAAAAGAACATCCGAGTTTCATAGCCATGGTGATACTAGTATTGGCTGGACAGCCGTCGAAAGTCATCGAGGTTACTTGAATACCTGTATCTTCTAATAAATTAAAACATTGTCTGACAAGATTAAAACACTGTTCTCCTATGACACCGTCAACGAGAAAATACCCGACTGGAATTTTCCAAGCCCCATTAATTGCGGTAACCAAAAATACAAGAACTTCTTTGGCTTCGGGTAAACAATCCCCTTGTTCTGCAAAAGGTATGTCGATATATCTAATATCGACATACCCGTGCATTTGTTTTCCATCCCACTCTACACAGTCTGATTAACATTTCGTCTATAACTAAATTACACAATAATTTGTGTTTAGTGCAGGCTGTTTTAAGTTTTATTACTTTTAATGATTCTTGCGTGAATCCAGGCTGAGCATCGATAGATTGGTACCACTTTTTTATTATTCGCATATGAGGCAAAGCTGTTTGGAATTTTTTCCTAACATACGCGTATGCCTTTAGCGAATAAAAGTGAAGAGTAGTTGCAAAAATTCTTAAAGTAGGAGAATACTTCTGGTTAATGCTTTGCCCCGATGAAACCTTTCTCTCATAACGCTGGATAAGGTCGGTTACTCTAATGTTTTCTAATTGCGTAACGTGATCAACGGTAATGAATTTTTTTTCATTTAATTTTTTCAAAATGTCTTAGATTAGCGATTTTTTTCTGATACCGGCTGGTTTTCTTTTGAAACCTTTTAATTTGCATTTTTTGCTTTTTTATTAAAATTTCTTGTACGGTAATCAATTGACGTAATTTACGCTTTCTAGGTGTTTCGATGAGATCGTTTTTTCCAGATTTTCTTGATGCTCCAAAATGCTATTTTGTCGAGCATTGAAGTTGGTATCGACACCATCTATCGTAAACGTTGGAGCAGTATTTTCCGAATCATCGTTTTTCTCACAAGTGAGGTTTTGTAGTTCCGTTCCGGTTAGAGGTTTTGAAGCAACCATCTGTAATTAAGAAAACATATTCTGTATTTACATAATTTCTCATACCAGCTACAGTTATAATAAAAAAACTTATTTCATTTTATATTTATATCAAGAAATAAAAAATATTTAACGCAAGTTTCTGGTGTTGTAAAATAGTTTAACTTACCAAATTAGTAACCTTTTTATTCAATTCAGAATAAAATCACACTTTGGGTGTGGAAGGTTGGTTCCATATAATTCATGAACACCATACGCAACTTCAATGTTGGGACCGACCATTCGAAGAGCCGACGAACTTTCTTCAATGGTTGAAAGCACTTTGGCTCAAAGTGTGATGAGTATATTGTGTTATTTTTTGTTAGGAACCAGCTTGCACCCCTTCCTTTCGCATTTATCCACATTTCTTTTATTTTTGGATCCTTCGGATAGCTAAAATTTTAAAATAAAAGCAAGGTATAAATGATGATGATGAATGATGCATGAGTACCACAATGAATTAAAAATCAATACTTCATCTACACTTTTTTATGTCTATATAATTATAATATTATAATTAATAATATCTTAAATAATCATTCGTACTAAATAGGTTCGTATAAAATATCGACAATCATAAACATCTATAACACAAAAGCCGGCAGCGGCCGCTTCACGAAACTATCGTGTGTGTGAGAGTATCAGTAAAACACTTATCCATTGCGCTATTAGACCAGCCGATTGTACTAAGCAAGCAAAGTGTAGTTCCTAATGATAAGGATTGGTTTGGTATTTCATCATGTTTCTAAATGTTTTAATGAATTCAGTATGAAAAACTATAATATTATATCCCTCTATAACTCAAGAACATAGATTTTCTAACTTTTTTATGTACGGGTAATTTAAAAAAATAAATAAAAATATACGTGTTTCATAATTTTTCATTTATTCAATTATTTTCCAAAAAAAAAAAATAGAAAAACAGGGAGAGTTGCCTGGGGGCAACATTGAGTCACACGCTTAAAAACTATATACAAGTGAACATTATGAAAGGTGGAAGTTTCTGAAGCAGTTCTTGGTTTTGGTATAGCACAACGCTACTCCACATTTTTCGCATATGTTGTGAGTAAATCCAATGCATTTTGGGAACTTACATCTAATTTTTTTATCAGACCATTGGGGCCAGTGCCCAATCTGGTCTTGCCGTACTGCCATTGGAGGTGCATGCTGGGCAGGTCCTTTGTGTTTTTTTGCCTGTATCTCGTTCTCCAGAGAACGGCGACTAGACATACTAGGCTTTATCCCAATTTACACAGAGTTACTGCAACATCCAGACGAAAATCTGCTGAAGATAAACGACATGAAAGGCCTTTGTCATTACAGACTCTTTTATAAAGCAGCGATGCGTTTGCCATTGTGAGGTCTAATTAATGGTAGAACACACGTATTTGCCATCGTTTGCTACGCAGCTGTATCTTATAAATCCCCATGATGCTGTCGATTAGGTCAACACCACCCATGTGGCGATTGTACTCTCCTACAACATTGGGGCGTTTTATATTGACGTACCTGGAATTCTGTTTGTCCCATCTGCGAACATCAGTTTCAGGCTGTATTCCAGCAAAAGTAGATGCTAAAGTGACAATTTTATTGTCTTTCCATGCCACATTTGATATATCGGTGCCGTTGAGGTCAGCTACGTATTCTTCTGAATAACCTCTGGGTTTTTTCAATATCACCTTTTCTGGTAGCAACTTACAGCCCGGGATTCTATTTCTTCTCATTGTACCAAGACTATGAATGCTTTCTTTGGCTAAATATTCTAACAGACGAAGAGAGGTAAAATAATTGTCAAAATATAATTGGTAACTCTGGTGCCTTGGAATCATGCGCGCTAACCTCACAACGACGTTAGATGATGCACCCAAATTTGGCTTTGGCTTTCCAGAAGGAAGCACAACGTTTTCCTTGCCAGTTTCAATTTCTGTTTTATAGGTGTAACCAGAAACGCCACTCAACACATAAACTTTGTAACCCCATTTGTGTGGTTTTTGAGGGTTGTATCGCTTCAACATATTCCGTGCTTTAGTGGAACACATTTGCTCGTCCACACAAAGGTGTTCTTCCAAAGGGACCTTCTTGTAAGCTGCATTCAGGGACTCTACCACTGGTCTTATTATCATCTGGATAAGTTCTTGTGGAAAGAGGTAAAAGAAAAACTGAATAGTAGTTTCTAGCTCTAGAAGTTCAGTACCCAAGTTCTTGTTACCCTTGAACCTGAGCTGCTCAGCATTTAACTGTAGGCTCTTCTTCTTCCAGCGTAAATTCAATTTGGTGAGCTTTTTTGTAGTTTGTTTTGATTGATTGCCTTGAGCTAATGAAGGTTGAGGAACGGTAACATTTGATGCCGTTTCAGCGCTTGGAGGTGAGCTTTCATAATTATTTTCTAAGGTTTCTATAATAGAATCCACGTCGATATCTAATTCGGAAGTATTGTCTTCAAATGTTTCTAATTCAGCTTCAAAATCTGGGTCTGCGAGGCTGTCATCGTCAAAATCCAAACCGTCCTCACTGTCATCACCATTCTGCAACTCCGAGGTAATGTTCTTGTCTAAAAGGACTTGAAGAGGCCGTTTACGAGCTGCCCTGGAACATGATATAACACCCATGTACACACACACACAAACTAATACAAAATAATAGTCCTATTCATCAATGTAGCATAGGAGCAACAAACACATATTTTCAAAAATAAAACAAAATATGAAAATCATTGTTATGTATAACGTCAAAAATTAAAGTTGATGCACTTACCTGTCCATGTTTTGAAAATAAACCCCAAAAACGCGAGAAAACTATGTTTAAATACTTTTCAATTCCGAGCACGCACGAACTTTTTCAAACCCGTAACAGCTGTGTGAGAAAAATTCGATTTGTGACAGGTAACGCCATCTAGTGAACATTTTTAGTACTCGTTCGTTACTTCTGTTTGTATACTACGGTATACAGTGCAATATGACAAAAACTAATCGTAGGAATTTGGTGGAAGGTCGAACGGTATGTTGCTTACAGTCTACATCATGATATAGAGGGATATAGTACTTACATGTGAAATGAGATGCCATCTTTCTTGTAATTCACAATACAGCTGTTATTTTTGCAAACAATCACTGAACAACGCGGCATTTTGTCAAAAATCATAACTGAAACTGGCATCAAGCCGCTTTGCGGGCAGATGCGCTCGCAAGCGCCACGCCTCCTTGCCATATCTCCCTGGCTTCTATGATCTGTGAGGTAAGCAGTTTAATAGAATACAACTGGAATAATTTCCAGTTTTCCATTTCCAGATTTCCAGACATAATTGTCTGTAGTTACCTACTAGTAATCATATATGTCTAAAATAGAAGGAATCATCAGAAATGTTTGTCGCTGCACCTGGAGACTCAGCATAGTCGGATTGGATTTCAAATTGTCCTTCACGAGTGGAATATCCATGGCTGTAGCTGCGAGACGGTAGTTCATTACTTGAAGTCGAAGGCATCTGCATCGTAGCCCTTGGTGGGTAGTATTTCAGAACGTCCGCGATCAGTGGAATACCCGTGGTTATAGCTTCGAGTTGGCATATTTGGTGGTTGTGACTAAAAGTTTCGTGTATTTTCAGTAGGCAAAGTGCGAGTTTCTGCATCGAGAACAGACATAATTTTAATTTCGGTAGCCATTTTTCTGTGTGGAGGGACATTTTTTAATGTTTCAACTAATGACAACAGAAATAACCTATCTTCATCTTGATTAATTATGTCACTTTTTTCTCTATTCTCAATAGATTTATGAATATACTGCAATGAATTTATCATCTTCACTATTCTCTTTTGTTTTCTGTATTTTACGACCGTTTACTTGTCTGTCTTTATGCGAGTCATCCTCAGGGTTTTCAGGTGAGGCAATAATAAATAATTTATTACAATAACATTAATTTATATTAAAAAGTTAGTAAACTTTTTCTCCTTCAAACATTTTATGTAAAGAGCACTTAATACAAAAATGTTTGTGACCACTGTCAGTAGATAAAGAGGTCATTGTACGAAATTGTTCAGGTTTTTTCGGTACCGATGGAGAGGTCATTGACACTTCCGCGCCGTAATGTGTATAAATTGCGAGTTCTTGGGATAACTGATACTAAACTAAAATACATATTTCTCATAACTTTTACTAAAGATTCTTCTGTGTGAATTTGGACGGTGTTGTCAGTCACCCTGTATATATACAGTACATAATAAAAACTAAACATTTAATTTTTGGATATGTTTTTTATTTCTAATTTCAATTTTTCGATTTCTAACTTTTCCTTTTCCAACATATGTTTGTGGAGTTCTTTTTGAAACTCCTGTTCGATATTTTGTTTTTCTTTCATCAACTCTAAGGTTTTTTGAAGAGTTTCCTCTTTATGCTGCATATTTTTTTCGTGTTCTTCTTTTGCAAATTGTAACAGCTGCTTGTTCCTTTCTTCTTTTGTAATCAAATACTCCAATTTTCTATCTGCATTCCTTATTATTCTTTTTCTAGTTTCAAGAGGTGTAAAAGCACTCTTTCTCTTATTACAAGAAGTTACTGAAAAAAAGTTATACTATATGTTTAGAGATGCATGTTAAAAGTTACAGTTTTGATGAATATGAAGATAACATTAATACATACAAAGTTCTTTAGAAACTGGTCTCCGTAACATAGATTTGGGTGTAGAAGTGTCAAAATTATTTTCAGTAATGGCATCTGTAACAAACAAAACTTCAACTTCATTTATGTACACAGGTTTATTACATTATATTATTTTATAGACCTATAAATAGTCAACTCAGTATGTCTAAAGATATGTAAAAAGAATAATCAGTGGACCATGTACAATAGATATGTTGTAAATTATACATACACATACATATTTATTATTTGGAATCATCATGCTGGCTGTAATAACTCTTCATATATACTACCGAGGGCAAAAAATAGTAAGACTGTTCATAATTTTAAATTTTTTTATTTATTCTTCCAAATCTATTTCGTCCCCCTCAAAGTAATCCCATACACTTGTGCCAACGTTTCTTCCAACCCTCGAAACAGTTGTTAAAGTCAATTTCCGGAATAGCCTTCAATACGCGTAGCGATTCACGTTTAATGTCTTCAATTGACTCAAAACGATTTCCCCGGAGCGGTCGTTTGAGTTTGCTGAATAGCCAGAAGTCACACGGAGCTAAATCAGGCGAATACGGTGGTTGCGGAACGATATTGGTTGAAAATTTGGCCAAAAACTCACGAATAATTAATGCAGTATGCGACGGTGCATTATCATGGTGCAAAGACCAAGAGTTGTCGGACTATTATTCTGGCCTCCTTTTACGAATAGCTTCGCGCAGACGACGCATAACACTGAAATAGTATTCCTTGTTGACAGTTTGGCCGGTCGGAAGGAATTCGGAGTGCACCACACCTCGATAATCGAAGAAAATGTAATAACATAACTTTGATTTTTGAATTGCTTTGACGTGGTTTTTTCAGCTTCGGCTCACCTTTGATACGATATTCGGCCGATTGATCGTCTGTTTCCGGGTCATAAGCGTAGATCCAAGTCTCATCTCCAGTTATGATGCGTTTCATTTTGTCTTGATAGTCAGAAAGCATTGTTTCACAGACGTCAACGCGACGCTGTTTTTCGAAAAAAATGAGTGATTTTGGAACCAATCGTGATTTCACTTTTCTTAGGCCCAAATGATGTTTTAAAATGGTTTTCACTGATCCTTCCGATATTCCAACGATGCCAGTAAGATCTTTGACTGTTAATCGTCGATTCTCAAGCACCAATTCCTTGATTTTATTGACGTGTTGATCATCAGTTGATGTTGATGGCCGTCCTGGACGTGGTTCGTCGTCAACGCGTTCTCGACCCTCTTTGTATTCAAAGAGGGTCGAGTCATTTTCAAATTATTATTTGTATCAATCGAAAACAGTTGCTCGCGACAAACAATTATCACCGAAGGCCTTTTGCAACATTGTGAACGTTTTGGCACCAGAAATTTGATTCCGCACACAAAATTTAATGGAACTTCTTTGTTGAATAATTTCACTCATTGTAAAAATCGCCGAATAAACTTTGTACTTAAAAAAGACAATCGTATAAACTAACGATTATTTTGATTTTGATACCCTCTTGATTAAGCAAATTGTATGTGTGTATGTCTATAATTATATATACCTAAAGATAACAATAATAATACTTCATACTCACATAATACTTCATTCTCAAGTATGTCATTTGTCATGGTTGTGTGTTCTGATTGTGAGAGTGTTTTTTCCCTTGTAGTTTCATCTGTACATAACAAAATTACACATATTATTAGGTGTGTTAAACTTACTACATGAACAATAAAATGGTTTTAGTGTTACATTTAATGTACATACCTATTACATCACTGTCATAAATAGCAGGGAGACCAGATATAGATTCTCCCATGATAGAGTTCAGCCACTCTGTAGTCGCAGATGATCCAGGCGGAGCAGGTCCACCTCCAGTCTGACGTCTTGCATTCCTCTCTGCTGCCATCTCCAGTTATTTTATATTACGAATTAAAAACTTCTAAATTCAACTCTAGATTCATGTTATGTTTGAACATGCACTACTGAAAATGTAACTAAAATTACCTTTCGCGCATTTTTTTTAATATTATTGAATTTTTGAAGTAGTTGTTTAGTAGTACGGTATCTAGTACCATCACTATTGAATTGCTAGTATGGTCTGTTTTTTAGATGTGATAATTGGATGTTCTATTAGTTCTATTTGTTTCATTCTTCTTGGGTAAAGTTTGTACTGCGTTCTCTTTAAAGAAAAATAATTTGAGAAGGTTTTAAGATTAAGAGAGCATTTTCATTTATGATAGTATCTCTAACAAAAATTGTCTTATTTCCTTACAATGTGACACAAAAATAAAACGAATATGTACAAACAGCTATTTACATGAATTGGTACAAATGATAACTACTTATTGCATTAAATTAATTTGTTTTTCAGCCATTATGTCCAAACTATTTTTATATTGAAAGAAGAAATACTTATTACATATACATAAAAACTCTAACAGGAAAGAGATTCAAATTCCCTGATTATGTCGCAATGCAATATATTATAGATGGCATTGAAGATTTAAACGGCAATAAAGCTATTTTGTATGAAGCTACTTCATATCACTCTTAAGAAGAAATTAGAAGTATTTGAAAAAATGAAAGATGACATGAAGGCAAAGAAATAAGAAAAAAAAAACGGAGCATCCAATTCTAGTAATGCAGAGATGGCTCGTCGTTGTTATAAGTGTGGTGAGAGATCTCACATGTCGGCATATTGTCGAAATGGTATTAAATGTTTAAAGTGCAATGAGTACGGCCATATTGCAACGCAATGTCCTACGATTGGTGCAGGCAAAAAACGCAGTGTAAATTTGTCTCGGAATAATGCTGTAACAGAGTTGATAAAACAACTCACATTGAGACAGGAGTATCTTCGTACGAGTGACGTAACATCGCAGTCGGTAAAGCAGCATTCGACAATGTTTGGGATAATGTCAACGACCAATCAGAATGATTGCAGCCATGATAGTGAAAACGTCAACAAAGGGTCGATGACTTTTATGTCAAATACAAATAATTCAGAGGTTATGCAAATTGTAAACAAAGATAAAAAGTTCATTAAAAGTGTCGGAAAACCGGTAAAACTGTAATAATAGGGAAAGGTCATAGTTTTAGTGCGTTGATGGACTCCGGAAGTGATGTGAATTTGATTTCAGCAGAATTATGTAGTAAATTCTTTAATGTAAAATTAAATAACAGAGGCTTATCATTAATCGGTCTTGGACGATCGCAAGTAAAATCTCTAGATAAATTTACGACGATTATTAGTATTGATGGACAATGTTACGAACATGTTAAATTTCATATTATACCTAGAAATTGTATGTCTTATGATAATAGGGCATGAATTTTTGAAAGACGTGACAGTGTTAATGAGCGAGGGATGTGTGAACATATACAAGGGTGAGAGTGAATGGTTAAATAATGTAAATTGTATTATAGATGAACTTGAATCTTTAGTGGAACATATCCATGATCCGTTTATGAAGCAGGAAACCTCTCGTTGCATACAAAATTATCGTCCGCTTCAGATGATAAAAGATGATGTGCCCATAACTCAAAGACCTCGTCGATTATCGCGTATAGAGCAGGATATTGTAGAAAACCAAATAGATGAATGTGGAACAGCATTTACTAACCATAATTTTGAGGACTATTGTAAGGAGGAAAAT
Organism: Malacosoma neustria; assembly: GCA_963693495.1. Taxonomy (NCBI): domain Eukaryota; kingdom Metazoa; phylum Arthropoda; class Insecta; order Lepidoptera; family Lasiocampidae; genus Malacosoma; species Malacosoma neustria. Next base: position 13,928,210 of record OY856390.1, read on the forward strand.
GTTCAACATGTTGTTACTATTACCACAGGTGTGCCACAGGGAAATGGACAAGTTGAGAGGGTCCATAAAATAATAATTCCTATGCTGACTAAACTCTGTGTTGAAAATCCTGGTGTGTGGTACAAACACATTAGTAGAGTGCAAAGAGCATTAAACAGCACGAGTATAAATACTACACCGTTTAATTTATTAATTGGTACAAAGATGAGGTGTAAAGAAGATATTCAAATCCAGGAATTACTTCAAGAAGAAATTGCAAAAGAATATGACATAAACAGAGAAGAACTACGACAAAAGGCGAAAGAGCAAATATTGGCTGTACAAGATGAAAATAAAAAATGTTTTAATAGAAACAGAAAGGAGAGCCAAAAGTACAACATAGGTGACTTGGTTGCTATAAAAATAACTCAATTTGGAAAAGGACTTAAGCTGAAACCCAAATACTTAGGACCTTATAGAGTAACTAAATTGATTTACAATGACCGTTATGAAATTCAGAAAGTCAGAAATTCATCTGAGGGACCCAATTGTACCTCAAGGTCTGCCGACCAAATGAAGAGGTGGCAAGATTGTAGAGATGAAGTATAATATAATTAATGAGGTGGGTTGTGAGATGATTATCTGGAAGGTTTTAGTGTGAAAGATTCATCATCATCATCATCCTAGCGTTAGTCCCGGTTGCCACCCAAACTTTCGTTTCGGTGCCCGGGGTCCGCTTTCCGACTTTTTCTACTCCACTTCGCGCGATCTTCAACATCCCTGGCTCGCACCATCGAGCATATCGCTTCTTCATCATTTCTAAGTATTGATAACATCGTCTTGAATCAAATCACTGTATCTTAATTATACCGTTTCATTTTAAATTCAACTTCAAATTATTTTACAACAATTTATTTAATTTGATATCTATATCAATCTGTTTTGGCATTTATAAAAGAACATTCCAAATTGATGACTAAATCTAAAGACGAAGGATCACAAGATAAAATGTCTGAAATCGATCTAAACGTCTTAATCAAATTCATAGGAACCTATGACGGCTCTAGTGACACATTGATTCCATTTTTAAATAACTGTCGCAATGCACTTAATCTGGCGTCACCCACAAAGTAAGACATATTTTTTAAGTACATATTGAGCAAACTTACGGGAAAAGCGGAATCAGTGTGTGCCATCAAAGAATTCACTAGATGGTCGTAATTAGAAGATTTTATAAAATCCCAGTTCGAAGATAGGAAGCACTATGCACACTTACTGGCTGACTTACAGAGCTGTAAACAGCTCCCAAATGAAAATATTAGTCAATATTCCTTAAGAATAGAATCTTGCCTATCAAAGCTTTTGACGGAAATTAACATTACAGTTCCTACGAAAAAGAAAGATGAATTATCCGGCTGTGTGGCCACTATGCAGGATCTAGCACTGAACAGATTCATAATGGGACTCGATCACATGTTAGCAACGATAATAAGATGCCGTGACCCGTCTTTATTAAAGGAGACCGTTAATTTCGCTATAGCCGAAGAGAAAATTTTAGGCATAACATACACACATAAAAATAATACACCCTTGCCCTCCTCCAGCCAACATAATTATTCATACAGGCCGAATTTCAATCCATCTTTTATCAGACCTCAGGGCCAAATGACCGCAAACAGATCACAGAATCAATTTGCTAACTCACAGACACCTGTGTGTAGATACTGCAAAAACATCGGACACACCATCGAAAACTGCCGTAAAAGGCAATATAGGCAATACTTGCCGCAATTCTAATTTTAGACCTGACAACAGAAACGGAAGTAACTCGCCTAATTATAACCGAGTCCATAACATTACTCATGACGGACATGACACCATAGACAGTCATTTAAGCGACCAAGTTCATCCGTCCAGTATTGTGCGGGAAGTATAGGAAGCAACACAGCCGAAGAATCATGTGAATGTCTCCTACACTTGATCTCATTATTTGGTATTCCAAAATACATACTCACCGACCAAGGCACATATTTCACCGCTGATTTATTCAAAAGGACATGTGAATTTTTAAAAATCAAAAATTTATGGTCCAGTCCCTATCATCCCCAAACCCAGGGTGTTCTGGAAAAATCGCACTCAACTCTGAAAGAGTACTTGAGACCTTACGTCAACGCTAATCAAGATAACTGGCCCCGATATGTTTATACTGCCATGCTGGCTTATAATACTACAATTCATTCAACTATACGATTCTCTCCTTTTGAACTCTTATTCGGACATAAACCCCGTATCCCTGACTATATCTACAGTGACACATCCAGTAACAGTACATACCCTGAATACATCAAAATGTTACAACATCGATTAAAGCTTACACGCGATAAAGCTTTAGAGTTTATTGAAAAATCTAAACTTAATTCCAAAACATAGATAGATAGATAATATTTTATTGTCACCAACTTAACCTAATGATATAACATATTACGATTCCCATACCAAGCCAGTATTGTATAAAGCAGGTGATTATATGCTCTTGAAAAATCACCTAAGATTGCAAAAAGCTTTATAACCTGTATGGAAGGGCTCATACAAAATTATTAAAGTCCATAAAAACAACACATTGACTCTACTTATAAACCGACGTCATGTAAAACACCATTTTGACGAGGTCAAACACGTCGATGTTCAGGAAATAGCCATCTAGAGTTTCACCAACCTCATTTTAAACAATATGATTTAGTAGTTATTATTATGATTTGCAGAATCATCCTTGTTCACTGTAGCGTCGCTCTGACGATTGATGACCAATTTATGGAACCAGTCACTGAGAGTCCCGGTATTCTATTCGACCCTGTCGGCACTCTTAAAATAATTAATGGCGAATTGCATATAGGGATACCAATGGATGTTTCACTCTATAAATATGGATAACATCCACGACACCTTCAACAGCATTCTATTCCACTTTCGCGAAAGCAAGGAAATAAAAGATTTAAAATGCGAAAACATACTCCAACCCCTAAATTCGATTTACAAAGATATTTTACGTGACTTCAATTCCATTTCTCATATAATATTAAATAGTATTAACTAAGCGATCAACATGGTTTCCTGGTGTTGGTGTTGTGTTCAAACATATTTTTGGTACAATGGACGAAGAAGATGCCATATCTTATAATCACGCAATTCAGACTCTATACAATAACGATAAAACTATAACAGAATCTTTAAAGAAAAGTATAATCATATCTCAGAGTGCAATATCAAATGTTAACCAGATATTAAAGAAAATTAACATCAATGAAGCTAAACTGAACGATGCTATTAGTAAAATCTCATCAACCTTAAGTAACATATCTCAAAATCTCCAAGAAAATAACTTTCATATAAATCTTAACTCTTACTAATACTTTATACTACCTAAACAAAAGAAAACATCGGTTTTGGAGAAGTCACTTGAATTACATACCAGTCATGGACAATTTTTTTCTGTTTAATAAGTCAGATGATGAAAGTTTTACCAAGTCCTACAGACTACCGAGGAATATATTCTACGAACTACATAATTTAATTAAACCGCATATATTTAAGCAAGATACTAACTACAGGAGATCTATCTATACCCAAGAAGTATGTTTGAAGTAAGTACCTACCTAATAATTTTTTGTTAATGTGTGTTTGTGTTTATGTGGGTCAGGGTGAGTTTAGGTATGTTTGAGTTTATGTGTGTTACCTGTGTTTGAATGTGATGAGTCTGTTTTAAGTGTTTGTTTTTTTTGTGTAAAAGGGCCAAGTGAGAAGTACTAGAAACCTACGAGGGTGCATGAAAAATATTGTACGGTGTAACCGCACACAGGTTTAGGTATATCTTCCGCGGACGAGTTGAGTCAGTCCACATAACTACATCGCGCCTCGCGCACGTGTCTGCTCATAATCTACTATCATATAGCTATATCAATCAATAAATACGTCATCAAATCAATATATCTTTTAAATCATCAGGCATCCCAGGTGTACAGCCCGTACACCTTTTTGGTCCTTCGAGAGGGGCCTCCCGCAGCGCGTTCGTTTTTGTCCTTCGAATAAAGACTTTCGCGATCCATGTGAGGTTAAATGAACTTAAATGAAATTATTTATTTAACACAATAAAAACTTATTGGAGGAGTTCCAGCATAAGAAATAGCTCAACGCTACAGCATCAGCCCGCAAGTAATATTTTACCTTTTTATTTTTTTTACATTAATCGAAGATCTTATTGAAAACCAGACCCTTATTTATGAAAACATTCTTAAGGTGGGCACTAACTTTAAAAAGGATAGTGCAGATAGAAAAACTTTAGATTATTTTAAGAGAAGATTGTGTATTCTGGACGAATACTGGAAGGAGTACCAGAAGAACCACAATTATATTACGGGAGAATTAAGTAAAAAGCACCCTTATTTCACTAACAACGAATATTCTAAAACAGCTGAAGAATATCGGTGAAAGCCGTATTAGTACAGCACTCCCAGCAATTAATATCCACGTCGGAAAACCCATCTTCAGATTTTGAGCAGGTCAAATCGAAAGAAGGTAAGGTTCAGGTAGAGACTCCTGGCCGCAGGGAGGGAGCAGTTCGCTTACCCTCCTTCAACGTCTCATCAAGGTACGAACAGTAAGTTAGACGATCAGTTACGAAGACAATATGCTAACTTTATGGCATTTGTAAGAACAACATCTAGCATCGACTTAAACTCTATTGAAGAAAACTGGGAATTGGAGGATGTTTTGAAAACATTACAAGCGAGATGGTCAGTCATAGACTCTCTTCACTGGGAGTGGGAGATTGATATGGAACTGAACGGAGAAAATGTTTCCTACGAAAATATGTTCAATAAATATGAGACGCAATTTAACAGCTTAAAAAAGGCGATTAACACGCAGCTGTGGTCAGTAACATATAGGGAAAGAAACCTCAGCTAAACATACCCATCTTCAGTGGTAAATACAACTAATGGGTGTCATTAAAAGATCTATTTTCTGAGGCTATCCATAACAATCGGTCTTTATCTAACGCCCATAAAATGCAGTTTTTGAAGGGCAAACTGAAAGGTGACGTAGAGAAGTTAGTACAACATTTAAATATCAGTTCGGACAACTATACTGCTTGTTGGAAGTTACTTAAGAATACAGCAACAACAAATTAATTTTTAATTCACATAATATACACATCATCATGAACCTTCCGACTATACAGCAGCAATCAGCAGCAGCTATCAAAAGAATACACGACACCACGAACTAATGTTTGAATGCCATAAAAAATCTTAGGGTTAACTCCTATACCTGGGACCCAATGATCGTGTTTATCTTATCGCAGATTCTTCGAACTGCGATTCGAACTATCTAATTAGATAGTTCTCGAAGCACTTCAAAGAAGATGGTGGCCAAGTTCGTTGGAAAAACCGGTTATGTTGGGATTATGTACTTGAAGATCGTAGAACAGTTAACGCAGAGTGGTATACCACAGTTTGTTTACCACAAGTCATCCTCGAACTTCGAAAATCTAACTCAAAGCGACGCATCATCCTGCACCACGACAACGCAAGCTCACACAAAACTTAAAAGGCATGTCTCGTAACTCCAGTGTTCGTATTACATACCTACATGGTATTCACTAACGGTCTTATTTAAAAAAAATTAAGTATAAATTTTGTAAAGTAACTATTTTCGTCTTTAACAGATCTTTTGTTTTCTCTTCGAGTATTATGAGATTATGACAAACAATAATCGAAGTCATCGTTCAGTTGAATTATCACTTAATATTGCCGAAGGTCTAATTTACAAGCTAGAAATGAAAGTAATTCACAAGTTAGGTGAGCTATAATATAGACAATTGATCTTCATATCTGTTTAATACAAATATAATGTTTTTAATGTTACAAACCTAGCAAATCTGTTAACAAAAATGTTTCAGAGTTAAAAATAGCAGATCAGGTTTAAAGCGGCAAAGAGCAAGATCTTTACATTCGGTAGAAGAAGTAGAACTTAAGAATATTCGGCGAAATTCTATTGAATTACGATGCTCATAATTGCCATACCCACATTCTTTTCAAAGGTACACATGCATTTCTTACTTTCAGTTTTGATAGTATTTTTGAGTTTAGATTTTCAATTCTATTTTGTTATTTATCTTCTAGTGGCGTAGTCAAAACTTGGTCTGTCGAAAATATGTCAGAGTTACATTCAACTTCGAAGGCGATTTTAATCGATAATAATATGGTTGCCCAAGAAGACTGTGATAACAAGACTTCACCAACTGTAATAAATTCTTCAACATTGTATAATGAACTTTCCACCTCGTATAATGAACCTACGACCTCATATAATGAACCTTCCAGCTTATGTAATGAACATATTGAACCTTCGACATCGTTTGAAAATATTGTAATTTCATTGCCTACCAGAAAAAACAATAAACGATGTGTACGAACAAGAGGGGAACACGCAGGAAAAATTTCAACGGACGAGAACAATAGCCAAGGCCAAGGGAAAATTCGAAGAGTTAGAACTAGACGAGGTTCCGCATCTTCTAAAAATTTCCAGTTAAGAACTGCTCATGATTTGTGTCAAATACAATGTAAAAATGCCTATTGAGGAGCAGCTTTTGGCAATGTTAAATGATGATGATGAGCGACAGAATAACGTAAGTGACCAATTTCAGGCGCAACTATTTTCAGATCAACAACTTCTGGACATACTTGAAGTTTCTGATGATAATTTCGATGATGGGGTTCTAGATGAAGACTTTCTTCATAATTTTGAAGATTCTGACTCAGATGATGATACCACCTGAAATCTTCGTACCTCCAACTATGACTGATGACTTAATTCAAGATATTATTGAAAAAACCAACCGTAATGCAAGCAATATACTTGCAAAAAGTTTACCAGGAAGTCGAATACAACATTGGAAAAATGCACTTTCAAAGTATTTTTGGGGTTACTTTTCCATATGGGTACGATAAAACTAAATACGATACAAGATTACTGGAAAAAGCACTGATTTTTTAACTTGACCTGTTTTCGTGAACACATGAGTCGAAGTCGTTTTTTATTAATTCTAAGAGCAATGCACTTTAAAAATTTAGGATCAGGGATAACAGATTAGCGAAAATTTCACCTTTGCTTATTTTTTTCAATAATAGGATGAGAGAAATATACAACCCTTTACAGAATTTATGCATTGATGAGTCCCTTGTACTGTGGCGCGGTCGACTAATATTCATACAATACATCAAAAATAAAAGCCATAAATATTGTATAAAATTATATATTTTGACCAATGCAAACGGCATTATATTAAAACAAATAGTGTATGGCCGGTGCAGGAGACCCAATTGCAGGTGGCGTGAATCATTCCTCAAAAGTGGTTTTACTTCTTTTAGATGATTTTTTGAATAAAGGTTTTTCTGTTTTTGTGGACAATTTTTATAATTCTGTAGACCTGACAGAAAAATTATTGTCTGAAAATACTTACTGCACGGGAACCTTACGAGTAAATCGAAAATATAACCCAAAGGTCATTATCACTAAAAAGTTAAAGAAAGGCGAATGTGTCTCGCAGTACAACCAAAATTGTGTTTGTGTCATGAAATGGCGGGACAACAAAGATGTGACCATGATATCATCACAATTTAATTCGCAAATGATTACTACCACTACAAGAAGAAATAAAGAAGTGTCAAAGCCTAAAATGGTCGTCGAATAAAATCGTAACATGGGTGGTATTGATCACCAAGATCAAATAATAGCGTACTATTGCTGCGAACACAAATTTATCAGGTGGTACATAAAATTGGAAATCCATATATTCCAACAAATTATGTACAATTCATTCACCTTGTCTAATTTGTTTTTTGGCGAAAAACTAAGTTACTACAAATTCAGGCAAGCAATTATACAAAATTTACTACCCGAGAAGGTTCAAATTTTGGAAGGGTCCTCATTAGAAGAAATAGTACTTAGCAGTATTCATGTAATTCAGCCTTGCCCGCGAAAGGGAAAATCAATGCGCAGATGCAAATATTGCTGGGAAGTCAATAAAATACGTAAAGATACACCATTCTTCTATCCAAACTGCCCTCGGCAGCCTTGGTTTTGTATTGTTGATTGCTTTGGGTTATACCACAAATATTCATAGCTCACGCACACAAACAAACACATTCTAGCAGAATATAAATATTATAATATTTTTGGCTAAATTAATATTTTTCATCTAACTATGATTATGAAAATAAAAGAATTAAAAGACTGATTTGAATTTATAGAAGTATTTTTATTTTTGTCACCTACTGTGTACTGTGCTGTGCCTACACCCTATCAATTTATGTCCTTTGTTGTTTCTTAGTCGAGCATAAAGCCATCCACTATATACTCTCAAAGGTACATTCTCGGATCTCTTGGAACTCTTTTTCCACCATGCGCCACCCACGCACCATATGCGTTTAGTGTTTTTTTCGTATTTATGAACAATATTTATTAATATTTGTTCTAATTACACCATGAGTAATCTATTTTCAGGGTCCGTTCACACAGACCGGCTCGGAGAACATCGGCCCGCTTTTTTCTTTTCACACAGACCGGATCGTATACGTTTGGAATTGGCCGGAGCGGAGTCGCCAGCTCTTTCACATAGGCGAATGAGAACGAGAAAGAGCGTACAATCGGAGCCGGTCGGCTACGCGAGCGTGAAAGAGCACGCAATTGGAGCCGGTCGGTTCCTCTTATTATTTCACACGCAGCGCGTTCAAGCATTCTTAATGACAAAAAAGTTCACATGCAAAAATAAACTTTACTAAAATTACTCAAAACTCTGTTTCTAACGTGATAAAAATCTGCTCTCCTCTCCGAGCCGGTCTGTGTGAACGGACCCTTAACCATAAGGCTAAGTTTAGACGACCGCGCGGCGACGCGCACTGCCGCGCGATTTAGCTGTTCAGATGGCGGCGGCTTGCGCGCGGCAATCTAGCGTGAACATTCAGTGAGAATGGACGTGGAGGAGGCTAATTGGTTGTGGGTTTTATACCGCAAACTGTGACGTCATCGTCGAAAGCATAGACGATACTGATGCTGAAATTTATAAAGCGTACTTAGACTTCGCTGAGACTTCGCTTACGTCAAACTTTAGTGAGATGATGCTTAGTGAAATCTCAGGATTCGAATTTATAGTCCTTCTGAGCTAAGAATTTACTGAGTGCATGTTAAGCAAGAGCTTAGGCAAAGTCTCATAACGTTTCTATTCACATCATATCTTCTTGGTAATTCTTAGCATTTATAAGGATAATAATTATTTAAAAAAAAATCTCTATCAGTAATCTTATAAAATTCAACGAATAGTTGTATTTATATTATAATTGCTATCGATATAATTCTAATATTATTGCAAAACGACAAAATTACACATGTGAAGAAGGTAGAACGGAACGGAATATTTGACTTGACAAATGTTATGTCAATGTCAAGTCTATTTCATTTTCATTCTGTTCTGTTGTTGTTTTACTCGAGAGTTATTTTTTATTACAAATAAATGTATGTATACTTTTTACGTTGACTCTGGTATACCCTTACGGATTTCTGATACACGACGCATTTAATCTGGATTTCGGCTGATCCACCTGGACATTCGAACTTTCAATATTTTATACATTGACCCTGGTGCTTACGGACTTTCGATACTGCGTCTTTCCTCTGGATTTAGCCTAACTGGATCAATTGCAATTGAATTTCGATGGAAAACATTGAGAGAATTGAGAGGCTTCTGTCTAGAATAGACAATATCGATAGAATTGGAACATCTGCTCTGGATGTTCTTCCGCGCATGCGTAAAGTTTATGTTCGACATGAATATAATCAGGATCCTTACAATTTGTGTGATGAACAATTTAAAAGAAGATATCGATTCACAAAACACACAGTAAAAAATGTGATTTTGCCACTGATTGCCGACAAATTAAGCTACAGTAATAATAGAGGATTGCCAGTACCACCAGCTATACAAATACTGATTGCACTAAGGTTTTATGCTACTGGAAGTTATCAGGTACATTTCCATAGTTAAAATTTATTACTGTCCTTTTATACACCTTGATTTATTTCTATTGTATTGTAAATCAAAGATCTGCCCCAACTTCATACGGTGTAATGTAGTAGATAATGTTATTTAGCTGTAATAAACAGGCTAAAATTTAATAAGTTGTATTTATCTAATGACAACCATATTTACTTATGAAGAAAGCTGCGACTGTGAAATTATAAACAGACACCTCAATTTTATTTATTTGTTATATTTACACCATACCTTATTCAAATCAAAATTAATACAATAGGCCCAGGCCTCATATACAATATGTACAATGTACATTGACTTTGTGTTAAATTATTTTACTTCTTTTCTGTTTCAGACTGTTTGTGGTGATTTATTAGGCTTAAGCCAATCTACAGCATGCATTATTATAAACAAGGTTTCAAGAGAATTAAGTCGACTTCTACCACAATTTATATATTTCCCAAACCAACTACAAACTGTAAAACGTAAATTTGAAGAATTGGGTAGAACCAACCACCTACATGGCCTGAACAATATAATTGGAGCAATAGATTGCACTCATATTAAAATAAATAGACCAAGAGGTATTGCTCACTCAGAAGCGTATAGAAATAGAAAAGGATACTTTTCGGTCAATGTTCAGGCAATTGTAGGTCCCGATTTTGAAATTTATGACCTTGTTGCGAGGTGGCCTGGAAGTTCTCATGACAGTCGGATCTTCAGGAACAGCCGGGTCTATGCACGCCTTACTAATGGGCAATTACAAGGAGTGTTGGTGGGTGATAGTGGGTACCCATCAATGCCATTTATATTGACACCATTGTTGCAACCAACAACTCGTGCGGAAAATAATTATAATTATATACAAATAAGAACAAGAAACATAATCGAAAGGTTTTTTGGAATCTGGAAGAAAAGATTCCCATGCTTGCAATTAGGCTTAAGAAATAAACTGATAAATGTGAGCAACATAATTGTCTCCTGTGCTGTGCTTCACAACATTGGAATAAGAAGTAGGGACAATTACTTGGCTGATGAAGATACCCAGCAGAGTGATGAAGTGCCACTGCAAAATTCAGGAGCATCATCAGTTGCAGGATTAGCATTCCGCCAATCCATTATTGAAACATTTAATGTGTAAAAATTAAAGGCATAATGTAATAAATAATGATCATATTATAATATTTATTTATTATTTAATTCTTTCTTTAAAATATCCCTCTTAATCACTAAAATTTCCAGCTCGATTCTGTGTTTCTCCTCTTCCTGTTTCACTTGTTGATTGTGTTTCTCCTCTTCCTGCTTCATTTGTTGATTGTGTTTCTCCTCTTCCTGCTTCACTTGTTGATTGTGTTTCTCCTCTTCCTGCTTCATTTGTTGATTGTGTTTCTCCTCTTCCTGCTTCATTTGTTGATTAATTTTATCTATTTCTTTTTTCATAAACTCTTTCTTTAAATCTTCTAAAGATTTTGATCCTCTCGGAGCTGCCAGTCTTCTCTTTGAATCTTTTGAGGGTGGGGTTAAAAATTTATTCAGATTATTATTAATTTTGGTTGAAGTCCCCTGAAGAGACTCTGTTCTCTCCCTCTTCTTCGACCACATGAACTTCGACATCCATATTTCTAGAGCGTTTTGGCTGCCAATATAGGCTATCATCATCATCTTGACCTTAAACCAAGTAGGATATCATTAGTAACAAAATTATGAGTTGCTGATATAATATTACAGGTCTAGAGCTAACTTCCTTCATTGATACACTTTGACTTTTATTATTTGGATAGCAGGTCCATTAATTCTAGTATTAAACTTCTTGAGTCACCCTATGTATATAGGTATATTTAAATACTCGTGACAAGGCTATCATTGAAGAAGTTTCAAACTAGACATAAATTTGTCAAAAAGAGTGTGCAATGGCCATTACACTTTTTTGTTAGTCAATCAAGAGCAGAAATAGCTCACATTTTAGTTGTCTTGATAATGCTACTCGTATATGAAACAGGGCATAGTTGATATTCACAACTTAGATGAAATGATAGACTTGTTATAGAGATGGTTTTGCTTCATTGATACAGATAATATAAGATACTATTAACCCACTGCCTGGACAGTTTAATTTATAAGTCACAAAATAGTTATGTAGTTAACCAAATCAAATTAAAGTACCCAAATACTTACACAATTGTGAAGTACTCGGTTGCCCGATGTCACTGTCTATCTCTACATTGATTGATGGCAATAAAGTTGGAATAACAGAAAGGACCTGTGTCTCTTCCTTTCCTATATCAGGAAGTGCAGGCCCACCACCAGTCCACTTTCGTTGAGCATCCAGGGTTTTAGCATCTCTTGCTTTTGTTTTTAAATTTTGCCACATTTTCTTCAGTTGGGCAGCATTTGCCTAAAAACGATAAGGAAGAAGTAACTGTTATAAAAATGAAATTTAAGTTAATTGATATTTGTCTAGAATTTTGTTAAATATTATGAAATTGATCGTAACTGCGTTGTGACTTACTATTTGAGACACGTTGCACGAGTTGTTATATTGGGTTGTGATGTCCTCCCAGGCCTCGCTTTTCTTTTTTAGGGTTGTACCGTCGGTCCTACGGTTTTCCACAACATCAATTTTTGATTGTACTAACTGTATAAGCAGCTGCCGTTCGTATTCGGAATACGGCCTTTGTTTCTTTTTTTTATCGCCGCTATCCATGTCGAAACCAAAATCTGAGTCCGTTGAAGCAAGAACGAAGTATACGTAAGGGCAGGCAAGTACAAAATCCGTGGGAATGCAGGGGTCGTCAGTTATTTTAAAACAAATCCAGAAAATACACAAAAGCAAAAGTTAAAAAGAAACCACGCACCAACTACAACAATGACATTTGACAATTCCACGATAAATCAGGCAATAAATCATTCAATTTGTATGTTGTACATTCTCTATTTTGTAAACTCTTTTGAAATCATTATAATTTTCACGTAATAAATTTTAGAGCAAGTAATATTTGGCTAGTTCTTATTCTGAAGGAATAATACGGGACGTTTTTAGTTCCATACTTTTATTTCTTAAATTTAGTATGCAAAGTGGCTACAGGTCAAGGTTTTTACTTAAATGCTAAAGTTTTGTGGGTCAGACAAAATATTGGTAAATAATTAAATTATAGGCCTTTTAAATAATTTTGAAGACAGGCAAGTGATATATGGCACAGGAAAATGAAAATTAACTTCAAATATGCATAAAAATGCATGATATGTGACGTGTATATACTTGACTATATATAATTTATACATTGACTGAAAACCGTTAGAAAATATTACGGTGTGAATGTTATTTTACTTCCAGAATAGTGAAATATAACCAGGAAAGTGAGATTATTAAACACAAATTCTTATATTTATTTTTTATTTAGAAAGAATGAATTACAAATATTTATATATTATATATACGTCCTCCTGTATTTTTGTTAATTTTTTTTTTGTTTCTCGGCATTCCATATTTTTTTATAAGTGATCATATATTATTCGTTTTTTACACTTTTCTTTCTTTCACAATAGGACCCAAAATCAACCTATTTGAAATTTCTTTTTCTGGTTTTGTCTTAAGATTTTTTAGATTTTCCGTTATCTGTTTTTTAATAATGTCTCCAAATAGATAATACTTTTTTCACTACTTCTACTTTCCTGTAAGTTTATCACTTTCCTGTCTAAATGGATCACAGGAAAGTGATAATTTTGAGGTTTTTCACATGAAACACAAAAACGCTGTATTTGAATGACATGTTGATACTTTATGGAATATTTACACTAGGTATATTAATCAAAACAATAAATAATATTTAAAAAACATTGTTTACGTAAATACATACCAGACAAGTGAGAAGTTGACTGACCCGAACGAGTCTACAGTCGATGAGATCTTCGTGGTGACTGTCTGATTAGCTGTTCGGAGAAACTTTAGGCGGCAGTGACTTTTTACTACGTACTTTGTCTCGGAAATCTAGCAACAGCGCTCATTATTCAATTTATTGGTATTCTTCACATGTTTTTAGCTGACAGGAATGTGATACACAATTCGTGTCCCCTATTCTATGATGAAAAATCTACTAAAATTAAGGAGACACGTAACTTATTTTTACGTTTTAGCAAAGTTTTATTGATTGTTACTGTGATTAGATATAATCTTTTTAATTTATGTACTTACTTTACGTATTATGTCGGTAGAAAACTTGCGTTTTGTAAAATCGCCCCACAGGAAAGTGACAATTTTGCTCATGTTTAGGCATTTTTCTCCAAAAAGATATTTTCGAACTTAGCTGAATGTCAGTGCCCATATAGAAGCCAATTTGTTCCTTATTCTAGATTTAAAATAAATCATAACTATTTAAAAACTGGTTTGAGCGCACCAAAATTCCTTCATTAAAAGAACTAGCCATTTGTATGAACATGTATGGTAAGTATTCGGTAAGTCAAGTATTTTGGTGACTTTGACTTTGCTAAGCATTTGCACAGCTTAAGCTTAGCTTAGGACTATAAATTTCAATACAAACTTAACTCGTAAGATAAGTGTAAGCTAAGACTAAGTACGCTTTATAAATTTCAGCATGAGTGCACCCTATTTTGGGTCAAAGACTTTCTATAAGCCTGTTTGTGACTTTATATCCCACACAAACTACACGAAGATCGATTTTTCAACTACTTTAGGATGTCAATTGCATCCTTTGACTTTTTGGATGATTGCGTTAAAAAGGATTTGCAACCTACAGATGGTGCTGTAAGATATTGCATATTACCAAAAGAAAAACTGACAGTAACATTATACATAATATCATTATACATATTGTATAATGTATAATACACAGTGTATAATGGTCAGTATTACAACACAATCCATTTGCAATAGTGCTTCGAGTTAAGATTCCAAATGCATCTATTTTTTCAATTTCGTCAATTAGTAAATCAATAGATATCTCGTCCTCCATTTCCGGGGCTCCGTGCGTCCATCCTCCTCAAACCGCGCGGGTCAACTGAACAGGTCGTAATACAGGATTGTAGATCTCAAACCGCGCGGCGACGTCTTCGCGCGGTCATGTACACAACAACATTGATTTGTTACAATCTTAAACCGCGCGCCGAACTTACGCGCCGCGCGCGTTCATCGCGCGCGTTCATCTGAACTTAGCCTAATTCATAATAAAAATTGGTGGCACCTGGTCAATAACTTTTCAAAAAAGGTGGCATTGAATGGGTTAATTGCATACGATGGATAATTTCGATACAGAAAGGTTTATTATCGAAATTCAAAGTAGACCATCAATTTGGGATAATTCCTCATCAGATTATTGCCAATAGAGATTTGAATGCAAAAAATGAAGGCCACGGGGCTCACCGGTGAGCCTAAATGTTCTGAGCCGTTTGAGCCATGGGGGTCACCGGTGAGCCGCGTGAGAGGTTTGACATAAACGCTTCCTACAAGCCACAGATTGCTATGAAACAAAACGCGTATGGAAGTGAGCCGCGTGGCCCTTTAGCCGATACGGACGGCGTGGTTTTCAAATCCAATAGAAACTTTTAGTTTTATCAGGGTTTTTGTTATGATGCTAGGGTTGTGCTAACTATACATAGAAAACATTATTTACCTTTATTAGACATTATAAAACTACAAAAGAATAATCAATTATTTATTAAAATACAAATTCTTGAAGCAAGGCAAACAAAGAAAAGGTTTAGATGGGCAGGTTTCGCAATAAGTCACCACTTTTATGGTCTTTGTTTTAGCATGTTTGCTACCCATGACTGTTACGTTGTCTGCGTAACATTGGCGGCATGTTCTTCTGACTTTTCTAGCCAAACCATCTTTTTTTTCCAGGCAGTGTTTTATTCTTTTGGGCCTTCTCTGGTCAGGTACATCATCTTCGTGGACCCCGCAAAGATTCATCATTATGAACCTTCGAAAGTCCACCATTTGCGTGTTTTTTTTAGTCACTGACTTGTACAATGTCAAAGCATTTACCATCGCAGTATTTAATAATAAATCCACAGCCAGCTTCTTGTACCACTTCACAGATTTTCGCAACGGCGAGGAGTATGCTGCCATCTGATCCGATAAGTCGACTGCTCCTTTAGCTTTGTTGTAGTCGATTATAATCTGCGGTTTCATCACTACAGTGCCCTGACGCTTTTTTATCATTCCAAATCGATCTGAGTGTTTGGTTGACAACACCAACACATCGCTTTTGTCTCTCCATTTCATTGCAGTAATACCGTCTCGACTCTCTCTTGCAATATATTCTCCTTTCTTGAGTTTAGTACTTACAACTTTCTTCGGTAGATGCCTCCTATTCTTTCGGATTGTTCCCACCAAATGAGTTTCGTTTTCTAGCAGAGCCCTGGCCAATGTAATGCTGGTATACCAGTTATCGGTATAAAGAGTATAGCCTTTATTTAGAAGACCGCAAAGCAAATCCATCACAACATTATACGGAGTGGTATTTGTGATTTCGTTGTTTTTTCCTGCGTAAATACTTATTTTATAAGTATATCCAGGCACGCAGCACAACTTAAATTCTTTAATTCCATATTTATGGCGTTTTTGTTTATTATACTGTCGAAATACAATCCTGCCACGAAACGGGACAACACTTTCGTCTATACATAGGTCTTGGCCGGGCGTATAATGCATCTGAAATCGTTCATTCAATACCTGTAAA
Source organism: Malacosoma neustria (assembly GCA_963693495.1). Classification (NCBI taxonomy): domain Eukaryota; kingdom Metazoa; phylum Arthropoda; class Insecta; order Lepidoptera; family Lasiocampidae; genus Malacosoma; species Malacosoma neustria. The sequence goes on from OY856390.1 coordinate 13,944,974, forward strand.
AGGAATCGAATACGATGGAGGCGGTCATCTTTGTTGGTTTCGTCGTTTTGTGAAAAATGAAGCATTTGCAATATCAATTCGAAACGATTGCGTGGCATTATTGTGCGTGGAAACGGATGACCTACGATGACATTCGTTGACCAATACTCCGCCAATCTAGGAAGCTTTGTGATGCCCATGAACAGGATAAGACCAAAAAACTTTTTTACTTCCTTAAGATCTGTTGGAACCCATTTGCGAAGCCTTGCAAAGCGTGAACTTTCTTCAGAACTAGCAATTTTGTTAAGCGCAAATTGGTTTGTTAGGTCAGCTATCTCTTGAAAAAGACTATCAGGAACCATTAGTTGGAAGAAATCAGCTGGAGGTTTGTTAAGCATGCTTGAGCATAGGTTAGGGGGAAGGCCAGGATGTTCAGTAAAAGGTATTACTTTACATTGGTTACCTTTAGGCTTGGACCAGGTGTCCGATGGCGATGTATTACCTGAACCAAAACATACAACTGTTTAGGTAAATTGTACTATAACATTATAGTTCAAAAGTAACTCTGTCTGTCTTTATGTCGACAGAAAATAGCAATAGTCATGTTAACTTTTAACAATGTTTTTTCATTTTGTCTGTTTGTCTGTATGTTTGTTCCACCAGCGCTTTAATAGATAAATCAAAAGACATGTTTTCAAGATTCGGCCTTCCTCGTGTAATTATTTCAGATAACGATATTAAAATTTGTTCAACGGAATTTAATATTTTTTGTAAAAATAACGGTATCAAATATTTGAACTCTCCTATTTACCACCCATCGAGCAACGGTCAAGCATAAAATTCTGTTAAGACGTGTAAAAAAATGATTAAATGTATTATTAATGAATATAATATTGTGTCACAACGACAAATTCAGGATAAGCTATTAGGATTTCTATTTGAGTACAGGAATACTCCGCACAGTTCTACTGGTGAGACCCCAGCAAAACTAATGTTTGGGCGTAACTTGAGATCAAGGTTAGACTTGGTCCTGCCAGAGAAGACAGACGTGACACTAGAACGATCCTGCAATAATCAGTTAAGTAAAAGTAGAACATTTAAAGTTGACGACACGGTTTGGTTTAAATGGTTTTCTGCTCAGCGAATCAGGTGGTTGGTTGGAAAAATTTTAAACAAGATAGGAACCAGAATGTTTAGAATTAAAATGATTGATTATCCGCATACTATTTGTATTAGGCATGTAAATCAAATAAGGAGATATGTTACACCTAGTTTATTTAGTCTTGAATAAAATATTTTTCTTTCTTTCTTTCTTTCTATATACATTGCATTGTTTATTGATGATTTTTTTGTTTTCTATAACTGTAAAAATACCTATGAAGAGTTGACAAGGGAGTTGGTAGCAAAATTTAGAATAAAAGATTTAGGTCAGTTAAAGCAGTGTCTGTTATGGAATGCATGTTAATGTATGTAAAGACTGTATTACTATAGACCAGAAGCAATATATTGATACTATTCTAAAGAAATATAATATGTTAGATAGTTCACATTCAGAAACCCCTATGGAGATTAATTTAAAATTAGAAAAAGGTATAAGTAAGGATAGTAATAAAAAATTTCCTTATCAGCAATTAGTAGGAAGTCTTATGTACTTATCTGTGCTTACTAGGCCAGATATCCGGTAAGCTTTTCAAAAAATCTGCCGGTCTGGTTTGGTCAGCTCCTATTCCAGATATTCCCTATAGGGAATATCTTCTGCACAGCATTTCTCGCGCGTACAATCTTTAATTAATGGGGTAAAGTATCTATCAAAAACTATGTGAATTTCAGAGGCTTTTGTGTTACAAACTCTCAAAAGAATCGTCTCCGCGACTTTACCAAAACTTTGAGGCAAGGATGCACCGATAGCATGCAAGAAATAGAAATCATCTATAATATCAATGTTAACTAATACGGGTGGTACCGAATTTAGTTTTGTGTACTCAATGATTTGGCATTCAAAAGGCAATCAGCCACCGACGATGATACAGCTCTTTCCGTCGCAATGTGAAATAAGCTGTTGAGGTCCATGGAACGATCGTACGGATTCTGTTCTGTTTTATCGCGTCAACAATCTTGGCAACAGCTGTACGATCTTTTTCATTTCTACTATTTGACAATTGATAAGAAATGTCTCCGCGAGGTATTCCTACTTTTTAGAGCACTTTCAAAATGATTTCGAAAAAGATCTATAATTGTATCGTACGGCAGTAAGGAGACGTAGTTTTTACGTGGTTTATAATAGGGCTCTATGTAAGTTGAAATTTCTAAAAATTTGTGTCTTTTTCGTCGTCGTATTTGAACAGTCGCGCACGGGCTTTGATTTCGGTGATTATCAGCTATCGTCGCGATTTCAGAGGGCACAGAAACTACTTCAGAACTAAGAGAAGGAGAACGAAACTGACGAATAATTCCCACGGTATCATGTAAAGTCTTTACCAGAGGCGTTGTCGGCAAAACGATCGAAATTGTCGTATTCCACGTGGGTGCTGAGCCCGAGGGTATTGGAAATTCCAGTTGGAATCATGGCACTACTCTGGTATTCTGCAAATGTCATTTCGGTTTCTAACTCCTCTGCGGCACTGTAGGAAATAGTATGCCCATACCGATTTAGTATATCCAGAACTTTTCTGGAGCTTGTCAACGAAACTCATCACTAAACCCAATGTCAACTGTTTCGCTGGTTTCATTTTACCTTTCGTTGTCAAATATATACATAATATCTGATCACAAAGAATAGATTTTTGTATTATCAAAATCAGAATTTTTTCTTTGATAACTAGGACCTTGAACGAGATTATAAAGAAAATAAAACAAAGACTCCGGAACTTCACATTCTCCCTCCTGATACATATTTATAATCTTTACATTTACTTCATGCAGAAATTTTTTCACTGGCATAGTTTTTACTGAATTTCTGATTTCGAATGCAACTTGTTCAAATTTCGTAGCATCTACTGTATCGCGGAGTACCTTATCGTGCGCCAATTGACTGACATTCAAATTCATACTATAAATGATTCGCTTTTTAGTGGCGTATCCGAAGCTTCAATGATGACGCGATCACCGAAATTTTAAAATTTTTATCAACAAAACGAGTAGCTTTACCGTCATCGGTGTTTTCTGGCGAATACACGCCATCTCCGAATTCTATAAGGAGTGATTTGTATGTAGCATAGAGATCTACTAAAAAGTATATTTTTCCATTTTTGATAATTTCCTTTTCGAATAATTCAGATATTTATTTAAACGCAGCTTTACGAATTTCGCGGGTAGAGTGCCAAATACCAGGTTCTTGTATCCGCAAGAACTTGGCATTTGGCACTCTTTCACAGTTACAGTCGTGTAAATAAGGTTAAACGCACTTAAATTTTTCAAGATATCTTCTAGACTTAAATATATTTCGATTTGTTGTTTAAATTAGAATTAATTTTATCAGAGTATTTACGCTTACATTTCGCAAACATTATTCTTCAAATATCCATGCAATCTGATTTTCTCAGTTTTTTTTTTTTCAGTTTTTTCGAAGCTAAAAGTAGGAAATAAGGTGAAAGCACTCAGTGTTTTTTTTTATAAAAAAAATCGTTTTTCCCTTCGGAATGTTGATCAGTATTTAGTGTGTTTGCCTCTGGCATCGTGCAATGCAATTATTCTACGCGAAAGACTGTCATAACGTAATTGGATTTTAGCCTGAGGGATGTTTCGCTAGGATTTATTAATGGCGTCCTCCAATTCATCCTTTTTGTTGTATTGTTGACCCCCCCCCCCCCCCCCTTTATAAAATCTCGGGCCAAAATCGACCAGATGTTTTTAATAATGTTAATATCTGGTGATTTTGACGGCCAATTTTTGAGAAGATGGATCCCACGCTGCTCAAAATTAGTCAGAGTTGACTTGGCCACGTGAATCGCTGCATTATCTTGTTGGAATCGCCAGCCTCGTCCAGCGCAATCATCACCATATTTTGGTAAATAATGACTAGCTCACAAGTTGATATTGCCTCTTTAGTTAAAAGTGTATTTGTCAATGTCAAGATTGCTCAGCTGCGGTGATACAGTATAATGATTTTGTAAAACTGACATAGTGAAAGGTATTTTATAACCTTTGATCCACTCTAAAATACGTTGGTCGTCGATAATTTGTGCCCATTCAGTATAGAAATATTTTAATCTATGACAAAAGGGTGTATTTGTTACCGTGGTTATTTCTTGTTGTAATGTGGACGATGAGCCTGGTACGATGGTCGTTTCCTGGCACTGGATGCTGATGACTGATGAGGCACTCTTGCGCCCCTAGGAGCTACTTATAGTCTTGTTTGTGTACTTGGAGGGTGGCTTTGCGGTTTAAATTGTAATTAAGATTTATTGTAGATTTTTCTTTTTGGACTGTTTGACCAACATGTTAATTTTTGATATTGGCAACTTGTTTAGTTATTGTTTTTGCTGCTTTCAGTTTTTCCCCTAATTCAGCACCAAAATAAATGTTTATCGATTTTTGTTTCCATAATATGATCTTTAATTTCTTTCTTTAGAGAAGATAGAACCGATGTTCTTCTTGTCCTTGAGTCAACAAACATAGAATCACACAAAATACGCCCTGTATCATTTAGCAACTTGACCATTTCTGGGTCTTTATTGGTCATTACTTTTGTGATGGCTTTCCCAAGACATGAGATGGCTGCTGCCATTTGTTTTTATCTAGCTTCTATGCCTTTGTCTTTTTTAAGACAAACTCTGAGAGTGCAGCCTTTATTTTTATATTTAGTTAGCGTAAATTAATTGGCAGTTTTCTGGTGGTAAATATTGTTCTTGTAATTCTTTTCTTTCTTATTTTTTTAAACCATCAGTGAAAATATGTTACCGCTACTTCTTTATGAATTGGTCCACTAAAAGCCTTAGCTGATGGATCATCTCCTAAGATGTTCAAAATATCCTCATCAAGATTTAGAGAATCCAAAAGTTGGATCTCTTCATTATTTATTTCTGGTGGTATATTCTCAGAATTGTTATTATCTGATAACTCAATTTCATGTTCTGTAAAACAAAAACTCATCATTTTACGAAGGCTTCATCCCTTGGTAGATGGAACGCAACGTAAAAGATCTTAATACAATATTAAGCTCAGGTTATATTTTAAAAGAGGCGGCATTCCTTATGATGTAAGGTATTATCCCTTTTTTGGATAAAACGAAACACAAATTCCATTTTTACAACATAAATATTGTATTAAAAAACCGCCCGGTCTAGATAGAACCATAAAACGAATGTTTTATTTTGCTTTTGTGAAGTTATCACCCCTTTTTTAGGTGAAACGCAACACTAAATACGCGGTTTAAAAAAGAACACTGGTAAAGATTATCCTGTTGATATGATTTTTCAAAAAAAAAACTTACGTGTGATTGTAGGAATAGACCTTTCCGAAGAATCGGAGGACGATGATGGTAAGCGATTTCGACGCTTTTTTCGTCGTAACTTCTTTTCCAACTTCTTAATTCTTTTTAAAATTGATTTTTCATACTCTTCTCGGTGTCTTTTAGGCATTTTAACTTTAGTTTATATTAAACGAAAAAATTTGACGCGGAATAGCGACACTGAAAAAACGTGTAATGACAGGTACGTCCAGTGTTGCAAGTAAGATAAGACACAACCCAGTGTGACAAGTTTATTTTTAAAAAACCTTTCAACTATTCATTGACATACTATAGATAGCGACCTGATAAAGTGTAAACTGGACATGTTCAAATCATGTCCTCGAGTGGATTGAACATGGAATAATTCACTTCCCTATCGGAACCATGTCCGGGAAACATGTTCGCGGAAATATATACTTCCACTAGCTCAGACGTTTTATTTCTATCCATGTCTTTTGTCATAATAAAATAGGTCCCTAACTCCCTACAGTTTCTCGGACCTTTCAACTATTCATTGACATACTATAGATAGCGACCTGATAAACTGTAAACTAGACATGTTCAAATCATGTCCACGAGTGGATTGAACATGGAACGATTCACTTCCCTATCGGAACCATGTCCGGGAAACATGTTCGCGGAAATATAGTTCCACTAGATCAGACGTTTTATTTCTGTCCATATCTCTTGTCATAATAAAATAGGTCCCTAACTCCCTACAGTTTTTCGGTAATTGAAATGTATGTAGGCAATTACTAATTATATCGTTGTGGCGCGGATGACACGCGCGCCGCATACGATCGGTCACCTGTTGCCGGGCGCGCGCACCAAGCCAGTACACGTAAGCTCCCGCGCCGTACGCATGTCGCTGTACTATCTATGTTAATTTCTTCAATAATCAAGTACTAATTTTTACCTCTATTGTGTCTGTGATAATCTATTGTTACTATCCACCTGTTCTGTGTTTTTCGGACTTCTTGTGGCTATAAATTTTCTCCTTCTAACTGTACTCATATTTAGATTGTGATATGTCATTAAAAATAATTTATGTAAGTGAGGACTTTCTTTTGCGACTTCTTCAAAAATAATAAGTGACGACGTAAGTAGGAAGATACCACATCAAAATACCCCACTACATTGGTGACTCCGAGAAAGAACAAACAATGCCAAACGAAACGGAATTAAGCCGAGTAGGAGTGCGGGTACCGCCATTTTATCCCGATAAACCAACACTATAGTTCCTACAATTAGAGAGCCAATTTATTTTATCAAATATAACGGCCGATTCTACGAAGTTCCACTACACCTTATCACAACTGGATTCGGCTACAGCAGAAATCGTTGAGGATATAATTACGGCTCCAGCAGCGACAGATAAATACGAGCGTTTAAAGACAGAGCTTACAAAGCGGTTATCAGTTTCGCGGGAGAAAAAGATAAACCAGCTACTAACAAATTAGGAGTTGGGGGACCGGAATCCGTCACAGTTTCTCCGTCACCTGAGAAGTCTGGCGGGATCCGGCGTCCCCGAAGATGTCCAGGCTTTCACGGCTGAACTCCTTTATGGAGTTTTTGAACTCCATTTTTGAGATCACGCTGAACTCCCTTACGCCTTCCTGGTGATTTTTTCAACCCTCCACCTGACGAGACTATTGACGTGACCGGTTATCTGTCACGGCTTCGAAGATTCGCGAGAGACTTACGTCCAGCACCAGCTTCACGGCACAGTAGTAAGCGCAAGACCTTCATTTTTAAAGACCTATCCACATCGTCCCACATATTTCTTCGAGACGACACTATAGGTGGTGTTGAGAACTTCGGGAATAATAAATCAAATTTCGGGATACGTGATAAGCTTGCTGTATTGTCGTTAAAAGAGATTTTACAAGTAATGTCATGAAGATAGATACATGACCAAACGTTGTTCACTTATTATAAATATTCGAACGCCTGAACACATTGTATAGCAATTAGCTTAACTGCGCGTCTTCATGTAAATAGATCAGGCGCCAACATGCCCCCGGACCTTGAAAGACTACGCTTTCAAACCGACTCCGTAGATACAGGCAATGGGCATATCCTGTTAAACGCACGCCGAATAACTCCATTTGCAGTCTTAATGTCAGCCACACGAACAATCCCATCGGATCCAGAGTGAACCGCTACAACTCGTCCCAATCTCCATTTTAGAGGCGGAAGGTTCTCATCCTTTACTACGACCAAGGAGTCCAGCTTCAAACTATCTTTACAGGAGCGCCATTTGACTCTCTGCTGCAGTTCCGCAACCGACTCTACTCCATCTAGCTCAAAAATGTTGACGAAGTTGTTCAATTCGTTGAAAACGAGATAAATGAGAAATTGAACAGTTGTGATAATCTGACTGTGGTAGCGACGTAAGTGGCCGTCCAATGAGGAAATGTCCTGACGTAAGCGGTGCGCAATCGTCAGGATCTGAAGATAGTGGTGTCAGTGGACGGGAGTTTAAAATTGCTTCAACTTGAACTAACAATGTACTTAACTCCTCAAACGTAATATTACAATTTCCCAACACTCGCTGAAGATAATACTTTGTAGACTTCACACCCGCTTCCCAGATCCCCAAAATGTGGGCTGTAGGCAGGAATAAAATGAAAATTGATTCCGTCATTGGCTAATTGTTCAGCCAGTGAGCCGCAATTCGACCTAAGAAACCTGGAAATATCCTTGTACGCACCCACAAATGAGGTACCGTTGTCTGAATATATGTGGATGGGGTTTTCTCTGCGTGAAATAAATCTATATAAAGCCAGTAAATACTTACTGCTTGTCAAGTCACCCACAAGCTCTAAATGTACAGCTTTAGTAGTAAAGCAAATAAAGTTAGCAATGTACACCTTTACTAGCCTATATCCACGACCTTGACGAGAAGCGCATGTTAACCGCGCACCGCTGTAATCAACTCCAGTTGTTTCAAATGGATAACCACCTGGAAGGAGACGCTGCTGGGATAGGTTTCCCATTAATGGAGTTATAATTTGGCCTTTCATTTTTCGGCAACGTATACACCGATGATATATAGCCTTAGCTAAGTTACGTCCGCCTATAGGCCAATAGGTTTCCCTTATGGAAGCCAACAATAGCTGGGGGCCAGCGTGCATTAATTTTAAATGTTCATAATTAAATAATAATTTAGTAAATTCGTGAGTGGACTGTAGAATAATTGGATGTTTTTTATTATAATCAAAATTAGAATTGTCAAGACGCCCTCCAACACGCATTATATTATTAGTATCTAAATAAACATTATATTTTAAAAGAGGACTTTTAATCGGCAACTTTTGTTTACTTAAAAGTAATTTGTGTTCAGAAAATGATTGTTTCTGACTATTATAAATTAGCACATTTAATGTGACCTGAAGCTCATCGTGAGATAGATGTTTGGTAACGAAAGAATTCTTTCTACAGGTTTGAATAAATCGCAAAACGTATGCTACACAACAACAGTTGCTATGCGTATGCTACGCAACAGTTTGGTGGGCTTATTAGAACCCATGTTTAAGTTTAATGACGAGTGAGAATCATCAGAGATCACTAGAGGCTTGTTAGATTTCCACTTTCTCAGTGGCATACAAGCTGAGGCAAGTGCCTTAGTGACCTCTGCGCGGATGAACCTAATTTCAGACAAATCTTGACTTCCTGTTAGCAGATCATCGACAAAAAAAGTCGTGCTTTATAACGTCAGCGATCTTATTGTTTGTAGTTTCAAGACCTATTTGATTTAAATAACGCGTTGCCAAAAATGGAGCGCTAGCAGTACCGTAAGTAACGGTGTTTAAATTATATATCTTAATTGGATCGCAAGTAGCATTATCACGCCAAAGGATTTGTTTCAAGTGCCGATCAAATGGGTAGACCACTATCTGTCTATACATCTTCTCTACGTCAGCTGACAAGACATATTTACTTTTACTGTCGGAAACGAAGCAGTATAGACAGCAAATCATCCTGGACAGTGGGACCTACCATTTGCATGTCATTAAACGATACGCCAGAAGATGAAGGACAACTTGCATTAAACACTACTCGAAGTTTTGTAGTAGTACTTGACTCGCGCAATATTCCGTGATGTGGAATAAAATATCCATTTTGACTTATATTAAGTTCCTTATTTTCTGACATATGATTTAACACCTCGTATTCACTCATGAAGTCGTGGTACATTTTACTAAATTCTTGTTTATTAATTAACCTGCGTTCCAGTGAATGTAAACAATGTACAGCCCTAGTGAAAGAATCGCCTAAAATAGATGGACTTTCATTCATTGGGATGCGAACACAGAAACGACCGTCACTCAAACGTGTCGTATTTTTAATAAAATGTTCCTCGCACAACTTCTCTTCTGGCATCAAATAAGTAAACTGAGAATTGACCTCCTCTAAATTCCAGAACCGTGTTGAATCTGAACGAATCTGTTCAAATTTATTGTCAGACGATGAACTAGCTTTCGTTAAATTACACCGAATATTTTTCGATTGAAAGCTCTTATTATTATAATAGATTGGACCGGAGATGATCCAGCCTAATCTTGTTTCACATAATACTGGCATACCTATACCTAACTTAATTCTTTCGGATCCTAATAGGTCCCAGAATAGGTCTGCCCCGATCAACAGATCGACATCACCCGGTTTATAAAAAGTAGGGTCCGCTAAACAAATATTAGACGGAATATTAAACGTAGATATATCTAACTTACGACACGGCACGTCACTACTAATTAATGGTAAAACAAAACAATGAATTTTAACTTTATAGTTATTGTTTAATGACATCATATTAATATGACAAGTTTTACCTACGTGAGTACTCACGTTATTTATGCCGCGTATCGCAATATCTACCTGTTTATTTGGTAGGCTTAACTGTTTACATAATTTCTCCGTGATAAAGCAAGATGTGCTACCACTATCCAATATAGCACGGACAACATGCTCACGGTCATGACGATCGCGAATTTTGACCAGTGCGGTCGACAGTAACACGGCGCTTTGTTTTTTAATGCTGCTAACAGCTGCGACGCTCGCGGAGAGAGACACGTTATTTGTATCGCTACTGGACAGTGAACACGGCGAAGATGACTCATTCGATGCAACATTGTTGTGTGCACCGTCATTTAAAGTTTTAGAAACAAACTTATATTGTGAAACATGTACTAATGTGTTATGCTTACGTTTGCATAACTTGCAACCCGGTTTCCATACATTGGTTTGCAAAATGGTCTGTGCGAAAACAATTATAACAGACTTTATAACTTGGTAATAATTTAAGACGAGCTTCGTTGGTCAATGATAAAAAATGCGAACAACTATTTAAATTATGATCTCCCTTACAGTTAGGACACAGCTTAGGACTCGAACGATTACCAGAATTGTTAGGGCTTTGTGTTGCAACCATTGATTTTAATTTAGGACTAGATTTAGTTGGCGTATGAGAAAAGTTATTACGTGACAGTTCTAAGGTCTCCACTAAATCAGCACGATTGCGTACAAACCGCATAAATGCTTCAAATATTACAGGTTTATCCTTACCTAAACTGCCCTTAAACTCCTGCCATTCACGAAAGGTTTTTTGATCTAGTTTAAGAGTCACAATATAAATTAACAATGTATCCCAGTGCTTGACTGGCTCGCCTAATGATTCCAAGGCTCGTAAATTTTTATTTAATTGGTCTATTAGACCCTTTAAAGCAACAGAAGACTCCTTAGAAATAGTGTCAAGGTTAAATAAGGCTGATACGTGGTTTTGTATTAAAAGATTTGTATTATCAAACCGATCACAGAGTAAGTTCCATGCGATAGAATAATTAGTCATAGAAAATTCGATAGACTGGATAACCACAGCAGCGGAGCCCTCCAGGGATGCCCGTAAATAATGAAACTTATTAATGTCATCAACTTCATCATTATGGTGTATGCAATACATCTCCCCAGAATGTAATTTTACTATTGATTTCACTTTGTAATAAAGTATCGATGGTATTTCCCTGTAACCAATTATTTTATAAGATAAGGGATGCATTAATATGCTGCTGTGAGTTTTCATGGCCAAAATATACAGGGTTATTGGTAATACGACGTATTCCCGTTAGGAGGTGATAGGGATGACTATTTGCGATAATTTGAACCCACATATGCATTATGCAAAAGTGAACCATTTTTGAGATATCATGTTTTTTTAGCTTTTTTCAAAATAAGTCAAAGTGCAACATCAAAAATTTATTTAAAAAATCTATCAATTTAAATCTCTTTTTTCTGATTTACAAAAACGATTAAACACTGGTTATTATTTGTGAATATTAAAACAACAATAATTGGTCAAATTTAAAATGCGAGACGAAAAAACGATATTATTTCAATATTTTATTGAGATTTTTTTCTACTAAAATGCCTTATAAACAAAAAAAAACGTTATGAAACTTGGCTTGTAGATTATTTAAAAACATAATCGTTTTCTTAGCTCTCTAACAATGCATAACAATTTATTTCAAAAAATGAAAAAGTTATCACAAAGGAAGCAGGCAGAAATTTGTATTCTAATTAAAATTAAGGTCGTTCTTTTGAATTTCCATAAAATTAATTAAAAACAATACCCAATGTAAATAAAACAAAAAAATACAAATTTAAAATATAATTTACAACCAGTAACAGTTTAGTAGTAATAACAATTAATAATTAATAATAAATAACAATTAAGACATTTTGTAATTTAGCCTAATTAAAGTTCTTTTGCTCGAAGTGACTTCCCTTATTGCATATTGTTATAGATGCTCTATGCACCCTATTCTGCTTACCGCTCCTCTCTTAGAGTATACATAAGCAAGCTATAGAGCATCCATTAGCGAGTATGAACTGTTAGCACGGGTTTGAACAGTATCGAAGTTAGTCACGAAGGGTCGACGCGCTGATTGTTTCTCCCGCCGATATTTACTTAAATTTAATGTTATAATGGTGAAATGTGCAGTACCAAGTTGTAAGAATGATTCACGGAAGCAAACTAAACAGAACAATAATATTTCTTTTCATCGGTAAATAGTGTTTTGATAAGAAAACATAATAGATTTTAAGAAAATTACTCAGCGCGAGAAAGGGTGTTGCGAGAGGCGCGCGGGTGGGTTCACGCAGCATGCGTTCCCGCGCCTCCCGCTTCCGACCTGCTCAGCATTGGAGCTAGTGCTGTACCACGCTGTACTCGAATATTATGTAATAACGTGATTTTTTTTATTTCTTTCTTTATTGAATTTAAGATCAATGTCTAAAATAAAAGTTTGAAATTGTAATGCATAATCGGTAAAATTAAATACTTACGATTATATAATTATCTATCTAAATTTTAGATTACCGAAAAACCGTGAGTTATTGACGTGCGAGATACATTTAAGACATGTCTTCCTCATCCCAGTACAATTAGTAAATGATATAGCTCTGTTAATTATTTATATTAAGCTAAAACTACTAATCATTAAATATTCAACTAAAAAAAAATCTTGATACTTACAAAACTAATTAACTTATGAACTAGAAATTTCTGTAAGAAATGAAAGGCTTTTTTATTTTTTTTTTATTATAGCTCTGTTAATGCTTCTCCGGGTTTTACTGAGGAAGCTTTTAAAATTTTACGAGCGAAAACTCAAATGTCTGAGAGCAAAGTAATTTGTAGTTTAATATTCGATAAAATGTCAATTCGTCAATTAGATGAATATGATGGCAATAGTATTCATGGTTACGTTGACTTCGGTGCAGGAGTTACTGGTGACGTCAACGAGCTAGCAACTCAGGCTTTAGTATTTTTACTGGTTGCTATCAATGAGAGTTGGAAGTTACCAGTAGCCTATTTCCTTGTCAATGGGGTTTCAGCAGAACAGAAGGCAAATTTAGTAAGCATGTGTTTAGAAAATTGCCATGAAGCTGGTATTGAAGTCGTATCCATTACGTTTGATGGATGTCCATCAAACATTGCCATGTCTAAGTTGCTTGGTTGTTGCTTCGACAGTCCTGAAAATTTTAGAACAACATTTTTGCATCCTGCTACAGGCCAAGAAGTAGTAATTTTTTTAGATCCATGTTACATGTTAAAACTTATTGCTGCGTGCTGTTCCGTGGCCCCCCTCAACTCCTAGAGTTATTACAGGAGAGCGCCGGGGGGACGAAAGCCTGACCCCCTGGCGCCAACCCTTAAGAAGGGGCCGGACAAAAAAAGGACAAAGGGCGGGCCGGCACCGGCCCGGGCCACGAGATCGGCAAGCCATATATCCGTAGGCCCGGACGTAGGCGATAGGAGAACAGCGGGGTTTTTTAGTGGGTAGTCGGATGTTCGAACATCTTTCCCGGAGTCCCACATATCCCTCGGTCCCCCCGGGCCGGGGGAATCCGTCAAGAGTGGTTTTTCCCCGAGACCAAAAAAAAAAGTGCCGTGCATATCCGGATATCCAAGTGCATAATAAGTTGGCTGGATTTGTCTCGAGGCCCACTGCTGCGCAGCGTTAGTGCTGCAGCCGGCTTCTCCAAGAACAACCAGACAAATTGTACGAAGTCTACTGCTGCCCGCTGTTAGTGATGCAGCCGACTTCTGCAAGAGGAACCATACCCACCGCCCGCATAAACATAGTGCTGTGACCGGTATGGACCATCCGGCGAGCGAGATCCGACGCTACGTCTCAACGCGTTTGCAACATTGATCCTGCCGTACGAGAATTCCGAGTAATGATCGCCGCCGTCGTTATCACTGTCCGTATTCAAGTAAGCGATTCTTGGCCATTGCGATTCTCAAACTTTTATTCATTGTTACTATATCATTATTATTAATTTTGTTATATTTCGTGTATTTTCGTTCTATTTCGTGTATTTTTAAATAAGTCACATTTTGTGTTTATTACTTAATTTTAGCCTATAATATTAACAACATGTCTGAAAGTAGAGCACCAAATTCTAAGTTAGGGAAACCAGAACTCCAAGTAACAAACACAGACGACGATGGGCTTTGTCCTCCGCCTTCTGGCCTATCCACAAGATTCCAAGCTAAAAAGAAACTCCCTGTTGAGAACGGCAAGGTCGAACTTGACTTCTCAAATTTATAAAGCCTTTTGTTGGCTGTAGAGAAACCCTTAATTCCTTTTTAGTTAATTGTAATAATCCTTATGAGTTAGCCTCAGAACTTCAAAAAGATATCCTATTTAAATACATCCTTTGCCAGCTGCAGGGCAAAGCACAAATTGCTTGCTCTGTCAAAGAGTTTGCTAATTGGTTACAACTCAAAAATATCTCAAAACCCAATTTAGTGAGAGAAAACACTATGCACATTTACTCACTGATCTTCAAGAATGTAAACAACAGACCAATGAAACCGTAAGCCAATACGCTTTAAGAATAGAATCGTGTCTCTCCTAATTACTTATAGAAATTTCCATTTCAGATGGACATAAGAGCCGCGAAATGATAGGACGCACAGCGGCCATGGAGGAATTAGCCCTCCATGACTTCCAGATGGGACTAACACCCCCAACAACATCTAATATTGTTAGATGTAAAATGCCTAAAACTCTCAATGAAGCTGCTAATATGGTTATTTCTGAGAAAAAAATCCAACAGCTTTTATACAAACCTAGTATGTCCATCTCACGTCAAGAAAGGCCAAACACATCGAAACCAAATTTCTCAAGGCCTAATTTCCAACCTACGCGTCATGACGAAAACCGACGTATCTCTGGACACATTAATCAGCCTAAATCAAATTTTTATCCTAATCGATATATTAATAACAACAATGCGCCGACTGTCTGCAGATTCCCGACGGATTATTCGAAATAATAACAGAGGAAACGAATACTTTTGCTGCTCAAAGCCTCTCTGAGCGTCATCTAAAGCCATCTTCACGATCACATGCATGGACTCCGACAAATAAGGACGAAATGAAACGTTTCTTTGGATTGATACTGTTCATGGGGCTTGTAAAGTTGCCTAAACTAAGCCATTACTGGAGCAAAGACAAAGTGCTGGGTCAAACGTTCCCCCGTACCGTCATGAACCGTAACAGATTTGAAATACTTTTACAGTATTTGCATTTTGCAGACAACGATAACATAAATCCAAATGACCGCATCGGTAAAATCAGATACCTTATAAACTTCATCATCATCATTTCAGCCGGAAGACGCCCACTGCTGGACAAAGGCCTCCCCCAAAGATATCCACGATGATCGGTCCTGCGCTGCCCTCATCCAACCTATCCCGGCGATCTTGACCAGATTATCGGTCCATCTTGTGGGGGCCTACCAACACTGCGTCTTCCGGTACGCGGTCGCCATTCGAGGACTTTTCTGCCCCAACGGCCATCAGTCCTTCGAGCTATGTGCCCAGCCCACTGCCACTTCAGTTTTGCAATCATCCGGGCTATGTCGGTTACTTTGGTTCTCCTGCGAATCTCCTCATTTCTGATTCGATCTCGCAGGGAAACTCCGAGCATAGCCCTCTCCATTGCTCTCTGAGCGACCATGAGCTTTCTCATAAGGCCCATAGTTAGCGACCACGTCTGCGTTCCGTATGTCATCACTGGCAACACACATTGGTTAAAAACCTTCGTCTTGAGACACTGCGGTATTTGGGACGAAAAGATTTTACGGAGCTTCCCGAACGCTGCCCATCCGAGTTGGATTCGACGAGTGACCTCTTTCGCGAAATTGGACCTGCCTAACTGGATCGTTTGACCCAAGTAGACGTATTCGTCAACAATTTCGAAAGTACAGTTCCCAACTGTTACGGGGGTACTCCTGTGCTTAAAATCCTCCAGAAGCTATTTAATTCCGTCATCCTCGATGGCAAAACGCCGCAGGCCTGGCACGGAAGTATAGTGGTGCTGTTCTTCAAAAAGGGCGACAAAACCCTTTTGAAGAACTTTAGACCGATATCACTTCTGAGCCATGTTTACAAGCTGTTTTCAAGGGTCATCACGAATCGTCTCGCGCGCAGATTTGACGACTTCCAGCCTCCCGAACAAGCCGGATTCCGAAAAGGTTTTAGCACCATAGACCACATACATACGCTGCGGCAGGTTATACAGAAGACGGAGGAGTATAACCAGCCACTATGCTTGGCGTTCGTGGACTATGAGAAAGCCTTTGATTCGATCGAGACCTGGGCGGTGCTTCAGTCTCTCCAGAGGTGCCACATTGATTATCGATACATCAAAGCGTTGAAGTGTTTGTATGAAAACGCCACCATGTCAGTCCGTCTCCAGGATCAGAACTCGAAGCCTATCCGACTGCAGCGGGGAGTCAGACAAGGCGATGTCATATCGCCGATGCTGTTCACTGCTGCGTTGGAAGATGTCTTCAAGCTTCTGGACTGGAACGGACTGGGCATCAACATTAACGGTGAGTACATCACTCACCTTAGATTCGCAGATGATATCGTAATCATGGCTGAAACCATGGAAGACTTAAGCCATATGCTTGATGGCCTCAATACAGCTTCCCAAGGAGTAGGTCTCAAAATGAACATGGACAAGACGAAGATCATGTCTAATGTCCATGTCGCACCTTATAAACTTATTGAAAAAAAACTTTGCTCAATTTTATTCAGCAAAAGAAGATGTGTGTGTAGATGAGAGCGTGATTCCTTTCAGGGGGAGGCTTTCTTTTCGGCAGTATAATAAGTCAAAAAGACACAAATATGGAATTAAGCTTTTTAAAGTCTGCACAAATCCAGGCTATACCTTAAAACTGCAGGTATACAGTGGCAAAAATGTTGATACAGTTAACAATACACCAACCAAAGTAGTCTTAACACTTTGTGAAGAACTATTGAATAAAGGCCATACCATCGCGACTGACAACTGGTATACCAGTTTAGGATTGGCATACGAGTTGTTGAAGAAGGAGACACATTTTTTAGGGACAGTAAGGAAGAACCGAAGAAACTTGCCAAAAAAAGTCGTTGAAGCAAAATTACAGCGTGGAGAGTATATGGCACAAGAAAATGAGGATGGAATCACTGTCCTTAAATGGAAAGACAAAAGAGACGTACTAATGATGTCCACTAAGCATACTGACACATTTTGTAAAATTAGATTAAAAGGCAAGAGCGTACGAAAACCTAAAATGGTTTTAGAATACAATAAATGCAAAGCTTCAGTTGACATGAGCAATCAAATGACAGCCTATTCTACACCGCTTCGCAAATCTGTCAAATGGTACAAAAAACTGGCAATAGAACTAATTTTGAATACAGCGGTTGTCAATGCGATGATCATGTATAAAGAAACGACCAACAAAGAAATTTCAATGGTAGAATATAGAAAAAAACTCGTGGAGTACCTTACGATGACTGATATTTCAGAAACTGACCTTTCAACGGGAACGCGCCCTAGAAGACTAAAACATGAACTGGAGAAAAAACCCGGAGCAGTAAAAACAACCAGAAGATTCTGTGTTCTTTGCTACAAAAATAACACGGAAATAATGCCAAGAGTTGAGGCAAAAAATAAGACCAAAAAAGTTAGCACCTTCTGCAGACTATGTCCTGGTCAGCCCCACTACTGCCTTCCATGTTTCAATACTGCGCACAAATAACACATACGTAAATGATTTTTTATGTGTGTTAGATTTCATTGTTAATTTGATCCTTTTTCGAATTTAAATTGTAATGTAAAGTAAAAATAAATATCTTAACTCAAATTTTTCTTCTTTCTTCCTTCTGCTCTACAATTATGTCGAGCTCTCCAAGTCCCAATTGGGCTGAAGATGTAATGGATTCCATAAATCCCAGTGAAGCTTCAGGGCAATCCCCCGCAGAAAAGGATTACGAGCAAGAGCTGGTTGGTGAATCCCTCCCGGCAGGCGAAATTAAGACATATTTGACCAAAATGGAAGGGGAAAAGGGGAACATATCAAAACAACAATCCGGGAATAGTTCAAAAAATAAATATAAGTGCAAGGATCCGAATTCCCGTGGTCATAACTTTAAACAAAACTTTCCACCATCGTCAAGCAAACAACAGGAAAAGAAAGATAAACCAATGGACAACTCATACAAGCAGGGGATTCAGGCCTTCCGTAAAGGATGGGTGTCTCTTAAAGTAGAATTGGCCATTCCTCAGAATGAGGACTTAATTAGGAGATCAAAAACTCTGATACTGGAACTTTTAAATACAACTCAGGTGATTCATGAGGACACATTATCTGAACTTGATCTCAAGTGGGATCAATTAGGATATCCTTTAGCCACTGTTATGACAGAATGCGTATACGTACAAGTCAAACGTCGGCTAGTTGCTAACACTTGCTCCGATGCCATTAATTTTTTTATTAATTTAAACGCTTTATCCTGTTTATAGTTCCAATTCCACTTAACTCCCTTTTGTAATAGTTCATGTAAGGGACTCAATATAGTCGATGCATTCGCTATAAAATTACGATAATAATTAATAAGCCCTAAGAATGACTGAAGCTCTTGTATATTTTTTGGAACCGCTGCGTCTACTATAGCTTTTACCTTGTCTGGGTTTTTCTTTATGCCCTGCTTATTTATTATATATCCCAAATAAGAAACCTCGTCTTGGAAAAATGCACACTTGTCCCTATGTAACGTGAGCCCGGCCTCTTGTAAGCGATGCAAAACTTCTTTCAGTTTGTCCTCATGAAGACTTCTACTAACATCAGTAAGAATTAAATCGTCTAAAAAACAAAACACTCCGTCCATGTCCCCTACTATTGACTCAATCGCTCTTTGAAAAATCGCCGGCGCGCTTGACAACCCAAACACTAGTCGTGTATAATTAAATAATCCTCGAGGCGTTACTTAGTTACCTTTTGTGGAGGATGTTACGAGGGTACAAGGTAATTTATATGTTTTACAATATTAATAATGATTTTATGATGTAATTAAATAATTATATGAAATGGTATAATATCCACAGTAAAATATTGTAAGTATATATATCCTATACTTTAAGTTGAATTTAGATCATTCTCAAATATCGTAAGTAAGTACTTACGATACTTTGCTACTGAAAAAAAATATAAATGAGTCCCGTATCTGTTCCTACGATACTTTACGTTGGAATTTTCTATACTTTTTTTATCCTATGTCACGCTTAAGATATTTTACTTCGATATGAAGCATAATTTACTATAGTATTCTTTTCAAAAAATCTCAATTAAAAGATATTCTTGTTTTTCTTTTACAGAGTCACCGCTCCCTTTTGACGCAGATATTGATGAGATAAACCAATTGATAGATTTTTATCTGATCATCACATAAAACCTCTTCAGCCTGTAGAGTCTCATTACTCTCGCCAAGGAAGTAGTAAAATTTACCTAAACGGAGATTTACATTTCCATTGCTTGTTTGAGTTGTATAATGAGTGGTTTAATACACTAACATACTCTTCAAAAGCTAGTTCTGAACGGTAATATCGCGACATCGTTAATGCACACTTTAAGATTAGTTTTTATGTGCCAAAAAAGATCAATGTGACAATTGTCATATTTATAAGAATATATAGTTCGACACTATCTGAAACACAATTACATGAAGCACATATTAAAAATAAAGGGATAGCTCGCCAAAAGAAGTCAACCGATAAAGAACTGGCCAAAGTATCAGATGGTAATAACTATTAGTCGCCACTTTTGACTTTCAAAAAGTTCTTACTGCTCCATACGGTAATATAAGTATCCTTTATTATAAACGAAAGCTTTCAGTGTTTAATTTAATAGTTTTTAATGTGGCTGAACAGGAAGGTACTTGTTTTATGTGGCATGAAGTCCAAGGGTAACGCGGGATAAACGAAGTGGCTAGTTGCTTAAATATAAGTACATCTCCAAACGTAAGGATCAAGATACAAGCGAATTTTGGTTTTGGTCTGATAATTGTGTAGGCCAAAATCAAAATCGTATCGTTTATGCAATGTATATATATATATATATATTTTTTTATAGCGAGAGTTCAGCAGACAGGCAAACGTCTCACCCTGGCAGGTGGTCACCGTCGCCTATGGACGTCTGCAACACCAGAGGCATTACAAACGCGCTGCCGGCCTCGAAGAAATTTTATAACGCCTTTTTTGAAGAACCCCATATCGTACCGCGCTGAGAAAACCTCAGCCGGAAGCTCATTCCAGATCCTGAGAGTACGCAACATGAACGTTCTGGAAAACCGTTTCGTACAGGAAAGAAGAGGCTCCAGGAAATGGGGATGAACACCCAGCCGATGGCACATAAAGTGACAATACATCATTATTTTTTAGAAGTTGGTCATACCCAAAATGAAGGCGACAGCGTTCACGCCTTAATAGAAAAATGTGCCAAGAATAAACTTGTTTATACACCATTTGAGTGGTTTTGTTTAATACGCTGGGCTAAACAAAACGGAAAGCCTTATATTGTTGAAGAAGAGAAGAACACACCGATTTTTTAAATTACAAAACATTATTAAAGGGCAATTGGGTTAAAAGTACTAATGGAGAAAAAGTTTAATGGAATAAAATAAGAGAGGTGTTTATAAAACCTGAAGATCCTTATAAATTATTATATAAATATGATTTAGTTGGCGAAGATTACCATACTTTATGTATAAAAGCGTCTACCAGGAGACAGTGTGTAACCAATATTGATTCATTGTATGCCAATAGGTTGCCGATACCTAAGGGGGAAAAAGATGATTTGATGAACATGTGCAAATCTCAAATCATACCCAGCGCTCATCATGATTTTTTTCCAAGGCCTACCAGATACTGGTAACTACAGTATTCAGCATTTAGATTCGGACTAATTTTAAATATTTCAAAGTTTTTATTAATTTCTTTTTGTTTTTAAGTAATGGATAAATATTTTTTCTTGTTAGTAAAAGAGATTTTTATTTAGTTGATAAGGAGTATAGATTTAAGTAGAGAATTCATAATATGTATTATATTTTAAGTTTGAGAGAGATTTTGTTTAGTTGATTGTAAATATCAGATATAAATATTTCATTGCATTTTTTAAATAATATGTGTATTTTTTTAAACAAATTGATTTAGAAATTGTCCATAAATTAATAAAACAATAAATACAATTATATCAGTATAATGGAAGATAATTATATTATTTTAATTATTCCCTATATTAGCACTTACGATATGACCGACCTAACCTACGACACATTATAATTTGATAAGTTCCAATGTAAGTTATCGTACGTGTAATATACCCTACTGAATCCTACATATACACGGTGACCCCGAAAGCGTTTTGGAGCCGAAAATTTTGAATTATTTATCAATAACAGAAGCTATTTATAACGTTAATTTAATAAAATATATATATTTTTTTCATCAAAGTCGATATTCATATCGTTTACAGAGAAAAAGTGAGAACCAGTAGTAGCGCTTTTAATCACACGTAGGTACATACTACAAATAGAAATACTATCGAGTCACATAAAATCGTATTCGCCAATAAAAACACAGCTACGGAGTTGCGCCGGAGTCGTCCAACCAATGACGGCAGTGCACTGAGTCGTATGCCCGTATCCGCATGCGCGGGATTCCCCTGTAATCGTCAGGCGTCCTTGGCTTTAGTCGGTCACTGGGTCAGTAATACCATAACATCGGGAAGGCACGTTACGTTGATTAGCGCTAAAATGAGTCGACAGTACGAATTTTCAAACGTGGAGTATTTGGCAATGGTACAGCTGTACGCCACTGCATACCTGGACAATGAGTTTAGTGATCGGTGGATAGGTCGAAGAGGGCCTGTGCCTTGGCCACCTAGAAGCCCGGATTTAACGTCCCTGGATTTTTTCTTATGGTCGGAAATAAAAAGACTTGTTTTTAAACGTGAATATGAAAGCCGCGATGATTTACGCATTGCGATAGTGGACGCTTTTGATAAAGTGAAAAAGAAAATTAAAAGACAATTGTATTAAACGTGGATTGTGTACTATTGAACGCAGTGAACTCCATTTTGAGCAGTTGCTTCGATACAGAGAAGTGTAAATAGTTTAAACAAACTGTAAATAGGTATGTAAGTTAATTATTCTGTAGATAGCTCCGATTTTTTAAATACGCCAGAAATATTTTACCTACAGTCCGTTGATAAATTGATTTGTTGTGAAAATAACAATCGCGCCTATAGGTATACTTTTATCAGCTGTTGTTAGCGTGAGCGGCGCGCGGGGGCTGCCGAAACGCGCACGGACATTACTACTTTCCAAGTCGATCGAGTAAAAATGAATATTAAAACTGAAACTTTTTTTTAGTTAACATTACAATTGATTTAACCATTTTTATTGGTACTATAGATGATTCCAAATTCAAAATTTTCGGCTCCAAAACGCTTTCAAAATCACCGTGTATATCAACGTAAAGTATAGTAAGTACTACATACAACGAAATATCATTGATATTTTCCGTAGTAGAAAACCGTATGTGACTTTTAAGAAATTCTAGCAAAAAATTGAAAAAACCTTTTTGGTAGTAATATTCAATTACTAAAAATATATGCCAATTTTGATTCTTAAATGAGCTGATTTAACTTCACTATCATCAATAATCTGCTTGCATATCTTTGAACTGCGATACTGTAAAGTTGATAAAATACAGTTACGATATTATACGTAGGAGGTGTCGATTTAATGGCATTTTCATATATTTTGTGCTAAGTTCAGACCATACAAGAGAACACACTTCACTTATAATTAAGCTTAAAGTTTATTTCCTATTCTAACTCGTACCTGCAAATAAAGCAAATATAATTTATAATTTCAGATAAATGGCCCAGAAATGGAAGCACATTAGAAATGCGTGGATGAAATGCGACATAAAGTTGCGTGAAACGAATTCTGGATCGAGTGCAAAACCAGTACATAAATATCAATATTATGATAATTCCTAAAAAAATAACCCAACAAATATCCCGGAAGAAAAAAATACCAATGAATTGTCAACAAAATAAAAAAGACATGAATCCAGTGGATCAAAAAATGATTAAGTTTATAGAAAAAATAGAAAAAGAAGAGGACATGTGATGTCTTGGACAGGTGATGTTTTTTTTAAAGCCCCTTCTGTGGAATACTTTAAAGATGAAGATATTGATGAATTTCAGTATCAAGTCATCAATACCATAAGAAACATTCAATATAAATAAGTAGCGCACCACATCAATCACCCCTGGCGTACTATGGTACTGCTGCGGGACCAAGTTTAAGGAATCAATCTCAGGCATCTTCCTATAACGACTCTTTGCAGAGTATCACAAGTCCCTCAAATTTAAGCCTAAACGACTTTGATTTTACTACATTAAGGGCACCTTCAATTTATGCGTTTCTTGATGGCCTGTTGTGGTGCCGAAGCGATGCGTTAGTCGTACTGCGTACAGACGATCGTTTTTTCAACGCCTTCAACTTAAAGGCGTGAGTAAGCGCTGCAGTTGCGCCACTATGACGTTCGTGTGTCACAGTAGTGGCGCTGCGACTGCGTGCTAGTGATGGGATTTGAGTTGCTTTTTACTCGAGTGACTCGAGTAGTTTTTATATTACTCACACTCGAATTAAATTTTTGACAACTCTAGTTGACTCGTACCACTCGAGTGGTTTATATCGAGCCGAGTAAGAAATTCAAGTTGTGACAAGTTTACCCGCTTTTTTTATTGCTGTAGCAAAGCAGGCTTAGAATTTAACAGTAACCGTCGCCTATGGGTGTTTGCAACGCCAGTGGCATCGCGATCACGCTGCTGTCCCATAACGGTACAGGAACTTGGGTCACTAATGCCGGCATTGTGTTCCGGAACACAACACAAGGTTATTATGGCGGCATACTTAAGACCGAAGGTGGTCGCCATCCAGACGGGCTTGAGGCCCTACCACGTAGCTAGGGTGGGTTGTTTTGTCGGCTTTTACGACAGGCCGACCCCGGCCGCAGAGGTTAGTATTCTTTCTCCGCCCCTGCACGGGTAAAAGGCCCGCTGTAGATTCTTTTTGAAATTACGTAGAAATCTGTTTGTGTGAGTTGTTACTGTTTAATGTTTTGGTTATTTATGACTGTGTGTTATTAGTAAGTGACGAAAATGAGTAAAAGTGTAAAAAAAGCAATTGTGTGGTCATTTTTTGACAAAAATTTAGAACATAAAACCGTTATTTATAAGTTTTGTTAAAAAGTTACAAAGATTTTGGTAATACAACTAACTTGATTTCTCACATGAAAAATAAACATCCAGTTCAGTACAAGGATAGCAGTGGTGAATGTAGTTCGTCACAAGCATGTTCTTCGAGTGAAGGTGAGAGTTCTGCTTCCACGTCTGCCACCAACAATTCTATTTCAAAGAAACGGCGTTATCAGCAATTACAGCTTGCAAAGCCAAATGCTTCACTTACTAAACAAAAAGAAATTTCTTTAGCTGTTACTAAAATGATTTGTCAAGACTTACAACATCTACAAATAGTGGAAAATAAAGGCTTTATTAATTTTTGCCATGAAATGAATTCTATGTTTTACCCAGCAGGAAATCTTTAAGAGAGAAAATTCTTCCTGATGCTTATCATGCCGCACGCACTGTAATTGTAAATATTCTACATTTAGTTGAATATATGGCTGCTACAACAGATTTATGGACTTCTGACAGTAATAAAGCATACTTAACTGTTACAATACATTTCATTTATAATTCAAAACTTTTTTCGCAAACTATTAGTACTCGAGAGATTACGGAGGAACATTCTTCTATTATTTTAGCAAGTGTGCTGAAGTCGATATTTGATGAGTGGCAAATTACAGAAAAAATTGTGACCATAGTATCCGATAATGCTCCAAATACAAAGAAAGCTATTTCTGAATATTTAAGTAAGAGGAGCCACGATTGTGTATAGCTCACACTTTGAACTTGGCGATCATTAACTGTAAGAAAGCTAACCCTGAATTTATGGAAATTATAAATAAATGCCAATCCATAGTCACATATTTCAAACAAAGCACCAAAACGTCTTACAAACTTATGGAAATGCAACGTACAATGGATATGGAATGTATCAAATTAAAGCAAGATGTCCCAACGCGCTGGAATTCTACATATTTAATGCTAGATAGAACGCTCAAGATTAAAACTGCTCTATCAGCAACTATGTCCGATATGCCTGGTTCACCAAATAATTTACAAAACTTTGAATGGGAAGTGGTTCAAATTCTACGCTTTGGAGAACAGTACAATTAGCTTTAAGAACCAGAAATCTACCCACAAATAATTGGGAGATTGTCCTGCCATACGCTTTACACTCTATACGCTCTCTTCTATGCACTGCTACCAACTGCACTCCTCATGAGAGAATGTTCATTCACCAAAGGAGGTCAACCAATGGAGGTACCGTTCCCAGCTGGTTGCTTACCACTAATAAATGCGTCCCTTATATAATCATCTCTGTTTGTATTAGCGTCGACGCTTTTAAACTCATAATCTTTTGAGAGTTGCTTTAATTCTTGCAGAAAAGTATCGAGAGATTCCTCGCCTTGCTGTTTTCTAGTAGCAAGCGCATACCTCGCGTAGATAATATTTTTAGGCTTTGTAAATAATTTATTAAGAATATTCATAGCCTGCGAATAATCAGTACATTCATTGATGTAAGTATAATTCGACGATACATGGTTTATAAGTAGATCTAAATTGGACGTATGTACTTGCCCAGATAGCGATTCCGAGGCCATAAGAAAATTTTGAAATGTTCGCTTCCAATGTTCCCATTCTTTAGTTGCCGACACGCTTGAAGGGTCGATATCTAAACGGTCTGGTTTCAGATACTTTTCCATTACTTTCGTTTTATACACCTCATGTACATATAATTATTTTGTTAATAAAATTGTTAAATGAGTAAACCTTGCATTAGAAGGTTTTTATTAACAAAATTAATGTTACATATTTTAGTGTGTATGACATAGTTAGAATGAATTGGTTGCTAAGAAACGTCCATAGACGGGAGGTATAGATATACCACAATTGCGTAGATCTTTTAAGACCTCTTGAAAAACTTACTGCAGCCTTATCCGGAGAGAAATATCCAACATTGTCTTCAGTGATTCCTTTAATTAGAAATTGTAGCAGCACTACGATTTGCTCTTCACTCCTACAAGCGAGCGAGACAAATGCCGCGAGCGCAGCATAACAACGTTTTATATTTACGGTGTGCGATACGATACGCAGTTATCTTCCGTCTCACTCACACAGTTACATTTTACACTTGTATATTGTATCGTGTTAGCTTAGCATATTTTGTATTATATCGTTATAACATAGCAGCTATTCACATTCCTCAATTGTAAATATAAACAGCGCACTTTGTTATGCTGCGCGGAGGTTTACTTCGCATCGGTTAGTGTCATCGTGCTCTGTGTGGTTGATGCTCCGTTGACATAGCTAACGTCGAGATCCCATACACCCACCCTAGTCACCCGCCGACAGCCGCAGCGAATCTCAGACCACTGGTGGTTCGTGATCCCCACGGCACCCGCTGTGGGTGAGTTCCCCGAACCAGTGGCCCTCGTGTGCTTCACACAGTGCTTCCTGGGGAAGCGTCATGTGGTGAACCACACAAACCATTATCACTATTATCATCAACTCTAATCATGGCCGACCCACCAAGGCCGCCCCGAGACCCCCGTCTGGCCCGACGGTCAGCAGATGCCCCTTCCACGGTGCCGAGTCCAGCGATGCCTGGGCCTTCGACGTCCGATGGAACTGTGCATCCATCGGCAGAAGTTCCGACGTACGCTGCAAAGGCAGCCCGCCGTAAGCGTTCCTCATCCGAGGACCGCACCCCAAAAAGGCCCAACATAGGGAGTACTCCACGCCTATCACCCGCGGACGACGGCGGTCAAGAAATCGCCTCCGCATATAATACCTCCTCCAGCGAGGACTCCGATGAGGAGTCAGCTGGCTCAGGCAGTTCGACCCCCACACCATCAAGGTCGACCTCCTATATTGACGTCCCTGGTGTGCCGGAGATGACATCTAGCCGCCCTGCTGCGGCCGTGTCAACCAGCGCCCCACCATCGCCTCCTCAGCACGGGTCTAGGACCCCCCAGCCGGTGGCGACATCGACGCCCACCAAAACTGAGCGACAGCAGAGTTATCCACCCCTGGTTGTGGATAACCCGCCAAACTGGAGCGCTCACTTTAAGACGCTCCACACCCGCCTGGGCCACGCCCCCAACGGAAGACCCTTCAAAACCGGTGTGCGATTCATTCCGAAATCCGCCGCCGAGTATAGGATCATACAGAAGTACCTGACAGAGGTATCAGCCCTGGACGAGAATATAAGGTGGTACTGTTACAGTGTCCCCAATGAAGTGCCATCCAAAGTGGCACTGAGGGGACTACCGGCAGCCACGGATCCACAGGAGATCAAGACCGCCCTTCTGGGCTTCGAGGTGCTACATGTCCGGCACATTCCCGGCGGAAGAGGCAAACCAGGCTGCCTCTTCCACCTGACATTAAACCACCTCCCAGAAGAGGAACTTGCCCGGCTGTATGCAACCAAGGAGTTGCTATATATGCCGGGCATCACCATCGAGGGATGGAGAGGCGCCGGGGGGGTGCCACAATGCCACCGCTGCCAGGCGTTTGGGCACGCCTCGGCAAACTGCCACCGCCCCATTAGATGTGTGAGGTGCGGAGAAAACCACCTCTCCAGGGAGTGCCCAAGGCCCCTGGAGCAGCCCGCCACCTGTGCAAACTGCCAGAGAGCCCACACTGCGAACGACAAACGGTGCCCCGCCTACATCAAGGAGGCCAGGAAGCGGGGCATCAAGAGGCACCCACACCACCCCTCTCTCGGGGCCAAGAACGCCCGCCACGCCCGACCCGCGCGGAACGCCGGAGGGCCCAGGCGCCCCGCGAAGAGGACTTCTCGCCGCCACGCCCGGCGCCGATACCGCTGCCGCGCAGAGCGCAGCAACCCCGAGACCCACCCGCCGTGACAATACCGGGAGGAACATTGGCTCCTCCCGCGAATGAACCCGTTCCGAGAGGCGCCCCGCTACCGCAGCGCCAGAAAGGCAAACGAAGGCGGGGCAAATCTCGGGCCACGCCCCTCGAATCCGGAAATAAAAACCACTTTAAGGAATACGATCAGGGAGGTAATGGGCCCCATTATGGCCTCCCTGATCGACATATTCCAGACACTCGCCTCTGGGGGTAACACCCAAGAGATGGCGAAGCGTAGATTGACCACTCTCCGCACCATCTACAATTGATAACACAGCAGATGGTAATCTACGCCTCCTTTACTGGAACCCTGGGGGAATTGATAACAAAATCCCCCAGTTACGTCTTCTCGCCCAGCAACAAGATATCCAGATTATCCTGCTGGGCGAGACCAAATTGCTACCCACCGACTCCCTTAGGATGGCAAATTACACAGCATACCGTCGGGATGAAGTATCTCCGCGGGGACACGCCTACAGAGGCACGGCGGTCCTCGCAAGACGGGATGTGGTCCACCAAGTCGTAGACGACCCGGAGTTCGACGAGATCCGGTCAAAGGAAATTCTAGTGCAAGCGGCCGGACGGGAACTGAGGATCTATGCTGGATACCGGCCGCCTTCTGCGCGCTACAACCCACAGGATCTCCACAACATTCTCGGCGGGGACACCCCGGCGATTCTCGCGGCGGACCTCAACGCCAAGGATCCCGCGTGGGGCTCCAGAGTCACAAACCCGGTCGGGAAGAAGCTGCTGGCAGACGCCGAATCCTGCGGCTACCAGGTGCTGGGACCGGATGCCCCCACGCATATACCAGGAAACCCGAACCACAGCGCTGACGTTCTCGATATCGTTGTGCATAGGAATCTCAGCTGTCCGATCAACGTGGAGGTGCTCTATGATCTGGACACGCAGCACCTCCCCATCCTCATCACTCTCGCAACAACGGCGGTATTAACACCAGGAAGGCCGTTGAGAGCGAGGATCGACTGGAGTTCCTATGCCAACGAGATGGAAGCCCTCACACTCGGCAGGCTCTCCGCCCCGGAAGAGGTTGAGGCAGCCGCCCACCTCCTAATGAAACAGATGGAAGCCGCCAAGGATGCCGCAACCACCGAGACGACTCAGAGCTCAACTCATCGACGACCTACTCTCCCCGCCCGGTTAAGCCTCGACATCAACCACAAGCGTGCGTTGCGCCGTTTGTGGGCCAGAACTAGATGTCCTGTGCTAAAGAGTAGGCTGAATGCCTTAACAGCCCAGGTATCAGAAGCCATCAAGGCTTGGCGCGGCCATACCTGGGAGAATGCGATTGACCGGGCAACCGAAAACCAAAGGGACCTTCACACTCTGAATAAAGTGCTACTGAGTGCTCCACTGCCCACATACCCCCTGCTGGACTCTGAAGGGGTGCGACGTTTTGACCCCCAGGACCGTGCGGAGATCTTCGCCAAACACCTGGAGGTCCAGTTCTCGCCTCATCCAGTTCCAGCCAGTTCCAGCAGATGCCTCCATCAAAAACAAGGAGTTCCACCTTCGCGTCGAGCGGACCGTGGAAGAGTTCCTGGGCCAGACCCCCCCTAACTTGGACGGGGATACCTTCATCTCCCCAGCTGAGGTGAAGAAGGTCGCACTACGCCTCAGCCGAAGAAAGGCTCCGGGCTATGACGGCTGCCCGCCAGAAACTCTCCGTTTCCTGCCCAGAAGGGGATTCGCCGCACTGGCGAAGTTGTTTAACGGCATCCTGCGGACTCGCCACTTTCCCGAGGTCTGGAAGACCGGGAAAGTTATCATGCTCCCGAAACCGGGCAAAGATCGGCGCCTGCCCTCCAGCTACCGGCCCATCACGTTACTGCCCCACGTCGCCAAGTTGTTCGAGCGTCTACTGCTGCAGAGGCTGACCCCCACCTTGAACCACGGGAGGAACAGTTTGGATTCCGCAGCGGCCGCTCCACGACGCTCCAACTTGTGCGCGTGCTCCACCATCTCGCCGTGAAATTCGTCCGCGGCGGCCTACGGTCGGCGTCTTCCTGGACGTTGAAAAGGCGTTCGACCGAGTATGGCACGACGGACTTATATACAAAATGATTGAGACACCCACACCGCCAGCAATCGTCCACCTGGTGGCATCGTTCCTGAGGGGCCGGAGCTTTTTCGTTTCGGTCGAGCAAACTACTTCCCGGAAACGCCCAATTACTGCGGGAGTACCGCAGGGTAGCTGTTTGTCCCCAGCACTGTACGGATGGTACACAAATGACATCCCAGGGGATAGGGATGTCTTGCTGGGACTATACGCCGACGACAGTGCGTATTTTGCGACCTCCAACAATGCCTGCAAGAGCATACAGCGCGTCCTGGACAAACTCCCGGACTGGTTAGACAGGTGGCGAATGGCAGTCAACGTGGAGAAAACTGCTGCGCTACCAGTCACCCACCGGCGACCAGAACTAACTACGTTGAGACTTCGAGGACAGGAGATCAGGCGGGAGATCTCGGTCACTTACCTCGGGGTGAAGATCGACAGGTCGTTGAGTATGGCCGCCCAGACGCGACACGCCATCCAGGCGCTGCGTGCCGCGAGGGCGAGACTCCGGCCTGTCCTCCAATCTAAGCTGCCCCTGAAGGCGAAGATCGGGGTCTATAAGACCTACCTTCGCTCGAAGCTCACCTATGCTGCCCCAGCCTGGTACGCGCTGTGCTCTCCGAGACTCAAGGAGAAGATTCAGGCACAACAGAATATCACCCTACGGATATGCACCGGAGCGGGTTGGTTCGTCCGCAACGATGTCATTTCCCGCGACTTGGGCGTTCCCAGTGTCGAGGAATTTGTGGTGCAAACAACGCGCCGTCTGTTTGACCGCGCTGATCACGGCCGCCACACACACCTCCACGGGATCGCTCCACTTCACGCACGACCTCCAGATATGCTTCGTCCCAAGATGTGGAGACCAACCCCTCGCGAGCTCATCAGTCGGCCCGTATAGGGTGATATGAGGTCGCAAACAAGAAGCACCACAACGCCGAAGAAGGCCAACAGACGCCACGGATGGCCAACATAAAGCCCGTGATGGCCACCGTACGCAATGACTGCAAAACATAAGCCGCTTCGCGGCTTTACCCAGATACCGGCGGGTAGTAGCCCGCCGAGAAGATGCCGGGGTAAAGAGGTTTACCTCGAGGCCCCTACCTTCTCCGAACACAAGGAGAAAGAAGACCAAGTCGTCATTATGCTGCGCTCGCGGCATTTGTCTCGCTCGCTTGACTGAAGACAATGTTGCACGTACCTGTTGGACGTACCGGTTTGTCTATAATTGAACCCCCTGCAGCATTTATGCTCCAGGAATCCTTACCATAACAATTATAGCAGTATCCTCAATTATTGCTGACAACCAGAAGATCGTTACCGGTGAAGCCCATGTGGCTCAGGAACGATCGCAGAGTAAGAAGCAAGGAAAAGGCGCCAAGAACCGCAAGTTTGAAAAGTTCCGTGGAAAGAAGAACCAGGAATTTCAAGCCCAGCTGACCGCGTCACTCCTCAAGCGTTTGCACGTTACTGATCCCACTCAGGTGAGCACCATTCGATTGCGCTCTAGCACCACGCCAACCGCAGTTCCAGTATCATTTCGAGCTTTGCCTCGTTACGTTCACGCCTTATGGCAGCATATGACATCTATTGGGACAAGGCCTTTCGGCGTATTGGCTACAGAAGCGAATTACGGGATATTCTTAAAAGTAATTCTAATGCTGGCAGAAGCGAAGATCGCTTACGTGCAGATGAGATGCACCACACCACCGTCAATTGAATTAGAATTTAGTCATGCATATTCTGAGATGGAATTGAGAATTTTATCATCTTTGGCTAAAGTTCTACCCTACCCAGTCGCAATTTATCTTGAAGCGATCAGGAATTTCACCATTGACAGGCAAAACGTCGTGCCATTCCTGCCTCGTTTACAACCAGCAGTAGTGTCTGGATGTGTTACCTACGCCCCGACACACATTAGAGAAGTGCTTAACGCTCTCGCAGCGCCCGTAGCTG
The DNA here is from genome assembly GCA_963693495.1 of Malacosoma neustria. Taxonomy (NCBI): domain Eukaryota; kingdom Metazoa; phylum Arthropoda; class Insecta; order Lepidoptera; family Lasiocampidae; genus Malacosoma; species Malacosoma neustria. The sequence goes on from OY856390.1 coordinate 13,977,417, forward strand.
CGGACAACGCTAATGTAGCAGCAAGAGCAAATCGTAGTGCTGCTACAAAATGTTCAAGCAGCGCTGGCAAAAAAGATCGTAAATACAGGAATGCCTTCAAAAATATACGCTGCGTACGCGTCGCGTCTTCAATTTTTGTTGTTCTATTCAAATGTTTCAAGAAACTAACTAGCTTAATCGAGAGTATTTCGTGCCAGTGCCCCCTACAGCCGCAATCGAAGAACCCCAATAGCATGAACACCGAGGTAAGTGGTTGTGCATTTGTGTTTTCATACTTTCAAAAAATTTAGTATACTAATGAAGTCACATCAAAATTTTAAAGACGTAGCGTATGGTGTATTAATAAATTATATTACTTTTAGGCACCCACCCCTACTATAAATGCAAGTGCAAATATTGTAGCTAAAAATATGGAAATTCCTATGACCAGCACATCTTCTGAAAATGCGGTAGTTATAATAAAAATTTACATTATCATTATAATTTGTTATAAATGATTATTGTAAATATTATGCTAAAAGAAATAAATATATATTTCAGATTACTGGTTCCCTCGTAATAGACGCAATAACCTCGTCAACATCAAAAAATCAAAGCCATTGCTTAGACACGCCTACAAAATAAAAAAGAAAGTTTTTACCTATACCTGATACGCCATCTGCATTTGATACTCCAGTGAAAAAACATCTTTGTAACTATGGGTATATTATATAAACACGTACACATACTCATAGAAACACACTGACACTCATATACAAACCCTCACATACAATACTCATACATACATATACCTATATTATTACATTTATTATACATTATTCGAAGACACACAAATATATAATATATGTAAATCCATAAATATTAAATATAAGTATATACCGACACGACTCAACTCAAAGACCGTATAGCCTCAGCAGTCGTGTCGTATAAAAATGCCTCCACCGGCCGCCATAGAGAGTGAAGTTCGCGCGCTTGACAAAAGCAACAGAAAACCGTTCGCTGCTCTAAAGTCGTAAAAGTTGGTTAATTTATGGTATAGTAGTGCAAATAATGTTAATAAGTGTTGTTGGACAGTTATCATATGTATGGGAATTGTTGTGAGGATCCTGTGTCCACGGCGTGAATTGTTGAAATAACAGCTCGAAATTAAATGTGAGGTGGGTACCGACAAACCTGTTTATTTCATTCCCCACATAGAAGAATCATCGAATCAACCAACGTAGTGAAGACAAAAAAAATAAAAAATTAAGCGATTCCAACAGAAGACTAAAAAGACAAATAATTTCTTTGAAATCATTATTGACAGAGTAAGAAAAAATGTTTAACAGTCGAAAACAATGAGGCATTAAGTTCCTTAGGGTCAAATGTAATGAAATTATTCGTCGTCAAATATTGAAGGGAAAATCAGGTAAAGTTGTTCAAAAAAAAATATTTATAAAATATAAAATATAAAATATATAAAAAAAAGAGCTTTTGAGCACTTCCCTTAAATTTTTACTCAACAAAAGCTTATAGTTATGTGCGTAAAACATTTAATACTTGTTTACCCTCTGTAAAAACACTAGGAAAGTGGTACAGGTATGTAAATGGTCGTCCAGGTTTCACGAAGGAAGCTTATGACTCCCTAAAATTTAAGGTCAAACAGACAGATCAGCCTATTCAGTGCTGTAGTTTTTGATGAAATAAAAATCGAGAAGAAAATAGAAAAGATATACTGACTGTAGAGAAGAATGTACAGACGCATTGGTTTTTTTGGTTGTTCCGTTACACGGTAAATGGAAAGTTCCTATTGGATATTTCTTTATTAACAAAGTGCCTGCAGATCAAAAAAGTTATTTCTTAATCAAGCTATTGACTTGTGTTTTGAAGCTGGATTAGTAGTTAAAGCTGTTAACCTTTGATGGCTGTCCAGCCAATTTAGCAATAGCCAAGAAACTCGGCTGCGATTTTAATCCGATTAATTTAAAAACTAATTTTAAAGTGCAAGATAAAGACATAGCTATTTTTCTCGATCCAGCTCATATGATAAAATTAGTGAGAAATAGTTTTGAACATTATAGGGAATTAAAAGATGCTGAAGGCAATAACATAAAATGGAGTCACATTGAGATGTTACACCAGTTGCAAGAAGACGAGAAGTTTCACGCAGCTAACAAGCAACGATCTCAACACTTGTTTTTTTTTTTTAAATATTATGAAAGTGAAGCTTGCCACTCAATTGTTCAGTAGAAGTGTATCAATAGCTCTCCAGTTTTGTAAAAACACTTTGAAGGTAGCTCAGTTTCAAGAAATAAGATGGAACAGCTAATATCTTGTTAGTCCTAAACGACTTATTTGACATTTTAGATTCGAAAGTACATGGATATGGATATTTAAAAGGGCACAAAATGCCGAAAACTCGTAAGTTATTTTGCCGAAACTCGAAATGTGCAAAAATTGGTTTATGAATTTGACAACTATTTACAAAAATAAGCAGACAAAATTGATTGACACGCCGAGATTTACCGGATTTTTAGGACTTTGTATATGCATCGAAAGTGTTAAATTCTGATATGAAGATTTAATCAAGAAGCAGCGCTCTCCTTATATATCTTTTCACCGCATCAACCAAGACCATATCGAACTATTTTTCTGCAACATGAGATCACACGGAGGTGCTAATAATAATCCAACGCCAAAACAGTTCTACGGCATTTATAGGAAAATGCTTGTACACATGGAACTCCAAGAACTGAGCATCGGTAATTGTATAGCATTAGAACACATTTCTATATTAAACTGTTCCTCAGCTATAAAACGTATCAATATGACGACTGAAAGGGGTGAAAGGTGCGAGACTGAGGAACTCATTGATGAAACTTTTTTTGATTCATTGCAGTATCCGTTATCTCAGTTTTCAGAAAGAATAATTGAATATATCGCTGGCGCTGTTGTTCATTATTTAATAAAAAAAAATCAAATGTGATTTAAGGCTTTAGTATCCCTGGATGAAAATAGAAATAGTTTGATTTTTGCAGAAATGCGGGAGGACTGCTGTTCCCGTCCAACACGGTTACCAAAATTTGCAGACGATCTGAGCAAGTCATGCGAAGCTAAATTGATTCAACCCCAGGTTGTAAAATATTTTACAAAAACAAAAAACGTTTCATGATACTGACATTAGACAGTAGTTTTGTTGGTGAAGATATTTTTTCTCAAATTAAATATCACCAATTTGATTATGAAAATTGTAATCATGTCATCGACTTAGCCAATAGTGTCGTGGAAAAGTATATATAGACATAATAGACTACTCACATAGACTACTCTATTTATCACGGAAGGCAGATCCTAAAAATTCGGTAAGACGAATTTTTACTAAGCTAATCCATTTTAAAAATCAGTGAAGTATTCGTACCTAAATTATATTTTTTTATACAAATTTTTATTTTTCGAATAAATCAATGTATTTATTTATAAATAATAAGCAAATGAAAAATAAAATATCGACTATCCAGATCCACCAAAATTTATCGATCAACATCCTTACCCTGTCCCATCACTATGGTTCGGTGCATTATAAGTTTAACCTTGAAACGCATTTGACTCGTCCCTCGCATCCCATGCATAGCTCAAAATTTGGTGAAGTCGAATCGCAACAAATATTCAATTATACGGTATCTATTATGGGGTAATCTGTGGGTACGGTAAATGTACTTCAGCGGTCCGACACGAAACGTCTAAATTGAAAGCGTCTTAAATGAAACAAATTAAAAATAATGATTTCATGATAACTTACCTCAATATGGCAAACAATCTCTGTTGGACTTATACTTGCTCGTATATTTGTATCTTTGTGTTGCAGTTTATTTTTTAATAAATCTAATAATTTGTCGAACGTCTTGTAATTCATTCGAAGATAATCACGAAACTAATGTAAAAACGAAACGAAAAAAATCTAAAACATTATTTTCTGAATTTCTTACCAATGTAAAACAGTCCGCGCCGTATTAACGGCGCGGACTGTTTTGCTCTTTTTCTTGAATTATTATATCTATATAGATATTATATTCTCCAATTTCAACATCTATCGCTGCTGAACGTGAAGCATTTGGTCTGACAAGAGAGGAATTTTTTTCAATATTGAATGGTCATTTGAATGACAAAGTGACTGAAACATACGCAGCGATCTAAGATTTCATGTCTGCTAAATTGCAACACCCCTTCGTTCTATCAGACAATGTAAAACCTGTCCGCCGCAAGTTGTTTCATGTTTGCATAAAAAATGGCAGCAAGCATCAAGAACTGAAGGCAATTTTTGCAAAAATATTCTGAATGGTTGAGCATGTTTCTTTCAAAGAAACTAAACTGTACGATGCCGGTCACGGACCGAGATTGCACCGTACAGGAATAAGAAGGACAGCTCGAGAGCAGTGGACTGTATGATAGAGGATGGGATAGGAGCGGTGGCTAGAGAGACGCGATGTCTTGTAACGGGCAAAGAAATTCACACTGACCTTGATTCCACTCCTTCCCGGTTCGGTTCAGATCGCTGAGGAACTGTTGCACGGCACCAGCTAATGTCACAACACTGAACACACAGATGATAATGGCACGGCCAATTAAAGTTTAGAGTAACCAGGGAGGTCGAACGTCGACCGTCCAGTCAGTTATTTTGTTAGTATTTTATTAGTATCGTCGACCGTCCAGTCAGTTATTTTGTTAGTATTTTATTAGTATCGCACACGGTGCAAAGGCGGCTATCCTTTGTCAAACGTTGACACAAGAAAGCACAATTTTTCCGTTCCACCCTCGCTTACCATTATTACCTCACCGAGAGTGAGGGTAGATAACAAAAATCAGGTGGCGGGATTTCAAATACCCTTATGCAAGGATCGAACAAAACAATCTCAAAAAAAAAATCCCGTGAACATCCGAAAAAAATAACGTGGGTCGGCTTTTTCAGAATTTGCAGTCTAGTGACCGGACAAAATGGAGGAGATTTAACTATTCAGAATGGTGTCCTCGTCGTCCTTCTACCACCGCACTGCCCGCCATCGGCTGGGTGTTCATCCCCATTTCTTGGAGCCTCTTCTTTCTTGTACGAAACGTTTCTCTAGAACGTTCATGCTGCGTACTCAGGATCTGGAATGAGCTTTCAGCTGAGGTTTTCTTAGCGCGGTACGATATGGGGTTCTTCAAAAAAGGCGTTATAAAATTTCTTCGAGGACAGCAGCACATTGGTATTGCCTCTGGTGCTGCAAACGTCTATAGGCGACGGTGACCACCATGGCAGGGTGGGCCGCCTGCCTGTCTGCTGAACTCTAGCTATAAAAAAAGTAGGACTGAAGAATTACGCGCAGAAAATAGTGTAGAAGAAATTGACGTATGCGACTCAAATGAGCCTTCGATCATCTGGGAAATCAGATGCTGCGAAAGTTGTCCGTGATGTGGGATCGGGGAGCCCATCTACAGTTAAGACGTACAAGGAATCCATAAAAACGATTTAAGAAACTTCTTTATCTACCGATGCTGCTCTATCAATCATAGTGGAACTAAACTTATCGAAACCACAATATGAGGGGCTTCGTAATATAAGCAAAGAGAACAGCTGTGATTTATTTCCACCGTATAGATTGGGTAGATTCAACCAAACTTAAATTTATACACGAGTAACTATACCAGGAATAATCTATTCCGTGATTTTAATCTCGAGTAAATCCATAGTCGTTTCTCCACGTAATCGATAGTATACTTGCGCTAGGTATAACAATACGCCCCTCAGGGGCGCTCCTCTGTCCGAGGAGTGCACGGGTGTGCGTACCCGAGGTGCCCGAGCATTCGTTGCCTCACTCCCCTTCCCGTCCGAGGCGACGGAGTCCTACCTTTCTTCCCATCTACCTCCCACATCCTCTCCCCAACTCCCTCATCTTGGGTCGGGTCGGCTGTGTGTCGGTGTGGCTGGGGGTGTATGATGTCGCTCCATGCCCTGGATTGGCGTTCGACACTCACGGCCGTTCTCGCACTGCAACCACTTCCGACCGAAGATGTTATGCATTGCTCTAGACTTTGTGGTTGGGTCTGGGGTGGCGTGTCACAGCCACCTGCGTTACGGCCTAAGCAGCGGAGCCGTACGTCGGGATGATGGGATCCTGCGAGGCTGAGCCGGTGTAGATGGTCAACCTGTCATCGGCAACACGCCCGTTTGGCCCGGATTTCTGACCAGACGGCTGCCTTGTAGCTTAGCCAACTGCAGGGAAATGGTCATGGGTGGTAGTGTCAAACACACCCGGCTAGGGAAGGTCGTCAGGTAAGAGGTCATGGTGATGGGGCAAGAGTTTCGTGGCCTAACCATCTGCGTCTCTCATGCCTCGGATACCGCACCCACCGCCTCCGACTACCCCTATATCCCGTTGGTAGCCCTGGCGGCCCTCGCGTTGAGCTCTGCTCCGCCTGGGTTGTCCCCACTTGCGGACTCCATGGAGGGTGGGGAGCCAATGGGATGAAACCTATTACTCTATGATATGGATTATTCGGTTAAACTCAATTTTAATAATAAGCAAGGAAGTAGCAGACAGGAGGAAGAAGATAGAGAGGAAGATTGTAGTGGAAAGAGCAGACCACTAAGGAGGAGGTCTCTCAGAACAAGGAGGAGAGAGGTGGATAAGGAGTCGGACTCCTCCATCTAGTGTGCTGATCTTCCTCCGATCTCCGCCAGAAGGATGTCCCACGAAGATGGGACCGAGGAGATCAGGATCAGCAACGAGACGGGGGACAAGAGGTTCAAGGTGAAGGATGGGGCCGAGACTGCTGCGAGAGCGGTGGTTTCAGACCCCGATACAAGGTCAACAAGTACCCTCAGAGCGCGTAGGGGCAAAGGGGGGAAAGTCGTTATTTCCAGGCGTTCCAGCGCCGCCCCCGGCCCTGACAGTGAGTCGGACTTCAATGTCGGGGAATCTGTGGAAATTATGGGGGAGCGGATACTGGAGCGCATATATAACAAGTCGGGAAGTTTTTATGTGCCCACAGCAGACGTAGAATTTGAGTCGACTGAGGAGACCCCAGAAAATCTGGAGTTCATGGACCTCGTTCGGCTCAGGGCCGCTGCGGGCCATAAAGTATCCCAAATTCAGCCTGTTGCCACTCGATCGGGCAACCTGAAAGGTACCTTCATCAGACAGCTGAAGGCGTCGGCCGCCAGGATCACAGACATCGTGGAGATCCTGGCGGAAAAATCAGAAAGCGGAGAAAACCGTCGTCTCCGCATTGATAACGACCGCCTCAGACGCGAGCTCGCGGCTGTTAAGGGCGAGCTCAAGGCGCAGAGGCAGGCCTACGCGAAGGCGACGTCTTCCAGACCATCAGCACTTCGCTGGTGGTGGACCGAATTGAGTCGTGCGGTCTGAGGGTCTCCGTAGAAAAGACGGAAGCCCTCTTTTTGCATGGACGACGCAGAAGAAGACCACCCCGAGAAGCACGCATCGTGCTCCGGGGCGCAGCGGTCGAAGTGAAGGCCCAGATGAAATACCTGGGGCTCACACTAGACCCTAGGTGGAGCTTCGGGCCACATCTTGCCCAATTGTGCCCGAGGTTGGTCTCGGCCGCTGCCGCCCTGGGCAGACTCCTGCCCAATGTGGGGGGGCCGGGCACAGCCGTGAGAAGATTGTACACTGGCGTCGTGCGGAGTATGGCAATGTATGGTGCGCCTGTCTGGGCAGACCACCTCACGTCTCATAGCAGGGCCCTCTTGAGAAGATTTTAAAGGGTCATAGACGTGAGGGCCATTCGGACGTACCGTACAGTGTCCTGGCGGGCGGCTGCACTCCTGGCAGCCGACCCACCCTGGGAGCTGCAGGCGGTTGTCCTCTCAGAGACGTACCGCCTGCGCCACGACGCCAGGGAGAGGGGACTCCGGCTGTGCCCGGAAGAGTCGCGACGGGTCAGGGATCTCGCCCAGGAGGCCTTGACCCAGTCTTGGTTAAGGATCCTGGGGCCTCCCGAGCCGGGCCGGGTTACTGTTGAGGCAATTCGCCTCTACTTGTCGGAATGGGTCTCGCGATCAAGCGGGACCCTGACATACAGACTGGTGCAGGTGCTGACCGGCCATGGCTGTTTCGGCAAGTACCTGCGCCAGATTGCGGGGCGGGAGCCGAACCCGGCCTGTTGGGAATGCGGCGCGCCAGTAGACACCGTAGAACATACGGTGTCCGAGTGCGCCGCTTGGGGGCCCCAGCGGTTTAATTTGCAGGGTGTGGTGGGAGGTGACCTCTCGCTGCGGGCAATCGTAGGTCAAATGACCTTTTAGGGCACTTATATCTGTAATGAGATTTTATTTAACATGTTATTATTTTGTGCTCTAAATAAACATTTTTTCTTTCTTTCAAATGCTCCGCAGCGAGAGGAACTGGAACGCGGTGGTCTCCTTCGCTGAAAGTGTGATGCGGCAGAAGGAGGCCATCGAGTGTGCGAGGGAGGAGGACGCGGCGGCTCCGCCGATTCGTCGGCGTAGGACGAATCGGGGAAGGAGACGCTATGCGCACCTCATCCCACCCTGAGAAGGGGTTGCCGGTCGCTCTCTTGTAAGAGCGGCCAGCCGGGAGTTCTGGGGGAAGCTCCCGGCGAAGGCAATGAGACGGAGGGTGCCCTACCCCGACTGGTCACTCTGTGTCTGGTCACCGGCAGGTCTAGTGTGACCGCCGACAGCGGGAACTGTCACTCGGGGTACCCTCATTGGAGACGTCTGGCTGGGGGCCTAGCAGAGTAATGCCAAAAGGCGATCCTGCCAAGCCCCCTCTAAGGCCAAGAGTGACGACCGGGATTTTTAGTGGGTAGGACCGGCGGCCTTGGCCCCCGGTCCGCCCGAGGGGAATAGGCAGCCCCCTCGGGAGGTAATCCCACATACCCCACCGGCCTTCCCCCGGAGGCCGGTTTAAACTGTAACAGTTTTCCTCGGTATAAAAAAAAAAAAGGTATAACAATACGCGAATAGCAGAGTGAATGGTGAACGAAAATAAAACCCGGTAAATAAATGTTGTTCTACAACGGGATAGTGTAAGACCATACATCATGTCAACTCGATGTTGCCGTATTATAGTGTGAAAAAGTAGCTGTAGTGTAAGCTAGCTAGCTGTCAAACGTGTTAATTTTATTTGTTGTTTGAGGGAATTATCAAGTTTTGTCGTGTGGTTTTCGTCTTTTTTCGTTAGCAAGTGAAAATGAGTGAGGATAAGTGTAAACGCAGTCCTAATTGACTGTCGTCTGAAAAGGAACTTCTGTTGAGCCTAGTTGAATTTCATTTTAATATTATAGAAAATAAAAAACTGATGGAGTGACTATAAAATCAAAATTAACTCAGTGGAAAATTATTGGAGACCAGTACAATAGTCGAACAAGCCACTGCTTTCGCACAGCAAAAACCTAAAAGCCCAGTGGGAGAGTATGAAAAAGGTAGCTAGAAAAGATGCAGCAAATAATAGGAGACATATAATTCAAACAGGTTAGTATAATATTATAGGTACCTATTATCCAAAAATATGTGTAAAATAGTAGGTAACTTACATGCTAAATGCGTGTCAATGGTTTGTTGTATTGTTGTTAATGTGCTACGGAAACACCACATGACATAGTGTTTATGGAAATAAAGTTTCCCAAGAGAGATTTCATCAGCTGATGATGAAAGCTCTCTCAAATTGAAAGATATCTGATGTTAACTTTTAAGAATTAACATTTTTTTTTCATTTCAGGAGGTGGATCCCCTATACCTCATAAAAAGGAAGATCCCTTTCTTCAGCGGATCTTATATCTAATATCCACCAGTGCTGTTGGGTTATTTAACCCTTATGATAGTGATTCTATTATTCCTGCAGTGCAAGATCAAACTGCAATACCTTCTGTAAAGACCGAGGATTTCCCAGAACCACCCCAGCACAATATAAAGGTTAGCATAACCTTTTTTGCAGTAGGTCATCTTAGTATACAGTTGTCATCATAGTATACAGGTAGGTACATTACACAAACGAAGTACAAGTAATCCCAGGCTTCTTCTTTTATATCCATCATCATGTTGACAATGATTGTGCCAGCAGGTATTAAGGTATCAAAGAAAAAACAGAAGCTTTTACTTTTATTTTCAGCATTATTACATATTTATTAGTAAAATTGTAAACAATAATGTGCTATTTACTGCTGCCAGGCTAAGTTATTAATCATTAATTTATTTTTGCAGATATCATGATTTATATTTTCAGATGACCAGATAAGTGAAACAACAGTACAACATAATAATAAAAATTTTGTGACAAAGGTAATTGATATCTATCTACATAAACTGTTTTAATAAAATATAGTCTACTTTTAAAATATTTGTTAAAAATCATTATGAACATGAATATTATTTAAACTATTTATTAATTTTAATATTGTTGTACACCAATACCTCGCTTTGCGTCGGGGTTACGTTCCAAAAAACACGACGCAAATTGAAACGACGCAAAGTGAAAATAGATTTTCTATAGCAAACCATTTAATGATCGAAGATAGGTTCCAGGCTTACGAAAATACTACCTTTTAAAAATAAAATTGAACAAAGTAAAATTTTTCAAACAAAAATAATATACAAAAAAAAAACGTATTCAATTAAACAAAATAAACTACATATTCATTTAATTTATGAAAATTAAAATTAGTCACTGTCTGATGAGTCCATAGTGGCTCTTGTCGTAAGTCGGCTTTCTTTCACAAAAAATTGGTCCAATGTTTGTTGAACAGCTTTTTTTTTTTCAACATAAGATAAGATAAACAGACACTTTTAAACTCCTTCCGCTGTCAGGATGGTTTTTAAAAGAAATCTCCATAGCTTCGTCAATCAAACACATCGCTTTAGAAATTTGTTTTTAGGTTAAATTTTGTTCTTTGGAGATTTCTATTCTTCTGAATTACCATTTTACTTAATGGTATTCTCTGCGCAACTTGATTTTCTATCCAAATAGAAAGCAAGGACTCCATTTTGATCATCAAAGCACTCCTTGTACGCGTCTTCATTTTAGCATCTAGTGATGTTGCAAATTTTGCAGCCTCTCTTATTTTATCCCCATCTCGATGTCTAATAGTTCTGACAGTTGTTGCAGCCAAACCAACAGCCTTTGCTATCTTCACAGCCTTTTCTCCCTTATCAAATCGTCGCAGAATATCTAATTTTGTCTCCAAGCTGATAGTTTTTTTTTTGTATTTTTGGCAAATCTACCAGCAGCGCCCTTTTTCCTCATATTTGGGTAAAAAAAAATTACAAATTTATGTAAAAAAGAATATAACTCTACTAATAAATAAATTGGGGAAATAATTATCTTTTCTGTAACCAAAAACACCACGTAAAACTTTATATAAGTAAAATTATTATTCTCTTTTTAAAAAATCACAACACACTACATTACCTCACACTACGTAATTAAACTGAACTCTAAAATAAGCAAAACAAAGTGAAAATAAAATTGTATTAAATTTGCGTTGATTTTTAGTTAGAAAGGGAATCCCGAAATTTTGATGGCATGGCGCAATTAAAAACAAAGGTGTTGCCATATTTTAGGAAAAAAAAATTAAAGACTCGAGTCCAAAACAACGCAACTTCGAAAATCTAACGACGCACAGTGAAAATCAGTAAAAATTAAGCAGCGACGCAATTTCGAAAAAAACGCAAAACGAAACGACGCAAAGCGAGGTATTGGTGTAATAGGATTGGGGAGATTACACCGCAATTGTTGAGGACTCCGGTGTCACAGGCACTTGAGTGCCTGAATTTTGAAATTGATGGTGCAGTGGAAAAAAATAATCCTGTGACTGACAATATAGCGAACATTATTAAGAAGCAGAAACCAAATCGCGAGACCTGGATTTCTAGGAGGAGGCCAATCCATACAAAAATACGTCTTCTTCTTTAGAACTGTTGCATAAAAAGAAGATAGAAGCCATAGAGCTACAAAAAAACTTGCGGTGGAGGAAATGGAGAGAACAAAGGTTTTACATGACCTTGATACTCAAATTAAAAAACAAATACTAAGACAAGAAAAAATCAAAACAAATTTGTTACTGATCAAGCGAAGAAGATGCTAGCTTGCAGAAAAAGTACAAAATGAATTCTCAAAATAAATATTTTAAAATATTTACAATTTTTATTTCTGTAAGCAAAAGTAGATTCTGTAAGTAAAAGTAAGTGAATATCACTTGAGACAAAGTTACCTTCTTCTCCTCAGGGGCGCTCCTCTGTCCGAGGAGTGCACGGGTGTGCGTACCCGAGGTGCCCGAGCATCCGTCGCCTCACTCTCCTCTCCGTCCGAGGCGACAGAGTCCTACCTTTCTTCCCGTCTACCTCCTACATCCTTTCCAACTTCGCTCTCTGTTCGTGGCGCGGTCCCCGGAGAGATGGTGGCGGGTGCTGGTTGGGGTCCAGGGTTCTGCCCCGAGCCCTGATTTGGTAGTCGTAACCGTGCCTATTTCGACTGCGCCTGCACAGAGAGTGTTCCCGGGGCGGGAATCGCATCCTCGCTGTCAGTTGGTCTTGCTGGGGCGGCTACGACATTGGGCGACTCCCTGGTTTTTCTGGAGTGTCGCCTGGTAGTCGTACCCACGCCTGACCAGCACGCGACGGGAGTGCGAGTCCCGTCCGGAATTGGTCGCCGACCTGTCGCTCCCGGCCCTGGTTCTGTCCATAGTCGGGGGCGATACTGGCTGGACGGCCGTGCGAGGCAGTAATGTCCGCAAAGGAGGCGGCGGGGCGGGAGCGGGAGTCAACTCCCGCCAACGCAGGCCACGTCGTCGGCGCCGGAGGGCAAGCAACGACCTCCGGCCGCCGTAGAAAGCGGCCGCGGGCGGCCCCTCGGGGGAGGATCCGCCGCCCGCACTATTGCCGCGAGGGAGAGGGCCGCGTGCTGTTCTGCGGCCCCCCTCAACTCCTTGAGTCAACAGAGAAGAGCGTCGGGGGGACGAAACCCTGACCCCCTGGCGCCAACACTTTAGAAGAAGCCCGCCTTGAGAATGGGCGGGCCGGCGCCGGCCCGGGCCACGAGATCGGCAGGCCACATTTCCGTAGGCCCGGGCGTAGGCGATAGGAGAACAGCGGGGTTTTTTAGTGGGTAGTCGGATGGCCAAACATCTTTCCCGGAGTCCCACATACCCCTCGGTCCCCCCGGGCCGGGGGAACCCGTCAAGAGAGGGTTTTTCCCCGAGACCAAAAAAAAAAGTTACCTTCTTTTTCTTGAAGTTCAAGCAGATTCATAAGTGCAGTTCTACCTTAGAAAGACAGGCAGTTACTTTCGCATTTATGATAGACGTGTGATTATGTAGCGGTGTAGAGTAGAAATATGATGTGTTGTCATGTCTCCTTGTTCCGCAACAGATTTTGTATGTCGTAGCGACTTCCAACTATTTATAAAAGTGGTTTATTGTGCACTGACTTTTCGATGGATGTTTTTACTTAAACTACATTTGCCTTTGAACGCCGGCGATTTTAGGTATCCCCTAATTACGTACCTGTTGGACGTACTGGAGATTCCTAATAATTGACCTTCCGTTGCGTCAGCACCGGAAATCATTACTATGGCTGATATTCCAGAAATCTCTACCGTTGGATCGAGGGAGGAGTCTTCGTCAAGCGGAGCTAAGAAACCTTGCAAGAATTCTACAAATAGGAAATTTGAAAAGTTTAGAACAAAGAAGAACCAAGAGTTTCAAGCCAAGCTTCATTGTTGAAGCGTCTCCATGTCAAGGATCCCACCAGCGTTTCAACCATCAAGTTACGCTCATGCGTAGCACCTGCCTGCGTCCCCATTAACTTTAGAGCGCTACCACGCTTTGTTAACCAATTGTGGCAGCGAATGAAGTCTATTGGAACCAGACCCTTTAGCAATCTAACTACCAACGCAAATTATGCAGTATTTCTTAGTGATTATGACTCTAGCTGAAGTTGCAGAAGCAAAAGTTGCATATTCACAGATGAAGTGCACTAATCCACCCGTCATTACATTAGAAACGGGCTTCTATTATACTAAGATGGAGTTGCGAGTACTATCATCTCTCGCACAACTACTCCCATATCCAGTTGTAATTTACCTAGAAGCAATAGGAAACTCCACTGTTGACAAGCAACCTGTGGTCCCTTATCTACCACGGATTCAACCAGCAGCATCATCTGGATGCATTACTTATGCACCCTCACACATTAGAGAAGTACTACGCGCCTTAGCGCGCCCAGTAGCAGCGGATGATGCAAACGTGGTCGCAGCATGTGCAATTGATGATTTACCAAACATCGAATGGGAAGAGGTCCAAATTCCCCAGCGTCAAGGGGAAGCTGTCGTTCCCCTTGACGCTGGGGAAGTCAATGGCTTTCGCGCACATCCTAACTCAGTACCTCCTCCTCCTCGCGTCGGTTTCCTCAGTGCTGAGGGTCGTGATCATCTCGACGGAGTACTTTGGTGTGTATTATTTGCCGCTATCTGCCCCTATCGGAAGCAGAGTGTAAAGCGTCGTAGACAGTAGTTGCAAGGGCAGTGCGAATCTGATCGGTCCATCGCATGGGGCTCTTTCCTCTTGGTCTTCTTCCCTCCACCTTCCCTGTTACCATCAGTCTCTCCAGGTTGTCTTCATCCCTTCTGGCGATGTGGCCGAAGTATTCTAGGACCCTACGCAAGCAGATGGTAGAGAGCCTAGTCACAATGCCCAGCCGTTTCAGGATCGACACATTAGTTCGGTGTGCCGTCCAGGGTATGCCCAACATCCTTCTCCAGCACCACATTTCGAAGGCATCGATGCGTTTTCGGTCAGCTTTCTTTAAGGTCCATGTTTCAGCGCCATAAATGAAAATGGAGAACACCAGTGATCGCACAAGATTGGTCTTGGTTTTTATGCTGATGGTTCTACTCTTCCATAATTTCTCTAATTGTGACATGGCGCCTTTTGCCATGCCGATCTTACGACGAATCTCTCCCTCGCAAGAACCATCGTTGCAGATTTCGGAGCCCAGGTATTTGAATTTGTTGACCATTTCTAATTGCAGTGTTCCGGTAAGCTCCAACCTGCCAGACCGATCCACAATCATAACCTTAGTTTTAGACCTGTTTATAGCGAGACCCAGCTCAGCGCTGACACTCTCCATCCTGCTAAGCAGTTCATGCATTTCAGCCTCGTTCGCTGCCAACAGAGTACAGTTTTGGGATAATCGGATCCCGTCGCCAGCTGAATGTACAACGTTTCGGCAGATTATCTCAGCGATAGACTCGAAGAAAGAAGAGTTCAATAATGAAGTTTAAAAAATAGCAGTATTTAGAGCAATATAATTAAGAAAAATAAACAATTAGTCCCCAATGTTTCTGATTCACTACCGTCAACGAGCTCTGCTGCTGACGTAATGGAATTTACTGAAAGATGCTGTTAAAAAATCTGACTCTTCAAAAGACGATGTATATGTTTCTATTCCTCCATCTCCAAAACGTCTAAAGTCTATTATGTCAAGTTTTGAAGAAAATTACCCATTTTCAGAAAGAGCTGATAAAACATTAAGAATAAATAATGCCCTATGTACAAGCAACTAGCAAGCACGTACATTTGCCGAATCAGCAATATGTTTTGACCTAATTATTCACTTTAATCGTGGAGATCTTTGGGGGAGGCCTTTGTCCAGCAGTGGGCGTCTTCCGGCTGAAATGATGATGATGATTCACTTTAATTTTAGTTCGTCATCGGTCATCAAGTAAACCGCAAGTTCTCACCTTACTTTCTATTTTGACGACCTCGGTGGTGTAACGGATAACGCACTTCGGTACGCTTGCAGAGGTCACCGGTTCGATTCCCGTCTCGCGTCTGGGTGTTTATGTATAATATGTATTTATTAACAAAAAAAAGTATATAAGTAGTATATCAGTTGTCTAGTACCCATAACACAAGTGCTATGCTACTTAGTTTGGGACTAGATGGCGCTGTGTGAATTGTCACAAAATGTTAAAATGTGTAAATGTATTCACCCATTAATTACGTTTTATATCAGTTTTGCAATATAGTATATATTTTATTAGGAAATCTCAATGTCCTTCTTATCAGTCCTAAATAGAATGGAGATATCCCGTACATTGGTCCTTCTAGCTTTTAGGGATAGCGGGATTTTTATACGTTCACGTGTCGGGTCGGTCGTGTTGGACTCTAACCTACAACAAGTGGGCGCGGTAGGCTAGCCTTATTAAGACCAGCATAGTGTACGTGTAATTTAACTGTATTTCGCACTAACTGTGACTCTGTTACTGTGTTATCAAGTGATTTAGTGACATATCAGACTACAATCTACATCAAGAGTACAGTGCGCCCTCCCGAAGCATCAAGCTGTACTTAAACAGCAGTTACAATGTCTTCAACAAGATATCCAGCAGCATACATGCAGATAGCAAACCAGCAGCTGGTAGCTACGGCGATAGAAAACCTGTACACCAACTTCAAGAAGGATGGTCCAAGTAGGAAATCTACCGAGTACATAAAGAAAAAGTTGGACATACTAGACCGTTATTAGTTCGAGTATGAATCCAATTTTACGAAATTATCATCTCTGGATTTAGAACCATAAATGCGACACTATATCAACAAGGCTATGAAAAGAGTGAAAGAGAGATATGCTAACGTAATGTCTCACATTCAAGCTTGTGAGATAACAACAGATGATAGCCCGAAATCTCCGGTTATAAAGCCTCCAACGTTTGGTACCGGAAGCGAGTGGTCAAGATGATCCACATGAATGCGGGCTGCATTCGGGTGGCAGCAAGGCCGTGTATACATCGAGTGCTACACTTCGATCAACAATAGTAACTATTGTTGATCGAAGGTGCTACAGCAAGTAAAACCGAGGAGGTGTTGAGAAAACAGAGTAGTAATTTTAAAGCCTTACATCGTACCGTAGTAGGTATGGTCTTGTGTACTGACTCAGTCAGTGAGAAGTGGGAGTTTCAAGACCTGCTTCAAACCCTGCAGTCCCGCTGGAAGGCCATTGACTCTCTACACTGGAACCTGGACAGTCAGATGGACGGTCCAAACCCAGAGTATGAAAGTACATTCGCTTCATATGAAAATAAGTACCAGGCTGCCAAGAAAGCCATTAACAAGAAAATGTGGTCTACCCCTTTTTAAGGTAGTGGCAGTATACGTGCCACCAATGAATTACTTTTTTACTCGTGTCTGTATTGTGGCCGTGACCGTTTATTTTTACTGTTAATAACACTAGTATTTTTTACGTCAAATTCAAGTGTAATGTTGACGTATAGATGAAAGCTGTCAAACTCATGTCAATCATTATTGCGTGAAAGTAGTGTTTTATCAGATAAAATTTTCATCTAGTTGAATCTTATAAGATTTTAGATAAAATTGTAAGATTTCTTTATTTTTATCATTATTTGTGTTTATTGTTCTTATTTTGTGTGTAATTGGCTCTAAATGTATTGCAGCTTACATTTTTGTGGCAGCTAGCTACAGCTGCAAGTCAGCACAAATTGTAATACGCGTTTATTCGCTGCACTTTCGCCAGTCGCCTTCCGTCCGTTCCCGGAGTTGGTTCTCGGTTCACACAACGTTCCGTATAGTTGTGTTACGATAATTAAAGAAGCGTTTGACACTGAAGAAATAAATATATTTTATTTATCTCTATCTGCCCGACACGTTTACTGAATTGGAGTCAGGGACATACATAAGGGTAACACGTCTAAATACCTAAAAAAAATTGAATTTTTATTGGTGGCAATATAGATTGCCACTGCACTGCCCACTACTATTTTGCTATGGTGGCAGTATAAATGCCATTGCCTGTTTGCATTCTAGGAACTAGGAGCTGAAACGAATGTTTGGACTTCCTGATGACCCCGATAACTCGGTAGATGAGTACGAAGGTGAAGATGACGTAGAAACCTGTTTAGATGTACGTTCGGCATTGGAGGATTTCAATATTTTTCAAAATCGAAAAAGTCCATCGCCTGGACCATCAAAACGTAGCCCTGTGAGCTTGTTGCCTTTACGTGAAATAACTGAAAATATAGACCTTAAGATAGTAGGACCATACAATGAACAGAGTGTCGAAGAAGTATTGCGATCAGTCCGATTTTCACGAGTACAATCTCGAGCTATTTTGGAATCTTCTTCAGAATCTTCCTCAGATGACGAAACTGATAATGACTGGAAAAAGTAGTATGTGGTCGGATAGGCCAAATGCAGATGAATACGATGAAGCTACCTTGAAACCTGAAGTTTTCTTTCCAAGCAGGACCTCTCCAATTGCTTATTTTTCGAGATATTTTTCGGCAGAAGTAATTGATTACATAGTTGAGCAAACTAATCTATATGCCTCCCAGAAAGCGGCTTTACATTGGGAACCAGTTAGAAAGACTGATATTGAAGCATTTTTGGGAATCATAATTCTGATGGGTATTCACGTTTTACCATCCATAGATCTGTATTGCTTTAGTGATCCATTTTTTAGAGTCAACAAAATCGCTGAAGTAATGACATGTAAAAGACTAAAAAAATTTTTAGAGAACCTTCACTTGAATGATAATTCCAAGACCAAATAAACCAAAGGTGGTCGCCATACGGGCTTGAGGCCCTACCACGTAGCCAGGGTGGGTTGTTTTGTCGCCTTTTACAACAGGCCATAGAGGTTAGTATTCTTTCTCCGCCCCTGCACGGATAAAGATTGACGATAAAGTTCCAGCGCATGTAACATTCATAATTTTTTTGCTTCGTATCCCTTGATGCAATACCTTTATGACAATGGTGTTCATTCTACAGCCACTGTCAATATAAATAGAGCTGATTTACCGAAATTAGTAAAGGCACACAAGAAAAATAGCAAAGTAAAGCTTGATAGAGGAAATTACAAATGGAGAATGAAGAAAGATGTTGGATTCATGATTTGGAAAGATACGAGAAACGTAACATTGTTGAGTACAGCTTTCCACCCCAAGGATAAGACCTTTTGTCAACGAACGATGAAAGATGGCACAAAAAAGAATTTCCCATGCCCTTTGGCAATCACAGAGTATACAAAAAAAATGGGAGGGGTTGACAGGTTCGATCAGAAGAGAAGCACGTATGAGGTTGGACGAAGGAATAGGCGTTTGTGGTGCAGGATTTTTTATTTCCTGATCGATTTGGCTATTACGGACGCTTTCATACTGCCCTTTGTTTCACCAAGAAATCATGTATCAATGACGAATCTACAATTTTCCATCGCAATCGCTAGATCCCTCATAGGAAACTACACGTCAAAAAGAAGGAGCCTATCAAGTGAACCAAATTTCAT
Source organism: Malacosoma neustria (assembly GCA_963693495.1). Lineage (NCBI taxonomy): Eukaryota > Metazoa > Arthropoda > Insecta > Lepidoptera > Lasiocampidae > Malacosoma > Malacosoma neustria. The sequence goes on from OY856390.1 coordinate 13,996,714, forward strand.
TGCAAAGAAGAAGAAAGTCACTGCCAGTACCAGCTATCAGAAAGTTGTAGGAGTTCAAGACGATATTCGTTTTCAAGATGTTGGAAAACATTTGATAGATAAGACAGATACTTCACGCAGATATCGTTTGTGTAGTACAAAGACAAATAACATAAGAAGTAAGTTTTCATGCACGGCTTGTAAAGTGTTCCTATGTGCCTACCCTTGCTTCATTCAGTATCACACAAAGAACTGAAGACTACATTAGATAAGTAAAATGGAGTATTACATATAAAAAAATAATGACAGGTATCAAATAATACATAGGTATATTACAAATTTTAGGATTATTTTTATTACATTACCGACCTGGTGGTTATCGCGCCACATCCTTTGACTGTCCAACGCAGATTAAACACATGTTTAGTGCACTCGCTTTACAATTACAGGGTTATATGCAATCTCGGAAGGATGAAAGGGTACAGACTACGAGTGCAGCACCGAATTTGGAAGTTTGAAGTATAAGCCACGTTTCCACTAGGCAACATTTGGCGCGCGACGCGTGACGCTCTACATGTACGGCAACGTTGCACAACAGCGTGCGGCAACGTGCGACGTTGCCAGCTGACGCGCAACATGACGCGCGGCTTGTTGTTTGTTTAAGAGAGCATCGTTAATTCGTTAGTTGAGCATCAATTGTTCTCCAGTAGCCAAATATCTGAAAAATAATTAAAATACTTAATACTTACTTGAACAATATAATAATTTCTGGTTTTTGTTTTAGTCAAAACAAAGTCAGAAAAAAAGTCAAACATTCTAGTCCTGAATCTGATCATGATTTGAATCTTAGTGAATTATTTATCAAAAATAACTACATGAGTAAATTTCAAGTCTCCGATTTATACACTTCTTCGTCATTTGATGAAGATCCCGATCAAAAAGATAAAATCACTCCAAAAAAACAAATAATAAGACCTAAAACAAAAGCTCGAGATAATTGTCACTGGATCTTCGGATGATGACGAACCGTTAATTAATCTAATACAGGATAAAGAAAAATCGTTTCATACTTTTTTTCCTACTCCAAACTGCGCTACGATATAGTCTGCACTAAAGCAAAAAGCTATTAATTATAAATGACAAAGAATAGCTAGATTTATTTAAAACTGAAGAAAAAAAGGATGAGTTGAAGCTAACGACGAGTAAGAAAAAATGAGTCTACAAGTAAAAGAGGAGAAAAAAAGACAAACATCAATAAAAAAGATTTTATAATACTGCTGAAAAGAAAAGCACAATAACAAAACAGCAAAAGATTTACTATGGGATTCCAGTCACAATGATTATAAAAATAGAAATAAAAAATACGACGCCACTCGAGAGTTGGCTCAAAGTTTCAGTTGTGACTGTCAACCAGTGCTAAAAGTACAATGCTGAAATCACCTTTGTAATTGAAAAAGTCACTTCCAGTATTATTTGGAGCTTGAATAACAACACGTCTGCCATCCATAGCCCCAATGCAAAGGGAAATCAGTTGCCTCTAGCATGACAAAATATATGAGCGAGATTGACAAGAAAATTCTACAGCTCCATCAGCGGCGGTTGCTCAGCAGCAGCCTGCCGCCCGCTGCATTACAACAAACATCGAACTTCAACCCGTGCCTAGGGCACGGAAGCTACCGGGTGAGAGTGTGGGGAAACGTAAAATGAAAGTTGACAAAGCCTGTACCCCTATAAAGACAAGACAATTTAGATCATAATTTACTTTTACTAACATTAGATAATTATAATAAACATTGTTCACCACTTGTTAGCTTTAGATTCATTTTACTAACAACATACATCTTATTTTTTGGGCCCCGGGAGTATGTTCGGTTCGATACAATCATATATAGAACCGAACACGGAAATCGACGAACAGTCATTAAATCAAAAATTCTTAAACATTTAATTACCCACTGCAACCTTAATTCCAAAGATGGTCAAATTAACTCTCTACCGTCATCCATTTTTCTAAAGTATTAGGCATCTGAAGGAAATGTTAATATTATGTCAGCTAATAGAAGATATCCAGGAACATACAATAAATGAAGATCAAGAATCTCCTGATGAAAGGCCGAAAGGCAGTCGAAAAGTTTAAGGCTCTAAAGAACTCGCTGAAACGTCGTGCTGTTGATGAAGATCCGAGAATTGTCCATGCTTTGTACATTATGGATAAAGTAAAGAAGCAGATGGAAGACAAAAAACATGATGATGATAACGATATTTTTTCTGCAGCTGTCGGCAACGAAATTAAGGAAAATTAAAGATGAACGTAAATTAAAGAAGAACAAAGCAAAGTCGCAGACGTAACAACACGAGTAAGTTACCTAAAATGGAGGTGGGCTGGCCATGTTGCCCGAAAGGAAGAGTCTTGGTCCAAGCGACTCCTTGAGTGTAGACCGTGGGGGAATAAGCGCCCTCAAGGAAGACCACAGATGCGCTGGAAAGACGACATAAAGAGGGTCGCTGGTTCCAACTGGATCCAGAAAGCTCAATGTCGCGCCGAGTGGAAAAAGTTGGAAGAGGCCTACACCAAAATGGTTGAAGGAGGCTAAAAAGAAAAAGAAAGAAAGATGAACATACGAAGATTTTAGTGCAAAAGGATATTGATAATTTATTGTATGACGCTATTATTGGTATTGGGAAATATGCCCAATACTCATATCGCATCATTGTTCTATTAAGGCAAAGATCACACATATTGAGGATGGGAACTCCGCGTGAAATTCGCATAACAAATATGATTACTGAGCAGATTGCACCACGGGAGGTAAGAGACTATATTGAAATTAATGTATTTTTTTAATGCAGTAGGACAGCAGACAGGCTGACGGCCCGCTTAGAATTTAGCAGTTACCGTCGCCTATAGATATTTACAACGCCAGTGGTATCATAAACACGCTGCTGTCCCATAAGGGTACAGGAACGTGGGTCGCTAATGCCGGAACACAACACATGGTTATTATGGCGGCATACTTAAGATCGAAGGTGGTCGCCATCCAGACGGGCTTGAGACCCTACCACGTAGCTAGGGTGGGTTATTTTGTCGCCTTTTACGACAGGCCGACCCCAGCCGCAGAGGTTAGTATTCTTTCTCCACCCCTGCACGCATAGAAATGCACATGTTTAGTGCATTAAATTATTAATTAATGTTAATTAATATTAAATTAATTAATGTTTAGTGCACATGTGTAAAAATATGCCCCTTCAACCTGTTCTATAAACCTGTATCTACCTAAACTAGATTTAGAACAGTCTCCGACTGCCATGTCGGGGGAAAAAAGGAAGGAACACATATAAAAAATAAAAAAAGCCTGTACCTACCCCTGATAAGTTTATCAGACCAAGACCACAGCGCTCACTACCGTGCCAGGGAGGTTGTAAAACTAATTGAATTTTAACTTGTGATTTTATTTTTGGGTGGTGTTTTAATAATTTATTTTTGGCTCTATTTATTTTTTATTTATTTTTTCTCAGTACTTTTTATTTTATGTTATAGTTGCCAAAATTAGCCCACCTCTGTCATAACTGTTGGCGAAGGACAGAGAGAACAGTAACGCGTTTAACAGAAGAACAACAATCTCAGGTTGCTAGGCATTCATAGATTGATATTGTAGAAGATGCTCCTCAGACAACACAAGAAAGTGTAACCACATCCAGTGATATTCGGCTGCCTAATTATACTCGTGCACCAAGTACTCAACGCCAATGTTTTTTCCCTGGCTGTAATGAATCCAATCGACTTTTAGTACCATCATCATTACGAATATGTTTACTCGGTGACTACAGTTATTATGTGCCTGCAGATTGCAGAATCTGTTATCACCATTTAAGAAGCAACCCGTAGGATTTACTTACTCATTCGATTCTTAATCCAATTAATACATTCAGTGCAGAGCAAATGTTTAGGTAATTATGTGTGTACCCTTATGTATGTCTCTGACTCCAATTCAGTAAACGTGTCGGGTAGACGGAGATTAATAAAATATATTTCTTCAGTGTCAAACGTTTCTTTAATACCGTAACACAACTATACGGAACGTTGTGTAAATCGAGAACCAACTCATGGAACGGACGGAAGGCGACTGGCGACAGTGCAGCGAATAAACGCGTATTACAATTTGTAACAAGAGTGGATTATTCAATTCCTAAATACATAATAATTATATATAATTAATTTCAAATTAATTCATCCAATATCGAGGGTATTTTTGCGTAAACAAACCAGATAATTATTACTTCTAATAGAGGGTATTTTAGTGCAAATAAACAGGATAATAATTTCTAATGGAGGGTATCCTAATGTAAAAACAAGTTAATAATTCGATCGTGCACCTTAAAATGTATTTTCCTCCAGTCTTCATCATTAGTTGGGACCTGTAAAAATAAACAAGTAATTAAAAAATAAATAAATAAAAATATGTTGTTTATATAATTAGTAAAATGATTGTTATTTTCTTTTAGGACAGTCAAGAATCAGAAGAACAAACCAATACTGAAAATACCGATGATATTATTGACAACAGGAAAGAGAATATTGATAATGTAAACAATAATGACAATGTTACAAATTCTGATTTGTCAACACAACAATATCCGCAAAAACTACAGCACCATCGGCAAAACTGTCCATCGAAAAGTCTAGTGTACCAGCTTCAAAAAAGAAAAAGATTACCCAGGTAGCAACCTTGGTCAACGAAATTCGGTCGATCAAGAATGATTTAAATACTACACCCACATGTGGTTTAGTGTCACAACAAAATGAGAATGATATTTTTGGAGCATTTGTAGCTAGCCAAATTAAAATATCACCTCTATAGGCTATTATTGCTCGGGACGGAATCAATAGTGTATTATCTCGTTGTCGAATGGCAGATTTAAATTTGAGTAATACAACATTTTCTTACCAAACACCTAGTCACGACGACTCTTCAAACACGACAATCGGTAGTAGTATAGAAATAGTTCAAAATGACACGAATTTTACAACAACCGAATATGACGCACAACAAGCTTCTGCGGATGAATTTGATATGATTACCGCAGCATTCAAAAATGCTTAATGATGCCGATTGGCCTCGTTGTATAAGAATTTTAATTTTGCTTACGTGTTACTTGTCTAATGATGATGCTTGATTTTATAATAAACGTAATACAAACCTCAATGTATTTTTTCAATGCCTTGTAGATTTCAACACAGACTTCTGGTATAAATTTTGATATGGAACATCTTGCAACTCGATAAAAATGACTGAGCCTCCTGTAACTAATGCCGGACGAAAGAAAATCTAGTGTGATCTCCAGTTTTAGTTTTGCTGGTAGCGCCTGTCTCATAATTGTATCAATTCGTTGTATTTTTGGCGTCACAAGACTCAACAGAATATCAAACAAATCAGGCGTCATTCGCAAAATACTCTTATATTCGCCTAAATCTTCGTTGCGAAATTCTTCCAAAAGTAAAGCAGATGATCCACGTTCATCTCTTCTTAAAATCCAGGGTCTTGTCCACACCCGTTTCTGTAATTCTTCTTCTAGTTCGTCTAGTGCGAATTGGCACAGTTTTTGAAGTAACTGTTTCAGTCGAATAGTGTTGTTTTTTTCGCGTGCAGTTCATTTTGGACGTGTGGTCACCTCGGTCACAGCAATAATACTAGCTTAAAATAATATAGCCTCATGTAAACAGAACTAGCATATTCCAAGCCAGGTCAGCTAGCCAAGACAGTTTCAAAGAGAACTAGCTTGCTATCCTAGCTTGAAAAACTAGCCTCGTGTATCCCGGGCATTAGGGCTAACGACCAATATAGAACTCTCTGTGTGCGACCCCACTACCCGGTTGTAATTTTATAATTATCGGTTTATCCAAATATTTTCATTGACAATTGTTATTTATAACATTAGTAATTTTCGTCTTCAATAAACTAGTATTCAAATATATTTGTTTAATTTCTCTCCATATTTGTCGACGACCGTCAGGCCTTCGTAACAACATACTCAGCATTAGGAGTTTCAGCATTAGGAGTTACCCGCCAAGCCATTTCCAAGCGATTGCATGCGTTGGGAATGATTCAAAAACAAGGATTTTGTGTTCCTTATGATTTGAAGCCAAGAGACGTTGAGCGCCGTTTTTTCGTCTGTGAACAACTGCTCTAGCGGCAAAAAAGGAAGGGTTTTCTTCATCGCATCGTTACGGGTGATGAAAAATGGATTCATTACAGCAACCCAAAGAAAAAAAATGCTCCTACATCATCGCCAAAAAACAGCGGGAACTTAGTTGCGCACCTAATAATATTTTATTGGAGTTTTATTTTTTTATTATATTTATTATGCTACTTTAATTAAGGTGGTCTTAAAGTTTAGGCCTGCAGTGTAGATATGTAAAGACATTCTGTGATCGAGATAACATTTCAGCGTCAGGTGGAGACTTGATAGTGGGACGAGATTGGCTGAGAGGATTTATGAAACGTCATAGGAATATCTGCAGACGAAAGGCACAAAATCTAAATCCCGCAAGGGCGCAAAAGTTAAATAAAACAGTTGTTTCTGATTATTTTGCTAAATTAAGTAGTCATGGAAAATAATATTATGAACAAACCGGAACGCATTTTTAATATTGACGAAAAGGGCCAGCTTAATTTGCACAAATCACCAGAAATTTAGGCTGAACGTGGATCCAAGAGAGTATACATTTAGTAGCACCAGAACACGGCGAGAATGTCACAATAGTTTCCTGTGGCAATGCCTTGGGCCATGCTATTCCGCCCATGATTCTCTTTAAAGGCAAACGCATGAATCCAGAATGGGTAGATTCCTTACCAACCAGCTCAATAGCCAAAATGACACGATAAAAATGAATTGCTTATTTACTTTAATTTACATATATACTGTAAAGATGTTGTGCAATTGTTTAGTAGAGGTATTAATTTAATACAAACTGCAAAAATCGATGAAAATATGTTTTTAAAGGTAATTATAAAGAAAAATAAATTGTACTTTATTTTGATACAATGTACTTTTTTTTCTTACCTATAATAACCAATATACGTTAACTGCAAAAAAGGTGGCAACCATAAACTTGAGCCAAAAGATCGCAATTCATCGTTCTTTAAAAGCATGTTGCAGTCCTTGGCTTTGCTTGATGATGACCAAATTTTAGAATTTAATGCTGGAGTTATTAACCTACTGCAAATTATTAGAAGTAGGAGAGTTAGCCGTCAACCTATGACTGGTCAGCTCCATATACGCAAACATTTGGTGCTAGTAACTACCAACCACAAGTTTATTTTAGTAGACAATAGCATACTGACAGTACATCGCCATCATTACAATCTACGAGATGTGACAATTAAGTATTAATGAGAATGATTTTATTACATTCTTCCCCTCTCCATTGATATATTTATCATCGCTCTAGCTTGTTTAGTTCGCCTGCTGTGTTGTGTTGAGTAAACGTGTGTTGGTGGTACTCGTCACGAAAATGGAGATACGAAATTAAGAGCAACGCGTCGCGATAAAATTTTGCGTCAGATTGGGCAAAACAGCTTCGGAAACGTACGCTACAATTGTAAAAGTGCATTGTGATAATGCCGCTTAGTTGTGCCCAGGTGTTTCGATGGCATAAAGAGTTTAAGGAGGGGCGTGAAAGCGATGGTGAAGCAAGTCGAAGGTGAAAACGATGATCATTGCCTTTTTGATAGCTGTGGATCGTCCACAAAGAATTTGTTCCATCGGGGCAAACCGTACATCAAGTCTACTATCGCCAAGTACTCGAAAGATTGCGAAAACAAGTCAACAGGGTGCACCCAGACATCGCTCGTAACTGGATCCTTCATCACGACAACGCGCCGTGCCACACCGCCCTCAGCGTGTCCCAGTATTTGGCCTCTAAAGGTATCGCCGTATTGCAACAGCCGCCTTATTCGCCCGATATGTCGAATTATATTCGATTCCGTTCTATACTTCTCCTCTGTCCTTTTACGTGCCTGTAAAGTTTTCCTTTTAATACTTTAGCCGGAATCATATGAGCTCATTTTTAAGCACTTATGTTGGAAATGAGAAGGATACTCTTTAAGCAAATATAGGCTTATGTATACAACTGAGAACTATATTTGGCGGGTTCTGAAATTAACGACTTCTGCACGTGTCAAAATATTTATGTAAAATTTGTTTGTTTCACCCTGTGACTTTTTTTTGTTCCCTAGAACAAAATCGGTGGTCAAAGGAACCCATTATGAGTTGATTACGGACATCCAGGCGGCCGTGTCGAGGGTACTCGCAGACATCCCCGTCGAAAGGTTTCAGAAATGTTACGAAGCCTGGAAAACGCGCTGGAATCGTTGTATGGCTGCCCAAGGGGACTACTTTGAAGGGGATGGCAGATTTGTAGAATAATTTTTAAATATACGGTTTTTATAGAATCAGTCTCATTACTTAATTATCAAACCTCGTACATACAGTACGTACGTACGTACATACGCTAGATTTATCTTGAGTTTCAATGTTGTAAGCACTAGACGTTTGAGTAAAAATAAAGGTACTTAATCCTTCTTTGCATGATGGTGGAAATTTCCATCATAACATTGAATGCCCAAAAATTATATAAAAGAACAAGTTCACTTTAAGTTGATCGTGTCGGGATACCTATTTAATGTCCATTGCATAAAAAACATACCTGTCAAAAATAAGCAAGTGTCACTATCAGTAAAACGAGCTTGAAGTTGTCATTCCGCTGTTTGTTGTAGTTATAAATGTATGATTTCGTTTTTAAATTTGTTTTATTATATTTTTGTTTCTATTGCTAAAAAAGTGAAAATGAGTGGAAGAAAGGTTTGTAACATGTCGATGGTGGAAAGGCATATTGTATTAACCGCCATTTTAGGCGATATCGAGTTATATATACCGTTGGAATCGGGAGAATGCACTCTTTTGAATGGTCTTGGTTTCAACTGGATCTGACGACTTTTATGGTCGTTAATACACCAGTGATTTTGAAGTTTTCATATTTTTTTGTGCTTTAACTCTATAGTAAATAGTGAATTATGCCATTAAAACACCTCTCAATTAAAATTTTTACCATAAGCTAATTTGCCTTGCTTGATTTTAACTAAATTTAAATGTTAAAACAATTTACCAAATTATAATAGTATCATTTTTGTAATTGATACATTATACCCAGCTTGACTTTACTTCATCAGTATAATTAACAACACATTTTACTCCGATTTTAAATGTTAGTCATTGTGAGTTAATACATTTTACTCTACTCTAAAATGCTATTGTTTCCATGATAATACATCTTACCTATCCAAAATAAGGTAATATTATGCGTTGAGTCGTTTTTCTGTTCTTTCTAGAATCTATTTTAATACAATAAAACAAATTTACTTGTTTATGTTACAAATAAAATCTGCATTTAAACTGACTGTACTAGTTTTATTTTTGGCATTAAACTACTCTACTAATTTTTATCGGATACAAAAATTGGTGGTTAAACCATACAAAATAAAGCAAATTGCGAGTAAATCAGAGGATAGTATTTAAGTACGGACTGATGCGTAGGCGCTTCAGTCACCCCTCTCGTGTCAGTGTGGACGGTTGCGCGCACTTCATACCGTTGTCAAACGTCGTGATTCGCCATTATTTTAAGTATTTTAGGTAAATTATTGTTTAGTTACGTGTTGTTCATTGTTGAATTACATGCTTTGATTTTCCGTCTTTACCATTACAACATTTTAATCAGTGTTACTGTTTTCTTTTATGAAGAACTATAGATTTAAACATAATGAATCGACGGCGCAGCGAAACAATATTAAGGCTGAAATTTATAAAGCGTACTTAGTCTTAGCTTACACTTATCTTACGAGTTAAGTTTGTATTGAAATTTATAGTCCTAAGCTAAGCTTAAGCTGTGCAAATGCTTAGCAAAGTCAAAGTCACCAAAATACTTGACTTACCGAATACTTACCATACATGTTCATACAAATGGCTAGTTCTTTTAATGAAGGAATTTTGGTGCGCTCAAACCAGTTTTTAAATAGTTATGATTTATTTTAAATCTAGAATAAGGAACAAATTGGCTTCTATATGGGCACTGACATTCAGCTAAGTTCGAAAATATCTTTTTGGAGAAAAATGCCTAAACATGAGCAAAATTGTCACTTTCCTGTGGGGCGATTTTACAAAACGCAAGTTTTCTACCGACATAATACGTAAAGTAAGTACATAAATTAAAAAGATTATATCTAATCACAGTAACAATCAATAAAACTTTGCTAAAACGTAAAAATAAGTTACGTGTCTCCTTAATTTTAGTAGATTTTTCATCATAGAATAGGGGACACGAATTGTGTATCACATTCCTGTCAGCTAAAAACATGTGAAGAATACCAATAAATTGAATAATGAGCGCTGTTGCTAGATTTCCGAGACAAAGTACGTAGTAAAATAAAGTCACTGCCGCCTAAAGTTTCTCCGAACAGCTAATCAGACAGTCACCACGAAGATCTCATCGACTGTAGACTCGTTCGGGTCAGTCAACTTCTCACTTGTCTGGTATGTATTTACGTAAACAATGTTTTTTAAATATTATTTATTGTTTTGATTAATATACCTAGTGTAAATATTCCATAAAGTATCAACATGTCATTCAAATACAGCGTTTTTGTGTTTCATGTGAAAAACCTCAAAATTATCACTTTCCTGTGATCCATTTAGACAGGAAAGTGATAAACTTACAGGAAAGTAGAAGTAGTGAAAAAAGTATTATCTATTTGGAGACATTATTAAAAAACAGATAACAGAAAATCTAAAAAATCTTAAGACAAAACCAGAAAAAGAAATTTCAAATAGGTTGATTTTGGGTCCTATTGTGAAAGAAAGAAAAGTGTAAAAAACGAATAATATATGATCACTTATAAAAAAATATGGAATGCCGAGAAACAAAAAAAAAATTAACAAAAATACAGGAGGACGTATATATAATATATCATCATCATTTCAGCCGGAAGACGCCCACTGCTGGACAAAGGCCTCCCCCAAAGATCTCCACGATGATCGGTCCTGCGCTGCCCTCATCCAACCTATCCCGGCGATCTTGACCAGATCATCGGTCCATCTTGTGGGGGGCCTACCAACACTGCGTCTTCCGGTACGCGGTCGCCATTCGAGGACTTTTCTGCCCCAACGGCCATCAGTCCTTCGAGCTATGTGCCCAGCCCACTGCCACTTCAGTTTTGCAATCATCCGGGCTATGTCGGTTACTTTGGTTCTCCTGCGAATCTCCTCATTTCTAATTCGATCTCGCAGGGAAACTCCGAGCATAGCCCTCTCCATTGCTCTCTGAGCGACCATGAGCTTTCTCATAAGGCCCATAGTTAGCGACCACGTCTGCGTTCCGTATGTCATCACTGGCAACACACATTGGTTAAAAACCTTCGTCTTGAGACACTGCGGTATTTGGGACGAAAAGATTTTACGGAGCTTCCCGAACGCTGCCCATCCGAGTTGGATTCGACGAGTGACCTCTTTCGCGAAATTGGACCTGCCTAACTGGATCGTTTGACCCAAGTAGACGTATTCGTCAACAATTTCGAAAGTACAGTTCCCAACTGTTACGGAGGTAGGTGCGACATGGACATTAGACATGATCTTCGTCTTGTCCATGTTCATTTTGAGACCTACTCCTTGGGAAGCTGTATTGAGGCCATCAAGCATATGGCTTAAGTCTTCCATGGTTTCAGCCATGATTACGATATCATCTGCGAATCTAAGGTGAGTGATGTACTCACCGTTAATGTTGATGCCCAGTCCGTTCCAGTCCAGAAGCTTGAAGACATCTTCCAACGCAGCAGTGAACAGCATCGGCGATATGACATCGCCTTGTCTGACTCCCCGCTGCAGTCGGATAGGCTTCGAGTTCTGATCCTGGAGACGGACTGACATGGTGGCGTTTTCATACAAACACTTCAACGCTTTGATGTATCGATAATCAATGTGGCACCTCTGGAGAGACTGAAGCACCGCCCAGGTCTCGATCGAATCAAAGGCTTTCTCATAGTCCACGAACGCCAAGCATAGTGGCTGGTTATACTCCTCCGTCTTCTGTATAACCTGCCGCAGCGTATGTATGTGGTCTATGGTGCTAAAACCTTTTCGGAATCCGGCTTGTTCGGGAGGTTGGAAGTCGTCAAATCTGCGCGCGAGACGATTCGTGATGACCCTTGAAAACAGCTTGTAAACATGGCTCAGAAGTGATATCGGTCTAAAGTTCTTCAAAAGGGTTTTGTCGCCCTTTTTGAAGAACAGCACCACTATACTTCCGTGCCAGGCCTGCGGCGTTTTGCCATCGAGGATGACGGAATTAAATAGCTTCTGGAGGATTTTAAGCACAGGAGTACCACCAGCTCTCAGAAGCTCGGCTGTAATTCCATCATCACCCGGCGCCTTGTTGTTTTTAAGCTGTTTAAGGGCTACACTAATCTCGTACAGACTGACGTCTGGGATATCTACGGTGTAGTGTCGGGTTAATTTAGCTCTTGGGTCTTTAGCATTGTTGTTAACAGGTGCCCGTGTGGTCGTGTATAGCTGTCCGTAGAACTTCTCGACTTCCCTCAAAAGTTCGGGTTTAGACGAAACGACCCTGCCGTCGTCGGTCTTCAGCTTCGTCAGTTGGCTCTGCCCAATAGACAAGTCTCGTGCGAATACTTTAGAGCCCTTGTTACGCTCTATAGCCGCCTTTACACATTCTGTGTTATGGCGGCGGATATCGCGAGTCAAGGACTTGGAGATCTGTCTATTTAGCTGCCTATACTGGGAAGCATCGTCCGGGGACTGAAGGGTCATTTGACGTCTCACATCCATCAATTTGAGAGTAGAATCTGAGATTTTTCCGGTTCTTTTTGAACGGCTGGCCTTGAAGAATTTAGACCTTTAAGAATTTAAATATTTATATATAATATATAAATATTTGTAATTCATTCTTTCTAAATAAAAAATAAATATAAGAATTTGTGTTTAATAATCTCACTTTCCTGGTTATATTTCACTATTCTGGAAGTAAAATAACATTCACATCGTAATATTTTCTAACGGTTTTCAGTCAATGTATAAATTATATATAGTCAAGTATATACACGTCACATATCATGCATTTTTATGCATATTTGAAGTTAATTTTCATTTTCCTGTGCCATATATCACTTGCCTGTCTTAAAAATTATTTAAAAGGCCTATAATTTAATTATTTACCAATATTTTGTCTGACCCACAAAACTTTAGCATTTAAGTAAAAACCTTGACCTGTAGCCACTTTGCATACTAAATTTAAGAAATAAAAGTATGGAACTAAAAACGTCCCGTATTATTCCTTCAGAATAAGAACTAGCCAAATATTACTTGCTCTAAAATTTATTACGTGAAAATTATAATGATTTCAAAAGAGTTTACAAAATAGAGAATGTACAACATACAAATTGAATGATTTATTGCCTGATTTATCGTGGAATTGTCAAATGTCATTGTTGTAGTTGGTGCGTGGTTTCTTTTTAACTTTTGCTTTTGTGTATTTTCTGGATTTGTTTTAAAATAACTGACGACCCCTGCATTCCCACGGATTTTGTACTTGCCTGCCCTTACGTATACTTCGTTCTTGCTTCAACGGACTCAGATTTTGGTTTCGACATGGATAGCGGCGATAAAAAAAAGAAACAAAGGCCGTATTCCGAATACGAACGGCAGCTGCTTATACAGTTAGTACAATCAAAAATTGATGTTGTGGAAAACCGTAGGACCGACGGTACAACCCTAAAAAAGAAAAGCGAGGCCTGGGAGGACATCACAACCCAATATAACAACTCGTGCAACGTGTCTCAAATAGTAAGTCACAACGCAGTTACGATCAATTTCATAATATTTAACAAAATTCTAGACAAATATCAATTAACTTAAATTTCATTTTTATAACAGTTACTTCTTCCTTATCGTTTTTAGGCAAATGCTGCCCAACTGAAGAAAATGTGGCAAAATTTAAAAACAAAAGCAAGAGATGCTAAAACCCTGGATGCTCAACGAAAGTGGACTGGTGGTGGGCCTGCACTTCCTGATATAGGAAAGGAAGAGACACAGGTCCTTTCTGTTATTCCAACTTTATTGCCATCAATCAATGTAGAGATAGACAGTGACATCGGGCAACCGAGTACTTCACAATTGTGTAAGTATTTGGGTACTTTAATTTGATTTGGTTAACTACATAACTATTTTGTGACTTATAAATTAAACTGTCCAGGCAGTGGGTTAATAGTATCTTATATTATCTGTATCAATGAAGCAAAACCATCTCTATAACAAGTCTATCATTTCATCTAAGTTGTGAATATCAACTATGCCCTGTTTCATATACGAGTAGCATTATCAAGACAACTAAAATGTGAGCTATTTCTGCTCTTGATTGACTAACAAAAAAGTGTAATGGCCATTGCACACTCTTTTTGACAAATTTATGTCTAGTTTGAAACTTCTTCAATGATAGCCTTGTCACGAGTATTTAAATATACCTATATACATAGGGTGACTCAAGAAGTTTAATACTAGAATTAATGGACCTGCTATCCAAATAATAAAAGTCAAAGTGTATCAATGAAGGAAGTTAGCTCTAGACCTGTAATATTATATCAGCAACTCATAATTTTGTTACTAATGATATCCTACTTGGTTTAAGGTCAAGATGATGATGATAGCCTATATTGGCAGCCAAAACGCTCTAGAAATATGGATGTCGAAGTTCATGTGGTTGAAGAAGAGGGAGAGAACACAGAGTCTCTTCAGGGGACTTCAACCAAAATTAATAATAATCTGAATAAATTTTTAACCCCACCCTCAAAAGATTCAAAGAGAAGACTGGCAGCTCCGAGAGGATCAAAATCTTTAGAAGATTTAAAGAAAGAGTTTATGAAAAAAGAAATAGATAAAATTAATCAACAAATGAAGCAGGAAGAGGAGAAACACAATCAACAAATGAAGCAGGAAGAGGAGAAACTCAATCAACAAGTGAAGCAGGAAGAGGAGAAACACAATCAACAAATGAAGCAGGAAGAGGAGAAACACAATCAACAAGTGAAACAGGAAGAGGAGAAACACAGAATCGAGCTGGAAATTTTAGTGATTAAGAGGGATATTTTAAAGAAAGAATTAAATAATAAATAAATATTATAATATGATCATTATTTATTACATTATGCCTTTAATTTTTACACATTAAATGTTTCAATAATGGATTGGCGGAATGCTAATCCTGCAACTGATGATGCTCCTGAATTTTGCAGTGGCACTTCATCACTCTGCTGGGTATCTTCATCAGCCAAGTAATTGTCCCTACTTCTTATTCCAATGTTGTGAAGCACAGCACAGGAGACAATTATGTTGCTCACATTTATCAGTTTATTTCTTAAGCCTAATTGCAAGCATGGGAATCTTTTCTTCCAGATTCCAAAAAACCTTTCGATTATGTTTCTTGTTCTTATTTGTATATAATTATAATTATTTTCCGCACGAGTTGTTGGTTGCAACAATGGTGTCAATATAAATGGCATTGATGGGTACCCACTATCACCCACCAACACTCCTTGTAATTGCCCATTAGTAAGGCGTGCATAGACCCGGCTGTTCCTGAAGATCCGACTGTCATGAGAACTTCCAGGCCACCTCGCAACAAGGTCATAAATTTCAAAATCGGGACCTACAATTGCCTGAACATTGACCGAAAAGTATCCTTTTCTATTTCTATACGCTTCTGAGTGAGCAATACCTCTTGGTCTATTTATTTTAATATGAGTGCAATCTATTGCTCCAATTATATTGTTCAGGCCATGTAGGTGGTTGGTTCTACCCAATTCTTCAAATTTACGTTTTACAGTTTGTAGTTGGTTTGGGAAATATATAAATTGTGGTAGAAGTCGACTTAATTCTCTTGAAACCTTGTTTATAATAATGCATGCTGTAGATTGGCTTAAGCCTAATAAATCACCACAAACAGTCTGAAACAGAAAAGAAGTAAAATAATTTAACACAAAGTCAATGTACATTGTACATATTGTATATGAGGCCTGGGCCTATTGTATTAATTTTGATTTGAATAAGATATGGTGTAAATATAACAAATAAATAAAATTGAGGTGTCTGTTTATAATTTCACAGTCGCAGCTTTCTTCATAAGTAAATATGGTTGTCATTAGATAAATACAACTTATTAAATTTTAGCCTGTTTATTACAGCTAAATAACATTATCTACTACATTACACCGTATGAAGTTGGGGCAGATCTTTGATTTACAATACAATAGAAATAAATCAAGGTGTATAAAAGGACAGTAATAAATTTTAACTATGGAAATGTACCTGATAACTTCCAGTAGCATAAAACCTTAGTGCAATCAGTATTTGTATAGCTGGTGGTACTGGCAATCCTCTATTATTACTGTAGCTTAATTTGTCGGCAATCAGTGGCAAAATCACATTTTTTACTGTGTGTTTTGTGAATCGATATCTTCTTTTAAATTGTTCATCACACAAATTGTAAGGATCCTGATTATATTCATGTCGAACATAAACTTTACGCATGCGCGGAAGAACATCCAGAGCAGATGTTCCAATTCTATCGATATTGTCTATTCCAGACAGAAGCCTCTCAATTCTCTCAATGTTTTCCATCGAAATTCAATTGCAATTGATCCAGTTAGGCTAAATCCAGAGGAAAGACGCAGTATCGAAAGTCCGTAAGCACCAGGGTCAATGTATAAAATATTGAAAGTTCGAATGTCCAGGTGGATCAGCCGAAATCCAGATTAAATGCGTCGTGTATCAGAAATCCGTAAGGGTATACCAGAGTCAACGTAAAAAGTATACATACATTTATTTGTAATAAAAAATAACTCTCGAGTAAAACAACAACAGAACAGAATGAAAATGAAATAGACTTGACATTGACATAACATTTGTCAAGTCAAATATTCCGTTCCGTTCTACCTTCTTCACATGTGTAATTTTGTCGTTTTGCAATAATATTAGAATTATATCGATAGCAATTATAATATAAATACAACTATTCGTTGAATTTTATAAGATTACTGATAGAGATTTTTTTTTAAATAATTATTATCCTTATAAATGCTAAGAATTACCAAGAAGATATGATGTGAATAGAAACGTTATGAGACTTTGCCTAAGCTCTTGCTTAACATGCACTCAGTAAATTCTTAGCTCAGAAGGACTATAAATTCGAATCCTGAGATTTCACTAAGCATCATCTCACTAAAGTTTGACGTAAGCGAAGTCTCAGCGAAGTCTAAGTACGCTTTATAAATTTCAGCATAAGAGCTGCATTAACGAAGATTAAAAAGAAAATCGACTTTTCGACTTTTTTTTTTTGGTCTCGGGGAAAAACCTCTCTTGACGGGTTCCCCCGGCCCGGGGGGACCGAGGGATATGTGGGACTCCGGGAAAGATGATTGGCCATCCGACTACCCACTAAAAAACCCCGCTGTTCTCCTATCGCCTACGCCCGGGCCCACGGATATATGGCCTGCCGATCTCGTGGCCCGGGCCGGCGCCGGCCCGCCCTTTGTCTTGAGGCGGGCCCCTTCTAAAGTGTTGGCGCCAGGGGGTCAGGGTTTCGTCCCCCCGGCGCTCTCCTAACAACTCTAGGAGTTGAGGGGGGCCGCGGAACAGCACGCAGCCCTCACCCTCGCGGCAATAGTGCGGGCGGCGGGTCCTCCCCCGAGGGGCCGCCCGCGGCCGCTTTTTACGGCGGCCGGAGGTCGTTACTGGCCCTCCGGCGCCGCCGGCGTGGCCTGCGTTGGCGGGAGGGGAGTACGGATTCGAAATACCAGTCTTAGAACCTAGTATGCCCTTGGGAATCGAATCCAGAGAACCAGCTCTCGAACCTAAAAACATGGAGGAATCTAACAACGGGTTTGAAGAACAAGATACTAATACATCAGAAGCACAGGTATGCATCAAATTTGCAATCTACCGTTGACTATAAACAACGTACTTTTGGAATCCGTACATCCATCTGTGTCCATCCATCCCCTTTACCCATTATTACCAAATATTCGAACTATATTGAACAGCAATTTGTAGACATCGACGTTGAATCTGAATCATTGAGCCGCAACCAAGTACATCTGGAACACAGGTAAGCTGTTTATGAGACTAAAAATAGATCAAAATAGTATAGGATCGCTATACAAAAAACATTCATCATAGTCAGTCTAGTTATTCTCTATCTACTTTCGGTATCTACTTTCGCCGCAAGGTGGACCAAGGATTTCTTTTTGTATAGTTGGTACAAATTAGCTACGTGACTAAGTTCCTAAAGAAAATATAAACGACTTAATCTTTTTAAAGACTTAATCTTTTCTACAATAATGTGATGGAACTGTAGGCAAATTTTTGTTAATGTAGGCAAATTTTAGTTGCCGCCATGCCTTACACGGGACAGCAACACGCATTTTGCGTGCGCGTGTATTTAGAAAACAATCGATCGCTCATTCGTGTTCGTCGGTCATTTCGACTTCATTATGAAATGCACAATATTGGAAAAACCCCTAGTAATGCCACTATCCTCGCGTGGATCCAGGCATTCAACGTTACTGGAAACACACTAGGCGATATTCATCATGGTCGTCCAAGAACAGCAATAACGCCTGGAAACATCGAGTTGGTTGCGAATTCCTTAAGTCGACACCCTCGTGTTAGCATTAGGAAGAGTGAACCGCAATTGGGGCTATCTAGAGCAACTGTCTATGCGCACTCGCTACCTACTTCAACATCAACGTGAAACCTGCCACATGCGGCCAACGTCGCATCGCTTCATCGCCATCTTTCACTTTACCGAATTGCTATATACGAAATCAACCTATGTACCTGCCATTAAAATAAAGTTGAAAGTAAATTTAATAACATTCATTTATCGTACACCGAATGCTTGTCTCCTCTTCCCCGACATAATTGGTCCTTCGGAGCCGGATATTATTCAATCAAGCCGAAAATCAAGACGGATCCGTGTGCAATCGAGAAGGAACAGAGTGATCAGCATTGCAAGAGGTGTATTTCGGTAAGACGGCCACTAGTTTCCTTTCCATCCTCATTGCCTACCTGTGCTAATAGCGTGCTATCTGTAAATTCCAGTGTTCATTGCGTCTACGGGTGGCATTTTGTCGTGGTTACCAACTGCACAGAGCTTAATAAACATCGGTAATCTACAACGAAAACCGTAAGTACTCTGTGTTTTTCTATCATCCACCAAAATGAGCACCGACAAATTAACGATCCCAGAAAAATCCCCTATTCCAGAAAAATCACCCAAAAGTGCAAAAGCCACTGTTCATACCACTAACAACTCACGAGCAGCATTACAAGAGTTGTTTCCCGAAAAATTGATTTCTCAAAGAGGTAACATACACAAAGACAAAGAGTACCCACCACGGAGCCCTGATTTAACCCCACTTGATTTTATCTTGTGGGGTTATCTTAAGTGTTGTCTATGAGAAAAATCCACAAAGTTTGGTGGTTTTACGAAGAACCATTGAAGAGAAGATCAGTTCGATTCCTCAGCAACTTCTTCGAAAAGTCTTCGATAATGTCCGCAAAAGGTTTGAAGAGTGTCGCCAAAGAAACGGTAGTCATTTACCTAATGTAATATTTAAAAAGTAAAATTTCGTTCTTTGTGTACATTTTTGTACCAATAAATAAATAATTACAATAACCATTATTTTATTATTATCGTTCAAAAAAGTTGGATCGATCTGAGACAGCCTGTATATAGATTACAAACACTATTATTAGTGTATTAAACCTGTCGTTTCTGATTGTAAAATATGGTACAAAATGGTGGAAAGATGAAAAACAAAATCAATTTACTATCATTTATTTAGATTTTACTTTCAGATGAATTACCACAAGACGCCATTGGAACAGCGACAGTTGTTTCACACATAGACAAGCTTTTCGACTGTATGAACGGAGATACGCCCGACAGGAAAAGAGAAAAGCAGTACCTTACAAATATGTCGCCAACCAGTTCTCATGTAGGTTTTTTCAAAAAAAATTTACCTTTATTGAAATGAAATTTTTAGGGGCAAGAAGTAGACCCCCATCTAAAGACGGCTGATTGAGGACACTAAATGGGATAGAAAGACTGTACAGTAATTTAAAGACATATAATATTATTACGTTATCTGTGAGAAGACTTAACCAAGATCTACTTAAAAACGGTTTTGGGTGTATAAGAAGTAATTGTGGATGTAATCCAAACTCCACATCATTCCAATTTATTGCGGCATTAAAAACTAGCCTAATAACAAATTTAATTAATAATAATAAAAACAGAAACTGTCTGGATGATAATAACGACATATTAGATAATTTTAAAATATTTCCCACCCAAAAGTCTGATGTAAATTTGGATATTTCATCACCAAATCCAATTCATATTTTATGAGAAAGTACAGAAGAGCTAGGAGATATGCCTAAGTGTTCTGGTGAAATGAAAGCATGTGCTTATGTTTGCGGATTTATTGTGAAAAAGATGGCATTGAATTGTAGTACTCTGTAAAATTATTACACTAGCAGATCAGAACACTGAGGTATGTCATTTGTTTACATCGTTCAAAGAATATGACGATGTTAGATGTAGTTTAAATTACGTTCAGTACAGTTTTTGTAAAATGGTTGAAAAGGCTGCAAATATGGTAAACAATTATCTAAAAGATCACAGTCACACAGAAAAAAATTAAAATGAATTTATATACTTTATTAACTGAAAATTTGGACAAAGATTGGCTAAAGGGGTGTGAAGAACATCACGCAGTCAATATTAAAACAATTATTAAGTGCTATCTGTTTAAAAAGATTTTATAAAATACAAAATTATGAATTTATGGAAGAAGCGTCCAAAAGTGAATGAAAGCGTCGAATCATGGAAGTGAAAAATAAATATATTGAAAAACGATTTGATTTGAGTTATGATGTTGTATGTAAAAGTATAAATCGAATCAATATTCAATCATTTCATTAAATTATAAAAAATGGATTAATATTATTGCAACTTAACTATTAATTGCAGTCCTAGTGGTAAAACAATTGCAGTTAACTTTTTAGATTGTTCTAAGAAACAATCAAACTAACATTAATTAACCCATTTAACTTTACAGATCTTTAACCCGGTGTCATTGAGATTGAGTCAAAATTACCCAGTGTGTTTAAGAATGTAAATATTTTTATACGTGCGTGCGCTACGTTGCTATTCTTCTCAGTAGCTGGAGCCAACCTTGTGTTCTAAACATTTTCGAAAAGAAATCAATGGAGCGGTGACCACGCTGGGAGCTAAACGCGCGTATTTGTCAAAAAAGTAAATATGACCCTATGCTCACAATTATCGTAACATTTTCGCGCCTTATTTTTGTGATTTTTTATTCCTGAATTTTGTTTTTTGGTGTTTATTTAAGTTTTTTCTTGTGTTCTTATGTTCACATCTTTGATATTATTATTTTTTCCTTGCTCGAAGGTAGTTAGAAACATGGATAGAAAGAATCAACAAATTTTATAAATTCTTGAGGAATCTGATTCAGAAGAAGGTTGCTCTGATAATGATGATGTGGAGGAAGAGGATCAGTGTTTGTAGCCAGCCAAGCGATACGGAACAGGAGTGGGGGGTCGGATACTCAATGCGAATTTATTCACCAATCATACACATCCTTATTTATTGCCTAAGTCCTCACATCTTTCAACTCTAATTGTAGACTTTTATCATTTGAAATATTTTCATTGTGGTCCTCGAATCTTACAATCCCTTATCCAGCGAAATTTCTGGATCTTAGAGATCAGGCTATTAATTCGTTCACGGTTATCGAAGTGCATTGTATGTTTTAAAGCAAAACCTGTTCCATGCCAACAGCTTATGGGAAATCTTCCAGCAGACCGAATCCAACCTGGAAGGTGCTTCCAAACCACGGGGATTGAGTTGGGAGGTCCTTTTATTCTAAAAGAAAGTCGCCGTCGTAATGCCCGTACTTACAAAGCATATATATCTCTTCATTTGCCTTCGTGTTAAAGCAGTACACCTGGAAGTCGTTACAGATCTCAGCACTGAAGCCTTGGCCGCTCTAGATAGGTTCGTGTCTCGCCGCGGCTTATGTCAAAGGATTGTCACAGATTGTGGCACGAATTTCGTAGGCGCCGATCGACAACTAAACGAAATCTATAAACTATTACGCCAAAATCACCGGGAAATCACTGACGAACTAAGCTATAGGCATATTTCGTGGAGTTCAACCCCCCTGGTAGTCCACATTTTGGCGGGATATTTGAAAGCGGAATCAAATCCACTAAATATCATCTTAAACGCGTAGTAGGTTCTCAAATCTTAACTCTGGAGCAAATGTTCACCGTTCTTGCTAAGACAGAGGCTATTCTCAACTATCGTCCTCTTTGCGTGCTTTCGATCCTAAAGAGGTAGACGTACTTACTCCCGGTCATTTTCTAGTAGGCGGACCACTCATTGCTTTACCTGAAGTGCCGCTACACGATGAAATTTGCCCTCGAACGCGGTGGAAGATGGTACAAAAGCTGACGCAGTCATTTTAACACATATGGCAGCGCGATTACTTGCACACCCTCCAACAAAGAAA
Source organism: Malacosoma neustria (assembly GCA_963693495.1). NCBI lineage: Eukaryota > Metazoa > Arthropoda > Insecta > Lepidoptera > Lasiocampidae > Malacosoma > Malacosoma neustria. The sequence goes on from OY856390.1 coordinate 14,019,411, forward strand.
TAAATGGTTCCAAGCTCAACCAAATATTAAAATTGGGGACGTAGTAGTGTTGGTTGAACCTAATTCCCCATCTTTGTACTGGAGACTAGCTAGGGTTGAACAACTCCATCCTGGGCCTGATGAAGCTGTACGAGTTGTTACAGTCCGCACTGCGAACGGACACACATTCCGTCGTCCCATTGTAAAGATTTGCCCTTTACCTAATTAAATTCTAACGTAAACAAAGTGAATATCTAATTTTTAAGTTCTTACTAATTCACCATGTCAATATTAAATTTATTCAATCATACTTAATCATACTTTATTAACTTTATTCAATCTTATATTCCGAGCACAGATCAATATGTTCTTTCTGAAATCCTCATGAATTTCAAGTGGGGGGAAATGTTGCGACATTCCACTATATTCGGGTAAAGTATCTCTTTCCTGGTATCATTTCCTCTCCCCCCGTCAATCTCGGCTCTTCAGTGCTATTCAGGTAACTCATTTCGATCAACTCGACGCTGAACCCGGCGTGAGATTTCAAATTGGTATTCTGTAACTAAGTGAATCGCCACTAGCGCCGTTCAAGCGAACGTGGCGTCGAGTGGAAGTTTTTACACGTGACTTTTTGACATAACTACAACCGTAATGACGTTTATTCGTATTCTGGTACAAAATTCCGCGCTCGCTTCGACATCGAACACGACGTTCGCTTCCATTTTATCTGTCAAATAAAAAGTTAGTGTTTTTCCAGTGAAAAGTGACGCGGCTGGTGTAAACAGAAATTCATTATTAATACAATTGTGTTATGAACGTTGAATATTATATAAAATCACTTTGGACGGTAAGTTAAGTTGATTATTGTGCTATTTATCATCTACTGCTTTAAATAATTTTGTTACAGATCGCCCGTTCATTTCTATTGTTGAGTTTGCTCAAAGAGGCTCATGATATTGATATTACTGAAAGCCGTCGTCAAGCTTGGGGTCTTCGACAACTTAGATTGTTAAATCGAGACGAAGATTTCGTTAATATATACAGACTTCCTGAAGAACTTATTGATAACCTAGAAATGGAACTTAGGCCATTTTTAGTTAGAAGCCAACGTCGCAGCTTATCAAATAGAATTAAATTAAGTGTTTTGATCTTAGTTAGAGATGTATACGTACATATCTAAGTAACTAATAGGCTAGGTATTTAATTTGTCATTCGTATTAAACTACATACTAAGTAGCTTCTTGTTTTTCAGATATTATGTACATTGTCGTTTTTGGCTACTGGCAGCTATCAAAAAATTGTGGGCCGAAATGTCAACACATTTATATCGCAGCCCACAGCTTCACGGTGCATACAAGAAGTAGTTCAGGCACTAAATAATCCAATCATTGTAAAAAAATATATTAGATTTCCGCAAAATGCAGCTGAAAGACAAGCTATAATGTCAAGGTAATTAAGAAAGCTGAAGCATAGAAAAATGACAATAAATCTTACATATATTATGTACATCTTATTTATTGCTTTCACAGGTTTTATCAGTAGTTTAAATTCTTCAACCACAGTGAGATAAGAGACCATGTGCATCAACTAAATAACAATGGAGAAGTTTTTTATTCTTACTGGGTTAGTATCTACTTAATAAAATATTATCAGAAATTGACTTACTAAATTAAAAATTCTTAAAATGAATCTTTGTTAACATACCTCTAAAATTGTAGTTTTACAGTCAGATGCAAATAAGTCTTTATAAATTTCTCTCGGGTTTCAGGTGACTCTGGATATGCACAGCGAGCTTATTTGATGACTCCTATAGCTAATGCAAAAGAAGGTAGCCCAGAGAACTACTACAATAAACTACATGCCACCGCACGCAATACAGTGGAACGAACAATTGGTGTATTGAAAGGACACTTCAGATGCCTTTTGGTGCACCGAGTGCTCCATTATCATCCAGATATGGTAGCTAAAATAGTGATAGCATGTAGTGTCCTCCATAATATTTGCAATCGTGCAGGGTTGCCTGCACCCACATTAACAGCTGCTGAGGAACAAGAAGAATGACCTGTCATTAGGACAATTGCGTAGGAGTGAATTAGTAAATAGGCTATGGCGCGCACGCAAACTTACATAGATTTATTTCCTTTCTATTATTATTTTAATGATTTGGTAGTGATAGTATGTTTTGTTATATTTGCCATAACTCCAGTCAATTCACCATCCACTAACTCGTCTACTGAGGATTCCATGACAATTTTGAATAATTATTCATCCAAAGATACCATGTTACACGATGTTGAAGAATCACGGGGTCTGCCTCAATTTGTATCACATGAAATGGATGAATTATTACATGATGAGCAAAATGTTATGCCAAACGAAGCAAATCAAGACCAGTGCATCTGATTTTTTAAAGTAACTTACCTCAAACATACCACCAATCTTTCTTTTGCTGAAATGGTTATCCTCCAATTAGTATCTTGTTTAACTAAGTCATGTTTAATTTTGTTGTTTGTCGCCATCTTGTAACTTGACTGTGCGCTCCTTTGTATTTGGTGTTTTTTCTTGTGACTTGGCTTTGCTTTTGGTCTGTTTCTGTTTTCTATCACGTTGACCTTGGCTATTCTTTTCTGGACTTTGAGGATAGTGATTTGGACTTATTTTCCTGGTTTTCTGTGGTGTAGTACGAACTTTTTTTCAACATGCCGAAGAGAGGACGTACCATTCATAGTCAATCGCGCGAAATGATGGTGAAGTTGCACGAATACTTCGAACGCCAATCACTTAATGGTGGACCTCAGGTAACAGGTATTGACAAGTTCGACGCAGAAGCTATACGAAATCATTTTTATTCGTATTACACAAGAAACGAATACCCTACAGTAAGTAAACTTAAAATATCGCTTCAAGAAGCAGGCTTGCTTACTAGCAGTTCTTGGTCAATTATAACAATTATGAAACAAATTGGTTTAAAATATAAAAAAAAAACTGACAAAAGAAAGATTTTAATGGAGAGACAAGATTTAATATTACAAAGAGTAACATTTTTGAGAGAAATGATCAAAATCACCAAATGGGATAACGTGATATTTATCGACGAGACGTGGTTAAACCCTAACCACACTGTGCCGGTCTTGGACAGACGATTCAAATGCATCCTGCTAGAAAGTGCCAATGGGGAAAGGTGGACGCTTAATAATTTGCCATGCTGGATCAGCCGGGGGAGGTTTCGTAAAAAATGCTTTACTTGCATTTGAGTCGAAGAATAAAAATGAATACCACAAAGAAATGAATGTTGATAAATTTAAAGTGTGGTTTACAACAAGTTTACTTCCGAACCTCCCCGAGCAATGTACAATCATTAAGGACAACTCATCATACTATTCAGTAAAAATTGATAAAGCACCTACTCAGGCGAATAAGAAGGCTGATTTGGTAGCATGATTGCAAAAGAATGGCATTGAAGCCGACATAAAAGTATTGAAATCTGAGTTATTGAAATTGGTAAAAGAAAATAAACCTGTAAACCCCAGCAATGCATTCAGTAATACATCAACTCGATGTCGAGACTCGCTCAGCGGACCGCCGACGGTTCGCATTCGAACTCGCACTCACTTGATTTGGTATTCCGGTACATTGTCGAACTCACAAACGAAGTGAAGTAATCTACGTCACAATATGGCCGACAGCGAGATGTTGCTATGGTGAACCTAGAGCGGCATTTGACGAACCGAAATCACCGGTTTTTTGTTTAGTCCTATTTTTAATTCATAAACGTTAATTAATAACAAAATAACACTACAAAATGTCGTTTCTTTTACTTTGAAGTCAAATTACAACAATTTAATTTCATAAAACCTTTATTTAAATAAATTTCTGAAACGGCTGTATAGATTTCGTGACCATACCAAATCTTATTAGCCGTGTGACCCCGGCCAGTGAAAAGAATAGGGTCACCCCAGGTCATACCAAGGGAGTCGTAAAAGGCGACTGATGGACTACTCCTTTGCCAGCTTGCATGCGGCAAAGGAAGTGCACCTCTCGGTTTTCCTCTAGGGGTTGGGAGGTCAGACGGCAGTCGCTCCCGTAAAAACCAAAACCTAGCCAAACAAAATGGTCGTAACAAGAAAGGGAATTGTCACGGATAGGGCGTCGCCGCAAAACGACGCGCAGGAACTTCGCCCGACTCCTGTGACAAGTGGACTAGGGCTGCCGTGCCGTGGGCGAGCACGGCTAAAGACACTAGCCCCATCCAAAAGGAAACTCCGCTTCGCAACTTGGAATATTGGCACGCTGACTGGACGCGCGAGAGAGTTGGCCGATGTACTCTCCAGGCGGAGGGTGGCCGTGGCGTTCCTGCAGGAGACTCGGTGGAAGGCCAGCAGATCCCGGTTCATTGGGAATGGCTACAAACTGATCTACACGGGTGCACCTGGTGGGGAAAATGGGGTCGCCATAGTGCTCTCGGAGGAGCTCCAGGACGACATTTTAGAGGTGAAGCGCTGTAGCGATCGGCTTATGGTTGTGAGGGTGCTTGTTGGTGGGGTAGTCACCCACTTGATAAGCGCCTACGCGCCACAGGCCGGTTGTAGCGACGCCGACAAGATAGCGTTTTGGAACCTACTCGGAGAAGTGCTTCGTGGGATTCCATTGTCACATGGGATCGTTTTGGGCGGTGATCTAAACGGTCATGTGGGTGATGAATGTGGGGAATTTGAGCGTGTTCACGGTGGATTTGGGTATGGTAACCGCAACGCGGAAGGGGAGGATATCCTCAATACGTGTGCGGCTGCCGACCTTGCCATCGTGAACACGTATTTCAAAAAGAGACCCGAGCATCTCATCACCTACAAGAGCGGGAGGAATGCTACCCAAATCGACTTCCTACTCACTAGAAGACACCACATCAGCAAAGTAGCCAACTGCAAGGTCATACCCGGTGAGAGTCTCACTGCACAACACCGTCTTCTTGTCATGGACCTCTGCGTGAAGCCCAAAGGCAAACGTGTCGATCGCCTTCAGCGTCGAATCAGGTGGTGGCTGCTCGATGAAGTCAAGTCCCAGGAGCTCGCCTCTTCCATCGGCGACAAGTGCGCCGGTGGTGAGGGCGAACCGGTTCAAGTTTACTGGGACAGGATTCAGGCGGCTATCCTTGGGTCGGCGAGGGAGGTGCTTGGTGTGTCTAAGGGTGGGCGCAAATGTGACAAGGAGACTTGGTGGTGGAACGACACAGTCCAGAGGGAGACTAGAGCGAAGAAAGCCCTCTTTAAGAAGTGGCAAGCGTCCAGATCTCCTGAAGATCGCGACGCATATAGGTCTGCCAAGCGCGCCACTAAGAGAGCTGTAGCCAGAGCCAGACGAGACCACTTACAACCACTATACGACAAGTTGGAATCGTCTGAGGGGCAGAAGCTCATTTATAAGTTGGCGCGCTCCAGGGTCAAAGCGGCACAGGATATTTCCAAGTGCCGCTGTGTAAAAGACACTGTGGGCAACCTGCTATGCGAGGACCTCGCGGTGAAGGAGAGATGGCGCTCATATTTCCACGAGCTGCTGAACACGCAGCACAAAGAGGTGCAGCCGCCAGATCTTCCTCCGAATCAAGGACTAGTGCCACTGGTAACGCCTGCAGAGGTCCAGAATTGTCTTCGCCGCATGAAGAATCGGAAAGCTGTTGGATCCGATGGAGTCCCCATCGAAGCCTGGAAGGCGATGGGCTCTCGTGGTGTGGGCATCTTAACCGACCTCTTTAACCGGACACTCCTCACCGGTACGATCCCGAGCCAATGGAGACTGAGTATCATTACTCCAGTCTTCAAAGGCAAGGGGTCGGTGCAGGAGTGCGGTAATTACAGGGGGATTAAGGTCATGTCCCACACCATGAAGCTCCTCGAGAGGCTTATCGACTCTCGGATTCGGCAGGAGTGCACTGTCTCGGGATGTCAGTATGGGTTTCGCCCTGGTCATGGGACTATGGATCCGATTTTTGCCCTAAGGACTGTCGCGGAGAAATACAGGATGAAGAATACGCCTCTGCATTGCCTGTTTCTTGACTTGCAGAAGGCCTTTGACTGTATTCCTCGCGCGATAATCTGGTGGGCATTGCGATCTAAAAGGGTTCCAGGGGCCTATATTGACATCATCCAAGACATGTACCGTGACTCCGATTCTGTAGTTCGGACCGCTGTTGGCGACACAAAACCTTTCGCCATCACCGTCGGGGTGCACCAAGGATCCGTCCTTAGTCCGTTTCTGTTTAGCGTGGTATTAGACGTATTGTCAGACAGCATCAGAAACTCACATGAGCAGCCCCCGTGGCTGCTTATGTATGCTGATGATATCGCGCTGGCAGACTCAGACAGGGGTAGGCTGGTGCGACGTGTGAAGGCGTGGAAGGAGTCGCTTGAGAACGGTGGTCTGAAGCTCAATGTCGCGAAGACCGAGTACTTGGCCTGTAACTCCACAGATCCCACACCCGTACGCATAGGCGGCGACACGGTCGAGCGCACGGACCAAGTGAAATACCTGGGATCTGTGTTTCATGCGTCTGGTGACATCGATTGTGACGTCAAGGCACGCATTGCTGCCGCGTGGGCCAAATGGCGTGAGGTAACTGGTGTCATTTGTGACCCCAAGATGCCGGTAAAGTTGAAGGGACAGGTCTATAAGACCATCATTAGGCCTGTCCTTTTATACGGATGTGAAGCGTGGCCGGTGCTAGAGCGACACAGGCAAGAACTGCGTGTCACGGAGATGAATATGCTGCGGTGGATGTGTGGAGTGACGCGGAAGGACCGCGTTAGGAACTCCCGCATTCGCGGCAGTCTTCATGTCCGTGACATTGCGGATAAACTGCAGGAGTGTCGGCTCCGTTGGTACGGCCACGTTTTACGGCAACCGGATGATTACGTGGGAAACAAATGTCTGGCCATGCCGCCTCCGCCGGGCCCCGGCAGGAGGGGTAGACCCAAAAAGTGCTGGCTTGACGTCGTAAGGGGTGATATGCGTGCCAATGGGCTCAATACCAGGGATGCTGAAGACCGTGCGAAGTGGAGTAGAAAAAGTCGGAAAGCGGACCCCGGGCACCGAAACGAAAGTTTAGGATGCAACCGGGATAACGCTTAGATGATGATGATGATGACCAAATCTTATTGCGCGGTCGGTTTCAAATTTCACGAACCAAGATCATCTGCCAAGCGACAATATTTTTTATACAAATAGTAAAGTGTTTTGAAGTGGATTGTTTGTACGATATACTGCTGTTTGGTTGCATAGTGAAATAGTGATTGTGTTTGAATTTGCATTTATATTTTACAAGAATGAGGTATGTATTCTTACTGTTTCTTAGTGAAATAAAGAAATGTGTAAAGTTTGGTCAAGGTATCAGTGTAGAATATAAAAATATTTATGTTTTCAGTCAATTAAATCGTAGCGTTGTACCATCTGAGCGCTCAGTCCATCCATCCTTGGCCCAGGTAGAGGCTTTAGTAGAGTTTTTAGAGAGAAATCCTGCTCTGGCTAAAGGATTCTCAAGGACCCAAAGTGCCAGAGATAGGTCTCGCAGAAGTTGGGAGCAATTGGAGCTGCAGCTTAATAGCATGGGTGGAGGGACCATTAAAACTTCGAAGCAATGGATGAAGGTAAATTTGAAAGGGTTTGATATGTATACGCAAGTAACAACTTATTTATGTAGTCCACATACTTAGCTTTTCAATTCTAGTTTTTTCATAAAATACCTATGGATTATCATAGATACCTGTATCATGATAAGTGTATTATCTACTGAATAAAAATAAGTCGGGTTTCCCTTCCTGACGCTATAACTCCAGAACGCATTTCCACGGTTTTGCATTCGTTGGAAAGGTCTCGGGCTCCGTGAGGTTTATAGCAAAGAAAATTCAGGAAAAATTTCAACAGAAAAGCGGGAAAATCTTTTTTTACATACAGCGCCATCTCTGATACATAGCATGTACTACAAACCAATATTTTAAGTAGATGGCGCCGGTGTGTGATACATTGTTTGACAGCTACTCATTGTTCTCTGCTCAGTTAATTTCATGTGACAAACCGGTATTGTGTTCACTGTGAAATTGTGAAAAAAAAGTAAAAAAAATTTGGAAACCATCAAATCAATCACGTGTATTGTGCAAATTTTTATTCAATTTCAACAGCAGGCATTTGTCTTTAAGGTGGTAAGTTGAACTGTGTGAAAAGTGTGAAATTATGTGGATCGTGCATTTGAGGTTAGGAAAATGCGAATGACGAAATCAGCAACTTCCAAATGGGCAGATACGTCAGTACTAATGAAGCATTGTGGCGATTATTGTCATTTCAAATTCATGAAAGATATCCCACAGTTGTACATTTAGCAGTGCATTTGGAAAATGGCCAAAGAGTTTACTTTACTGAAGCTAATGCGGCACAACGAGCTGAGAAACCACCATCGACAACATTGACTAGCTTCTTTGCAATGTGTGAAGCAGATCCATTCGCAGCCACGCTGATGTACGTTGAAATGCCAAAGTATTATTACACTTGGAATCAATCAACAAAGAAATTCCAACGTCGCAAACAAGGAACCCCAGTTCCAGATTGGCCACAGGTGTTTTCCACTGATGCACTAGGTCGCATGTATACTGTTCATCCTAGAAATGATGAATGTTTTTATTTGCAACTGCTGTTGGTAAATGTACGTGGACCAAAATCATTTGCGCATTTGAAAACTGTGAATGGCCACCAATGCCAAACATATCGAGAAGCATGTCAACTATTGGGTTTGCTGGAGAACGATTCTCATTGGGATTTAACACTTGCGGATTCAGTTGTTTCATCAAATGCGTACCAAATACGAACGCTGTTCGCAATTATCATCACCACATGTTTTCCTTCACAATCAATTCAGTTATAGAACAAATACAAAGACGACATATGTGAAGATATCTTGCATTGCTTGCGCATTCAAACGAATAATCCTGACATCCAAATAACCGATGAAATCTACAATGAAGGATTGATTCTGATTGAGGATCAATGCTTGACTATTGCAAACAAGCTACTGATTGAAGTAGGAATGATTGCGCCAAATCGATCGATGCACGATACATTCAACCAAGAATTAAAACGAGAGCTGCAATACAATGTTGATACATTGGAGGAATTCGTTCGAAATAATGTGCCGTTCCTGAATGAACAGCAAAAACAAGTACATATACGAAACATTAATGCAAGCGGTGGACAATAATACTGGTGGTCTATTCTTTCTGGACGCACCTGGAGGAACAGGGAACATTTGTCATTTCATTGATTTTGGCCACTATTCGATCAAGATGTGACATAGCTTTGGCGTTAGCATCATCTGGAATTGCGGCGACTCTTCTAGATGGCGGTCGTACTGCACATTCTGCGCTTAAGTTGCCACTCAATTTAAACACAATTGATACTCCAACATGCAATATTTCCCGATCCAGTGCAATGGGAAAATTGTTGCTGCAATGCAAGCTCATTGTTTGGGATGAGTGCACAATGGCACATAAGAAATCACTTGAAGCACTTAACTTCACACTGAAGGATCTTCGGCGAAATAACAACATCTTTGGCAGCTTGATGATATTGTTGGCAGGCGATTTCAGGCAGACGTTGCCAGTAATTCCCCGTGGAACGCCTGCAGATGAATTGAATGCTTGCCTGAAGGCATCACCTTTATGGAATATCGTAAAAACATTATCGCTAACCACTAATATGAGAGTTCAACCTCAAAATAATCAAAGTGCTGCACAATTTTCCAAACAATTGTTGACTGTTGGAAATGGAAAAGTCCCAGTTGATGCGACATCTGGATTAATTACTCTTACCAACGACTTTTGCCGATTTGTAGACTCTCAATTAGCTCTTATTGAAAATGTTTTCCCAAACATTAGTGAGAATTATCAGAATTATGCTTGGTTAAGTCAACGAGCAATTCTTGCCGCAAAGAATAATGATGTACACGCACTGAATTTCACCATTCAATCAAAAATTGCTGGCGATTTGGTGACATACAAATCCGTTGATTCCATAACAAATCCCGATGATGTAGTAAATTATCCAACGGAGTTTTTGAACTCTCTGGAGTTACCAGGATTTCCACCACATAACTTGCAACTCAAAGTTGGTACAGTTATTATGATATTGCGTAATTTGAATCCACCGCGACTTTGCAACGGTACTCGACTTTCGGTAAAAATACTTATGACGAATTTGATTGAGGCAACCATTATTAACGGAAAGTACGCAGGTGAAAATGTATGTATTCCTCGAATACCAATGATTCCGACTGATCTTCCGTTTGACTTCAAATGATGCAATTTCCAGTTCGCCTTGCGTTCGCAATGACAATTAACAAGTCGCAAGGCCAATCGCTTAGTGTTTGCGGGATAAATTTAGAAAATCATTGTTTTTCACATGGGCAGTTATACGTTGCGTGTTCACGAGTTGGGAAACCATCCGCTTTGTTTGTGTTAACGTCAGACCAAAAAACAAAAAATGTGGTTTACCAAAGAGCACTTCAATGAAACGGATAATTTGCGGACACGTATAACGCTTCGATTCAGTATTTACTTTGGATTAACTTTAATTTATTTAGAGAAGTTCAACTAAATAACAATTCATTTTTGTAATCAAAATGAATTCATTACTGTTGTGAAATAAAATAAAATTTTTCCTTTTCAAATAAAAAACAAAAAAAAATTTCTTCATCTTTTAATCACCAAACGAAATGTTACATAAAACGAAGCCATCTGGTGGCGAAACGGAGTTCGCCGGGTTTGCTAGTTCTAATCATATTTTATTATCAATTTAATAGTGGTCTGACAAAAAAAGTGCTGTCAAGAAGAAGATAATAATGTTAATGGGTGGTGACGGTTTTTCAATATGTGATTCACATTTAGCCATCCAACCTTTTGATGTGAGTGATTTGGATTAATCTCAAATGTTTTGTTCATTTAAATACCTTGCAAAGTTAGGCATGTTTCTTTACTTTAGGAACTTTCACCAAATGTACATGACATTGAACTATCTATGAGGTGTGAAGGTTCAGCTGCCTCTGTAGTATGTATTTAGATAGTCATGTTTTAATTTTATGTAGGTACATGTTTTTTTTTAAATTCATAATACTTTTTGATTTTCAGCCGGCATCAATGCAGTTATCTCCACAAATAACTCCACCAACAGTTATTTGTAGTTCACCTTCCATTTTAACGGTTTATGTAGCTGTTGTTTAAAATATTTTACTTGGCATTTATTTACAGTATTATGGGTGTCTAAACTATCATTTAATTTGTTACAGGAAACCATAGACCCTCTTCCAGAACCAATTGCTGGAACATCTTACCTCTTAGGTCATATAAGTCCACCCCCACCAGTTAGTGTAGGTATCCATCAAAATATTAAATCATGAAGTTTTTTTTTCAACTATTTATGCTAATTAAAATTTTGCTTACATGTAGCAGCTCATCACATAGACAGCCCACAACAACATTATGTTATTAGACGCCGCCCAGCTGCTCAGCGCCGTATTATTTAATTAGAAAATTACTTATTTAGAAGTTAGAAGAAGAAAATCTCACCAACTAGATAAAGTAGTCAATCTTACCAACTGTACCAAAAAAGAGAAAACGAGCAAAACCAGTTGTAGGCATCGATAGCTTTGATTCTAATGCCATCCGAAGACATGTGTACGGCTACTATTTATGAAAGGAGTATCTAACAAGAAAAAAGTTAGTGCAATCACTGAACGAAGCTGGATTATTCTTCAGTGGGGAAAGTTCTTTCGCGAATATTTTGAAGACCGTTGGATTTCGCTAGAAACAATGTAACAAACGCAAAATATTGATGGAAAGATTTGATATCATGATGGCAAGATATACTTTTTTTACGGCAAGTGAAAGAAATTGAAAATTGGCAAAATGTTGTTTTTGGATGAAACATGGCTTAATGCTAACCATACTGTAAGCCGTTCTTGGACCGATGACACTGCAGCATCTACGTCCACAGTTCTTGTTGAAAAAGGATCAAAAGTACCCAGTCATTACTGCCGAGCAAGTACCAGTAAGCAGTACGTGGAGTCAATATTTAGGTCTGAGAAACACATGCACGACGTTTTCGTTGAATGGTGTAGGGAAAACTATTACCATGCAGCAAGCAGACCTACTTTCCTAAGAGTTCTAAGTCAGCAAGAAATCAGAATTAATCATCCACGTGAAGATATGTGTGATACTTGCTGCAGTTTTAATGTGGGTAATATTTCTCAAAAAGAATATGACGAACACGTTATTAAAAAAAAATGAATTGGCGACAAGCAAAAAATGTGCTATTGAAATGGCTGACGAGAAGGTGGTTGTGATCACAGTAGATGGGCAAAGTGTATTACTTGCTCCTAAACTTTTAGCGAGCGCATTATGTTATAAACTAAAATTACAATGCCATAATTTTACCTATTGTAGAACTAACAAAGTAACAATTTACTTTTGGCACGAAGCAGACGGAGGTGTATCGTCTAATGAGTTTACTTCTTGTTTAATCAACTACATAACAAACCTACCTCCGGACAATGAACGAGTTATTATTATATCTGATGGATGTGGCCACCAAAACCAAAACCGAGTTTTGTCTAGTGCGTTAAGCAATCTATCACAAAGTACTAAACTTATTATTGAGCAGCTGTACTTAGAAAAGAGCCACACAATGATGAACAGTACATCAAAGCCCCCATTTACGCACCCAGTGATTATGTAACTCGAATGCAGCAAGCTCGCCCAAGAAAACCTTACGTTGTTAAGTCAATCCATTATGACTTCTTTCTTAATTACGAAGCACTGGAATCAAACTTTAAATCTATAAGACCCGGCAAGAAGAAGGGTGATTCGGTGGTAGTAAACATAAGGGGGCTTAAATATTTACAAGATGGATCCATCTTGTATAAGTTGCGAGACATTGATGAGTGAGCAATCCTACCACAGCGAAGAGCTCCTTCTCATGAAAATCTGCTGCCGAAACGATTATATCAAGAGCCACTTAAAATAACAGAACAAATACAAACATTTGCAGGAACTGAAAACCGTCATTGACAAAGACTATCATCCATTTTATGATGCCATTTCATTCAACCCAGGACCTTAGTCTGCACTCATTATGTTTCACATTCTTCTCTTTCGTTGCGCTCTTGTCAGAGAGGTCGTGGTCATCATTTTTCAGTCACACCCCTGACAATCCGTCTCCATTCCTCCCGGACAGCTGCTTTTTGGGAGAACACGTGTACTGGGACGTCCACTGCAGCCTTTACTTGGTCCGTCCATCTCATAGGCGATCTGCCGCGAGGATTATGTTTCACATAATCAACATAAATTAATCTTTATTGTATTTTTATCCAAATAGTATAGGTTTTTCGTTACATGACTGATTAAATATAGACAAATAAAATAACTCATTTTAAATCATTTCCTTGTAAAAAATCCAATGTGTAAAATTATTTTCAATTAAAATTTCCTATGTGTACAAAAATGAATAAAAACGGCCTTGTCGTCTAAATTACCTTAATCCATAAAATGATTTCTATGTCAATACTTTTTGATTACTTGTATTTGTATAATGACCAAAGAATCGAACATTATTTCCTAAGACTTTTTTCACGAGGCACTTTTTTCGATTTTCTAGAAAAGTATATTTTTACACATAAGAGATTTTAAATTTGCAACGATATATTGTATCATTTAAGAAGAGTATTCAGTATTAAACGAAACACGTAACCATCAACACCTCTTTGAATTACCTAAATCCCGTCCTTACATGGCGACCCTGCCATTTAAGGTTCGGTGTCAAATTCCAAGCTTAGTAAATTGCATAGTGGCATAATGACATTAATTATTATATTACGTTACTGTGCGCTCAAAGTGATAAGTTTGGTGCATATTTTTTTAATAAAAAAAGGGGAAAACACAAAGTAAGGAAGAAGCTATAATAGCGCAGAACGCAGTAGGGGGCGTAAATACGGCTGATGTGGCGCAGCTGCATAATAATCAATCAAAAACTAATTTAATATTGGGTGTAATCTTGACCATCCTAATTTGTGGCTTTTTGTTCGGAGTATACAAGTTATATAGATGTTGCCACGTAAACTGGATGCGAGCAGAAATAGCAAGGAATGCTTTCAGGCGTTCTGACTTAAGGCGTGAAGCAAGAAATAACGATGTCCGTATCCAAAGCGTTTAACCTGGAGTGAAAACTCGGCTGAACATCGAGTAGAGAGCCTCAATGTGTTAATGTTAAAATAAAAAGGACATAAATGAAAATACATGTGAAGTGTTAAAAAGGTACAACATAGACTGAGGTATTTTAGTTAAGATTTAGAATAGTTTCTTTTTTTACTTGTTTTCCGCTAAGTAATAATTATTTTATATGATTAAAGGGTTCAATGGCTAGCTTAATTGAAATTCATAAAGAAATTAAAATATTAAAATAAATTTAGTAAAACTAAGTAAGACACATAGAACGAAGTTGTTAAAAATTTTTTTTACAAACGAAGGATTTATACGTTAAATATACAGGTTGTGGCGTAAACAGTGGTCCACCGTTAAGGATTCGATAAACCAGATAATTTACTATAGCATATTACAATTTTATCCATTTTTACCCAAAAGTTCCGGAAATATTTGTTCTTTTTAGTTATTTCTTTACGATATACCTCTTGTTACAAATTTGGTTGTTGTTTTAACAAAAACCATTATTTTTTCATTTTGATTACTGGTAATTACTGCTGAATACTAGAGCTATCGTTAAATAACATGTTTTTAATGTAAATTTAAAGCTTTTGAAGAAAAAAATTGGTTTTACTCTACTTTTAACCCAAATTTTTAACATATCATGCTTCATATCATTCAAGAGCGATTTTTGTAAAAAGAATGTATTAAGCTGTCAGTGCCCAATCATTTAAAAATATGCCTACTAAATACCAATTTCAAAATGGTATCACAATTGTTTAACACAATTGTTTTGATCCTTTTGTTTAACAGAAATATATCCAATTTTAATTGAAGAAAAGAAGATTTTCATTAAAATACATTTTAAAATTTAATTGGGTTAATATTATTACAAAACGCATTAAATTCTATAAAACGGATAAAATGTAACTTTTTACTTTTGAAATATGACTTTAGTCTGACAAAACTGGTTTTAAGAGCACAAACATGTCTCAGGTAAAAAATGACCTGAGACAAGTTTGTAAACAAAACATCTGTTGAAGCTCTCGCCAGTCGAGAAAAGCACGATACGAGTGATAAAATATGGTTAATGAATGCTATCCCTTTCATTCCTAACGTTGTAATCTCCAGAAATCTCGAAATAATTTAGTACGATCTCGTCATTCGTGCGTCGTGTGCGTTTTGTTTTTATTCTGTGTGTTTACCTCCGTCGTTTCTTTATCCCTGCCCCGGACTCTGTTTAATCTGCCTATTGATTGAATTAGTTGGACTTTGGCTTGCTCAAAGATTTGGACTAATTTGCAGTGCAATGACGAAAATGTCTCGGTACACACCGCGCGAATATGCTGACATGCATTTTATTTACGGTGAATGCAGAGGTGTCGGTAGAGAAGCAGCTCGACTTTATCGGGAGAGATATCCCAATCGAAGACATCCAGATCATCGATTTCTTGGGAGAGTGCATAACGCATACAGCGAGGGGACGATACCTGGCATCGGTCCGTGTCTAAGTCGCAGAACTGGCGTATCCAGTAGATTTGTACATCGCATACTCAAAAGACATGAACTGTACCCATACCACTATCAAAGGGTACAGTCATTACTACCAAGAGATTATCCCTTAAGAATAAGATTTTGTAGAGAAATGCGACGCAGAATAAGAGAAGACCCGCAATTTTTTATCAAAATATTATGGCGCGACGAATCCTGCAAAAAAGATGGATATTTGAATCTACACAATCTGTATAGCTGGCAGCTAGAAAACCAGCATCTCATAAGACAAGACAGATCACAGTATCAATTTAAAATAAACCTTTGGACCGCAATCATTAACGGACAGATAATCCGTCCACACGAGCTGTCAGAAATTTTAAACGCAGATAGATATTTAAGTTTTATGCGAATTGACTTGCCCTTGCTTCTGCAAAATGTCGCTCTTGAAGTCCAAGAAGACATGTGGCTACAGAACGATGGCTGTCCCGCTCACTATGCTGTTAGAGTACGAGAACACCTTAACACAGCGTATCCAAATAATGGATAGGGCGCTTAGGTCCAATAATGTGGCCACCGCGCTCGCCGGACCTAAATCCCCTAGACTTTTTTTATTGGGGTTGCTTGAAAGAAAATGTCTACAAGGAACAAATCACCTCTATTGACCACTTGAAGACTAGAATCCAGACAGCAGCTAGGAAAATCAGCGAGCTAGTTTGCTCGACGACTTAAACGGTCGTTTATTCGACGTTGCAGAGCATGTTTAGCTGCGAATGGGGGCCATTTCGAGCATATGGTGTAATTTTTACAGTGTTTGTAATCATGTCAAAGAATAATAATAAACGATGACTAGTATGTATGACTTGTTTTTTTAACGCCTTGTTCTAATTTACACGTTAGGTCAAGATCACTCCGTAACAGTAGTAAAAAAATTGTTATTTTAAGTCTTTTTCAATTAAAATTGCAACAATTTTTTAATAATGATTTTTTTTAGTCTAATATGAGGATTTTAGTCTAATAAAACCAGTTTTGTCAGACTAAAATCATATTTCAAAAGTAAAAAGTTACATTTTATCCGTTTTATATAATTTAATACGTTTAGTAATAATATTAACCCAATTAAATTTTAAAATGTATTTTAATGAAAATCTTCTTTTCTTCAATTAAAATTGGATATCTTTCTGTTAAACACAAGGATCTGCTATTGTGATACCATTTTGAAATTGGTATTTAGTAGGCATTTTTTAAAGTGAATGGGCACTGACATCTTAGTACATTTTTTTACAAAATTCGTTCTTGAATTAGCATGATATGTTAAAAATTTGGGTTAAAAGTAGAGTGAAACCAATTTTTTTCTTCAAAAGCTTTAAAGGAGAATGGGCAAAGTGGTCTACCTTCTCAACACTAATGGAACTTATGTCAGTGAAATGCTTATTTTTAGTACTTAATTTCATTCTTTGGAAGCACCTTTAGCCGAAGCTCTAGCTGTAGACTCGGGCAGCGAGGCTGATGACGATGTCGAAGAGGAGCTTTCGGCAGAAAAGCTGCGAGAGCTGTTAGAGGCGGAAGAAGACGAAGCCATTGAAGAGGACTGGGGTTCAAGATATCCAAGAATAACGAAAAGCATACCCTACCTTATTTTTCTGTGTTTTACGGTGGAAAGTCATTATTGTTTATCCCTTGGTATGGTTTGTCCCGGATCCGTAACACCTACCCTAACTGTTTAGCCCCAGATACGGGACAAGGACACTTAGGTCAGCTTTTACGTAAATATAGTATTTATGACACGTGAAATAACGTATTTTATTGTTTGCATTTGTTTCCAAATGAAGGAACGAACCATAGACAACAATCGTTCGTTCAATTGGATCTACCATTCGATCAAATGGCTTATTTGATCGAATGCGAGCAAAGCGGCATTATATTTACGCGGGAGTGGCAGAGACATATAATAACAGGTCAATGGCCGAAATTCTTCCTGCTCGGCGTCCGGAGTATAGAAGTCGTTACGGTTTGCGGCAAGTTTGCAGTTTCATGTGCTCTTTCTTTTTTTATTCATAAAGTGAATTTATAATAAGAAATTTGGTAAAAAGGTAAGTAAATATTACTTTTTATATTTATACTCGTACTAGAGAACCTTTTTTTGTAAAAACTGCCTAAGTTTCGTGTTTTATTCAGGTCTAAACACAAAAGTTTGAAATGACATTGTTCAGTTTGTTTTTTAGAGAACAATGGATCCTCCAACGGCCAAACCCTTAGTGGTGGCTATGGAAGTGGTGAGAACGCCACAGGGAAGTCTTATAAGGACGAATAATGTGTTGTTGGAGAGAAGTAGCTCGGGGAGTCTTCGAGTATGTAATGGACTTATTTATGTAACTTCATAAATTATTATTATGAGCATTGCAATAGTTTTTGTCTTAATTTTACTCAGCCGTGGCGTTCTTCCGAGATTCAATTATCAGAAGGGATATCGGTTGTGGAGGAGCCAGAGCACCAACGGAGACCAGTGACACCACGCAGGCTTTTTGCTGAAGAAGTGGAAGAAATAGATTCCGTACGTATGGTTTGATTGCTTACTAAAACCAACACTAATAAATAGCTTTTTTTTGTAACAATATTTTCTTTTCCCTAAAATAAGCTTTTGGTAAACAAGCCAATATTATAAGAAGTGAGGAGATACATTGTGCATGTTGTGTGCAACAAGAGGTTCTAACAACCTTTCTAGGTAATGTGATGTGGTGTAGGTATTGCTATTGTCAGAGGGTTTTGTGTTAAAGTTCAATATTCTCGCTGTACTTACTTTGGAGGGAGTTCATAACTGCACGCAAATTTACCAAGCTAAGAGCCTACTAACTGGTTTCAGAGCATAACTAACTGGTTTCAGACCATAACTAATTGTTGTTTATGTGTGGTGCATCTGTTTGAGGGTTTGCATGTTAATTTAGGATGAAGGTATTTTGGACGAACCTTTAGCCGAAGCTCTAGCTGTAGACTCGGGCAGCAAGGCTGATGACGACGATGTCGAAGAGGAGCTTTCGGCAGAAGAGCTGCGAGAGCTGTTAGAGGCGGAAGAAGACGAGGCCATTGAAGAGGAGTTGGGACATTTTGAATGGTCTGAAGATTTTTCCACTTTTCGGAGAGAAAAAGAAACATTCCATGAAGAATCTAGTCCCAAAATTGATGGAACAAGCCCTTCAGGTTTGTTTACTCAACTATGGGACCAGCCTCTCATGGAAAAAATTGTAATTGAGACCAACCGTTATGCGTGGGACCGAATATCATCTTACTTTGAGATAGGCGATGAAATGCCGGTTAGGTCGAGAATGCGTCGGTGGGTAGAAACCTCAGTATCGGAATTATACCGATTAATTGCAGTCATGGTGCTCATGGGGATGTGTTGCAGAGGCCGTGTCGACGAGTACTGGATGACCGGAATCTTAGGCATGCCTGGATTCCGGCGTCTCATATCGCAAGACCGATTTTTATTGTTGATGAGGTTCCTGCATTTTACAAATAATAGCGAGATTCATGAACACTGTGCTCAACGCAGGCTCGCAAAAATTTCCCCGATTCTGGATTATTTAAATTTAAAGTTTCAATCAGCCTACACGCCTCGCAGAGAAGTCAGCATCGACGAATCGTTGCTGCTTTGGAAGGGACACTTGAGCTGGGTTCAGTGTAGTGATGCTACGAATGTTCGCGTTCGCATATGCGAATGATTCGCATCATTTCAAAAACTCGCATCAACACTCGCAATCGCATCAAACAATGCTAATGTTATGCGAATGCGAGTGTATCGTACAGGTCGAGACAAGTAGGAGTGGGCAGAGTTTAGCGGGTCAACATCGCGTGTTTGTTACTTCGTTCGATTCTAGTTGTCACTTGTCAATTCATCAATAAGCACATATTAAGTGAATTAACACAGTTTCGAGTTGTGGGTTATTTTAAGCTGGGATAAGTTATTATAGTTATTTAGAACTTTATTTTTGTATTTTGGCGCCGGGGAAGAAAAGTGAAATATGGCGATATTTTACACCTATTGATCGCGATCATGCGAAGTGTAATATTTGTGAAAAAGTATATTCACGCGTTGCACGTACTACTCCGGGGCTGCGAACTCATTTGAAAGCCGTTCATACCGAGGAGTTCGAATTGTTATTACGTGCTGAAACAGAGGTGCAGGCTTCTAAAATTATCATTCCTTCGGAAACGCCACTGACAGAGGTCAAAAAGCAATTATCTATTGAAGAATCTATAATGAAAAAGAAGCAGTGGGACGCTAAACATACATTGAAGCAAAAAATTGATTAACGAATAAGTGAAATGATAGCTTTAGACAATTTGCCCTTTAACTTTGTTGAGAACGTGGGTTTCCGAAGATTAATCCAGTTGGTGGCGCTATAATATACCTTAAAAGGACGAAATTTTTTTACTGAGCATAGCCAAGAATTATATGTAAAAGTGGCAAACACAAAGTTAAATTACTCTTGAGTGATTTGAAATTCATGTCATTCACAACCGACATTTAGTCCGAGCCAGCTGCCAACGTATCACTCCTCAGTTTGACTTGCCACGGTATAACAGTTAACTATGATCGTTTAAGCATTGTTTTAAAGTGTAAGGAATTTAATGAACGACACACGGGCGATGTAATTGCAAGTAAATTTGAATCGATACTGAATGAATGGAACATCACCAAAGATCAAGTACATTTGCATGGTAAGGGATGAAGGCTCAAATATGAAGCGTGCTATGTCTTTGGCCGGTTTCAAAGATATTGATTGCACTGTTCATAAGTTACAGACAAACATAAAAAGTGCATTAAATTCACAAGAGTTTTTGGTAACCCAGATTCAGAAATGTAATAAGATTGCCGGCCATTTTAATCATTCGCCTATTGCCCAAGACCAATTATCAAAAGTCCAGTTGCGGCTGAACCCAGATCAAGTGCCATTAACTGTTAAAAGAGATTGTTCAACAAGATGGAACAGTACCTTCTATATGTTTGAAAGGTATTTAAAACTAAAGGATTCTTTGGCTGTATATGGTATTAGAAACACTATTCCCAACTTATCATCCGATGAATATAAAGCTATAAAATATTGTGTATCAATACTTAAACCATTTGAAGAAGCTACCCATAACTTAAGCAGTACGAATACTTTGATTTCATCTGTTATCCCGATTATTTACATGTTAAAAAAAGGTATTGAAGACGTAAATCTACCAATAGTAGGTGACGATGTTGATAATATTATAAAAAACTTTATTCACGTGTTAAAAACTGAAATAAACAAGAAGCTTTGCAATCTGGAAAATGACCCTTTGTTTACAATTACGACATTTTTGGACCCGCGATACAAGAACAAATTTTTTATTGATATTGTGAAGGATAATGTTAATACCGAGATCATCAAACTTGCGTTCAATTTTCTAAATCATGATCGTATAACTTCAATTTCAAGCGGTAAAAGGCCGAAAAACATGACATCCATTGATGATAATGAGCCTTCTACAAGTGCTGATTACCCTACTAAAAGCCTCATAACAAATCTGGCGATAATTCTGGATTCCTCGAGTGATGGCGAAGGTTCCGATGTAGAATGTGAACTAGAAGACACGGTGCTTGGTGAAATAAAATCACAATTAAAAGCATATTTAAAAGAAAAACGAATCTCTCTTGAAGAAAATCCATTGGACTGGTGGAAATCCAAATGTAAATTTGACAAATTGACAGAACTTGCTCGTAAGTACCTCAGTGCTCCTCCTGCCAGTGTACCAAATGAGCAGTTATTTAGTGCAGCTGGCCTGATATATCAACCTTTACGAAATCGTCTCATGTGTGATAAAACAGCTAAATTATTGTTTTTAAAATATAATCTGCCCCTATTGAAATTCGATTATTAAATTTGTTTGTTGATTGTAAATTTGATTGTGTATATTATATTCTTAGAAGATTTGTCAGCTGAGAAGGCGACGACATCGACTGGCTGCGATGGCGTAGCAGGTAGAAGGGACGACGTTGCGTAAGCGGCGCGACGCGCTGCCACGACTCACCCTTCTTGCTCGAGGGCTCGGATGCGACGGATGTGTCTTACGAACTCTAGTTCTTTTCGCGTTTCGTGATTTTGTGTTGTATCGTTTAATTTAATTAATAATTACATGTTGATAATTACATAGGTCGTTTTGTATTTTCTTTTAAAATTAAATATACTTCTGGTCTTTAAGAATATATATACACTGTATAACTGTAAACAAATAAAAATTGATCATTAAAATCATACCTTGATATTACTTTATTTGCTCTTTTTCAACATTCGCACTCGCATTCGCATTCGCACATTCGCCTTTCAAACATTCGCATTCGCGAATTCGCGTAACATTCCTAGTTCAGTGCATCCGTTCCAAAGCAGCACGATTCGGGATAAAGACCTACGAACTCTGCGAGGCCATAACGGAGTATGTTTTAAACATCATTATATACTCTGGAAAGGGCACTTCCGCCATAAATCCGATTTTCGGATTCACGTCATCTTAGATTACAAACCACTCTAGATAGAGAGAGCGAAAGCGGCGCGGATCCGTCGAAAAAAATATCAGCCAACTGTTGGCCGCTAAGTTTTACACCCGTCTGTCAGTGTCTAATTTGACAACACGTCCGAACGCTTGAATAACAAATTTTAAAAAGTGATCTTAAATGACGAGATGCGCGATAAAGTTTACAGAAATTACAAGGGACGCTTAAAAACAACTAACGAAGTCTCCTACCATCGGTAAGTAATCCAGATTTCATAATTTACGTAATAAATTTCGTAACAAAATGTCTATTTTTTTTACGTTCTTACAACTACCACTTGACATTATGATCAGTGTTGCCACTTTTTCAATGCAAAATTTCCACCATATTTTTATGAGCTAGAGGAATTGATATGAGTAAGGCTTACCCAATTTACATTTCGATTAAATGTTGCTCGCGACTTTGTTCGCGTGATATATGGTTTTATGACGCACACTACGATAAAATAGTTTGTTTTTATAAGTGTAACGCATTGTAGTCAATAAAGGATTTATTATTTTTTATTATTATGCTATTTACACAGCTGCTCTAAAAAGTAGTGTAATGTTTTCATGGTTATTGTATATTTTAAGCTTGCGAGTTTCTATTTTCCGTGAACTAGTACACTTTAACTGAATTTGATGAATGAGGTATCGTTAAAATCTTTACGCTACGACATCATCTATATGATTTTATAATAAATATAATAGTGTAGAGTAGGTATAGAAGTTTTAAAAGTGATCACAAAAGTACATAAAACAAAGATTTTATACTAGCGACAATCGTGTATTTTATTTTAAAATTAATTTGTTTCAGAATGTCTAAAGATCCTGTGATTAAAAATCGGTGGGTAGATATAATACGAGGAAGCAGTGAAAAAGATTTATGGAAACCTGCAAAACTACTGTCATTTGCTCTGACCATTTTCGAGAAAAAGACATGTATTTTGTGAATAATAAAAAACGTTGAAGATTAAAAAATTTTGAAGACTTTTAATTTTTTCAAATTATTATTTTTTAGTTATATATATTCTCAGACTATATATAACTAAAAATAAATAAGCCACACCGTATTGACACCACAAGTGCCGCGCATATCAATAAGCTCGGCCGTCACAACTACATGACTACATCTATATCTTGAAAACTACTGAACCGATTTGGATGAAACTTACACTGTGACCTAATCTGAAGTAAATGTAAGCTAACAAAAAAAGAACGGTCAATCGGATCAATAGTTTCGGAGATATGCGCGGACAAACATACATAGGCATATCGATAAAATTTTAGATATATGTTTGGAAGCCCTTATAAAGGTTGTCTCAGCGCCGATTTTAAACTTTAAACATGAATATCTCGGCAACCATCGGGGCTAGCGGGAGGGGAGCGGTAGCGTTCGAGAGGTGATTAGTGCGGATTTTTTATTTGCCATGTCACAGTGGTCTGGCGCGCACCGCGTGTACACAGTGGAGACGTATTTTTGCAACGAGTTTTCGTTGAGTGAAGCACAGCGCAAGTTTTGTAATCACTTTCAAATTCGCCGTTTAAGTGATGCCCCGAGTGTTCAATTAATTAAATCGTGGGTAGCAAAGTTTAGAGCGACAGGGCGTTTCCTGAATCATTCAGTTGGCCCTCGAAATAGACCTATGCGATCGATTGGAAACATCGACCGCGTCGCTGCTGCGATCGTAGAGCACCCACGACGATCAGTTAGAAAACATGCTGCCTCTTTGAAACTCCATCGTTCAAGTATTCAACGAATTTTGGCCTTAAACTTAAAATTACATCCCTATAAAATTCAAATAGTTCAAAAAATCAAACCAGAAGACTACAACAAGCGAAAAATTTACTGTCAGAAGATGTTAGATTTTTTTCAGAGGAAAATGGGATGGACAGTGTTTATTTTAGCGATAAGTCACATTTTCACCTCGAAGGGTACTGTTACAATTGCCTACGACCTCAATACGATATGTAAACCGCTAAGGTTGCATCTCGATTGACGTCATTGCCTGCGCACGACCCCTTTACGATATGTAAACCGCTGGGGTTGCATCTCGATTGATGTCATTACCTACGCACGACCCCCTTTACGATATGTAAACCGCTGGGGTTGCATCTCGATTGACGTCAATGCACATCATCATATTTTTTACTATATATAAACGTATTCTTTGTTTTCTCGTCGCATTCTATCATTAGACTTCATTGCGGGCACTCAACACTCAATTTCCAATTTTCATTTATAATATAATATAATATATTATAATTCAGTAATTTTGTTTCTTTTAAAAGTCAAATCCGACCGACCACGTAACAGTGGTGTCAGAAGTGGGATCTCAGCGAAAGAATTCATGTAAAGTGCATGATTCTGAGATTCCCTTCTTAACGAGTGCCCGCCTAATTACATCTTTAAATTATATCTCCGCTCTCCTGCCACCTGCTCTTTGTGTCACCTTACCGACACGTCAGTTGATCGCTGCCACCGGGCGTCTTAGCTGAGACGCCATCCTGCTTCCTGACCAGAGGCCTACAGGGAAGGCCTACCTCCATCATCTCGCTGTGTTCGGCCGTTTCACCGAGTTTCGCAACGTTCGTGCTAATACTGTGAGTTGTCTATTCTATTTCTTGTTATTGCCCCGCGTTAATTATTTATTAATTTCTATTTAATTTCATCATTTTTTTTTCTCTTTTGTTTTGTGTGTGTCTATTTCTACGTAAAAATGTCAAAATCCGATAAAGGCCAAGTTTCTCCTCTACTTTCGGAGCCGTTTCCCATCCAAATCTTATGCAATTTCATAAACCCTTACAATGGGGAAAGAGAAACTCTCCCCGGGTTTTTGACCAATTGCCAAAACGCCCTAGATCTTGCGTCCGAGTCCCAAAAGAGCTTACTTATTAAATTTATATTATCAAAATTAGGTGGGAAAGCTCAAATTGCTTGCTCCAACAAAATCATAACCACCTTTGACGAGTTGAAGGACTTCTTAAAACAAAATTTCGGAGAAAGGAAGCATTATAGTCATTTGATCATAGACCTTCAGTCATGTAGGCAACAGCCTAACGAATCTGTGGCTCAATATGCCTTGAGGATAGAAACTTGTCTGACGAGTTTACAATCCGAAATACACAATTCCGATTCCCTAAAAAGGGAACTGCCAGGACGAATTGCTATGACCGAGGACCTCGCTCTCTATACTTTTACCCTTGGTCTCCATCCTAATATTAGTAATATCGTAAGATGTAGAGATCCTCGGACCTTAAATGCCGCTATTAACATAGCGATTGAAGAAGAGAAAATATATAATTTTAATAAAACTACTTCGATGAAAACAAAAGTTTGCAAAATTTGTAATAAACTAGGGCATTCAGAGTCCGAGTGTTTCAACAAGGTGAAGCGTGATACGCAACGTATACAATTTCTACCGCGCATGCAGAATATTCCAATTAATTCCAATAATTATAAAAATAATACAATGCCCGTTGTTTGTCGATATTGCAAAAACATAGGTCACGATATTTCACAATGCCGCAAGCGTCTGTTTAATAACGCAAGATCATCTAATAATAACCAAGGCAATAATAGTTCGAGAGCTCATCTACAATATCATATTGATACTAGTTCCGAAACTTCGTCACCTCCGGAAATCAAAGAGCTAGAAAATAGTTCTTTAAACTAAATGTCGAGCATGCAGTTCGGTACCGGCGCATGTCTCGTCAACTAGGTACAAAATATACTAATCCTAATATTATTCCTAATTTTACTAGTTCCACTGTTTCTAAACCTACTAATTCCACTGTTTCTAAATCTATTAGTTCCATTGTTTCTAAACCTACTAATTCCACTGTTTCTAAACCTACTAATTCCACTGTTTCTAAATCTACGAGTTCAATTGTTTCTAAACTTCCTAATTCCACTGTTTCTAAGCCTACGAGTTCCACTGTTTCAAAACTTACTAATTCCACTGTTTCAAAACCTACGAGTTCCACTATTTCAAAACTTACTAGTTCCACTGTTTGTAGCCCTGTTGGTCCCGCTGTTTCTAAAGTTACTAAATCCACCGTTTCCGCTAGTAAAACGATTAATAACCAATTCTCCTTGGAGCCCAAACCATCCTCTGTTTCACCTAGGAAAACCACAGTTTTCAGTAATAATTTGAAGTCGTCCTCCATATCAAATAACGATTTTAGTCGAAAAAAGGAATCCACCACTACCGTCCCTGAAACAGAATCAGAATCTATATCTCAAAATGTTGACACCGCTTCTCTGTCTCAAATTCAGAAAACCTCTTTCAATAACTCTTTGCCATGTCTAGATTTAATTGACCAACACTGGAACGAGCCTGAAGAATGTCCGATGGTATATGACATCTCACAGAACAAAAAAACTTCTTTACCGTATATAGAAACTGTTACGTCACACTCCGAAAACCCGTTAAGATTTTTAGTTGACACCGGCAGTTCTATTTGTCTTGTGAAAGACACCAGCTTGTCAAAGATTCCGGCTCTAGATTCTAATATCGTAAAATTCAAAGGCATTAACGATGTTGGTTCATACGCTGAAACTAAGGGCAGATTCTCACTTACCATCCAACCCACCGACTGTGAAAACGTTTCAATTCCTTTCTATTTCCATGTGGTATCTAACGTTAATCTCGACTATGATGGCATTATAGGTACAAATTTTTTTTCTGCGCATAAAGTATCAGTTTCTTATTCAGAGTCGAAGCTAAAAATCTCAGGCGAACCCGGCGAACCACCCGTGTGTTTCGACCTTAAATTTCAAGATCTTACTTACGTCATACCGCCTCGTAGTGAAATGCTATTGGAGTGTTCGGTTGTCAATCCTGAAGTCAAAGAAGGCTTGATTCTCTCAACGAAAATAGAGGGTTATCCGAAACTTACAATTTCTAAGTGTCTGACCCGAGTAAAATCTAATAATAAAATTACTATCTCAGTTTTAAACACTTCCGAAAGTGAAGTTATCCTACATCCAGTAAAACTAACTCTAGAACCTGTTTCCTACGTCCTTGAGCCGAATACTGGTCCACCTTCAATTTCCAACTCTGCAGAAAGTTCCACACCGTGTTCCATTAATAACCTCACAGATTTACACCGCGAAAGTCTTATTCTAAACGCACTAAAATGCGATCATCTGTCTAAAGAAGAGAATCTTTTACTACGCAAATTATGCTCTGAGTTCAATGACATTTTTTACCTCGAGGGTGATACCTTGACAGCAACAAGTACAGTTCAACACGAAATTCGTACTACCTCCGACGTGCCAATCCACGCAAAAAGCTATCGTTTTCCCGAATGCCACAAAGAAGAAGTCAGTAAACAAATAAAAACCATGTTAAATCAGGGTATTATCAGTCCCTCAGTGTCGCCATGGTCAGCCCCTATCTGGGTAGTGCCAAAAAAACAAGATGCGTCCGGAAAACCAAAATGGCGCATCGTCATTGATTACAGAAAACTTAACGAGATTACAATCGGTGACGCTTACCCTATTCCAAATATATCCGATATTCTCGACCAACTGGGTCATAGCAAATATTTCACAACCCTTGATTTGGCATCCTCTTTTCATCAGGTCAATATGAAGGAATCTGATGCAGAGAAGACTGCATTCAGTATTCCTGGTGTTTCAGGTCAACCGGGTCATTACCAATTCAACCGGATGCCATTCGGTCTCAAAAATGCGCCTTCCACTTTTCAAAGACTGATGAATGTCGTACTGTCAGGTCTCCAAGGTCTCCATTGTTTTACTTATATGGATGATATTATTGTGCTAGGTCATAGCCTTCAAGACCATATAAGCAATCTCAGACTTGTTTTTGAAAAACTCAGAAAGCATAATTTAAAACTTCAGCCCGACAAAAGCGAGTTTCTACGTAAGGAAGTCCAATATCTAGGCCACATAATTACCGACAAAGGTGTGAAACCTGACCCTAAGAAAATAGAATGTGTCCAAAAGTTTCCGGTCCCAAAATGTCCTAAGGACATTAAGTCATTTTTAGGTTTAGTCGGCTATTATAGGCGTTTCATAGATAAATTTTCCCACATTACAAAGCCGTTATCAAGCCTTTTAAAGAAGGACGTTAAATTCAGTTGGTTCTCAGATCAACAAAATGCTTTTGATTCTTTAAAAACCAAAATAACCACTGCTCCCATCTTGCAATATCCCGATTTCACAAAACCGTTCATTTTAACGACGGACGCCTCCAACTATGCTGTTTCGGCTATCCTCTCACAAGGAGAAATTAACAAGGATCTCCCTATCGCTTACGCGTCTCGAACCCTCAACAAGGCCGAAGGAAATTACTCTACTACCGAAAAGGAATGTCTTGCCATTATTTTCGGTACCAAAGTTTTCCGTCCGTATTTATATGGTCATCGTTTCAAGATTGTAACCGACCATAAGCCCTTAGAGTGGCTATTTAACATAAACGACCCAGGTTCGAAGCTGGTCCGCTGGCGTCTCAAACTCGAAGAGTTCGATTACGAAATTATACACAAAAAGGGTAAAATAAACTGCAACGCTGATTCTCTGTCCCGAAACCCGATCCTCGCTGTCGATTCAAGTTCTCCTTCTACCTCTGAAACTTACGAAAAATACTTGAAAATCAGTCAAAGTCAACCAGTATCTTATAATACCGTAATTGAAGAACACAATGATTCCCTACTCAAAGCCAAGTGTAAGATGATTGCTTATCCATCGGCAATAGATCTAGATGACTCAATCCCTTACTGCTCTGAAATAATCGAGTCGTCTATTTTCAACGAAACAATGCCCGACATCAGGACAACCGAAAGAGAGCTATATACTTACCAAAGTACCTCTAATAATAAACACATTTTCACACATCTTTACCTACGTGTCCACCACTATGACGAAATATCTTATAAAAGTATATTCAATATGCTAAGGGATTATCGAGATATGATATCTACCTGCTACATGGAAGAAAAAGAATTCGCCATTTCCGATTTTAGTGATCCCTTTAATAAACTGTCGTTTACAAAAATATACAACATCCTGGCTTCCCTGTTTCATGACACAGGTATTAAAATACATATATATCATAACAACATTCTATTTCCAACACCATCTGAAATTCCTCATATCCTGAGGGATAACCATGACTCACCTACCGCGGGTCACCCAGGCATATCCCGTATGTACGATAGACTCAAAGCTATGTACTGGTGGAAAAATATGCGCCAAGATATTGAGAGTTATGTAAAGAATTGCAAGTCCTGTCAAATTAACAAACCACTGCGTTGCACAAATAGAGCTCCGATGATTGTCACCTCTACTGCTACTCGTCCCAACGAAAAATTATACTTAGACATAGTGGGGCCACTCCCAGAAACCCAAATCGATAGCTACAAGTTCATTTTAACGTTACAAGACGATCTTACTAAATACTCCCAAGCCTACCCGATGCAATCATGCTCAGCTCAAGAAACCGCCCAACGACTCGTCCATTTTATCTCTCATCTGGGTATTCCTAAAACTATCGTTACAGATCAAGGTACAAACTTCTGTTCTGAACTCTTCAAACAACTAGAGAAGTTATTCGGTATTAAACACATCTATGCCTCTCCATATCATCCCCAAACTTGTGGTGCTCTAGAACGCAGTCATTCCACATTGAAAGAATATCTACGGTCTTACATTGATGATAACGCTCATACTTGGGATCTTTACCTTAATACCGCTATGTTAGCCTACAACTCTAATATCCATTCATCGACAGGTTTTGCTCCATTGGAACTTCTACTGGGCTATAAACCCTACATCCCTAAATCAATAGATACCCTTGAAAACAATACCTACACCGATTACGTACGCGCCTTAAATCATAGATTATATTACAGTAGACAAAAGGCGTTACAAAACATTCAATCGTCAAAAGAACGTTCTAAACGATATTATGATATACATTCACGGCCCACAACTTATAGTGTAAACGATATGGTATATATACGATGTCATCATAAACAAAACAAAGGGCTATCGCCCGTATGGAAAGGGCCTTATAAAGTTATCAAAATAAACGGCAATCACACAGTCACGTTACAGATAGGTAGGAAACATGTACGTCATCACTATGACGAAATCAAGCCAGCCTTCTAAAATTAATACCCTACTTCTCTCTCCTATTCAGGTTCGTTTCAATAGTATGCGGAAACCAGTTTATCCGTATACTTATTTATAGTATACTTTGACCAACTATTAAATTTAAAATTTACTAAATCGGAATGTAATCACGTATATAGACATAAATCACGTTCAGCCACATCTAGAAAATATAGAATTTTTATTTGAGCGCATTAGTAGATATTGTAATTCTAACCAGTCCTCTAAAGTCAAGACTGATTGCCTAAACTCTCTAATTTCATTAAAATCTCAACATGAAAATAATATTAAAAAAGTTTTCCTCTATTTCATATTTAGTTCAAATAAAAGAAAAACAAACGAGTAAAACGAGGATATTACGATGCCGATTTCTTTATTAAAAAACATTCTTCGGCACTCTAGACTCTGATGACGCGGCTACATTCATCGATGCTATAAATCGCGTACAGTCAGA
Source organism: Malacosoma neustria (assembly GCA_963693495.1). NCBI lineage: Eukaryota > Metazoa > Arthropoda > Insecta > Lepidoptera > Lasiocampidae > Malacosoma > Malacosoma neustria. Next base: position 14,050,261 of record OY856390.1, read on the forward strand.
CGAAAAAGCGTTAACTACTTTAATGCGTGATAATATCCACGTTATTAAATCCACTATCTCCACTTTTAGCGATACCATGTCTAAGGTGAAAGAAAACGAAAATAGGTTAAACAAAAAACTTGGTGACAATAGAAAATGCCTTCGATAAGTTAGAAATTAACTCCCAACTTACACTTTTATTAAACTCTGTCGAAAGTATTATTATGACTTTATCATTCGATACTAACGTTATAAACTATGCAATATTATTTAGTAAAATGAATGTTCTGCATCCGATTGTTCTAAGTCCCATTCAATTGTATAAAGAGCTCGAGTTACACATAAATCAGCTACCTAAACATTCTGAGTTGTCTATCCCGCTATCGCCTTACAATGTCAATGAACTAATTGCAATTCGCAACATCATATGTTATTACCAAGTAATAAGCTTTTCGTTATCCAAAATATACCGCTTGTCCTTCCACAACATTCCATTTCCTGTGCCCTTGACATTTCTACGCCAGACACATATGTACTCATCGCGTCAAACATATGGCAATAACTCGAGATAGACTATTCTACTCTCAGCTCGCGAGTGTAAGTGAGTGCAAAGTGATAAAAGACAAATGCTATGTGTGCCCATTGGAAAACGTACATTCCACCATAGCTAACCCAACCTGTGAAACCACCTTGCTAACAGAAGTAATGCATAAACTTCCAAAGTCGTGCCAAACAAGGTTTCTCAAAAGTTCTATAGACTTATTTCAGAAGATCACGAACAATAGGTGGATTTTCGTCCAATCGGAACCCGGGAAGTGCCATTTTATTTGTAACAAGGACACCACCGACGTTGACGAAGTTCTATTTGGTTCAGGAATATTGCATATGCCCAAGACTTGTAAAGCCTATTTTAAAACTTTAACCTTTACTCCAAGCGATAGTTATTCATCAAATATCACTATCTCCTTATCCAATTACAATATTATAAAGGACTGCTACGATAATCTTCATAGTATAAATAAAACTCTATACAAGTCCCACTTGTTAAATTAAACGAAGTCAACAACGTAGAATCTCTGCTAAGGGCCAGTACTCAGTTAAACCATTTTGAGCAACAGCTTGGTGAAATTTCGACCCCTTCCCATTTTTCTCAGTATGCAAATCATTATATACCTTTAACATATACTATTTCCACTATAACTATTGTGTTCATTTTGTACAAATTATGTAAAAGGTGTCGAAAAGCTACCGGTTGTTGTATAAAAATATGTAACAAGAACCATACTAGACAGAGTCATAAAAATAAAGAAAGCCAGTCTGTGGAGTTTACATCAGACTCTTCGGAAGAACAAGTAGATGACACTCAGATTGACATCAAGTCCACAGACTTGAAACGAAATATTATTGTATAATCTATTCCATCTTAATTTTTATTGTTTAGCTCTATTACATAAGTGTCTTACTAACGTATTTAGTCATAAGTAATCATTAATATTTTAATATTTAATAAGCTTATAATTCCTATGTCTTTTACTACATCTGTTGTAACATCTTAATTATAAGATCTTTATTTTTTTCTAGTTGTTTTACCACTGCAGCACGCAAGGAAGTCTAATACTATATCGACATTGACCATCCCTTGATCTGGGATGATCAATCTTAACGGGGGGGTTGTTACAATTGCCTACGACCTCAATACGATATGTAAACCGCTAAGGTTGCATCTCGATTGACGTCATTGCCTGCGCACGACCCCTTTACGATATGTAAACCGCTGGGGTTGCATCTCGATTGATGTCATTACCTACGCACGACCCCCTTTACGATATGTAAACCGCTGGGGTTGCATCTCGATTGACGTCAATGCACATCATCATATTTTTTACTATATATAAACGTATTCTTTGTTTTCTCGTCGCATTCTATCATTAGACTTCATTGCGGGCACTCAACACTCAATTTCCAATTTTCATTTATAATATAATATAATATATTATAATTCAGTAATTTTGTTTCTTTTAAAAGTCAAATCCGACCGACCACGTAACAGTACCTCAATCGTCAAAATTGTCGTTACTGGTCAACCAACAATCCAAAACAAAAACATCAGAAAGCATTACACAGCCCCAAAGTTACTGTATATAATCTTGGCCTTGGGTACGCTTTTTTTATGGATAATTTTTACAACTCCATAACATTGACCCGTTTTTTGAAGAGACAAAAGACAGACGTAGTAGGAACTCTAAACAGGCGCCGTACGGATTGTCCTGTCGAAATAAAAACATCAATGACAAAAGAATGCCAAGAGGTTCAGTGACAAGCCGACACTGTGGTAACGTTTCTGTCGTGGCATGGAAGGATGTCAAATTAGTCACCACAGTGTCGACATATCACAATGCCAACATGGCCCCAGGCAGGAGAGCTGGTGAAGATATCATGAAACCTGAAGTAGTACATGAGTACAACAAATTTCCCGATTTCCGATTTCCAGATTGCCCGAGCCAAGCACAGTGGCTTTGTGTCTCTCCCTACGAATTTAAAAAAATATATTGACACTTGCTCTCTTGGAAATAACGATTATATTTAGCTGTCAAATTCTCATCGAAATAAGCCAAAATGTTATAGCCATGTCATACAAAAATAAAATGAAAAAAATAGTTGAGGTTGTCAATGTTCGCCATTCGTGTAAGTGTGCGTCGACGTGTGCTACTGTGATAAAGTGTGTTATAAATTCGGATAATTTTAATACTTTTGGTGAGTATATTTACGTGGTATTTTGTTATTTCTGTAGTAAGTTATCTAATAATACGTAGAGATAAAGGTTTCAGCATGAAACACAAAATTTAGCCTTTTTTAAACCCGATACATTAGAGTGGTGTACATTTTGCTCGCTGACGCCATGATGACGCTATAATTTTACTCTCTAAAATTGATATTTTTTGGCTGTTTTAACATATTATATGCGATTAATATGTTAGATCAAGTAATCACCAGCCGGGATAGTAAAAAACATTATCAAAATATGTCAACTAAGTTTCAAGAATTTTGAATTCCAAATGTGAAGCGTCGTTGGTGCGGGTTAAGGCTGGGGCACCAAATCGGCGTGGACCTGTCGCTCCCGGCCCTGGTTCTATCCATGGTCGGGGGCGATCCTGGATGGACGGCCGTCGCCTCCTTCTGCGAGGCAGTCATGTCCGCAAAGGAGGCGGCGGAGCGGGAGCGGGAGTCGACCACCACACTCCCCTCCCGCCAACGCAGGCCACGCCGGCGGAGCCGGAGGGCGAGTAACGACCTCCGGCCGCCGTAAAAAGCGGCCGCGGGCGGCCCCTCGGGGGAGGAGGACCCGCCGCCCGCACTATTGCCGCGAGGGTGAGGGCTGCGTGCTGTTTCGCGGCCCCCCTCAACTCCTAGAGTTGTTAGGAGAGCGCCGGGGGGACGAAACCCTGACCCCCTAGCGCCAACACTTCAGAAGGGGCCCGCCTCAAGACAAAGGGCGGGCCGGCGCCAGCCCGGGCCACGAGATCGGCAGGCCATATATCCGTGAGCCCGGGCGTAGGCGATAGGAGAACAGCGGGGTTTTTTAGTGGGTAGTCGGAAAAATCCCGGAGTCCCACATATCCCTCGGTCCCCCCGGGCCGGGGGAACCCGTCAAGAGAGGTTTTTCCCCGAGACCAAAAAATGGGGCACACTAAGAGATCCGAGTTTTTAACCGACTTTTTTTGTACACGTTTTTATATACGTACTAAATTTTTTTGTCCCGAAATTATTTTTTACTTTATTTTCATTAGCGTGTTTTAATTTTATTGCTTGTATTGCATGTAGTGATAATGCCAAGAACGAGCCGTGGAGCTGGCCGGGGAGGTGGTCGAAGAGGAGTCCCACGCTGTGCACGCTCTTTGTCTATTCAATTGTAAGTTCTCATACTAAACAATTTTATTTTTTATTTTATTACTTCAGTTTCATTAATTTCATTTTCATGTTTAGTTCTGCAGTTGGAGACGTGGCGGCTGACGCGGCTGCAGAACCAATGCTAGACCCGTCCAGAGAATAATCACGGTAAAATCAACATAATTACCCTTTATTATATTAAATTGTTCAAGCAGCATTCATTCATTCGATTTCTGTTTTCAGTCCAATGTCCTTGAAGGAAAATATAAAAGCTGTTAGAGCGGGGAAGGCATTGGACGCGAAACATCTGGCAAGGTTGTCCGCTGCTGAAAAAAAGCGCCTGTCGGAGCTCAGGCAAAAGAAGCAGGTGGGCGACTTCAGGATGCCTGATGCTCCAGAGCCAAAGTATGTAAATTCAAAGTTTTACCTGCTCGTACTGTCACTAGCTTGTTATTGTCGAACATGTTCATGAGCATTACTTTATTTATTTACAGAAAAGGAAAAGGAAAGGGAAAGGGGACTGGGGACCCACGGATTTGGGCCCCAGTGCCACTTTTTCCGGGGGTACCCTCTGTCCCTCCCCCACATATACCTCAGCCGTGGGAGATACGTTTGAATGGTATGTGGGTCTAAATATTTTTAAAAACATTGTTTGTTTATTATCCTTTATATATCCTTGTTGTTATATTCCAGATATCACCACGAAGGAACATGGTATCGAGGGCACATCTCCACGGACCACTTCTATGGAATCTGTCATGGGTAAGATTAACAGTTCCTATTTTAGCAGTAATCAGTTTTTTGCTCTGGCTTACTTTGCGCAATACTTTGTTCTTTATCCCATTTTTTTTTTTATTCTAGATATCACCGATGCAACCGAGGAGATGGGCCCTCCACTCATAATCCCGGGACCTTCGACGGCGGAGTCAGTCACCGTACCTCATCGTGCATGGACTCCGCCTCTAAAGAAGTAAGATATTTTGTTTCACCAACTGATGAATGCGTTTATGAGGTCGATTCTAAAAAATATGAACAAAATTTATTATTTCCACCATTTTTTATTGACAGTAATCGCCCAATCCGGTTCTCGCCATCAACGGGGATCATCCAGGGCATCGAACCACCTCAAATCCCCGTGTTGGCCGAGATTGAATTCCTGGGGTTTACACCTTGTAAGTATCATATTAAGTTTTTTTTTAATTTGACTAATTTGAGATGAGAGCGTTAAGAAGTATGATAAAAGTTAAACTGAGTGACAGGAAGAAATAGTGAGATAAGGAAACGTTGTGGTCTGAAAGAAGATGTAGTGACAAAAATTGAGAAAGGTATGCTGAGATGGTTTGGCCATGTCGAGAGAATGAATGATGAACGATTAACGAAAAAAGTGTATAAGGCGAGTGTGAATGGAAATGTTGGAAGGAGTAGACCTAGGGGGACGTTTCGAGACCAGATCAGGGACGTCTTGAAAAAAGGCTAGGTCAAGAGTACCCTAAACCGAAGGGCATGTATGAAGGGAATAATGAAAGTGGACGAAGCGAAACAAGTATGTAAGGATCGTAGCAAGTGGAAAGAAGTGGGAAAGAAGCGTGACTATATGTATGTATTTGACTAATTTCACTAAAATTTATTAATTTTTCAGCTTCTACCACTTCAACAACGGCGCCTGGCTCTGGAAGGAGTGCTTACGATTTCGGTAAGTTAGACTATTATTTGCATTCTATATGTCGCCTCCATAAGATGATTTCATTAAAATTTCTTCACCTACTTACCCCAGATGTCGACATCGATATCGAGCGCGACTTTGTAGAGCCAGGCGAAGGCAGCGACTTCGACTATGAAGAGAACGTCGAGGTTACCAATGTTGATAGGAATGTACAGGAGGAGTATTCGGTGGACAGTTTAGCGGACCCGTCGCTAGTTGAGGCATTAAAAAAGATTGACGCTGAAGCCGATTCAGCTCTTCGGGCCGCCTTAGGCCCCGAACCCTATCAAGACTTGCTCAATTTTAATTGGCGATCGGAGCCGGAGAATTTTGAGGGAGTCAGGGAGGTTTTCACTGTTCGGTCTACTGGCCCAACTTTTGAAAACGTGGAGTTAACTCCCTTGGGAGTATTTCTGAAAATTTGGGATGCTAATATAATCGCCAACATAGTCCGTGAGACTAATCGTTATGGCAGTGAAATATCAAGTCGTAATGAGAAGTCAAACTCCAGGCTGACCCGGTGGAGGGACGTCACCGATGACGAGATAAGAAGGTATTTCACTATTATAATGTTGCAGTCCCTCGTAGTAAATAATGTGGAGCGGGAGTATTGGTATCCTAAATTGGAGGCACTCCGACTTGGGTATTTCGGGGCCATCATGCCGTATAACCGGTTTTTAATCATCAAACGTTGTCTCCATTTTGTAGAGAACGCCTCCTTGCCCGTGCCATCCAATAGACTCGACAAAATTATGCCCATCATTGAGCACCTAAATGAAAAATTTAGCTCTTTGTATGTACTCGAGCAAAATGTTGCAATTGACGAGTCACTACTGTTATGGAAGGGGCTCTCATTTGCGCAAAAAATTGCAACAAAAAAATCTCGAGTGGGCATAAAAAGTTACGAGTTGTGTGAGTCGAGGACCGGCTACTTGTGGAGGATGGAAGTATACTCGGGCAAGGGGCACGTACATGCTGCGCAGGTATGAGCGCAAGAACAGATGACAGAGCATGAAGAAGGGGATGAGCCAGAGAGTGCTACTTCTCATATTGTACTCAATTTGATGAGACCTTTACTTAATAGAGGCCATACTCTTGTTATGGACAATTTCTATAATGTGCCACTGTTGTCTCGAATCCTCAAATTGAAGCACAGGACGGATTCGATGGGCACTCTCCGACTCACCAGGGAGTTTGTCCCGGAAGGTTTAAGAAAAAAGTCGAAAAAAAATATGAAAGCGGGAGAGGTGGCTTTCAGCTCGACCAAAGATCTGAGTGTGGTTGTGTGGATGGACAAGAATGTGGTTTCGATGATCTCCACATTCCACCAACTACAAGCCGGCGGAATAGAAAAATATGGGTATTATAAATATAAACCCCAAGTAATACTAGATTATAACAACTCTATGGGCGGCGTAGATCATAAAAACCAAATGCTGCACGCATACCCCGTAAAAAGAGTAAGAAATATAATTTGGTATAAAAAACTCTTCCGCCGACTTGTCAACGTCTCCATACACAATTCATTTGTGATGTTCAACCACAACCGTACTCCAGTCATGGGAAATCGAGTTTCGGCTGCAGTTGGTGAAGGAGCTTCTGCAAATGTTTGAACTTGGGACACTTCCTCGGCCTGTGAAACCAGCGGCACCAGCCGCACCAACCGCACCAGCCGCACCAACCGCATCGTCCGCATCGTCGCAGATGCATTTACCCATTAAACACGAGCGACCACAAAACTGCAAAATGTGCAACACACCCCAAGTGCGTCGCAGGACGATGTGGAGTTGTAGCACCTGTTTGGTGCATTTGTGCATCGAGGGATGCTACATCAATTACCATAAATAACACCCACCACATTTTGCTAAATTTTATTTGTTTGTTGTTGTTTTATAATATTAAATATCTACTCGTCCAATCCGCAGAATTCCACACCCGCGCACGCTGCCCCGAGAGTGTAGACTACTGCAGTTTCTGCGGCGGCCAGCACACTTGGGAGGAGTGCAGACGGAGGAACGAGGGAGCTCCGCCCACATGCAGGAACTGCAAGTTGGCCGGGGCCAAGACCCCGAATACTCCTAGGTGGGTAGAACACAATGCCCACAACCCCGACTGCCCCGAGAGACAGCGGTGGGACGCAATAGCGATATCTCACGAATGGGGTAACTCTTAGGAAAAAAATCATAAGGACCATTTTTGTAGAGAATTTTAAGATCTACAACTTTGGTTTAAGGTTTATTTTGATAAAACTTACAGTTTTGGAAAAAAAGCCAAAAAACCTCAAATTTTGACCTTTGACCCCGAATAACTTTTGAAACACACATAGGATCGATGGGGACTTTTAAAACTTTGTTTGTAATGGTAAACCCCAGCTCTCCACCAACATTTGGCTTTCCGGGAATTTTTGTTATTTTAAATGTCTATATTGACCGGACTAATATGTTAACAAGCAAAACCAATCAACCAACCAATCCAAAACAAAAACCTCAGACACCCCTATTCGCCTAGTCACCGTATGGGCCGCAATGTCAGCGCGAAGAATCCCTTCCTTTTTTGAAGATGGAAGAGGACGCACAGTTACAGTGGATTCAGAGCGTTATGTGCAGATGTTAGACGACTTTTCTTCGTGCCTGAGCTGCAAATATTTCCTGGTTATAACTAAAGAACATGGTTCCAGCAGGACGGAGCAACTTCACACACGTGCAACAGGTCTCTGCCAAGAGTCGTGAAATTTTTCCTGGCAAATTGATCTCCAGGAGAGGTGACATAAGTTGGCCTCCACGCAGTCCCGATTTGACACCTATGGACTTTTTCCATTGGGGTTTGTCAAATTGTTTGGTTTGGTTTCCATTGTCAAATTCAAAGTTTACGCCATCAAACCGTTTTTCCTGGCACAATTAAGCCACGTATTCATTAGTAAACATTTGTTAATAAACATTGTTTATAAACAATGTTTCATCATCTCTGTAAACAGTTTATAAACAGTTCATAAACATAGGTGATGAAACATTGTCTATGATACGTGTTGCCGTGCTCCCCACTACGAGTGGAGAGCAAGACGAAACATCTAGTATATAAACAAAAGTCAACAGGTGTGGACGTGTTTTGCTCGAGTTTATAAACATGGAGGTAGTGTGGTCTCTAACAACCAAATTTCGATGCTCATAGAGCTTTATCACCAACGTAGTATTCTTTGGAACGCCTCAAATAAAGACTATAAAGATAAATTTAAAAAAAATGATGCTTGGACCGACATTCCTGCAGAATTGCATATATCGCAAAAAGAAGTGGAAACAAAAATGCATATTCTACGCTCACAATTTAGTCGTGAAAAGAAAAAAATTCAAACATCAAAAAGGACTGGAAGCGGTTCCGAGGAAGTGAGTAAAAGCAAATGGCAGTGGTTTGAATTGCTGCAATTTTTATTGTGTGGTGCAACAACGTCTGGAACATCAGATACAATGGGAACAGTGAGTAGTTTTTATATTATCTGTTATCTGTCAAATCCATACAAAAAGTCTTAAAATGTCTCAAGTGTTTTCTAAAAGCTAACGCAGTTTAATAATTCTAAGTATTTATGTAGTAACTTCGTCAGGTATCTATATTGTATATAATTATTTTAATCAACTTCCTACTAGGGTCTCGTTAATTTTAAATGAAGCGATACTGAATATTATAATCTTAACTTTATTTGGAAAAGTATAGATAGGTACATACAAATGAGAACTATTTTATTATGCACGAACATTTTGCCATGGTACACTACCTTCTGGACTAATAAAATATTCAGCAAAGGAGACGGCCCATTTTCCATGGACATTTGCCATCTATTGAGGAACCGTTAATGTTTTTATTCTGCATAGCGGGGTTTAAAAGATATCAACTAAGACGTTGAAAAAAATAACGTCCCAAGTCAAGAACGTGATTATTTACTTACTACTAAAAGAAGGAAGTAAATTCATTACTTGTCGACTTATTGTGCTTATTTTGAGAATTTAAGTGTTTGCAAAAGGGGAACCAGTTTCTATGAAACTGGAAAAATCAAGCCAAGTCTCATTTTAACAAGTCGTAAGTACCTATTTCAATAATCTAGTGATATTTCCTTTATTTTTCTAATCTTTCTTGGAATGATGGTTATTAAATTATTAATACAAAAATAAAAAAATGCAATGTTCCTTACAAACTTCTGGTATGATCTTGCTGATCAATTGTTTTGATATTTTAAAGGTATATAGTATATGACAGTGAGCCATATGAGTCACCTTTTTTTTTGGTCTCGGGGAAAAACCTCTCTTGACGGGTTCCCCCGGCCCGGGGGGACCGAGGGTTATGTGGGACTCCGGGATTTTTCCGACTACCCACTAAAAAACCCCGCTGTTCTCCTATCGCCTACGCCCGGGCCCACGGATATATGGCCTGCCGATCTCGTGGCCCGGGCCGGCGCCGGCCCGCCCTTTGTTTGAGGCGGGCCCCTTCTAAAGTGTTGGCGCCAGGGGGTCAGGGTTTCGTCCCCCCGGCGCTCTCCTAACAACTCTAGGAGTTGAGGGGGGCCGCGGAACAGCACGCAGCTCTCACCCTCGCGGCAATAATGCGGGCGGCGGGTCCTCCCCCGAGGGGCCGCCCGCGGCCGCTTTTTACGGCGGCCGGAGGTCGTTACTGGAGCCATATGAGTCACCTGTTGCAAGAAACCTTAAAGTAACAAGTAGTCTTCTCTGGGGCTCAATAGGATGCCGAAATTTCGTTTCTTTTTTTTTTATTGATGGTCCAATCAATCTTAATAACATTTCAAAATCAGTTGGTGACATTCTGGTGAAGTTCTGAAATGACCCATCAAATCCGCGGAGGTCATTAAATACGTAACTTCTATTCAACAAATAGTTTCGAAACCACCACCTTTTCTTCTTTTTTTCCGATTAATGTTCTTGTGAATTATTATGTAAGCAGCAGAGAGCATCACTACCTCCTCGGGTAACATCCTGTGAACAACAAGTGTGGAAGGCCAAGTTTCAGAAACATGTGTTTATTGTAAACTTGTTTAACGCTAGTCATAAATAGTTTATCAACAAATGTTTACTAATTAATACGTGGCTTTAAAAGAAAATATCCGTCACGAAATCGCAGCCATCACGGAGAATACCTGCCGAGCCGTCATAGGCAATTTTTGTGCTCGATTAAACGAATGCCGTGAACGCAAAGGTTTACATTTGGACGATGTCATTTTTAGAAAATGACCGATCATTTGCTCAAGGTCATTTGTTAGGTCGTGGTGGCGGGTGGGGAGTATAGAACGGATTGTTCAATCCGATAAGGAAAGAACAATAAACCGTTCAATAAAAGTAACAATTTAACGTATCGATTTGCCACTGATGACGTCACGAAGGGTATATAAACAGGATTTGTCCTGATAATACCTCAAATGCCACCTATAAGAGGAGGTGAACATTTTGGTCAAAAACGTTACGGTGCTTTACAAAAAGCCTATAGTGCTGCTTGGCGTGCATTAAGTGCTGGAGAAAAATCGCAATATTCTTCTTACAACGCGTGGCGTACAAGTAATGCTGGACGGGCTGTCAAACAGCAATTTGATAATACGTGGAGGAATAGATCCCGTACCACCAGTAACCCCTTACCCGGAGCCGGGGACGACGGTGAACCCAGCGCCAAACGACCCAGGGACGACGACGACGAGTTTAATTTGGACGATCTATTTCGCGATATTAATTGGGATAATATCCAACTTGGTGATATGGCAGATGTACAAAATAATTTGCCTGAAGCTCCTTCTGCGTCATCGGTCGCTGCGGGAGGTGCTCAGGCGGAGCCTATGGATACCGAACAATGTAGTCCAGCAAAATTGAGAAGCTTAAAGAATTTTTGATTTTCAACGGCATCAAGAATGAACACCAACGACGAATCACAGAATATATTAGCACAAAACGACGATTGTGTAAAGATTGTGGCCTTGAACGAAGGTCGGGAGGCAATAACGGAACCTACGGATCTGAACACGCAATGTGTGATGGAGGTGGAGCCTGTCCAGCCTACCAAGAAGAAGGACAAAGGGAAGACTACAGACAGTTCAGAAACGGAAAATTATGAACTCCGGTTTAGTGAAATGGTTAGAAAATTTCTGGCAGCCCACGGAGACGTTGAGAGTGATGAAACCGTTTTTAAAAATGACCATGGACGCGGCGCTAAAAAACAAGACAATGAAACTGTTCACGACGGCTCAGACGTTGCAACGGATAATGAAGGAATTCTTCCTTCACTTGAAAGAACAACAGATGCCCTTAACAAATTGTTCGTTCAAAGTTTTCGCGGACTGGTGCTCAAACGCAGAATTCTCCACGATGTCTGGGAAACTCCCCATGATGGACTTGGAGCCAGATTTAGAGACAGCATTATTCGACCATTACAGCACAAGTCTGTGCGAGTTGCAAGAACGGATGGCGCAATTGGCGGAAGAGGACGAGGCGAATACAACATCCCGGGAATTTTCATCATCGCAGAGTATGAAAAACACCTCCATGTCATCCACGATTGCGCCTATTCGGGATCATGTTGTAGATGTCGACACATACAGTGTCTTAAAGTATACATTACTGACTCCGGTGAAGCCGAAGAAATCGACCAGTGGGGAGCAAGCCAAGTCAGTGACATCCCTGAAGGAGAAATTCCACTCTACCAAGTGGAAGGTTCTATTCACGGTGCCGGAGGAGTCGGATCACGAGGAACAACAGTCAGATGTGGAAGAAATGTCAACGATGGCTTCCTTTCGCCAATGGAAGAAGGAATGTCAAACAATAAACCGTTCAAGTACGGTTTATTGTTCTTTCCTTATCGGATTGAACAATCCGTTCTATACTCCCCACCCGCCACCACGACCTAACAAATGACCTTGAGCAAATGATCGGTCATAAACTCCCAAACAGTGTATTTTAACATGTAATAAACATTTTTTTTCAATAAACTCCTTACTTTTTTTAAATTATAGTTTTAAATATGACATTTCTTTGAAGACACCTTGTATAAGGAGTAATTCTTTACACGAGGTAAGCTTTATACAAAGTATTTGCATTACTAAGTTATAAATAATACATAATTAGAGTAGGTATGTATAAAGCCAAAAATACTATAGTCTGTTTCTAGGGCAATCTAAAAAACAGACACAAAGTATCTCTATTTCACTCGCTCTCTATACACCTCCTTATTACATACTAATTTTTACGCAGAAAAACGGATTTCATTGTAAACCGGTTTAACATCTTATCATCATTGTTGGCAAAGAATTAATACTGCAGAAAGAGCTCATAGAACATTTGTTAATATCGGAACTACCGAAGAAAACAACACAATAGATGAAGCATCGATGGAACCGGTTTCACCAGAACCACCTCAACCACCCAACCCACCATAGCTCGCAAGAGCATCAAATACAGCTAGTCGTTGTATTTTTAGGGGTTTTTTTACATGAAACCCGTCTCCGAATACCTAACAGCATAAAAGTTCATATTATGCTAACTTCTTACAATTTTTATATACCACCAAGTGCTCGTGTTTGTAACGAACACATGACAGCTCAAGATTGGAACCAATTGTTAAATGGAGATGTGTCTCACGATTTTACAAATGACCACATAATGGACATAATATCAGTGTTTAGAACAGCACTGGAGAACCCTTCACCAGTATTCAATTTTGAATTAGACACTATTGATGAAAACGAGTTGCGACACTGGACTGGACTCACAATCGCAGAGTTTCGTATGGTGCTCGAGCAAACACCGTAGTAACTACTCGAGCAGTCGAATAAACCGAACGTGGTTTTAAGTGGCTTCCTTATGAATTTGATATAGGAGTAGTTAGATAAAAGCATTGACTTTCATAGAGAGCACCATCAGTTTCCGACGTTATTGTGTTTACAAGGTATTTTAAGAGAGCGTATTCAATTTGATGGATGTAAAACAACCCTAAGAACATTGTTACTGAAACTACCAGGTGGCCCAGAAAGACCGAAGTGGTGTGAATTCCTTATAACTTTTTTATTATAATTTTTTTTTTCTTTTCTTTTCAGTATTTTGTAAAGAAGACTTGGATAATTTATAATGGAGCAATACACAATTGAACAACGTGCCCAAATTGTTGAAATTTACTTTTCAAATCAACGGTCCATTGTGTTGACTCAGCGTGCATACCGTCGTCAATTTAATGTGCGGGTTGCACCCTCTCAGTCAACAATAAACCGTCTGGTTGCAAATTTTCGAGAACAAGGAGCAGTAAGGAACCTTCCTGGTCCCGGCAGACACCGAACTGTCCACACGGCTGACAATATTCAAGTGGTACAGGAGAGTATTCGGGAGGATCCAGAAACATCAACCAGGAGACGTTCGTCACAACTGGGCCTCTCAAGAACGTCGCTGCAGCGAATTTTGCACACCATAGGATTGTTTCCATACAAAATTCAACTTGTCCAAGAATTGAAACCAACAGATTACCAGCAACGACTTGACTATGCAATTTATTTCCAGCAAAAAGCACAAGAGAATCCAAATTTTATTCATAACTTAATAATGAGTGACGAAGCCCATTTTCAATTAAATGGGTTCGTTAACAAGCAAAACTGTAGGATATGGGCTACGGAAAACCCGAGAGTACTTCATCAACGACAATTGCACCCAGTTAAGTGTACCATTTGGTGCGGTGTTTCTTCAGAAAGGATCATTGGCCCATTTTTTTTTGAAAATGAACAAGGTGTCGCCATTTCCGTCAATGGTGATCGATATCGGGCCATGTTGCAAAATTTTGTAAGGCCAGCCGTGGAAAACCATCCGCAAATATGGTTCCAACAGGATGGAGCCACAGCGCACACTGCGAGGGCCACAATGACTCTTTTACGCGACATCTTTGGTGAAAGAATAATTTCTCGTAACAGCAATTTTAATTGGCCTCCGCGTTCCCCGGATTTAACCGCTCCAGACTGTTTTCTTTGGGGCTATTTAAAAGGAAAAGTTTATGTTAATAAGCCTAGGACTATTGAGGAGTTAAAAACCAATATTCGAGAAGAAATTAACAACATACCACCGGAAGTTTTGCGAAAGGTCATGGAAAATGTGTTGGAAAGAGCACATTTGTGCGAAGCAGAATATGGCCACCACTTGCGGGATATCATTTTTAATAACTAATCCAAAAATATTCCCCATAAATTTAATGTATTTAAAAAAAAAAAAAATTAAAAAAATATCTCTTAAATAAAAAGTTATAAGCAATTCACACCACTTCGGTCTTTCTGGGCCACCTAGTACTACTACTAGGATGTAAATGACGCAAATTAAGAATAACAGAAAGACATGAAATTCAATTATTTAAAATACCTCAAACAGGTGAAGTCTCTCCGCAATGAAGGTAAAACTATTGTTTATACTGATGAATCATATATACATGCCGACCATGTGAAAAATAAATCATGGTCTAGAAAAGATTTCAAAATGGGAATAAAACGAAAACTATCTAAAGGATATTAGGAACATTATTTTATTATTAGTTTTCTTAGTACACGCCGGAAGTGCAGCAGGATTTATACTAAATGCGTTGCTAACATACAGGGCAGAGATCAAAACTGGAGACTACCGCGATAATATGAATACAGAAAATTATCTAAAGTGGTTAAAAGAAAAATTGATACTTAATCTTCCGAAGGATGCCATGGTAGTTTTGAATAACGCAGCCTATCACAACTATACTTCAGAAAAAATACCGACATCGAACTCTTAACAAATCTGAAATGTAAAGTTGGCTGACCGCAAAAAATATCACATTTGAACGGACATTAAAAAAATAGAACTATACGACTTAATTTTAAAAAATAAAGAAAGTTTTCGAAGGTATAAAGTCGATGATTTATCAAAAGAACATCATTTTACTGCATTGCATCTCCCACCATATCACCCGGAACTTAATCCAATAGAAAATATTTAGGGAATAGCAAAAAATTACGTTGCTAGCCGCAATGTCGATCAAAATTATAGCACAGTAATGCCTATTTTAAATGAAGCTTTTCAACAAATAACTATAGTCCGGCCGCTCAAAGAATGCGTTTCTGACAGATCGCGATCGACTAGGCGATGTAACTTTGAACTGGCGTACAATTTATTGCAAAATTTTATATATCTTTTATTTACCTTATTAATAATAATAATAACTGGGAGGAAGCTTGATAAGCAAACCACAGTTACCCGTTGGCCCCTACGAGAGTGGGGTAAGCGCGTATCAGACCAACCTTCTATGCGATTAGAAGTTTTAATATCACTGCTCTCTCTCTACTTATTAATTTGATTATATATAGAGAGATAGAGCAAATGAACCGACGCATTGATGAAGATTTAAAGTTTTGCCCTGTCTTCACAATAAACGCGTTTAAGCCTAAAACACACGAGGCGAGTGAGTTGGTACCACTTGGTAGAAGTGAACATTGTTCACTCCCGGTGGAAGCCATACCCTCAAGAACGGAAGACTCGTGTTCTGAGACTGATTTTAAGTATTGCCCTGTTGGCTCAGAATACATAGCACTCGAGTTCTTTTCGTTACTGGACGAGACAGAAGAAGATGGAGGCGACGAGGGACAGGTTGATCGCTGGAGTGGCGGCGTGGATGGCCAATCCCCTGCCCCAAGTTGGCGCGAAAAGTACCGGCCTATTGGCTGCGCCCAGGGGACAAGACGTCTACTCAGCCACAGGTTGTCGCGGTGGTTCTCTTACATCATGGGCGCAGGGCTCTGTATCTGCCTTGGCATCCTTACAGCTATATGCTGGCGACGGACCCGCGCGACTCAACTTGCCCGAGGACGACCTACTGGGGGACATCCCGACGCCCGAGGAAATGGAGGCGGCCCAGCCCGCGCAGCAGCGGCTCCACCAAATAGGCAAGCTCCGTTTTTTCAGAGGAATTGGCTTCCTCACGGCGAAGCAGATGAGGAACGACCGTTACCAGAGGAGGATCGAGGAGAATCGTGCCCGTAACGCTGTCGCCGGGGCTGCACACCGCCAGGCTGAATTGGACCGTCACGCTCAGGAGCTAATACGGTTGGCTGGACTGCGCCAAGACGCCCAGGGGGGAGGAGTTGGTGATGGAGGTGTGCCCGTGGTCGCCGGGGATGGGGCGGCTGGTGAAGTTTTGCCGGTGCCGGAGGGGGGGGGTGGACCGGAGCGGAGGCGTCGAGCTGTGGCAGCGGGGGCTGATAACGTCAACTGGAACACCTACAGCGACACAGTTCCAGTGTACAGTGTTGGGGTAAATACGTGGGCCAATGAAGACGAGATTGTGCCGTATAGCTCGCTGTACAACCACGTAGCAGAGCGGATCACTGACCCCAACGCGACCGGGGCACTAGGTGCATTGGTAAAGGGCTCAACCATGAAGGATTCGGCAAGCGTCATCACGATGGTTAAGCATATGCAACGAGGCAACGGCTCATATAAGGATGAAGCGCCACTCGTTAGAGCATACAACATGCTTACAGCCACAGCCGCCGTCGGAAGTCCGCCTGACTCCGTGGTGTATAGATGGATGCGCAACTTCGTTCCAGCGCAGGAGGTTGAGCTTGAGACGTTCCAGGGGCAGGCTGTGGGCGGCACGGTCATTGCTGTCCCCCACGACATGTTCACGGAATATGTCTTCCTCAATTTTAACACCCCATTCCCGGGCATCGGGGGCGGCATTAACGTGTTTTCTTTGGATCGCATGGACGAAACCTGGGTCGCCATACCGGTCAGCAACGACCTGATGCGGACAAAGGCGCTTATACCATACTTGCTGTCGTTCTTAACTAGCGGGTACACGAACGGAACGGCTAACCACATTGTCCATGGCCAGATGAATAGCCCTCAGAACGACGGGCAGCGCATGCAGATGGGATCGTACCGTCTGTTTCCCAGGTCCAATCTGGCCTACATCCCGGGAGCGATTCACGCCGTGTTGGTTCTGACCGACTGTACAACATCTTCGGCTCCTGATTCGATCACTGGGGTAGGCTACAATATACCGGTAGCAAATCCTTACCGGAGGGCGGAGCCGAATGCTCCGTTGCCACTTCCCACACCGATCTACAACCTAGTTGACGTGTGGTGGGTGCCGTTCCAGGCGGCAGCGGGAGGGTCGGACCTGATTACGGCCATCAATGAAATAGAAAGCAAGCTGGCCATTGACGGGGTAACTAAACGCGCCAGCAGCGTAGCGGCGGAACTGCACGGCGCACAGTACCCAACACTGTTGATACCTGCAGACGGCACCATATATCAGCAGGACGAGCCGCTGCACGGAGCATGAGTCATGGGAGGAGAGCCACATCCACACCTTTACCCGGCCTCGGAGTATCTGGCAGCACGCACGGTGCCGGGCGAGGACAACGTTGAGAGCAGAAGACTGATGGTTGGGTACAACTTTGGTGCCATCAGCCCATTGGCACGGCCTTACTCTGGCGCCGCTAATACGGAGGGGGTTGACTCGGTGGTGCTGCCACGACATCGGGGCAGGAGATGGTCAACCTACAAGCCTGCGGTCCACGCACCAGCGATGACGCTGAAGACGATGGACTCGATGTCACGCGTGGCTACGTACATGGGATTAGTGATAACCGAAGACATCCAAAACGGCTTTACGTCCGCCGAAGGAACGCGAGGGTGGTTCAGGATGCTAAGCATGGCACTGGCATTGCAAACGTCGGTTCTGTTTGCTCGGTCAGATTTGTCATTGCGAGCCTGGGTGGGGTATGAGGCTATTGCTGATGACCTAACCACCCGTAATTCTTACACGCAGTTCATCCGAATGGCGACCAATGGGCTGTGCGGCTACATAGATATAGCAACGATGATCCTACCCTGGCAGGCATGGGACGAGGATTGCACAGCCGAATACTATGGCATAGATCCATTTACCGACGCAGACTGGTTATCTTATCATCCCATGCCATGTGTCTTAACAACCCAGTGGTCGCGGAAACTAAGCCTACCAGACGCCGACGCGCCGCAGAGGGGAGTGTTTAGGTACGCCGGTCAACACCGTAAGGGGCTCTTTGTCTCACACGAGAAGTCGGGCTCAAAACTGGAGACCATCGCCACAGTCGACTTCGCTCGTTACGCTCCCGTGGTTGTTTACCCGGACGACGCGAATGAACGACTTCGCGCCATGGGTATGTGGATTGATTGCGACGCCCACATAACTAACCATCTAACCGGTGCTCACGCCGCACAACCGTGCACCGTACTAATGAGCGGGACACCAGCTATAACGACGCAGTCTTTGGCCACAGAGATCATCGAGCCAAAGCGGTTGTATGTTCTGTACTCACGGATGGAGGCAGGCAACCACGACATGACAGCAATCCGCGTCACCGACATCCAATACCCCGACCCAATAACACTGGACTCCATCATCACCGCAGCAAAAAACTACCTACTGTACCCAGCGCTATCAGCTGTGCTGGGATTCGTCTCGGGGGGACCCACCGGAGCGGTGGTGGCTGGGACGAGCCACCTGATCAGCCAGGCGGTAAAGGACCTGGTTCCGAAGGAGCACGTGGACGTGGTGAAGGAGGTCTTGGAAAAAACGAAGGAGAAAGTTTCCGACGCTGCGGCGTCTGGGAGCCAATGACCGGAAAGAAGACACGATCGAAGTACAGCACATCTGTGCGAAGTGGGACCCTTCCTGCGGCGTTTCAGGAGGAGTACGACTCAATCTTGGATAGTGGGATCCTGGACGTCATCGACTGTCCAACAGACCTGCGGGTACGTCCAAGTGGGTTGGACCAATTGAAGCGACTGAGGGGGGGGTGTTCCAAAAGATTGGCCTATTCCAGCTGAGGTGTCCTGCGCCTGGCCTTTGTATTTCTATTACCGTTGCCTGAAACAGGTGGGGCAACGTGCGAGTAATAATATAACTGTCAAGTCTGTGAATGCTGACACATGGCTGTCTGAAAAATTTTATTTAAAAAATAGTTTTCTGATTTCTTTTTACATATTTGCCATTGCAATTACGAATAAATAGTGAAAATAAATCCTTCAAGTGTATATATATATATCATAAAAATAAGAAATAAACTATTGAAAACTAAAATCTCATAAATTAGTTCAAAATGACAACTCACGTCAAAATGAAAATATGCTGTGGGGGATAGTGGTAAACCAGGTTTGGCGGTACCCACCTCACATTTAATTCCAGGCGTCGGTGTATTTGCACTACTATACATAAATTAACCACTTTTCGATTTTTTAGTAGCGAACGGTTTTTCTGTTGTTTTGTTTTCAAGCGCGCGAACTTCACTCACTATGGCGGCCGGTGGAGGCATTTTTATACGACACGACGGCTGAGGCTATACGGCCTTTGAGTTGAGTCGTGTCGATATATACTTATATTTAATATTTATGAATTTACATATATTATATATTTGTGTGTCTGAATAATGTATAATAAATATAATAATATATGTATGTATGAGTATTGTATGTGAGGGTTTGTATATGAATGTCAGTGTGTTTCTATGAGTATGTGTACGTGTTTATATAATATACCCATAGTTCTCCCCACCAGAGACCGTCCTAGGACGGGCGATAGTAATCTGGGAAACGTACCACCCGCCCAGTACGCGTTGTCTTCTGTTCTGTTCTGTCGGCGCTTTTCTTTGGGCTTTCAGGTGTTTCTATACCTGTCTTTGGTATTGGCCTTTCGGGGTTCAGGATGTACGCTGGTTTTAACCTCTGGATTGTTACTGTCTGTTCTTTCCCTTTTACTAGTAACTTATATACTTTCTCTCCTCTTTCCAGTACTTTATATGGTCCGGAGTATGCGGGTTGTAGTGCTCCACGGACGCTGTCGTCTCTGATGTAAACGTGGCTGGTAGAAGGCAGGTCTTTAAAAATAAAGATATTTCTGCTGCAGTGTCTGGATACTGGCTGAGGACGAAGGTTATGCATCAGCGACCTTAATCTCGCTGTGAAATCTAGGATATCCGTCGTGTGCGTGCTTGTAGGGGCCTCGAAGAAGTCTCCGGGTAGCCTCAAGGTCTCACCGTACAGGAGCTCAGCTGGCGACGCTTGGATGTCTTGCTTAAAAGCCGTCCTCATTCCAAGCAGTACAATGGGTAAGCTCTCTGTCCAGTTCTGATGTTCGTGACACTTGATTGCTGCCTTGAGTTGTCTATGCATTCGTTCGACCATACCGTTGCTTGCAGGATGGTATGCGGTGGTTCTATTTCTCCGGAATCCTGCAAGTTCGGCGAGCTGTTTCATTAAGGCAGACTCGAATTGCTTTCCACGGTCTGTTACCACTGTCGTTGGGCATCCGAATCGAGCTATCCAGTTTGCGACCAAGCTTTTGGCGACTGTCTCCGCGGTTATGTCAGCCAGCGGTATTGCCTCAGGCCATCGTGTGAATCGATCGACTGCAGTGAGACAATAGCGGTATCCGTCGGATGGAGGTAGTGGGCCGACTAGGTCGATGTGGATGTGCTGGAATCTGCCGCGTGGTAAGCTGAAGGTGCCGATGGATGGTGTCACGTGACGTGATATTTTGGTGATTTGACAGGCGTGACACAGTTTTGTCCAATCTCGGCAGTCCTTGTTTATGCCAGGCCAGACGTATCGTTGAGCCACCAATTTGGCAGTAGCGTTCGCTCCTGGATGGCTGAGCGAATGCAAGCTGCTGAATACTTGCTTCCTCAACTCAGCTGGGACGTACGGGCGAGGTGTCTGAGTAGATTCGTCGCAGTATAACTCCGTTCGTGATCCAGGAATTTTCACTCTGGCCAGTTTCAGTGAAGTACCACCTTCAAGTATGCGTTTTAGCTCCGCGTCGTCAGTCTGTGACTTCGCTAAAAAAATCCAGGTCAACAGGTTGTACCAGTTCCTCGATACGAGAGAGGGTGTCAGCTACAACATTGTCCTTTCCGGAAATGTGTTTTATATCCGTGGTAAACTGGGATATGAAGTCCAAGTGGCGGTATTGGCGAGGCGAACATTTATCCTTCCGCTGGTGGAATGCGAAACATATCGGCTTGTGGTCAGTGTACACTGTAAAATGCCGTGCTTCGACCAGGTGGCGAAAGTGCTTAATCGCTTCGTAAATCGCCAACAACTCCCTGTCGTACGGAGAATAATTCCTCTGTGCTGGATTTAGCTTCTTGCTGAAGAACGCTAACGGCTGCCATTCTTCACCGATGTGTTGTTGTAGGACTCCACCAATAGTAGTGTCCGAGGCGTCGGTTACTAGGGCTAAGTCTGAGTCAACGTTCGGATGTGCCAAAAGTGCAGCATTGCAAAGGCTTTGCTTGCAGTTTTCAAAGGCCTTCAGGGTGTCACCCGTCAGTGTCACTGGATGAGAGCCTTTTACTGTTCCCGTCAGTATGTCGTGGAGGAGAGCTTGCGACTTAGCTGCATCCTTGAGGAAACGGCGATAGAAATTTATCATTCCCAGAAACCTGCGGAGCTCCTTGATAGTTTTAGGAACTGGGAATTGTTTGATGGCTTCGACTTTACTGTCTAGTGGTTTGATACCAGCTGATGACACAACGCATCCAAGGAAGCTGACTTCTTCAGCGCCAAACACGCATTTGGCAGGGTTAATAACCATGCCATATTCCTTAAGTCTGGTGAACAGCTGTTTCAAATGTTCGAAATGGCTGGTGGAATCGGGCGAGAAGATGAGGAAGTCATCGAGATAAGTATAACAGAAATCCAGGTCTCTCGTCATCTCGTCCACGAATCTCTAGAAGGTCTGTCCAGCATTTCTCAATCCGAAAGTCATATAGAGGAACTCGTACATTCCAAACGGCGTAGTTATCGCGGTCTTTGGTATGTCCTCCGGATTGATTGGAATCTGGTTGTACGCCTTTACCAGGTCTATTTTTGAAAATACTTTGCTGCCAGAAATGCTATGTGTAAAGTCTTGAATATGCCGGATCGGGTATCTGTCTGGGATCGTCCTTGCATTCAGCATTCTGTAGTCTCCGCATGGTCTCCAGCTGTCGTCTTTCTTAGGGACCAGATGTAAGGGCGAAGACCATTGGCTCTCTGAAGGTCTTGCAGTGCCAGCTTTGAGCATTTCGCTAAACTCCTGACGAGCTATCTTCAGTTTCTCAGGCGCGAGTCGTCTGGGCGAGCAATGCACGGGAGGTCCAGATGTGGTCCTAATATAGTGAACAGTCTTATGGTTCACAACCCGATGTATGCCAGGTGGACGAGTGATCTCTGGGAATCCGCGGAGGAGATCCAGGTATTTGGACTCACCGTCGATGGTCTTCACAGAAGATATGGCGTCTGATGATGGAGCTCGCGTTGCTGATGCCGAAAGTTTCGTCAGGTTGTCGATTAGGCGGCGGCCTTGACAGTCAACGATTAGGCCATAATGGGACAGGAAGTCTGCACCAATTATGGCTTTGCTCACATCAGCGACGATGAAACGCCATGGATACTCACGACGAAGGCCTAAGTCGAGATTAAGCTGTGCGAAGCCGTAAGTAGCAATCGGAGTTCCATTTGCAGCGAAGAGCTCGTAGGCAGATCGTGGTCGCCTACGTCACCTGGCAGGCAAGGACATCCCGGATGACTTCATCCGCACTATCTGGACCAGCCGCTTGCCAACATCCCTCCAAACGGTGATCGCTTCACAACCACAATCCACGATGGAAGCCCTGGCGGATCTCGCAGACAAGGTACATGATCTCGTACCAGCAACATCTCAGGTCAGTGCTGTAGACAATATACCTGGTTCAGTCATTGACAGATTAACCAAGGAGATCGCAGAGCTGAACCGAAAAGTAGACGCACTCTCGATGAACAGCAGAGAAAGCAGACCACGTCCCAGAGGTAGAAACCAGCGCAGCCGGAGTCGGACTCGTACCAGATCGGATTCGAATTACCGAAGATTTCCGGTATGCTTCTTCTTCTGTATAATAAATATAATAATATATGTATGTATGAGTATTGTATGTGAGGGTTTGTATATGAATGTCAGTGTGTTTCTATGAGTATGTGTACGTGTTTATATAATATACCCATAGTGCCTTCGAAGTGTTGTAAAATTTAATATGTATAAATAAAACAAGTCACATGAACAGACAAGATAGCCAGCCGTAATCGCGCACGCCTTCCACCTGCTGTACCAACTTCGCCAAGCTCCACCCGACCAACCTCTAACACAGAAGATTTGGCCAGAGGGATGTCGAGCCATAACAACGAGGATGGGACAGCGTCGTCTAACTCGTGTCGAAGACCTACGCGGGGACGTGGACGACCACCATCAGCACGCTTGGAGCCTGCGGGGAGCGCCCCGCGCCCGACTCCCGCTACTGGTGGTGTAGTGCGCCGCATGAGATGGACTAGGGAGATGAATGAGAGTGTCATGCGCGCGTACTTTGAGGCTACAAAGATGGGAACCTACCTCACGGCGTATCGTGATCGGATGCTGTCTCTGTTTCAGGTTCTTCACCCAAATACCACTGTCACGGCACAGCGCTTGTCGGATCAGGTGCGGGCCATTCAGCGGTTAAAACTGCTGGACGAACCTGTACTTGATCGTCTACGCACTGAAGTACGGAACAGTCTTAGGATAAATGAAAATGCACAATATCCAATTCTACAACATAGTGATGTTGTGATGGAAGTATCCTCAACATCACCATCTAATACGGATTTGGATATTCATAGGACTGATTCCGTAAGTAGCCAGGATTTAGAGCGTATGAGGAGGACTTTGGAGGAGGCAATTAAGGAGTATAAAGACATACCTACCCTAAATAGACCACAGCTACCTCGTCTACCCATACATAGACATAGTTTGTCTATTTTGGGTAATTTTAACCAGCTTTTAGAACCGTATATATTAACAAGTAAAGATCTGGATGAGACACATTCTATTTTGTACTGTGGGGCTGTCGCCGTGTGTCGTACTGTTGGTGTGAAATTTAATAATATTCCCCAATATGAAAAAAAAACATATGACAAACCAGCCTGGCAGTACAGAATAGAACGTAGAATTAATGCAACACGAACTCTAATAGCTAAACTAATTTGTTTTCGATCGGGAAATACTCGACCAAGGGTGATGCGTTTCGTGACTCAGGCATTTGCTGGAACCGATATTGGATCTAGTGACTATATGCTTAGAGTCACGGAGCGCATAGACTTCTTGAAACAGAGAGTCTATGCCTGGGCAAACCGGATTCGCAGGTATAAAGAACGCACAGAAAGATATTTCCTTAATTGTCGCTTCCAAAGAAACCAGAAAGGTGTGTATAGAGGCTGGGAACATTCGAAGGTATTAGTGGCTGACGGACAGTTGCCAAATAACGATGCAACGCTGGAATTCTGGCGTGGCATCTGGTCTGTTCCGGGAAGTCACACTGAGAACGAATGGAAAGGGGCTGTTGAACAGAGGTGTGAACTTATTCCAGAGATGGAACAAATCATAGTGGTTCCATCAGACGTAAGTTGTGCAATCCGTTCGTGCCAAAACTGGAAAAGTCCTGGACCGGACGGCTTACACAACTTTTGGATCAAATGGTTTAAGATTTCGCACTCCTGTTTGGCAACTCAATTCCAAGATGCTATAAACTCGTGCTGCCTCCCATCCTTTATGACCACGGGGGTCACGCACCTTATACACAAATCTGGTAGTACCATGGATCCTAGAAATTATAGACCCATAACTTGCTTACCTACCATCTACAAGTTGCTTACATCCATTTTGAGAACAAAATTAATGAAACATCTCTTAGACAACAAAATTTTGGCTGATACTCAAAATGGATGTAGGCCGGGGTCCCGTGGTACGAAAGAGCTCCTCCTCGTAGATATGGCTATCAATAAACAAGTCCGTCGAAATAGAAAAAACCTCTGCACTGCTTGGGTTGATTATAAAAAGGCTTATGATTCAGTGCCGCATTCATGGCTTATGAGGGTGTTGGAGTTGTATAAAATTGATGCTACTCTACGCACCTTCCTAGGTTCGTGCATGCGACAGTGGGTCACAAGACTTAGCCTCCCAGGAAGAGGACGGTTTTTAGACGGACTATTAAGAATAGAGCGTGGGATTTTTCAAGGTGACAGCCTGAGCCCATTGTGGTTTTGCCTAGCATTGAACCCTTTGAGCGCACTGCTTGAGGATTCAAAACTAGGTTTTCAACTTCGCAGAGGGGGTGAAGTCATATCTCACCTACTATACATGGATGACCTCAAACTGTTCGCGTCAAAAAAAACGGACCTACTAGAACTATTAAAACTAACTGAAAGGTTCATTAGTTCTATAGGAATGGAGTTCGGCGTGGACAAGTGTGCGGTTATGCATGTACAGCGGGGGCGAGTTGTCAATTCAAACGAATTACAACTCTCTGAAAATATGTCCTTCAGATCTCTCTCTGAAGGTGACACCTACAAATACCTTGGTATATCACAATCATTAGGTATCGATGACGTAGACATAAAACAGCTGGTGAAGGAGAAATTTTTTAGCCGCCTGAGAAAAGTGTTGAACTCCTTCCTCTCAGGTGGTAACAAGATTCGCGCCATTAACAGCTGGGTTATGCCATCGCTGACCTACTCCTTTGGTATACTAAGGTGGACTCAGACAGAGCTGGATGCCTTGGATCGAAGGGTTCGTTGCATGATGACTTCATATCGGATTCATCACCCACGATCATCGGTTATGAGATTGTATATCCCACGGAAGTGCGGAGGGCGAGGTCTGCTAAATGCCAAAAATCTGCACAACCGTGAGATATGCAAGCTCCGGGAATACTTTCTCAAAACCAACGTGGGGATGCATCGGGATATGAAGGCAGTAGACAAGGGACTCACCCCGCTCTCTCTTGCAAAAGAGAGCTGGAGCAGGCCTGAAGTAATGAGTACTGCTGAGCGTATGGATGTGTGGAAGAGCAAGGAGCTGCACGGTAGATTTTATCGAGCACTATATGGGCCCGATATAGATCTGCTGGCATCGGTGAACTGGCTTCGATTCGGTGACCTCTTTGGGGAAACCGAAGGTTTTGTCTGTGCAATTATGGACGAGGTTATTAAGACGAACAACTACCGGAGGTACATCCTAAAAGACGGCACGATCGACAGGTGTAGAGCCTGTCACTGTCCTGGTGAGTCGATTAGGCATGTTACTTCTGGTTGTTCTCGTCTTGCTAACTCTTGAGTATTTGCACAGACACAACTTAGTGGCCAGAATCATCCATCAGCAACTTGCCCTTCGATACAAGCTTATATCTTCAGAAGTGCCCTATTATAAATACACGCCTGAGTCAGTTCTTGATAGTGGCCATATCACGCTCTACTGGGATCGATCTATTATCATCTATTATCAGACAGGACTATTGTTGCCAATAAGCCTGATATTGTGATAATAGATCGATCTGCGAGACATACGATGATCATTGATATTAGTGTCCCACATGATGGTAACCTCGTGAAAGCAGAAACTGACAAGATTACAAAATATTTAGATCTCGCTCACGAGGTTGCCGCCATGTGGCACATGGAATCAACGAGCATCGTACCGATAGTGGTGTCAGTGAACGGGCTTATAGCGAAGAGCTTCGATAAACACCTAGAGAGGCTTTCGCTAGGTAAATGGGTGAAGGGTCGGATACAGAAGGCGGTTCTCCTAAGCACGGCACGCATAGTGAGGAGATTCCTGTCTCTGGAGCCCTAACCACCGGTAGCTTGGGCCCTAGGCCTCGCTCCCAGCGACGGACAGTTTTTTATATTTTTTAATTTAATTTCTTTGTAAATATCGTTTTATAAAATAAATTATTTTTTTAATATTAATAAGTATTTTATAAAATGAAATGTAAATTATTTTGAAAAATGTAAATAACTAGAAAAGAAAATAAATAAAGAGGAATAATAATAATAACATAATATCAAACAGTTGTTTGGAGTTGGAATGAATGAACTCATGTTTGTGACGTGTAAGAATACGAGAGCAAGATGTAACTTCGCTAATGACTGCTTTATAATTGCTTTTGTATTGGGCATGCCAATGAGTTGGAGAGGTATGAGGTGTATGATGTGGGTCCACAGCATTACATCAATCATGAACTAATAGTGCCACCAGGCTGTTACATAGATGGCTACAAGCAGTCCAATCCATCTGGGTTCTCGGATCTGTATTATATTGAAAAAAGGGATGGGTCTGGATGGTTCTGTAATCAGAACCTTTACTCACACCATCCGCTTCCACAAACACTGGGTGATTTGAAGGTTGGATGGAACGGATCCATACAGTTCATCACAGATCATGTGACCTGTGCATCAGACACCTGGAAAGAGGTTATGTGTGTGAGCCCTAAGCTTTTCATAACATCTCTGGACGCACTCTGCTTTAAGAACACAAAAGAGGATGTTGGTGTACAGATGAGTAGAGAAGGTGACTCTCTTACTTGGAAGGATTCCCGTGAGGAAGTCATTCGGATAACATGCGACAGAGATCTTAATTTGCAGCACTCTACTAGCAAATGTACCAATTTGCGCTTGTTTGTGTGGAATACCGGAGATAAAGCCAGTGATCTGTTATTAACAGTGATGGCTAACTCAGGAAACAATAGAGGAACTTATATCTTGCCAAAATCTGTTCATGCTGAATCCAGAATGTTCTTATGCAATGGCCAACCACACAACACAATTCTGTACGATCTGATGAGTCTAAATAGCACTGGCATAAAATATTCCTATCATACCAACATCAAAGACGTGCCACAAGAAGTACGCGAGAGAATGTGGTTGCAGCACGACGGTGCACCAGCCCACTATTCACGGCAAGTGACAGAATTTTTGAACGTGACGTACCCAAATCGATGGATAGGACGCGGAGGTACAATATCATGGCCGCCACGATCTCCCGACCTGAAACCTTTGGATTATTTTTTATGGGGTTACTTCAAAGAAGCAGTTTATGAAACGAATATTTCTGATGAAAGAGAGTTACGACAAAAATTAAATCATGTTGCTGAATCGATAAAAAATAATGAACGGGCTCGACGAAGTTTACAAAGAAACTTTATACGAAGATGTTGGTTATGCATAAGAGCTGGAGGAAAGCATTTCGAGCACTTAATGTAAGAAAAAAAATGTGTAATAAAAGATTTTCCATAATTAGCAATGTATTTTTATTTTCTTGCAAAAATGTCCTTTGGTTTTGATAGTAATTAAAATAGGAAAAATACTTATTTGAAACCAGTTTTATACTTTTTTGTAATTGGTATGACATGTAGATTTTTTAAAATAAAGTTTCACTAGGCTATAATACATTTTTTTTACACCAGCTTAGCTCAAACACCACATAGAGCATCTTGAAATGTAAAAATTGCACTAGTTTTATTTTTTAATTATCATGCTTATGATAATTACACCTAAATATGATTTTAATTAGAAAGACCTATGTATTATTAACCGCCTAGAATAAAAATAACAAAAAAAAAATAAGTGATAGATTTCGTAAAATTATAAAATGTTTGTACATAGGACGATAATTTCACCTATTTATTAAAAAAAATCATAACTTCAAAGCTATAAGACCTAGAACAATAATTTTTAGTGGTTTTGGTAGATAATAGTTCCTCCCCCTATCACCCACACCCCGTTGGTCCACTACTTACGGGACAACCTGTATATAAACGTATTCTGTTTTCTCGTCGCATTCTATCATTAGACTTCATTGCGGGCACTCAACACTCAATTTCCAATTTTCATTTGGAATATAATATATTATAACTCAGTAATTTTTGTTTCTTTTAAACGTCAAATCCGACCGACCACGTAACAGTTCAATGGTGCCAACACCAGATGAACCGCATCAATTTCTGCAAATATATATCATATCGTCGATGGTGGATCAGCTGAATGTGCGGTGCAATATACAGGGAACACAACAGTTAAAGAGACGAATTATTGAACAGTTGCAAGCATTTTTTCACGCTAATAATGCTGTGGTTAATATGTTCAAAACAGCATTGGAACGAATGCCATCGGATACGCACAAATTTGTCATAAGAGCGGATTGTACCCCAACAGGTGAACATGTGCGAAGATTCAATGCACCCACCGTTAATGATGTTGCTGCAATTATTGTTGGCGATCCAACTAAATCGCGAGACATTGTCGTTCAGCGAAGAAGCAATATCATGCATCGTGTAAACGAGACACATCGTTTGTACGATGCGTTACAATATCCAATCATTTATTGGCAAGGGCCAGACGGATACGACATCACGTTGAAGATGGTCGATCCAATTACAGGTACAATATTCACACATTAATTATTGCTATTATTGGTTTCCATTAACAATTCATTTAATTTTGCATTTTCAGGCGTATCAACGAATAAAAATCTAAGCGCAATGAATTACTATGGGTATCGTATGATGATTCGTACACATGAGGAGAATGTCATTTTGAAGTGCCGTCGGCTATTCTAGCAATTCGCTGTCGACATGTATGTCAAAGTCGAGACCGAACATTTAGCGTTCATTCGATTCAATCAGGCAAAGCTACGATCTGAGGACTATATACACTTGCGTGATGTTATTCATTCAGATGGTGATGTTCAGAAAATTGGACGTCTGACGATTCTCCCATCATCTTATATCGGAAGCCCACGCCACATGCACGAATACGCTCAAGACGCTATGACGTACGTGCGAAATTATGGAACTCCGGATTTATTTATTACGTTCACATGCAATCCGAAGTGGACCAAAATTGAACGTGAGTTGGAACCGGGCCAAAAACCGCAAGATCGCCATGACATAATCGCCAGAGTATTTCAGCAAAAACTCAAGGTTATGATGGATGTGCTTACTAAGTATCGAGTTTTTGGTGGCACACGTTGTTATATGTACTCGGTGGAATGGCAGAAGCGTGGACTACCGCATGCTCATATCCTAATTTGGTTGCTGAACAAATTACATTCAAATGAAGTTGATGACATCATATCAGCTGAAATTCCTGATCCAGTCACTGATCCCCATCTACACGACATTGAGACGACACAGATGGTGCATGGACCGTGCGGTGCATTAAATCCATTATCGCCTTGCATGACTAATGGAAAGTGCACAAAACGACATCCGCGACCGTTAGTTGCTGAAACAGTCACAGGGAACGATGGATATCCAGTTTATCGTCGGCGTTCAAAAGAAGATAATGGTCGAACTATCAAAGTTAAAGTTCAAAATCAAGAGATTGAGATCGGAAATGAATTCATTGTACCATATTGCTCGCTGCTATCACGAATTTTCGAAACATAAGCAAACGTTGAGAGTTGTCATTCGGCCAAATCAATCAAATATTTGTGCAAGTACGTCACAAAAGGCAGCGACATGGCTGTGTTTGGTATTGCGTCGGAAAATGCGAATGACGAAATCAGCAACTTCCAAATGGGCAGATACGTCAGTACTAATTAAGCATTGTGGCGATTATTGTCATTTCAAATTTATGAAAGATATCCAGTTGTACATTTAGCAGTGCATTTGAAAAATGGCCAAAGAGTTTACTTCACTGAGGCTAATGCAGCACAACGAGCTGAGAGACCACCATCGTCAACATTGACTAGCTTCTTTGCAATGTGTGAAGCAGATCCATTCGCAGCGACGCTGATGTACGTTGAAATGCCAAAGTATTGCACTTGGAATCAATCAACAAAGAAATTCCAACGTCGCAAACAAGGAACCCCAGTTCCAGATTGGCCACAGGTGTTTTGGCCACACATGTATACTGTTCATCCTAGAAATGATGAATGTTTTTATTTGCGACTGCTGTTGGTAAATGTACGTGGACCAAAATCATTTGCGCATTTGAAAACTGTGAATGGCCACCAATGCCAAACATATCGAGAAGCATGTCAACTATTGGGTTTGCTGGAGAACGATTCTTATTGGGATTTAACACTTGCGGATTCAGTTGTTTCATCAAATGCGTACCAAATACGAACGCTGTTCGCAATTATCATCACCACATGTTTCCCTTCACAACCAATTCAGTTATGGAACAAATACAAAGACGACATATGTGAAGATATCTTGCATCGCTTGCGCATTCAAACGAATAATCCTGACATCCAAATAACCCATGAAATCTACAATGAAGGATTGATTCTGATTGAGGATCAATGCTTGACTATTGCAAACAAGCTACTGATTGAAGTAGGAATGATTGCGCCAAATCGATCGATGCACGATGCATTCAACCAAGAATTAAATCGAGAGCTGCAATACAATGTTGATACATTGGAGGAATTCGTTCGAAATAATGTGCCGTTCCTGAATGAACAGCAAAAACAAGTACATATACGAAACATTAATGCAAGCGGTGGACAATAATACTGGTGGTCTATTCTTTCTGGACGCACCTGGAGGAACAGGGAAAACATTTGTCATTTCATTGATTTTGACCACTATTCGATCAAGATGTGACATAGCTTTGGCGTTAGCATCATCTGGAATTGCGGCGACTCTTCTAGATGGCGGTCGTACTGCACATTCTGCGCTTAAGTTGCCACTCAATTTAAACACAATTGATACTCCAACATGCAATATTTCCCGATCCAGTGCAATGGGAAAATTGTTGATGCAATGCAAGCTCATTGTTTGGGATGAGTGCACAATGGCACATAAGAAATCACTTGAAGCACTTAACTTCACACTGAAGGATCTTCGGCGAAATAACAACATCTTTGGCGGCTTGATGATATTGTTGGCAGGCGATTTCAGGCAGACGTTGCCAGTAATTCCCCGTGGAACGCCTGCAGATGAATTGAATGCTTGCCTGAAGGCATCACCTTTATGGAATATCGTAAAAACATTATCGCTAACCACTAATACGAGAGTTCAACTTCAAAATAATCAAAGTGCTGCACAATTTTCCAAACAATTGTTGGCTGTTGGAAATGGAAAAGTCCCAGTTGATGCGACATCTGGATTAATTACTCTTACCAACGACTTTTGCCGATTTGTAGACTCTCAATTAGCTCTTATTGAAAATGTTTTCCCAAACATTAGTGAGAATTATCAAAATTATGCTTGATTAAGTCAACGAGCAATTCTTGCCGCAAAGAATAATGATGTACACGCACTGAATTTCACCATTCAATCAAAAATTGCTGGCGATTTGGTGACATACAAATCCGTTGATTCCATAACAAATCCCGATGATGTAGTAAATTATCCAACGGAGTTTTTGAACTCTCTGGAGTTACCAGGATTTCCACCACATAACTTGCAACTCAAAGTTGATACAGTTATTATGATATTGCGTAATTTGAATCCACCGCGACTGCAACGGTACTCGACTTTCGGTAAAAAGACTTATGCCGAATTTGATTGAGGCAACCATTATTAACGGAAAGTACGCAGGTGAAAATGTATGTATTCCTCGAATACCAATGATTCCGACTGATCTTCCGTTTGACTTCAAACGATTGCAATTTCCAGTTCGCCTTGCGTTCGCAATGACAATTAACAAGTCGCAAGGCCAATCGCTTAGTGTTTGCGGGATAAATTTAGAAAATCATTGTTTTTCACATGTGCAGTTGCGTGTACGTGTACGTTGCGTGTTCACGAGTTGGGAAACCATTCGCTTTGTTTGTGTTAACGTCAGACCAAAAAACAAAAAATGTGGTTTACCAAAGAGCACTTCAATGAAACGGATAATTTGCGGACACGTATAACGCTTCGATTCAGTATTTACTTTGGATTAACTTTAATTTATTTAGGGTGGATTCGACCAAACAAGAGTAAATCTTAATCTTCGAATAAATCGTCAGTTAATCGAGAGTAAATCAATTTTACGTTTTACCATCTACAATTCTAAGAATAGTGGGCCTATTCGGGAATTGTTACTATACCGCCGTTTCGCACGGAATAACGGAGCTATTCCTAGAATAATGTAATGGCGGTCAGTAAGTCCAATCATCTGATTTCTGTCATTTCACAAATATTTATTCTGTGTTTTAATTTCAAGTCAACGCAACGCATTAAATTATATAGTCTGGCATTGTATAATGTGTGCAATAATTTGCCACTAAGCTAATTTTGATTTTATAGTCACTCCGTCAGTTTTTTTATTTTGTATATTAAAATGAAATTCAACTAGGCTCTGTTGAGCCTAGAATTTCTTTTCCAGAAGATTCTTTTCTAGAAGTTCCTTTTCAAACGACAGTTAATTAGGACTGAGTTTACGCTTATCCTCACTCATTTTCACTTGCTAACGATAAAAGATAAAACCACACGACAAAACTTGATTATTCCCTCAAACAACAAATAAAATTAACACGTTTGACAGCTACTTTTTCACACTATAATACGGCAAAATCGAGTTGACATGATAATTGACTCTTACACTATCCCGTTGTAGAACAACATTTATTTGTCGGGTTTTATTTTCGTTCACCATTCACTCTGATATTCGCGTATTGTTATTCCTAGCGCAAGTATACTATCGATTACGTGGAGAAACGACTATGGATTTACTCGAGATTAAAATCATGGAATAGATTATTCCTGGTATAGTTACTCGTGTATAAATTTAAGTTTGGTCGAATCGACCCTTAGAGAAGTTCAACTAAATAACAATTCATTTTTGTAATCAAAATGAATTCATTACTGTTGTGAAATGAAATAAAATTTTTCCTTTTCAAATAAAAACAAAAAAAAATTTTTCTTCGTCTTTTAATCACCAAACGAAATGTTACATAAAACGAAGCCATCTGGTGGCGAAACGGAGTTCGCCGGGTTTGCTAGTTAAAAAATATAAAAACAATAGCTTTTAAAAGTCAAACCACGTCAAACGGCGCTGTTTCAAGGTTATGACAACTGTTTGTTTTTGTAGTGATGTTACAAAATAACGAGGCAATTGTAATCAAATATTTTTGTAATCTTAATAATGTCGGTATAATATAAAATAAAACGTTATAATTTTGTAATACTCTTCTTCTTGGTCGTTGCACTCTTTACAGAGCGGTCGTGATCAATATATTTTGTAATACAGGATGGGCCATTGATTAGTTTACATTTAAATTTGATTTCCCGCGCAAACCCAAGCAGCGTGAGGCGCGGGGAGGGGTCAAACGGCTAGCTCGTTTCTCGGAAATTTAGTCGCCATGGATCGGTTCACAGGGCCGCAGCGCGCTTTTTGCGTTAAGCAGTTTTATTTAAACAATAGTTCGCACATTATTTGTAAGGCGCTTGTTTCGGGTTGAGTACGTCTTACACAACTTAACCCTTAAATGGACAATGTTGTTTTTAAACAACATACTAAACATTACAGATAAAATTGACCTTCTTTTAATTTTTTGTTAATTTTGACAACTAGTTCTTATTTCTGAACGAATTTTGTACTTTTTTTAATGTTGCCACTATCCAATATTTTTATGCATTGAAAATAAGTTAATGTCAAATGTCACTTTGAAGAAAACTTTCTAGTGGCGCGAAACTAAGTTTTGTAGCTGTGTTCGGACTTTGATAAAATATAATGTAAGTATATAACATATTTTAATTTGCTTGATTATACCTTCAATTACATGTTCATGTTGTAAAACATTGAAAATCACTTGATGCTACTGTCGAATTAGGCGAAATCTGGTATGTTGTAGGAAAACTAGAATGCGCATTGCCTGCTAAATAAATGCGTTTGGTGAAGGATTTTTCAAAGCGAAATTACAAAGTATTTAGAAACTCTTGAAGATTCAGAAGATGGCTTAGACGGGTCAGACTCCGAAGTAGAGGATGTAGGTCACTATTATCTAACAGCTCGAGATGTTCTTCGAGACCTTGAAAATAGTGATGAAGGTGAGAATGCCCAGTCTGATGAAGTGGATGCTGATCCTCCTCTCGTAATCGACAACGATGAATATATGCCAGACCCTCCTATTTTGGAAGCCGAAGAACCAGCACCCCAGAGTAGATCACAAGGGATTTCTAAACGACCTCTGGTTTGGCGAAAACGGAATCTTGTTACTGCTGAAGACAGCCTTATTTTTAGGGGAGAAACTCAGATAACGGAAGCATTGATGTCTTGTAACACGCCGTATGATTTTTTTTCATTTTATTTTACATCAGATCTAAAAAAGCAAATTGTAGAACAAAGTAACTTATACGCAGCCCAGAAACAAATCTCCAATCCTGAAATTATAAATGAAAATATCCTAAATAAATTCCTAGGCATTCTGATTTACACCTCAGTTATAAAATGTGGGTAGGTGTGAAATAGATAACACGCAATTAAAGTGCTCTTCGTATTTATTATAGAAGTTTATCGTTTTAACAACAAATTACTGTGTAAATGTGAACAAGCTAGCTTAATTAACCTGCCCTAGTGTTTTCTCCTATTTTTATCTAGGATTCATCGTTCGGTTAAGCACTAATCGCAAAGTGTCTTTATTAGACAATGGATGCTAATCAAAAGGCCTTCACAGAGTTGACCTCTGTTTTCATTAAGCGAATGGAAGCATTTGAAGGTGAGCTAAAAAACTCAACTCCAGCTAACATCTCCAGTCTAGCTAGCTGCTGACTTCTTGTCTTTCAAGAATTTCATACTAACGGCTTTAACGGCTCTCCAAAATCAAATGATCCTAGTATCAAAATCAGTAGATAATTTAGAAATGCGGAGTAGACGAAAACTCCTACTTCTACATGGTGTGCCCGAAACAAAGCAAGAAGATGTCACCTCTGTGGTTAAGGAGATCATTTGTGAAAAGCTAAAGTTCAGTGACTTCAAGGTGGATGACATCAGCCGTTGCCACAGAATGGGCAAGGTAACGTCTTCCAAACCACGACCTGTTCTCATCAAGCTTGCTGATCCTGTTGTTCGCACAAAGATTTGGGCTACTAAAACTCA
Source organism: Malacosoma neustria (assembly GCA_963693495.1). Taxonomy (NCBI): domain Eukaryota; kingdom Metazoa; phylum Arthropoda; class Insecta; order Lepidoptera; family Lasiocampidae; genus Malacosoma; species Malacosoma neustria. The sequence continues at coordinate 14,086,708 of OY856390.1, forward strand.
TTTAAAAGGATCAGGCATTACATTTTCTGAGTTCCTCACTAAATATCGACACGAATTGTTTATGAAGGCGAGGAATATGTTTGGTATTTCCAAGTGCTGGACACGAAATGGGATGGTGTTTGTGCTGAGCCCTGATGGGTCCCGACATTGCATTACCCAAGACTCAGATCTGATAAACATTTCCGCCCCGGAAACCCCAAGGGTCCCTGCATCAGCTCCAAGGGAACATTCCAGGCCTAGACGCAATGCAACAAAGAAGTAAAATTGATTTTTGTCTTTCTTTATTTATTATTATTTCTAAATTTATTAATAATCCTTGTAATTTTGCTAAGACTAAAATTTTAAATGCAATTATTATAACAATATGTAATACAGTGATAATTTCTTTTTTTTTTTAATTTTTTGGTTTATTATTATATAAATACTTGGCCAAGCAAATGGTAAATAGAGTAGAAAGTAATAAATATAATAAGTATAAATAAATATTTCGCAATTCCTATTTTAAATGAAAGTAACCAATGTATGTATAAAGCAATTACTTGGTCATTTTTATGCAATGTTGAATAATAGGATTCAATTCAATAAATAATGTTATCTAAATTATAAATTTTAAGATTTTTATAATTTTAGGTGTCCTGTCTTAGAATTACTGTTATTACAATAGTGATAGTTGAAAATTATTACTGTCAATAAATTATTCAACTCGATATTACTATTGACAATAATAATTGATAGCTGTATACTGTAACATGAATTCTCATTTTTTTTTTCTCCCTTTGTTTGTTGTATTATCAATATCTATATAAAATGGATAACTCTTTGAGTCTTATGTATATAGTATAGAATATGGCAAAAGATAGCAGTGATATGGCTAATTAATGTCCAAGGAAAGCTTTTTTTTTGTTTTTTCAGTAGGTACATAAGGAATTCATATGGTAAAACCATAAATAATTGATAATATTATGCAGTTTTCATTCCAGGTTCTAGTTTGTATTGTATTTCTTTTATGGTGATTATTTATGTAGTAAATTTTCTAATCATATTTCAATCCTTTCAAATTCAATATCTTTTTTTTAATAAACAAAATCAATACATAATAATGTATTATACACAGACAGACAATAGTCTGTTCATTATGCTGTTATACTTTAAAATATTACTTTACAATTTATTATGGCTTGGATTGGTTATTTATTTCTATGTCTTTTAATGGTTACTAGGCAATATTTATTTTGTATAAAGTCAATAAGATAGCTTTTTACTTGGCTAATTTATGGCTAATATCCGATTTATTTGTTATAGTGTTAAAATATTATCATTTTAATAGCTGTTATTGTTGACAAATTAAGCCTTACATAGTTTGTATTAATAAAAGTAAATTAGCATTACTATATAATAGAAATGTAACTTGTAATGGTCATAATGGATAATATTATGCAATATTCTTTTCAAGTACTAGTTTGTGTTATTATTTCTTTTATGGTGATCCATTAATGTTATAAATTTTCTAATCATATTTTATTCCTTTCAAATTCAATATTTTTAATGAACAAAATCAATATATTATTGTCTGTTCATTAGGCTATTACACTTTAAAATATTTCTTTACTATTTATTCTAACTATTAGATGATTTATTTATTCCTATGTCTTTTAATGGTTAGTAGGCAGTAGTTATTTTACATAAAGTCAATAGAATGGCCTTTTTACTTGTACTTGACAGTGAATTTATGACTCATATATATATATATATATAAACTTTTTTGTGGCCAGCATTATAAAAGAAAAGTTTTTACAGTGTGACAATACTTATGACCTGACTAGGTATATATATATATATATATATATATATATATATATATATATATATACCTAGTCAGGTCATAAGTATTGTCACACTGTAAAAACTTTTCTTTTATAATGCTGGCCACAAAAAAGTTTTTTACAGTGTGACAATACTTATGACCTGACTAGGTATATATATATATATATATATATATATATATATATATATATATATATATATATATATATACCTAGTCAGGTCATAAGTATTGTCACACTGTAAAAACTTTTCTTTTATAATGCTGGCCACAAAAAAGTTTATTGAATTCGAATTTCGAATTGTTCAAGAAAATAAAAATGTATACTTTTAGAATTTTACTCATTTTTAAATATATGGAGTGGACGCTTAAAGAAGACCGTGTTGCAGTTATTGCATTGCATCGTTGCAGTTACGCGCCAATTCCAATTTTTAACATACTGAAAAATTTGAATATAACCAAAAGATTCGTTTATCGTACCATCAAACGATACAATGAAGACTCTAGTGTAGATGACAGGTCAAGAAGTGGTCGCCCTCGGTCTGTTAGGACTCCAGCAGTGATAAAAGCTGTGAAGGCACGAATTCAAAGAAATCCCAAACGTAAGCAGAAACTGTTGGCCCTTCAGATGGGGTTAAGCAGAAACACGGTGAAAAGGGTGTTAAATGAAGACTTAGGGCTTCGGGCATATCGAAGAAAAACAGGACATCGTTTGAATGCTCGTCTAATGGACCTGAGACTGAAGAGATGCCGCGCTTTGTTGAAGCGGTACGCGGGAAAAAAATATCGGGAAATTCTTTTTTCGGATGAAAAAATGTTTACCGTAGAAGAGAGCTACAACAAACAAAATGATAAGGTGTACGCACACAGTAGTGAAGAAGCGAGCAACCGTATTCCGCGTGTCCAACGAGGTCATTTTCCATCCTCGCTCATGGTATGGTTGGGAGTTTCTTATTGGGGCTTAACAGAGGTACATTTTTGTGAGAAAGGTGTAAAAACGAATGCTGTTGTGTATCAAAATACAGTCCTGACGAACCTTGTGGAACCTGTTTCTCATACCATGTTCAATAATAGGCACTGGGTATTCCAACAAGATTCGGCGCCAGCTCATAGAGCTGAAGAGCACACACGACTGGCTGGCGGCGCGTGAAATCGACTTCATCCGGCACGAAGACTGGCCCTCCTCCAGTCCAGATTTGAATCCGTTAGATTACAAGATATGGCAGCACTTGGAGGAAAAGGCGTGCTCAAAGCCTCATCCCAATTTGGAGTCACTCAAGACATCCTTGATTAAGGCAGCCGCCGATATTGACATGGACCTCGTTCGTGCTGCGATAGACAACTGGCCGCGCAGATTGAAGGCTTGTATTCAAAATCACGGAGGTCATTTTGAATAAACTTTAATGTCATAAGAATCTATGTTTTGTTAAGTTCATTTTGGTATATGAATGGTTACATAATTAATAAACTTGTTACAATTATTTTACATTAAACATGTGACAGAATTTATGACCTGACTAGGTATATATATATATATATATATATATATATATATATATATATATATATATATATATATATATATATATATATATATATATATATTTATATTGTTAAAATACTGTAATTTTAGGGCTATTCTTGTTGATCAATTAAGCCTTACATAATTTGGATTAACATAAGTAAATTAGCCATTACTATACAACAAAAATGTAATTTATAATGGGTGAACTTACGTTTAAGATGCTACTAATTTTTCTTATCATTTAGTAAGGAACATTTGTGCCTATAACAATTGGGAAGCATGGCTATTGGTTTCTTATTGCTGTTTCTTATTGCTATTTCTTTTTTAGTTATTATTTGAAATAGGTTGTTTTTATGTATATTATAATATTATACTTACACTGATGCTTATCATATACCATGCTTTCATATTCCAGTAATTAGAGATATATTAAACAATTGTAAGTACTATATACCTAGTCAGGTCATAAGTATTGTCACACAGTAAAAACTTTTCTTTTAGAATGCTGGCCACAAAAAAGTTTATTGAATTCGAATTTCGAATTGTTCATGAAAATAAAAATGTATAACTTTTAGAATTTTACTCATTTTTAAATATGGAGTGGACGCTTAAAGAAGACCGTGTTGCAGTTATTGCGTTGCATCGTTACAGTTACGCGCCAATTCAAATTTTTAACATACTGAAAAATTTGAATATAACCAAAAGATTCGTTTATCGTACCATCAAACGATACAATGAAGACTCTAGTGTAGATGACAGGTCAAGAAGTGGTCGCCCTCGGTCTGTTAGGACTCCAGCAGTGATAAAAGCTGTGAAGGCACGAATTCAAAGAAATCCCAAACGTAAGCAGAAACTGTTGGCCCTTCAGATGGGGTTAAGCAGAACCACGGTGAAAAGGGTGTTAAATGAAGACTTAGGGCTTCGGGCATATCGAAGAAAAACAGGACATCGTTTGAATGCTCGTCTAATGGACCTGAGACTGAAGAGATGCCGCGCTTTGTTGAAGCGGTACGCGGGAAAAAAATATCGGGAAATTCTTTTTTCGGATGAAAAAATGTTTACCGTAGAAGAGAGCTACAACAAACAAAATGATAAGGTGTACGCACACAGTAGTGAAGAAGCGAGCAACCGTATTCCGCGTGTCCAACGAGGTCATTTTCCATCCTCGCTCATGGTATGGTTGGGAGTTTCTTATTGGGGCTTAACAGAGGTACATTTTTGTGAGAAAGGTGTAAAAACGAATGCTGTTGTGTATCAAAATACAGTCCTGACGAACCTTGTGGAAACTGTTTCTCATACCATGTTCAATAACAGGCACTGGGTATTCCAACAAGATTCGGCGCCAGCTCATAGAGCGAAGAGCACACAAGACTGGCTGGCGGCGCGTGAAATCGACTTCATCCGGCACGAAGACTTGCCCTCCTCCAGTCCAGATTTGAATCCGTTAGATTACAAGATATAGCAACACTTGGAGGAAAAGGCGTGCTCAAAGCCTCATCCCAATTTGAAGTCACTCAAGACATCCTTGATTAAGGCAGCCGCCGATATTGACATGGACCTCGTTCGTGCTGCGATAGACAACTGGCCGCGCAGATTGAAGGTTGTATTCAAAATCACGGAGGTCATTTTGAATAAACTTTAATGTCATAAGAATCTATGTTTTGTTAAGTTCATTTTGGTATATGAATGGTTACATAATTAATAAACTTGTTACAATTATTTTACATTAAACATGTGACAGAATTTATGACCTGACTAGGTATATAGGTATGTTTATATTATGTATATAATATGTGTGTATTTTAAATTACCATATTTATATTGAACAGATTGTTATAATAATTAAAATATTATTCTATTTAAGTTATGTTATTTTATCTATCCATGTAACAGGGGCAGTTAATGGGCTAGCTAATTAGAATATTTGTACTATTTCATAAATACATGTTCTACTCTTTATATAATAATTTGATTGATGCATAACTCAAGTAGTTCTGATAATTTAACTGATGATTCTGCTTCTTGTTCTGGTGGTCTTAGTTCTGACGAAGCTCTTTCTCTTCAATCTGTTCTTGAAACTCAACTGTCAAACTCATCTTTTTTCAATGTATTGCACATCAATGCGCAGAGCATTCCGGCTCATTTCACTGATATGCAGGCGCCTTTTAGTCATAGAAATGTCCACGCTATTTTGGTCTCGGAATCGTGGCTAAAACCATGTCTTCCTACTTCCTGTTATTCCTTGCCAGGTTTTCAATTGATACGAAATGACCGGATTCATACTAGCGGTGGAGGTGTTGCTATTTACCTTCGGAACAATATTTCTTTTAAGGTACTGAAAGTATCACCTCAACCAGCTCCACCTGATTCGGGGGAATATCTATTCCTTGAAGTCATTATTCGCAGTACGAGAGTCCTCCTTGGCGTATACTATTGTCCTTCTCTTCGAATAAACTATTTCTCTTCATTTGAAGAATTATTAACTGATTACATTCCCAACTATGAACATACAATAATCATGGGGGATTTCAATACCTGTCTCTTAAAACGTGACACTCGTTCTTTAAGATTTGAAAGTCTCATTCAATCTTGTAATCTCACTATTCTACCACTCTCTGCCACGCATAATTTTCCTGACTCTACTCCTTCTCTTCTTGACTTAGCCCTAGTATCTTCTTCTTCGCATGTTTTCAACCACGGCCAATGCTCGGCGGACGCTTTCTCTTATCACGATATGATTTACATTTCTTATAAACTACGTCCACCGAAAGCCAAGCCCAAAATCTGCATGCAGCGTAACTTTAGTGGTATAGTTCTGGAAAACCTAACCAAAGATGCGCAAGCGATTGACTGGTCAGATGTCTTTAATGCGGTCTCTGTTGATGAAAAGGTACATGTTTTCAATACAGCTCTGATCAAACTATATAACTTGCATGCGCCGGTACGAGCCATTAAAATTAAACACTTACCTGCTCCGTGGCTCACAGAGGAAATGAAATTGATGCTTCGCAAAAAATGTACAGCCAGAAATAAATATAAAAAAACTCCTTCCGAGTCTAACCGCGCCAACTACGTTAAAACACGTAATCTCTGCAATAGAGTGTGTAGGGACGCTCAACGCCGCCACATTCATAAATCTCTTGAAATTAACGATCCTGTTAAAATTTGGAAGTTTCTTAAAACTTTAGGAGTTGGCAAACTTATACATAGTACACTCTCAAAAAATTTCAATATCGAGCAACTAAATTGCCATTTTTCAAATACTGCCCCTTTTGATAAACAACGTAAAATGAATACGTTAAATTGTCTTTCATCGTTGCCAATCCCTACATATCCTCAGTTTGCTTTTAGTCAATTTTCTGATTGTGAAACATCATCATTACTAACAAGTAAGAGCATAATGTCCATTAGTTCTAGCGCGGTTGGAAGCGACAGCATCAGTCGTAACAAGATCATTCTTATATTAGATGTAATCATTCATATAATCACACACATTTTTAACGCCTCGATATCATCTGGAACTTTCCCTAATATCTGGAAAGAAGCACAAGTGATTCCTTTACCTAAGAAAACCAATCCTCTAACATTTTCTGATTATCGTCCCATTTCCATCCTACCTTTCCTCTCTAAAGCGTTAGAACGTCTAGTCCATCAGCAGTTTAACTTTTTTCTTAACACAAACTCCCTTATTAATCCGTTCCAATCAGGTTTCCGCCCAGGTCACAGTACCACGACTGCATTGGTTAAGATCACAGATGATATCCGCCAGGCTATGGAAAAGGGTATGTTGACTATGCTGTCGCTCCTTGATTTCAGCAGTGCTTTTAATAATGTTGACTTCGACATTCTCCTTAGTGTTTTAAGCTCTCTTAACATATCTCCAACAGGCATTGACTGGTTTCGTAGTTACCTGTGTGGTCGTCGGCAGCGCATTCGCATCGATGACGTCTACTCATCGTGGTGTGATTTGTCGGCTGGGGTCCCACAGGGCGGCGTACTATCTCCTCTTCTGTTCGCAATTTTCATTAACTCAATCTCCTCTAATATTTCGTCGTCTTATCACCTCTATGCAGATGATTTACAAATTTACACACATTTTAAATTGAACGACCTTTCCGAGGCATTTCAAATTACGAATAGTGAGTTTTCTTCTATACTCAATTGGAGCCAAGCTTATGGCATAACAGTTAATCCCAATAAGACAAAAGTCATTATCGTTGGAAGTTCGAGACTACTTTCCAAAATAGATTGGCCTACTCTCCCTCAAGTTACATTTAATGGTGTACAAATACAAATCAGCGACAGTGTCAAAAACCTAGGCATCACCATTGACAAAGATTTATCCTGGCAGTCTCATCTGAGAGAAGTAAAAAACTTTTTGCATCGTATTTTTCGCTTAGACGTTTGAAAAATTTTCTCCCTACTGCCACTAAAATTATGCTTGCACAATCTCTACTTCTCCCGGTTCTTGATTATGCTGACGCCTGCTATCTAGATTTAACTGAAGATCAACTAAGTAAGCTAGAACGTCTGCAAAATCTTTGTATCAGGTTTATATTTGGTTTGCGCAAATATGACCATGTCTCTGAATATCGAAAAAAGCTTAAATGGTTGCCTATCCGCCTTCGCCGGAATGTTTTCAACTTTCACCCCCTTACCTTAAGGACCAGTTTAGCTTTCTTCATTCCTCTCATTCTCGTGAATTGCGCTCTGTTGAAACTCTTATGTTAATGACACCTGTACATTCTTCTTCCTTTGTCGCCAATTCATTTCGTGTTCAGGCTGTCCATTTATGGAACTTGCTACCTTTGACCATCAGACAAGTTAAATCGTTGCCTATTTTCAAAAAGAGAATCACTGACCATTACTGGTCAGTTATAATGTGATTTGATTAATTCATCGGTGTATGTGTGTATTATATATTTAAGTCGTTCTGGTATATATATTTAAGGTGAACAATAAAGAGTTTTCATTCATTCATTCATTCACAAAAAAAAAGTAGTGCACTGTATCTCTTTATTATAACTCAACAACATCCAACTATGTATAAGCAGTTTAAAAGTTACTTACTAATCCTCAAGCTGCTTTACTTTATATATTTAATATCTGCAAATCCTGTAGTAGATCAGGCTTGTTACCCTATTGAACCAGAAAGCTTCACATGTTGTGATTCTATTGAATTTATGAAAAATGAGTATGGAAATTGCCTGAGAAGTGATACCTTATATCTGAGTGTCAAGGAGGAAATTAGGGGAAATGATACATGTTTTACATACAATTACTATAAGTATTTTGATGTTGATTTAGTTGCTTCAGGAACTGGATATATAGATGATTATGTTATGACATGTACAGAAATACAATTGGTATCATTTTTGCCAAAGGGTAAATGCACACTTACGGTGGATAAAGTCAATTCCATATTAAAGCTAGAGGCCAATTCTAAAATGATTGCATTAATTAAAACTGAGGTAGTAACTGATTTAATATACTTTGACAACTATAAAACAATACCTTTAGATAAGACCTGTAATAATATTGAGATTTATTGCGGCAAACTCCATAAGATCATTAAGTATTGTCATAAGCAACATATAGAATGTAAGAATTTACTCTCAAATTATTATTTCCCTGAAAAAATCTCACAATTTATCTGTCCAAATTTAGCACTAATTTTGTTTCTATTAATCTTGCTTCTAGTTTTCAAATTGAGTTCTCTCCTCATTAACACACATCTTTATCTGATAGTTTTCCCAATTTATTATCCTATATGTCTATTTGTATACTATGTGTACGAGAAAATAACAAAATCCTGTAGTACATGTGGGAAACCACTTCATCCATTTTATAGCTGCGACTTAACGTGTACATGTGGAGCTATGTTCAATAACACTGCCACTTTAAAGCGACATAGACTCACACAACATTGTAAATATGCTAAATTAATGCTAGTAAAGAAATGCTTACTAAACAGAGTTTTCCAGTTTTTAAATAATATTATATTTGTGTCAATTCTTTTCTTAATGTTTGTACCAGCAATCAATGCCATGGAAACTCACCAATTTAAGACCGCGAGCACTTTAAGTGGGAACATAAAATAAAAGAATATTTAAATCATTTTTCAAGCGGACTTGAGAAAGATGGATTCCATAAAGTAGCTGGTGCCCTCAAGAATTACAAAAGTGACAAAAGCATCATTCTTGAAAAATCACAAGAGACAGCCACCTTGGATATATCAGCTAAACCATATGAAACAACAAAAATAACATTGACATTTGGTGACAAAGTAATATTACAGTTTGGGGCAACAATAGAAGAATCCTCTCTGGAGGCAGAATATAATTATCTTTATAGCACTGGGACTACAAAGCATTTTAAGGTGGAACATGATGAACTCTGTACAGGAAATTGTCCGAATATTATTGTTAGATCTGGCTGGGTACCATTTTCTAAAGAAGCTACAAGCTATTGGGGTTGTGAAGAGTTTGGTTGCCTAGCAGCGGGTGATGGCTGTGTTTGGGGTTCATGTGATGATATAATAGATTTAACATCAATAGGGAAAGTTTATAAAAAGGCATCAAATATAGATAAAACTAGATTATATGTTTGTATTTATATGATAAATGATGGATACTGTAAATATTTTAAAGATGACACCTTAATTCATGCTGGATTTAGGATGCAATTAATAAATAATGATATGAATTTCTTACCAAACAGAATCTATATGGATAAAAGAAAGACTATTTACATGGGTGAAATTAATGATATAGGTGAATATGATGCAAAATGTGGTCAGCTACAATTAGTGAATGGAACAAATTTTGGAAAAGCTGCAGTCCTATTTGACATCATTTGCCACACTATAGGGAAAAAAGATGTAAAGATCCGCCAATGCCGAGAAACTTCCCATCATGCTTGCTTAAATTTGGAACAAATTACTGGGATTGGTGCTACGCTTATTTATAGAAGGGACACATTGACATTAGTTCAGAATATTAAAGATGGTTTCATTAAATTACAATTAGATTTATTGCCATATTTGAGAATAGCTGAAACAATGGATGAAGAAAACTTAAAATTGGAAATAATAGGCTCTTGTAATGGATGTGTTGGGTGTTCTTTAGGAATAAACTGCTTGTTGCAGATTACATCCAATATGAATTCAGTATGCCCAGTAGAATCGATAGTAGTTTCGACAAGTTTAAACCATGTTGTCATCATGAAGGGAACACATTCCTATAATATTATTTCATACTTGAAAGTAGTAGTAGTGCACTGTATCTCTTTATTATAATTCAACAACATCCAACTATGTATAAGCAGTTTAAAAGTAGTGCACTCTAGTGATTTTATATTTTGAAGTTTTTAAACAGTTTATACCATGGAAAACATTAAAGAAAAATGGAAGGCAAAAGTAGAACAGCTAGAAACCCCAATTGAAGCCGCTATGACCCACAATGCATTACAAGAATTTCGACATGATACATTTGGAAAAGCAATTTGTAGGTCATTGAACATTGCTTACAGGAATGACATAACCTACCAAGAACTCAAAGCAATATTAATAGAAGAAGGTTTTACAAATCTGCCAGACTTGAATATTAAATATACCCCTGATAACGTATTTATTGATGCTGCTGCTGATAAAATTTCCAAACACCAGGGCTTACTGGAGTGAAAAATTTGGTTATGATCACATAAAAAATACTATGCCGTTAAAAAAATTTGAAAAAATAAGATCCACTCTCCATTTTGCCGACGATACGCTATGCTTGCCCAAAGATCATCCAGACTATGACAGGCTATTCAAAATAAGACCTCTTGAGGAAACGCTCAACTGCCAGTTTGGGAAGGTTCCCTTAGACCAAAGGCTTTCCATAGACGAGCAGATATGCAGATGTGTGCAACCAAAATGAGCCATTACATAAAACAATACATGCCCAATAAACCCCACAAGTGGGGGTTCAAATTATATCTCATCTGCAGTCTACTAGGATATGCTCATAGATTTGAGGTTTACAGTGGAGGGGGCTCCAAAAATAACATCTTACCTGGTGAGCCAGATTTGGGAGAGTCTGGCAATACAGTCGTCAGGTTAGCTAGAATGGTACCACGCAATGTGAATCACATTATATACTTCGATAACTTCTATACTTCTGTGCCTCTCGCTACCTATTTAGCTAAGGAAGAAATTTTCTCACTGGGAACAGTAAGAGTAAACCGATTGAGAAACTGCAAATTGCCTGAAAAAAACACTATAATGAAAAAGAACGTACCCAGAGGATTCTATGAGGAAAACGTGGCGACTGTGGATGATATTGACGTAAGTACTGTTGTGTGGAAAGATAACAAGCCCGTTAACCTTCTTTCCACTTACGTAGGAGCAGAACCAGCAACCACAGTCACACGCTTTGATAAATCGAAGAAAGAGAGAGTTGCTATTCCATGCCCCAAAGTCATCAAGGAGTACAATGCCCACATGGGAGGCGTGGACTTATTAGATTCATTTATAGGTCGTTATCGCATCACAATGAAGAGCCGTAAGTGGACCATGCGCTTATTTTATCATTTCCTGGACCTCGCAGTTATAAATTCATGGGTTATGTTCAAGAAGGTAAATAATATAAAAGGAAATGATCAACTTCTCAATTTGGGTACATTCAGACTAGAACTTGCTGAAACGCTCTGCAAATTGGGTCTACCTGCAAATGGCGCTAAACGTGGTCGACCTAGTGGGAGCACAATACAAAGAGAACTTGTAATGAAGAAGTTCCGAGGACCAGCTCAAGCAATTCCTTTGAAAGACGTCAGATTGGATCAGATATGTCATTGGGCAGTTTGGCTGGATAAGCAGCAGAGGTGCAAATTCCCAAAATGTTCAGGCTTTACATTCAAAATGTGCCAAAAATGTCGTGTATCTTTATGTGATACGAAAAAAAGCAATTGTTTTTATAAATATCATAATAATGAATAAATAAATACATTTCAAAAACAATATCCACTCTTATTTTACCCATAAGGTAATGGCACCTATAGATGACATACCACCTAAAGATGACAGTCTCATAACCTTTCAAAAAACAAGTTTTAAAAAAGTAGCGGGAATTTTATTTGTTGCACTGACAACACTGATTCTTCTCCCTGAAGCTTAGACTATATACCTATAGACAGATCCATGTTTGTACTTACAAAGGTTAAAGCGAGAACGCAAGATATAATTTATGCATAAAGAAAAAGGACGAAGCAATAGTTTTTTGTCCTTGTCAGCGCGGCCGGTTTTTGTTGTTTGTCAAGCTGTCAAAATACGTTGTTTCGCAAAGTTGATTCAGCGTTCGAATAGAATTTTCGTTTTTTGTGGGTGTTTTAAATATTCTTAGAGTGCTAGTGTGTTTTGAGACAGAGACTCCTTGAAAGTAATGTATTTGCGATGGTGGGCTGTAGTGTATTAGGCTGTAAAAGCCGCAGTGAGCGAAAAATAACCGGAGTAACCTTTCACTCGTAAGTAAAGAATATAATCAATTTATAGTTAATTATGCAATTTTATGATAAACTATGGTGTTTTTATAGTGAGATAAAACTAAACTACTGCTTTTTGCGTAAGAAATTCAGATAAATTTTTAATAATTTTACAAAATATAAATAGGTTAGGTGTTGCTATGTTGTGAATTTTATTTACCTAGATTTCGGTTTCGGTGAGATGATTTATACTACTTTTAAACAATAGCGAACTGAATTCTTGAGTATAATATTAAACCGGGTCGGTTCGGGCACATATTAAAATCAATGTATCGACGTTTCGATCTATTTGCCTTGACCCGTGGGCACGAAATACGTCGAGGTTAGTCTAAATGATATCTAGATATGTCTGTGCGCGAAAATACCAGTTTTAGTCATATGATCATGCTTAATACTAATTCACGTTTTTTAACATTTATTTCCCTTTTTAAATTTCCCTCTAATCTTAACACAAGATTGAAATGGGTGGATACTACTGGAAAGTTAAAATGGCAACCAACAATTTTTCCAAAATGGATTTGGATGACCTCACCGTATTAAAACAGCCTGTACCTCGGCCCGCATTGCCATCAACCCCCAAGAAGGAAAGGCAACTAAAGAAACTGCTGTACCGCGAGAAGATAAAATCTTCTATTCGACTCAAAAAAATTGCGAGATGCGCGTGAATCCAAACGAAGATTATTTAAAGATAGGTCGTTTAGAAAACGTCATAGCAGAGCTAAAATGTAAAGTGCTAATTAATTCAGAGGAGCTGGATCTATTGTTTAATATCGAAACTGAAAATGCTGATTTTCTTAGGCGATATCTGGATAAAAAAAACTGCCCGAGAAAATATTCAGCATCGTTAAGAAAATTGCATTATGTTTGCATTTTATAAGCCCGAAGGTGTATTTGTCAGAAACCAGTTTGATACATGTTTACCCCACCCTAAAACGTTATATAAGTGGTATACATGTATAGATTGTCAACCAGGGTTCACAAATGAAGCTTTCGAGGCAATCAAGTTACTTGTAAGTAAACAACCAGAAAAAATACTGTGCTCTGTCAGTCTCGATGAGATGTCAATTCGGCAACAATTACAGTGGAACGGCAAACAAACTGTTGGGTATGTGAATGTCGGTGATAATTTTGACACTGACAATTTACCTATAGCTAAAGACGCTTTGGTGTTCATGGTTACGGCAATAAACGGCAAGTGGAAAGTACCTGTCGGCTATTTCCTAACAAATGGCGTCAATGGAGAACAGCGTAGCGCTCTATTACAGACATGTATACATTTATTGAGTGAATGTGGTATAAAAATAACATCCATCACGTTCGATGGATGTCCTGCTAACTTTACTGTACATATCCCCATTCTATGCCACGGTCGATATTCACTTTACTGTAAATATTATTTTAGGAAATATATGTTTTTACTAAAATGGCTTACATTTATTTAATTACCCTTACTCATTACCAATTTATTATACCAGGGAACTGAGTCATGGGACTTAATATCTCAGTTCTTTGGGAAATATTTTATACATGGCAACATTGTGAAAACTATTGCTGTCTCTTGTGCAGCCACGCAATAGCTCTGTGTATAGGTATATAGTCTAAGCCCTGAAGACAACATAACAAAACAATCAAACGCCATTGTGGTTTCCATAATACGGTCTTGTTTATGTTTGTGGTTGTATCATTTGCTGTTTTTGGCTTCAATTCTAGTGATTTGGTTAAGGTAAGTGTATTTACTATTTAAGTTTTTTTATCTCGATATTTATAGCAATGATATACTTACCTAAATAAGTTTTTGTCATTGTTAGACTTAATTTCACAACAAAGCGCTTTGCACAGTCTTTTTGGTTATGGGTTGGGGTTGCAAAGGCGGTGTCATGTTTAGGTTCCTTAAAAGGCGCAGTTTCCTAAAGATGATCGTATTGTCATCTTAAAGTTTTTTAGCCCCGATTGATGCTTCAGTGCTATAGAAGTTAAAAAAAAAAAAGAATATGTGGGATTTTTATTTCGGTGCAATAGTTGTCCAGGAACCTTAAGCTGACAGCTATGTCATCCTTAGGTTCTTAGCGTGTCATCTTTAGGTTATGCATACCTAAGTAACTTTTTATTTTTTTAGGTGAATGAAGACGATGCCTCCCACAAAAATTCTGCAGTATGATGAGGAAGTTATGACAAAAGCCCTGGATGACGTGATGCGTGGGGTACCTGTGTACGCGGCTGCTAAGAAGTACAACATACCCCGCTCTACACTTCGGAGCAAGGTCAAAGGGATCAACCCAATATCAAGAAAAATGGGAGCCCGTACGGCTTTTACGGCCGATGAGGAACTGAAAATTGAGGAATGGGTCCTTGAATTAGCGAGAAAAGGATTTCCCGTTTCGAAAGGAACCTTTTTAATAAGCATGCAAAGATTAGCCGCTCAATTAGGGAAGGACATTTTCCGTGATAAGGTTCCATCCAAAAAATGGTATGGCAGTTTTATGAGTAGACACCCTCGGATTTCTAATCGCGTTGCCCAAAATTTAACAAAGAGCAGGAGCTCAATAACAAACGAGCAATTAGACGGCTGGAAGAATGACGTTTATACGTATTTAGAGGGAAACGGATTGGCGAGCGTCTTGGATGACCCCAAACGCGTATTTAACGCTGATGAGACAGCATTTTTCTTGCAACCAAAAGCCGGAAAAGTTATGGCTGAACGCGGTTGTAAAAATATTTATCAAGCGGTTGGTAATGACGAGAAAGAGTGCATTACAGTTCTCTTTACGGGCAATGCTAATGGAGATCTTGCACCACCCTTGGTAGTCTTCCGTTATACACGTATTCCGCTCCATATCACCGTAAATGTGCCCACATCATGGGCTATAGGAAAAAGTGAGCAGGGATGGATGACCTGCGCAATTTTTTATGAGTACATTGGAAACCAGTTCATTCCATGGCTGGAAAAAGAAAAGATAGCGCGGCCAGTACTATTTTTTGTCGATGGCCACGTCTCCTATCTATCTATGGAGGTTAGTCAGCTTTGCAGCCAAAATGACATCGTTTTAGTGGCCTTACACCCCAACGCCACCCATTTGCTGCAACCGATGGACGTCTCCGTATTTCATACGCTGAAAGCTTCGTGGAAGGAGAAAGCTTTACAACATCGATTAAGCGGTGGTGAAGTTTCAAAAAGTAATTTTTGCGCCTTACCTAATCAACTTTTATTGGATGTGTATCGGCCAGAAATTTTGACAAATGGGTTCAAAAAATGTGGGTTAGTGCCCTGGAACCCTTTGGAAGTCACTGTTAGGCCTGCTGTGCCACCGAAGGCAACTGAACCCAATACAGAAACTAATTTGTGCTGTCCTAATTGTATTCCGTGGCTGAAGACAGTAATCGGGGCAGAAAAAATTGCTTCTTTTAGTGGGAATAAAGATTCCATCCCTGTTACCGACCATTCCCTGTACGAGCTATGGAAGAAGGTGACAACAGGATTAGAAAAAAATACTGTGACTATTATGGAATTTTCTGATTTTTCCAGAGAATCGTAAACGTAAAATTCTTTGGCGATTCTATTTATATCATTCATATATTCAATCATGGTTAGAACTTTTTTATTTGAGAGGTGGAAGTTGTCGGCAAGTTATGTATATCCGCGTGTTAACGAACTATGTACAATTACAAACTATAAACTATACTAAGGTTTGTTTAATAAACTGGATGAATATTTTTAAATTTTTGTGTGCGGTGATGTGATTGATTGTGAATTTGTGTTGTAAACGTTGACCGTAAAAGGATTATTTATTTTTGCGATTTTTACGGACCCAGTCCTGCGGGGTATATATAGCGCGGGGCCCATGCCCAGGGATACGGGTGAAGACCTCAACGGCTGCAATGGCGGAGGTGCAGTGCATCAGTACGGCGGAGCAGGCGGAAGGGGCAAACCCCACTTTGAAGAAGGACACTTCATCATCAAACCCCGCCATCTGGGCTCTAGCGAGGCCGATGGCGTGCTGCGTGCTTAGGATGGAGTACGCAGTAGGGATGGTAGCGGAAGAGCCTAATTAGGTCAACGGTAGCGCCCAAGTTCTCCAAGAGAACTACATCCTTGGCGTCTGGTGGCAGCCGGCCGTAAAACTAAAGCCAAATTATTCACTCCTGGTCATGAAAGTCAAATAAGAAAAGGAGTACAAATACTAGGGCGTCCCCCTTAAGCGACGGCATCAAGGAAATGGAAGCAGCCAATGCTAGGGCGTACCCCCGAAGCGACGGAAGAGGCACCGAACCTAGATCCCAAAACTATAAATTGCGAATCGCTAGTTGGAATCTAGGCTCGATGACGGGACGCGGTGCTGAACTAAGCGAAGCCTTACATCGAAGACGCATAAATATCTGCTGTGTACAGGAGACGAAATGGAAGGGGTCCTAGGCAAGGCAAATAGGAAACGAGTATAAATTTATCTACCATGGGAAAGGATCGAAGAATGGTGTCGGAATAGCCATAGATAAAGATCTCCAGGAGCGTGTGGTTGATGTGAACCGGTTAAGTGATAGACTTATATCCATAAAATTTGCTATAGACGGACAACCGTGCATGAACGTAATTAGTGCATATGCCCCGCAAACTGGCTGCCCAAATGTTGAGAGGCAGACCTTCTGGGATGATATGCATGATCTACTTCATTCACTACCAGCAGACGAGTCATACTACATAGGCGCGGACTTAAACGGCCACGTAGGAAGTGCAACCAACACATATGACAGAGTCCATGGAAACCAAGGTTACGGAACCCTGAACCATGAGGGCGAGGCTATACTCCAGTTTGCATCAACGTTCGACCTAGCCATCGTTAATACTTTTTTCACAAAATCTGATCAGCACCTCATAACATACAAGAGTGGAGGCAACAACACTCAAATAGACTACATCTTAGCGAATCGAGCAAACCTCAGGTTATTTAGAGACTGCAAGGTGATCCCAGGAGAGCTATTAACGTCACAACACAGAATCCTGGTAGCGGAATTCCTAATGATGAAACCTATAAAAGTGAAAAAAAATAAAACACCTAGAATACGCTGGCATAAGCTAGCCATACACGCACAGATGTGCCCGTCGGATCTGTCCGACAGACGTGCCTGGCGGACAGATCCGTGCGTGTATGGTGAGAACGGACACGGATTTGCACGTCGGGTGCCTGCCCGCTCCCCGTGGTCAAATCGAGCGGATCGGGCACGGGGCGGGTAGATCCGAGCTCCCAACTGTGCGTGTGTGCATAGCGACGGATGTATCCGCCAGATTTGATGTCAGTCGCGCACTAACACTCGAAGTTACATATACATGGCGTTTAGTGACAATAAAGAGTTTTGGACAAGTTTTATAGAACTTTATAAGTCTTTGCCTTGTTTGTGGAAAATCAAAGATAAGCAATTGTACCTTAATAAAGATTTAAAAGCACAAGCATACGAAAAATTCGTCGAAAAATGCAACGCAATCAATAAAAAAAATATTCGTATAAAAATATTATAATAATATTAAAAAAATATTCAATTATAATATATTAATTGAACAAATCAGCAGGTTCATGGATTGACAAATTTCTGAGTAGATTCATATGACTATATCGCGGCCGATTTTCTAGCCATTGCTTTGCCCAAACTCTTCTTCGTTTTCTTTGTTCGAGACAAATAAAACCACCACCTATTATTGCTAATTTATGCTTTGAAATAGACATTTTTACAGACAACCGTATTTGCTGGAATTACGATCTGAACTGCTGTCCGTACTCGTGTGTGGCGAATCACGGATCTGCCTGTCGGACAGATCCGGCGGGCACATCTGTGCGTGTATGGCTAGCTATAGACTTGAGCGAGAAGGTAACAAACTCTGCAACGAAATCGCCAACCACCTCCTATCCATCACTGACAGTGACGCCGATACTATGTGGGAAGCCTTTGAAAGCCTTTGTCATGAGAAAGCAGCCAAATATCTAGGTATATCAAAGGGACCGCCGTGCAATAACAAGGAGTCAAGATGGTGGTGCGATGACGTAAAATTAAGAACCGAGCGGAAAAAAGTTCTCTTTATGCAGTGGCAGCAAACAAACGATGAAAATGATAAGGAAGCATACAAAGAGGCGAAAAAGGAGGCAAGGCCGCGCTGTTGCAGTGGCAAAAGCTAGTAGTGACACCGACATCTATTCGAGACTCGAAGAGGCTACCAACGATAGACAGCTTTTTAAGATAGCAAGACTCAGAAATAACAACAGTAAGGATATGA
Organism: Malacosoma neustria; assembly: GCA_963693495.1. Classification (NCBI taxonomy): domain Eukaryota; kingdom Metazoa; phylum Arthropoda; class Insecta; order Lepidoptera; family Lasiocampidae; genus Malacosoma; species Malacosoma neustria. The sequence continues at coordinate 14,105,833 of OY856390.1, forward strand.
ATACCATCAAGTACATTAAGAACGAAAATGGCCAGTTACTGACATCGGATGAACATATTCAACAAAGATGGAGGGAATGCTACTCCAAGCTCCTAAATGAAACATACTCCCGTAAATAGCCAGCTGAATCTGCGCCTAAAACAGCGGGCCCGATACCGTGTATAAGACCTGACGAGGTGAAAGCAGCTGTAAAGGCGATGGCGAACCATAAAGCCATGGGGTCCGATAATATCCCCGCGGAACTCTGGAAGACATTAGACCTGGATGGTATAGTGTTTTTTACCAATATGTTCAACGAGATACTGATCCAAGGTATACCAAAGGCGTGGGAAAGAAGCTACGTAGTCCCATTCTTTAAAAATAAGGGAGATATAAGACTATGCGGAAATTATCGCGCCATTAAACTAATATCTCACACCCTCAAAATATGGGAACGAGTAATAAATAGGAAATTGCTTCAACTTACCGAAGTCACAGAGAACCAATGCGGCTTTGTTGCAGGAAAGTCTACCATTGACGCCATTCATACCATTAGAATCTTGATGGAAAAATATCGGGACAAAGGAGCCGATCTACATATGGTGTTCATCGACCTTGAGAAAGCATTCGATCGAGTCCCAAGGGACCTAATCTGGCAGGCATTGCGTGCACACAATGTATCAGAATACTACGTCGGCATTATACAAGACATGTACGAGGACGTCACAACCAGAGTGCGCTGCCCAACCGGTATAAGTGACGAATTTGAAGTAAAGGTTGGTGTACACCAGGGTTCTGCACTGAGCCCCCTGCTTTTTAATCTGGTGATGAATCACCTAACAGCTAAGCTACAACGACCGCCCCCCTGGAACCTGCTCTACGCAGATGACATAGCACTTATCAGCGAAAATGCAAAGTATATAAGACCGCTGTACGCCCAGCTCTAACTTATGGCGCTGAATGCTGGCCCCTCAAAAAACAACAAGAGGAAAGACTACATGTCGCTGAGATGAGGATGTTGCGTTGGTCGGGAGGTGTAACGCAACTAGATCGCATCCGTAACATATACATTCGAGGTAGCTTCCGAGTGAAACCTGTCCCAGAAAAGCTAATGGAAAGCCGACTTAGATGGTATGGCCATATAATGCGCCGCCCACCCGAACACATGACGCGCATAGTACTCGACATGTTTCCAGCCCCAAAAAAGCGAGGTAGACCCCGACTCACATGGTTGGCTGCTGTACACAGAGATATGAAGGATGCTAATTTAACACCGACGACGACCCAGGACAGAATGGCCTGGCGAAAAAGGACCAGGAGAGCCGACCCCAAATAATGGGACTAAGGCTAGGCAGAGAGAGAGAGACTGTGACTATTTTGGAAGCCCCTTTAGCAAATGCAGAGGATCCTGTTGAAGACGGAATGGAAATTCCTGCTCCTTTGGAAGTTTCTGCTCCTTTAGATCCTGTTGAAGACGGAATGGAAATTCCTGCTCCTTTGGAAGTTTCTGCTCCTTTAGATCCTGTTGAAGACGGAATGGAAATTCCAGCTCCTTTGGAAGTTTCAGCTCCTTTAGAGGCTTCGGGAACTCCTATTCCTTCTACATCATCTTATATCCCGTCGCCTTTTAAAAGATGCCTTTTCTGGCCAAAGGAAAGTACGGTACCGAAAAAGAGAAGGTCGAAGGAAAAAATCCCTTCGGTGATTTCATCCCCTCAGTGGCAGGAGTATCACCAGAAAAAGTTAGATCTGAAGAAACAGAAAGATGAGGAGAAACAAAAACGATTGGCGGCTAGGCTTAAAAAGAGGCAAGAAAAAGAGGACGAGAAGTGCAAAAAAGCCGCGAGGCGCCTCTTTACCTCTTCTAGAAAAACTAAAGAAAGTGAAGATTCAGATGCTTCATCAAATGACGAAGCTGGGAGTTTGAAATCGTCGTCTGGAGGTGAATGGGATGAAAAAAGCTCAGGATCCTCCGATAATGAGCTGCAAGCCCCAAGGAAGGAGGTTGGGGAGTATGTTGCCGTAAGATACGAAAATAAGATTTTTCCTGGTAGGATAATCGTTGTCAAAGAAGATGGAGTCGTCGTGACTGCCATGGTGCGTCATGGGCGACTGTGGAAATGGCCTCAAAGGGAGGATCGGTTATTTTATGCTTGGGACGATGTTGTGGGCAAAATAAAAACGCCCACCAAATTTAGTTCAACTAGGGAGATTTATGATGTGCCCCAAGTTGCAAATCCTTAATTTCTTTATTCTAATTAAAATAAATGTGTTATTATTCTTGCTAATTTGGCTTTTTAATTTACACAGAATACCTATGTAATCTTTAGGTGCCGTCATTGTCATCTTTAGGAACCGAACGAATTTTGAATGTTATCTATAGGGGCCAATTGAGTGATTAAAAAAATTAGTTCCATTACATCTATGTAAACGTAGGGCGCTGATAACTTTCTAGCTGATAGACAAATACTCAAAGCCTGTTTGAGCACTAACAGTCATGAAAAATTCTGTAATTTGTGGTTTCCACGGTGCAAGATGTAGAAAAAAATCCTTAATGTGTCATCTATAGGTGCCATTACCTTACTTGCAAAATCTCAATGAATGCGCAATGTAGTTTATAAACAACACTCACATTATTGCAAAAAAAAAGTATAGTAAATTCATGTCTAGATCTTTTTACTCATTTTTCCTAGACAGTAATACATGTCTATTACACAAAATATTTTTTTAAAACATGAAACAAAAATCGTCCATTTAAGGGTTAAATCAGTGTCCGAGTACAGTTTTAGTAAAGAAATGGGTTAAGAAGTTCGAAGAGACGGGATCAACACTAAATGTGAAGCAAGCCGGCGCCGCGCAGACTTCAAGGAGTGAAGAGAATGTGCTGAGAGTTTCGGCTTCAGTTTGACAAAATCCTGATTTATCGACGCGCAAACGTTCAGCTGAATTAGGAATATCACGCACATCCTTACGCCGTATTTTGAAATCAGATTTGAAATTACACCCATACAAGATACAGTTGGTGCAGGAATTAAAACCTAATGATTTTAATTTACGCAAACTTTATGCAGAAACAATGTTAGAGAGCTTCAGTAACTTCGACAACATCTTGTTTTCTGACGAAGCCCACTTCCACCTCAACGGGCACGTTAATAAACAAAACTGCAGATATTGGAGCAGCGAAAATCCCAAAACTAAGCATCAAAGGCCCCTGCACTCGCCTAAGGTGACTGTATGGGCAGCAATTTCATCTAAAGGAATCATTGGTCCTTACTTCTTTGAGGATTTTTACGGCCGTACGATCACTGTCAACTCTACTGAGTATGTGAAAATGTTACGTGTTTCTGTCACCTCAGCTACAGGAATTTGCTGTCTACAATCGGAGAACGTGGTTTCAGCAAGACGGAGCCACTTGCCACACCTCTAATGAGTCCCTGCCGGTCGTTAAGGAGATGTTCCCAGAAAAGCTGATTTCGCGGAGGCGATACCCCGTGGCCACCCAGGAGCCCTGATTTGTCGCCAGCAGATTTCTTTTTATGGGGATATTTGAAGCATCGTGTGTACATCCTTATAAGCCAGACACTGCTTGAATTAAAAGCAAAGATTAGAAAAGAGATGTCAGCAATCTCACGGTATTTGTGCAGAAGAGTATTGGCGAATTTCCGTTCTCGTTTAGAAGAATGCCGAAGTCGCGACGGTCGTCATTTATTTTTAAAAAGTAAATTCCCGTCCATTGGCTGTCTCATAAATAAATATTTTTTGAAATGTCTTATAGTTTTTTTCTGTGATTTTTTTAAATGTTACCTAATCACTGGCCCACCCTGTATATAATGTACTTAGTATTTAATAAAGTTATTAATATAATAAAGGTACGCCCAAACAAAGCTTAAGAAAATTAGTGTCATAATATCAGTCAGATGAATTTAAAAAAAAAAACACTGAAAATAAAATTACTCACTACTTTATATTTCTGGTAAAAAATGGCAACCCAAAATAGCATTGTGGGGACCGCCATTTTGTGACATTTAGAAACAGTCGTCTCTTGTCGTCTCGCACGTATAGACTACGTTCTCCAGTGTTTCTCGTTGTGTATTTTCTCGTGACTGTTATTGTTGTTATTTTGACTGTTCTTCTTAATATACTGACCTCTGCACTAATCTGGACTTTTGGTGCATAACAACAATGTCAAAACGCGGTCAAACATTGAAAAGTGAAACTCGTGAACTAATTATCAAGCTACAATATTACTTTGAGCGTGAAAGACAAAATGGCGGACCTTTAACTCCTGTCGACAAGGTCCAAGAACGCGTCTCTCAGGCACTTGGAGTGAGCAAACGGACGATAACAAATATTAATAAAGAAAAGTTTGGCTCATCTGGCATCAGAGAAAATATTTTACGAACACCAAAAAGGAAACGCAGAACTAAACCTATAACAGACATGTTGATAGCTTTATCGCCGATGCAATAAGGAATCATATTATTATTATTCTAGGATAAGTATCTTAATAGGTCGATGCTTCTAGCATCTTTGAAAGCAGCTGGTTTATTTAGGGGAGGAAAAACTGCTTTATCTAAAATTTTGAGATATTGGATTTCAATATAAAAAAACGGACAGCAGGAAAATTATTTTAGAAATAAATGATATAATTTTAAAAAGAATTACTTTTTTAAGAGAAGCGACAAAAATTGATAATTGGGACAATGTCGTTTTCATCGACGAAACATGGCTGAATGCCAATCACACGCTTTCTCGTTCTTGGACAGATGACACTCAAGCGTCAACGTCGAAAGTGCCAATGGGTAAAGGAGCACGACTTATAATATGCCACGCTAGTTGTGCGAAGTATGGTTTCCTGGAAAACGGTTTATTGGCATTTGAGTCAAAAACCACTACTGACTACCACGAAGAAATGAATGCGGCTTCATTTAAGGAGTGGTTCCAGGATGTGCTGCTACCTGGCCTGCCAGAGCCTTCAGTTATATTAATGGATAACGCCCCTTATCATTCGGTGCAAAAAATTAAAGCACCTACCCAAGCTAACAGAAAAGAGGAATGGGGGCTTGGCTGCAAAAAAGTGGCATTGACGCAAATATGTTAATGCTAAAATCAGAGCTGATGAAATTAGTCAATAACCATAAGCCGACAAATGTTCGTTATGAAATAGATGAGTTGGCTCTGGAGTACGGTCATCGCGTTCTTCGAATTCCCCCGTACCACTGCCAGTACAATGCCATTGAGCTAATTTGGGCTCAAATTAAAGGTTATGCAGCCCGTCATAATACTTCTCCACCGTATGGCATAAAAAAATTAAGATGCTTTTAAAAGAAGCATGCGAAAAAGACACAAGAGATGACTGGATGAAGGTGGTTGAAAAAACTAAAAAGATTATATTTGATGACTGACCGCGATATCCGTATAGATACTATGATTGACAATAATATGATTATACACGTTAGTGAAGATGACAGCGAGTCCTCAAGCGAATTGGAAGATTAAATTATTTGACATAGTCTTCATTGTTTAAGGCTGAAAAACTATTTCATAATATACATTTTCCAATAAATAAAGCATTTTTATTTTTATCCCTTCGTTACATTCAGAAATTACGATTCAATTCAATTAATTGATTCATTAAATATTTATTTACATTGTCAATATTTATTGAATAAATTGAAATATAATTCCTATAAAAAATAACAGCATATAAATTAAATTGAATAAATGTGCATAATGAATGCAATAAATAACGTTACTAAATATTATTAATGTTATTTATTGTACATCACTAGTCATGACGAATTGACGGGTGTCAGAAACGCATTCTTTGAGCGGCCGGACTATAATGACGTTTGGGCTAACATGTCGGCATGTAGAAAAGATAGAAAATGAGTACCTGAAATACTTTGATTTAGATTTTAATTTTATTATACAGGGTGTAACAAGAGGGGTGGATCATCGGTGGCTGGGGGGTGGGGGAACTCAGTACCCATCGATTTAACCCCCATGTATGTTTTGCGAAATTCAGTGGTTCAAAAGTTATTTGAACTTTGGTATAATTTGTCAAAATCAGATTTCAGACTGAACTTCGCAATTGCAGCCAAACTATTCGGTCTGCGACCCTGCCTTTTTTTTTCAAACAAGAGCAATAGTCGGCCTGTTGTACCCCTACACCAACCAGAGTCTTAGATTTATAAATACCCAAATAAAAAAATTATGGTCGTTTTTTTTCTCAATATCTAATGTTTATATTAACTTTATATGGTTCTAAAAAAAACATTATTTTTTTCTACAACCTATCTTAAAAACTAGTCTATGAAACAAACAAGTATCGTACCATTTTACAATCCTGATTAAATGCACGAACTTTTAATGGCACTTGCCAAGGCACTTTAGTACATTTTTTTAAAGGAGGGCCTTTCAGAGTCGACAAATTTTGATAATTTTAAATTCATAGTTTAACAAATAGTCTTAATTCTAGAAAACTTGGGGCAATTGTGTCATTATTTTTGACTGTGGTTCTAGAAATGTTTAGGGTTACGGTTCCAAAGTTTAAATGAACAAAAATAATAAAAATTAACCACAATAACCGAAAAACGGTTATAGTTTGACCAAATTTCTAGGTTTTTCTTAAATGCCCATAATTTTCAAACTGCATGGGATAGATTTTTTTTCTGATGACGGTTACAATCATTCCTGTCACCGTTTCGGCTTGACGTTGAGTTCTGGGACATCCTGTATGTGCATCGACCGTGGCAAAGTTAGTATATGAAAATTGGATTACACGTACGGTTGTCTTCCTAAGATTACCAGCAATCAAGAAACGCAATTTGAGAGTAATCTTTTTAAGCATTTAATGAAATTTTTAGGTACAGATAAAAACCGCACAACTGCTTATCACCCACAATGCAACGGAGCGATCGAGCGATGGCATAATTCTTTAAAAGCCGCACTAATGGCTAGATTTAATAATACTAGTTGGGTAAACGAACTCTTCATGGAGGGAACCTCTTCATGCATGGAAGAGGACGAAGTCCACCACGGGAAGCACGTGTGCTCCAAAATGAAGCAGTCAGTCCCAGATGAAATACTTGGGGCTCACATTAACAATTCTGGTACCAACTGGGTTACATTTCTCGTCTGCGTCCACAATTCCCCATCTCCCCTACGGATTGTAGGTAGACTGCAAAAACAAATACCTGGTGGATCATGAAAACGTTAGCGACAATCGGAACGATATGTAGTAGAACGATAGTAAGTTATGATTACTCATAATTAGAATATAGCGTAATTTGAACGTAAGTTGATGATTAATAGTTAAAACTGATTTCGTGTAGATCTAATACGAGTTAGTATATTAGACAAGTGTTTTAACACTGAATCGCATTAATCTTGTCATTTCTCAGATTAATGCAATCCGCACTTCTATCACTTTTCTAATAACTTTGAGCTAACAAACCGAACTTTGAAGACAACAGTAAAAATACCAGACAAAACTTTAAACTTCATCATATCTGTAAATATTAGACAAGCTTGTTGTCATTAAATTGTACAAATTCTGACATTTCTCGAATTAATACAATTTGTGACCAAATCTTGGCTAACAAAACTACCGAATCTCGAAGCTGTTTGACCAGAAACTGAGAGAATTGCAACATTTCAACCGACATGCCATAACCTATTGGAAATTACGCAAATCTTCCAAAGATCCAGACCGTCTGAATTTAAAAGAGTCAAGAGAGGTGTACCTATTTGAAATTAAGTCTCTTAAACAGATCAGATCACGAGAAACAATAATGTGCCAATCTGACCATGACACCCTTGCAGGAGCCGACCCTCCTTAGTTCTCGGAGGAAGGATTGAGGAGCGTGCACGGAGCACCTTTTGCGCCCGCTCGAGGCATTAGACGCGGACTTATTGATATAAAAGGGTCTTCCTCAACTAATTCCAGCACTTCAGCTGCATTGTGTCGTTCTTCGCTGGTTTCGCCTACGCCACTCCTGGGAATCTTCCTTCGCTCAATGAATTATGCACTCGAATGAAGACACGATAATAAGGATGCCGAGCATTAGGGTATCTTTCCCGATAGAGTGCAGCAGCCCTACTGGCGTTGCCATTGCATAAGCCGTAAATAAAATGCATGTTTGCATATTCAGCTGGTGTGTACTGGGACATGTTTATCTTAAATTACACCAAACAGCAGTTTTCAGCACAATTCACAGCGCAAGTCCGTAGAGAAGAGCCAAGTCGTTAGGATACCGAATTAACTAAACTCCGGACGCCGAGCAGGAAGAATTTCGCCCATTGACCTGTTATATAGTCCAAATCACAAAGCAAAACAAAGTCCAATATCAAAAAGTTGTAGCCGTTGAAAATACACAATAAACAAGAGCGCATGTGACGTTTAAAATTACACTGAGTAAGGTCTTTTTCACAATTGGTGAGAGTGAAAGGGGTGAAGCCCTTTGTTAGATTAACAATGGTCATCAATGGTCCTTTACGTACGCGGGCCGACCATGTACTGCTGCTGTCTTTGTCCTTTTTTTACCTGAATCTTAACCTTGGAATAACTGGTATGTTAACTAGGTAGTTGAGTCTTTAATTTAAATAAATGTTATAATTTTGAACAGTTCTACGAGCAATGACGCAGTTTTCACTCCATTCGTGTATATGTAATAAGAGAGCGTTCAAGTATTACGTAACGCAATATTTGGAGATTTTCGTTACGCGTAACGCGTGCAACGCGTAGTTCAAAATCCCCCTTTGCGCCCTATAACACATCGTAGTTTTACAAGAGCCCAGAAGTCGTTACGTAATACTTGAACGCTCCCTAAAGAATTATAAAAATAAAGAAACGATTCCTCGGGATTCTTTTTTTATTTGAAATAATAGTATACACTACGATAATTCACACAGCGCCACCTAGTACTAGGGAAAGCAGTAAAGTACCTGTATTATGGTTACTTGACAGTTTCTATACTGCTTAACAATATTTTTTTGTAAATAAATACGTAAACACCAAGACTCGGGACGGAATACGAACCCGATAAACCCACAGTTCTGACGTGCGTTAGTCTTAGTAATATAACACAGGTATGAATTATAATTTTGAAAATTTTGTCTCCATGCAAGGGTGAAGTAATACTAACCTCTGAGGCCGGGGTCGGCCTGTTGTAAAAGGCGACAAAACAACCCAAGCCACGTGGTAGGGCCCCAAGCCTGTCTGGATGTCAACCACACTAGGTCTTTAAGTATGCCGCTAGAAAAACCTTGTGTTCCGGCATTAATAACCCAGAATCCTGTACCTCTATGGGAGAGCCGTGTGCTTGTGGTGCTCATGGCGTCGCAAACATCTATAGGCGACGGTAACTAATTACTATTAAACGGGCCGCTAGCCTGTCTGTGTTCCCCAGCAATAAAAAGGTTGCAACATAGAATTGAGTCACAACATATTAACATACCAAAATTTAAATGCTTAGTTATATCACTTTATTGTTCTAGAACTTTTTTATCACTTTCATCCTTATTAGCACATTCACTTTGTTTTTCTAAATTAACATGGCCACAATTATCTTTATTAACATAATCTATACTTAATTTATCAACTTTATCATCATTCACATCACTTTGACCACCTAAAGTAGTATGTGTTACATCAGCCACATCATTTTGCTTATGCGTATGTGCTTTTCCAGCTATTGGCTTATCATCACAATCATCAGTATCATTATCAACATCATCATCATCGTCATCATCATTGCCAACATCATTAGTCGCATCAGGCACATCATCGCTCGGCTCATATGAATGAGTTGCCAACTTCTCAAGCCACACAGCCATATTGCGACCTTCAATCTCACCCTTCACTATATTTGGATATATATATTCATGTTTGAATTTTTGAATAGCTTCTTCCTCCGTGTCCCAAGTTAGGCTGTCATGGCTGCTTTTAAACTTGGCATCATATCTGTCGTAATGAACCTAGAATAAAGTATTGTATGTGACATCGGCATCAGTAAAAGTTACTTCACTTCATCAGGGCTGCCAAATATAAAATATTTAATAACAAAAAAAAACTAATATCACAAATAACATGATACTGAGAAATTCAATAATAAAATTGCAAAGGATTTTATTAAGAACTAGCCGTTCCCGTCCGATTTGCGGAACGAATAACAGAAAAAAGTAAATCGAAAAAATATAAGAAGATTTTGAAGGCATGCGCGCTACAGCGCTTAGCCCACTTCTCCGTGGCAAGAAAATGCATCAGTGATGTGTTTTCTTAGCGCTTACAAAAATTGATGTTAAAACTTTATTAACTTTATACTAAATTAAGATTTTGTAACAATTTTTTTAGATAAACACTAGTCTTAGAAATAAAACCTAGAAAATTTAATTGAAATATATCCAGTAGTATTGCCGTAATCCGCGCACAACTGCAGACTATCATTTTATTTATATAGATGTCAAAAATAACAAGAAAAAATAAGTAATTGGAATTGGCCCTTACAGAGAGTGGATAACTTCTCAGAATATGGATATGACAAATATAGGGCCCCAAGCCCGCCTGGATGACGACCACCTTTGGTCTTAAATATGCCGCCATAATAACTTTGTGTTGTGTTCCGGCATTAGTGACCCAAGTTCCTGTACCCTTATGGGACAGCAGAATGTTCGCGATGGCACTGGCGTTGCAATCACCCATATGCGACGGTAACTGCTAAATTCTAAGTGGGCTGACGGCCTGTCTGCTGTTCTACAGCAATAAAAAAAAACAGAATACGAACCATATCTAGAACTAATCCAAGTCCTGGTGCAGTAGGAATCATGACCTTCTCTTTGCTAAACGCTTTGTCTATTATAGATGTATCAGTATGACCTCGTATTATTGCAATCACTAGACCAACCATTTTCCTTATCTGATGTAGCATGAAGCTTTGGCCCTGTTAAATCCATACTAATATTATAAATGTGAAAGTAACTCTGTCTGTTACGCTTTCACACCTAAACTGCTGAACCAATTTTGATGAATTTCAATAGATTTGAAAGATTGGACATAGGCGACATTTCCGTCTCGCATCTAGGTGTTCATGTATATTTATTTACACAAGAAAAGTATATATATAGTGTATCAGATGTCCAGTACCCATAACACAAATGCTTACTTGGGCATATTAATTTTATTATTATGGATCAGTGGACCATTATTTTATCGCCATAGATTTAATTCGTGCAGAGGCGAAGTATAATGACCTCTGCGGCCGGGGTAGGCCTGTCATAAAAGGCGACAAAACAACCCACCCTAGCTACGTGGTAAGGCCGCAAGCCCGTCTGGATGGCGACCACCTTTGGTCTTGTCCTTTTCTTCTTCCTAAGGAGGAATCCTGCCTTTATCACACATTATATGGGGTCGGCACAACATGTTACATGTTGTAATAGTTGTGGCTTAGTTTTTAAACCGGCCGCCTGCCTGACGTTAACCCCTTTTTGGGGAAATATCTGTAATCCTTTTTATTTAAATTATTTTCCTCGTTTCACATTGAAAGTAGGACATGAAATTTAATTGTCAATCATCTAATATAGCCTCAACCGACACTTTTATTGATTTTTTCTTGTGTAAACAACATCCGAGAGTCAGTTTGGGTGTGCAGGTTGGCACTTTTGCCGAATCACCGGCTTTTACGGGGTTCGTGCACAATTCACATTCGACAACTACGTCACGAGGGCTTTTAAATAGGAAATTCGCATTGCTGAACGTCTTCGAATGCCCTTGATCCAGCATTTCGTTGCGCTTGAATGCAAACACAGGCACCTTGCGCACAATGCGTCCATCTTCATATATTTTGGTGGTGGCTCGCAGTAATCTTCCTTTTGGCAAGTTAGAGCCCTTGAAATTCGCGACTTCTTTTCACAACAATACATAACCTTCGGCGAAGGACATCGTGGAAAGCAGGGATAGCACATAGGTGGATCTTCCCAGCACCTTTGGTCTTAAGTATGCCGCCATGATAACTTTGTGTTGTGTTACGGCATTAGTGACCCAAGTTTATGTAAGCTTATGGGACATCAGCGTGTTTACGATGCCACTGGCGTTGCAAACACCCATATGCGACGGTAACTGCAAAATTCTAAGTGGGCCGTCAACCTGTTTGTTGGCCTTCAACAATAAAAAAAAATAAAACATAGGTAATTTAAACTTACCTTAACTAATAAAACAGCAAATTCCATATCATTTTGTACAAAAACTTTTTCAATGTTGAATCCCATCATATACCTCAAAGACGAGGGATCTTGATGGTGTCTATATAAACAAAGAAATTGACTTTAAGCCTAACTTCTATGTATCAGCAATTCATTATTCATAAAAGTAAAACCTATGTAGCACTATTTAACATATCGTCAACTTAATTATCAGAATACTTAATTCCACAAAACATCAAAATAGGACTTTTAAATTGAACTAGCTGGCTAGTGGAGTATTTTGTAGCCTTTCTATTGGATCACTTCATATGTTCTACAAAAATATGGCTATTTGTTATGAGTGACAGACAGTGTTATGAGTAAAATCATTCATGTGCATGGCATAAAGTATAATATACAGGGTGACTGACAAACCCGTCCAAATTCACACAGAAGAATCTTTAGTAAAAGTTATGAGAAACGTGTATTTTAGTTTAGTATCGCATAGTACAAAAATGTTGAGTAATCAGCATCACAAAGTCATTCAAAGAACTCGCAATTTACATAATACGGCGCGAGAGTGTCAATGACCTCTCCATCAGTACAGCAAAAAAACTGGCAAAGACCTAGTAAGCGGGCGAAGACGGCGGTCATATCACCGGGCGAGCGAATACGCACTACTCATTTACGCGGGAGTGACAGAGACAGGTAATAACAGGTTAACGTAGGAGTTTGCACCATATGACTATTCTGTACGATTGAATTAATGATCATATTTTCCTTGGAATGAAATATTTTTTTGACATACAATTTTTTTGCAAAAATGGGTTCCTTACATTTAAGGAATCAAATTTTTTTTACGCACTAAACATAATGATGTTTAGTGCGTAAAAAAAATTTGAACAGGTTTGTCAGTCTGTATAATAGAAAGTTTTTACTTCGTCCTGTAAAGTTTATCCTTCAAATCGATCCCTTTTTTATAATTAAATGTCTATGTTACCGTTTATTAAAAAAATAAACTCACTTTTTTTCTGTAAAATTATGGTAACACTTTGTCCCTTTATAAACTCCCAAAATACTGTTGACTTTTTCCAACTTCTGAGATGTAATCCTGTATTTCTTTCTCTCCTCTTCTGTAACTAAGCTTGGTTCGAATGTGTAGGTGGGAAGGGTATAGCTATATGTTCGTGCATTGCATTTTGATTTTGAATTGAATTTATTCGTCACACGTTTTATACCAAATACTTTGATACATTCTGGAAGTCTTTTGTTTATTTCTTCTATGTTTACTTCTAGAGCTGAAAAATTGGATTTGATAACACATCCATTATTGTAAAAGAAATCAATATTGACTTAGTCTATGAAAGTATTTATAATATAAAGCTCATGTAACTGAGCGAACCTATGTACTGAGCTAAGACCGTGCGAAGTGGAGAAGAAAAAGTCGGAAAGCGGACCCCGGGATTCAACGCTGAGATGATGATGATAAAAGCTCATGTAACTGAGGTAAAAAATAATAAAGACTTTTTGGTTAATTAATTAATTGAAACATTTGTTGCAGTCTCGTGTCACATTCGCTGGTATAGCCACGTTTTACGGCAAGCAGATACCCTGGTGAAGAACAAATGTCTAGCCAGCCGCCTCCGCCAGGCCCCGATAGAAGGAGAAACCCAAAAAGAGCTGACTTGATGTAAAGGATGTTAGGGACCCATTCAAGTAAGTAAATCATGCAGTTGTTTTAATTCCTGGAACGGTGATAGCGGAAGTAAAAGGGATTCATGACAGAAAGAGTTCCAGGAACTAAACAACTGCATGATTTTCTTCCAACCAACGTGGGCCTATGTGTAAAGAGAATTAGTGTTAGAGAAAATACTAAAATTGTAAAAATTACAAAATAAATCTCTCTATTTTAATTAATATTACAAAGTTCAATCTCAATTAATAAAACTGCTCAAGTCTCATGTCAAGTCAAGTCGATCATGTTTTAATTTTTTTTTGTGAAGAATTAAAGGAATCGTTTATTTTTATATTTTTGCATGTTAGAATGAACGTATAAAATAAGCGTAGTATTTTAGCATGTTAGCGCGTAAATCCGATTGCTTCGAAAGTGCTCATAGCTATGTGTATGTACTGTGTATGTTCTAAGTCTTAAACTATTGGCGATCACATTTTAATTTTTTTTTGTGAAGAATTTGTACATTTAAAGCTTTAATTCAAGGTTAAAATATAAAAAAGTGTCGAAGTTACTCAAAAATCGATTTGAAAATTTCACTTCCAGTTTACTATACGTAAAAAAAATAAAATTTAGAATTCAACAAAAAAATTAAAAACTTCATCTTTTTAGCTATAAGAAACAATACTTTTTCATTTTTTTTTACAAATTAGTTGATACAAATAATAAGCATCCAAAAATTCATGACTTCATTCTTAGTAAAAATTTATAAAAGCACATAACTCAGCAAAAAAGCATTATAAAAAAAAATTATGTGTAACACATCCACGTCTACTAGAAGTGTAACTGACCAGAGTATAAACAAAATTCAAGACCTCACTTTTTTTTTTGGTTGTCCGCTTGACGTGAAATGCCCCATATACATACAGACCTGCTCTAACTATTTGTATCATATTTGTTCACTATCATTCTAATCTCTAAATCAATGAGCTTAATGAGTTGTCAAGAATAATGCAGCTAAATCAAAACTTAATTGTATTCAACAAGACTTTTACTAACTTAGATCACAATCAGTTCAAACTTTATGCAGAGTGATTATTTAAAAAACTTTACGAAGAATAAATGAATAAAGAAAAATATAAAGTTGAAATAGGATGAAAATGTATTTTCAGTCTTTTTCTTTTCAATGTGTCAATTATTTTTTGAGCAATCACTCTTATACTTGTATAAAAATACTAACGTAGTTTAAGTGACACAACCTGTCTCGCCGCTGACACTCCTTTATCAGTTCTTGAACTCCTTTGGAAATGTGCATTTTGTTGGTTCTTAAAGTCATCGTCAGTTATATATTTTGCTTCTAGCAATGCTTTGAGTAAGTCCTCCTCAATTGTTCTTACACCAGGATTCCTATAAACATATATTTTACAAAGTCATGGTATAATAATTTCCAACCATTTTGAAAATCAGATCTAGTATAGAATCTGAATTTCCAGTTACTAGGTACATATGTTACTTTCTCTTATATAAGGGTCCTGTGATAGTAAATGTCATTTTGATATCAATCGATATCTCAAATTCAAGAATACATAATATGCATACATTTTTAAATTAGATTTAAATATAAAGAATGTACAGATACGAAATTCACTTCAAACAGCTTAATTGTATCTTAAAAATAGCCCATAACTAATGGATTAAAAACCTATTAGTTTTATGGTCCCTCCAATGGAGATAAAAAGGCTTTGCTAGCTTGTACACCAAGCAAGGTAGAATGACTTGGATTCTGGTTTTGGTGGGAACCTACAAAATCTGTGTAGGGGTGGAGAAAAAATACTAACCTCTACGGCCTGTGGTAAAAGCCCACAAAACAACCCACCCTAGCTACATGGTGGGGCCTCAAGACTGTCTGGATGACGACCACCTTTGTTCTTAAGTGTGCCGCCATAATAACCTTGTGTTGTATTCCAGCATTAGTGAGCCATTGTTCATATTATATATATTTTGTATTAATTTACTTGATGAACAATAGTTTCATTCACTCATTCAAGAAGTTTTTGGTGAATATAATAAGAGAAGAATAAGATTTTCTAGTAATAAATTAAGTAATAAAATAATAAATAAATAAACATGTTGTGAAAATTCACACAGCACCATCGACTTTCGAAAGAAACAGCATATAAATACTAAATCATGAATTTTTTGTTGGTCAATAAATAAATGTTATACATAAACACCCAGATTCATGATAGGAATCGAACCGGTAACTCCTGCAAGCATTCCTTCATGTGACATAAAATCCTTAATGCCAAAGCTTCAGTGCAAAAATTAGAAAATATTACACAAATTTACCTTTGCATCCCATAGTAATCAACACCACAATAACCTAACAGCATTGCCATTTTCTTTTTCTTGATCCGTTCAAATGGTTTTTTCTCGTCAGACTCTCCAGCATCTTTCGTACAATTCAACTCTTCCCATTGCCTTTTCATGTATCTCTTTTTGAATCTAGTTAAGTTTCTATTAATTACAATATTATTTTGTTTATCCTCATCCTTCATTTCGGATGTGGCTGTGTCCATTGCTGTGATTGTACGTATATGTGGCACTGGATTTAAAATAAAAGTTGTTTTTGAGGTTATGAAACTTAAATAAAACAAGCCAGACATATTCAAAAACTGAACATTTTAAAAGCAATGTAGTTATTTAGTAATTAAATAATGAAAGGTAAATTATGTTAAATCAATATTGAAATACTACATACAGTCTATGGGTATTGATCTAACTAACGTTACAAAATGTTTACCTGATCGAACAGGACGAAGAGGTAGATTCTGTCGCAATTTACTAACAAATAATCTAAATAACATTACAGACATACCTACAGATTTTACTACAGAATGTAGATAGTATATTCAACAATGTCTGATTTTAACTGCACAATTTCTTAATTCATGAGTAATCGTCTATCCAATCTAGTTTAAATAACCGGTACCACGTTTACGCCTTACAGTTGGACTTGGACGCCACGCCATGGACGCCATATTGATTTCAGTGTTGCCTTGCCAACAAGATAGGTATGAGTCAGATTTATCAAAACGAATCTGAAATCGGATTTCAGTCTGAAATCGTATCGTATCGATATTCAACACTATACAAACTGATTTTAGAAAACGTATCTCGGCAAAAACTAAATCAATACGACATATCAATATCAAAACAAAACGACGAAAACTCAAACAAATATAAATCTAATCATCGCGCAATCGTTTTCTGTTGCTAGTTTTGCAAACCAAACCAATATTTGAAAACTTACTAACTCTTTCACTCCGCCAATCGATCGCTTAGTTAGAATGAGAGAAAGCGAATCTCATTAAAATTCGCCTCCTTTCATTCTAACTAAGCGATCGTTTAGCGCAGTGAAAGAGATGAAGCGAATTTTCATCAGTTTTGGATTTTGGCGGTTTCTATGAAACTAAGAATGGCAGATTGAAACGAAACAAAATTACAAGGGACAGGGAATAAGATCTTTTATCAGAATGCAACTACTTCCATGATAATATTACGCAATACTTAATGATAGCATAAGTTTTGTGTTTATTAGATAGATTTTTTGAATTATTGGAGAGTTTTGATGCACTCTTGACCTTGGTGACACGCGCGGTGTGCGCGTAATGTTATTTTTGTATTCTCGTGAATTATGTAATTGTAATTAGATAGGTATTTTATGATTTCTTAAAAATGTTTGGTGGTGACGACGGATTATTGTTTTCAATTTTTTATTATTATAATTTTAAAATTTTTATCGTTTAGACTGTAATTAAAAGTGCAAATTTAGTTTGATTTAAACAGTAAACGTAAAAATATCGATCGAAACTAAGGTAAATCCTCTCCGCCATCCACTCCGGAAATCGATTTCTGAAATCGAATTTTGAAATCGATTTCAGTATCAGAAATCGAATTTGTATCGGTTTGCGTAAAAATTTGTAAACGCCCAATCTTACAACAAGACCAATGAAGAATATGCTAAAATGGTGTAAAAATTATGCCAAAATTATGCCAAATGCTTTATAGATATGCTAAAAATTCTGCTAACATTATTCATTGTCAAATAAAACGTAATATCTTTTTAAAATGTTTATTAATTAACAAAATATATGTTTTAATCGACTATGTTATCGAATAAAATATTAAAGACCAAGATGGTCTTCATCGACTACCTAATGTGCTTGAAGACGATGAAGCCTCATGCTCAGACTGTAACTGCTAACTGAGATAAATCTGCAAAGGAGTTATTACCAGCTGCATCTATATAATCAACTACTTCATTCCAGAAGTCTATAATGGAAGATGTACATTCCCATTTAAAATTACCTATGTTTCTCCATTGAGACATGAGTCACTCGGAATTCTTGGACTATATAAAACAATTAATAATTCTCGTAAAATCTGTAAGAACTTCAATTCGTTTAAGTTAGAATGTCAATAAGTACGTGGTAAACTAGATCTTTCCATCTCACTTCTTTCAAACAAGTAGGAGGGAGTGAAAAAATGCTACTAATCTATGGTAGGTATATGGCTTATAGGAATGAGATTTGGTGGGGAATCCCTGCAATACGGTGGAAAGCATTTGACGTCAAGATTTTACCCTTTCCATTATGTTGGCACTGGGAGCGCCAACAATATAACAAAGGGATTTATTCTAAATGGAAATAATTACGTACACATCTATGTAATTTTCATGATTAAACTTTTATTTTATAATTATATGCTAAAAAATATGCTATATGCTAAACAATAAATTTGCTAAACAACATGAAAAATATTTTCATGTTGTTTAGCAAATTTATTGTTTAGCATAAATTTTATGCTAAATTTAGCATAAAATATGCTAAATTGGCAGCAGTGATTGATTTATGAATTATGATTTTGTATTTTTAATTTTTTGTAGCACATTGCAGTGCAGTTAAGTGACTTGGTGACTTGAGTGAGTGTTCTCGAAAAACAAATTGTGAAATCGGTAGATCTACCGAAAAATCGGTATATTTGTATCAAAAATCGGTATGTGAGGATTTTAAAGTTTAAATTCTCCTATATAATCCGGCGGTTTATTAGCCTGAACATTTTTTCCCATTCTTTTCTATAAATAAATAAATGTCCATATATTTTCTTTTTACACCCGAGCTCTTTCTTTCGGTTCTTTTTCTTTGTGGGACAACCTTCTAGATTTCAGCTTATTTGGATATTTTTAACCGACTGCAAAAAAGGAGGAGGTTCTCAATACGACTGTATTTTTTAAAATGTTTGTTACCTCAGATCTTTCGACTGGGTGAACCGATTTTGATGAACTTTTTTTTATTTGAAAGCTGGTGCTTCCCGTGTGATCCCAATTTGGTCCAGTTCTGACAATGGCAAACATGAGAAAACCATATAAGTCCTAAATTTGCATAAAGTATGTGCACGACAAATAGACGAATAACTCAATATCACGCTAACCGATTTTGATGATTCATCTTTTATTGGAAAAGATATACTTCAAGGGCAATTTGAGGAGAGTTTGGTTCTGATTATGTGATTTATGATAAAGTAACGGAACGCTTCAATTCTTAGGAGAAAATTAAAAATACTCGTCCGAATCTTTTATATTAAACATATTTTGAATCCGAATATTTGAGTCAACGTCGTTCTGGTCAAGTAATTGTCATAGTCGAATATGATGATTAATGGAACTCCTTATCAGCTTACAGTAAGGGTGCGATCTGTGGCAGAATTTCTAAGTGTGTAATAAAATTGCAATGCGCTTACGTTTATTGCTGCATTGCAACATGACGCAAGCATTCTAATTGCATTACATAAGGTGTATTATGTGTGAAGCGGTGGTAGCCGAGTCGGTGGTAGAAACTTTTGCATACTAATGATGAGCTTTATTACCATATAAAATACTGGTGGTAGCGGAGTGGCAAAGTAACCCACCTGCAACGCATGAGGTTGCGGGTTCGATACTGGGCGGAGGGGGTACCGATGTAAAAAAATCTGAGTCTGTGGACATCTTATTAGATAAACGTTCGTGGATGAATCCGAGACGGTGAGCACATTGCTCCTCCGTTTCTTTGGATAGACGATCGTGTAAAACACTGAGTTGGTGGGCACATTCCTCCTCCGTCTCATTCAATAGACGATCGTTGACCAAGCCGAAACGGTGACTACATTTTTCGATATTTTCCCTGTTCAAAACTTTTTTCATATACCTAAAGCCGAATTTTCGAAAGTCTATTTTTGCGTTCTTCGCAAGTCTCTTTTGAAATTGTCCTCGAAGTAGATTTCCTCTGTTGAGATATAATAAATGTTTCTCCCTGACTACGTTTGTTTCATTTAAACGGGGCTGTCTCATATGAGCAGCACGTTTAGTAGGTCTACCCATAGTCAGACAAATTAGTTAGTGTACTTCAGATTCACTAAAAATCCAAAATAAATAAACAAAAATTTTAACAAAAAGAAAAACCGCCTTCTATCAAAAAAACTATTAAAACAAATTAATATGCACTAAAAAGTAAAAAAATTATTGCATATTCTTCTATAACTTAATAATCAACTTACTTTTTCTAATCATCAATATGTAGGTACGATCTATATTACGATAATATAATATAATGTAGTTACAATTATTGTTATTTTTGTAGTCGGTGTCAGCCAAAGAAACACTACAATATATCTAGCAATAATAATACACAAGCACATCTCACTTAAAACTATGTATGTAATTCCAAAACTACCTTGGCTGATAATTTTTTTTATTGAAGGCGATTTTTCTTTTTGTTAAAGTTTTTGTTTTTAATTTGTTATATCAATAATGAAATTACATGGATAAGAAGTATGTAGCGCATATTTTGATTATATAAGTTTTTGAAATAATTATTGGAGCTGTATTGTAAAACTTAAACAATGCCTTTCACCATCCACGAATAATTCCGAAACTTAATTATCAGCGGACAAACATATTGCGCATGTTCGCCAGCAACGCATGCGCTAAATGACCGCAGTTTCATTAATGGGACAAGGCTCTAGCGGAATGGGTTGACGCAATAAATATGAGAGGTGGAAGCTCTGAGCGCCTGGTCATCAGACCTTCGCGAAGAAGAGGGGAGACGAGGGCGAAATTGACCAGATACATCACCGTCGTCCTCGCCACCTTGCTTGGAGGCGGCGGATCTGCATTGCTCTTCCTGGTTCCTTTGTACGCTGACCCTGCTTTGAGCGCTCTGGCTGCAGATTTCGACCCGACACCAGCGGAGTGTGTGACGGAACGACGCGACGACCGTCTTGGACTTGATAACTGTACATGGGCGTCGTGCAGAGAAGGGTGTACCAGTGATGCCTACAAGTGTACGCAACTTCACGTTAAATACAAACCAGCGGCCGAAGAGTGGCGTCCCGCAGTGTTATTTGTCAATATAAAAGGATGTGGATACCCTCCGACAGTGGACTGCGAAAATTTCACGACGAATTTCGGCTATGTGGGAGCCAGATACCCGTGCTATTGGTCTCGGGCGGATAATAGTGTTGTGATCCCGAGATGGTCGCGAGGCGAACAGGTCGCCACTGTCACGAGGACCTTGGCGCTGCCGTTGTTTTTGTCTGGATGTGCTGGCATCGGGTTGTGTGCTCTGCACTGCGAGTGTAGACCCCGCCGCCGTCGTAGGCCCCCTCGCAGGCCACCACGTCTCCCAACTGTATCTCCGGATGACACATCAGTGTACCGGCTGGCATAATTATTCAGTGTTCTATATTTAGGCACGATATTGTATTGGTTTTTAAAATGCAAAATGTAAATAAAGGGTGTAAATAATACTGTCGTTTATTTCTTTCAAAATATATATCTATAAATATATATAGTAAAACCTTCAATTTTCGGGGTCCGCATTTAGTTGCTTTTATTGAAATTAGTGACATAAGCCTCAAAAACAAAGCTCTTAAACCGGGGTCAATTAACAGTTTATTTATGACGCATAGCTACTAAGACAAGACTGCCGATCTAGAAAAATATACAGTTGTCTAAGGCTGAAAGAGCAATTGATACCGCGATATAGAAGCTCATTTAGACCTGACCCTAGTTTCGAGAGATAAATAAGATATAGGGGAATTTAAAGTAATTGAAGTAGGCAGTGGCAGATTTACACATTTGCCGCCAGTAGCCTATTCAATTTTTGCCGTCCCTACCAACCTCTGCAATTCAATAATATTAATTAGTTTACAATCATATTAATTACATTTTCTTTGTCAGTGAAATTGCAATTTTATAATTTGTGCTCTATGGTCATAATTACATCAGTTTTTTCCCGTTAAAATAAAATTATGAACCAAATTTGCTGCCCTAGGATCCAGCCTACTGGAAATCTGCCGCTGAGTGTAGGTATTATTAATTAAGATTAGAATCGAAACAACATTTTCAAATCTTTATAAATAATAAATTCATTTAATGCACCAAAAAATACTATAAAATCATAAAAATACTCAAATGAAATAAAGTCAGAGAGAAAATAAGTTATATTCTCATTGCTTACATGAGAAGTAAAAATATTTGACCAGCTTTTTTATGTCTGATATAAACAAATCGTCATCATCACCCAAAGGGTAAATTCCAGTTGCATCAAAAGTTTCTACTTTGTCACCTGGTGTCCTTTTACTGATATTGGAAGAAAATATTGCATCTCTTACATGCACCTCAAATGATGTACGGGAAAAATCCTTGTGCCGCTAATGTAATTGTACGAAAAACAATATTTTTTTACAGTAGAGCTATCTGTATGAATCCCTGAACCCGAGTGGAAAACCTTGAATCGATGCCATCTATTGTTTATCAGCGTACACCAGCTGGCAAAAAAAGTTTGTCTTGGACCAAGGTCTCGACGGGACCAACCCATCCATCGCCCACAATAAATGTACCAAAGAAAACCGCATATACAATTATAACATTTATTTCAAAACTTATATTAATTTTTAGGGTACAAAATATGTTTTCTGTTTAGTCCAAACCATTCTTGTTATAATATTAGCAAGTAGTCCTTTCCTTTCAGTCTTTGCGTTGTCATTCGTTTTTGCTACGCTGTATTACTTTACACGTGTTATTCATATTTTACTACTTTAATAATAAATACGTTACATTGAGTATTTAGTCTTTGGTTACGAATTTGAATATTTTTAATATATTTTCATTGTATGGCCATTGGCCATAATTATTATTTAAACATTAGCTAGTTATGGGGTTTTATATCACAGGTTATTCGGTTTTCTATGCTACTATTTACCGGTAAATACACATTTTACTGTTATTATATGAAATTCTGTGAGAGTTTATGCTACACGGCAAAAGTGTTAGATTAACATCTGATATGACGCAATTTGAAACGAATATAATTTAACTAGAATTCTTCATCTGTGTGCGTAAGATATTCTAAACGATAAATATATCGCATCGCCGTCGCTTTGGTAACAGGTTGATTACTTACTTACAGAAGTAGTAATACTTTAACGAAAATATTTCGGAATGGCACTGTAATGTTAGTATTTGTAATTTTAAAGCCACAAGCCACGCCATTTAAATATTATAAATTTCATTCCATTCATGAAATTCCATTATTGGTAATATTGGCCCTTGGCCCTTAGGATAACTGGGTTAAATATAATTAATATAATAGGTATATAAGGATTTTTTTAAACTTTATAGTGAACAACAATTACTTAAATATATTTTTCCTATAACAACAAAACAGTTAGTTTGACATATTAGCTGATAAAAAAATAGTTTTACTAACTACTGACGTGTCAAAACAATATTTTTATACAGATTACATACGAAATGGATATCTGTGTTAGTAATATATAATATACAGACTTATGCAAATTTACTTCACTGATTATGTAGGTACATGTTACGAGCGAATTTGAAAATAACTTCCGGTATTTATGTTAAAAATAGTAATTTGCTTAACATACGTAAGTGTAGCTTTTATTCTGTCATCATATGTATTTAATTATATATAAAAAATTGTAAAATTATAATAAAATTATAACGTTAACTGCGATCGAAACAAGTATGTACTTAAAATTTATAAAACATGAAAAAAAAATATTGTAACTAATCTTTAATAGGAAGAATAAAAATGAAAGAACAAATCAATTAGAACCAACCATTTAATCACAACCAAACTCCATCCAAAACCATTTTCGCAGATCCTCTAAAATATAAATTAACTTCAACTGAAATAACCAATCCGGCCGTTTTGGATAAAGTACAAAACAGTAATCAAAGTAATATAAAGTAACATAAATTAACCAATTGGTGAAAAAGAAAATACAGATAGAAGTAATCATTTGATTAGTATCACTATTAGACTTTCACAAGAGTGGATTTAAAATAAAATTAATCGTAAAAGTTTAATTAATTTTCATATTAGACTTTTACGTAGAACATGAATAAAAAACACAAAAGTCAACTTCAAACAATCCACAAATGAGATGTGTAGTTGTAAAACGTATTTTGCATAAATACGATATATCGTTAGAAAACATTTTAAACTATCTTCATAGCTATCAACTTTTTATTACACAAATGTCTCTTTAATATATGTTCCAATATTATATTCCTAACCTTTTATTTTACGTTTCGGATGAAATCTCACTAAATCAGTATAAGTTTAGTTCAATTATAATTTAATATAAATTTAATAATAACAAATATTGTTATAGCGGGTTTTGCAACTAAACACCTCAAATATGGGACTTATTTTTTTTTTTTCTAAATCGTATGTGAACAAGTCATTTTAGTTTTTGCATTAATATAAATGTCTACCAACGACACTGAAAGGCACTAATGTGTAGAAAATGAAAACATTCTTGAAAGAAAATATCTCAACTTAGATATGTCTGCTGTCAAATGTCAAAAATTAAAGTTATAACCAATAAGAACATCTCGTTAAATTTGAACAAAAAATTTAAAAAATAACACAAAAAAAAATAAGTAATATATGAAATATTACTATCTACAATTAAATTAACATTGAAATAACAAAAAAAAAAAAGAAACAGTCATCACCACGACCACGCAGCCGTGACACGAATTATGAAATATAAATTAAGAACAAATACTCATCAACGGAAATTCTTCAACTCAATTAAATCTACTTGATACATCCAAAGTGACTTTGTCTAACATATGCCTTGCTTGCGTTGCCGTTACATAATTTTTACTAAAATAGTCATTACAGCAGATTTTCGCTTCAAGCGATTACAAAAGCATAGATTACATATTTGGTTGCCAGTATAAAAATAAGGATAAGCTTTGGTCCGCTCATCTAATCTTAAGAATACTGAATTTATCGTAAAATTTGCGGTAAGATATTTTTATATTATTCCTACCACATTTCACATTTTCAGTTACAGTGAACCAATATCAAAAATGTTCTTTTTTCTAATCTCTCAAATTAATGTTCAGATAAATAACTATTTTTCTCTGTACAGGAGCGGAGTTAGAATGCTAACCTCTGCGGCCGGGGCCGGTCTGTGGTAAAAGGCGACAAAATAACCCTATCTACATGATAGGCCCCAAGCCCGTCTGGATATCAACCATCCTTGGTCTATAAGTATGCCGCCATAATAACTTTGTGTTGTGTTCTGGCATTAGTGACCCAGGTTCCTGTACCCCTACGGGACAGAAGCGTGTTCGCGATGCCTCTAGTATCGCAAACAGCGACGGTAATTGTTTCCTATTGAGTGGGCCGTCAGCATGTCTGCTGTACCTCAGCAATAAAAAAAATTAGATGTTTAGTTTATTTAATTTTGGTAACTTAAATGACTCCTTACAGATCGCGTGGATGATAATTTTGTCCCTTGTTAACTATTTTTACGATAATTTTAATGCAAGGTAAATCCATTGTTACTGAATAAATTAACGTAAATCATGTAGTCACATAAGACGGCTTATTTTAGCATGGGTTTATTCAATCCCCTCGATCAATTCCAAATATTCTGGATTTTTTGACATTATAAATCATAAATAATGATTATATCCCATGTGCAGAGAAATTAAATAAGATTTTCGTACTCCCATATTTATGGTATGATAATATAGTTGTATCATAGTCAATACCATAGACAATAGAAATAACCAAAATTTGTGATGATAAAATTAATATCTTAAGTGTTGCTATAAACTAAATTTGTTGCTAACTACACTAATACAGCATTAAAAATGGACAAATCGAGAAGTGATACTCATTAATAAATTATTTATCATTATATAACATAATATATTAAAAAATAGAGCACAGCCTGCAATTTCAGTTATACTTCTCAATTGTTTATTTATTGCTATATTCGATTATGAATAAATATTAATTTATAATTGAGAACAATATTAACACACAGATTAATAAAACAATAATAATGATAAGTAAAGAGTTTCATTCTGTAGCTTTTCACCATATAGCTTGAATATTTTTACTTTATTTTTAATTTCTGCATTCATACACTCCACGTTTTACATTGAAATCTTTATTTGAATAATAAATGTGAACATATGTAATATAAATACATACTGTGACAATTCACACAGCGCCATCTAGTCCGAAAGTAGCAAAGTACTTGTGCTATGGGTACTAGACAACTGACATATAATGTTTTGTAAATATAACGAAACATCCAGACTCGGTACAAGAAACTCGTTATGCACGCTCTGCGACATAAAAAAGCGATTAGCGACATGGTGCTCGTCTAATATAATAATTTAATATTGGACTCGATAATCCATATCTCGTAAACGATATATACTGGAGATAAAAATGTTTTCCGAACGTACGTCATTTATTTATTAGTAGCAACACTGTATTTGTCAATGTGAATATCGAATAAAAATGTCAATATTAATGTGAAGTTGTCAATGTCAGTTGTCGTGAGGCAGTAGTGCGTTTGCACTGGCACAATTTCAATATGGTTAACTAATTAGTTCCTCTTAAAACTGCGCAAGCGCCGGGTGCGCGCACAGATTGTTAAAAAACGATATGGCGGATTCTGATATCGAGCACGTGGAAATTAATTATTATGTGAAGATCTGTGACATTCATATTGTTCTCAATAATATTACAATAACCTAATTAAACATATATAGATGTCTAATGAATCAACATACAACGGAATATATGTTTTTAAACCTAGTATTATAATTTAATACAGACTTGACTCACATTGGAAAGTCACTATACAGTCAATAGTCATTTTAGAATATATCCCAATCATTTTCAAATGCTATATTTTAACTAAAAATATAAATTAGTTTCATCAGATAAATGAAAATTGTCATTCGGTTTTTGAAACCATTTTAACATTATTAAACAGTATACATATAGTGGCTTCCGAGTTTTTTTAACTTAGCACGTGAGCAATAGAATAATGAATGTATATAAATATCACATTACTTAGGCTGGCTGGACGTATTATAAATGGTATAAAAAAAAAATGCTGTAATAAGAA
The DNA here is from genome assembly GCA_963693495.1 of Malacosoma neustria. Lineage (NCBI taxonomy): Eukaryota > Metazoa > Arthropoda > Insecta > Lepidoptera > Lasiocampidae > Malacosoma > Malacosoma neustria. The sequence goes on from OY856390.1 coordinate 14,133,185, forward strand.
TTTTTGGTCTAAGATTATTAATTTTACACGTTGAACGTCACGATCAGCTATCGGCAGGGTACGTCATATGGAAGTAAAAAGAAAGACTTTCTATATATGAAAATAAAATACACTGAGAAATTTCCGAAAAGTAATTTAGTTTTGGCTTATCACACAGTATTTTAAACACGGAAATGAATTATTAAAAATAAAAACATGATGGTCAATAAATTCCTATATACATCCCATTCTAAAAACAAATATCTTCTACTGTGAAAAGAATAGAAAAAGAAACATCGGTTTAATAATTAAATTAGTCCAATAAATTATATTCTAGTCAAAAACTGAACAAAAATATTCTACTCAACTGCATTGTCTATTTAGGACGACCAGGAAACTGAATATGTACATATATACATATACATAATATTTGAAATTTTGTTTTGGATTTTTGTATTATGGGTTTATTGCCCGAAAATAAAGAGATTATTATTATATAAATATTGGTATTTTGGCTATATTTTGAACGTGTCAATCGATCGCCGCGTTAGAAATACTGCACTGGCGCAGAATGCTTCGAATATTCTGGACAGAACGTCGCTACGAGGAAGCCAACCTACAATCTCCCATCTAAAATGGAGCTAGACAGTAATTTCTGGAAATAAATGGTGGCCAAGTTATTCACCAGTCACATCCTTAGACATGAGGTTACGTCAAAGAAAAATAAAGGACTTGAGAAAACCTGTTTAAATTATATAGAACAATATACAAAATATGAAACAAGTTTAAATACTCGGTTTTAAAAAACTTGATAATGTCACAGCCAGAAATAAAAGGCCTAACTACTCTTTCCTACAGATAGGTAAAAGTCGACAGCTTGAAGCGTTTTTAAAAATCCTATATCGGACTGAAACCAGAGATTCAAAAAAAGGACTTGTAAGTATCCATTTCAATAGGTATTGAATGCAAATAATATACTATGACAATTTACAGTGCCATCTAGCTTCAAAGTGCGAGCGTTTGTGTTATAAATAACTGATATACTACTTATATATATTTATTTTCTTTTGTAAATATACTTAACACCCAGACTGGGTATGGGTATCAAACTAATAGCAGGCGTTCCAACGCGCGAAAGCCGTTGCGCTATGGAGATCATTATACATATCACATATGTAATGTATGTACTGTCTATATAAGGCACATGGATACATATCTGTCAATATATGTCAATTAATATAAAAATGTGCTGTCACTTTGCTATTAACAAAGAATGTTGTTGACTGTGACAAATTGTCCATAAAGCAAACTAGTCGTGCAGCTAGGGGGCGCGACATTTCAAAACGGAGCACGCGAACAGAATTATTTGATGAAAAAAGTAACTACTTGAAAAAAAATTTTTTTCTCTAAGACTCTATCACACCTGGACTTGATTAAACCTATATCACTCGATTTTTGGCAAAATCACGCTATACACTCATATTACATACGAGTATTAGTGGGTGAGGTGGGGGGGATCCCATAACACCGGACCTGACCTCGTGCCTAACACTAGTACTATTTCGGTGAATCTAAGACTAGGCCCTAGTAGACAAATTTTTAACAAAGAGGATGAGCCAAGGGTGAAGTCGACATTTAATCCACAACTAGCTGCTAAATATAAGAACAAAAAAGAAACACGAAAACAGACTTAGACATAACATATTGAAATTACTTTTGAAGACTTAATATATTATTAAGTATCACAGATCATGAAAATGTATGCAATCCGTCCAACCAGCCAAACATTCATCAAGACTAGATTAATCAAAGAACTACTTGCCCCAACTGGGTTAACCTGTAACGTTTACTTTCCATGTCATTATTGTTATCCATACCACGTTTAACCGCTAAACTACTTGACGGTTGATTATCTAAAGTAGCATCTAACAGTCTCCGTGATCTACAATATCTAAAATCTACCTGATTATTGATCCGTTGTAAGGTCATATCTACTGAAGGCAGTGTATAATAATGTTCCACATTATTCGCTGGTTCTTCGTTCCGATCCAATACGGAATATTCATGATCGATTGGCCTTTGACGATAATCGTTTATATTCCTCGATGAGTTACTGCATGTACTCGATGCAGGTGACACTTGGTATATAGGTGATGTACACGGCGTTATATTTGGCGTGGTCCTCGCACTGCTATAACCTTGATCTAGGTCAGATTCTGAGTTAGTTTCACGTGATTTCAATATTTGCATCATCCTGTAACAAATACATGAATATTATTATTTTGAGAATTAAGTAGTAGATAGTGGGTTTGAGTTGTGTATTATCAGTAATTCGCTTCGGTGTTATAACCATTGCAGGACATCGACCGTTAGGGATATCTACCAAGTCTTTTCGGCCTTTTATTCATCATTTAAATAATCTTAAGAATCTTTATTTTCATTGATGAGGAACAGCAGACGGCTAACTTAATAGTAAGCAGTTATCGTCGTCTATGGATGTTTGCGACGCTAGGGGCACCGAAAACGTCCTGCTGTCGACATAGGGGTACTGAAAACTGGATAACTAATGCTGGAATATAACCGAATAAACTAAGGGTGGTTGCCATCCAGACGTGATAAGGCCCCAAGCCTAAGTTAAAACAACCCTAGCTATGTAGCTAATTTGTCACCTTATACAACAAGCAGACCCCGGCCGCAGGGGTTAGTAAAGAATTTGCTCTGTACAGGAGCACTCTGGGGTTACTCCGGAAACATAAAAATAGGAAATTTACATTCTATACTCTCAAATGTACATTTGTATATACATTTAACTAAAATCAGTAAAACTAAACTATAAGCTAATCTGTTCATTATTTTCTAGACATCTAGCCTCCTTTATTTTTAGATTTTAAATAGTTATTAAAAAATTACTATGCCCCTATTAAAACATTTTTTTTTATTTGAATACATGTAAAATTAAATAAAAACCAGTTAACATGCATTTAAATTTGATATTTATGCTATAAAAGTTCAGTAAAATGAGTGAGTTTTGCTTAAGTTTACCTCTGTAGCAGCCTTGCAATAGGCGCGACGGCGGCGTGCGTTTTCCCTGCTCGCGTGGCCAACCATTGCGGCCACGCGCACAGCCCCAGATCCGCGCGCGCGCACGCAATACACGCGCACCCAACTTCCACGGATCCCACGACCTTCAGACGCACGTCTGAAACGATATATCCTACATTACATATATAAATTTTGATTAAATTGAGACACTAATCAAAAAATGTGCAATTTATCATCAGATAAACTCAGACACTGGAAGCGTTTGGATTGAAAACTTTCATTATTTGATAGTCAAAGATATTGATCATAATTTTTTTCATCTATTATTATTATTTTCTAATGATAGCTGATTAAATACAGTTCATAGACCAGAATCTCCAGGCAATCTTAAAAACCCTCAGATAATACTGGAAACGTTGTAATACAAGACAGGCAAATTTCACTAAAATAATTAATTATGTGCCATATGGTGAGTCCAATGTGGAAACAACGCCACCCCATCACAAAAGGTGGTATTAAGTGGCGACTAATAACCTAATTCTTTTGTATAGTTTTCCATGTCTGTTCCATATCTTTTTTGTCCCGTTTTGGTCAAGAAAAGAAAAATCAGCGAGAAGCATCAAAAATGCAAAACGTGGATGTAATCGGGATTAACAACCATTTGGATGATGATGAATTAAAAACATATACTATGATATCACACAGCGCCATCTAGTCCCAAAGTAAAGTGAAGATCGCTTATATTATGGATACAATAAAAATTTTTTTTATAAATACATATATCGCACGCTTAATCATAAACTGACTTAACTCAAAAAAACTGTTTTTTGGGAAATCGCAAGAAACGTTTTGTCATTTATGATTTATCCCATATATTGACTTGTAACTAAATAGCGGTAACTCAGTGTGGGAAAGAGATATCGAAATAAATCTTAGTTTGGACGATAGAGGGCGTCGATACAATGCTGCCCGTTATATTATCTCACTTTAGACCTAAATCGTAATCGGTCAGTTACTGATTAAGCGTGCGACATATACTTTCAGACTCGGACGGGGATCGACCCGTGAACACTACGCCACGAGATTATTATAGAAACAGATCAATTGATCAACTTACCAGATAGTGTCAAATCGAGATATGCATCCAACAACTTGGCTCCGTCGCGCTTAAAACGTCTCACGAACTTCGGGTGCCTAGTGGTCAGATCCACGTCGGTTACTACATACTGCGCCAAAAGCCATGCGAAAGTCGCCGGTGTTGGCGCCAGCAGCCTCCAACGGGCGTGTTGACCCACCATCCACTCTAACTGCCTGAACGTCTTCCCGCACAACTGGATGCCGCTGATCTTAGATAAAGTCTTCAGTGAAGGGGCGCGACTGAATTTCTCTTCACTTTTTGCTGTAATAGAAACATTCATTGTTATCAAAACTCAATAGTGGCAATGTAGACGTTATAATATGTATATATAAGAAAATAAAGATATAAATACATAAACAAATACTACATATGCTAACCGTAAAACCTTATGAAGATATAAATAAGATATTTCTCCATGCAGGGGCTGAGTGAGATTACTAACCCATGCGGTCGGGGTCGGCCTATCGTAAAAGGCGACAAAATAACCAACCCGTCAAACCAAAACCACATCTGGATAGCAACCACACTGGGTCTATAAATATGCCGCCATACTTCTTTTTTTTAATGCTATAGGACAGCAGAGAGACTGACGGCCCGCTTAGAATTTAGCAGTTACCATCGCCTATGGGTGTTTGCAACGCCAATGGCATCGCGAACACGCTGCTGTCCCATAAGTATACAGGAACTTGGGTCACTAATGCCGGAACACAACACAAGGTTATTATGGCGGCATACTTAAGACCGAAGGTGGTCGCCATCCAGACGGGCTTGAGGCCCTAACCACGTAGCTAGGGTGGGTTAATTTGTCGCCTTTTACGACAGGCCGACCCCGGCCGCAGAGGTTAGCATTCTTTCTCCGCCCCTGCACGGATAAAACCTTGTGTTGTGTTCCGGCCTTAGTGACCCAGGTTCCTGTACCCCTGGGGCAGCAGCGTTTTCGCAGTACCTCTAATATTGTAAACAGCGACGGTAACTGTTTCCTATTAAGTGGGCCGTCAGCCTGTCTGCTGTACCTCAGCAATAAAAAAAATTAGACGTTTAGTTTATTTAATTTTGGTAACTTAAATGACTCCTTACAGATCGCGTGGATGATAATTTTTCCCTTGTTAACTATTTTTACGATAATTTTAATGCAAGGTAAATCCATTGTTACTGAATAAATTAATGTAAATCATGTAGTCATATAAGACTAGGCTTATTTTGGCATAGGTTTATTCAATCCCCTCGATCAATTCCAAATATTTTGGATTTTTTGACATTATAAATCATAAATAATGACAAACATCAATAGGCGACGGCAGCTGCTTAATATTAACTGCTCTACTACAGACCTCAAAATCAATTTGCATAAATCTCCATTAATGTCAAACATAAACTACGGACTCGAAAGTAAAACTGAAAATACAAACGGGAATTCACATTTATAGATAATCATCATCATCATCATTCTGATGTTGAAATATACAAATAACGAATAGATTAAAGAGACTCACCCGCTAAACTTAAGCAAGCCAACGCGACGTGTGTCAGTCGATCCGATCGTAGTCTATGCGCGTCCATAAACAAGTCGAGGAATGCTACAGCTGAGTGGAGGGAGGCTATCGAAAGGCTGAGCTTCTTGGTCACGTCACGAAGATGCTGGACGAGGGTACCGCGGAATTCGAGCTGTTAACACAGTTAAATCTTAATTAATATTTTATTAACCATTTTCATTGCGAAATCTATAATCTACACAATAAACAGAAGTATATAGTAGTTGATAAAGATAGAAGAGTTTTGGGTAGTACCAGACTTTATCAGGGTGACGGCAAACCGAAGATTATATTACTGCTAGCTCAAGTAACAATAGTTGATTGAGTAGAATACCAGAACTAGATTGTCCACGACCTGCTACCAGCGAGTACTCAGCTATTTTGGCCATATCGCTCGAAGGGAGTCAGACAACCTCGAGAAACTGATAGTGTTAGGCAAAATAGAGGGAAAAAGACCCAGAGGACGGTCACCAACCCGATGGTCGGATCAAATTAAGGCAATCACGAAGCTCACTTTGCCTGCAGCTCTGAAACAGGCCGAGGACAGAGTGATGTGGAGGCAGTTCGTCAACGTCTCCGTAAAGGCTTATCAAGACGGGCACGACCTTCAGGAATGAAGAATACGACAAAGAAGAAGAGTAGAATACAATAGTACCCATATGGTACTATAGTATTCTAATACCTTATGGGTTTTTTTTTGAATTGAGGATCAAACGGCCTCTTGTGAAAGACAAATTTAGCGACATCCATATTTTTCCAGTATTGTGTCAACCAGAATAAGCAATAATAAGTAGGTGCAATGGAGGTATGTAGCACTATCTTGTTTTTTAATTGAAACCACACAGCCAAGTACAACTCGTCGTAGTCGTAGAAAAGTGACGGATCTGACATACATATATTAAACTTTACAGGACAGCCATTTTAAAAATACACAAGCGTCATTTTACTATGAGATTCTATCATATCCGTCACTTTACCGACTGTTTAATTTGTAATCTAAAATACATGTAATTTTTTTTTAATGTAACAATAATATTTAGACAATGTAGTATCCAAATATGGTAAAAAGTGAATTTTGGATTTTCTTCAAATCCGACGTTATTCTACGATCACGACGAACTATTAAATAAATATATTATGACAAGGACGAGTCCAAAGCGAGTAGCAGAGCGCTTGTTTTATGGGCACTTCACAAGTATACATATTATATATAAACATTCAGACTACAAATGGAAATAGAACTCTTAACCTTGCACTTGTTAAAACTTTCGAAAGGCGTTTGCTTCACGGAGGTCCCTAAATAATACTTTATCAGGCAATGCCAAGACCTTGGAACTGAAGGAGAAAAAGAGAAATGCGTACGAACTAGCAACATTTAAATATCCTATTAGATATTCCCTAGAAATGTAAACAGTATTATTTAATAATTACAAACATTTCATCACACTTATTCGGATACAATGAACTTTAAATTAAAGCGCATAAAACCTACTTCAGTGTAAAACGCAATTAATCATTCGTGCCAGTTCTTCGAACCTATTAATGAATGATGAAATTATTGCCGTGTTTGCAGCAACAGAATGCAACACCATGTGAGCTTTAAGCGTAGACTAACGTGTACACGTAACAATATAAACGGTATATTGTTCAAAACGATGTCGCTATAAACGGCTATAATATTTTTTTCCCAGGACAAGTTCTTATGATTGATAAGTCTCCTCGTCCCCCCGGGTCTGAGGACGGATATGTGGGATTCTGGGATAGATGGTCGACATCCGATTACCTACTGAAAAACACTACAACTCTCTGATCTCCTACAGCATGGGCCAACGGGTAAACTGGCCCGCCGATCTCGTGGCTCAGGTTGGTTTTTTTATGTGTGTATGTTAACTAATTTGTACATACACTGAGTTTCATTAAGGTTTAAAATATATATTGTTTTTTATAAACTACATGTTACAGAGAACTCGTTTTGAGTTGGAAACGATTGATGCATAGCCCACCGCTTAGAGGATTATGGCGGAGTAGTGTGTAAGCTCTCGTGCATCCAGTTCCCTAGTTGAAATGGGGACGCACGTCGCTGGTATGCCCACTAAAACTATCTCATTGTTCCTATACTGCCGTCCGTACAACATATCTGTCCACCTGGCGTCGCCCGGATATGCTTTCGGGTACGCCTCCGGCCCGGGCAGGAACCGTGAAGCGCTGCAGCCTAAATTCTTGAAGCTCATAAAATACACCTCTAAGCTCTTCTGTTAATAATTCGCGAATTATCTAACCGTGTCAATGTCGTAACACGATAACTTGAGCAAATTCTCCGACCAATATTTGTTAACAATGTATGTTAGGTTAATAGAAAAGTAGGTTGGCGACGAAAGTGTTTGCGGATAATTAAGAGAATTTAGAATAAGTACATTATATTAATTAGGTTATTGTGTTGTTAATTAGGTTGTTATATTAATTACATCAGCTACTTATAATTTGTAGTCCATATATCGTGACACGATGTCACAGTATGTGAGCACAGATAAGCTTAATTTATCCGTCGCGGATTTGCAGTTGCATTATTGTTTGGTGATAATTCTTTTCCTGAATTCTCTGTTCAAAAATGTTATAGGTAGAGGGTGAATTTATTTATTTAATATCTTAATGTTACAAATTAATATAATTGCAGTAGTCCCACAAAACTTTACAGCAGTTTGTTGATAGAAGAAGCGCTCGTTTAACAACATTTATAGTTCCATATATTTCTGTATTACGAGGGGTGTTCAATGAATAGTGATAATGCGATACGTTCTCCTTGGAAATAAAAAAAATACTGGCAGGCATATCCCAGACTTTATAATAATAAAAAAGAAATCAATTCTCTTTGTTTTTTCAATAATTAAAGTCATTTGTTTGCGTCGTCTCGGAACGTGCTCTTAAAAATGAATAAATATGAAATTCGCGCAGTAATTAAATGTCGCCGGTAACATCATGGGCTGTTTTTTCTGGGATAGCCAAGGGGTGGTAATGATTGAATAACTTAATCATGGGCCACTATCCACGAGGACTTTGTACGCAGGACAAATAACAAAGTTGCGTGAGAAAAGAAATACGCAACGGCGTGGCAAACTCGCTAAAGTTATTTTGTTTCATAGAGATAACGCCCCTGCGCACAAGTTTCTGCCATTCAAGAAGCTGGCTTCGTATTGATGGAACATACTCCATATTCACCGCACCTAGCTCTTAATGATTTCTACCTATTTCCACAGTTAAAGGAACATCTCAGCGGCCATAAATTTTATGACGTAGTAGTAGCCGCGGTACACTTTTTTAAGAGATCAGGAAGATTTAAAAAAAAAAAGAAAATTTAGCTTTAGACAAAGATGTACAAAGTGTATAAAACTGAAAGGTGAGGTTGAAAAATAAAATAAAATTTTATAAACGATAATTGTGTCGTACTCATTATCACTTTTTATTGAACACCCACAGTATTTATTAAATTTAAAGTCAAGAATATGATTACTATACATATATTATTATTTGGTGTTTATAGAAGTAACTGCTGACCGCCAGGCCCTCTGTCAAGTAGCGAAAGTAGTAATCCAATTTCAGCCTTTTACGATAACCTAGAAGCGATGTAAACGCTAAAAAGAAAGCGATGTATAGTCAAGCTAAAACTAGCGCTAAAGACCTGACAAAATAGTGGCGAACCTAATAAGCAAACGTCAGCGTCGCTATTTTGTGTATTTCACAAATATTTTTTTGTGATTAAATGTCATGGTCGATGGGCGTTTGTGTAAACGAATGCTGGAGTGGAGCCCGCGTTTCGGCAAACGTAGTATAGGGCGTCCTCCAGTCTGATCTGACTTGCGATAAGTGGCCGGATGGCAAAGAGGGACCTGGGTTTGTGGCGCAAACTTGGGGGGGGGGGGGGGGCATACGTTCAACAGTGAACAATGGATGGCTGACGACGAAAATAATAATATTCAAAAGTCCCACGACGGTCTAAGTTTCCCTGTAGAGGTTACAAATATAAATAGAACCCGTAAACTTATAGGTCTATGTATCTGGCACTCAATATATTGTGTAATTCATAAGAAGTTAGTTTTAAATGAAAATACCTGTGGCGACCGCAAGTGTATGGTGGGTTTTTCAGCCTCCTGTTCCAAAAGGGTCTCCCAAATTTCGTCCCTGTACTCGCAGCGGTAGTCTTCGTCATAGTTTGATAGCACCTGAAAACACGAAAAATATTAACCTATTTGGAAATGTTTGTAGTGTTTTTAATCTCTACCAGGTCCACATTAACTATACGCCTCATCAGAATATCAGCCTGAAATTTAATTTTGCAATCGACGCCAATGGCCGTCCCTGTTTTAAACTCAAATTTATTTGTGTCTTGTGTCCGGTGTACGAAATTAAAAATTGAGAAGAAAAAAACACTGTACACATCAGCGAAGCTCGGGTTGCGAATTAAATAAATAAAATTTTGGTGCATTACGATTGAAACGCAGGAAAAATATAATTCATCTATATATTTATCTTTAATGCACCATTACAACAAATTTATTTTTTGGAGTCCATGGACCCTTTCTCATTATTTAAAATTATTTTTGTCTGTTATTCGCCGCAGAGCGGACGCGATCGGCTAGTAAATTATATAAAATCAAATAACACAAAAAAATAATCTCTATGCCCATGGTATTTAACTTATACACAGCATCAGATATAAGAATAAAAAATGTTTATTTAGAGCAATAAACAAATATATTGAACTAGCTGACCCGGCAAACGTTGTTCTGTCATATAAATAATAAAATGTCAAAAAATTAAAAAAAAATTTTTGGGGGTGGGTCACCCCTAACATTTAGGGGGATGAAAAATAGATGTTGGCCGATTCTCATAGATACCGGATAAGCACAAAAAATCACTAACTCAATTTAGTTATCTGCCTACTGCCTACCCCCTACGAACGATGGCGTGATTATTTATAGCCTATGACCATTTCTAGGTTATCATCTATCACCATACCAAATTTCATCAAAATCCGTTCAGCCGTTTAGGCGTGAAAGAGGAACAGACAGACAGACAGAGTTACTTTCGCATTTATAATATTAGTATGGATAAAAGAGCGTTACAAATATAAATACCCTAAAAAGGTCTCCCCTGTTCAGCATAGTTGGTTTTAAGAAGCTGATTTTCCGCAGAGACCTACAAGAATGCAACATTAACTAAGTATAAGATTACAACAAGGCACGGCTGATTCAGTGGCTAACTGGGTTTAACAATCGTAATTGAGTGCGATTCCCATGCAGGTCAAAATGTATGTGCGAATAATTTGTATTAGATTTAAATAAGCGCAAAATTCTCTTTTTATTACTGTATAACAACAGACAGGCTGATGTCCCATTTCATAGTAAACACTAGTAAACAGTTACCGTCGCCTATGCAAACACTTGTGACGGAACACAACACAAGGCGGCATATCTAGACGGGCTTGGAGCCCTACCACCTAGCTAGGTCTAGTGTATTTATAAAAATAGATGAAATTACTTCAGTATTATGAGATTTTGTTTCACTTGGTATTAATTTAACACTTTGTGCACCCATTTTCGCACCAATTTCCGCACTGCACGTAACTGAATAGTCTCACTGATAACAGCACACTGATAAATAACTCAAGCTGCCAGCCTTTTTATGCAGCTCATTATAATATAACCTTCTGCTAACCAAATAGACTAGATGCAGTTGCATCTAGACACAAATGGTGACGAAACCGGCGTTTATGACTGCAAGGTTCCATAACTGTGATTAGTGGGTGTTTAATTTGAATAATGGCATTTAAACAAATGTAAGGTAATAAGCAAATATAGGTGGAGTATTTTTTGTACGGCTAATATTTATATTCTTGATTTGATTAAATAAATTCTGGTTTTTTTGGAAAAATAAGCTAAAGGCACACTTACAGTAAACAGTTACCGTCGCCTATAGATATTTACGACGCTAGGGGCACCGCGAACACGCTGCTGTCCCATAGAGGTACAGGAACCTGGGTCACCAATACTGGAACACGAGGTTATTATGGCGACATACTTTAGACCAAGGGTGGTTGCCATCCGGACGGGCTTAGAGCTCTACCACGTAGATTTTTATTTACGTATTAAAATTTATAAATACGATGGTAAGGTGAAAAGTTCTCGGCCTAATACAGAAATTGCGTTCGAATCAGCGGAAATTGATTATTCCTAGCTGGATGCATGTATCACTAGTTCGTATGACAAGTTTCAACTTGTTCTCTCAAGTAGTTTGTTTACACGAATTTCCGCAGTAGACGTCTTGCGTGTTTTTTGAATATCGTGCAGTCATAAAATTCTTCGTCTTGGATGGGTTAACCCCTAAGGAAATTCATCCGAAGTTGACACAAGTTTACGGGGTCTCTGCTCCTTCAATGTCAACGTTAAAATGTAGGCAGCTGAATTTAAACGCGGTCGTACGTCCCTCGATGATGACCCACGTGAAGGACGGCCAAAAACCGGAATCACAACGGAAACAATCGAAAAGGTGCACCATATCGTGTTGGATGATAGGCGTGTTTAGGCAAGTGATAACTGAGGCCGTGAGGGAAAGTCGGCGGAAAAAAGCGCGAAACATCTTGCTCAAAGAATTAAGGATGCGAAAGCTCTGCGCAAGGTGAGTGCCGCATTTGCTGAATGCCGATCAAAAGCAAATGCGCAAACGATATTCGCAGCAATGTTTGGACCGGTACAATAGGGATCCGACCGATTTTGTGCGGCGATTTGTTACCATGGATAAGACATGGGTCCACCACTATACGCCAGAAACGAAACAGAAGTCGAAACAGTGGGTAGAAGCCGGTGGAACAGCGCCAAAGAAAGTGAAGTCGATCGCGTCTGCCGGAAAGGTCATGGCCAATGTGTTTTGGATTGCGAAAGGGATCCTGTTAATTGATCTTGAAAAAGGCAAAATAATTACAGGCGAATATTATTCTAAAACTCTTGACCAGCTGGATGCCAAAATTCGCGAAGAGGCCTGGCTTGAAGAACAAAAATATCATTTTTCACCAGGACAACGCACCTGTTCACAAAGATGCGTTAGCAATGGGAGAAATGCGGGATTTGGGGTATGATTTGCTCGGCTATCCCCCTTATTCTCCTGATTTGGAACACTCAGACTTCTATGTTTCCATATCTGAAGAAATTTGATTCTGGGAAGCGCTTCGCGTCCAATGAAGAAGTTGAGCGAGAGGAGATAGATATTTTCAGCCTTCCAGACTCTCACTTCCGGGAAGGAATATTATTATTAGAGTATCAGCAGCATCAATTGTGCTTACTGTCCTTCTTAGCAAAATTTTCAACTCTGATTTAACAAAATTTTTAGCTGCTAGTTTGTTTTCTTCTTTTGGCCAGCTCGAAAACAAACTAGCAGAGACCTAAAGACTGGATGCAAAAATGTTACGATTTAGCACACTGTCCTTCTTTCATATTCGAGTAAACGCTATATTGTTTCGTAGCTTTAAAAACAGAATTAATTCCATATCTGTAATTATGGTTTGTTCTAATTCAGTAAGGTTTTCATATAATCCATTAATTATTGGAATAATAAGTGAGCTGGTGGGGCGCGCTGAACCACGCGCGCCGCTCTTTCGGCCATGTAGTGAGGGCTGCGGTCCTTTCTCAAGAAGCCACGCCCACCACTGCTCACTATGGCAGCTGACAATTACATTCCCCATCTACTAAGTGAACAAGTGACATGTTGTGCTGCATCCCCAGATACTAATAGGTAGGGACGGAAAGAGAATAATCCCGGTCTTTAGCCTAAAAATAAGTATGTATTCGTTCTATGACATCTATAGACATGTTCTATGACATATATGACAAAGTTACCTGAGCCATAGTGGTCATTTTTTATTGTTGAACAGCAGACAAGCTGACGACTCCTTTAATAGTAAGCAGTTACCGTCGCCTGGATGGTTGCGACGGGGTATCGCGAACACGCTGCTGTCCCATAGGGGTACAGGAACCTGGGTGACTAAAGTCCAAACATAACACAAGGTTATTATGGAGGCATACTTAAGACCAAAGGTGGTCGCCATCTAGACGGACTTGGGGTCCTATCATATGTGGTACATGTAGGTGAGTTATTTTGTCGCCTTTTACGACAGGCCGACCCCGGCTGCAGATGTCTGTATTCTTTCTCCGCCCCTACATGGATAACATTGGTCATGCATTTATGTCATAGGAAGTCAGTTAGAACATAAATAAACATTCATTTTATTTCAACTAGTAAAAATATTATATAAGACTAAGTAGAGAAATCTTTAGGTTTACAAAAGAGGAAATCCCCAGTTTCTATCTCATTTGATCACCCAATTGATATCCCCAAAATTATATGTTGTGCTTGTTTTATGTCAGAGATGGAAGAAAAATACCCAAGGATGGACATTGTATATTTAAATATCAGATCAGAATAAACAATGTCCAACTAATAGATCAGATGTTTTGTCCTTAACAATTGGTACATATATTTATTATTAACTTGAAGTTTTTTTTATTGCTGTGAGACAGGAGATAAGCTTACTTAAATGTAATATTAAGCAGGTCGCCTTACTATTACTCCTTATTGCCTTGCCTTCATAGAGAATCTGGTACCTAGGTCACTTATGTTCTAAAACAACTTTTTATCCATGCATGGGCAGAGATAGAATACTAACCTCTGTGGCCGGGGTCGGCCTATCGTAAAAGGAGACAAAACAACCCACCCTAACTACGTGGTAGGGCCCCAAGCCCGTCTGGATGGTCTTAAGTATGCCGCCATAATAACCTTGTGTTGTGTTCCGGCATTAGTGATCAAAGTTCCTGTACCCTTATGGGAAAGCAGCGTGTTCGCGACGTCACTGGCGTTGCAAACACCTATAGGCGACAGTAACTGCTAAATTTTAGGCGGGCAGTCAGCCTGTCTGCTGTACTACAGCAATAAAAAAAACAACACAGTCATTATGGTGATATATTTAGAGACATGGGATGATTGCCATCCAGATGGGACTGGAACTCTAGAGTTGATTATTCACCTTGTGTCCAGACCATCCCCGACCACAGGGGTCTTTGTTACTCTACCCCTGACATAGAAGTTTAATATCATGATAACTTTTATTTCACTAATCATATAATTAAGCAGAGATGTTATGGGGCCTCGTAACCGTAATCGAAACTATCTGAAACTAACGGATAATCCGAAATAATTGCATATCCGTAACCTTATCCGAAACCGATATATTTTTATTCCTATATCCATATCCAAAATATCATATCCATAATATCCCTGTAATTAAGGTAGGTATCCAATTACAAAATATATGCATTAATTATATAGGTACTTTATTACTAAAGAATTTTGTATGAATCATATCGATGGCATTGTACAAACCTTAGTGGTTTTTTGTGCTATTATTTTATTAAGCCAATGTAATAACTGTGAATTTGATAAATAAATAAAAAAAAAATATAGTTTTGAATTTAAAATATATAAAAAAAAAATTTTAGTTAAAAAACCTAAGTTTTATTTTATAAACAAGTATTGAAACCAATAATATAATTGTTAGTTTAGTATTATTGTTAACAACAGAGATGAAACAGATTTATTCAACACTTTACCGTTTTTCAATAACAACTAGGAGGGGATGGTACTTAACATATTAATAAATACCCCCTCCCCCCCCCATCGCAGGTCGAATAACAAAAAAAAGGTAAATCTAAAAAATATGAGAAGTTTTCTATGCATGCACGCTATACTGCTCGCCCTATTTCTCCTATGAAGATTGTTGTTTCTTAAAACTTTAATAACTTATATTAAATGAAGATCTCACAATATCTTTTTTTTTTTAAATGGGCCAAGTGTCTAAGAAATAAAACTTTGATTGAAATCTATCCAGTAGTTTTGCCATGCTGCACACACAACTGCATCATTTTATTTATAAAGATTATATTTGATGATGAAAGTGTACTGTAATTTTTACAGCAATTGTGTAATTAAAAAACAAATGGTGCAATTTTGCTATCAATGTCATCATAAAGAAAAGTTAAAAGTTATCAGTTGTGTATTTATCCTAAATTTTAATAACAAAATTATTTTGAAATTTTATTTACTACTTAAAGATCCATCATTTTGAGGGTACTATCAATTTACATAAAGCTAAATTTTCCAAGACAAGGTAAATTATAAAAAATTCAATAATTATTGAACATAGCTACAAACAATTTTACCATAACAATTAAGGTGGTGATTTTTTTTATAAATTTTAACATTATTAAACTATTATATAAAATTTATTGCAATAAATATAATATCTTACACAATAAACAATTTATTTATGAAATAATGACAAACTAAATTTTTTACTATATTTTTTGGAACGGAATGAGCACAAAGAGAGTACTAATTTATTTTATTTCAAATGGTGACTGAAAATTAGTATTTCATTAATGACTATTACAAAGTCGGAATTTATTGGAGAAATTATGAAAGGCTAGCTTACTGCACGCAAATTTAATTTATAATACAAACTCCGTATGGTATGTATTAAGTTAAGCGAAACTTACGTTTACTTCAAATCTTGTTTCCGAAGTTTCGGGTTTCTGTATATTCTCCATGGACGTATGGCTCCTCACACTTGACAAATTTAACTTGGCTATGTTCAAGGACTCCATTTCTTCACAATAATGCGGTCAGGAACCTCCAAAACGACGAAGAGATGTAACACGTCGACCAAATCTGACAGACACCACGTGGAAACTAATGTCAAAAAGCCCCCATAATACTTTCTTCCATTAAATTTATAATTAGCGGGTCTAAAAATATGTAACAATTATGAATGGTTTTTGGTTCAATTACGACAAATAAAAGCTTACTTTAAAATCTTCGATTACTTTGTCACATGACGTGCAAAAAAATTCGTACTATCCATTACAATATCACTAGACTAGAAGCCGAAGCTCGTATTAGTGTGACCAGGCTAGGATTAAAATTAAACTAAAACAGAGTAAATTATTTTTTACTGTAATGGTTTTATTTTAATCATAAAATTTCCAGTGTTTGAAAAAATGTAAACCATAACCTGTAGGTACATATACCACTATGGTTATTTGCAAAAAAAAAATCAAACTTTTTTTAACTATATTAAAGAATTGTCTTAGTAATAAGTGAACAGAAAAAATTAGTATATGAATTAACAAGTAATGTTAATATGTTGTTCATTTCGTTATGAAAATAATCAAATATTAGTTTTAATTCTAAATAACAGCCATTTAATTTTAAAATCAAATTATCGCATTTCTTAGATACCAAAAGGTATGGGGTAGCCGGTCAGTTTTACACTCTGAAATCAATCTATGTATGTATGATGTAGCTTATTAAATGATCACCAAAATATTAGTGTCACTTTCTTTTAAAAAATGAAAATAAATACATTACCATGTCAGTATAACCGCTTCGTCGTCCAATGACCGTTAGAAATCACCCCAAACTGTCACCTTGTTTTTCTTACGACGCGCCGCGGGCGTCCCTTTCAATAAACTTATTCCTTGCTTCAAGTGGTTTATTGTAACACCAATGTTGTTATGTTTTATGAGCTTAGTATGAATGTAGCTATTTATTTAAGTGTTTTGTTTATTATTATTCAACTATGGTGTAGAATTACGATACGCTGAATACAGAGGTAGCGCGTATTTGAGCACCACTTGTGTTTATACGATCATAATTCAAAAATTAAATCGATGACATAGGGTTTTTTATTGTAAATTACAAAGATTATTATATATACTTTAGGATAGAAAATAAAACAGTACACTTCTTCGTACAAAATAATTTATTTACAGCCCTTTAATTTTTCATAAAAAAACTGGCGGCGGGAGCCGTAATTCTAGATAAACTTTAAATGTCACAGATGCGCAAATACTACAGTTAGGATTACAATTAAAGTAATACAATATAAGTAGACTAACATTCTTACAAAATAAACAAAAATCATACCGATAGCATTTACTATTACTGAGAAAAATAAAAATTAGTGCAACAGTTCTCATTCACACAGTGAAATCACTTTCGTTTTACAGATTTTTTTGTTCTACAATTTATACAATACAAAAAAAAAACAATTACTATGTAAGATAGCACTTTTAAAGCCCTTTCTAAAAAGGTATCACACTTGTACAATGGATCGTTTTACAAAACGTATTCAAGAGTAAACAAAAAAACTATCACCAAATGGCGGGTGTAAAGGCTTGGTGCACACTGAGTGCGTCATCCCGAAATACTATAAATAATAAATTATTTTGTAAATTATACTTTTTTAAAACATGCCAGTGCTTTGATTAAATAAATAATTGAAATGCAATTTTTAACAGATTAATTGTTAGAAATTCAAATATAAAAAAACTACGTTTTTTTGCTCTCATTTGCGTTATTGTATACTGTATTTATTCGAGGAAAATTATGGAATTTCGCTAAATCTGGACACACTGAAAAGTTCCTTAAACCTGTATCCCCCCCTCAGAGTGCCTGAGACACAACGTATTTGCAAAACGTCTACATGACGTTTCTGATATTACAAACTTTACAAAGTATCTTGACATCAAGCAATACATAGATTATATTTCATTTGACATATAAAATAGTGTTGTCTTATAATATCAAAATCGGAAACATTATAATATGTAATATGTACCGGTTTTGTATATTCGAGTATTGATGTTCGCATTTTTAATTATATATTTTTATCATTGATTACTATATATTATGATAAATGAATAATCCTTAAAACCTCCTCACAGTTTCATGAAGTTTCAATCTGCCCATATATGGTAATAGGAAAATTGTCCAAGTAGTGCCAACATCACAAAAAAATCCTATACGTCATTTTTTTGGACGGCTATGGGTTTGGGTTATAGCGGCTGATAGTAATTTTTATAAATAACACTAAAAGTATTGTGAGACTTATAGACTTGTAATTATAATTACGGCGTTTAGTTAGTGAAGTGCAAGATAATAATGTCGTATTCAAACAGTAAGTTTTGCATTTTCTGTAGTTTACTGACGTGTGTTACCTATGTTCACCGAGGCATAATCTATTAAATGTTGTATTCAAACTGTTATAAAAGTGTTCAGTGGCCTGAAAAGTGTATGTGATGTTTCAGAATACATTCTAGCGGCTCTGCCAAGAACGCAGAGGGGTACACCATTAGTTTTAGGTGGTGATCCAAAAGGTAGGAACTTCCTATATACCAATGGGAATTCAGTCATTATAAGAGATATTGAAAATCCGGCGATTGCTGATGTGTATACGGAACATTCTTGCCAAGTTAATGTAGCCAAGTATTCTCCTAGTGGATTCTATATTGCGTCTGGAGGTAAGGTTCAAGATTTTTGTATGTATTCAAACCATTTATTTAATAAATCAGGAGTCACTCGATTTAACAAGCTTTAAATAGTTTTATAATGATATAGTATATTTCAGGCCACATATTAGATATTTGACTACTCTATAAATCTGCACAGAGGAGGAGAAAGAATACTAATCTCTGCGGCCAGGATCGGCCGGTCGTAAAAGGCGACTAAACAACCTATCCTGGCTATGTGGGAGGGCCCCCAATTCCGTCTGGGTGGCAACCACCCTTGGTCTATAAGTATGTCGTTATAATAACCCTGTTTGTGTTTCGCTATTAGTGACCCGAGTTCCTGTACCCCTATTGGGATAGCAGCATGTTCACGATGCCACTGGCGTTGCAAACACCCATAGGCCATGGTAACTGCTAAATTCTAAGTGGATCGTCAGCCTGTCAGCTGTCCTACAGCAATAAAAAAAGTTGAATTGAAACTATAAAAAAATAATTGAATTTGGCTGGCTAATCTTAGATATGGTCACCAATACAGTCATACATGATTTTTATGGCAGTTGTAACCTTTTAGCACATTGATATATATGTCTAAATGTAGATGTATAGTTATTTTATGTATTTGTGCTTAGGGAAATGAACAACACCAAAATAACTGTTTTATAATGCTTAGTATGATGATAACTGGGTCAACGAACTTTTAATTTTGTTTTTTAAATTATAATTTATATGGTTAACTGTAAATGTCCATCAGCAAATGGATAAGTTTTATTATTTTAAGAATGTATAAGGAATATATGAATCATCACATTTTATGACACTGATTCTGTTATCATTATTTGCAAGGTGAATCATTTGTTATTAATATAAATATTAGCAAATCTGAGTATTATTTTTTTGGAAACAATGTATAGACAACAGTGTTTCATTTTAACCAAGATTTAATTATAATTTTTTTATTATCTTTTTTTATCATTTTATCATATCATTATATCAATGCTTTCTATTTATTCATCTTAATTTAACTAGAACTATGTTTTATATTATCATTATTAAAAATTATGTATATAATTTCAATGTCTTTTACAATTATATTTAAATAAATAAATATAAATAAGTGTCCTCATGATCACCTTAAGCGACTAGTGACCTAGGCCTGGCTTCAGCGGAAGATCAGCGCTGGTGAAAATAACCAGCAAGTTACTGAGCTGATGCCAATTTAGGAAAACAATTGTTCGTTTGATTTGTTTGATGAGTTTAAAACGAACAAATGTTCGTTTTAAACTCATTTTGTGTATATACCATTTTTCAGTCAATTTCAAAATTTTTCAAATAAAAATCAACATTTTCCCGGGCTAATTCAACACTTTCCCATTTTATTTCAACATTTTCTCATCCTTTCTCAACAATTTGCAATTTCAATTCAACATTTTCCCAACCTGTTTCAACATTTTTGAAAGCGACTAGTACAACATTTTCCCAATCCATTTCAACATTTTTAAAGATAAATCAATCTATTAAACAAAATTTTATAATTTAATTTAATGATACACTGATTAATATCAGGAATTTGCTAAAAAAATGCTTAAATTAATATAACAAACAGAATATCATATTTTAAATTGACTGAAAAAAGGTACATACTTTATTCCTAAATAAAAAAAAATATTTTCTATCCTTTTTTCTTTTTAATATGTTTATTAAAACAATGAAAGTGTTGCATTTTTCCTTCCTTCGATTTTATTTGGTTTGATGTCAGGGTATAGACAGCTATAGCAAATGTATTTTTTTTCCATATTATCATAAACTTTCTGTATTTTTGGGAAGGGTTAATGCATTATATTGTTCCACTTCCCTTTGATACCATTATGTTAAGTTGATGACAAGACTGTCATTCAAAAAGCTAAACAGTTTTATGAACTTTTATCTATTAGTGCCATAATGTTTATTGCTATAGTATTAGATATACAGGGTGATTTTGACAAACCCGTCCAAATTCACACAGAAGAATCTTTAGCAAAAGTTATGAGAAACATGTATTTTAGTTTTGTATCACATAGTACAAAAATGTTGAGTAATCAGCATCACAAAGTCATTCAAAGAACTCGCAATTTACATAATACGGCGCTAGAGTGTCAATGACCTCTCCATCTGACCTAGTAAAAGGTGGAGGACGGCGGCATTGAACCGGGCGAGCAAATACGCACTACTCATTTACGCGGGGGTGACAGAGACAGGTAATAACAGATTAACATACGCTGTTTGCACCATATGATTATTCTGTACAATTGAATTAATGATCCTATATGAAATATTTTATGGTGAAAATTTTACATACAATTTTTTTTGCAAAAATGGGTTCCTTAAATGATGTGATGGTGCGTAAAAAAAATTTGGACAGGTTTGTCAGTCACCCTGTATTTAAATAAGTCTAAATATTTATATCTTAAAGTTTTTCTTTATACAGGGGTGGAATAACAATACTCACCCCTGTGGCTGAACTAGCTAAGTGGTAGGACTACAAACATATATATATATATATATATATATATATATATATATATATATATATATATATATATATATATATATATATATATATATGTATGTATACCTAGTCAGGTCATAAATTCTGTCACATGTTTAATGTAAAATAATTGTAACAAGTTTATTCATTATGTAACCATTCATATACCAAAATGAACTTAACAAAACATAGATTCTAATGACATTAAAG